>CM035130.1:81434890-82743510 GCA_020205605.1 Panax ginseng
TTCCAACATAATAATAAAGAATGGAATAACAACCCTTATGAGTATTGAAAGAAAATAACTCTCTTCATGAATACGAAAGAATAATACCCTTACCTCAAAACAAGACTAGATCTTTGAAATAGTGAGGTAGCGACTTCTTCTTCTTTCTCTCTATAATTTCTCTCTATAATAATTTCTCTATAGCTTTAGTGAATTGGTGAAAAATAATGAAGGAATGAGCTTCTATTTATAGAAAAACATAGTTTCGATAATTGCACATTTTGGGGCTCAAAATATTACTGTATAATACCTTCCTCTTTTCCTTTATTTTTAACTTAGTCCTGCAAGTATTATCAAACTTGCACCATCTCCCCTAATAGTAAATCATGTGAATCAATATTTCTAGACATGTGAAAATACGAATTATAGTATAGTACCTCCATCTATACCTCCATTTTGAACTTAGTCATGCAAGTATTATCAATCTTGCACCAGCTCCCCTAATAGTAAATGAATGTGAATCAATAGTACACACATGTGAACAAATAGTTATAATCATGTGAATCAATAGCAATTAATTGCTCATTTATCCGGTTAATTACCCGATTGGTCAATATAACCTCCAGACATCAATTATTATCGAAATAAATGTCAATTTCCACTAACACTAATAATTCCAACACAATGGAAAAATCAATTTCATTCTTAATCAACACGAACTTATTCATCATTAATATTATAATTCACAATATTTAACAACCAGGTCGTTCCCAGGAAAGAGGGGGATTTTCGAAAGGGATTTATCCTTATTGGCGCACAATTAGGTGACCAAACCTCTCCTTGACAGAACTTCTAGACATTATCAATATTGCAAATAATAATATGAATAACTTTGTCATCTCAATTATTAATTTAATAATATAACATATTATGCAGATGATACTGTGACAATAATTGAATCAATAATATGAGAGATATGATGCGAAATTCTATCGTAGCAATAATTGAGTATAACTGAGTGACTTCTTACGTAAGCATCAATAATCAATATCGTGTGCTACTATGCAACCATGCGCATTACTGTACTTTTACTACCGGGTAGTTCAACAGTTTTAACGGTAACACTTTCGCCGTTATTTTTATAAAATGATAATGTTGTCGTTTTCTTACTACGACAATACTTCCGTTGTGGGGTCCACCAATGATTGTGCCGTCGTATGAATATTCCCTGTTAAAACAAATATTCCCCGACCAATTGAATATTATATAACCCCTTGCTTACTTTGCAAAATTTGTAAATATTACCCACAACTATAACATTATATCAAATCCACACCATAATATTCAAAAATAATATTTCGAGAAATTTAAATCCTTATTCATAAAATTTGGGGTCTCACAAACGTAGTGTGTACAAAAGGGTCAGTGGGAGCGCCGCGACATTCCTAGTATTATATGTTTATATACTACGGATAAGGAATGACTTACCAGTGCTACAATCAGTAAAGATAAATTTTGTTTAAATATTCCTCTATAAATGATTTTCCAAATTGGGGATATAAATCTATATAGATAGAATTACAAGGATACTTGGCTTAACTTAAGGAATGTATATTCATTTAATGCTAAAGGCATTTAGTATGGAAAACTCTAAGAGAGGTCTCATGATGATGGGCCATAGAGTTTATCTCTCTAAATTATCCCCAGTAAAAGAGAGATCACATGAGTTACAATCTTGTCTGAAATGAAATGTACGAGACCTGATAATGATCAGTCATATTCTAGAGAAGATCACTGTAAGACAGTGAAAAATATCTTATAAAACTTAACTGACACTAAGGATGTGATCATGAATCATGGTGGGTTTGAATTAAAACTAGAGGGCTAAACAGACTCGAGTTTTTTAGACTGACCAAGATGACAACAAATCCACTTTAGGGTAAATCGTTACCTTAAACGGTGGTTCAGTGAATTGAAAAAGTTCCAAACAGTAAAGAGTTGCTAGTTTAGTGACGAAAAAGTATATAGCTGTAAATGAAGCTGCAAGTTGATTGTTTAGATGAAAAGTTTATTATAGAACTTGGAATAGTTCCTAAGTCTCATCTTGAATCTAAACATGTGTTGCAAAACTTTCATTTGATTTGAGAATCGTTGAAAGAGGAGAAGTCGTTGTAGAGATAGTGGACTCTCAAAAACAACATTAAATATTCATTTACTGAAGCTTTATCCAATAGCAGGATGAACGTCACTTAGAGAAGAAGGGTATTAGATACCATGGCGATTGGCTTTAGTGCAAGTGAAAGATTTCAAGTAGTATGCACATAAGACAATAATATTTGATATGATGAGGCATATACTTTGTAACAATGTTATTTATCTATTAATAAAAGAATTAATTTATCTAAAGGCTTTTACTTTATCTACACGGTGTTGTTATATAATATGTGATAAACTAATAGTTTTAAGCAATGCTTGTAGAATCATAATGATGATCGTGCTAATGAGATCTAAATTGTTAGATAGCTTATGTAAGACCCCAACTTTTTATGAATAAAGATTTAATTTTCTTTAAATATTATTTTGAATAGTAAAATGTTTATTTGATATAATGCTATAATTATGGGTGATATGTGAAAAATTTGCAAAGTAAGCAAGTTGTCATAAAATATTCATTTGGTCGGGAAAAATTCTTTTTGTCGGGGAATATTTGTACGACGGAGCAATCATTGGTGGACCCTACAACGAAAAAACTGTCGAATATAGAAAGCGACAAAAAATAACCTTTTCATAGAATAACAACAAAACTTTTACCGTTAAACTATTAAAATACTTGGTGATAAAAGTACAGTAATACGCGTTATTGCACAATAGCACACGGTATTGGACATTATCTCTGATTATTGATGCTTATGTAAGAAGTCATTAAGTTTCATTCAATAATTGCTACAGTAGTTGCTGCATAGTATCTCATATTATTGATTTAATTATTGTCACAGTATCATCTGTACAATATTTTATATTAAATCAATAATTGAGACGACACAGTTATTCATATTATTATTTATATTATTAACAATATCTAGAAAGTTCTGTCGAGGAAAAGGGATTAGATTATTTAATTGCACGCTAATAAAGAGAAATCCTTATCGGAAAGCCCCCTCTTTCCTGGGAATGATCTGGTTGTCAATATTGCGAGTTATAATATTGTTAATGAAGAATTGTTGAAAGATTAAAAATATGTTGATTGGAGATTAAGTGGTTTGTGATAAATATTTATTTAATTTTTGATATAAATAAGAGGTTTTTATGAGACATTTATTGTAAGTATAGTTTATTCTTTGGGACCTATATGTCATCATCTAAGAGTCACTTTCGCCAATAGTACTTGCCTTTACCAGACTTTAAACCACTTGTCGTTTCACATTACAAGCATCAAACCACTTACCTTTTCACATCACCAGTCTACGCGGATTACCACATGCCTGGTGAATAACCCGTTATATTCATTCTTTAATCTATGGGAATAACCTGTCTATACGGATTACCGCATGCATGGTGAATAACCCTTCGTACTCATTCTTTATTTGTGGAAAAGATCTGTCTACGCGTATTACCGCATGACGGGTGAAAATCCATTTGTAGTTTCGTATATTATTTCATTTCATATTCCTAAATCTAAACTTACTATGGTAAGTATTACTTCTATAATTCTTGAAATGATTAGAAATTCCTTGAGGTTTGTGCTTCATCTAATATCATTTTAATAGAATATTGGTCTGAACTCTCTTATTGAAATTTTAATATTTTCATTCAGGATACTATTCACGGGATACTATTTACTCAGAGTACTATTCATTTGGGGTACTATTCACTAAGTACTATTCACGATAAAATTGGTTTCTTTTCTATCCAAATTATTTTTGATACATGAATATCATTCTTGAATTTTACTCCATAATTAGTTATTATGTTGACAATTTGGACATTCTTGAACTCTAGATAAATTAAAATATAAATCTCTAATATTTATCCTTGATCTCACTTGATTAATTCCTTATATCATTGTCATCATCCTCATGCTTATATTATGCTGAAAGTTATCTTTGACCCGTAGTGCATAGATGGACTATTGATTGGTATGATTATGACCAAGAATTGAATATTAGTATAATCATGACATGTATTTTTATAGACAAATGATGTGGTGAAATTTCTCTTTGGCCCATAGTGCGTAGATGGACAGTTGTTTGGCATGATCATAACCACTGGTGATACAAATGTATATCCTTGGCCCATAGTGCATGTATAATTCTTTGATTTGAAATATTTATTGATTGGTGTTACATGGATAAAATATTGAGCATGGACTTTTAAATTTTAGAAGATAGTAGACATCATGCTTTACTTAACTATTCTAATGGATTACTATTTTCGTTGTAGTTGTTGATCTAAAACGTGTTGTCTATTGTATTCTATCAGATTTTTTCCTGTTGAGGACTAAGCATAATTTTTTCCACATATTATTAGTCATAATATTCTTTATTGGATAAGTGAGCAAACCCTTTTCCTTTTGGTTCCATTGTTCTTCTCAGGAGGTGAGAATATAGTTGGGACTAGTCGGGGAGTGGAGTAATGGTCCAAGATGGTTATTTTAGTAATCCTAACAAATTTGTAAAATAGTGTGACAATAATTGTAATGAGGATTTTATTTGAGTTTGGATATTGTCTACGACACAATATTTGTATTAAAACTCACAACGTATGTTTTATCGTATTTTACATGACAATTAATAGTTATATAAATGAAGTTTGTATTAAAATTTTGTACCATGTATTTGGCGACTCAAAATGGGTTGTGTGGATCTATTTTAGGGGCGTCACAGTTGGTATCAGAGCTTGGAGATATGATCTCTGGTGGAGATCTTGGATTAAAACTGGGAGGGGAGAGACGAGTAAATCCTTCGCTAGTGTGTCCTACCTAAGCTTATTTGTTATTTAATTGGTTGGTCAGAATATAGGGATAATATGTGGCATGTCAATTTCTTTAATTAACCCTTGTTTTGTGGCAGTATTTGAGAATGACATCTGAAAATTTTGAGATAAGCAATGGAGCACATGCGACCATTCAGTCACCGCCAATCAATAAGCATGATAATGTGCATTAGGAAGGCAATAATCTTCCTGCAAACAATAACATCGACCAAATGATGAATGAGGGGATTTTCAGGAGCTTTTTACAATTCATGTAACACCAAACGAGAGAGACTCCAATTCAAAATACAGGTGGAAATAATGACAACTCGCGCCTGGTCACTGCTAAGCAATTCAAGGAGTTGGGACCGCCGGAGTTTTTGGGAAAGCCAGAGCCACTTAAGGAAGAAGCATGGATTAAGTAGATTACCAAGATATTTAATGTCTTGGGATGCACATAAATGCAAAAGGTTCCATTCGCCACCTTTATTTTACGTGGAGAGGCAGATTGCTGGTGAGAATCTGTAAAACGTACTCATCTTTTCGCATTTTAGATGTCTTGGGAAAAGTTCCAAGAATTATTCAATGACAAGTATTTTCCAGAAAGTATTTGTCACATTAAGGAGGTGGAATTCATCAAACTGGAACAGAACAATATGATTGTATCACAATACGAGGCTAAGTTTACGGAGTTATCCCGGTTTACATCCCATTTGATGGATAATGATGAGCGAATGACACGAATGTTTCTGAGAGGTTTAAAACACGAAATTCGTCAATACCTCATTTCTCATACACTTTTTTTGTATTCAAATATTGTGAATATGGCTCAATTATTGGACCGAGATAATGAGATAGTTCAACCAAAAGACAGCAACTGGCAGCATGATAATAGTCATACCAGTGGCAACAGTCATTGAAGCAGTGATAACCAACGTGGAGGAAATTATCATACCAGAAATGGTAACCACTTCGGTGGTAATCCTGGCCAAGATAATAAAAGAAATGAGTCAAGTGGAAATTTTAAAAAGAGAAGATTCAACAATGATGGGAAGACATCGACAGTATCACTAGCACCAACAAAAGTTTCTAGGGGAGGAGAACGACCACCAGTTAGATGCTACAGATGCGGAGAGGAGGGACACATTAGTCTAAACTGTACACAGCTGTGACGCCCCCAAAATAGGTATACATCACCCGTCTTGAGTCGCCAAATACATGGTATAAAATTCAAATACAACTTAATAATACAACTGTCGTGTAAAATACGACAAAACATAAATTGAGAGTTTTAATACGAATATTGTCTTCTAGACAGTATTCAAATCCAAAATAGAGTCCTCAATACATTTATTATCACACTATTTCATAGAATAGTAAGGACTACTAATGTAAACATCTGCACCGTCACTCTGTTTCCCGACTAGTCCCGGCTACGTTCTCATTTCCTGAAGAGAACAATGAAAGGAAGAGGGTGAGCTCAACTAGCCCAGTAAAAAATATTATGACTAAGATAATGCAGAATAATTTATCGTTAGCCTTCAACAGTGTTAAACTGATAAAATATAACAAACATCAAGTTTAACTGTAGCAGAACAATCAATCCATTAGAAGAGT
Source organism: Panax ginseng (assembly GCA_020205605.1). Taxonomy (NCBI): domain Eukaryota; kingdom Viridiplantae; phylum Streptophyta; class Magnoliopsida; order Apiales; family Araliaceae; genus Panax; species Panax ginseng. The sequence goes on from CM035130.1 coordinate 81,441,458, forward strand.
TAAGTAGAGCATAAAATCTAATATCTTCTATGATTTAAAAGGTTTATCATCAATTTTATTGTTGAGACTTAGCTTAATAAATAATCCACATCATCGAATCACCCTTGCACTACGGCCAATGATATTCTTTAGTATCATGACCACAAATTATCCATGCACTACGGGCCAAGGATTTTCGTGTATTCATCAATGGTCATGATCATGCCAACAACTGTCCATCAATGCACTACGGGCCAATGAGGACTTTTACCACATCATTTGTAATATTACGATCATGATTATACCGAATAATCCCTAGTCATAATCATACCAAGTCCATCTATGCACTACATGCCACAGATGATATTCAACATAATATAAACATGAGGATGATGACAATAATATAAGAATTCAATAAAACAAGTTCAACGATAAATTTTTAAAGATTTATAATTTAATTTATGTAGAAATCAATAACGTCCAAATTGTCAACATGATACTGCTTTGTGGAGTAAAATTCAAGAATAATATTGTACCAAAAATGATTTGGACCAAAAATGAATTAATTTTTATCATGAATAGTACCCCGGGTGAATAGTACTCGAGTGAATAGTATCTCGTGAATAGTAATTTGGGAATAGTAACCCGTGAGTAGTAGTCCGACATGAAAAAGTTAAAACTTATCAAGAATGCTCAGAATAATATTTCCATGAAAAGATACTAGATGAAGCGCAAATATTAAGGACTTTCTACTAATTTCATGGAGTATAGAAGCCAAAACTTTAACCAACTGAGTATAGAATTCGAAATCTGAAACGAAATAATATTACTTACATACTACAGAGTATGGAAGAAAATATTATTTCAAGCGAATATTGAACAAAAATAACATCCCTTACCTTGAAAAGAAGAGTATTCCGACTGGTAGGGCGGGGATATTCTTGAAGAAAACTTGCACTATTTTCTACGCTCAAGATTATAGAAGAAGAATTCTCTGATTCTGGTGTGATTTTCAATTCTAGCTAAGCATCATATTTATAGGAGAATGGAAAGGATACTATTTAAATTTAGAAATCATGGACGCACAGTAACCATAATCACGGGCGCAATTCTTCGGCCGATCGTTTGAAAATTTATATTTACTATGCAGCACTATGCAATAAGTCATTCTAATAAAACAAAAATTTTAAATAAAATATAATATATTCTATTTATAATCTAATAAAACAAAACTTATATATATATATATATATATATACATATATATATATTTATATATATAAATTCACCCCGCCGTCCATGACACTTCACACACCCACAAAAATCACCTAAGTCAATAGAGTTTTTGGACGCCATAACAGCATTAAAGTCTTTATACCAAATTTGTTACTAGTTAACAAATAAGACCATTATAAATCACTTATCCAATTCCTACATTTCCCACCTGTATATGTCTCACACCATGTGACTTTCCATTTCATTTCATTTATTTATGGGCCACACCACTATATATATATATATATATAATTTTGAATACCTTCCTACCGATTATTTTGAAAAATGGGTAAATGGGGGTCCAACAAATACTTCATAAAAATCCCCTCAATATTTTTAACAACGTTTATCATCATTATTATAATTCGCAATATTTAACAACTGTGTCGCTCCTGTGAAAGAGGGGCTTTCGATAAGAATTTTTCCTTATCAAGCACAATTAGGTGACCAAACCTCTCCTAATGTAACTTCAAGACATTGTCAATATTGCAAATAATAATATGAATAACCTTGTCGTCTCAATTATTGATTTAATAATATATAAAATATAGACAATAATTGAATCAAATAACGTGAGATACTATGCAGCAATTACTGTAGCAATAATTGAACAAAACTGAGTGACTTCTCACATAAGCATCAATAATCAATACCGTGTACTACTATGCAACCACGCGTATTACTCTACTTTTAACTACGGTTATTCCAATAGTTAACGGTAAAACTTCCGCCGTTATTTTCATAAAAAGGTATTTCTGTCGTTTTCTCATTCCGACAATAATTATGTTGTGGGGTCCACTAATGATTGTGCCGTCGTACGAATATTTTCTGTTAAAACGAATATTCCCCAACCAATCGAATATTATATAACTACTTGTTTACTTTGCAAAATTTATAAATATTACCCATAACTTTAATATTATAATAAATCAACACCATAATATTCAAAAATGATATATAGAAAAAAAAAATCATCTTTATTCATTAAAGTTGGGGTCTTACAACCTCCCCTTCTTATGAACTTTTTCCCTCGAAATTAGGGTACATACCTTGCATAACGAAGAGGGGAGGATATCTTAATTTCATTTCAGATTCTAACTCCCAGGTCATTTCCTCAACATCGTGGTTTCTCCACAAAACTTTGACTTGAGGTATAACCTTGGAGCGTAGATCATGCTCCTTCTTATCCAAGATTATAATAGGTACCTCTTCATACGTTAAATCTTCCGCTATTTCGTCTGGTTCTAACTCAATAATGTGATTCGAGTCTTTCACATATTTACGTAACATAGATATGTGAAAAACGTTATGAACATGAGACATACTTGGCGGTAAGGCGAGTCTATAGGCCACAGTTCATACTTGATCGAGGATTAAAAATGGGCCAATGAATGGAGGATTGAGCTTTCCTCTCTTTCCAAATCTCGTAACTCCTTTCCATGGAGCAACACGTAATAACACATGATCTCCAATATTGAATTCCACGTCCTTTCAATGAAGATCAGCATAACTCTTTTGTCGATCTTGTGAGGTTTTTATACATTGTCAGATCGTTTGAATCTTTTCCGTAGTCATGCATACCAACTCTGGTCCCAACAACATTGCTTCACCCATCTCATCCCAGCATACTGGAGAATGACACTTTCTTCCATACAATGCCTCAAATGGAGCCATGTCGATACTTGCTTGATAACTGTTATTGTAGGAGAATTCCACCAATGGTAAGAACTTGTCCCAACTTCCTTTGAAGTGAAGGACACAGAGTCTTAATAGATCCTCTAGAGTTTGAATAATCCTCTTCGACTGCTCGTCCGTCTGAGGATGATATGCCGAACTAAATCACAAATTCGTGCCCATAGGTTTTTGCAAACTAACCCAAAATCTTGAAGTGAATCTTGGGTCTCGATCAGAAACTATGGATACTGGCATACCATGCAATCTTATAATCTCGTTTATATATATACGAGCAAGACGTTCAAGTGTATAAGTTTCCCGTATAGGTAAGAAATGAACATACTTGGTCAATCTATCAACGATGACCCAAATCGCATCTATGCCTTGAAAAACCTTGGGAAGACTAGTAACGAAATCTATGGTAATGTGCTCCCACTTCTATTCTGGAATTTCAAGTGGTTGCAATGGACCTTTTGGCAGTTGATGCTTCGCCTTGACACGTTGACAAGTTAAACACCTTGAGATAAACTTTGCGATCTCTCTCTTCATATTGCTCCACTAAAATGTATGTCGAAGATCATGATACATTTTGGTACTCCCAGGATGGATTGCAAATAGTGTGTTGTGCGCCTCCATCATGATTTTATACTTTAAATCAGGGTCGTTAGGAACATAAAGTCTAGAGTTGACTCGTAGTATTCCTTCTTCATCGATTCTTGCTTCCGGGATAGCACCTTCTTGCACTTTCTTCCTCATACGCATCAGCTCCAGGTCTTTAACTTGAGCAGCTTTAACTTTATCGATTAAAGTCAGTTCTACTCGTATGTTTGCCATCATCACGTGGGCCCTTGGAGTCTTTAAATCTATCTCCATCCTTTGCAAGTCATACAAAATGGGCCTTTGAGTTGACAATAACGCACTCGTACTTGTATATGATCTTCTACTCAATGCGTCAGCTACCACGATCGCTTTTCTAGGGTGGTATTGAATGGTATGATCATAATCTTTCAACAGTTCAAGCCAGCGTCATTGCCGTATGTTGAGTTCCTTTTGGGTGAAGAAATATTTGAGGCTTTTATGATCCGTATAGATCTCCACTTTCTCCCCATACAAGTAATGCCTCCAAATTTTAAGTGCAAAGACAACCGCTACCAACTCTAGATCATGAGTAGGATAATTAGTCTCATATTCTTTGAGTTGTCGAGAGGCATAGGCTATAACTTTCCCATGTTGCATGAGAACACATCCTAACCCTTTGCCTGAAGCATCACTATAGATGACAAATCCCTCCGAGCCAGATGGTATTATCAGAACAGGTGCTGAAATGAATCTCCTCTTGAGTTCTTGAAAACCCTTCTCACATTCTTCGCTCTAACCGAATTTTGTATCTTTTCGAGTCAGTTGAGTTAATGGAGTAGGGATTCTAGAAATCTCTTCCATGAATCTCTGATAATAACCAGCTAAGTCAAGAATGCTACGTACTTCGATCACTAATTTAGGTTGCTCCCAGCTTTGAATTGCTTCAATCTTTGTCTGGTCAACAGATATTCTGTGATTTGATACGTGATTTGATATCACGTGCCCAAGAAATGCAACTTCCTCAAGCCAGAATTCACATTTCTTCAACTTGGCATATAGCTTGTTTTCACGAAGCTTTTGGAGTATCAGCCTTAAGTTTTGCTCATGGTCTTCACGACTTTTGGAGTATATAAGAATGTCATCAATAAAGACAACCACAAAATGATCCAAATATTCCTTGAATACTCGGTTCGTCATATCCATGAAGGCAGCAGGAGCATTAGTCAATCCAAAAGACATGACTAGGAATTCATAATGCCTGTACCGAGTTTTGAAAGCCATCTTTTGAATGTCATCGATTTTAATCTTCAACTGGTGATATTCGAAACGAAGATCAATCTTTAAAAAGAATTTGGCGCCTTGCAATTGGTCAAACAGGTCATCAATACATGGCAATGAGTACCTATTTTTTATTGTGACATGATTCAACTCCCGATAATCAATACAAAGTCGCATACTCCCATCTTTCTTCTTCACGAATAGAACAGGAGCACCCCAAGGAGACGTACTAGGACGAATAAAGCCAATGTCTAATAATTCCTGCAGTTGGGTCTTTAACTCCTGAAGTTCAATAGGAGCCATTCGACATGGGGCTTTGGAAATAGGTTTTGTACTGGATTCAAGGTCGATACAAATTTTAATTTCACGCTCTTGGGGTAGGCCAGGAAGTTCTTCAGGTAATACGTCAGGAAATTTATTAACAATAGAAATATCATTCAAAACTGACGTATTTTTGTTTAAATTCGTGACATGAGCTAAGAAAGCTTAACATCCGTTTTTCAATAAACGAATAGCTTTATGGCTTGAGATGACAGTGATTGATTTTAATGGTTTGGTTGCTTGAATTCGCATAATAGGTTGGTTAGGAATATGAAAGCTAATAACCTTACGAAAACAATCAATTTTTGCATGATGAGTAGTTAACCAATCAATCCCTAGAATTATGTCAAATGAAAGTATTTTCAATGAAATAAGATCGACAAGTAATGTGAGGGTACCGATTTGAACGAAACAAGACTTATAAACAGTGGATGTAATGAAGGTTTCTCCAAACGGAGTTTCAACAGATAAGTCAAAGTCTAATTTCTCCGGAGTCAAATTTAAACGTTGAGCGCAAGTAAGAGAAATAAAAGAATGGGTAGAACCGGTATCAAATAAGGTATATACTTCGCTAGAGTTTATGATAAGCTTACCCGTGATGACATCGTTTGGGTTCCTTGCTTTCTGGGAGGTTATAACAAATGCTCTCCCTTGAACTACTGGTTTTGACTTTTCTGGAACGGCCTTTGGTGCCTCCATCCCAGCTAGGTGACCTTCTCTTCAATAATTGTAACACGTTTTGGACTGCTGCGCACAGTTTGGACTGATATGTCCCTCCCCTCCGCATTTGAAGCATATGATAGGTGGTCATTCTCCTTCCTTAACAACGGGTGCTGATGCTGACATCTTTCCATCATTGTTGAATCTCCTCTTCTTGAAATGTCCATTCTTATTGTCTTGGCCATGATTACCACCGAAGTGGTTACCATTTCTGGCATGATGATTGCTACCACTGGTATTATTATTTTGTCGGCTGCTCTCTCTTGGTTGGGTTGACTAATTATCGCGTTTCAATAACTGAGCCCTATTCACAACATCTGAATACAAGCAAAGTTTGTGAGAGATAAGGTATTGATGTATCTCGGTGTCGACGTCGGGATTTTTGAGTGTCCCTTTTCGTTACTTGTTCTTTGGTGTTCTCATGTTAATGTGAGATTTGTTTGAAAAAACAAGTGAAAAAGGTCCGACATGTGTAATGTCAAAAATTTGACTTTAAGAGTCGCCAGTTGGTGTATTTAACTGGTTTCACCAACGCAACCGAAAAAAGTTTGCACATTGACCCAGTGATTTGACACTGCTAGATGGGTCTGTGGAACCGAGATTCATTTTGGGTCTAGGGGCTTGATTATGCGGAGGGAAGGTGTTAGGCACCCCCCGACATCTATGTTACCACGGTGACCGCCACTTTTCAAAGAAATTGTTATATGAATGTGTGTTTGTGTGTGTGTGTGTGTCGATCAATGTGCAGTTATTTGAAAGTAGTGCGAGGCGTCGTTCGAACCTATATACACAAGGTTTGAATTTTATGAAAAAATTCAGTTTTAACTAAGATATAACAATGACGTTTTGTAAAAGGGATTTTTCAAACCTTGTGCTCAATAGGGATTGAGACCTTTTCATACTTCCATTTTATTATTAAATGTTTGGCTTGTTTGCTTTTATTTTCGAGATGCAAAGAATTCTCGAGAAAATAATATACAGCAGTGCCGAGCTCCTCATGGGTATGACAGCCATCCAAGGAAAGTAGAACACTGTAAAATAATGTACAGACTATTTACAGCTGAAAAATGTCCATCATGGGAACCGAATCTAGATTCAGTAGACTGAACCTGTGATCACATGATTCCTAGGCTCACATGATACTGCAATTTGTATGAAAAGCAATAAGCAGTTATATATATATAAAAGCTGTAAATATATATATATATATATATATATATATATATATATAAACATGATCAACCACCATGAAGTAAACTCTAGGCGGGACAAAATATAAATAAAGTTGTAAAAGCGATCAACTGCCACGAAGTAAACTCCAGGCAGGACGGAATGTAAATAAAGCTGTAAAAGGCCACGAAGTGAACTCCAGGCCAGACAGAAATGTAAATATATATATATATATATATATATATATAAGCAATAAACGCGCTGGATGTGAATCCAGGCTCATCAGATATGTCCGACAATAATTATATATATATATATATATATATAAAAAGCGATTAAACACACTGGATGTAAATCCAGGCTCATCGAATATGTCCCATAACAAATATATATATATATATATATATATATATATATATATAAAAAGCAATTTAATGTTCCGCATCAAGTTCAGGCTCAATCGAGGCATAACTTCGATATTGTTAGTCTCAGATATGAAATATATACATATATAAGTATATATATACGTATTTGAAATGAAAACCACTTGACTGAAATGCAAGCAAGCACACACAACACGACTCTCAATGTGTATAACAATGTGTGCTAATATGAGAAGAAGGCTTTATAGAATATAAGAAGTCTTATAGTGGGCTGTCAAAGTAGAATTCTATGACTTTAAATGGATAAACACTCAGCTCCCGCCGGATAAAAGATTGCTATATGTGAGCTAACTAGTGTTTAAAAGCGAAGAAACAGTCAAAAGATGTGTATGCAGAGTAAAATGGACAGGGCTTCCTCGTCTTTTTCCCTCCCCTCTTTTTTTTAAATGGCTGACCCCAAAGCTTGTATATATAGATTTGATGTACACAGTACACCCTCGACGATCAATGTGAGTGTACTACTAATTTGGTTGTGATGCATCCGAGCCTCGCGGGTCCCGTCGTCTCATAGTACGTGTACTCATGCACTGTAATGTCTGCTCGAACTTGCAGAAATTCAATCCGAGCATCCGAACGAGGTATATCTGACCTTCTTTAGACCGCTTGTGTCGAGAGTTACACAATGACATGGATTAGAGGTTGTACGAAGTAAGGAAGAGGGGTCTATGCCCATGGTCTTCAAGCTTCAAATTCTATCCAAAGTACTATCACACGTAATAGTCACTCAGGATTGTCAATCCTCTGTTCTTGTGGGACATTGTTGGATGTATGTATGTATGAAGTGTTGAGACGACGTGCCATTGTTGAAGGAACAAGATGACGTTTGACTCCTCGCCGGGGTTATCGCCGGTTTAAGTTGAAAGTAGACGTTGCTCAGGGTTAGAGGTGAGATTGGACTACTTGTTGGTATGCCATGATATTATCTTGTTGAGATGGTAAGATGACATGGTAACTCCTCACCGGGGTTATCGCTGGTTTAAGCAGAAAGCAGACGTTGCTCAGGGTTACATCTGAGTTTGGCTTGTTGCTTGTTTGTATGTCTCACTGTCATCTATGGGTGTTCCTGTCTGCCCGTTGTTAACTCTGGGTCTGAGGTGTGTGTGCCTCGACAGGATGTCTGTGGTTGAAGCTGATTGCATATGTTTGAAACAAGCATTTCTGGGGTTATCGCCGAAACTGAAATGGCATCTCTTGGGGTTATCACCAAGGATGGGGTTGCTACTCCCAGTGTTGTCTCTAGGACTGAAACTGAGCATCGCGGTGTTATTTTCGAAATAGAACTGTCCTCTCCGGTGTTGTCGCTTGTCTTTTGATTTGCGTACCTCGGGGTTATCTCCGAGATTGGAAATGGCATTCCTGCTGTGTGTTTCAGGTTTGAGATGATGTTTCCGGTTTGTGTTCCGGGTTGGAGCTGAACTTCTGGTAGTATCAGGAATGGATGTAAGCTGTCTTTCAGGGTTATCTCCAAAAGACGAATCTGCCTTCCTGCAATGTTAGTAATAGGAATGCAGAAAATTTTGAGTGTCTACAGATGCCCCTCTTTATCATATTCATGCAATGCAAGGCATGGATAGGATAAAGAATACTAGACACTTGAAATGCAAGCAATATAAACATGATGTTATATGCAGCAACATGAAGCAAATGCATGTAAAATGCATGAATGATTGTCAGTTAATCCTGCTGGGAAGACAACCAGTGTTGGCTTGGACATGCGATCCAAGTTTCCAAGGATGTTGATGTTGGGGCTATCACCAAACTCCTGAATCTTAGACACTGGCTTATATTCCATAGAGATCACCAAACTCCTGAATCTTAGACACTGGAATCTTATATTCCATAGACACTGGCTTAAGAGATCTATGGGGATAAAGCTTTGTCTATTTGAGGATGTGTATAACATATTCCCTCATTCTGCCGGAGCTACTGCCAACAGTTTGTTGTTATCAGGGTTGCCTGATTTTCGCTGATGTGTGTATCACCGGATAAATCCCTGTTGGGTGTATTGTCAAGGCTGCTTGACCTTCATTGATGTATGTGTCAATGGTAGCATTGCGTTGTAACCCCCGTCGGGGACACGTGGATAAGCTTCTTCGATGGGTTTACTTGCCATCGACTGACATAGCGTCAAGGCTGCTTGACCTTCATTGATGTGTGTATCAATGGTTGCATTGCGTTGTAACCCCCGCCGGGGATACGTGAATGTTTGAAGGATGTGCGTTGTGACCCCCGCTGAGGATACGTAGATGTTGATAACTTCGGCGTTGTAACCCCCGCCGGGGAGGTTTGATATATCGTGGTTTTGCGTTGTAACCCCCGTCGGGGAGGTTTAGGGTTGTGACCCTGCAAATGACGGCATAGGACCTTTGTGGGGTATTGCCGAGCATGATTTGTTAAAGCTGAGCTCATTGGTATAGTATACCCCATTCAAAGTGAATACCTTTGAGACGACGGGAGTTTAACTCGAATGACGAGAAACCGAGTTCGGGCTATTCCTCCAAAGCAGCGTAGCACTTTTATTCTGATTTGGCCTTTTCAGCTTGTGAGACCTCCTTTGCAACTCTAACTGGAGCAAGCCGGAGGTGTGGGGCCCATGGAAAAGTGTCGCATGTGTACTTGCAGGAGCCGGAGGTTAGCCTGCGGCCAACCGTGCCTATGTATAGGCGAATGGTTGCTATCATAAGTCATTTTCAACTTGCGTAACGAAGGAAATCTGAGAGCTCTTCTTCAGATCTGCTGAGTTCGGTCAACTTTCTTCATATCCTTCCACCGTACAAGCGTTCTTCACTGTCCTGGTAACACATACATGTATTATTTTCCAATTTCTGTCCGTTGGAAACTGACTTATCGCATGAAATGCATTTAGACACATAGTAGTGAATATGCATGCTGATATGACTTGATAAAAAATATTCAACATAGTCAATGTTAGTATTAAACCATGCTGAACATATTGATGTAAAAAAAATTAACTTTTGAAACAGTCAAATTGACACCTTTTACTGTCATTTCTTATACTATCTGAGGACAAATGGGTAAAGGCATAAAGTAAAATAATCCTGGTAATTAGTCTACATTTATGGATTTTTACTGCGATGTGATTAATGCATGTAGGATGTATATGACTGTGTACAGGTGTGCTATTGAATGGCCACCTAGTCATGCCTATGTGCATGTGGATAGTCCCATTTACAAAGGGGGCTATGGCAAAATTTTCCCAAAATGTAGGTATTGGGTAGTCATGCATTTTTAACTCTACTGTAGATGTGATAACCCGAGAATTTAGACAGTTTTATAAAATCTTAAAAGATTGAATAGATGTTAAATAATAGACCTAGACAGAAAATAAATGTATGTATTTAACATTTTTAGTGTTAAGAATATCTGTGTATTTTGTCATATGTGTGTACAGTATGTGGTTAAGGGTCAAGGGTTGACCGGATAAATTATATCAGTCACAAACCCTAATAATATTTTAGAACCTCGACGTTCAATTAGAAAACCCTAAGGACTGATAAGAAACCCTATTACCGGCTATGGAAACCCTAATTACAGTTCCAAAAATCTGTAACCCTAATTCGGGATATTAAAACCCTAAGTGGGAAGCTTGAAGATAAGTATAGAGTTTCTATGTTATTAATTGTAAGTATAATTAGGGATAACCCTAATTGATTAATTAGAAAGCCCTAATTTCTAATGTGGGACCCTAATGTATAATTAGAGAAAACTTAATTATTAATTTACAGTGTTTAGTGTTAATTAGTAAGCCTTAACCCTAATTAGCAAGCTTGAATGTGATTAGTAAACTTTACTATAATTAGGAACCCTAATCTTAATTAGTAAATACTAGATCATAAATTTGTGTAATCTAAGGGTCAAACCCTAAGGGTTGAAACCTAATGATTGTGAGAAGTTACCAAGTTGTCATGCACTTTATGAGCCAAAAGACCAAACTACCCTTTCTAATATTATATTGAGGTGGAGTGTAGATCTAGCCCTAGTAAATGGTTGGTAACCAACCCCAAGCTAGCCAAGTGCCTATATCTCACAAATATCAGATCTCATTGCCACTTAGCATCAATTGTGACCATAGATTAAAAATCTAAGAGATTTAAAAGTAAGACAAAGCTTACTTTATTTTTCATTTGAGCCAAGTCCAATCTCTCTCTTCCATCCGAATTTTGAGAGTGAATGTGAGTAAGAAACAAACCAAAGTCAGCCTTTAGCTTGCCAAGAACAAACATCAAGGTTAGAATCAAAGATCAAGCTCAAAAAGGAGGTATAAAATCCTAATTTGAAAATCTATGTATTTGATGTTAGATGTTGTTAATGATTGATTAGATATGTGTTAGAGGGTGTCATTTAGTGATATGGGTTGTTAAATCCCAGATCCATAACATCTAGATGCTCGAAATGTAAGTTTTTATAAATCTCAGAAAAGTTGAAAAAGTGGCCTGACAGCCATATGTCAGACCCCATAGATCTTTACCTGTTACCTGACATCCATATTTCAGTAATAGATTATTATTATTAATGGTAGTTAATTTATTTAATGAATATATTAGATAAATGATGGAAAAATAGAATTTATGCTTTAAAAAATTATATGAAAATAATTAAAGTGTTATAAAAATATTTTTAGTTATAAAATATAACTTTTGATATTTTGTCATGAAGATATTAATATTTTGATATTAATATCAAGTATCGGATAATGGATTTAAGTGTTTAAAAATCATATAAATATGATTTTGAGGTATTAAAAATACTTTGTGATGTTATAAATATATTATAATATTATGTTATGATTTTCATTAATATTTGGTATTAAATTCATATTAATGATTAAGGAATTAAGTGGTATTTAATTCATTTAAATACGAGTTTAATGATTGAAAAATTATGATAAATGATATTAATTATCTGAAAATTATTTCAAGTCTATGAAAATTATTTTGACTGCTTAAAAAATTGTCTAAGATATTGTTAAGTGTTTAGCTAGAGTTTAACTGAACTTAAACTCGATAATTATCTGACTAGACTGTCGGGATGTTAGAATTTTGTCGGATTCAACTCAGACTTATATAGTCTGACTTGATACTAGGTCTTATGTGCTGTATAAACTGATAGGATTATGTGGTAATGTGTTTAGGTTATTTTATGCTGTGATGATATTATTCTTATATTTGGATATCGGTATTATCTATATTAGGTCTTCACATAAAGCTAAGTTATACTTCGTAACGATAATCAACGGAACAAGCAAGTGTTTTTCTTAACTCTACTAAGAGTTGTTTCATTCAGATATGCTTATGGTTAATCATTACTAATTGCCATGTAGAATTGTACTCTGTACATCTTGTATGTATAAGTCAGGTATGAAAGGCTGATCACCTTCATTACGATTCGGTTCAGATATATTGTTCATGTTTAATACTTGTTCAGTTAAAAGTTTGTTCATGCTAATTCAAAACTACATTGTGAATTATAGCCAGCTTATTATTCAGACTCTTTCAATCATGATATATCCTTAAATTGTATTTAAACTTGCTGGGCAACTTTCATGCCTACCCTTGCTATATCATGATAAAACATTGCAGATTAAGGCAAATGCGTCAAATACAAGGAAAGATAAAGCCAAGCTCAGCTTGGGACTATGTGTACAGCTAGATTTGTAAAAGTAATTTATTATGATAAAATCTTTGTATGACAGATATTACAATGAATTGTGTATAAGTTATGGTTACTCGACCTTGGGGATAATGTATAATGTTTAATGTATAAACAATTTATGTTTATATCTTTCGCAATAGTTATAGAAATAGTACACCAGATCCGTGGTGATTAGGACCCGGATTTGGGGGCGCTATATTTGGTATCAAAGCTGTTGGTTATGAATCTCAAGTAGGAATACCTGAGACCAATAACCGTAGTGATTAGGATAAGATCTAACTCACATAGAGTTAGTGTGTCGGTAAGATTCAAAGACGAATCTCAGCGAGTTATAAAGATACGGAGTTCCCTAACTCTGATAATAAAGGTGAACAGTAGTGATGAATAGATCGAGTCTGAAAGACTAAAAGTACAGGGATAAGAGATCGTGAAATAAAACGATCAAGATATAGAAATGAATTGTAATATATACGATGAGATCACCACGTGATCTGATAAGGTTACAATATGGAGAAGAATCAATCTGATGATTGGAAAGCTTACAGTAAGAATGTCGTGTGTATGTTGTACTATGAATTGGTACATATTCAAGAAAGGATTATGAATACGAGTTGAATGAAATTCGTATTGAGAATAAAGTTAGTGGGGATTATAAAATATTTGTGTCGCGCTATTTGCTATATGCATGTTATGAGGGTGATTCCTTTCTCGTGTGTATAACGAATAGATAGGTTATAGGTAGAGGATATAAGGTTAGGTACGAGTTCTTAAAACTCATACTTATGTGACATTCTTGACTCATAGTTATATGAAATGTTTCTGAACCCCTCAGCGAATGGACGCCAAAGGTCTGACTAGGGTAAGTTCTTAAACTCATATAATTGTGTCAAGTTTATGAACTCATAAGTGTGGTTTAACGAACTGGGTATAGTTGTGTGTGAATGGAGAATTGAGGATTATATGAATAGATAGATTGTTAAGCAAACAATTGTTAGTGGAGACATAAGTTTTTCCAAAACTCCTAGCTATGCTAGACTTCGAAATTACCCACAAAGTAATAGAACGACCTTCACATAGATTATATACAAAGTAATCAATTAAATTCATTTAATTCACATAATCAAATAAAAATTTAATTGTCATAAAAATCCAATTTTTTTCTCGGGCATTACATTCTCTCCCCCTTATAAGAATTCTATCCCCAGAATTATAGCTTATAATTACATAAACAAATGAGGAAAATCTTCCTTCATTTTATCCTCGAGCTCCCACGTTGCTTCTTCAGCATTGTGGTTTCTCCATAAAACCTTTACTGAAGGTATTACCTTATTTCTTAAAACTTGTTCCTTCCTATCAATAATTTGAACGGGAAGTTCCTCATAGGACAAGTCTTTCTCTATCTGAATAGATTCATATTCTATTACGTGTTTATAGTCCGATTTATAAGGACGCAACACCGACACATGAAACACATTATGAATACGTTCCATCTCTGGAGGTAAGACTACTTCATAAGCCACCTCTCCCACTCTTCTTAAAATCTCAAAAGGTCCTACAAACCTTAGACTTAACTTCCCTTTCTTCCCAAAACGTATCTTTCCCTTCCAAGGCGATACTTTCAGAAAGACAAAAGACCCTACATTGAATTCTCTATTCTCTTTGTGAGGATCTGCATACTTCTTCTATCGGTCTTGAGCAGCAACTAATCAAGTACGTATTAACTTCACCATGTCTGCCGTTTGCTGTACCATCTCAGGTCCCAACATCCGACGTTCACCCACCTCATTCTAACACAAAGGAGTTTGGCACTTCCTTCTATACAACGCTTCGTAAGGCGGCATGCCTATACTAGCGTGAAAACTGTTGTTGTACGAAAATTCCACCAACGGTAAATATTCGTCCCAACTCCCTTTGAAATCCATAACGCAAGATCTTAACATATCTTCTAGCGTCTGAATTGTCCTTTCACTCTAATCATCCTTCTGAGGATGATACGCCGTACTCAATCTTAACTGCGTTCCCAATTGCTCTTGCAAACTCTTCCAAAAGTTCGATGTGAATCGTGGATCACGATCTGACACAATCATAACAGGTACTCCATGTTTGGAAATAATTTCCTTGACATATAGCTTAGCTAACTGATTTAGGTTATACCTAACTCCTATTGGTAGAAAATGAGACAATTTCGTCAATCGATCCACTATCACCCAAATAGCATCGTATCCTTTTCTTATTGCTGGAAGTCCCACCACAAAGTCCATCGTGATGTGCTCCCACTTCCACTCTGGAATTTCTAACGGTTGCAACAACCCGCTAGGTCGTTGGTGTTTAGCCTTAACTTTTTGACAAGTTAAGCACCTACTAACATATTCTGCTATCTCCCTCTTCATGTTCAGCCACCAAAAGTTCTGACCAAGGTCTTGATACATCTTCGTACTACCGGGATGTATCGAGTACCTCGAACTATGGGCCTCCATCATAATTTCTTCTTTTAATTCAGGATCATTAGGAACTCAAATTCTTCCTTCAAAACGAAGTAATCCCTCCTTATCAAGGTTATACTTAGTCTTTTCTTCATCTTCTATCCTCTTCTGCATCTGCTTGCACTCCTCGTTGCTTAGTTGTACTCCCCTAACCCGCTCCACTATGATCGGTTGGGTTTCCATGGAAAATAACATCTCCACTGCTTCCTCCGGTAACTTAACATCTAACTCCATTCTTGCCATCGCTGTTACCAACTCATTCTGAGTTGTTAACATTGACAGTTTCTCTCTACCCTTCCTACTTAGCGCATCGGCTACTATATTTGCTTTTCCCGGATGATATAAAATATCACAGTCATAATCTTTTATTAACTCTAACCACCTTCTCTGTCTCATGTTCAACTCCTTCTTTGTGAAGATATATTTCAGACTTTTGTGGTACGTGTATATCACACACTTCTCACCGTAAAGATAATGCCTCCATATCTTTAGGGTAAAAACTACAGCTGCCAATTCTAGGTCATGAGTAGGATAGACCTTCTTATAATCCTTCAATTGACGTGATGCATACGCAATGACCCTGCCATGCTGCTTGAGCACGCAACCCAGTCCTTTATGCGAAGCATCGCTATACACTACAAAATTTCCTGTATCGTCTGGTAAGGATAATACAGGTGCCTCACTTAACCTCTTCTTCAACTCCTGAAAACTGTTCTCACATTTTTTCAGTCCACACATACTTCACCGACTTTCTTGTCAGATTTGTCAACGGAGTAGCTATGTTAGAAAAGTCTGGAATGAACCTTCTATAGTATCCCGCTAATCCCAGAAAACTCCGAACCTCAGTTGGTGTTTTCGGTTGCTCCCATTCATTAACTACTTCTACTTTTGCCAGATCTACGGAAATGCCATCCTTATCAATAACATGTCCTAGAAACTGCACTTTCTCAAGCCAAAATTCACACTTTGTGCATTTCGCATGCAACTTCTCCTTCCGTAGTGTCTCCAACACTATTCTTAAATGTTCCGCATGATTTTCTGGCGTCTTTGAATAGACTAGAATATCATCAATGAACACTACAACAAACTTGTCCAAATATTGTTTGAACACTCTGTTCATCATATCCATAAATGCGGCTGGCACATTAGTCAACCCAAACGACATCACCAGAAACTCGTAATAACCATAACGAGTCTTGAACGCCGTCTTAGGTACATCTTCCTTCCTCACTTTTTACTGATGATACCCCATGCGTAAATCTATCTTAGAAAAATACTTTGCCCCTTTCAACTGATCAAATAGATCATCGATCCTGGGCAAAGGGTATTTATTCTTAATAGTTAATTTGTTCAACTCTTGATAGTCGATACAAAGCCTTAACGACCCATCCTTCTTCTTTATAAACAACATCGGTGCTCCCCAAGGAGACACACTCGGTTGAATGTACTTTCTATCTAATAGTTCTTGTAATTGAACCATTAATTCCTTCATCTCAATCAAGCGCCATCCGATATGGTGCCCTTGAAACTGTCTTGGATTCAGATAATAGATCAATTAGAAACTCCACCTCCCTGTCCGGTGGAATACCCGGTAACTCCTCCGAAAATACATCCGCGAACTCTTGCACTATAGGTATCTGGTCCAAGGATGTTCCCACTCTTTGGGTATCCACAACATGGCACAGATAACCTACACACCCTTTTCTCAACATCTTCCTAGGACCGGTCAAACCTTGCCTCTCGAAGTCTGACATGATGTTCTGGGTATGTTGAAGAACAGCCCAAGAACACCATTAGTGACGGATTTGTCACCTAATGTCCCTATAGCGACAATTTATTTTGAAAATTAATTATTTTAATTAATAATTAGATAAAAATGGTTTTTAATTATTAAAAATACATAATAAATTTCTAAAAATTATTTTAAAGTCCGAAAATTAGTTTTTAATTATTTTGAGTATATTTCTTAAATATTTAATATTTTTGGAACATAAATGGTATTTAATTTATTTAATTATATTATTAAATAAATTATTTTAAAATAGTTTTAATTCATGAAAAATCATGAAAAATTATATTATGGTGTTAGAAAATATTTTAAGTTATTTTTAATGACTTTTGATATTTTGTTATGAATTTCATTAATAGATTATTATTAATGGTAGTTAATTTATTTAATGAATATATTAGATAAATTATGGAAAAATAGAATTTATGCTTTAAAAATTATATATGAAAATAATTTAAGTGTTATAAAAATATTTTTAGTTATAAAATATAACTTTTGATATTTTGTCATGAAGATATTAATATTTTGATGTTAATATCAAGTATCGAATAATGGATTTAAGTGTTTAAAAATCATATAAATATGATTTTGAGGTATTAAAAATACCTTGTGATGTTATAAATATATTATAATATTATGTTATGATTTTCATTAATATTTGGTATTAAATTAATATTAATGATTAAGGAATTAAGTGGTATTTAATTCATTTAAATACGAGTTTAATGATTGAAAAATTATGACAAATGATATTAATTATCTGAAAATTATTTCAAGTCTATGAAAATTATTTTGACTGCTTAGAAAATTGTCTAAGATATTGTTAAGTGTTTAGCCAGAGTTTAACTGAACTTAAACTCGATAATTGTCCGACTAGACTGTCGGGATGTTAGAATTTTGTCGGATTCAACTCGGACTTATATAGTTTGACTTGATACTAGGTCTTATGTGTTGTATAGACTGATAGGATTATGTGGTAATGTGTTTAGGTTATTTTATGCTGTGATGATATTATTCTAATATTTGGATAATTGTATTATCTATATTAGGTCTTCGGATAAAGCTAAGTTATACTTACATGCTTGATGTCAAATCTTAAGCAGGTAAGTGTTTTCTTAACTCTACTAAGAGTTGTTTCATTTAGATATGCTTATGGTTAATCATTACTTATTGCCATATAGAATTGCACTCTGTACATCTTGTATGTATAAGTCAGGTATGAAAGGATGATCACCTTCATTACCATTCGGTTCAGATATATTGTTCATGTTTAATACTTGTTCAGTTAAAAGTTTGTTCATGCTAATTCACAACTACATTATGAATTATAGCCAGCTTATTATTCAGACTCTTTCAATCATGATATATCCTTAAATTGTATTTAAACTTGCTGGGCAACTTTCATGCTCACCCTTGCTATATCATGATAAAACATTGCAGATTAAGGCAAATGCGTCGGATACAAGGAAAGATAAAGCAAAGCTCAGCTTGGGACTATGTGTGCAGCTAGATTTGTAAAAGTAATTTATTATGATAAAATCTTTGTATGACAGATAGGATAATAAATTGTGTACAAGGTATGGTTACTCGACCTTGGGGATAGTGTATAATGTTTAATGTATTAAACAATTTATGTTTATATCTTCCGCAATAGTTAGAACTAGTGTACCAAGATCCGTGGTGATTTAGGACCCGGATTTGGGGGCGCTAAAGTAGATATATGTTAATGCAATGCATTTTGAAAAGCTCTAGGTAAGAAATTACAACACCCTTTTTGAGGTGATTTGGAGACTTGCTGTCCAGATATTATGGATCCGGATCAGCCGAGTAGTTCCCGTAGGACCACTTCTGGTGTATGGATGAGAGCTTTTTAAGAGCCTCACCGCCGTTCTGTTAGACAGCCTCGTTGTTTGGTGGAGGCGGTGATACGTCCTATTCGGGTTGAAGTGCTGAATGTCGAGGATGAGGAGGAGGATGCAACGATCGAGGTTCCTACTCCTCTTGACGTGTTTCCGTGAGGGAATGCGCGAATATTCAAGTGGCGAACCCAGATCTTCTAGGTGACTTGAGTAGGCATACTTCAGTATACCTGCACGCAAATGAGGTACGAAGTTAGATCTTTAATCTTCATTATTTCCTATTGATGAGGAGTTAAGAAGTCTGATGTTGATCTGCATTTGATGTAGGTTCCCAACTTCACACAGCCTCGAGGGAACTGGTTTAGCATCCACTCTTTGTATCAGGCCTTGCATGATGACTACAGAGTGATAGTCCATGGCTCGTGATTCGGGGGGTTCTTCTCCATTCTACCCCATCGCTGTCCCTGGGGTTACCTTAGGGCATTGTCTGAGCAGTGGTTTCACCAAACTCAGTCACTCCATTTGCTGGACTGTGAGGTGATGATGACGCTGATGGATTGGCGGTTTATCATAGGTATGGAGTTTGGAGGGGAGCCGATGGCTTGCACATCGGATATCACCCCTACTGTTGTCAGATCCTTGTTGGGAGTTCCGGCGGAGGCTCACAAGGGCAGGATTGTTCGTACAGGTCCTCTTAGCGTAAATGCTATTAGCGGGCTTTTGAGTGAGCCTATACCCGATGATGTGAGAGTCAGGGATTACATTCTTCGGTGATTGTTCTGATGATCATTAGAAATTTGCTTCATAGCAGAGATAATTCCTCTACGTGTCCTTCGCTTTGATCAGCGCCACTCGACATGTGGACCGTATAGGAGAGTATGATTGGGGTTCCTACACCTTTGCCTACTTTCTCAGGGGAATGCGCATGCGATCACAGGGCTTGACCGAGGCGTGGTTAGGATTCTACCCATTTCTGCTGGTGAGTGTTTCTCTTGTCTTTTACCATGTATGGGTTAAGAGTGTTGACTAACAACAGATGTTTGCCTTTGTGTTGGTAGTTTTGGGCCTATGAGAGGCTTCTTTGTTTGCGTCCTGTGAGCGTGTTAGGTTTAGATACCTATCCACGAGGACGGAGATGGCATTATTCCATACTGGCGGAGGTCCACATTCTTTGAGGTTTCACTCATTGTAAGCCTCTGATTGGAGTTGTTGACGGTGATGTCATTACATGGATTCCCTACTCTGGAGAGCATTTGGGAGTTTGTTTTGAGGATGGGTACCCGACTAAAGTAGAGTACGTCATTTCCACCCGTAGGATTCTTCTCTTCATAGATGGAGGATGGGAGCTTTATTTAAGTGAGCGTGCTATTAGGAGCACTACAGGAGAGATCCGTATGCCGATCTTGCCTCCTGCCAGGCGTTATTGGCCTGTTTCACAGTCACCCGTCATTGACATCCCATTGATGGGGATTGACAATTTTATATTGTCAGAGGGCCCTTGTTCTAAGGAGATGTTCCAGCATTGGTGGATCCCTCATACCATTGGAGCTCAGACCCATGCCACTCAATTTATGGGGGATATGGTTCCAGGATCCGTGATGATGATGGATTGGCTAACCTATGTCAAAGATCCGACTCATGTGACAAAGATTGACAGATTGACTCGGCAAGTAGACCGGTCATATCTTTTCATTCGATATTTGGGCAGAGATCCTGCAGAGGTAGATACTTTTGATCCTTCCAGCTCTGGCGCTGGTCCCTCAGGTGACCCATATGGTTTTTCCAGTGCAGATCCTCCCTTGTATCGGCCTGACATCCCTGTAGATAGAGATCCAGTGACTCATAAGGAGTTACATCAGGTGGATAAGATCGATGATGTAGACATCGACACTCTTGACTCTTTCTGATGTATTTCTCGCTATCTCTTTTGATAGGCCTCTGTTAGCTGTTGGGTAGCTTCGCCCCATTCTCGCTATAACTTTTGATAGGCCTTTGTTGTATGTTGGGTAGCTTCACCCCATTTCCCTGTATTTTAGTTGTACATAGATATATTAGATGATGATATACTTAGGAATGTATATACGTTTCCATTCCTATATCATATTGCCATCTATTGTATCATGCATGTTATTATGTTATGCATATGTATGTCGAGATATTTCAAAGATTGACCTGGATGGTCTTATTACACTACCCGTCTGAGATGTCTTCTTGACGGTTAAGCCGTATTGATCATACCCCACCATTTGTTGTGGTAGGCTGGTATCGTTCATGGTATGATAGTATATCACCATCGAGATATGGTGATTGTAGATGATTCTTCTTGACATACTATGACCTGATTGATGTTTCAGTTTCCCACAGATTTGTAGAGGGTATGCTAGAACCTTTGGGCATCGGAGAGGCGGTTTTTCGATTTGGGGCGAGGTTGACTCCTACTTTAGAGGTATGCACGGTTGGCGATGATGCTACTGCACCGGACGGACCTTTAACGTGCATATGGCTATTGGAGACATGAGCGACAGATTCATGACCCTCACCGATTGAGATGTAGAGTGGTCCGTGATGAGATTACATCCGTACCACGTGATATCCCAGCGTTTCTGTTTGACGAGTTTGGCTCGAGGGACGACTATGCACACCATTCCGGGATTTCACCACACCGGAGGACCATTGGCGTTCACCCGAGTAGATGTCTTTGCTTCTGTGTGTTGTGTCATACGTCTTCATGCCGCGGTACATGGATGAGCTGGATATCGACGTCATTATGGCAGTGAGATCTCTCAGGGAGGGTCGTACCATTGTACTGATGGTCATTGCAGAGACTCTGAGGTCAGCTACATACTGTTGCACTCTGAGGTCATTACACAGATTTGTAGATAGCTTTGTATTTTCCTACATAGACTAGCTTAGGCATTTTGTCAAGTACAGCACAGATGTATATATCAAACAGTATTATATATGGCCGGGAAATATATTTTGATTCACTTCCCTTTTAGTTATGCCTTGATACTTGCTTGATATTTGCCTGATTCTCCAGGGCCTTGTGATCTTGATGCATTCTGAACTTATCCTTGATAGATGGAGATTGAGGCGTCATGAAGATCTCTCGAATCGGATCACCGATTTACGTAAATCCCTACCATCTTTGGTGTCTTGGGGATGTATCTCGTATGGAAAAGTGGAGGGGGTGGTTTCTTCTTCTAAGATTGACTTTCCACGATGGTCTCGATACTTCTATTTATGAGAAGCCTAGTTAATTCCATCTCTTATGGGTTGGTATTTCTCTTTGAGGCACGATCATTTGCATAGATGGTCACCGAATCTTCTATTTGTGAGAAGAGGTTGGGTAATTCCATCCTTTGATCTGAAACCAGGAAATGGGGCAAATTGAAGGTAGATCCGATGCAGTGTGACAAGTATGTTGTTACGGTGGGGTTAGATCGCACCATAAATGGTACGCCTACGTACTCTATTGAAGAGGAGATCAAGTCTACGTAGTTCGAACTCAGTGTAAGAGGTTCAACGAAATCTGCGAAGCGCGGATGGGTGTAGAAGTATTTTGTTGTTTTTGTTTTTGTAGAAAAGAGGCGAAAATGTTTTGTTGTTTTTCTTTATTGTGGCCGGGCCATATAGAATAAGTTTCCTACGTACCCCCGGGTATCAGGGAGATTAGGTCGACGTAGTTCGCCCCTCAGGACAAATCGCAACTGAAGAGAAACGTGAATCTAATGTGCAGGCTACATTGCGGGGAGAAGAAAGTTTAATCCCATAATGGGGATAAACTGCAAGTGTGTAAAAAGTTTGATCCCGTCCTCAGGACACACTGTAGGCGTAGAAAAGTTTAATCCCGTCTTCAAGATAAACTGTAAGTGTGAAAGGTTCAATCCCGTTTTCGTGATAACCGAAATTATGAAAGGTTTAAAATGAAGTGATGCCAGGTTGCTGGCTTGAAGTGTATGTTTCCCTTAGGGGAAGAAGAGTATTCAAAAAGGAAAGGGTTCAAAACCGGAATGACAGGTGATTTAATGATGAAAACCAAGATGTTTGTTTGATGGTAACTTCAGACATGATACCATTTCACGGTGTCCAAGTTGATAAGCTGTGAAAATTCATCGCCATCCATTTCTTGCAATCTGAGAGCACCTCCTGTTAATACTTCCTTGACAACAAATGGGCTCTCCCAGTTAGGAGTGAATTTTCCCTTAGATTGATCTTGGTTGTCAATGATCTTCTTCAAAACCAAGTCATGTTTTTTGAATTGCCGTAGTCGGACTTTTCTGTTGTAGGATCGTGCGATCCTTTGCTGATATAACTGACCATGGAAGATAGTCGCGGATCACCTTTCGTCTATTAGAGACAATTGGTGATACTTGTCTTGTACCCATTGGTCTTCATCCAACCAAGCATCCATCAATACTCTGAGGGATTCCATTTCCACTTCTATGGGGAGCACTGCTTCCATCCCATAGACTAATGAGTAGGGGGTTGCCCTAGTGGAAGTTCGCATGGAAGTTCTGTAGGCTAATAAAGTCTGAGGCAAGAGGTCAGGCCATCCTTTGTGATTGGCGGACATTTTCTGCATGATCTTTTTGATGTTTTTATTAGCCGCTTCAACAGCACCATTCATCTTTGGACGGTAGATGACGGAGTTAAGGTGTTTGATGTGGAATTTTATGCATAACTCCTCCATCATTTTGTTGTTGTGGTTCTTAGCATTGTCTTACACAATGACCTCTGGTTGTCCATATCGACACACGACATTGTTTCTGATGAAAGCAATGATAACTTCTTTAGTAACCCTGCGGAAGGAGGCTACTTCTACCATTTGGTGAAGTAGTCGATCATGGTGAATATAAATCGATGTCCATTGCTGGCTTTGGGCTCGATGGGCCCGATCACGTCCATTCCCCACAATGAGAAGTGCCATGGCGAACTCATATTATGGAGTTCCCTTGGAGGGGCGTGGATAGCATTCCCATGAATCTGGCATTGATATCACCTCTTGACGTGATCATCACAGTCAGCTTTGAGTGTAAGCCAATAATGTCCCGTTTTGAGAA
Source organism: Panax ginseng (assembly GCA_020205605.1). Taxonomy (NCBI): domain Eukaryota; kingdom Viridiplantae; phylum Streptophyta; class Magnoliopsida; order Apiales; family Araliaceae; genus Panax; species Panax ginseng. Next base: position 81,465,764 of record CM035130.1, read on the forward strand.
TTTTCTTGACAATTAGGGGTCCACTCATGTGAGGGCCGCATACTCTACCATTAATTTCATCCATGAGTCTCTGAGCTTGGTCTTTATCCAGACATCTGAGGAGACCTAATCCTTCATCTCTTTTGTAGAGTACATCTTCGCTCAAGTAGAATTTCATAGCAAGTCGATGAATCCGCCTCTTCTAAGTTAGGCTCGCCTTAGTGGGTGTAGATCTATCTCGTAGATACTCCTTGATCCATTGATACCAAGGGTTGTGGATGGGAGGTAGCTCATCCGATACTTCTCCAACGTAATTCCCATAAACTGGGGCTTTTTGAAAAGTAAACGTGATGCTTGGCATGTTTTCCTTATCAGGTATGTAAACTAAGGAGGCCAACGTTGCTAATGCATCTGCAAAATCATTCCTATTGCGAGGAATGTGTAGAAAAGAGATTTCTTCGAACTCCAAAGCCATCTGTAGAACTTTCCGATGGTAAGGCAACAAATATAATTCTTTGGTTTGATAGATTCCTGTGGATTGCTTGATTACCAATTTGGAATCCCCAAAGACAGTTAACCGCCTGATGCCCATTGAACGGGTAAGTTTTATCCCCATGATACAGCCTTCATACCCAGCTATGTTGTTGGTGGCGACAAAATCGCAATTTGACAAGCAACGGATATCGCTCCCCGTCTGGATATTAAAAAGCTCCTCGGCTCCAGAGCCTTCTAAATTAACAGCTCCATCAAAATACATTCTCCATGTACGACATGTATCGTACTGATGTTGTAGCTGAATTGTTATTACCCCTTCATCGGGGAAGTACGTTTATAAGGGTTTGTAATCCCCTGCAGGTACGGCGGCCAGTTGATCCGCAATTCCTTGACCTTTGACAGACTTTTGCGTCATATAGACGATGTTAAATTGCTGTAGGATCAACTGCCATCTGGACAGTCAATAATTTAGTATGGGCTTACTGAACACATACTTGAGAGGATCCATTCGGGATATTAGATGGGTTGTGTGACCATGGAGGTAATGATGTAACCTCATGGAAGCCCATGTAATGCACAACAAGTCTTCTCAATCAGAGTGTACTTGTGTTCTTTGATGTTGCATCTTTTGCTAAGGTAATAGATAGCTCGTTCTTGGCCTCTATTGTCTTTCTGCCCTAGCATGCAGCCCATGGCATTGTCATTTATGGACAGGTACATGAACAGGGGAATGTCATCCCTGGGAGTGTCGACGTCGGGATTTTTGAGTGTCCCTTTTTCGTTACTTGTTCTTTGGTGTTCTCATGTTAATGTGAGATTTTTTTGAAAAAATAAGTGAAAAAGGTCTGACATGTATAACGTCTACGATTTGACTTTAAGAGTCGCCAGTTGGTGTATTTAACTAGTTTCACCAACGCAACCGAAAAGGTTTACACATTGACCCAGTGTTTTGACACTGCAAAATGGGTTTGTGAAATCGAGATTCATTTTGGGTCTGGGCGCTTGATTATGCGGAGGGAAGGTGTTAGGCACCACCCGACATCGGTGTTACCACGGTGACCGCAACTTTTCAAAGAAATTGTTATATGAATATGTGTGTGTATGTGTGGATCAATGTGCAGTTATTTGAAAGTAGTGCGAGGCCTCGTTCACACCTATATACACAAGGTTTGAATTTTATAGAAAAATTCAGTTTTAACCAAGATGTAGCAATGGCGTTTTGTAAAAGAGATTTTTTCAAACCCTGTGCTCAATAGGAATTGAGACCTTTTCATACTTCCATTTTATTATTAAATGTTCAGCTTGTTTTCTTTTATTTTTGAGATGCGAAGCATTCTTGAGAAAATAATATCTGATGATCTTAGAACTCCTCATGGGCATGACAACCATCCAAGGAAATTCGAGACAACGTAAAAATAATGTATACAGTACACTTCTGACTAAAATGTCCATCATGGGAACCAGAATCTAGATTCAATGAAATCGAACATGTGATCACATGATTCCTAGGTTCACATGATACTGCAATTTGTATGGAAAGCAGTAAGCAGTTATATATATATAAAAGCTTTAAATATATATATATACAGACATGATCAACCACCACGAAGAAACTCAATGGGGGATCAGAAATGTAAATATATAAAAGCGGTAAATATATATATATATATATATGAACATGATCAACCACCACGAAGTAAACTCCAGGTGGGACGAAATGTAAATAAAGCTGTAAAAGCGATCAACTGACACGAAGTAAACTCCAGGCCGGACAGGAATATAAATATATATATATATATATATATATATATATATGTACAAATATATATATATAAAAGCGATAAGCATAGCGGTGTAAATCCGGGCTCATCGGATATGTCCAAATGACAATTATATATATATATATATATATATATATATATATATATATATATATATATATATATATATATAAAAAGCAATTAAATGCACGGATATAAAATCCGGGCTCATCGAAGATTGTAGACCCACGATTTATATATATAAGTGTGTGTGTATATATATATATATATATATATATATATATATATATATATATATATATATATATATATATATATATATATATATATATATATATAAAAAGCAATTAAACGCCTCCAGATCGAAGTCTAGGCTCAATCAAGGCATAAGTCGATAATGTTAGTCTATATATGAAATATATACATATATATAAGTATATATATAGACAGAAATGAAAACCACAGGGCCAAAATGCAGGAAAACACACTTACACGACTCTCAACGTGTACAACAGTGTGTGCTAATATGAGAAGAATGCTTTATAGAATATAAGAAGGCTTACAGTGGGCTGCCAAAGTAGACTTTTATGACTTTAAATGGATAAACACTCAGCTCCCGCCAGATAAAAGATAGCTATATATGAGCTAACTAGTGTTTAAAAGTAAGGAGAAACTCAAAAGATATGTATGCAGAGTAAAATGGCCAGGGCTTCCTCGCCTTTTTCCCTTCTTCCCTCTCTCAAATGGCTGACCCCAAGGCTTGTATATATAGACGGATGGCAGCGGTACACTTTACTGCGGCCCTTGATTGTACTTACTGCATACCGGTGGTGGTGCATCTAAGCCTCACGGGTCAAGTCATCTCATAATACGTGAAGAACATCAATCTGACCTTCTTTGGACCACTTGTGTCGATAGTTACGCAATGACATGGATTAAAGGTTTTACGAAGACATGAAGAGGGGTCTATGCCCATGGTCTTCAAGCTTCAAATTCTATCCAAAGTACTGCCACGCGTAATAATCACTTGGGATTGTCAATCCTCAGCTCTTGTGGGACATTGCTGGATGTATGTATGTATGAAGTGTTGAAATAACGCGCAGGTGTTGAAAGAATAAGATGACGTTTGACTCCTCACCGGGGTTATCGCCGGTTTAAGCGGAAAGTAGACGTTGCTCAGGGTTACAACTGAGATTGGACTACTTGTTGGTATGCCATGATATCATTTTGTTGAGATGGTAAGATGATGTTGTGACTCCTCAACGGGGTTATTATCGGTTTAAGCGGAAAGCAGACGTTGCTCAGGGTTATATCTGAGATTGGACTGCCGCTTGTTTGTATGTCTCACTGTCATATGTGGTTGTTCTTCATCACTTGGTTGTCAACTTGAATTCCGAGGTGTGTGTGCCTTGACAGGATGTCTAGGATTGAAGCTGATTGCATATGTTTGAAACAAGAATTTTTGGGGTTATCGCCGGAACTGCAATGGCATCTCTTGGGGCTATCACCAAGGATGGGGTTCTTACTCGATGTTCTCTGGGATTTGGGGCCGAAGCGTCATGGTGTTATCGTCGAGAGACAGTAACTGTCCTCTCTAGTGTTGTTCTTGGGTCTTTTGATCTCAGTATATCTCTGGGTTATCTCAAGATTGGAAATAACATTCGGTGTGTGTTAGGGTTGGGCCCGAACTTCCGGTAGTATCCAAAATGACATTCTGGTGTGTGTTACGGTTTTGAGATGATGTTCGGTTTGTGTTAGGGTTGGGCCCGAACTTCCTGTAGTATCCGGAATGGATGTAAATTTCGTCTTTTAGGGTTATCTCCAAAAGACAAATCTACCCTCCTGCAATGTTAGTAATAGGAGTGCAGAAAATTTTGAGTGTCTACAGATGCCCCTCTTTATCATATTCATGCAATGCAAGGCATGGATAGGATAAAGAATACTAGACACTTGAAATGCAAGCAAGATAAACATGATGTTATATGCAGCAACATGATGTAAATGCATGTAGAATGCATGAGTGATTGTCAGGTAATCCTGCTGGGGTGACAATTAGTGATGGCTTGGACATGTGATCCGAGTTTCCAAGGATGTTGACGTTGGGGCTATCACAAAAGTCTTGAATCCTAGACAATGGCTTATATTCCATAGAGGTACCTCTTACGTGTAAGAGATCCGTGGGGATAAAGCTTTATGCATTTGAGGATGTGTATAACATATTCCCTCATTACAGCCGAATTCTTGCTTGACAGTTTGTTGTTATCAGGGTTGCCTGATCTTTGTTGATGTGTGTATCACCAGATAAATCCCTGCTGGATGCATTGTCAAGGCTGCTTGACCTTCATTAATGTATGTGTCAATGGTAGCATTGCGTTGTAGCCCCTGTCGGGGAAGGTTGCTTCGATGGGTTTACTTGCCATCAACTCATATGACGTCAAGGCTGCTTGACCTTCATTGATGTGTGTATCAATGGTTGCATTGTGTTGTAACCCCCGCCGGGGATACGTAGATATTGAAAAGATGCGCGTTGTGACCCTTGCCGGGGATACGTAGATGTTGATAACTTCAGCATTGTATCCCCCGCCGGGGAGGTTTGATATTTTATGGTTTTGCGTTGTAACCCCGGGGAGGATTTAGGGTTGTGACCCTGCAAATGACGGCATCAGACCTTTGTGGGGTATTGCCAAGCATGATCTATGAAAGCTGAGCTCATTGGTATAGTAGACCCTGCATTCAGGCGAATACCTTTGAGACGACGGGAGTTTAACTCTGACCGACGAGAAACTAGGATTTCAGGCTATTCCACTCAATCGCGTAATATTTTTATTCCTGATTTGGCCTTTTCAGCTTGTGAGACCTTCTTTGTAACTCTAATTGGAGTGAGCCGAAGGTGTGGGACCCATGTAGGAGTGTCACGGGTGTACCTGCAGGAGCCTTAGGTTCGCCTGCGGCCAACCGCTTTATGTATAAAGCGATTGGTTGCTTTATAAGTCATTTTCAAGTTCTTGGCAATGAAGGAAATCAAGAGAGCTTTTCTTCAGATCTGCTAAGTTCAGGCAACTTTCTGCATATCCTGCCACCGTACAAGCGTTCTTCATTGTCCTGGTAACACATGCATGTATTTTTTTCCAATTTCTGTCCGTTGGAAAATGACTTATCGCATAAAATGCATTTAGACACATAGTAGTGAATATGTATGCTGATATGACTTGATAAAAAATATTCAACATAGCAAATGTTAGTATTAAACCATGCTGAACATAATGATGTAAAAAAATTTGACTTTTGAAACAGTCAAATTGGCACCTTTTATTGTCATTTCTTATCCTATATGAGGACAAATGAGTAAAGGTAGACAAGAAAAATAATCCTAGTAATTAGACTACACTTACAGATTTTTTACTACAATGTATTGATGCATACAGGATGTATATGACTCTGTATAGGTGTGCTACTAAATGGCCACCTAGTCATGCCTATGTGCATGTAGATAGTCCCATTTACAAAGGGGCTATGGCAAAATTTTCCCAAAATGTAAATATTGGGTAGTCATGCATTTTTAACTATAATACAGATGTATGTTAAAGCAATGCATGCATGCATGTAATCATAGAATGCATTTTGAAAAGACTTCAGGTAAGAAATTATCACACCCTTTCTGAGGTGATTTGGAGACTTGTTGTCCAGATATCATGGATCCAGATCAGCCGAGTGGTTCCCGTAGGACCACTTCTGGTGTACGGAGGAGGGCTTATGAAGAGCCTCAGCGCTGTTCTGTTAGACAGTCTCATTGTTTGGCGGAGGCGGTGATACGTCCTATTCGGGTTGAAGTACCGAATGTCGAGGACGAGGAGGAGGATGCACCGATCGAGGTTCCTGCTCTGTTGTGCGTGTTCCCGTGAGGGAATGCGAGTATTCAAGTGGCGAACCCAAATCCTCTAGGTGACTTGAGTAGGCATCCTTCAGTACATCTGCACGTAAACGAGGTATGAAGTTAGATCTTTAATCTTCCTTATTTCCTATTAATGAGGAGTCAAGGAGTCTGATGTTGATATGTATTTGATGTAGGTTCCTGGCTTCACACAGCCTCAAGGGAACTAGTTTAGCATCCACTCTATGTATCAAGCCTTATATGATGACTACAGAGCGATCGTCCATGGCTGGGGATTCGGGAGGTTCTTCTCCATTCTACCCCGTCGCTGTCCCTAAGGTTACCTCAGGGCATTGTCTGTGCGGTGGTTTCACCAGACTCAGTCACTCCATTTGTTGGATTATGAGGTGATGATGACGCCGATGGATTGGCGGTTTATCACAGGTATGGAGTTTGGAGGGGAGCCAGTGCCTTGCACGGCGGATATCACCCCTACTGCCGTCGGATCCTTGTTGGGAGTTCCGGCGGAGGCGCTGAAGGGCAGGACTGTTTGTTTAGGTCCTTTGAGCGTAGATGTTATGAGCGGGCTATTGAGTGAGCCTATACCCGATGATGTGAGAGTCAGGGATCACATTCTCCGACGATTGTTCCTGATGATCATTAGGGGCTGCTTCATAGCAGATAACTCTTCTACGTTGTCCTTCGCTTTGATCAGCGCCACTCGACACGTAGACCGTATAAGAGAGTATGATTGGGGTTCCTACACCTTTGCCTATTTCCTCACGGGAATGCGCTTGCGATCACAGGGCTTGACTGAGGCGTGGTTAGGATTCTACCCATTTCTACTGGTGAGTGTTTCTCTTGTCATTTCCCATGTATGGGTTAAGAGTGTTGACTGATAGCAAATGTTTGCCTTTGTGTTGGCAGTTTTGGGCCTATGAGAGGCTTCCTTGTTTGCGTCCTGTGAGCGTGTTAGGTTTAGATACCTATCCATGAGGACGGAGATGGCATCATTCCATACTGACGGAGGTCCCTGTTGATGAAGGTTTCACTCATTGTCGCCTACAGTTGGAGTTATTGACAACAGATGTCATCACATGGATTCCCTACTCTGGAGAGCATTTGGGAGTTGGTTTTGAGGATGGGTACCCGACTGGAGTTGAGTACATCATTTCCACCCGTAAGATGCCTCTCTTTACAGATGGAGGATGGGAGCTTTATTTAGGAGAACGTGCTATTAGGAGCACTTCTGAGAGAGATACGTGTCTTATCTCTTGCCTCCCTCGCCAGAAGCGTTATTGGCTTTGTTTTGCGATCACCGTCATTGACATCCCATTGATGGGGATTGACGATTTTACATTGTCAGAGGGCCCCTTTTCTCAGGAGATGTTCCAGCATTGGTGGATCCCTCGTACGATTGGAGCTCAGACCCACGGCACACAATTTATGGGGGATATAGTTCCAGGATCCGTGATGATGACGGATTGGCTAGCCTGTGTTAGAGATCCGACTCATGTGACACATATTGACAGATTGACTCAGCAGTTGGACCGGTCACATTTTTCATTCGGCATTTGGGCAGAGATCCTGCAGAGGTAGATACTTTTGATCCTTCCAGCTCTGGTGTTGGTCCCTCAGGTGACCCATATGGTTTTTCCAGTGCAAATCCTCCCTTGTATCGGCTTGACATCCCTGTAGATAGAGATCTAGTGACTCAGGAGGAGTTACATCAGGTGGACAGGATCGAAGATGTAGACATCAACACTCTTGACTTTTTCTGATGTATTTCTCGTTATCTCTTTTGATAGGCCTCATTTGTGTATGTTGGGTAGCCACCCCCATTTCCACATATTTTAGTTTGTCAGAGATGTATTAGATGATGATATACTTAGGAATATATGTATAGTTTTCTATTCCCTATATCATATTGCCATCTATTGTATCATGCATGTTATTATGTTATGCATATGTATGTCCAGAGATATTCAACATTGACCCCTGGATGGTCTTATGACATGGCCTGTACAGATGTCTTCTTCGACAGTTAGCCGTATTGATCATACCCCACCATTTGTGGTGGTAGCTGGTATGCGTTCATGGTATGATAGTATATCACCATCAGACATGGTGATCGTAGATGATTCTTTGCAAAGACATCTTATGACCTGTTGATGTTTGAGTTCCCACGAGTTTGTAGAGGGCATGCTAGAAACCTTTGGGTATCGAAGAGACATGTTTTCCAATTTGGGACCCAGGAGTTTCTTCCTACTTTGGAGGAGTATGCACGGTTGACAATGCTGCAGCTGGACAGACCTTGCGTGCATATGGCTATTGGAGACATGAAAGCGGAGCGATTCATGACCCTCACCGGATTGAGACGTCTGATGGTCGGGACGAGATTACATCCGACCACGTGATATCCCAGCGTTTCCTGTTTGACAGGTTTGGCTCTGAGGACATCTATGCACGCCATTCCGGGGATTTCACCACACCGGAGGACCATTGGCGTTCAACCAGAGTAGATATACTGCTTCTATGCGTATTGTCATACGTCTTCATGTCGCGGTACATGGATGAGCTGGATATTTGCGTCATTATGGCAGTGAGAACTCTCAGGGAGGGTTGAACCATTGTCTGGAATGATCATTGCGAGAGACTCAGAGGTCGACTACATCTTCTTGCACTTATCCGTGAGAGTGTTTATAGGTAGCTTCGGTCATCTTTGTATGTGTGGTTTATGTCACACTTGAGACCGATTGGCACATTTAGATGGCAGGGGTTTTGTTTTACCCAGGAGATAGCCATGTCATACTCCTTTCGGCTGCGAGTGCACGAATCTTTGCATCATGGTCGACTTTCTGGCGAGAGATTAGGGATCCGTTTGCCATATTGACGTGTTCAGGGCTTAATTCACCCTACAACTTCATTACTCATGCTCCGGGCATGGATATATCCCTCTGGCTGGATTAAGGGGCATGATCACTTACCACCCACTGGCCATGATGTGTTAGTTTGACCAGTTCCAGGATTTTCATCCGTATGAGGGGGCAGTGAGTCAGCGTTTCGCGTCACACCATTTATCAGCGGAGGATAGATCCAGGTTGTTCTGCAGAGTATTCCGCATGGATGGAGACAGTAGATCACGGTGGGGCGGTATCCACGGTCACGAGGATTGATTACGGCGATGAGGAGCCTATAGAGGCTTTTTATTCCCATGATGATTTGGCAATTTGGGCTACCGGCATTTGTGATGGAATCTCCCAACCCGAAAGTGCCATCTTTATTACTCGATATTGACACAACATTTGGAGCAAAGCTTACATCTGATCACCTATGAGAGAGATCAGGCTAAGGTCGCGATGTTGACAGCTCTTGATGAGAGAGATACTGCTCTGTTAGAGAGGGATGAGGCTAGATCAGCTAGGGATGCATTGATAGTGGAGTGGGATGCCGCCTTATCTGCTAGGGATGTGGCCATTGCAGACAACACTTCAGTGAGATCCCAGATGACTATCAGTCTTGCTGACATGAGTGCTTACATTGATAAACACTATGCCACCATTTAGCCTCTGATCTGCTAGCTCGTGTAGATACGCTTGGGAAGGAGCTTACAGTGCTTCCTCCATCTTCAGAGAGGGATGCTATGTTAGATCTGATAGTCCGAATACACACAGATCTGTAGATAGCTTTGTATTTTCCTGCACAGACTAGCTTAGCCCCTTTTGTCATGTACAGAATAGATGTATATATCAAACAGTATTATATATGGCAGGGAAATATATTTTGATTCACTTCCCTTTTAGTTATGCCTTGATACTTGCTTGATATTTTCCTGTTTCTCTAGGGCCTTGTGATCTTGATGCATTATGAACTTATCCTTGATAGATGGACATTGAGACGTCGCAAGATCTCTCAGAATGGATAATTGACTTCTGTATATCCCTACCATCTTTGGTGTCTTGGGACTGGTATCTGTATGGAAAAGTGGAGAGGAGGATGGTTTCTTCCTCTCTGAGATTAACCGCACCACAGATGGTTGCCAGTACTTCTATTTGTGAGAAGCCTAGTTAATTCCATCTCTTATGGGTTTGTATTGCTCTTTGAGGCATGATCGCAGCTTAGATAGTCACCGAATCTTCTATTTGTGAGAAGAGGTTGGGTAATTCCATCCCTTTGATCTAAAACCGATGAAATGGGATAAATTAAATATTGATCCCAGTATTGTGTGACAAGTATGTTGTTCTGGTAGGGGTTAGACTGCAACATGAATGACTGCCTACGTACTCCTATTGAAGAGGAGATCAGGTCTGCGTAATTCAAACCTAGTGTAGGAGGTTTAACGCTGAGTGCGGAAGGAATATGGGTGTAGACGTATTTTTGTTGTTTTTGTTGTTTTGTAGAGAAAGGGTAGAAAATGTTTTTGTTGTTTTTCTTTATTGCGATCGGGCCATATAGAATATGGTTGCCTACGTACTCCTATTGAAGAGGAGATCAGGTGGACGTAGTTCGCCCCTCAGGACGAATTGAAGGCGAAGAGAAGTGTGAATCCCACGTGCAGGCTATACTACGGGGAGAAGAAAGTTTGATCCTATAATTGAAAGTGTGTAAAAAGTTTGATCCTTTGCTCAGGACAAACTACAGGCGTAGAAAAGTTTAATCCCGTCTTCAGGATAAACTACAGGTGTGAAAAGTTTAATCTCGTCTTCAGGATAAACCGAAATTGTGAAAAGTTTAATCCCGTCTTTAGGATAAACTGCAGGTGTGAAAGGTTCAATCCCATCTTTAGGATAATCGAGGTTGTGAAAAGTTTGAATTGAGGTAAAACCAGGCTGCTGGCTTAAAGTGTATATTTCCCTGAGGGGCAGAATAGTATTCAAAAGAAAGGGTTCAAAACCGGAATGACTGGTGATTTGATGATCAAAACTAGGATGTTTGTTTGATGGTAACTTTAGACATAGTACCGTTTCATGGTGTCCAAGTTGATAAGCTGTGGAAATTCATCGCCATCCATTTCCCACAATCTAAGAACACCTCCTGTCAATATTTCCTTGACAACAAATAGGCTTTCCCAGTTAGGAGTGAATTTTCCCTTAGATTGATCTTGGTTGTCAATGATCTTCTTCAAAACCAAGTCATATTGTTTGAATTTCCGTAGTTGTACTTTCCTGTTGTAGGATCGTGCGATCCTTTGCTGATATAACTAACCATGAAAGATAGCCGCGGATCACCTTTCGTCTATCAGAGACAATTGGTGATACCTGTCTTGTACCCATTAGTCTTCATCCAAATGAGCATCCATCAATACTCTAAGGGATTCTATTTCCACCTCTATGGGGAGAACTGCTTCCATCCCATAGACTAATGAGTAGGGGGTTGCCCCAGTGGAAGTTCGCATGGAAGTTCTGTAGGCTAATAAAGTCAGAGGCAAGAGGTTAGGCCATCCTTTATGATTGGCGGACAATTTCTGCAAGATCTTTTTGATGTTTTTATTAGCCCCTTCAATAGCACCATTCATCTTTGGACGGTAGATGACGAAGTTGAGATGTTTGATGTGGAATTTTCTGCATAACTCCTCCATCATTTTGTTGTTGAGGTTCTTAGCATTGTCTAACACAATGACCTCTAGATGTCCATATCGACAGATGACATTGTTTTTCATGAAAGCAATGATAACTTCTTTAGTGACCTTGGGGAAGGATACTGCTTCTACCCATTTGGTGAAGTAGTCGATCATGGTGAATATGAATCGATGTCCATTACTTGCTTTGGGCTCGATGGGCCCGATCACGTCCATTCCCCACATCGAGAAGGGCCATGACGAACTCATATTGTGGAGTTCCCTTGGAGGGGCATCGATAGCATTCCCATGAATCTGGCATTGATAGCACCTCTTGACATGATCATCACAGTCAGCTTTGACTGTAAGCCAATAATGCCCCGATCTGAGAATTTTCTTGACAAGTAAGGGGCCGCTCGTGTGTGGGCCACATACTCCACCATGGATCTCATCCATGAGTCTCTGAGCTTGGTCTTTGTCTATACATTTGAGGAGACCTAATCCTGCATCTCTTTTGTAGAGTGCATCTCCGCTCAGGGAGAATTTCATAGCAAGTCGATGAATCCGCCTCTTCTCAGTTAGGCTCGCCTTAGTGGGTGTAGATCTATCTCGTAGATACTCCTTGATGCATTGATACCAAGGGTTGTGGATGGGAGGTAGCTCATCCGATACTTCTCCAACGTAATTCCCATAAACTAGGGCTTTTTGCAAAGTAAACGTGATGCTTGGCATGTTTTCCTTATCAGGTATGTAAACTAAGGAGGCCAACGTTGCTAATGCATCTGCAAAATCATTCCTATTGCGAGGAATGTGTAGAAAGGAGATTTCTTCGAACTCCAAAGCCATCTGTAGAACTTGCCGATGGTAAGGCAACAAATGTAATTCTTTGGTTTGATAGATTCCTATGGATTGCTTGATTACCAATTCGGAATCTCCAAAGACAGTTAACCGCCTAATGCCCATTGAACGGGCAAGTTTTATCCCCATGATACAGCCTTCGTACTCAGCTGTGTTGTTGGTGCTAACAAACTATAATTTGACGGTGACGGGATACTACTCCCCCGTACCGAATATTAAAACTGCTCCAGCTCTAGAGCCTTCTGAATTAACAGCTCCATCAAAATACATTCTCCATGTACAGCATGGATTGTACTGATGTTGTAGCTGAATTGTCATTACCCCTTTATCAAGAAAGTATGTTTCTAAGGGATTGTAATCACCTGCAGGTGCGGCGGCCAGTTGATCCGCAATTCCTTGACCTTTAACAGACTTTTGTGCCACGTAGACGATGTCAAATTGCTGTAGGATCAACTGCCATATGGACAGTCGACAATTCAGTATGGGCTTACTGAACACATACTTGAGAGGATCCATTCGGAATATTAGATGGGTTGTGTGACCATGGAGGTAATGATGTAACCTCATGGAAGCCCATGTAATGCACAACAAGTCTTCTCAATCAGAGTGTACTTGTGTTCTTTGATGCTGAATCTTTTGCTAATGTAATAGATAGCTCGTTCTTGGCCTCTATTGTCTTTTCCTTTCAACATGCGACCCATGGCATTGTCATTTATGGACGGGGACATGAGCAGAGAACGTCATCCACAGGAGGTAAAAAAACAGGAGCGTTAATCAGTTGCTCTTTGATTGTGAAGAAGACTTTCTAACACTCATCGTTCCATTTTATGGAGGAGTTCTTCCTTATGACTTGAAGATTGGCTCATAGGTTCTTGTGAGTTGAAATGAATCTGCTAATGAAGTTGATTCTTCCCAAAATCCCGTATTTCCTTCTCTGTTTGAGGAATGGGCATTTCCTTAATGGCACGGATTTTTGTAGGATCCGTTCAATCCCTTTGGGTGACTAGAAACCTAGCAACTTACCTGACTTAACACCAAAGGCGCACTTAGCGGGATTCAACTTCAAGTTGTACTTACGCAACTTGTTGAAAAGCTTTTTGAGATGGTCTAAATGGTCATCCTCCTTCTGGGATTTGACAATGATGTCATCCACGTAGATCTCTATCTCTTTGTGCATTAAATCGTGGAAAAGAGCCATCATAGCTCATTGATAGGTTGCCCCGGCGTTGATGAGGCCAAATGACAACCGTCTGTAGTAAAAGGTTCCCCAAGACGTGATGAAAATAGTTTTCTCAAGATCTTCCTCAGCGACCATAATTTGATGGTACCCCGCAAAGCAATCAGCAAAGGAGTACATGCCGTATTGAGCAGTATTGTCAATAAGAATGTGGATAAAAGGCACGGGAAAGCTATCTTTAAGGCATCCTTTGTTCAAATCCCGGTAATCCACGCAAACTTGCACCTTTCCCCCTGGTTTAGGCATGGGAACAATGTTAGATATCCACTCCGGATATGTAGACACCATGATGATGCCAGCTTAAAATTGTTTCACAATTTCCTCTTTGATTTTTAAACTCTATTCAGGTTTCAATCGCCTAAGCTTTTTCCTAACTGGCTTGAATACTTCTTTGATGGGAAGGTGATGAAGAACAATGTCAGTGGACAAACCCACCATGTCTTCATGAGACCATGCAAACACGTCCTAGAATTGGGTTAATAGTGCAACTATGTCATTTCGTTGATTTGTGGTAAGGTCTGAACCAATCTGGATTTGCTTAGGGTTGTCTAACGTTCTGAGATTGAAAGGAGTGGTTTGATCAAGATTGGGTTTGGGTTTGTCTGCGACCCATTCCTTAATCTCCTGAGGTGTCTCAATGTCCTCTTGGATGTCCATCAAGTCTGAGTCCAACTTTGCATCAAAGTTACAGCCCTTGTGGAGAGAAGGTATGTCATCGACAGGGCGAGGGCACATCTAAATTGAGTCTGAAACAAAAGATGTTTTCACTTAATATATGTAATCTGACCGATCATACAAAAGTGTTAGCGTGTACTTGATAAAATAACGCTAGTCTTTGTAAAGGAAAACAATCAATTAAAGTTATCTCTACGAGGCGGAGGATTTTTACGCCCATTTTACCTCGTCGACCAATGAATGGAGTCTTTGCTCCAATTGTCGAGGAAAAGTCTGATGGATTTGCCTTGATGATAGAAGGATCGTCATTGTCCTCCTTTTCCCGAATGATAACCATGACATTTGGGCAATCATCGTCTAGGGTGTATCTATTTGTATGTTCATCTTGAACAATAATGCGAATGCCTGCCATCATCAAGGCAAGGTCATGTTTACGTTTTCGTTCCTTTTCTTCCATTTCGGGATCAGGAATCAGCACCTCTTTTGCTTTGATTGGCGCTGGTTTTGGAAACAGAATAACCACAACATGGGCTGGAACCTTTACTGGAGATTGAATTAACTTATGAGGTAAATGTATAGAAAATCGCCGTGCGGCGGAAGCTTGAGGAACCTGCCTGTGCTTATGAGGATTCTATGCTTGGGCGGCGAAATAGCCTACTCCATTGTTCCAATTTGACTGGACATTTGAATAGGGTGCTTAATACCCTGCTTATCTTTACCAAGCCCTTGTCCAGGTTGATGACCCAATAACATCATTTCTTGAGTGGCCAACATAACCTCAGCATAAATCTTGGGTACGGGAAGTGGCGCTCCAATAGAATGGTATTGCGTGTTACTCACTTCCAGAGTATGGAAACTGGTCGGTTCAACTTCTGAATTGAAGCTGATAATTGGTAGAGTTCCTTGTTCAGGACAATCCAGCTCAGCGTTGACAATGACTAAACTGTTGTTGATAATGTATTTGAGTTGTTGATGTAGCGTAAAGGGAACAGATCTAACCATGTGTATCCATGGTCTGCCCAATAGCAGGTTGTATCCTGAGTCAATCTTGACGACGTGGAAGGATACATTGAATGTATTAGGACCAATCTCAATTGGCAATTCAATCTTTCCAACGGAATTTCGCCGGGATCCATCAAAAGCTCTGATGACCGTATGGCTGCTTTGGATCCGCTTCAGATTGATATTCATCTTTACCAAGGTGGCACAAGGACAGATATTTAGAGATGACCCTCCATCTATCAATACTCCTGCTAGCATGTTCCCGGAAGACAAAACTACAATATGCAAAGGCTTGCAATGACCGGTCCCTTCAGGAGGTATGTCATCATCAGTGAAGGATATCACATTGTTGTTGAAAATGTGATCAACAAAATGTTGAAATTTTCCACATCCACTTATTTTGGCAAATAGGCTTCTTCTAAAACCTTCAGCAAGATCTTTTGATGATCCTCGGAAGAGAAAACCAAGTCCAGTATTGAAATCTGGTGTGGAGCTTCTCGCAAGCTTAAAACCACTTTGGCTTCATTATGGCCCATAGTGCGGAGGAATTTTTCAATCTTCTCCATGGGCAATTTCCCCTTTGCTTTGCAAGTAAGTTTAATAATCCGTTGAGGAAGATACAGTGGATTTTCCTTCGACACTGTAGCAGTAGTATGAGATGTGGATCCTTTAGAGTTTCCATAATTCCATGGAACATTGTGTAAGCTGACAACAAGATATTGTTGTCTGAAAGATAAAGAAATTGGCTCTAATGCGGCCACTTTCAAAGGATTGTCAGCTCCTTTGAGTTGAATTGGTTGTATGGAAATACTTTGATAGTCTCATCATCCACTTCGGATATAACTGCTACTGATCCCTTCCATTTGGTAGGACATGCATTCCCACCCTTGAGTTGTACAGTGTAATCATCTGCTATTTGCAGGACACCACTATCAATAAGATTCTGAATAAGATGGCGGAGTGCCCAGCATTCTTCTGTGCTGTGATTGCGAGAATGTGAATGATATTGACACATTTCATCAGGATTGAACAGCCCTGAGCGCGGATTGATGGGAGGGAGAAGGAAGGTAATTCTTCCTTCGTTGATCAACGTCTGTAGTATCTCCTCCATAGATTAGCCCAAATAGGTGAATTCCCTCTGATTGGAAAAATCCCAACGGGCTTTAGCATTTCCTTGCTTCACAACCTTATCCTCCATAGCTTCACTTTCTGAAGGTGGTGAGGAGGCATTCATAACAAAAGGAAGAAGATAGGCATGCTCCTGCTTGATTAATTGTCGTGTGACTTGATGTTGGTGGGTCACCAATTCTGCCAATTGTTCAATTTGTTTGGAAAGAGCTTTAATCTTTTATTCCATGGTAAACTGGAACTTTGCATAATCCCATTTGTCAACACCGTCTTTGATGGGTTGGGATGATTCGTTTTTAGAATTGGAACCTTGTACAGTGCTCCATCTGATCATGTTGACCTCTTCTTCTTTATGTTGAGGAAGAAGGTTATCTTGCACATGAGGTTGATCTGATTTAGTGACCACAATCTCACCGTTGTCTATTAGCTCTTGAATCTTATGTTTCAAGGCCCAACAATCTTGAGTATCATGTCCAGGTGCCCCGGCATGATAAGCACACTTCCGAGTAGCATTAAAACCCCTCCCATTAGGGTTGGCTGGTGGAAGAAGATTTGTAATTTTCTTTTGAGCAGTCAGAAGAGAGAGAATATTCTCGAGCGAGTCCCCTAAGGGTGTGAACGTTCGAGGTCGCTTTACTTCTCCACTTTTAGGAAATGGAGGGTTAGAAGATTGTGCTGGAAAAGGGGAGAAGTTTCTCCTCTGCATAGGCATGCTGGATTGCCTTTTTATCCTTGTAGTATTAAGGAAACATCCTCCTCTTTCTTTTTATGGACCCTCCGGGGGTTGTTTCCATAAGATCCGGACTGGATGTGCTCAGCAACAACTTTAAGAGCGGTTAGGTCTTGAATTTTACCGGACTTCAATCCCATCTCATCCATCTCGCCGTGTTTGATCATTTTAGAGAATGGTTTGCCAATACCAGCTAGAATTATTTCATAGAAAGGAGCTTCATGTACATCTATGAAAGTCATTACCATTTTTGATTCTGTCATGGAAGGAATAACTTGAGCAGCAAGGCGCCTCCACCTTTTAGCATACTCTCTAAATGACTCATTAGATTATTTCTTGACCTTAGTAATCTGGTACTGGTCAGGAGCCATCTGAGATTGAAAACTATATTGAGTGAGGAAGGCGTGAGCCACCTCTTCCCAACTATGGATCTTAGAGTTGTCTAATCTGGTATACCATGAACGGGCCTCTCCAGTTAGACTTTTTTGAAACAGCTGCATTCGGAGCTTTTCATTTTCTGCGTAAGACCCAAGTTCTCCAATGAACAACTTTAAATGTTTATAAGGATCCCCTAATCTGTCATATTTCTCAAAATCAGGGGTCTTGAATTACTCTAGATATTGAACACCAGGGAATATGCAAAGGTCTGTATATGAAACACTACCATGTGTTCTAATCCCTTTGAGAACGCGGATAGTTTCCTCCATTTGGAGGACCTTCTTCCTGATATCACCGGTGTCTAGATCTCCTTTGAGATGGTTATTTTCAGGGTCTTTATTGGTTGTATGCAACTGATGTTCTGGAATTGTTTTTTCTAGACCTTGAACTCCTCCTTGTGTAGAGGATTCTGTATGTGTAGGTATCTTCGCATGCCACAGAGTAGGTGGTGTAATTCTTTTAGTAGAACAGCCAAGTCTGTGATTTGTTTACTCAATCCGTTAAATTCTTCTTGGGAAACAGCATTAGACTGATTAGAAGAAGACATGATTGGCTGTAGACATGTGGCCTTTTTGGACTTTGAATAGGTAACAGGCCCAATTGCTTCCCTACAAAAGACTTGTGTAGTTTAGTCTTAGGGTAAGATAAATGTTATCATAACATGTCCGTTTTAGGAATTTTGTCCTGCAAAACCGGTTGTTAATTGATAACATGTCATGCATGCACGAATATTCTTCATATTTTCCATTACATATGGATGAACATGGAATAAAATTACAAGTAAATATTTTTACAAGTAATTTAAAATGGAAAGTATGAAGAGACTTCCCTCCGCGTTTGGTTTATCAGAGGCTGACCTATCTTAGGGTTACTCTCGCGGCTTTTCGGCATGAAGGTTCCCAAATCATAACAATCTACTTAACAGAAAGTTAATCCGGTCGTTCAACTGGAGCGAATCTTAGTGGTGCCTTTCCTGAGCGCCGAGTAATCATTCTTCCCACAAGTCCAGTAATCAAACATCGACAGGATAGCCTCCTGGTGTAGGGACCACACAACATACATTCACATACAACATGTCTCACCGTTTATGCAAAATGATGACATGTGCGAAGCACTAATATCACAGATAGATATTTAGCAGTGCAGTAATTTAGATGCATTCATACACATTCATCATAAATGTAAATGCAACATTCACACACAAGCATATAACAATTTTGAAAAGCTTGAAATAACGGCTTAAGCCCTCTTACTAGAGTCCCCAGTAGAGTCGCCACCTGTCGACGTCGGGATTTTTGAGTGTCCCTTTTTCGTTACTTGTTATTTGGTGTTCTCATGTTAATGTGAGATTTGTTTGAAAAAACAAGTGAAAAAGGTTTGACATGTATAATGTTAACGATTTGACTTTAAGAGTGTCGCCAAATTGGTGTATTTAATCGGTTGCACTAATGCTGAACCAAAAGGTTTGCACATTGACCCAGTGTTTTGACACTGCTAAACGGGTCTGTGAAACTGAGATTCATTTTGGGTCCGAGGGCTTGATTATGTGGAGGGAAGGTGTTAGGCACCCCCCCGCCCACATCTGTGTTACAACGTTGACCGCCACTTTTCAAAGAAATTGTTATATGAATGTGTGTGTGTGTGTGTGTGTGGATCAATGTGCGATTATTTGAAAGTAGTCACGAGGCCTCGTTACAGCACCTCTATACACAAGGTTTGAATTTTATAGAAAATTTAGTTTTAACCAAGATGTAGCAATGATGTTTTTGTAAAGAGGTTTTTTCAAACCACATGCTCAATAGGAATTGAGACCTTTTCATACTTCCATTTTATTATTAAATGTTAGAATTGTTTGCTTTTATTTTTGAGATGCGAAGCATTCTAGAAAAATAATATCTGTTGATCTTAGAGCTCCTCATGGGCATGCATAATGACCATCCAAGGAAATTTAGACCTTTGTAAAATAATGTACGAGTACAACATACAATTTGAAAAATGTCCATCATGGGAACCAAATCTAGATTGATGGATCGAACACAGTGATCGAGATGGTTCCTAGGCTCACATAATCTTTATGCCAATTTGTATGGAAAGCAGTAAGCAATTATATATATATAAAAGCTATAAAATATTTATATATATATAAATGATCAACCACCACGAAGTAAACTCCAGGCGGGACAAAATGTAAATAATGCTGTAAAAGCGATCAACTGCCACGAAGTAAACTCCAGGCAGGACGGAATATAAATAAAGCTGTAAAAGGCCACGAAGTGAACTCCAGGCCTGACAGAAATGTAAATATATATATATATATATATATATATATACATACATATATATATATATATATACAGATATATATATATAAAAGCACTAAATGCACTGGATGTGAATCCAGGCTCATCGGATATGTCCGACAGCAATTATATATATATATATATATATATATATATATATAAAAGCGATTAAACGCACTAGATGTAAATCCAGGCTCATCAAATATATATAACAACATTTATATATATATATATAAAAAAGCAATTAAACGCATATGGATATAAAATCCAGGCTCATTAGATGTAGTCGACCATATTTCATATATATATATATATATATATATATATATATATATATATATATATATATATATATAAGCAATTAAACGCTCGAGGCAAAATTCAGGCTCAATCGAGGCATAACTTTCGATAATGTTAGTCCAGTATATAAAATATATACATATATAAGTATATATATATGATGTAAATGAAAACCACGGATCAAGTCCTGCAAACGCATTACAACCACGACTCTCAATGTGTATAACAAAGTGTGTTCTAATATGAGAAGAAGGCTTTATTGAATATAAGAAGGCTTACAGTGGGCTGCCAAAGTAGACTTCTATGACTTTAAATGGATAAACACTTAGCTCCCGCCGGATAAAAGATAGCTATATGTGAGCTAACTAGTGTTTAAAAGTGAGTAAAGACTCAAAAGATGTGTATGCAGAGTAAAATGTACAGGGCTTCCTCGCCTTTTTCCCTCCCCTCTTTTTTCAAATGGCTGACCCCAAGGCTTGAATATATAGACGGATGGCCACAGGTACACCTGCGGCTGGTCGTGATGCATCCGAGCCTCGCGGGTCCTGTTGTCTCGTACTACGTGCACTTATGCACTGTAATGTCCGTTTGAACTTGCAGAACTTCAATCCGAGCATCCGAACGAGGTATATCTGACCTTCTTCAGACCTCTTGTGTCGAGAGTTATGCAATGACATGGATTAGAGGTTCTACGAAGTCATGAAGAGGGGTCTATGCCCATGATCTTCAAGCTTCAAATTCTATCAAAAGTACTGTCACACGTAATAGTCACTCAGGATTGTCAATCCTCTGTTCTTGTGGGACATTGTTGGATGTATGTATGTATGAAGTGTTGAGACGACGTGCCATTGTCGAAGGAACAAGATGACATTTAACTCCTCGTCGGGTTTATTGCCGGTTTGAGTTGAAAGTAGACGTTACTCAGGGTTACAGCTGAGATTGGACTACTTGTTGGTATGCCGCGATATCATCTTGTTGAGATGGTAAGATGACGTGGTAACTCCTCACTGGCGTTATCGTCGGTTTAAGCGGAAAGCAGACATTACTCAAGGTTACATCTGAGATTGGCTTGCTGCTTGTTTGTATGCCTCACTGTCATCTGTGGGTGTTCTGTCTCATGCTTGTTAACTCCAGTGCGAGGTGTGTGTGCCTCGGCGGGATGTCGTAGGTTAAAGCTGATTGCATATGTTTGAAACAAGCATTTCTGGGGTTATCGCCGGAACTACAATGGCATCTCTTGGGGTTATCACCAAGGATGGGGTTGCTACTCCCATTGTTGTCTCTGGGACTGGAACTGAGCGTCACGGTGTTATTGCCGAGACAGAACTGTCATCTCCGGTGTTGTCGCCGGTCTTTTGATCTGCGTACCTCGGGGTTATCTCCGAGATTGGAAATAACATTCCTGGTATGTGTTCCGGGTTTGAGATGATGTTCCCTGTTTATGTTCCGGGTTAGAGCTGAACTTTCGGTACTATCCGGAATGGATGTAAGCTGTCTTTCAGGGTTATCTCCAAAAGACGAATCTGCCCTCCTACAATGTTAGTAATAGGAATGCAAAAAATTTCGAGTGTCTACACTCTGGTTTCAAACCTCTTAGAAACATCCGCGTCATTCTCTCCTCATTATCAACTAAGTGGGACGCAAACTAGGACAATTCGGCAAACTTGGCTTCGTACTGCGACACGGTCATGTTGTTTTGCTCTAGTTTAATGAACTCTACCTCTTTCATGTGATGAATACTTTCGAGAAAGTACTTGTCGTTAACAGTTCTTGGAACTTCTCCCAAGACATCTTCAGTGCGGCAGGTTGAGTAAGCTTTACAGATTCCCACCAGTAATCTGCCTCTGCTCGTAACATGAAGTTGGCAAAGGGAACCTTCTGCTCCTCGTAGAATCCTAAGACATAAAATATCTCGTTGATCTGCTTTATCCACCTCTCCGCCTTAAGTGGTTTTTGCTCTCCAAAAAACTCTGGTGGTCCCAGCTCCTTGAACTACTTTACGGTGACCGTCCGAGAGTTGCCAGTGTTTCCACCTGCATTTTGGACAGGAGCCGCTTTCGCCTGATGTTGCATGAATTGCATAAAGCCTCTGAACATCCCATCGTTCATCATTTGATCGTTGTTGTTTACCTATGGATTATTGTCTTCCTGTTGCACATTATCCTGGGTATTAATCTGTGGTGACTCAATGGTCTTTTGTGCTCCATTGTTATTCTCAATATTCTCGAATGTCATTTTTAAATACTACCACAAAAAAGGGTTAAATGACATACCACATATTATCCCTATACTCTGAATAACCAATTAAATACCAATTAAACTTATGTAGGTCATACTAGTGAAGGAATTCCCCGTCTCTCCCCTCCTAGTTCTTGTCTCACATCTCAGTCAGGGATCATATCCCTAAGCTTTGATACAAACTGTGACGCCCCCAAAATAGGTATACATCACCCGTCTTGAGTCACCAAATACATGGTACAAAATTCAAATACAACTTAATAATACAACTGTCGTGTAAAATAGGACAAAACATAAACTAAGAGTTTTAATACGAATATTGTCTTCTAGACAGTATTCAAACCCAAAATGGAGTCCTCAATACATTTATTATCACATTATTTCATAAAATAGTGAGGACTACTAATGTAAACATCTGGACCATCACTCTGATCCCCGACTAGTCCCGGCTACGTTCTCATTTCTTGAAGAGAACAATGAAAGCAAAAGGGTGAGCTCAACTAGCCCAGTAAGAAATATTATGACTAAGGTAATGCAGAATAATTTATCGTTAGCCTTCAACAATGTTAAACTGATAAAATATAACAAACATCAAGTTTAACTGCAGCGGAACAAGTAATCCATTAGAAGAGTCAAGTAGAGCATAAAATCTAATATCTTCTATGATTTAAAAGGTTTATCATCAATTTTATCGCTGAGACTCAGCTTAATAAATAATCCACATCATCGAATCACCCCTGCACTATGGCCAAGGATATTCTTTAGTATCACGGCCACATATTATCCATGCACTAAGGGCCAATGATATTCGTGTATTCATCAATGGTCATGATCATGCCAACAACTGTTCATCAATGCACTACGGGCCAATGAGGACTTTTACCACATCATTTGTAATATTACGGTCATGATTATACCGAATAATCCCTGGTCATAATCATACCAAGTCCATCTATCCACTACAGGCCACAGATGACTTTCAACATAATATAAACATGAGGATGATGACAATGATATAAGAATTCAATAAAACAAGTTCAAGGATAAATTTTTAAAGATTTATAGTTTAATTTATCCAAAAATCAATAACGTCCAAATTGTCAACAAGATACTGCTTTGTGGAGTAAAATTCAAGAATCATATTGTACCAAAAATGATTTGGATTGAAAACGAATCAATTTTTATCATGAATAGTACCCCGGGTGAATAGTACTCGAGTGAATAGTACCCCGTGAATAGTAATTCGAGAATAGTAACCCGTGAGTAGTACTCCGGCATGAAAAAGTTAAAACTTATCAAGAATGCTCAGAATAATATTTCCATAAAAAGATACTGGATGAAGCGCAAATATCAAGGATATTCTACTAATTTCGTGAGTATAGAAGCCAAAACTTTAACCAAATGAGTATAGAATTCGAAATCTGAAAAGAAATAATATTACTTACATACTACAAAGTATGGAAGAAAATATTATTTCAAGAGAATATTGAACAAAAATAACATCCCTTACCTTGAAAAGAAGAGTATTCTGACTGGTAGGGTGGGGATATTCTTGAAGAAAACTTGCACTATTTTCTACGCTCAAAACTTTCTTAAACTCTAAAGAAATACGCTCAAGATTATAGAAGAAGATATCTCTGATTCTGGTGTGATTTTCAATTCTAACTAAGCATCCTATTTATAGGAGATTGAAAAGGATACTATTTAAATTTAGAAATCACGGACGCAGAGTAACCATAATCACGGGCGCAATTCTTTGACCGATCGTTTGAAAATTTTGATTTACTATGCAGCACTATGCAATAAATCATTCTAATAAAACAAAAATTTTAAATAAAATATAATATATTCTATTTATAATCTAATAAAACAAAACTTATATATATATAAAAATTCACCCCGCCGTCCACGACAATTCACACACCCACAAAAATCACCTAAGTCAATAGAGTTTTTAAAAGGTTTCACTTTGGGACGCCATAATAGCCATTAAAGTCTTTAAACCAAATTTGTTACTAGTTAACAAATAAGACCATTATAAATCACTTATCCAATTCCTACATTTCCCACCCATGAATGTCTCACACCATGTGACTTTCCATTTCATTTCATTTATTCATGTGCCACACCACTATATATATATATATATATATATATATATATATATATATATATAATACTGAATAACTTCCTACCGATTATTTTGAAAAATGGGTAAATGGGGGTCCAACAAATACTTCATAAAAATCCTCTCAATATTTTTAACAACGCTTATCATTATTATAATTCGTAATATTTAACAACCAGGTCGTTCCTAGGACTTTCCAATAAGAATTTCTCCTTATTGGCGCGCAATTAGGTCACCAAACCTCTCCTTGACAGTACTTCTAGACATTTTCAATATTGCAAATAATAATATGAATAACTTTGTCGTCTCAATTATTGATTTAATAATATATAAAATATCGACAATAATTGAATCAAATAACGTGAGATACTATGCAGCAATTACTGTAGCAATAATTGAACAAAACTGAGTAACTTCTCACATAAGCATCAATAATCAATACTGTGTGCTACTATGCAACCACGCGTATTACTGTACTTTTAACACTTGTTATTCCAACAGTTAATTCCGACAATAATTTCGTTGTGGGGTCCACCAATGATTGTGCCGTAGTACGAATATTCCCTGTTAAAACGAATATTCCCCAACCAATCGAATATTATATAACAATTTGCTTACATTGCAAAATTTATAAATATTACCCACAACTTTAATATTATAATATATCAATACCAAAATATTCAAAAATGATATATAGAAAAAAAATCATCTTTATTTATAAAAGTTGGGGTCTTACAACAGCCTTCCAATGTATGTTTCAGTTGTGGAAAAGACGGTCATATAGCTCGATTTTGTATTTAGAATTAAATATGAAATAACCAATTATTTGTATTTAGAATTTCAAAAACAATTTAAACATATAATTAAGAAATCGAACTACTCGAATTGATCTCAACCTTATCGAACCGAACACGAACTTATCGAACTGAACTCGAACTTATCGAACCAAATCAAACGAACTTATCGAACCAAACCGAACTCGAACTTACCAAACTGAACCGAACCGAACTCGAACTGTTTACAAACAAAGATGAACCAAACCACATGGTTCGCGAACATATTCGATCGAGCAATCAAACGGAACACTATGTGTAAACTCGACTCGACTAGGTGAGCAAGTCGAACTCAAACTCGAATCGAACCGAACTCGAACCAAACTGAACTGAACTGGTTCGTGAACAGTTCAGTTTGTTTGTAGCCCTATATGTAGGTGCTTATTACAGAATAAGTTCACTGAATGTGGCTCACTAAGTAATACATAATGGAGTTTTACTTGCCAAACAATAGGAATTCCTTTAGTGATAGTAGTACAAGTGATCCTTATACTTGAGATTATCATAGTATCTTGTGTATGATGAGTTATACTTTGGCATGTCTCTTAAGACCCTTAGGGTATACCAAAGGGCATGCTTTGGTATAATAAGTTGTACATTGAGATAATGAATGATCAACAAAGAATCTACTGCTTCTAGTAAAAGAATGGAATGTCCTATGTGATTCGATAAATGACAACCCAGTAGTCATTGGCTAAGGCAAAATAAAATTAGAAAGGAGTTTCTAATTTACATTATTTGGAGTTGTACATTTGAGAATCGAAATACATAAAATTAAATAAAATAAGATTTGACAGTAATTTCATGTCTTATATTTAATTGTGACATTATATGGTTGAAGGATTGAATTGTACAGGAACTATTAACTCAAAGGTTCTTTTATGATTAATGTTGAAATCTATATTATCTGGAAAGTTGTTGATCACTAAGGGAGCTTACCCTTATTGTGGAATAAATGTTATTTATTTAAATGAATTAAATAGTTTAATTTATTATTTAAATAAGATTATAATTGTTATAATTGATTTATTCATAACTGGTTTAATATGGAGAACCTAAAGGGTCACACCATAAAAAAATATTTATTTAAGAGGTAAATGACATAATCATAATAATAAGTTAAGTGTATTTAATTTAATCTATGGTGATATAATAAATTAAATAGCTTAATATTTATTATTTAATATATTAAAAATATTAAATATAAATTAATAAGAGGAGTCTTATTATTATTATTATTACTATTAGTATTAGTTTAATTCACTACTAGAAAACGAAGCATGCGTGATGGATCTTGGTGATGATTTTCAAAAGAAATCACAATAGATAATATTTTGTGATGGATTATTTGAGTCATCACACAAAATAGTATATATATGATGGCTCTAGTGATGGTTAATTTTGTCATCGTGGATATATATATATATATGTAAGACCTAGAATTTTATGAAATAAAAGTATTCAATTTTCTTATAATTACTATTCTATTCAGTAAATGGTTAAATTGATAAAATGTTAAAGTTAAGGGTAATATGTGTAAATTTTACAAAGTAAGCAAGTTGATATAAAATATTTGTTGTGTCGGGAAATATTCGTTTGGTCGAAAAATATTCTATTTGTCAAGGAATATTCATACGACGGCGCAATCATTGGTAGACCCCACAACGGAATAACTGTCGGATATAAAAAGCGACAGAAATAACCTTTTTATAAAAATTGTGACACCCCCAAATCTAGGTACTTCATTCCCACAAGAATTGGTGTTCACTTTCCATTAATTCATATCTATCTACCCAAATATAATTAAATCAGAAATCATCCCTTTAAAGGGTTAAATCATTAATCAAAAATCTTCCCAGGTTGTCTAATGATAAGTGGTATTTTTACCTACTTATTGCATACCAATTCATGTGAATTGTGCCCATCTCAAGTACATTTCATTGTGTTTTAGTTGCAATTCACATTATTTTGCGTTGCATTTACTTAAAACTCCTTTTGGAGAATAAGTGCAGGAATTGACTTAATTTTGGTGATATTAGAGGCACGAGGCTAATGGATGCGTGAAGGCTAGTCACAAGGCGAGGATGTGCATGGCATGGATGGACAATGACGCATGGAGACCAAGCAAGAAATAGGATCAAGCATGAAAGAGCGGCAAAGAAGACAAGACATAACCGTAACCGAGAATCAGAGACAAGCCGCCAGCGGCAGATTAAGTTTCACTTCATGGCCACCATGGCAAGCACACATGGCTAAACAATGTGAACCTTCTGCAAGTCGCGCAACCGCGAAAGAAGAGATGCGCACCTGCGAGGGATGTTCACGCGCCCATGTGAGAAGTCGGCTGGACTGGATATACACACTGCAAGTCTCGCGGCCGCCAGACAAATAAGCTATAGAGGCGTGCGGCCGCGCACGATGTTGATGTTGTAATTTTATTTTATTTTTAATTCGAAATTAAATGATGTGTAATGTTTTTTAAACTATTCTAACTGGTGTCAGACACACACTTGATAACTTTTACGTATTTTTCATCATAGAAACTAGGGTTTACACCTTGGGAGAGATTCCAACGTAGAACGAAAGCTAAAACTTCTACTTCTCTACTTCTTCTTGGAATTCTCTGTCATCATGGATTTTGATTATTATCTATTGGATTTTTATGAGGATTTAACAGTTAATTATTGATTTCTATTCAGCGATTGGGTTTGATCGTTCTATCTCTCTTACTTCAATTGTTTGTTTATTGATCATGTTTAGCATTGATCCCATAATGGCCTTTGGTTCATTCATGAACTAAACTCCATTATGGGATTCTAACGGATTTTAATATGTAGTTTGGTTGTACACTTAATGCTAGAATTGTTTTGCATATCATATGGGATATCTGTCATGGTTGTTTTACATGTATGAATGCTTGATCACCATTCGTCTCAGTATTTGTATGGAATTGACAATGAACATATATATATGGATTGTAATCATGATAGCATGCGAATATGGGGCTATCGTATATGGTTTGCGTATTTTGTGAACCAGATAGACATATACTGTTTCACCATATGAGCTAGAGTAAGGGCTTATGCTTAAAATCAACAGAATTGCAATTACGCATAGACATATGGTGATTGTGATTGTGTTGGTGATTACATAAAGTCTAACATTTGTAGATGCTATGTAAGTAGGTTATAGTGCATTGAAAAATGGTTATAACTCTCTTCGTGTTCTTGGCTATTTTTTTATGATATGTGAACACTTTTTGCATGATCGTGGCGATTAGATGAACTATTAAATGAAGTTAGGGTCCCATTGTTTCCATATTATATTTATTCCATTTGTATTCTTATTTTCAGTTGGTAATCATAATTAGTTTAATTCAACAATTTAGTCATCAGTCTAAGCATATAAGTATAGTGAGTTAATTAATGCATAAGAGTTTAAAATTAACAACTTTCTATATGGGATCGATACTTTACTTACTTTGTATTACTTGTTGACACATGTATGCTTGCATGAGTTAGAGCTCTTTTATTAAAACTATAAAAGGGGTAACAAGTTTTTGGCGCCGTTCCCGGGGAAAGGCGTTAATTTAGATAATTATCATTAGTTTAAAGCTATATTGTATGACTTAGATAACTCTGTTCGTTTCTCATTTTTATTTCTATTTTGTTTTTGGTTACAGGTACTTGTAGAGTTTTATGCACACATGATCATCCAACTCAGAATTAACACCAGCGCAGTAAAACATCAACGGGAGAGGTTGGAAAGCTAGCGTGCGAAGAAATCTACAAGCTCAGTTAGAGAGTACTATATCGGATATGGCGGAAGAACAGAGAATTGAGCAAAGAGTAGAGCATCGGGCTCTAAGGGACTATTCCATGCCGAACATAAACGAATTACAGTCGAGCATAGTCAGACCGGCGATAGCAGCCAATACCTTTGAAATTAAACCGGGCACTATTCAGATGGTGCAGAACTCAGTATAGTTTGGGGGTGCTGCTATGGATGATCCGAATGAACACCTATTGAGCTTCATCGAGATCTGTGACACATTCAGATATAACGGTGTGACGGAGGATGCCATCAGACTACGGTTATTTCCATTTTCATTGAGAGATAAGGCTAGAAATTGGTTGCACTCTCTGCCGGCAGGGTCAATCACCACATTTGAGGACTTAGCACAGAAATTCTTAGCCAAGTTCTTCCCAATGGCTAAGACTGCGAAGATGAGGACGGCCATATCTCAGTTCGAGCAACAGCCGGGCGAGTCCTTATATGAGGCATGGGAGAGGTATAAAGAGATGCTTAGGAAGTGTCTGGATCACGGTTTGCCAGATTGGTTGGTAATAAATTCATTTTACAATGGTTTGGGATGGCAGTCGAGACCGATTGTGGATGCGGCCGCAGGAGGGGCATTATGGGCAAAGAGCTATAATGAGGCCTATACACTTATTGAGACTATGGCTGCGAATGATTATCAGAATCCTACAGCTCGGATGCCACAGCCCAAGGTTGCAGGTGTGTTGGAGGTTGATGCCATTACACAGTTATCGGCACAAATGATTGCTATGGCTAAAAAGAGAGATACTTTGGCAGACAGTAAAGTGAAAACAGTTGCTTTCATTTCTGAGATTTGTGCGGGGTCACACTCCACGGATCAATGTGCTATCATCTCGGAGTCAGTACATTATGTGAGCAACTACAGGAAAGACCAAGGTCAAATTCAGAACACATACCATCCCAACAACCATAATCATCCGAACATCAGTTGGTCTAACAACCAAGGACAACAGCAAAATCAGTTCCAGCAGAACCAACAGTTTCAACCGCAACCATCGCAGTCACAGTTTACACCAAAACCATCGTTTCCACCGGGATTTCCTCAACAGCAACAACACCACACTCCAGCTGCACCACATCCAGAAATGAAATCAGAGATAGAGGAGATGATGTTAAAATACATGGTAAACACTGAAGTCATGATCAAAAGCCAAGCAGTGGCTATCAAGAATTTGGAGACTTAGATGGGGCAAATGGCGAGCATGCTTACTAACTGGCCCCAGGGTGCATTACCAAATAACACAAAGACAAATCCTAGAAGAGACGGGAAGGAGCAGTGTCAAGAAATCACATTGTGATCGGGAAAAGATTTGACAGAAGTGCAAGTCGTCGCCCAGCGCATGATAATAATACTAAGGAGGCAGCACAAGCAAAGGCAGAAAGCGAAGCGAAGCGAAGAGGAGAAAATCGAAAAATTACAACTGGTCAACAGGAATAGAAGAATAAAGCAGGTTCAGAAGAGAAGGTAAAGAGTCCAGTATAACCACTGCATCCTCAAGTTCCATATCCGCAGAGGTTAATTAAGCAGAAAGATGACAGACAGTTCAGCAAGTTTATGGAGGTATTTAAAAAGCTGCAGATCAACATACCTTTCACAGAGGCATTGGAACAAATTCCAAGCTATGCAAAGTTTATGAAAGGTATATTGTCAAGGAAGAGAAGATTAGATGAGTTCGAAATAGTAGCCTTGA
Organism: Panax ginseng; assembly: GCA_020205605.1. NCBI lineage: Eukaryota > Viridiplantae > Streptophyta > Magnoliopsida > Apiales > Araliaceae > Panax > Panax ginseng. Next base: position 81,496,845 of record CM035130.1, read on the forward strand.
CAGAGGAATGCAGTGCAGTGCTCCAACGTAAACTACCTCCAAAGCTGAAAGATCCGGGCAGCTTCACAATTTTGTGCACCATTGGGAAGATGAATTTTAGCGAGTGTTTATGTGATCTGGGGGCAAGTATAAATTTGATGTTGTTGTCAGTGTTCAACCAGTTGGGATTGTTGGCTCCAAGACCAACGAACATATCGTTACAGTTAGCTGACAGGTCCATCACATACCCATGGGGAATTGTCGAAGATGTGTTGGTTAAAGTGGATAAGTTCATTTTTTCGGCCGACTTTATCATTCTAGATTTCGAAGAGGATAAGAGTATACTGATCATAGTAGGGAGACCATTCTTAGCCATAGGTAGGACTCTGATAGATGTATAAATAGGGGAACTCACGATGCACGTTCAGGATCAAGAGGTCATTTTTAATGTCTTCAAGGCCATGAAATTCCCAACAGGTGAAGAGGACTGTTTCTTCGTTGATTGGGTGAATCAGATTCTAGATGATGACATACAGAGTCTAGCGGACTATGAACCTTTGAGGAATATCACTGATGAGAACTCAGATGCGGATGATGATGAATTCAATGAATTCGTGCAATATCTGGATACCAATCCCCAATTCAGGAGATTTAGACCACCTGCAGAGCCATTGACGATAGCTGGAGACGCCCCAATAAAGCTAAAACCATCTCTTGAGACACCACCAGACCTGGAATTAAAGCCACTTCCGAAACATCTCAGGTATGCATTTTTAAATTTGAATTCAAAATTACCTGTAATTATTGCTTCTGCATTAACATCTTGTCAGGAAGAAAAACTACTACGAGTGCTTCGAGAGTTCAAATCAGCTATTAGATGGACCATAGCAGATATCAAAGGAATCAGCCCATCATATTGTATGCATAAGATCCTGATGGAAGATGGTAGCAAGCCAACAGTTGAGCAACAAAGGAGGCTTAATCCCATAATGAAATAAGTGGTCAAGAAAGAGGTGCTATAATGGCTAGATACAGGAATAATTTATCCGATCTTAGATAACTCATGGGTGAGCCCAGTACAGTGTGTTCCAAAAAAAGGTGGCATGACAGTCGTGACTAACGAGAATAATGAGTTAATTCCGACACGAACAGTAACGAGGTGGAGAGTTTGCATGGACTACTGCAAGCTCAACAAAGCTACAAGGAAAGATCATTTCTCGCTCCCATTCATTGATCAGATGTTGGACAGACTAGCAGGGCATGAGTACTATTTCCTTCTAGACGGATATTCGAGTTACAATCAAATTATGATAGCTCCGTAGGATCAGGAAAAAACTACTTTCACATGTCCATACGACACTTTTTCTTTTAGAATGATGTCTTTCGGGTTATGCAACGCTCCAGCCACGTTTCAGAGATGTATGATGGCCATATTCTCAGACATGGTGGAACAGAATGTGGAGGTATTTATGGACGATTTCTCAGTCTTCGGGGATTCATTTGATCTATGCCTTGAGAATCTAGTTATGGTCTTGAAGAGATGTGTTGAAACAAATTTAGTGCTAAACTGGGAAAAATGTCACTTTATGGTACAAGAAGGGATCATATTGGGACACAAAGTTTCAAAGACGGGACTTGAGGTGGATAGGGCGAAACTAGAGACTATTGAGCACTTACCACCATCCACTTCAGTAAAAGGAGTTCGCAGTTTTCTGGGGCATGCAGGTTTCTACTGCATATTCATTAAGGATTTCTCCAAAATAACTAAACCACTATGCATTCTATTGGAGAAGGATGTACAGTTCAGCTTCGATGACGCCTGCATGTCAGCGTTTGAATACTTGAAGAGAAAACTGATTTTAGCACCAAATGATTCTTGCACTGCATTGGACTTTCTGGTTTGAATTGATGTGTGGCCTTGATTGATTACTGTAGTAGAAATTTTGTTTGAAGCGTGGAAAAAAAAGATATTTTATATGATCTATTATGCCAGCAAGACCCTAACGTATGCACAATTGAATTATTCCACCACAGAAAAAGAGTTATTGGCAGTGGTATACGTCTTTGATAAGTTCCGAGCGTATTTGATTGGCACACAGGTGATAGTGTATACGGATCACGCGGTGATTTAACATTTAATGTCAAAGAAGGATGCAAAACCTCGGCTGATTAGATGGATTTTATTACTGCAGGAGTTTGACTTGGAAATCAAGGACAGAAAGGGAACTTAAAATCAAGTGGCGGACCACTTATCTCGACTCGAGAATCCGGAAAGGGAAGTAAACGATAATGTTATGATCAATGAATCCTTTTTCGGATGAGCAGTTGTTTATGGTGAAAGGGGAAATGCCATGGTTTGTAGACTTTGCGAATTATCTAGTAAGTAAGACGGTACCTTCTGACTTAGTGGGATATCAAAAGAAGAAATTTTTGCATGATGTCAAATGGTATATATGGGATGAGCCTTACTTGTTTAAATAGTGTTTTGATCAAGTGATAAGAAGGTGTATTCCATATAGCGAGACCGAGGGGATTCTGTAAGAGTGTCACTCCACGGAGTATGGAGGTCACTATGGTGGTGAACGGACAGCAGCGAGAATACTACAAGCAGGGTTTTACTGGCCAACTATCTTCAAGGACACATACAGTTTTGTCCAGCGATGTGACAGATGTCAGCGAGTGGGTAATATCTCTAAAAGGAATGAAATGCCATTGAATACCATCCTAGAAGTAGAAATTTTCGATGTATGGGGCATTGATTTCATGGGACCTTTCGTTTCTTCCTGTGGAAATCTCTACATCTTGCTCACAGTGGATTACATTTCAAAATGGGTTGAAGCTGCAGCTCTTCCAACTAATGATGCCAAGGTCATCCTCAAATTTCTACACAAAAGCATTTTCACGAGGTTTGGAACTCCAAGGGCTATCATTAGTGACGAAGGCAGTCATTTCTGCAATAGGCAGTTCACAGCCTTGCTTGCTAAGTATGGGGTGAATCATCGCATCGCCATAGCTTATCACCCACAAACAAATGGCCAAGCCGAAGTATCAAATCGAGAAGTAAAAAGAATCCTGGAAAAAGTTGTGAATCCAACACGGAAGGACTGGTCGTTAAAGTTAGACGAGGCTGTATGGGCCTATCGCACCACATACAAAACCCCGTTGGGCATGTCACCCTTTCAACTTGTGTATGGCAAAGCCTGTCACCTCCCGATGGAACTAGAGCATAAGGCATATTGGGCAATACGTAAGCTCAACCTTGATTTGACATCTGTAGGGGAGAAATGGCTACTTCAGCTCAATGAGTTAGATGAGTTTAGATTACAGGCATATGATAATGCGAAGTTGTACAAGGAGAAAGTGAAGAAATGGCATGACCGTAAAATAATGGAAAGGACATTTGAACTGGGACAAAGAGTTTTGCTCTACAATTCCAGACTTAAACTCTTTCTTGGAAAGCTGAAATCACGATGGTCGGGTCCATTTACAGTAAAGACGGTCTTTCCACATGGTGCAATTGAAGTATATGATCTGTTCCCGGACAAGTCCTTTAAGGTAAATGGCCAGCGGTTGAAGCATTACTTTGGTGGCAAGGTGGACAGACAGAACGTCACCACAATTCTCTTATCAACATGAGACTCCGAGACAGTCAAGCTAATTGACTATAACTTAGCGTTGGATGGGAGGCAACCCATTAATTTCACCTCTAATTTCTTTTCAATTCTTCAGTAGAATAGTAGTTAGATCCATTCTATTTTTGCTTGATACATAATCGGTGGTGCATTCATATTCTTGTAGTGCTTTGGATTACCCTCATCACAATCTGCTAATTGGAAGTTCAGGTACTGCAGCTTAGGGAGTGCATCGCGCGACCACGTGAATGTCAGTACCTTTTAGCAACCTTCTCACCACCCATCACTGCCCATATCACAACCCATTTCATTAGCTTCACTCTAGGGTTTATTTTGCTGGGTTGTGCACAAGTAAGTTGGGAGTATTCTCTGCTGTTGCAAAGCTTCTACATTCTCTACCTATCAGTTGCTCATGGGTCCAAAAAGAAGACATTCAATCTCCATCTCTTCCTCCTCTGATTCCTCATCCAGTGATCACGATGACGATGTCATGGAAAGCAGAAAATTTATCAGTTGGGAAGCTCGTTAGGAGTACTATCGAATAGTCGCCAATTCTTTCATGAAGGAATGGGGGTTTAAACCTGCAAAGCACGATGGCCACTTATGGAATATGATACGTGAAAAAAACTGGACTTCACTAGCTACAACTTCAATACCCATTGCTACGGAAGTTATTCGTGAGTTCTACGCAAACGCTAAGGAAAGTAAAGGAGGGATAACACTGGTTCGGGGAGTACCAGTGGATTTTTGTCCTGTTTCCTAATTTCTTAATAACACTTTAACACGCAAGTATACGCGTTCAATTGTAATATTCAACAAGCAAGGATATCGTTCCCACGAGGAAATAGAATAATATTTATCAATTACTAATTACAATGCAATTAATCCTATTTTAAACTACGAAATATTGTTTGTGATTTGAAAATTAAACTCAACAAAACTAATAATTAAAATCAGAATTTCACAAGAATAACTGCAGATTTAACAAGTTAAGATTACAACTTCCCTTGGTATTTCATTTAAACTAATTACTTCCCATTTAAATCAATTAATTAATATGAAACATTATCCAATAATGCTTTATAAAATTCACACACTTCTTCCAAAGACACATGAACAAATCCTCCTAAATCCCATCTTTAAGATGAGGAATTACAAGGAACACCCCAGTTAATCAACTCACTATATTCCTATGTGAATCAAGTTAATTAGGGTTTTAAGCATAAATTCTTTCAATGGATACAAAAGACAAATAGGTATATTCCTATCCTACATGCTAATCATATTAACCCTATTCAGATTATATGAACAGATGTTATCATATCCAGATCTCAATCTATACTCCATCTTCCAATTTTATATAGATTATCACAGTAATTGTTGGCCAAACAATTAATCAATAAACATAAGATATGATAAATAATTCAATAAAAACCAACTTTCATTCAATGGGAAGCTTGCAATTTAAACTACATACCAAGTTTCGTTGCAATCTTAATGAAAATTTAGTTCATAATAATAATATAGAAAAACATCATCCAAATTAATAATCCAAACATCCCAGATAGTTATAAAAAATAAAACTAGAGAAGAGAGGAAGAAACTCTGAATTTGCTCCAATACTCTCTCTTAGATCTTCAGCCTTTGCAATTCTCCTTCGTGTTTTTCTTCCTTGTTCTCTCTACAACTCTCTTGAAAAATTGAGTGATACGTCTTTTCTAAAGTCTTCTCCTATTTGTATTAGTCTCCCACCTTAATCAGATTCCTTTTTGGCTTCAAAAACCCACTTGGCAGTAGAAAAATTCTCCTTTTTCCGCATATGAGCGCCTAGGCGCTCAATATAGGCCATTTCCAAGCGCCTAGGCGCTTGCTCAAGACAACGTAATTACAAAAATGCCACTCAGCTCTAATTTTCATGATTTTTGACCTTTTTCTTCTCCGAAATGACCAATTTGTCCCTCCATCTCCAACCTACAAGAAATAAACACAAAACACATAAAAAGATACTAAAAAACAATTAAAGATAACAATAATTAAGTTTATTAATATCGGATTCATAGGTATAAAACCTACTCATCAAATACCCCCAAACTTAACCAATTGCTTGTCCCCAAGCAACACAACACAATGTAATAACTGACTATGCAATGCAAATGCAACTATCTACATGCCTAAATTCCAGCAGTCAAACAGAACAAAATCTATTCATCAAGCCTCAGAGAAATCACAATAAACATGCTAGTACATCATATCAAGACAGATCAATAATTTCCTTGTCAATCATCAAATCTTACCCTGTTATTATTGATATAGTGCGTGTGTGCTCAACATCCATGCTAACTGATATAATGCTAAATACAACACATAATAGATCTCTTTAAAGGCATCATACAATGCAAACTCACAAAATTCATGAACAAGCAAGATCAAACTAAAGTCAAACTTCCACCAAATTCAAGAGTCCAATCCGGGATACTTATGCTTTACTTTGCTTTACGGGGCTTTTTGCTCTTTTCCCATTTTATTGTTTTTTTTTCATATATTTTTTTTTAACCATGACTGTGCAATGTCTCATTCCATTAGGCTAATAGTGATACCCCTTAGCGAAGCTTTCACCAACGACTCCTGCACTATATAAGACCTTAGGGCGCTTAGGTGTAAAGACAATCCCCTCAGCGTACATTTCTCTCAAGTAACAAAGGCCCCAAACAAGACTAGCCATGATATATTTTTTTTTTCATTTTTTTTTTTTTCAAGCTTATATATCCCAAATTTTCCCCCAAACTTAAGTTTTTGTCTAAATTCACCATCTTCGCCTATTCATGTCTTTCTTTCATTCATTCAAACTAGTATTATCCTAAAGAAGACCATTATGTGTCAATTTAAACTCAATCACCAACAAAGTTGTTTTTACTCGTATATCCTTATTATATCGGGCCAAAACAGTAAAGATTCAAATCATGACAAGAAATCACATCACGCCTTTAATAAATAATACTATACTTGTCTACTCAATTCCAATCTCATCAACGGCAAAACAGACTTAACTATCTAACAAATTGAAACATGCAAATACTTGAATTTTTCTTTTCTTTTTCCATTTTTTTTAATTAGAATGAAAATTACATGAAAACTACTAAATGAATACTACATGAAATGCAATCGAACTCGAAGAATGCACCCCAAACTTAACCTATGCAATGTCCTCATTGTATATAAACAAACAAAACATAAGAAATTAGGCACTCGAGGACTTCCCCGAAAGATCAAGCCTTATTCATCGTCAATATCCTCTTCTTCTTCTTCTTCTTCTTCATCTTCATCGGTCAAAATATGCAGACAATGGTGGAAATTGGTAGGAGCGGCAATGGATTCACGCGGCAAACATCTCTAGGAATGTCGCACTACAGCCTCGATACACCTCCGCTTGTCATCGAAGCTAGGCTATCCTCGATTTCTTTCCATTCTATTCAAAACCTCATTGAACTCGAGTAGCCACCATGTCAATCCTTCTAGTTTGATTGCTTAAATCTCGACTTAATATCTTCAAAAAATTTGGTGGTGGCCCAAAACTTCCAAATTGCAGTAAGGATTGTCGTGGGACTGCTGATTAGGCTCGTCCTGCAGCTCCTGGAGGCACAATAATGAAACCTAACCTCTCTCGGGTGTGGTGTGCCCCACCCCATACCTTGTACTTTTTTATCACCGAGTGGTCAATCATGCTAAAGGAGGTTGTGTAGCTTCTTCTAAGATCCCATTTTATTCCAAATTGTCGTCGACATAGTCCAAAGAATCAAAGATGGTTGAGGTAGTCCACCTGAGGTCCCTCCTTGAATTGCTCTGTCAATGGAATCATGTATAACCTGACCCACATCTATAGATTTTCCTTGTGCAATACAGAAAAGAAATGTTGCCCGTTGATTTATAACATCACTAGTATGTCTACACGGCATCAACTTGGCACAAATAAAGGCATGCCATGCTTTCCCGTAACTACTTAATGCGGATGTAGGGAACAAAATAGCTTCTTATTGATCATTTAATTTCCATTGTGTTCCAGGTACACACAAAGCTTGAATGACCTCACTGTAGTCCAGCTCGTGCTCTAAATATTGCATGAAGCCATTATTGGGTATTGTGTTCAAGCCGTAGTAATCATTTATGGACCTGGAACTGACTTCCATTGATTTTCCGTGAACCCCAATCATGTTTCCAATATGATCTTTTGTATTGGCGTAGAATTCCTTAACAATTTTAACGACCGATGAATCCGGTTGGTCTGTAAAGTTCGCCCATCTTCTACTCCCAATCATTTGTAGTAATTCCCCATCTTCTATCTCCGCAATAATCCACGCCGAATTAGCGTTTTACTAGAAAGCTAATTGTAATATCTTTCTTGACGCTTTAGCACTTGTAAATCTCTTTTTGTCAAACTTTTATGGCGTCCAAAGTCTCTCCTCTATGCCTCTTAGTAGCCATAAGTCTTATGAGATATTTTCTTGCCCAACCAAATGATGTTCAAAGGGCTTAGATGGCCAAATCCTCTTTGTGACAAATTATCGAACACTTGGTGTGCAAAAATTTTGAACACTATTGTTGAAGCACTCACCCAAACTTAAGTTTCACCAAATTTGTCAATTACTAAGCACAATATCCTTCCAATGCAATACAAGCAACAATCAAGAGTACCCAAACCCACTTGAGCCAACACAATGAAAGAAACTAGCTTCAAAGTACTAACGTAGCTATTATCCAAGTGAATCCAAACAATTTGCACGAAAATCATGCACACTTACTTGGTTATAGCCAAATATGATGTTCCAATCAAAGTTGCAGGAGCAATTTGAGCTTTGAACCCTTACTTCAGATAGATGGGGTTTAAATGTAAGTTGGTGTCCGAATTGGTGAGGAAGGATGACAAGATGGAGATTAATTGCCTTAGTTTGGGTAGGGGATTGAGTGTTTGATTATGCTTATACAAGGAAACGTTGATTATCGTGGGTAGAGTCAGAGAGGGATGCGATTTGAGTGAGTTTGAGTTGGAGTGGGAGAGCACAAGAGAGTGTTTGAATTGGGTTTGGACTTACTATGCTCTATTAGGGCTTAAAAAAAAATTCACGTTGCAGAGAGCGCGCCTAGCGCTTGGTTTTGAATCGTCTGAACTGCCTAAAGCGCTGAAAAATGTAATGCCTTAAAACTTGGAGCACCTAGCGCTTGTTTTGGCTTCTAGATGTGGGCGCTAGGCGCTTGGCTTGTCTCTTCGCCATCGCAATTAGCGCCTAGCGCTTGGCTTGTGCTCAAGTGTGGGCGCCAGCGCTGGTTCTCATCTCACCATCAGAATGAGGCGCCTAGGCGCTTGTTTTGTGTCGGGCTTGTGCGCCTAGGCGGTTGGGCATATCTTGGTGATAATTTTCCAAACTTGTTGATTTCAACCTACAATACGCCAACTTTAATTGTTAGTTTCTTCTTTTGCAAGGAGATTAAGACTTATTTTAAAAACCCTAAACTAAGATAAACTACATAATTAACTAGACTAACATACTACTGAAAAAAAAAAAAACAAAATACCCTACACCATTAAGCAATTCAATAACACTAAAAATGAAGGAAATGATTAGAAATTTGAGATTTTGACAAATGGACATTCATCTATTAAGCTCATAAATGTTGGCTTCCCAAAGGAGCGAGACCCCCACCAATGGACTCCCGAGTTAGTGGCCATTAGTCAAACCCGCCAAATAAGAAATCTTGTTTCCTATCCTGAAATCAATTGAATATCGTGTTAGAGAACATCAGGTGTAAATAAATCCTAAACTATAAAAGTTTAACCACTAAATAAACTAACAATAAAGTAAATAAAATAAATAAAAGTAAAAATAAAAAAATAACAATAAAAATTCTTGGGTCGCTTCCCTCCCGCTAATTGGTTTATTTATAGTCTTCACCGACTTTCTTCTCTCTCGCTCTAATCAAAGAAGGTCGACCGATGTCTTTTCACGATCAACACAACCCCCAAAGTAGTGCTTCAATCTTTGACCGCTGACTTTGAAATTACGCTTGGCATCCGGTCTTCCACCTCCACAACCCCATGAGGATAAACTTTTGTAATGATAAATGGCCCCACCAACGGATTTCAACTTTCCTAAAAATGGCTTTAAGCCTTGAATTGTATAATAGCACTCGCTTTTCTCTACTTCAAACTTTCTTTCCGTAATTTTCTCATCATGCCACCTCTTAATCTTTTCTTTATATAACTTCGCTCTCGCATGATTGAGTCCTAATTCATCCATTTGGTTCAATTGTAAGAGGCGCTTTCTCCCGCGCTATGCATATATCAAAGTTTAACTTCCGAATTGCCCAATAAGCACTATGTTCTAGTTCAACTAGAAGATGGCATGCCTTCCCATATACTAACCTCAGATTTTAGACATCCCTATCGGAAAGTTTTGTAAGTCAGACGCAGATGCCCATAAAGCATCATCCAACTTGCTAGCCCAATCTTTCCGACTAGGATTCACTATCTTCTCGAGGATTCGCTTTCACTTCTGCTAGATACCTCACTTGACCACTTGTTTGTGGATGGTAAGCAAGAGCTATCTTATGAGTGAGTGACTCAGATTTCAGCGAGAATAGCTGAAACCCGCTTATTACGTAAGTGTGCCTTCATCACTAATGATTGCACGAGGAGTGCCGAATCTAGAGAAAATATTCTTCCTAATGAACTTAACCACAACCTTAACATCATCAGGGGCGATGCTATAGCTTCTACCCACTTCAAACGTAGTCCACCGCTAGAAGTATATAGGAGTTATCGAAAGATGATGGAAATGGTCCCATGAAGTCGATGCCCCAAACATCAAACAATTCGACTTCTAGTATCATATTAAGTGGCATCTCATGTCGCTTTGATATATTACCAACTCTTTTGGCATCTCGTCACACATTTCAAAGAAAACACACGAGCATCCTTAAAGAGTGTCACCGTAAAAATCCACATCAAAGCACCTTAGTCAGCCGCTCTTTCTCCCCAAAATGTCCACCATAGTCGATGCATGACATTGGTATAGAATATTCTCCATTTCAACTTCCGACACACCTTCTTATTACTTGATCGCCACACTCGCTTTAAATAAAAAAATGGCTCATCCCATAAATACTGCTTTCACATCATGGAGAAATTTCTTCTTCTCACGACTTGTCAACCGCAAAAAACACCTTACTCACAATGAAATTTACATAATCAGATACCATGGTGTATCCATCCTTATCAAGCAAATGCTTGTTCATCCGAAAAAATTCATCATCATTGTTGTGTCATTTTTTTTAGTTCTAAATTTCTAATCTTGATAAATGATCAAGAACTCGATTTTCTGTTCCTTTTCATTCCGGATCTCCAAGTCAAACTCTTGTAGCAATAATACCCATCTAATTAATCTCGCTTCAAGGCCTTCTTTCTTTGCTATTAAGTACTTAATTGTCGAATGATCTATAAACACATCACCTTTGTCCCAATCAAATATGAGCGAAATTTATCAAATGCATAAACAATCGCTAATAGCTCCTTCTCAGTAGTGGTATAATTCAGCTTGGGCATCCGTTAACGCCTTACTAGAATAGTATATAACGTGAAAATTTTATCCTTTCATCACAAGAATCGCGCCAATCGCAAAGTCGCTAAGATCACACATTAATTCGAACGGATACTCCAATCAAGCGCTATGATTACAAAAAGCAGAACTAGTTTCTTCTTCAACACATCAAAAGCTTCCAAGCATGCTTGATCAAAGTTGAATGGGACATCCTTCTCCAAAAGATTACAAAGTGGTTTCGTAATTTTGGAGAAGTCTTTTATAAATCGCCTATAAAAACCAAATGTGTCCCAAAAACTTCAATACCCTTTACTTTAAATAGGTGGTGGCAGTGCTCTCAATGGTTTCGATCTTAGCTCTATCAACCTCAATTCCTTTTGATGACACTCGATGACCCAAGATTATTCCTCTTGCACCATAAAATGACATTTCTCCCAGCTTTAAAACCAAATTCGCTTTCCATACACCTTTTGAGCACGAGAGTGAGATTTTCCAAACAATAATCAAACCAATCCCCAAAACTAAAAAATCATCCATAAATACCTCGAGATTTTGTTCACCATATCGGAAAAAATAGCCATCATACACCGCTGAAATGTCGCCACAAGCATTACATAATCCAAAAGACATTCTACGAAAAACAAAGGTACCATATGGGCATGTGAATGTTGTTTTCTCCCCATCCTCTGTGCAATGGCAATCAAGTTATAACCCGAGTATCCATCCAAGAGACAATAATACTCGTGCCCCTCGCAAGCCCGCCCAACATCTAATCTATGAATGGTAGAGGAAATGGTCCTTACGAGTGGCCTTATTCAACTTTCTCAGAATCCATACACACCCGCCAACCCGTGAATCGCTCGAAAGTTGGGATCAATTCATTATGCTCATTTGCAACTATTGCTATTCCCCCTTTCTTTGGCACACATTGAACCGGACTTACCCATGAGCTATCTTTGAGATAGGGTAGATAATTCCATCCAACCATTTAATGATTTCCTTTTGACAACTTCCTTCATGATGGGATCGAGTCTTCGTTGTTGTTCAATAGTCGGCTTTCGCTTCATCTTCCAACAAAATCTTATGCATGCAAATTGATGGGCTTATCCCTCGATATCCGCAAGAGTCCATCCAAGAGCGCCTTTGTATTGTCAAGTACCCTTAGTAGCTTTTCTTCTTCGAACCTTATCAAGTGATGCAGAAATAATAACTGGAAAGGAGGAAGAAGAACCAAGGTAGGCATACCGTAGATGGTTAGGCAATGGTTTAAGTTCCAAGGTAGGCGGTTCTTCTAAGGATGTTTTCACCTTTTCATCTGGCTTTCCCCAATAATCCAAAGGTTCAAATTTTTGCAAACATCGTATGAACTTCGGAGCTGAATCTAACGTTTGAACCCATTCTAGCACAGTTGAATCATCAAATAAATTTTCACTAACCAATGCGGTTTTAAGAGGGTCTTCATTCACAGATTCACTAAATACCTCTCCAATTGCTTCTTCAATCAGATCAACTCTAAAGCACTCTTCATCTCCCTTCGAAAATTTCATAGCCTTGAAAACATTAAAAGTTATTTCTTCATCTTGGACTCTCATTGTTAACTCTCCCTTTTGTACATCAATTAATGTCCTTCCAGTGGCTAAAAATGGTCTTCCAAGGATAATGGGTATGTCTTTATTCTCTTCATAGTCCAACACAATGAAGTCGGCTGGAAATATGAATTTGTCCACCTTTACTAATATGTCTTCCACAATACCCCTAGGGTATGTCACTGATCTATTTGTAAGTTGTAAAGATATATTTGTTGGCTTTGGTGCTGGTAGTCCCAACTGAGTGTAGATCGAAAGTGGCATCAAGTTAATACTCGCACCCAAATCACACAAACATCTCGTTAAAGAATCTGGGGTCCAATCGCACCAGATGGTGAAGCTACCCGATCCTTCAACTTCGGTGGTAACTTTCTTTGCGTAAATCATGCTACATTCTTCTCATTAATGCTATAGCTTCAACTCCCCTAGCTTCCTCTTTCTTGCTAAAATATCTTTCATGAATTTCGCATAGCTAGGCATTTGTTCTAAAGCATCTCGAAATGGAATGTTGATTTGCAACTTTTTGAATACTTCTAAAATTTTTGAAAATCTGCTCTATCTAATTTCTACTTTTGCAATCTTTGAGAGGAAACGACATAGTGGTACGATCGCTCGTTTTTTGTTATCTTCTTGTTGTTTTTTTCACAACTTTTTCCCCATATTTACTTTTTCTCAATTTCCACTCTCTTGTTCACCATCCTCAATAAAATTATTTTCTTTTGTCCGCCTAGATCTCAGAGTCAACTCCTTCCCACTTCGAGTGTAATCGCTTTACATTGCTCATTTCCATCGCTCCTTGATTTTTTCTCCGTATTACTAGGTAAAGAACCCGAGTTCTAGTATTCAAAGCATTAGCTATCTGCCCAATTTGGTTCTCAAGGTTCTTTATTGCAGCTGATTGGTTTTTTGTTGTGGCTTCAAACTGAGTTGCCAATCTTGCCAACAATTCTTCCATTTGTGATAGCTTATCAGGTTGTTGAGGTTGTGGGTGTTGTTGAGATTGTTGATGTGGCAAAATCCGTGGATATGATTGCCTTGGAGCTTGTGGATTGAGCATGTGACCGATTATTACTCCAAGAAAAATTCGGTGGTTTCTCACCCCTCGGATTGTAGTTGTTTGATAATCGCCTCTCATCGCTCGTTATAACCGGAAACAAACCGATCGACTCAGATTTATCGCACATTGATCACTTTAGTGGCTACCCGCATATATTTCACAAATCGCTTCCATTTTCTCGAATCGTTTGTACCCCAAGTGCATCTATCTTCTTTGTAAGAACAGTAAATCTGAGTCATCACTGAGTCGACAATGCCGCATCGCATCCACTTCATACACCCTAAACCGCCCTCGGCCGAGCCGTTTCTTCATTGCTATTGATAATTATTAGTCGCCATGGTTTCAAGCAACCGATATCCCTCATCACAATTTCGGCCATAATAGCTCCTCCCACGCAGCAAAGATCTATACTTGATCTCACCGCAGTCAATAAACCATTATAAAAAGTTTGCACCGGCCATTTAGGAATCCCATGGTGTGGACATTTTCAAGAATGAGTCTTTGAATCTCTCCCAAGCTTCATATAGTGATTCTGAATCATGTCGAACGAAAAGAGAAGATATCGCTCAAGCAACTTTGCTTTTTTTTGCAAAAGTGAAAAATTTTGCAAGAAATTTTTGGGCTAGGTCATTCCATGTAGTTATCGAGCCTGGTGGTAGTGAATGGAGCCAACTCTTAGCCTTTATCTCTGAGAGTAAATGGAAACAACCTTAGCCTTATTGCATCCTCTGACACATTATTGTACTTGAAAGTATCGCAGATCTCTATAAAGTCGACTATGTGATCGTTTCGATCATCATTCTAAGAACCTCCAAACCGATATGAATTTTGAATCATCCAGATTGTCCCCTTGCTTTATCTCAAAACTTGTAGCAGAAGAATGGCAGCCTCGTAATACTCGAATCAAATTTCAATAACTCATGCAGAGCATAATCCCGCAAGCGCTTTTTGCTCTTCTTCACCCATAGTATCTTTCTTATCAAGTGCCTCTTTGGTTTCTTTTTTAACCCACTTACGCAAATCAATAAATTTTTTCTCGATGTCGCCCTCGTGAGGCAATAACTCGCTTCTTCGATCGCATTTGCATACACTAGTCAAGAACACCTAATATAATAGAAAAAGAAAAAGTTTAAATTAAGATTAACACTATCAAAATTAATAATGACAAAATATTAAACTAATTTCCCAAGAATGGCGCCAAAAAAACTTGTTGCCTAATTTCTTAATAAAGACTTTAACACGCAAGTATACGCTGCTCAATTGTAATATTCAAAGAAGCAAGGATATCGCTCCTACGAGGAAATAGAATAATATTTATCAATTACTAATTACAATGCAATTAATCCTATTTTAAACTACGAAATATTGTTTGTGATTTGAAAATTAAACTCAACAAAACTAATAATTAAAATCGTAATTTCACAAGAATAACTCGCAGATTTAATGTGTTAAGATTACAACTTCCCTTGGTATTTCATTTAAACTAATTACTTCCCATTTAAATCAATTAATTAATATGAATCATTATCCAATAATGCTTTATAAAATTCACGCACTTCTTCCAAAGACACATGAACAAATCCTCCTAAATCCCATCTTTAAGATGAGGAATTACAAGGAACACCCCAGTTAATCAACTCACTATATTCCTATGTGAATCAAGTTAATTAGGGTTTTACGCACAAATTCTTTCAATGGATACAAAAGACACATAGGTATATTCCTATCCTACATGCTAATCATATTAACCCTATTCAGATTATATGAACAGATGTTATCATATCCAGATCTCAATCTATACTCCATCTTCCAATTTTATATAGATTATCACAGTAATTGTTGGCCAAATAATTAATCAATAAACATAAGATATGATAAACAATTCAATAAAAACCAACTTTCATTCAATGGGAAGCTTGCAATTTAAACTACATACCAAGTTCCGTTGCAATCTTAATGAAAATTTAGTTCATAATAATAATAAAGAAAAACATCATCCAAATTAATAATCCAAACATCCCAGATAGTTACAAAAAATAAAACTAGAGAAGAGAAGAAGAAACTCTGAATTTGCTCCAATACTCTCTCTAGATCTTCACCTTTTGCAATTCTCCTTCGTGTTTTTCTTCCTTGTTCTCTCTCTCTTGCAAATCTCTTTTCTAAATTGAGTGATACGCCTTTTCTAAAGTCTTCCTATTTCTCCTTTTTCAGAGCATAGTCTCTCACCTCAATTTCGATTCCTTTTTCGCTTCAAAACCCACTTGCCAAGAGAAAATTTTTGACTTTTTTCTTTTCAAATGACCAATTTTCCTCAATCTCCAACCTAGCGCCAACATAGGCTTATTTCCAAGCGCCATAGGTATAAAACCTGCTCATCATGTCCCTTAGAACGTAAATTACAAAATGCCACTCAACTCTAATTTTCATGATTTTTTCGACGACCTTTTTATGCATCTCCACATGGAATGACCAATTTGTCCTTCCATCTTCACCTTGAATCAACCTACAAGAAATAAACATTAAACACATAAAAAGATACTAAAAACAATTAAAGATAACAATAATTAAGTTTATAATATCGATTCATAGGTATAAAACCTACTCATCACGACCACAATCGCCACGTTTAAGGAGTAGAAGGGTGGAGAACCACACCCGCGCAGACGAGGATTTATTCTCCGACTTAAAATTCCCGAGCCGTCCATGCAGCACCCTCAGACAGAGGATGGAGTTCCCTACACCCGAGCACCCACCATTCCTCGCAATTCCCAGCTCCGACGGTTGACGCGCAAAGTCAACGCCATGTATGTCAATCTTGGAACGTTTGTGCCGGACCTCACGCGCTCTTTGGCCGAAGCCTTCTTGCAGCGAAGAACAATGCTAGAAAAGTCGCAGTTTAGAACAGTCGTGCCATATCCACCACCAGATTCACTACCCGAGGAGGGTGGTCAAGCCAATTATTAGGGGAGTTTTCTATACCGTTTACCTTCATTCAATGGGGACATTGAATATTTTAAGTTTAGGGGTATTGGGGATCATAGCATAGTAGTTTAGTAGTTTAGTTTTATTTAATTGGTGCATGTTTAGTGTAATTTTGCATGTTAGTGTAATTTTTGCATGTTTAAGTGTTTAGTTAGTTAAATTTTTGCAGAAAATTTTTAATTTTTATTCTTTGTTTATTGTTTTAATTTAGTTGCATGTCTTACACAAATTCTTGCTTAATAGAAATTTTTGCCTAGCCAATGATGATAGTGAATTGTGAAATATTTGAGAATATTTGGGATAACATGGGCTGTGATATAATATTTTACACGAGGAGATTCATGTTGCTATTTAAATGCTTTCGGTATGCACGAACTTGTTCACAATCACTTGTAGGTTTAAGATGTGTATGTTACATTGCTTGATAGAACATGTAGTTTTAAAAAGAGAAACATGAGGAAAGTGTTGTAGACTGTATGAATCATTGATGTGCAGATTTTGGGAAAACATGGGTATGCTATGTATAAAAAAAAATCAAATAGCAATAACGTGGCTAGTCTTAATTCGGGGCCTTGGCTGCTTGAGTAAGTATGCCCGAGGGGATTGTCTCTACACCTAGCACCCTAAGGTCTTTCATGGTCTGGGAGTCGTTGGTTGAAAGCTCGCTAAGGGGCAGCAGTGTGCCTAATGGGTTGAGACATTGCATAGTCATGTGAAAAAAAAAAGAGAAAAAGAAAAGAAAAATAGCAATAAACACCGCAGGAAAGTGCGAAATCGCCCTCGTGAGCAGCAATAAAGTAATAAACCCATTGTTGAACCTTAGTTTGTGTTGATATGTTGAAACAGTCTGCATTACATGATTATACATGAGTCTTTCTTTAAACTATAATTTTCAATTTGGAGCAGTGTAGCATATATATTCTTTGCTTAGATCAAGTTTTTGTGAACATCACACACACACAACATCTCTATAGCATTCATGAATTATCTGAGCGTAGGATATTATGTCTATAGTTTGGTTTGAAGCCCAGATTTACGGATCTGGATAATTCAATTGAGGTAATTTAATTTGAAATTACATTATATGGCTGAGATTGTGTGAGACTAGTATGCATCATAGAGTAGTTGCATAGTTTGGTAGTTGTATTTTCATTATTCATTAGTATGCATTGCTTGAGGGCAAGCAACAGTTCAAGTTTGGGGGTATTTGATAAGTGGTATTTTTACCTACATATTGCATACCAATTCATGCGAATTGTGCCTATCTCAAGTACATTTCGTTGTGTTTTAGTTGCAATTCACATTATTTTGCATTGCATTTACTTAAAAC
The DNA here is from genome assembly GCA_020205605.1 of Panax ginseng. Lineage (NCBI taxonomy): Eukaryota > Viridiplantae > Streptophyta > Magnoliopsida > Apiales > Araliaceae > Panax > Panax ginseng. The sequence continues at coordinate 81,515,000 of CM035130.1, forward strand.
TCCTTTTGGTGAATAAGTGCAAGAATTGGCTTAATTTTGGTGATATTAGAGGCACGAGGCTAATGGATGAGTGAAGGCTAGTCACAAGGCGAGGATGTGCATGGCATTGATGGACAATGATGCATGGAGACCAAGCAAGCAAGAGGATCAAGCATGAAAGAGCAGCAGTAGCAGCATGACAGAACCAGAACCAAAATCTACAGAGGACAAGTAGCGCGCCGCGTAAGCAGAACAAGCCACTCATGGCCATGCGCAGCACATAACTAAACAATGAGAACCTTCTGCAAGTCGCGCGATCATGCGAGAAAGAGATGCTCTTCGCCGAGGGATGAGGGCGCGCTTGCCGTAAGAGGTCATTTGGTGGATATACATACATCGCAAGTCTCGCTACCATGAAGACGGAGAAAGCTATAGAGGCGTAGCGGTAGCGTGATCTTCGATGTTGTAATTTTGTTTTATTTTTAATTTGTAATTAAATGATGTGTAATGTTTTTTAAACAATTCTGACCGGTGTCAGACACACACTTGATAACTTTTACGTATTTTTCATCATAGAAACTAGGGTTTACACTTTAGGAGAGATTCCAACGTAGAACGAAAGCCATAACGTCTACTTCTCTACTTCTTCTTGGAATTCTCTGTCATCATGGATTTTGATTATTATCTATTGGATTTCTATGAGGATTTAATAGTTAAACATTGATTTCTATTCAGCGATTGGGTTTGAACGTTCTATCTCTCTTACATCAATTGTTTGTTTATTGATCATATGTTTAGCATTGATCCCATAATGGCATTTGGTTCAGTCATGAAGTAAACTCCATTATGGGATTCTAACGAATTTTAATATGTAGTTTGGTTGTACACTTAATGCTAGAATTGTTTTGCATATCATATGGGATATTTGTCATGGTTGTTTTACATGTATGAATACTTGATCACCATTCGTCTCAGTAATTGTATGGAATTGACAATGAACATATAAATATGGATTGTAATCATGATAGCATGCGAATATGGGGCTATTGTATATGGCTTGCGTATTTTGTGAACCAGATAGACATATATTGTTTCACCGTATGAGCTAGAGTAAGAGCTTATGCTTAAAATCAACAGAATTGCAATTGCGCATAGACATATGGTGATTGTTATTGTGTTGGTGATTACATAGAGTCTAACATCTGTAGATGCTGTGTAAGTAGGTTATAGTGCATTGAAAAATGGTTATAACTCTCTTCGTGCTCTTGGCTATTTTCCTGTGATATGTGAATAGTTCTTGCATGATCGTGGCGATTAGATGAACTTTTAAATGAAGTTAGGGTCCCATTGTTTCTATATTATATTTATTCCATTTGTATTCTTATTTTCAGTTGGTAATCACAATTAGTTTAATTCAACAATTTAGTCATCAGTCTAAGCATATAAGTATAGTGAGTTAATTAATGCATAAGAGTTTAAAATTAACAATTTTCTATGTGGGATCGATACTTTACTTACTCTGTATTACTTGTTGACACATGTATGCTAGCATGAGTTAGAGCTCTTTTATTAGAACTATAAAAGGGGCAACATCTAACCTTAAACATCAATCAAGTGCGGAAATAAAAGAATTACATCACATCATTAAATATAAAGTCCAACATCATGACAATAAATGAAATTACAAGTCTTCATCACTTGCACATTTTTCCCTTTCATTTGCTAGTTGTAGGTTCATCGACCTTCTCAACTTTAGCTGCAATGATTATATTTATGCAAGAGTGACCAAAACAATTGTTCACTAGATATAACAATGATTCAACAAAAGAATAATAGCTGCCAATGAATAGACTCGTCAAAACTGAATAGTACTCTATCAATGATAACCAAAAACTGGAATCAAAATATGAAATATATATATCTGAGGGTCATAAGACCACAAACTATGTCCACGGTTACGAGTAGTCTTTCAACTTTAACCTTAACATTTATACTATAGGGACTTCACGTACTTAGGGGGATCAGCCCTTCATACAATGTATTGTGCATAAACATCTAAACGCATTGTGTACCCCCTATAATAGGGTTGTTCTTCTCAGTTTTAGAGTACAAGTCCACACCAAAGAAAGTTTGGTTTGGATAAGTTTAAAGGGTAATTTAGAGTTTTAAATATCAACAACTAGAGGACTAGTTGAATCAATAAGGTTTGATAACACAACAATTGATCAATAATAACATAATATGTAACAATGAATAATCATAATTGAACTAACTATATATTAAACGCATGCTTAGAAACAACTATGAAGCGTAAGTATTGAATAACAATTAACCTTACTTGAATAATATTAAGCTAAGGCTACGATCTTATTAAACAAGATATAGAATTATTGAATCTATATTAAGTAATAGCAAGCTAAAAGTAAAACTTGCTCAACATAAGAATAACTTGTGACAAGTAGTTGAAATACGACAATTTGACATTAGGAATTTGGAATTCAAGAAACTACATTCACAATACAAGAATGACAATAAAGAAACTTGTCTAACAATAAACAAGTTAGAATACATCAATAACTATTGGAATTCAAAGCTTGTTCGAATAAAGTTACAGTTATAGATTGCTCACATAATGATTAAGAGTACAATAATTTGCTTAATTAAAGTTTAGAGTAAGAACTTGCTCAATGTAAAAAAGATAAGGTTTAGAAACTTGCCTCGCGCGTAAGCTATAAATTACAACTCACGTTCACCTACATATTTTAGTGGAATCACAATATCTATTAGATATACTAATATTCACGTATCAAAAAAACACTCTCTTCTAGTTAGACTTGTTATTTTAATTCAAGTCTGACCTTACTATACACATTTCAGAATCACAAGTGTAATTTCATAACACTTATTCATTATTCACGAAGTTTCTTAAACTATAACATTTTATTTTCACAACCTACTAACCTTACATATTAAAGTTACTAACCACATGATACTATTCTGTTTTAACCCTTACATTACATGTTTCTCACATTAACATAACATTAGACTAAGTTACAATGAGTGTTCAAGGTCTGCAGAAATAGCAGACTTCACTATCTCTCTGGTCAAGCTACTAAAGCGTAATTGCAAGCTTAATATTACCTAGGTTATTTGCATGCTTGCACCAAGAGGTCGGTATATTTATTACTACACCAATTCCAGTTTTGCAGAACATGATTTTCGCACTATTCTTAAGCCAACTAATACGAATTTCACCCACAAAACAGTAATATTAACATAGACAATTGGTATAGAACTAACACAAACATGATTCCTCACATATTCAACCACTTAGAACAATTTAATAACAACTTTAACTAATTTAAATCCTCAAATTCCATATTTTCATATAAAAACTCCAATTTTGAATTCCATTACAAAAATTCACACTATAATCATAGTTCTACACCAAATCACTTCGTTCAAACTACGTTCTCTTCGTTTTTTAATGGACTAGCATAATCAAAACTCAATTTACAGTTTAACATACAAGTTGACCACTAAAATTGGTACTTTCACAAGCCATATGAGAAATATATACATTATTGTTACTTTTCCTACTTTTAACTGTAATTAGCATACCAATTCCTTGTTTAAACATAAATCTAGCATCTCAAACACATACAATCACCATAATTTAGTTGTATAGCAACAATTCAAAAAGATGGAATTCACAGAATATAAAAAAAATTATTGCCGTGAAATATATATATGTGTATATATATGTATAATATCAAAGTTATGAATAATATCTTCAATTAGCTTGAATAATATTTGCAAACACCACAGAAATTGCTTGAAAACTCAAAACTTCCTCTCAAATTCTCTCACAAACTCTCTGTTCTGTAAACCTTCTTCTCAGACTTAGCAAATAACTAAAGCGTAAACCAAAACCCAATTGATAACCAATTTCGTAAAAAGAAACTTATATGGCCATAATAAGCCTAATTAGTTACAAAATATAATGTATAAGTTATAATTATGTTTTATTTATTATTTAATTTATTTTATTTGTTTTATTTATATTATCTAAAATTTCAAAATTAAAAATCCAAAAGCCATAAGGCTTTGTTTGGCAAAAAGTCTTTAAAATAAAGACTTAATATTTTAAGTGTTGTTTGGTTAAATCAATTTAAAACTACTTTAGTTTTATTTTAATAAATAATTTAGTTTATAATTTATAATCACATATTATTTATTTGGATTTCCATATCCAACATTAATCAAATAAATTAATACTATATTTTAAATAAATATTCCACTCAAACAAATATCACAAAATTATAATTTTATTTAATAATTTAACATACCACAACAATATAACATCTCATGTTATATTACAACTCTCTAAATTATAAATTAATTTAATTTAGAATATTATCAATTCATAAATATTTAATAACGACAATCACATCAAATAAATGTTTACTAACAACAATCACATCAATAAAATATTTATTTAATTTAATAAATATTTTAAATTATATATAATAAAATCTTGGATTGTTACAAAAATAACAACAAAATTTTTACCATTATACTGTTGAAATACCCAGTGATAAAAGTATAGTAATACGCGTTGTTGCACAGTAGAATACGGTATTGCACAGTATCTCTAATTATTAATGCTTACATAAGAAGTCACTCAGTTTTATTCAATAATTGTCACAGTAGTTGCTGTATAGTATCGAATATTATTGATTCAATTATTATCACAGTATCATCTGCATAATATTTTATATTATTAAATCAATAATTGAGACGACATAGTTATTCATATTATTATTTATATTATTGACAATGTCTAGAAAGTTCTGTCGAGAAAAGGGATTTATTTATTTAATTGCGCGCCAATAAGAAAAAATTCTTATCGGAAAGCCCCCTCTTTCCTAGGAACGACCTGGTTGTCGATATTGTGAGTTATAATATTAAATGATGAATAATTGTTATAAGATTAAAAATGTGTTGATTAAAGATAAGTGATTTATGGTAAATATTTATTCAATATTTAATATAAATAGAGGGGTTTGTCATGAGGTGTTTGTTCTAAGTTTGTCTTTTTATTCCATGGAGAGATATGCTAATTTTTTAGACCGTCGGTTGAAGTTATAATAGTAAATCAATATAGATCTTAGGTTAAAGTTATAATAGTAAATCAATATGGACCGTTGGTTGAAGTTATAATAGTAATTCAATATGGACTGTAACAATACAGAATTTTTAATTATAATTCCAAATATTTATTGAATTATATAAATATTCTAATTGATGTGTTTATTGTTGAATAAATATTTGTTTAATGTAATTTGAATTGATTATTTATTTGTTAAATAAATAATCTATGAGTTAAGGAAATTAATTATTATGAGATAATACACTAATTTAAATTAATAATTAAATTAGAGAGTTTGTAATGATTAAATGAATTATTATTATGTTATTCTAATTTGATTTTGTAATTAAAGTGATGTGTTAATTTATTAAATAAAATTATAATTATAAGGAAAATTATAATTTTGTTGTATAAAACTATATGATAAATGAGTTATTAACATAAATTAAAAGAGTTATAAATTTGGTTTTACCAAACAAAGCCTTAGAGCTTTTGAAATTCTTGTTTTAATCTTGTTTTGCCAAACAAGGCTTAAGGAATGATTAAGTCATTATTTTAATTGATTTTTCCAAACAAGGCCTTATGGAATTTAAATTTTATATATATATATATATATATATATATATATATATATATAATGATAATAAATTAAAATAAAACATAACTGAAATAAAGGAGGGGAATTATATTTTTGACAGTTATATACGCATATTAGTTAGTCTTTTATTTCTACGTTAAGTTAGAAAAAGAAAGAAAACAGAGAGCACTAGAGAGTTTGAGGGAGAAAAGAAGAGAAGAAATTCTCTGTGTTTTGAGAGAGTGAGGAGAAGAAAGAAGAGAAGTAAAAGATCATTCTTATCATCTATCAAAGTTTGAACGGGCAATCAAAGGTATAATCATACTTTCTAAACGTTCTAGTTTTTATATACATGAAAAGTTCTCTGTAAAATTGGTGTGAAGGATTAATTGGTTATTATGTAATTTTATATGATAATTGTTGATATAAATTGTTTTCATGTGGTTTATAGATTATTTAGAGTAAATTGATTCATGTAATATATTTTATTATGGAGGAAATTATATTACAGTAAGTTTGCATTGACATATATTGAATATGGCTTAAATTAGAATTAAAATTGGTACTCAATTCATAGTATAAGTGTAATTTGTTTATTGATTGTGAAAATATATAAAGAAACGAAAACAACGTAATTAAAACTAACTGTTTTGGTTGTAAAACGAATTCACAGTGAATAATTTCGCTATAAATGTCAAAAAAAGAAGAAATAATAAAAATAGTAAAATTAAAGGTTGTAATTTTGATGTTTATGTTGATTATGTTCTTAGAAACATGCTAGAAATATTAGTTTATGTTTCTGTAAATATATTACACCTTGGGTAGGTTGGTATGATTGTTAGAAAAGAGTTTTTAGGCCTAATTGGGCTTTCTGTAGTGTTCGTGATGTAAATTCGCAAAATTACAGAAGGTACCCTCACTTCCTACCGGCTATTGTAGTACAAAAACCCGCCAAATACGGGGAGGAGGAGTCTGATTTGCCTAAGTTATGAAAATTTGGTCGGACATATTTTACTAAAATGAGCATAACGTTTTCATACGAACTCCAATTGATGCGATTCAAGATGATCCGGAATGAGGACGAATAGACTTATAACTTTTATTCTTTAAGTTGTTAAATTTTATGTTGTTATTAGGGGTCAAAATGTCCATCTTTAGGACTGTTGTGCATTTGAAGGCAATCGGAGGGCGTCGGGATACACGAATGCAAGTGAAGTCCTTTGTGTGTTAGTATAACCTAATCTAAAGAGAATGATAACATGTTGGACATGTAATAGGATGCTGTATCAATTTGGTAATGTGTATATGGTGCAATGATATGATAATTTAATTAGTTGTAATAGAACTAAAATGTGATGCTCATGAAAAGATGTGATGTTGTTTAAACTTAAACTTAGTTAATGAGTTATACTAAAAGTGGGAAAGAAACTCATAAAGCTAATATTAGTGTAACTAATGAGTATTATCAATACATATGGTATGTGTAGGACTTGTGGGGAACGTGAGGAGTGGTTGTTTAACCTATGCAAGAGGTAAGTTCTCTAACTCTACTTTTACGATTGTGCAAGTGCTTAAACCTTATTGATGTATTGAACAAGTTCCTAAACCTACTTATATAGATATTTTAACTTGATTATGTTCATTCAAACTCTTCAACCTAACTCGTACTTTGAGAAGGGTTCCTATCTTTAATTTTATTTCTTATTATGAAAGTTCCTAAATTCTGTTATTCTTATGTTGAGCAAGTTTTATTCTTCAACTTGTTATTAATCATGCACGTTCATTAACTCACTTCTTTTATTGATCAGTACGATTTGTAGCCTTAGCTTACTATTGTTCAAGAAAAGTTTGTTATAATATTCAATGCCTATGCTTTCTAGTCCATTTCTAAATCATGATATCGATGTATAAAGTTGATTCACTTATAATTCATGACCATTTCATATCATATTGTTATCGAACACTTGAAGTGATATCAAACTATATTGATTCAACTAATCCTTAGTTGATGTTCGTTGAACTCTAAATTACCTTGAAGCTTATCCAAACCAAACTTCCTTTGGTGCGGACTCGTATATTAAAACTGAGATGAACAACCCTATTATAGGGGATTATAATAACTTTGGACATAGTTCATGGTCTTGTGACCCTCAGATACATATATTTCAAATTCTGTTTCCTGATTATCATTGATAGAGCATATTATTCAATTCTATTGAGCCTATTCACTTGGCAGTTGTTATGATATTTTTATTTCATTGTCACTTCAAGTGAGCATTTGTTTGCTCACTCATGCTTATATAACCATTACAGCTAAAGTTGAGAAGGTCGATGAACCTACCACCAGTAAAGGAAAAGGAAAGATGAACAAGTGTTGAAGACTTGTAAATATGTTGATTTCTATATTGTCAGACTTTGTTTTAATTTTTGAGATATAATTATTTTATTTTTCGCACTTAATGTTTGTATTTAAAGGTTAGATAACCTGGGAGATTGGATTGAACTTATTGATGTAATCCTTTAATGGGAAGGTTTATTGTTAATCTTTATTATATTTGGGTAGTTAAAAATGAATGTTTAGACAGTGAACACCAAATCTTGTGGGAATGAAGTACCCAGATTTGAGGTGTGACATGGATCGTCGGTTGAAGTTATAATAGTAAATCAATATGGACCGTCCATTTAATAGTAAATCAATATGGACCGTTCGTGAATATGTTACTATTTAGTTCATTCTCCTATAAATAGAAGCTCATTACTTCATTATTTCTTACAAATTCACTAAAACTCTAGAGAGAGAAACTATAGAGAGAATAAGAGAGAAAGAAGAAGAGTATTCTGCTATTACACTATTACAGTATCCAATCTCCTACTGAGGTAAGGGATATTATTTTTCATATTCGTAAGGGGTATTATGTATTTCATATGTGTATGTGATATTACTTCATACTCGTAAATGTTGTCATTCTATAGCTTATTAATATGCGGGAGTAATCTGTCTACGCGAATTCCTGCATGCATGGTGAATAACCCTTCGTATTCATTCTTTATTAATCTGTGGGAGTAACCTGTCTACGTGGATTACCGCATGCATGGTGAATAATCCTTCGTATTCATTCTTTATTAATCTGCAGGAGTAACCTGTCTACGCGGATTACCGCAAGCATGGTTAATAAACCTTTGTATTCATTCTTTATTAAATTGTGGAAATAATTTGTCTACGTGGATTACCGCATGACGGGTGAAAATCCCTTTGCAGTTTCGTATATTCTTTCATATTTGTCTGGGATATCATTTCTTTTGTACTCATCAAGGGATATCGTTTTCTTTCGTATTCTCTATTTATGGGTACTATTCATACTAGAGTTGTAATATCCCGAGTGTTTATGATAACGATCCTTAGAGAAGGAAATGAATGGGTTAAAGAATATATAATACTCAAAATATAATTGAGTTCAAGTGAAAGTTATGAAATAAAACCTAGAATTTGTTGAAGTAATGAATGTAGTAGGAAATATAAAACTTATATTAAGGTAATGTGTTGAAAATATTCAACGATAAATTTTGAAAAGAGATTTGGTGAAAACCGAGTATTGGAGGTTTCTTTGATTCTGAGGACGGAATCCTTATAAGGAGGGAAGGATGTGACAACCCAAATTTTCATAAGTTATTAAAATAAGAATTTAACAATTAAAATTCTTATTATGAGTTGTATATATTTTGAATTATGTGATTTGGTGTGAAGAGAATTATATATTCATATGTTGGAGAATGTGAGATTTAATAGTTAATTAAACTATTAAAGAAATTAAATAATATTAGTTAATTAAATTAAGTTGAAATTATGTTATGAGATAATATAATTTTAATTGTTATGCCTTGTGGGCAATGGAAATTATTATGAATTAAGTTTCATAAATAGTGTGAATAATTCACTTAATTAAAATAGTGAATTAATACAAGTATAATTGATTTAATAAAGTGAGAAGGTAATATATTGCATGAAAATATAAATGTTAGTATAATGCGAGTAAAATATCTATTAAGTACATTAAATACTTTAGTTAGAAACTTTATGGAATAAAATGAATATTTATGGTATTAAATAAATATTTGATAAAAATTGTTATGAGATAGTTTATTTAAGTGTGATAAAATAGATGGGATTTATACATATTTTATTACGCGAGTGTAATGGTGATATTCTAATTTAATTAAATAATTAAATTAGAGGAATAAGAATTTGTTAAATAATGTTATGATTATAATGGTTGAATAGAAATTATAATTTTACTAATAAGATTAATTTTATTTCTTAAGGAATTAAAGGTACATAATTTAGTTTGTATTTCTAGTTTATGTGTTCTTGAGTTTCTTTTAACATTGGGGTTTTGGTTAATGAATTTGTGGGTTCTGATGTTATATATGTTATTAGATTTTATAATTTCATAATGGTCATCTAAAAATGATTTTTCAGAAATCAAATTCATGTATTTATGCTAAAGAGGAGGAATTTGGGTTTTGATGGTAATGTGTATTTTGGTGTACTTTGAGACTAAATTTGATGATGAATTCGTGATTGATACTTTAAATTGATGGATTATTGTTGTTCTCCTCTATAAAACGAAAACAATGCAACTTGAACGGATCGAATTGGTTAAGAAACGAATTCGTGATGAATGAATACATTTAGCATGTTAAGAATATGAAAAATTAGTATAAACCAATTAAAATTAGTATAAACCAAGTCCCACATTGACTAAATTGAGAACTTCACCCCTTTTCTAAACCTATAAATAGAAGGGCTTGGCCCTTTGTTTCATTCACCAACAATAAGGCCTCCAATTTTGAGAAAGGCTTTGTTGTGGGAGGACTTTTTATAAAGATATCCTCAGTTAAATCTTGGTCGAGTGCGTATTCAGTTTGTGGAATTCATATTTTCGGGTATGTTTCTTATTTAATTTTTGGTAATGTTATTATTTTAAATATTGTATTTAGTTTGTTAGTTAAAGTTTGAATTTTGGAAGTTTAGCTAGTTTTGTTAGTAAACTAGTTAGTTTACTATGTTTATTTTGGCTTGAAATTGATTATGTAAATGAGTTCTAATGATTGTAATTAGAGATATGGAGCCGAGACCTTAGACGAGTCTGATTATGTTAAATTAGACTTATTTGTAAAGAAAGTTAGGTTGGAACGAGTCGAGGTGAGTTTTGGATGCCAAAATGAGAAGTCCGAAAAAATAGTGGACTGCTGATCCAAAAAAGAAAATTTGGGGTTAACTAAATTGTTTAAAAATTTTTGGACTTTTGGTATATTATAGTTCACTGAATAAGCTTTCCATAGATTCTGGAATGGACTAATTCCGACTTCAGAGCAAAGAGTTATGACCATTAAAAATAGTCGCGTCAAAACTGTCTAACCAACTCGGGGCAGTCACCTTGAACTAATTTTCTGAAATTCTATGTTTAGAATTTGGAAAAGGTCAAAAAATAAAAGTTGTAGTCCTGGAAGTTAGCTTCGCGTGGTCTCAGGAATCGCTCAAAAATGTTTTGAAACGGAAAAGTTATGACTGTTTTAGCTAGAGAGGGTAAAGTTGGGAAAGAATAAAAAATAGTTTTGAACACCCCTTTTTGAACACTATTTTGGACTGTCTATCTTATCCAAAATGGGTGTCCAATAACTTTTAAAAATAGGTTAATATGATGTTTACTATAACACCCCCAAATTCAGGTACTTAAAACCCGAACTTGGTGCTTTACGATACCATTTCTATGAGCAGAATAATACTAATAATAATAACAATAATATAAATATCAAACTTAATTTACATACATCAGAGTCTAATCCCAAGTACGCAACCTTTACTACAATACATTACATGATAGATAATAAATACCATTGTCTTAATACTGTCTAACTATTACAAAAGATAACATAACACTTATTCTGTTTGCTTTCCTTTTTCCTTGTTCTTGTCCGAACCTTCTGGTTGCTCACACTTAGCTGAAAACATTTAAATTAAGCAAGGATGAGCATTTGATTTCCCAGCAAGTAATAGCAACAATAAATATTAGCTGAAAGAATTAAATGTTTTCTTTGAATGACACTTCTACAACGAATCAATAGTTGTGAAGTAAGCTGAAATAATAATAACAACATAACAATTCTATATCAAAATTTTTGAAACTACGTACTGACTATAACTGAAGAGTAGTCGACATACTATGAACTTTGTTTTCAATTTTCGCTAAGGTTTAGCAGAACTTCATCCGCAACCCGTCATAACTTACGGGTACGAGGGTGATCATCCCAATGCGCCTTATATTGATCAATACTACATGCAAGAACGATATTATTGTTCACTCTATCCACCTTAGGTGCACAAAAGTTTTCCCATGTTCAGGATGTTCATACTTAATCGGGAATCCAAACCAAACCAATTTGATTGGATATAATAAATTTCTATCATGTTCAACGATATTTCTAAATCTGTGTCTAGCTGGGTCAAATAGCTTAGACGACTTTTAATTAATGTATACATACCAGAAATCAATAGGTATGTATCAACATGTGATTAAATACAATAATTATCCAAGTGAGGTCACTTGTATAACCATACTTAGAAATTAACGAACAGAATATATAACTTGATCTATAATAGGAGAATTAAAGAACTTGTACAACAGATTATAACCTAATAACTTACTTATACAGAATCATTGCATAAGTATATACAAAGGTTAAGATATTTGAATCAATGAAAAAGACAGTTTCGATATTCGTTTACGCTGTCCATTGCATAAAGTAAATGCAAAGATAAGATACTTGTCTGAGCTGCTGCATACAATAACGCAACTTAGTTTTATCTTTTATATAGAAACCTATCATTAATAAGATCATTCGTTTGTTTAGAATAATATATCATATCACACAGTACTGCTAATTGTAGTCAGCACATAACCTAATCACATTGTCACATATGTTTAACAGTCATTGCATCACAAACAAATACGTATCTAATCAAATTATCTAAGTTCAAATCAATTTCAAATATTTTGCAATTGTCTTACAAATTTTATCGGGTAATTATCGAGTCTAAGACTCTATCGTGTAGTTCAATATTCGTTTAGATATTTTAAATATTAGTCATATTATCTTTCATAGCCTTATAATAATTTTTAAACAATTATTATAATTTATTATGATTTTTCCAACATCGAAATCATTATTAAATGATTTAAATATTAAATAATTCTATTATCATTAATATTTAATTAATATTAAACTATTAATGAAACCATTGCTAAAAAAATTGAAGTTATTTATAATAACTCAAAATATTTTTAAAGTATTAATATTACCCTTAAATGATTTTTAAAACATTTAAAAATCATTTTAAATAATTACCATTAATATTAAAATATTAATTTATTATTTTCAAAATATTAAAAGTCATTAAAAATAACTTAAAATATTTTTAATTCATTTATATCCTTTTTAAATGATTAATAAAACTATTTTTAAACTATTTATTTAATATAATTATTAAATAAGTTTACTATCATTAATATTAAATTAATATCATTAATATTAAATTATTAATGAAATTATCCTTTAAATATTAAAAGTTATAGTTTATAACTTAAAATATTTTTAAACACTTTATTCTCATTTTAAATGATTTTTATAATATTAAAATCATTTTAATTAATTTATTTAATATAATTATTAAATAATTCTAATATCATTAATAATAAAATATTAATATTTTTCATGACCAAATATCAAAAGTTATATTTTATAACATAAAATATTTTTATAAACTTTAAATCATTTTATGATTTTTAAATCATTAATTCTATTTTTAATAATTTATTTAATATATTTATTAAATAACTTAATTATAATTAATATTAAATTATTAATGAAATTTATCACAAAATATTAAAAGTCATTAAAAATAACTTAAAATATTTTCTTATACTATAATATAATTTTAAATGATTTTTCAAGTATTAAAATCATTTTTAAATAATTTATTTAATATAATAATTAAATAAATTAAATACCTTTAATATTTTAAAAATATTAAATATTTATGAAATATATTGAAAATTATTAAAACTAATTTTCAAATTTTAAAATAATTTTTAGTAATTTAATATGTATTTTTAATAATTAAAAACTAATTTTCTCTAATTATTTAATAAAAATATAATTTTCAGAAATTAAGTGTCGCTAAAGGTGATTTAGGTGACAAAACTGTCGCTGAAGGTGTTCTTCAGCAAACCCAAATCTTCATAGCCGGTTTGCAGGGTATCAAGTTTGACGAAGCATAGATATTAGATCGTTAGGTGTCTGGGTCGGTATTTGTGTTAATTTTCTAATAATCATGTAGTACTACAACTCTAAACAAGTTCCATGGCAATACAACAACAGATCAATAAGTTATTAAATTCCAAAAATTATGTCAGAAGTTGTTCTTCATTTCTGGGTTGCCCAGAAATGAAGAACAGATCGACTAGCCTACTTTGGGCTTCCACTACTTGTTGATCGTGTAATATTTTAGTGATATAATGCTTCCAGTGTGTAGACAACGTGCAAGTGAACAGATCTATTACATCAAACCATCATAACAACAACAGAATAGCCAGATCCTGTCCGGTCAAACCATGTCAGAAGCCACACTCATGAGCTTTCTAGGTTACCAAGAAAACTCATCCGTGAACTTTCTGCTTGGTTTGACTATCCCCAAAATCCAGTCTGTTTGTAATATAAGCGATCTAAAAGTATTAATATGTAGCATAACTACCATATTATAACTTGAATACAACAACACAAAACAATAAACACAAGAAAGATCCAGGCGGTTGAATAAGTTGTTAGGCCCTTTCGGGCGCTTTTTACCCAGTACCGCCTACCACGGTCGTTTGGCCAACGGTCTTTGACCAACAATATCTTGAAATATGTTCATGTTCTATGCAATATGAAAGCATAAATGTGTAGTTCTCATGTCAGGCTATAAGATAAAAACAATAACTTGACCAAAATATAAAATAACAGGAAGATCAAAAGCTTGAAAATGATCGTCGAAATTGCAGGTTTCGGGTTGCCCGAAACTCAGAATTCTGATCCAATCAACCTCACTTTGACCACTCATAACTTGAGTTATAGATATAATCTGACCATGATTCAAGTTTCAGATTAAAGTCCTAACATTATACTACAAGTTGAAACCTTTAACCAACAAAAATACATAACATATAAAGATTTACAAGGTCTGACATTCGTTGTCAGACCACTTTTTAAATTTTTTCCAGATTTTTGAAAACTTCAAATCCGAGCCTCTAGATGTTATGGATCTAACATCTAGCAACCCATATCATCTATGTACACTATAAACAACATGTTTTAACATTAAATCATAACATCTAACAGAGGGTTCAAGATCATATTTGATTTAGGGTTCATACCTTACTATGAACAAATTTTGATTCCTTGGCTACTGATTTGTTATGTGAGTTAGTGGGGCTTGATTTGGGGACTGAAACACCTTTGGATTTCGTGGGTTTGAGCTTGAGAGAGTTTGCCTAAGTGTAAGTGAACAAATGGGGGAAAATAATGCACTTTCTCTCTCTTGATCTTATATAAAACTTGTATACAATGAATGTGGATGGTGGATTAGCTGAATCGTAGAGCTTGTAGGCACATGTCTATGCTTAGGGTGGTGACTTGGTAAGATTTTGCTAGCAATAATTTAAGAATGGGACAAAAAGGGTATTTCGGTCAATTGTCTTTTAATTTTAATGGTATTCTTGTCCATGGTACTTGAATCTAGGGTTTAATCACTAGATTTTAAACCTTAACGTTTCCCAAATAATTTCTAGGGTTTGAAAAATTAAGTTTAAAGTGTAATAAAATTTTAATTAGAACTTATTAATTAAAATTAGGGTTTTTAAATAGAAATTAGGGTTTTATATAATTAGGGTTCCTTAATATTATTAGGGTTCCCAAATTAATAATTCAATTTACTAAAATAATAATTAGGATTTTTAATTTTTGCAATTAGGGTTCCTAATTAGCAAATTAGGGTTTCTAATTTTAATTAGGGTTTTCAAATAATAATTAGGGTTTCCCTAATTATCATTAAATTCCATAATACTCAACATAATTCATAGAACACAATTTTTGACCGATCTTAAACTCCAGTTCTGAGTTTCCAATTATGGTTTATGACAATAATACTAGGTTTTGTCGTGATACACCATAATTGACTAACCATTATCAGTCTACACATATATTGTTTATATTTATAACACCGAAAAGAATATTATATTTAATATAATATTATTATTCTCATTCATTGATCAAAATCTAGAAATAAATTTTGGATTCCATATCCGATATATCTTTCAAATTGCACTACCATAATTAATTAAATGAAAATAATTAACTTAATTAATTTGAATAAATTCATATAATAAAATAGTAATTATAACAATTCTAATAATCTTTTCATATATTATTTAAATAATACAAAATCATATTTTCATGGAAAATAAATAATAAAAACATCTACTAAAAAATTAATTATTATAAGAATATACTTTATAATGATCAATAATTCTAAAATAAAATTATTTGAAATTATTCATGTAATAAATAAATTTTATTTGTCACATATATACATACACATTACTTGGCACATAATCTCATCTTTAAAAAATATTATATGCAAAATTTCTTATTTATTTATATAGAAAATACCGGTTTATTACATTTACAACATATCCAAAGTTGGATGTCATCGGACTTATGAGATATAGCGTAAAGTTTACATTACAACTACTATGCATTGCTATGTGACTAATAGTTGATGTGTATGATTATATAATTGTGTAGGACACATGAAGTGTAGATAACTGTAAGCTGTTAAACTGTTATTGGTAAACAACGATCAAGACAAGTCTTTCGGTTCCTATTTTCTACGTGGACTTGATGAACTGTTTTAAATTGCATGATATAATATATGTGTTGTAAGCGAGCATGATATGTTATACATGTTGTAATCATGAAATGTTAGAGTTAATTTATGACTACATTGTTTTGGTTAAATAATGATGATTGAGTAAGGAACTCAATCTTTATATTTGCTATGTGAATTAAAGCATGTATGCCATGTTACTTTAGTTATTAAGTTGAGCATATTGTTATGTGCTATGTGATGCATGAAAACTGTTAGAACTTGTTGAGCTGTCGAGCTTACTCTTGCAAATAATAATTCTTGCAGGTCAAGATTACAAGGTAAGGATATGTGCTAAGTGAATTATAGATATCCATATTCACGAAGATTACTTATATTTTATGAGAAATGTATTTAATATTTTGAATGTAACATATTGTTGAATTGTAAGTTGGGCTATCAGGTGTATATGGATATCTATTTATGATGTAAGACTTTGTATAGTCATTTTGTTGTAACGATTCATGATATATATTTGAATCGAAGAGATGTAATGTAAAGGTTGCGATTTAGGGCAATACAAAAGGAAATTTATAAACGTTTTAAATATTTCGCATTTTTTTAGTGATTTTAATATCGAATAATGATGTAAAGATAGATTAAAGTCGTATTGTTAATGATCGATAAGTAGAATATTATTGTCTGAATTTTTGGGGTTGTTATAAGAGTACTATTCATTTGGGGTACTTTGCATGACGGGTTACTATTCATTTGGGGTACTTTGCATGATAGTGTACTATTTATTCGGGGTACTTTACATGACGGGATACTATTCATTTGGTACTATTCACGAGGTACTATTCACGATAAAATTGGTTTATCTCTATCCTAATTATTTTTGATACATGAATATAAATCTTGAATTTTACTCCACAATTAGTTATCATGTTGACAATTTGGACATTCTTGAACTCTGGATAAATTGAATTATAAATCTCCAATATTTATCCTTGATCTCACTTGATTGATTCGTTATATCATTGTTATAATCCTCATACTTAAATTTGTGTTGAAAGTCATCTTTGGCCCGTAGTTCAAAGATCGACTGTTGATTATTGGTTTTACAGTTGTATATCTTTGCTCCGTAGTACAAAGATAGATTGTTGATTATTGATTTTACAGTTGTATGTCTTTGGCCCATAGTGCAAAGATGGACATATGATTATTGATTTTATTGTTTTATGTCTTTTGCCATAGTGCAAAGATGGACTGTTGATCATTGGTTTTACAATTGAATATCTTTGGCCCGTAGTGCAAAGATATACAATTGATTGGTATGATCGTGACCATTGAATATCTTTGGCCCATAGTGCAAATATATAAAATTGATTAGCATGATCATGACCGTTGTTGTTATATTTGAATGTTTTTGGTGTAGAGTGTAAAGACGATATGATTATTGAGTATCTTAGCCTTTGTGGAAAGGACATTGAGTGAAAGTTCTATTAAGCCTTTGTGGCAAGGAGAAACTATTGATTTACATTATTATAAACATAAATTATGAATTTAACTATAATCTTTGGTGGTTCAGGTAAAGACAGGTGATGAAAGTTCTTTTTATCTTTGTTACAACAAAGAACTGTTGATGGGTATTACATGAATAAAATATTAATGATCGACTTTTAATGTGGAGGAGATAGTAGACATTATGTTCTTCTTGACTCTTCTAATAGATTGTTGATTTTGCTGCAATTATGTATGAAAACTTTTATGATCTACCATATGTTCTAAATATCTGATTTATTACTGATGAAGGCTATTGATAATTTAAATATCTTAGTCATGATATTCTTACTGGGCTATTTGTGTAACGACCGAGAAATTCGGATTTATTGTAAAATAATTTTATTTAATTAAATAATGAATAAAATTATATTATATGTTATAATTATGTGCTAATAAGATGAAGGTTATTTTATAACCTAGATATGTCAGAATGTCGTAGTATTTTGAGTATGTAAAGGAATTAAAGTGTTTGAATTTCCAAGACGAAAATAAAAATTTTCCGAGAAATTTTTTGAAAAGTACTATTCACTAATTTTTGCTCGAGAATTATTTTTGAACTTCCGAGAAATACGTAATGATAGAATATCAAGGGAAGATGGGTTATGTAATAATAATTCATGTATGTCAAACGCAGTTTTTCGCCTGTGGACTAAATTTGAGAACGTTAGCGACAGTGAAACGTTAATGAGCAAACGATGATAGTATGATATGTAAGTATTGTACGAGGTAATGAATACGAGTATGATACGAGGTATTATACGAGTATGTATGAATGATGATATGTCGTATATGATGAATAAGTATACGAGTTAGTATACGAGAATAATACGTAGATTATACGTTATAAGTATTAAGCAATTGTATTGGACTTGTAGGATTGTGTAGAAGTTGTACAAGCCCAAGGGAATGAATGTTAAAGCCCAATGTTTATTAATGGAAGCCCAAAGGTTAAGTTAAAGTTAATTAAACCTAAAGCCCAAAGTAAGAACCGAATCCATGGATCGATCCAATGGGTAAGAATGACCCATGTGGCAACCCATGTGGGCCCCATGATCACATGGAATCATCTTGGTGACCAAGTAAAGTGGTTTTACTTGGTGACCAAGAGATGAATAGTAAGGAGGTGGAGTTGTGGAGGTGGGATTGTCTAAAAGTCCATTATACCCTCAACTAGGAAATCCTATAAATAAGAGAAGAGGTGCTAGATTATTTACTTGTTAAATTTTTCACTAACATCTAAGTGCTTATTTAGTAGAGAGAAAAAGCAAGAAAAGTAAGAGCTAGTCTTTCATAATCCAAGAAGCAAGAAGAAGAACAAAGTTGATCATTAAAGGTAATGATCCTAAACAATGATTCTCCCTCTCTTCAATTGTTAGAGAAGTGAGTAGTAGTAGAGCATGATTGCTAAGAAGTAATAAGAATGGCTAATCAATGAACCTAAACCTTAATAAGTCATGTATAAGTAATTTATAGTTATTTAAGATATGGATTAATGAAGAACATGTATGAACTTATCATGTGTATACATTAATGAAATATGTTTGGTTAGGATGTTAGTATGATGGAATGAATCCATTTGGAATGATGTAAAAATCTTAAGTAACGAAGTTATGGTGGAATTTACGAGATTAGACGAGAATAGTTGAAATCGTTAAATTCTTGGAATGGAAGTCAAATTTTGACATTGAACTCAGAAACGTTGGTTTTTGATGGAGAATAGTCTTAATTGGAATTTTAGAGTTGCGGACTCAAAAATGACCCAATTCCGACTTAGAACGAAGAAACGAGCTATGAACGTTCACGAACGTTTATCGTTTTCGTAAAAATGAACTAAAAGGTGAATTCCGTGTTAACGAATTAAAAAATGTAAAATTCTTACTTGAACACGTAGTTCATGTGATTTGTGAGCTAATGGCTTTTGAACGAGCCAATTCGGACTTAAAATGAACAATTTAGGAGTCCGGGAAGTTCACAAAGCAAAAAGTCTGTCAAAACTATCTGGTGCACAGAGTTGGCGCCGCAGCGCCAGACTTGACCATCAGCCACTGAAGAGTGGCGCCGTAGTGTGGCAGGTAACAAAGGGACTCGTCTTTGCAAAAGACCGAGTCCGCACCATAAACATTACTAACTCATGACAAACAAGAAAAAGAAAGAAGAGAAGTTGGCGCCATAGCGCCAGCACTAGGTTATGCATATAGAAGAAGGCTTATAAAGATAGAAAGGAAATTGGTTGATTAGTAATGATCTAACACATTAAGAAACCTAAAGTAATATCCTTCAATGATGTTAAAAACCTTAAGTAATACAACTAAAGGCTGAAGATAAGTTACTCGAATGTGAATGTAAAACATAACGACAAATCGGAACCAATGTTAAACAATCTAATGAACAATTAGATTGAGAAGAAGGGTAAGATATAGTAGTAAACATACTTGATTATATATGACCTAATGTGGTATGTTATGTGATCATATATTGTAGAGACTTTAAAGACTCAAAAGGAAAAGTACTTAAACAGTAGTAGACGCTAAAGGCAAGTGTTCTAACCATTGTCTATGTTCATTCTGGACAAGCTTTTTGATTCATTTATCTTATGCATGAATCGATGTATGATGAAGTCGAAGCCAATTCTTTCGGCTAAACTTAAGATGTTTTTGGATTTCTTATAATCTATCAAAATGTTGTCAAGTTTTTCCAAACTATATGTTGGTATGGTTTTCAAAAGAAGACTGAGTACGCTAAACAAATGTTTTGTCGTCAAACGACATGCATGTGAGGTTGCCAAAACTTAAACGCACATACGTTTAAAGAAAGTAGTGTTGTACAACATAGAGTACTATAGGTTGATCACCTAGACGTGCTCGTATGTAATGCCGGACTTATGGACTTGGTGTCGGGTTGTCCTTTTTAAAGAAAGTATGAAATGCTCAAGGTCTTGGACCGAAATTAATGTTTTACTGAATGTTTTTCATTGTGAAACGTTTTAAGAAAAGAGAAGTGCTATTTTGAATTATCGATAATACTTCATAACTATTCTTCAGTTATTGAAGATATACGATTCGTATGTTTCAAGCACATTGTTTAAATGGAATTGTCATACTTGCTGAGCTAGTTATGCTCACTCTTGCTTGAACCATATGAATGCAGCTAAGACCGAACGGACCGAAGGATCTGGTAAAGATAAAGGGAAGGCTAAGGCGAACCTATAGATTACCTTTGTAATAATATGAGTTGAATGTTGTTATTATTTAATATTATGACAAGAACACGTGTAATGGTTATAAAGAACTTGGGGAATGGAAATATTGTTTGGAATATATATAAGACATATTCGTTCTTTTGAGGCATTTCAATTGAATGTATGTGTGAATTGTAGCACCGTGTAGCACCATATGTCGGGTTGGAAGATACCCGGATTTGGGGGCATCATAGGTTGGTATCAAAGCAGTAGGTTATAAAACTTAAGGGTGGAATTAAAACCTTAAGTCATAACCTTAAGAAAAGTCAAAGAAGTAAAAGATGAAATTAACCTTAAAAAATGAATTATATATGATATGTGTTTTTATTATTCTACTAACGTTGTTACAGTCATTGGAGATTCTGGAGTGGAAGTGGGAGCATATCAC
The DNA here is from genome assembly GCA_020205605.1 of Panax ginseng. NCBI lineage: Eukaryota > Viridiplantae > Streptophyta > Magnoliopsida > Apiales > Araliaceae > Panax > Panax ginseng. Next base: position 81,536,863 of record CM035130.1, read on the forward strand.
GATGGACTTTGTGGCGGGACTTCCAATTACTCAGAAGGGGTATGACGCGATTTGGGTAATAGTGGACCGGTTGACGAAGTCAGCTCACTTTTTGCCAATAAGCGTTAAGTATAACTTAGATCAGTTAGCTAAACTTTATGTTAAAGAAGTTATTTCCAGACATGGAGTATCCATTTCGATAGTGTCAGATCGTGATCCACGATTCACATCAAACTTTTGTAGGAGCCTGCAAGAACAGATGGGGACGCAGTTGAAGTTAAGTACGGCTTATCATCCACAAACTGATGGCCAGAGCGAGAGAACAATTCAGACGTTAGAAGATATGCTCAGATCGTGCATCATGGATTTTAAGGGTAGTTGGGATGATCATCTACCATTAGTAGAATTTGTGTATAACAATATTTATCATGCAAGCATAGGCATGCCGCCTTACGAAGCTTTATACGAAAGGAAGTGCAGAACACCATTGTGTTGGGATGAAGTGGGAGAAAGCCGAATGCTAGAACCTGAATTGGTGCAGCAAAGAATAATGGATATTGTCAAGTCGATACTGGATGCGCCTCAGCAAGCTCTCAAGACAAATGTAAAAAGTATGCGGACTCGCATCGAGTAAATAGAGAGTTTGAAGTAGGCTCGTATATATTTCTAAAGGTATCTCCCTGGAAAGAAAAGATACGCTTTGGAAAGAAGGAAAAGTTAAGTCCAAGGTTTATAGGACTTTTTGAGGTTTTAAAACGGGTAGGAGATGTAGCTTACATGATAGCATTACCTCCAGACTTAGAACGAATACATAATGTATTTCATGTATCCGTGTTATGTCCTTATAAGCCATATTATAAGCATGTAATAGAGTATGAGCCTATTCATATCGAGAAGGACTTAACGTATGAAGAAATGCCAATTCAAATCATTGATTGAAAAGAGCAAGTTCTGCAGAACAAAGTTATACCTTCAGTAAAGGTGTTATGGAAGAACCACGATGCCGAAGAAGCAACATGGGAACCGGAAGAAAAGATGAGGAAGGATTATCCTCAGTTGTTTATTTAAATTTTTAAGCGAGATTCTGGGGACAGAATCCTTATAAGGAGGGGTGAATGTAACAACCGAGAAATTCAGATTTATTGTAAAATAATTTTATTTAATTAAATAATGAATAAAATTATATGATATGTTATTATTATATGTTAATAAGATGAAGGTTGTTCTATAACCTAGATATGTTGGAATGTCGTAGTATTTTGACTAAGTGAAGGAATTAAAGTGTTTGGATTTCTAAGACAAAAATAAAAGTTTTTCAAAAAATTTTCCAAAAAATACTCACTGATTTTTGCTCGGGAATTATTTTTGAACTTCCGAGAAATACGTAATGATAGAATATCAAGGGAAGATGGGTTATGTAATAATAATTCACGTATGGAAAATGTAGTTTTTCACCTACGGACTAAATTTGAGAACGTTAGGGAAAGTGAAACGTTAATGAGTAAACGATGATCGTATGATACGTAAGTATTGTACGAGGTAATGAATACGAGTATGATACGAGGTATTATACGAGTATGTATGAATGATGGTATGTCGTATATGATGAATAAGTATACGAGTTAGTATACGAGAATAATAATAACGTATTAAGCAATTGTTTTGGACTTGTAGGATTGTGTAGAAGTTGTACAAGCCCAAGGGAATGAATGTTAAAGCCCAATGTTTATTAATAGAAGCCCAAAGGTTAAGTTACAGTTAATTAAACCTAAAGCCCAAAGTAAGAACTGGATCCGTGGATCGCTCCAATGGGAATAAATGACCCATGGGGCAACTCATGTGGGCCCCATGATCACATGACATCATCTTGGTGACCAAGAGATCAATAGTAAGGAGGTGGAGTTGTGGAGGTGGGATTGTCTAAAAGTCCATTATACCCTCAACTAGGAAATCCTATAAATAAGAGAAGAGTTGCTAGATTATTTACTTATTAAATTTTCCACTAACATCTAAGTGCTTATTTAGTAGAGAGAAGAAGCAAGAAAAGTAAGAGCTAGTCTTTCATAATCCAGGAACCAAGAAGAAGAACAAAGTTAATCATCAAAGGTAATGATCCTAAACCATGATTCTCCCTCTCTTCAATTGTTAGAGAAGTGAGTAGTGGTAGAGCATGATTGCTAAGAAGTAATAAGAATGGCTAATCAATGGACCAAAACCTTAATAAGCCATTTATACGTAATTCATACTTATTTAAGATATGGATTAATGAAGAACATGTAAGAACTTATCATGTGTATACATTAATGAAATATGTTTGGTTAGGATGTTAGTATGATGGAATGAATCCATTTGGAATGATGTAAAAATCTTAAGTAACGAAGTTATGGCGGAATTTACGAGATTAGACGATAATCGTTGAAATCGGGAAATTCTCGGAATGGAAGTCAAATTTTGACATTGAACTCAGAAACGTTGGTTTTCGATGGAGAATAGTCTCAATTGGAATTCCAGAGTTGCGGACTCAAAAATGACCCAATTCCGACTTAGAACGAAGAAACGAGTTATGAACATTCACGAAAGTTTATCGTTTTCATAAAAATAAACTAAAAGGTGAATTCCATGTTAACGGATTCGAAAATGTAAAATTCTTACATGAACACGTAGTTCATGTGATTTGTGAGCTAATGGCTTTTGAACGAGCCAATTCGGACTTAAAATGAACAATTTAGGAGTCTGGAAAGTTCGATAAGAAAAAAGTCTGTCAAAACTATCTGGTGCACAGAGTTAGCGCCGCAGCGCCAACCAAGGCACTATCCTTGGCGTCGCAGCACCAGACTTGACCATCAGCCACTGAAGAGTGGTGCCGCAGCACGACAGGTAACAAAGGGACTCATGCCACAACGCCAAGTCCAGACCATAGGCACTGCTAACTTGCGCCGCAGCGTGGAACAAATAAGAGAAGTTGGAGCCGCAGCGCCATCACTAGGTTATGCATATAGAAGAAGGCTTATAAAGATAGAAAGGAAATTGGTTGATTAGTAATGAACTAACACATTAAGAAACCTAAAGTAACATCCTTGAATGCTGTTAAAAAACTTAAGTAATACAACTACAAGTTAAAGATAAGTTACTCGAATGTGAATGTAAAACATAACGACAAACCGGAACCAATGTTAAAAAATCTAATGAACAATTAGATTGAGAAGAAGGGTAAGATATAGTAGTAAACGTACTTGATTATATATGACCTAATGTGGTATGTTATGTGATCATGTATTGTAGAGACTTTAAAGACTCAAAAGGAAAAGTACTTAAACAGTAGCAGGCGTTAAAGGCAAGTGTTCTAACCCTTGTCTATATTCATTCTAAACAAGCTTTATGATTCATGTATCTTACACATGAATTGATGTATAATGAAGTCGAAGCCAATTCTTTCGGCTAGACTTAAGATGTTTTTGGATTTCTTATAATCTATCAAAATGTTGTTAAGTTTTGCCAAACTATGTTGGTATGATTTTCAAAAGAAGACTAAGTATGCTAAACAAATGATTTATCGTCAAACGACATGCTCGTGAGGTTGCCAAAATTTAAACATACATACGTTTAAAGAAAATAGTGTTGTACAATATAGAGTACTATAAACTGATCACCTAGACGTGCCCGTAAGTAATGTCGAACTGACGGACTTGGTGTCGGGTTGTCCTTTTTAAAGAAAGTATGAAATGCTCAAGGTCTTGGACCGAAATTAATGTTTTACTGAATGTTGTTCATTGTGAAACGTTTTAAGAAAAGAGAAGTGCTATTTTGAATTATCGATAGTACTTCATAACTATTGTTCAGTTATTGAAGATATACGATTTGTATGCTTCAAGAACATTGTTTAAATGGAATTGTCACACTTGCTAAGCTAGTTATGCTCACTCTTGCTTGAACTATATGAATGCAGCTAAGACCGAACAAACCAAAGGATCTGGTAAAGATAAAGAGAAGGCTAAGGCGAACCTATAGATTACCTTTGTAATAGTATAGGTTGAATGTTGTTATTATTTAAAATTATGACAAGAACACATGTAATGGTTATAAAGAACCTGGGGAAAAGAAATATTTTTTGGAATATATATATATATATAAGACATATTCGTTCTTTTGAGGCATTTCAATTGAATGTATGTGTGAACTGTAGCACCATGTAGCACTATATGTCGGGCTGGAAGATACCTGGATTTGGGGGCGTCACAATTTGTGCTCACCATTTTGCTTCACAATTTCTTTCTGGTAATAAGAGTGTAGCTAGGTCGAGCGGGGATAACAAGAAATTAAAGTGATGGGCTGTGATTGTTGAAGTCTCAATATATTATAAAACAGCATAACAATATATGATTGTATTAAGCACTTACAGTGTGTGTGTCATATTTTATGTAACGACCCCAAAATTCATACAATTTAATTCTCAACTTCGGTCGTTAATAACACGTCTACCTTATGATTTTACATCATTATTCGATGTTAAAATTTATAAAATGCGGAATAATTTAAACTTTTATGTCTTTTTACTTTAATTCCCTGAATCAAAACCTTTATCATCTACATGTTTTTGAATCAATTTTATTTTATGATTCACTTTATCACTGTTGTTATATAAAATTTTACATTTCAATCCGATAACCTTTACATATTAGATAACTCTAACTTTAGCTTTACAACTCAACATAAAACTATACATCATAAAACGTTTAATACATCTCATGAATTTTAATCATGGTATAAAGAAATAACAACTTTAGCTAAAATTGTAATGCCCGAGAAAATCGGATTTTTATGACAATTAAATTTTTATTTGATTATGTGAATTAAATGAATTTAATTGATTGTTTTGTGAGTAAGATATGTGAAGGTCGTTCTACGACCTAGAATGTGCTAACGTGGTTAGTATTCTGGCTACGTGCTAGAATTATTTGTTTGGAATTTCCAAGACGAAAATAATTGTTTTCTGAGAAATTTCCGTAAAAACACTATTCATACGTTTCTGTTCGGAGAATTATTTTGAAATTCCGAGAAACGCGTAATGATAGAATATCGAGATAAGATGAAATATCTAATAATATTTCATTTATGGCAAACGCAGTTTTTTACCTGCAGACTTAAAACCTAAGGGTTGAGTATATTGATTTCTGAGAAGGAAATAATATGCGTAGAAGGAATTGTGGGGTAAGCCCATGTTAAGGCCCATTTTTAATTTAATTAAGCCCAATTCATTAAAATCAAACCGTGGATCGAACAGGTGGGTCACCGAATAGGTAAAACCCATCGGGTAACCCATGAGATGACCCATGACATGAGTGGGCCGGCCACTTGGTGTGCAAGCCAAGTTTGAGGCTTGGTCACCAAGTATTTTACTTGGTGACCACATATGAATAGTAAGGAGGTTGGGTGTGTTAAGTCTATTATGCCCTCCATTCTAGTTTCCTATAAATAGAAAGCTAGGTTGATTTATTTGGGAGTTTTACAAATTTCCAACTTAGATTATTGAGAGAGAAAGAGAGCTAGACTTGCAAAATATACACTTTGTTAGCTAATTATAGTGTGCTATATGAATATATCATATAGATTCTGTAAAGATTGTGGTCAATCGATTAAGTTATTTGAAGACGCTGAAAGGCATGTTTTCTTAACTCTTATCTAACTTTCAAGTTATCCAAGTTTTATGTGATTCGTTGAACTGATTTGCACGACTGATTTTAAAGAAAGGGTCGATGCCAGATTTTAACTTGGCTAGACTATTCGTAATATATAGATTGATTGATATTCATATCTTTCTATATAGAAATGTTAACATTATCCTATGCCAAGTAATTGGTACGGACGTGAAGGTAAGGTTTGTCTATGAACAAACAAAAGTATTTTTCATCGATTATTCGATGGGCACGCCAGTTTTCCAAAAATATTAAACGTAAATACGTTAAATGAATGTGTTGATCAACATAGAGTACTATAGGCTGATCACCTAGAAGTGCTCATAAGTAATGCGGATGAACGGCCTTAGTGCTGTGGACTCCTTTTCGAGTATGAAAACTGAAAGTTACTGTTCATGGTCTATTGACCAGTTCAGAATTCCTAATCTATTCTATACTTTGGGAATTGATGTTATGAACTGTTAAAGTATTATCATTTCATAATACTTCATAACTATTGTTCAGTTATGTCAGAATTGTTATATAATTCACGAATGTGGTATTATTGTTATCCTTGATTAAACTTGCTGAGCTGTCATGCTCACTTCTTGCGTGAATTATATAATTGCAGTTAAGGATGAACGTACTGTGAATGCCAAGAGAGATAAGGGCAAAGCTAAGATGGATGCTTAGCCATTGTGTAATAGATTAGTAAGTTTGTATGTATTATACATTATGAACAATGAACGATGTAATTGGTTTATGAACCTGGGAAGGATTATATTTTGATTGTAATTAGAAGATAGTAATTACATTCATTTTGTTGTATTTCAATGGAATGATTTTATGGATTTAGTACAGTGGAGCACCATATGTTGGGTTGGAAGATACCCGAATTTGGGGGCGTCACAGGTTGGTATCAAAGCTTTAGGTTATAAAACTTAAGAGGGGGGGGGAAACCTTAGGCTAATAACCTCGTAAGGAAGGTAAAGTCCGAGGAATGAAATTCAAGTCCATTGAATTAATAAGGTATTGAGATAACTCAGTATCGAAAGAATTAAAAGTTGGAAATTAATCTTAAAGATATTAAATGTGATTTGTGCTTATAAGATTGTGTATTATGTACTAATCAACGTGTTATGTGTTTGTAGATGTCAACTGATAGCTTGATGTTTAGAAACGTGGATATGATAAGTGAGGATTCAGTGAATCAAGTTGAGATAGTACCAGTGCCAGTGGCAGAGGTACCGATAGTTGTACTAGATGACTCAGACATTGAGGAGTACATATCTGAGGAGACTATGGGTTTAGCATCATACTTGAACGAGATGCTAGACGTGGAGGAGGAAATGGAGGTGACATCGGTTAATACGGTGGTGTCTACTCAGGAGCCGACACCTCCGGATGCAATGAGAGCATTGTATCTATCTGTGCTGGATAGGAATGTGCATCTGCGCACTGTGATAGAAACTCAGAATGAGGAGATAACCGCCCTGTATAAGTTTCTAATCTTGGTCATTTACTATTCCTATTTTACATCAAATTCGATGTTATACAAATATACGAAATAATTTAAACTTTTTCAATCTCCTTTGAAAAATAAATCTTTTATTGATATCTTAACTCGAATCAATTACAAATCCCTGAATCAAATTATTCTATGATTCACTTTGTTAAATTTTTGTATAAATCTTTACATCTCAATTCGAATTTCTCTATGTATCACATAGTACAACTTAACAGATATTACACATTATAAACTACTATCATGTATGTCTACTAGAACCTAAACATGGTTCAAGAGCATCTAGTTAAATAATAAATCAATCTCCTTTGATGCAATTGGACTTTATCAATCTAGTAGTACATAACCTTTACCGTGTATCCTTAACCTGCAAAAGTGGTTATTTGCAAGGGTGAGCTCCACAGCCCAGCAATTCTAACAGTTTTCATGCAGCACATAACATATAATATCATATTGAGTTCATGCATTCATAATCAATTAATATTTACTATGCATGTTACTTCTCATATAACAGGTATAGAGATTTATTTCACAAGCATATCATCAAAGATCAACTTTCACATTTCATACATATCTCATATGCATTTCATATATATACATCAACATTTGGATAGCATAATATAGATCAACTAACAATCAAATTCATATAACAAATAGGAACTGAAAGACTTTCCTGATTTGTAGTTTATCAACTATGACTTAACTGCTTAAAGCTTATCTGCACTTCGTGTATTCCTACACGGTTATATAATCATGGATTCATATCCATTAGTAACATATTTCATGCATTCTCAATGTAATACTATTGTTATATTGTTCTTTAACTAGGTTCGTAAAACCTACACTTCACTTTCTCATCATACGCTTAGAATAGCTAGGTATGTCTAGGTATACCTTAACCACTCGTATATGACATCAACATTCATATATAGCTACCACACACTTGACTCACTACGTGTTCGACACATTTAAAACTCATAGGTAAGTTCAAACGTATGCATAAACGTCTAACTTAGTTGTAACTTCATACCACATCACCTATTCTATATTCTCATAGCACACACCTGATGGTAATACATCACAAATTCAACGACGTGTCATTGCTTTATATCTTGAAAACATCCTTTGGACTTTAACATTTTAAAAGTCTAAATTAACATTCATCTTTATCACATAGGATGCTTCCTAACACATTACATAGCATAGTGGTCACATATTGCAATTTAAAGTAATCATACAAGCATGCTTCAAACATCAGATCAAAATAAAACACAACTTATCCCAAATCTGCGGGATGGCAAGCAATTGCGCCTTCGTCTGAGCTTAGGGATGGCCAGCACAATGCTACTGTCTCCCGCCGCACTCAAGACTGAGCTTTGCACTTCCTATTTTCAGTCCATACTTTAATACACTTAGACACTTACACTTAAAATGCATACACGCTAGAGGTCTTTACATACTTGTAAGACCATTTCAAGTTCAACATTATATGTTAGGGACTTTAGTTTAGGATTTCCACGAATCAAAACCATATAGGGTTATGTAATCACTAGGTGTACTAATTAGCCTTATGTTCTCATAAAGAGGCCACATAATCTTTACTACACATGCTCGTACATATTCACATCTTTTACTCATAGCTATTGTAATTTAACACTTTAAAACATGCTTTAACCTCATGCTTGGTTTACTTCCATTATGTTTAACATATAAGACTTATGTTTAGTGACATAATGAAACATAACATGGCATCTCAAACTAAATACTCATATGTAATACAACTTAAGTTTGAAAACATGCTCGAGGTTGCCTTTGAAATCATTTTTCATGAATGATGCGACATAGGACATATAAATCATATCTAGGGATATTCTAGACATATCATGACATATAAATCCGTTAGAATATAGATATCCATGCGATGCAACTAGATTCTAAAAATATGTTCAAGTTTACTTTTGAAACCATTGTAGACTTAAACAATGCCATTCAATACATACAAGACAACTTCAAAGGTCTAAACATACATAGTCAAGTCATGTTATCATTCTGGCAAGGTCAGAGTTTAAATCATATAGTAGTCATGCACGTTAGTTCACTATGTTAAGTTTTTTCTTGAAAAACTTCTCTACACAAAGCCTAATAACGTGGTCATGAACAAAGGAACTATGAATCACATGTCATGTTCATTTATGTGTAAAATCAGTCATGTATATAGACCACTAAGCTCAAAATTTGCAGAACATAAACTTTAACAAAGTTTGTTTTCAAAACTAAAAGTCCTTGTTAAAGATCTTCTACCAAATCATGCTAATCTTAGTAAAACATGCTCACTTAGCATAATATACTTATACATACACATTACACATGCTTGCATGCTAGTTTAAGCCAAAATGATTGCCTAACATTAATCAGATTTGAAAAACAATCGGCAAAAAAAAACCAATTTGGAGGGTAGGGTAGCAGAATATTACAAGCTTGCCTCGTTGTTATTCATGTTATTCTGCCAAGAGGCCAGTGTCCTGCTTCGAGCCAAGAAGAGTCTGCTTCGGCAGAACTCCATCCCAACCACAAATTATTCACCAATTCGATTCTAAACACTCATATAACAATTTAGACATACTTATATGATCATATAACAACTATATGGACATCACCCAACCTCATTAACATGCAATTCCACAAAATCAAGGATTTGAATTACAAGAACTCAAGACTCCATTTTTACAGAGAATGAAAATGGAAACATGGAAAAAGGTGTTATACCTCTGTAATGTGAAAGAACTTGCTCCTACTTGAACTCTTAAACTCTAAGAATGCTTGTATGCTTTCAACCTTTACTTCGAAAAATCTCAGACAACTTCAAGAACATCAACTGATAAACATGGTTTCTATTTATAGAAGAAGTTTGGACTAGATAATGTCTTAGCACTGAGGTTGAATTCATGGTGCAATGCAATGAAACAATGGTTCAAGAAGGGTGGCTCAACCACTCCATACCAACCACCAAGCTAGCCATGATCATCTAGGATTTAGCCTTTTGAAAACATACGTATTATAGCTTGTAGTCACTATTCATACCCTTGTGTCACTCATTTTGGGTCAAAAGAAACTCTCAGCAACACTTAGCCTACACACTTGTACACATTTTTACTCTTATGCTATATCAACCATATATTATAACCTAATGTCACCATATGAATAAACATTTCAAGTTAGTAGGTGCTACGTAATATACATATAATTCATGTACATTAAATACACGCATTAAAACAATGCAGTTAGGAATTATTGCCCGAGTAGTTCCAAAATTATTTCTACTACTCACATAACCACATTATAACATTATTTAATGTTTATTCAAACATTTAATCTCCTACCAATTTCTAGAATACGCAGATATTTAATTATTTCTGTATTACCACCACATATGATTTCACTGTACCACTTGGTACCTTATATCATTAGTCTCAATTAAATGTCACACCCCACGTATTCTTAAGCCATAGGTATTATATATTATTACTGCTCACATTTTCCATATTACCCATAGTAATATTATTTAATGATTATACCCACATAAATATTTTAATTGGGCTAATTATCATTTAGTTGGGTACTTTCAACCCACACAATAATTAATTAATATTAATCATTTCTTTTCAATAATTATTATGAATTCCTCTAATTAATAGAATAATATTCCATAATATCACTTAATTAGCCACTAATTAATACGGGTTAATTAGTTAAACCTTTTTCAAATCCATGCATGGACAACTTAACCATCATTTAGGATTTTATTATCCTTGTGAGTCCTTAATATCCATTTCTTAGATTTTAAATTCCAAAACTGATATTACAGTACAGGCCAAACAAGGCTAGTCATAAGTTTAGTAAATGGCGCAATTGCCGCCCATACCAAATTCTCAGTGCATAAGTTCTCAAGATTAGCGAAATCAAAACCTTACATTTCTAAACACTTTACACCTCCTCCTTAAGCGTTAACTCGTCTAATCATAAATCCCCTCTTTGGTTTCACACCATCGGTTACTATTTTCCTTAACAATTTAAGAATCACACTTCGAATTCTAAAACTCTATTTCTCTCAACTATAAAATCTCATTTATAGTACTTCTTTCCACCAATAACACAAAACTTGAATATAACACATACATATATTCCTTTAATCTTCACTTCTCGCCGTGTATCAATTCACTCAATAATTCTCTAACAACTTTAAAGGTATATCGATTCTCTTCTCTTGTCAACAATGTACATATATACAATTCCAAACCTAACACACCTCGAGTCTTTAATAGTATTCAATATAGTAAACTGAGTGGTTTCCCACAAACAACCAACAAATCAGTTTCCGTCTCGTCTACACTGTTTTCACAGTGAGTTAGATCGGTTACCAATTCGTATATACCTCTGCTCTCTGAAGGAATCGTTTAGCCCAACTCCTATACGTCAACCATTAAAGCGTAAGATTGCACTACTTTAGACTTGATATTCACTCGTACATATACTCAAGAAATTGGTGATTATCAAAGATATTTTAATGTCACCAACTTACTACTATAAAATAATTCTATAAATTATTTAATGTCGGTAGATAAATCATATCCATCTTCATATAACTTTATCTCTACACTTTCTAACAAATATATAATAATGGTATATATTTATTAAACACAACATTACTAATTACATACCTCATATTACCCTATGTAACACAATACCACATACCTGGTAACACATTATATATTTTTATTTGAACCCTTCACAAGCCTTAAGAATTTTATTCACTAAATTCTTATTTTAATATTTTTTGAAAATTCGGGTTCTTACATGATCTCCCCCTTATAAGGATTCCATCCTTGGAATCACCGAAACCACCTCTACTCGATGGTATTTCCAATATTACATATTCTTTTGAATAATTTTATCCATTCTCTTTTCAGAAATTTCATTATAACTTGCTCACTTGCATTCTACCACATTCTCCTTTCTAAGGAACACTCTACTCACTACATTCATCACACAAAATAATAAGAGTCTTCCACGATTTTTCAATAGTCGGGAAGTAGAATGAATAACTCGCATTCCAAATTATGCTGAGGGGTCACACAAGATTGTGAACCAGTGCTTCATCACAATCCTTCGCACTACAAACCAGAATGTTTATCAATCACAAAGACTGAAAACATCCTCCACATGTACGCTAGGTGGCCCGACTTATTACCCACTACGTTGTCAATAACGTAGTGTTTTGTAACGACTACATGCGTTACGCTTGGAACCATTGTCCCCAAAAACATGTCCCCTTATACGGTTTTTCACCTCAGCTTTTCCACATCTAAATCTGCACTATAGTAATCTGGCTTGGTGTAAATAGTCAAGAACGCTTGAATTTCACAAATATTTTTCAACATTCGTCTAGCCAAATCTAATAGCTTAGACTTAATTGATCTTCTTTATAACTTAAAAGAAAACCAAAATTCTTTTATGACGTCATGATGTCGTACCAGATTAGTAGTACGTTGAGGATTCCGCCATTATGTGACTTTGTCATATTACATCATACCATAGTGGGCTGACGATCTTTCGATCACAACCATCACTAGGTTTAACTGTATTGATGACTCCATCGTTTACCATTTCTACACCATACCAAATGATGTAAATGGTCAGAAATACCTTTTGAAAATTTTTAAATCATTTTGTCTTAGTCGGAACAATTAGCATAGACATTTGGATAACGGTATTGTTTTTAAAACATCATTGGTTCAATCACATGATCCAAAGTTTTTTTCGAGAAAACAGAAATGCCAACATTATCACGAAGTCAATAAATTTTGAAAATCTAGCAGAGCTAGAAGATTTAGAAAATCCATATTTCTCCATCAACTTTACTCCATTGCTTCATTCTATCAATCTTTAACACCATCAATGCTTACTATACCAAAATTTCTAACTTCATAACATATATATACCCGATATAGTTCATCAAACTTACCACACTTTGGAAATTCAGGACTTGCCATCATCATATGAGTTTAAGAACTTACCCTAGTCAGACCATAGGCTTCCATTCGCTGAGGGGTTCAAACCATAAGATCATGAGTCACGAACGTACCATAAGTATGCGTTTTAAGAACTCGCAACTTAACCTTATATTCTCTAACTATAACCTCTCTATTTGTTATACACATGAGAAAAGAATCACCTTCTCAACAGGTATATAGCAAATAGCGCGACAAAAATGTTTCAATGATTATCAGTGCCAGAACTAAGTGGTTTTTACACCAAGTACAATTCCCCGCCCATAATAAGGAATCATACCACTCAGCTATTGACATGGGTCCTCAATTAAAATCCCACTTAACCCTATCTTACACTTTACTTGATACGAATTCTTCGTATCTCATCACATACAACTCCTCATGAGTTCATATCGTACCATTTCATAGTACATTCACTTATAGCATCAAGCTATACACACTTAGTCATTACAGACTATTTATCACTTCATAGCTTAATCTGATCATGTCGTGATCATCAATTTACCTTAGGGTTCTTTCCCTATTATCAACAAAACTCCGTCTAAGTTTATTCTTATTATATTTGTCATCTTTATCTTATAGATATCAACTTAACATTTTTATTACCAGAGTTAGTAATTCTTGAATCCTCATTTTCTAGATACTTCAAGATTCTTCTTTGAATCTTCACTTATATATATTTTAATCTTTATCGTTCTCTCTCTCTCTAAGGTTATAGCCTAAGGTACACTTACCTAAGTTTATAACCTATAGCTTTGATACCAACCTGTGATGTGACACCCCCAAATCCGGTACTTCCATTTCCACAAGATTTGGTGTTCACTGTACAACATCATCTATCTATCTACCCATAAATAAATGCAAACCAAGCAATCGATAGAATTAAATAATAAATCTCCCCTTAAGGGGTTACATCAACTACACCATAATAATAAAATCCCAGGTTACTCTAACCTTAAAACATCTATGCGGAAATCATAAACAAATAAGTCTTAAGTAACATCAATTCTAATCATCATTACATAATCACAATAATAAAACAGTCTTCATTACTTGCTAATCTTGCCCTTTTCCTTACTAGTGGAAGGTTCGTCTGCTCTTTCGTTCTTAACTGCAATGTTATTATTATGCAAGAGTGAGCACAATTTCCCACAAGTATAACAATATAACAAATGAATAATAACATGCGAATGAATTAACAGCTTCTGAAATAAAGCTCAACTTTTGAATCAAGAATGAATAACAAGAATCAAAAGAACTTCTGAGGGTCATAAGACCTTGAACAATGTCCTAGGTTATCAAGTGTTTATACTTGAAACCTTTAACAGTCATAAGACTATGGACTCTTCTTCTCGTACTTAGGAGGATTAGCCCTTAGTACCATACTATGCACAATATCTTAACGCTAACGCGTAAGTAATCCCCTTTACAGGGTTGTTTATCTTAGTTTGACATTCGAGTCCGCACCAAAGGAAGTTTGGTTTGGATAATTCATCAAGGGTTCTAAAATTTAGAACGCTCATCAACTATGGACTAGTCGAATCAATAAGGGTTCGCTAGTCTAACAAGGTTTAACAATAACTGATAATTTAACTTGGATACAATCTCAAAAGTATACAATAGAATAATTATTGTATAACAACATCATGCTTGAAGGATTAATAAGCTTTAATATACGAAACAGACTTAATCAATAACAATGAGAGTTTGCTTAATGATAACAAGTAGGGTTAGGAAACTTGCCTCGTGCGTAGATTACACGTTAATAAAACTCGTTCTTTGATTTAAATCCTACATATCATTTACATTCACAATACCGGTCAATTATAACTTACTAAACATCACACGTTTATTATTTTTCTAACTCGAGTTCATGACTATACTTAGTCAATTACTACACTTATTGTCAAAAATTAAGACTTCACAAACAATAAGGTAACTATGCATTTGATCATTCAATTCACACGTAATTATGTTATGGACGTGCTAAGAATTTATTTTAACACCTCATTATATGTCTAACAAGTCTTTATATTCATTAGACTAAGTTACCATCACATTTCTATACTTGAACACTTTAAAAAAACATTTTCTAGACATTCTGCTAAGTGGTATTTGCTGTATTTCACACTTTTATGTAGTGGGTCTTAGCGATCTTGGCGCCATGGCGGCTTGACTTTTACTTAACCTTGCTGTCATAGCGATGGCGCTTCTGGTGGCCATGAAATGAACTAGGAGTTGGCGTGGCATATTCCACACTCCAAACTCTGGTTTCAGGTTCACAAGGACACGAAATTCAACGAAATAAACACTACATAAACATTAATTTCACCAAATTACACATACCCACATGTTATAATTCATACATAATCATTACCCAACACTTATAGAGTAATTTTAACCCATTAAAACACATAATTACAGAATTTGAGCATGCAAATTGTACTATTCTTGATGTTCTTGAAGTTTTGAACATAAATCCTAAAATTCAACGCCACAGATTCGTTATAAAACCAAATCCAACCATTCAAATTTCGTTTTGTTCATTTTATCATGTATATTCACGTATAAGTGGAAATTTTGTAGAAACATTTATGGTTGACATATTAAAATTATGTATAAGGGCCATATGGCCAAATAACATACTCTGTACATTTTTGAAACAACAAGTCATAATATTATGAAACTTATGATATGGAATCATATACAATATATATAAAACATGCTATGCTACACGAATTATTACATATATCCTTAACAAAGTTTCCCAATTTACAGAGACTCACAGAAAGTATAAAAGCCATTTTTTTCATAAAAACTACATGACGTAAAAAGAAATTGGGTTGAATAGAATTACCCAAGCGTATAGTGAAATAATAGGAGATGAATTCCTTCTCAGATGACTCTTACAATCCTCTAAAAAAATCTATGAATTCTCAACTCTTTCTCTCTATCTCTGTCTGTTACACTTTCTAGACTTAGGCAAATAATGAAGAAGAAAGAAGAAGACGTATTGTTAATAAGGAGAAGAACTGACGCGCGTTGGTGGTCAGTTACCTATCATGGGTAACTGCTCCCAACCCCCATTAGTGTCATGTTTGGCTAGATAGAAAAGGGTTTAAAACCATTTAATTTAATTAAACTTTATCATATAGTTTAAATAATGTCACACCCATTATAAAATAAATCTAATATCTTATTTAATTTACTTTAAATAAAATATCATGATTCTTCAATAATGCACATAGTCACATAATTAAATTTTCTCATTTAATAATAATATCAAATTATTAAATCTCTAATTAATAATTAAATTAATTAAAATACTATCGGGCTTATTAAATATTTCTTTTAATACAATAAGCTCACATAATCATATACTTGAATAATAAAATTCTCCACATTAATTTAATAAATATAACACATATAATTAAATTAATCTACTACAACTTCATCAATTAATTATTTAATCTAATAATTAATTCATCGAAAAATATTTATTCAATCCAATAAATATTAAAAATTAAATTACAAAATCTCGGTTGTCACATCTTTCCCCTCTTAAAAGGATTACATCCCCGTAATCACAACTCAATAATTAGTCCGTGTTACATTCTCCCCCCATAAAGATTCTATCCCCAGAATTGCTTATAATATTCTAAGTAAATAAATGAGGATAATTCTTTATCATATTTTCTTCGAGTTCCCGCGTAGCTTCTTCAGCGTTGTGGTTCCTCCAAATTACCTTAACAGAAGGTATTACTTTATCTCTCAGAACTTGTTCTTTGCGGTCGACAATTTGAACTGGAATTTCTTCGTAAGATAAATCTTTATCAAAATGTAGGGGTTCATATTCAATCACGTGCTTGTAATCGGGTTTGTAGGGTCGTAGGACTGAGACATGGAAAATGTTGTGGACATTCTCTAGAGCTGGAGGTAAGGCTACCTCATAAGAAACTTCTCTGACCCTTCGTAGAACTTCAAAGGGTCCAATGAATCTTGGGCTTAATTTCCCTTTCTTTTCGAATCTGATCTTTCCCTTCCAGGGAAAGACCTTTAAAAACACATAACTACCCGGCTCGAACTCAACATTCTTACGGTGTGGATCGGCGTATTTCTTCTGTCTATCTTGAGCTGTTGTCAATCTTGTTCGGATCACTTTGACTATTTCTGCTATTTGTTGTACCAATTATGGGCCTAGTAATTGTCTTTCGCCAACTTCGTCCCAATATAGCGGAGTTCTGCACTTTCTGCCTAATAGCGCTTCATAGGGTGGCATGCCAATACTAGCGTGGTAACTGTTGTTGTACCCGAACTCAACGAGCGGTAGATGATCATCACAATTTCCTTTAAAGTCCATTATACAAGCTCTTAATATATCTTCCAAGGTCTGAATTGTTCTTTCACTCTGTCCATCTGTCTGAGGGTGATACGCCATACTCATTCGCAACTGTGTCCCCATGCATTCCTGTAGACGATTCCAGAAATTCGACGTAAAACGCGGATCTCTATCAGAAACAATTGACACTAGAACTTCGTGTCTTGAAACGATCTCTTTCACATATAACCTCATCAACTGATCTAAGTTGAATCTAATTTTGATCGGAAGGAAGTGTGTGGATTTCGTCAATAGGTCAATAATAACCCATACTGCATCGTAGCCTTTCTAAGTTGTCGGTAGGCCAACCACGAAATCCATTATAATATGCTCCCATTTCCATTCTGGGATCTCTAAAGGTTGTAATAACCCACTCAGCCTCTGATGTTCTGCTTTAACTTTCTGACATGTCAGACACTTGGCAACATATTCTGCAACCTCTCGTTTCAAGTTTGGCCACCAAAAATGTTGACGAAGATCTTGGTACATCTTGGTGCTACCAGGGTGAATCGAATATCTTGAGTTGTGAGCCTCGCTCAAAATTTCTTTCTTAATCTCTGGTACTGGCGGTACCCAAATTCTGCTCTTAAAATCTTAGTAGTCCCTCACCGCATCTATTTTTGAATCTCGGTTCAAATCCCTTGGATATCTTCTTCTTCACTTTCTCACATTCTTCGTCCTGAAGTTGAGCCTCCTTAACTTTATCCAGTAAAGTTGTACCAGCTTGCATCTGGAACAACTTCTCATCGATCTCCATAGGATACTTCACTTCTAATTCCAGCTTTTCCAATGCTAAAATTAGCTCCTCTTGAGCGGTCAACATCATGAATTTCTCCCGACCTTTTCTACTTAGGGCATCGGCCACCACATTTGCCTTACCCAGATAGTATAAAATCTCACAATCATAGTCCTTAATTAATTCCAACCACCTTCTTTGAAGCATGTTCAAGTCTTTCTGTGTAAAAATATATTTCAGACTCTTGTGATCTGTATATATTTCACACTTCTCCCCGTAAAGATAGTGCCTCCAAATTTTTAAAGCGAAAACCACTGCAGCTAACTCCAAGTCATGGGTCGAATACCCCTTCTCATAATCTTTCAGTTGTCGTGACACATACGCAATGACTTTGCAATTTTGCATAAGCACATAACCAAGTCCTTTATACGACGTATCACTATAAACCATAAAATTTCTTGTGTCATCTGGAAGAGATAACACAAGTGTTGTACTCAACCTCTTCTTTAATTCTTGAAAGCTTTCCTCACACTTTTCCATCCAAAACAAATTTCACCGATTTTCTAGTCAAATTCGTCAACGGAGTTGCAATCTTGGAAAAATCCAAAATGAATCTTCTGTAATAACCTGCCAATCCAAGAAAACTTCATACTTCCGACGGTGTCTTCAGCTGATCCAAGTTAATTACAGCTTCGACTTTGGAGGGATCCACCGAATTTCCATCCCTATCAATCACATGTCCAAGAAATTGTACTCTTTTAATCAAAAATTCACATTTCAAAAACTTAGCATACAACTTCTCTCTTCTCAAAGTCTCTAATGTCATCCTCAAATGCTCTTCATGTTCTTCCTTGGTTTTTGAATATACCAAAACATCATCTATAAATACCACTACGAATTTGTCCAAAAACGGCTTGAACACTCCATTCATTAAGCCCATAAATGCTGAAGGAGCTTTTGTTAGACCCAATGACATTACCAAAAATTCGTAGTGACCGTATCGTGTTCTAAATGCTGTCTTCGGTACATCCTCTGGTCTCACCTTCAGTTGATGATAACCAGTTCTCAAATCTATCTTTGAAAAGTATCTTGCTCCCTTTAATTGATCGAACAAGTCGTCAATTCGCGGTAATGGATACCTATTCTTGATCGTAACCTTATTCAGTTCTCTGTAGTCTATGCAGAGTCGCATTGCTCCATCCTTCTTCTTCACAAATAAAACCAGCGCTCCCCAGGGTGATACGCTGGGTTGAATGTACTTCTTATCCAGTAATTCTTGTAGTTGGACCATCAGTTCTTTCATCTCTACCGGTGCCATTCGGTACGGTGCCTTCGATATTGGAGCCATTCCTGGAGCCAAATCGATTACAAACTCAACTGCTCTATCTGGAGGAAGTCCTGGCAAATCATCTGGAAATACGTCTGCGAAATCTCTCACTACTGGTATCTCATCTATTTTTGGATTCTCTTTCCGACTATCGACTATGTAAGCTAGATATCCTACACAGCTTTGTCTTAACAATCTCCTGGCCTACATCATCATCAGACAACTCGCTTGTCTAGGCGACTTGCTACCATAAAACACAACCTTTGACGGAGTCATAAGGTTAATATGCTTCTTCTGGCAGTCAATTACCACCCCACAATTGGATAGCCAATCCATACCCAAAATAACGTCGAATTCTTTGAGTCGAATAGGGATAAGATCTACGTTCATGATATTACCCTTAATATCTACTCTAGAGTTCTTGTGCACATACTTAACAAGGATTAATTCTATATTCGCAATTTCTATGTTCATGGGGTATTCTAACTCGTCCTTAAACAATTCTAAGTTCTTAGCAAAGTCATTGGATATAAATGAGCAAGTAGCACCCGAATCAAATAATACATAAGCACTAATTTTATTGATCGGAATGATACCTGACACCACATCGCGAGATCGCACATCTTGCCTTTGTCGTATTGAGCGTTAAAATTTGTTGGTCGATTGGTTGCGGTTGGTCTACGCATGGTCGAGTGCTTCCAATAGTATTTCCTCTATTTCCTCCTGAACTCGTCCCTCCTGATCCCTTCTTAGGACAATCTCTTGCAAGATGGTCCTTTGAGCCACATGTGAAGCAAGCACCCTTCTTTGGGTTCGAACAGTTTGGTGCTATGTGGCCTTCCTGACCATAATTGTAGCACACTCGCTTCCCTTTCATGAAAACTCCCAAATGAGTTTTTTCGCAGGTTGGACACGCTTCTATCTTCTTCTTCTGCCCTCCCTGTTGAATTCCAAACGAAAAATTTTCAGACCACTTCCTCTTCTGACTGTGATTACCCCCAGTACTACTCCCACCAGTTTTGTTGTTACCTTCATTCTCACTTTTCTTTTTCTTCTGATCCTGATTGTACTTAGTGACCGCAACGCTTCCACCTTCAGTGAGTATGGCCTTCTTTAACACTCCCACAAAAGTGTTCAATTGGAACATTGACACTTTGCTATACAACCAGGGCTTTAGTCCCTGTTCGAATCGTTTTGCCTTCCTCTCGTCGGTGTGCACTTGGTATGTGGTGAACCTAGCCAACTCGTTAAACCTTGCCGCGTAATCAGCTACTGACATACTCCCTTGTTTCAACTCTAGAAACTGAACTTCCATCTAATTTTGTGAACTTACCGGAAAGTACATCTCGAAGAACATTTCTTTGAATCTTTCCCAGGATATTACACCCTCACCTCCTCTCACTTTGTTTGCCTGCCACCAATAACTAGCTTCAGAGTTCAGCATAAACGTTGTATACGCGGTTTTCTGATCCTCTCTTACTCGAGCGACGTCGAACACCTTCTCCATCTCCATCACCCAAGTCTGAGCTTCGATTGGGTTTATGGAACCCTTAAACTCTGGCGGTCCCACCGCCTTGAAGTCCTTAAACGAAGTGTTTGGTGGAACTTGTGGTTGATTGTTAATTGCCCTGACCAAAAAGGTTCACCAACCTTTGAAACAGATTAGCATTGGCGTCAGTGTTGTTCATTGGTTCTTCTTGTGCTTGCTGACGGTTTTGTCTTCTTCTAGGCGGCATATTTTTAATACATCAATTCAAATAAACTCTGACATTCTCATTTAATTCAAAAGTTTTAACATCAATAGATAACATCACTGCTATTTACATCCACTATCCCGAGATAAAGAATCTACAGGATTTAAAACATCAAAATATTCCTTTGTTTATAAACACATCGGATTTTACATCATTAACTATCAAATAGTTTTCATATAATTAAACTAATACTATCACTGCCTATTAAGACGTTGGATAGCCTTGCCACGTTCTTCTTCCATAATACGAGACATCGTCCTACGATCAAGCATGTATGATGGTAGACCTTCAAACTGGATTGGGTATTTCATAACTCGATCCTGGGCCGTATCCATTGCATTGTGAAATGTAGAGTACATCTCCCTAAGCTTAGCCTACTTTGCACGGCGATCATCTTCTACAAGATCAGCACGATGTGACTCTCTTACCCAGCCTTCCTTTGCTATGGCAAGCCTTTCTAAGCTCTCTTTCAGATCCTTCTTCAACTTTTCTATTTCTGCGGACTTATCCTCGGTTTGACCCTTCTCGTGAACCAGATCCCACTCCACGTTTCCTAAATGTGTGTGAAGAGTCTCAATCTCCTCATCCTTCTACTCAATAGTACTTTGCTGTATAACAATCTTCTGTCAGCTCCTGAACAGTGTCCTGCAACTCTATGTTACGATAATAAAGTGCATCATACATCTCAGCATCAATGGAGTTCGGTGGGAACTCCTTTTCCTCCTCTTCTTCCTCTTCCTCCTTAGAATCCTCCTCTGGATAGGTCTCAGGCTCATGCCCCTGACCAACAACAGTGATCAATGGAGATGGCTCTCTCTGTACCAGCTGTTCCCTGATGACATGAATGTCGCGGGGCTCCTCCTCTGTAGGTACTCGGGGTTCCTCCTCCCCAGCTCGACTAGCTCCTCCAGCATCCAACATCCTGACAACAAAATTTTAAGTTTTAGTTACAAATCCGTGCTAGCGAACACATAGATTAACACATAAGCACATAAAGTCTTTTATCATCTTCAATGAATTTAGAAATTCATTTCATAGAACTCGATAAGAGTTTTACCACCACTATGTTCTCAATCTCCTACAAGGCTACTACCTAAGGTTGTTCCCCCACCTAAGGTTCATAACCTACAGCTTTGATACCAACCTGTGACACCCCCAAATCCGATACTTCCATTTCCACAGGATTTGGTGTTCACTATACAACATCATCTATCTATCAACCCATAAATAAATGTAAACCATGTAATCTATAGAATTAAATAATAAATCTCCCCTTAAGGGGTTACATCAACTGCACAATAATAATAAAATCCCAAGTTACTCTAACCTTAAAACATCTGTGCCGAAATCATATACAAATAAGTCTCAAGTAACATCAATTCTAATCATCATTACATAATCACAATAATAAAACAGTCTCCATTACTTGCTAATCTTGCCCTTTCCCTTACTAGTGGAAGGTTCGTCTGCTCTTTCGTTCTTAACTGCAATGTTATTATTACGCAAGAGTGAGCACGATTACCCACAAGTATAACAATATAACAAATGAATAACAACATGCGAATGAATTAACAACTTCTGAAATAAAGCTAAAATTTTGAATCAAGAATGAATAACAAGAATCAAAAAGAACTTACGAGGGTCATAAGACCTTGAACTATGTCCTAGGTTGTCAAGTGTTTATACTTGAAACCTTTAATATCATAAGACTATGGACTCTTCTTCTCGTACTTAGGGGATCGACCCTTAGTACCATCATCATGCACAATATCTTAACGCTTAACGCGTATGTAATCCTCTTTACAGGATTGTTCATCTCAGTTTGACATTCGAGTCCGCACCAAAGGAAGTTTGGTTTGGATAATTCATCAAGGGTTCTGAAATTTAAAACGCTCATCAACTATGGACTAGTCAAATCAAGTCTAACAAGGTTTAACAATAACTGATAATTTAACTTGGATACAATCTCAAAAGTATACAATAGAATAATTATTATATAACAACATCATGTTTGAAGGATTAATAAGCTTTAATATACGAAACAGACTTAATCAATAACAATGAGAGTTTGCTTAATGATAACAAGTAGGGTTAGGAAACTTGCCTCGTGCATAGATTACACGTTAATAAAACTCGTTCTTTGATTTAAATCCTACATATCATTTACATTCACAATACCAGTCAATTATAACTTACTAAACATCACACGTTTATTCTTTGTCTAACTCGAGTTCATGACTATACTTAGTCAATTACTACACTTATTGTCAAAAATTAAGACTTCACAAACAATAAGGTAACTATGCATTTGATCATTCAATTCACACGTAATTGTGTTAAGGATGTGCTAAGAATTTATTTTAACACCTCATTATATGTCTAACAAGTCTTTATATTCATTAGACTAAGTTACCATCACATTTCTATACTCGAACACTTTAAAAAAAACATTTTCTGGACATTCTGCTAAGTGGTATTTGGCATTTCCACTTTTTTAGTAATGGTCTTTGGCCATTTCTTGGCCTGTGTGGTATCATGGCTATGACTTGGTACTTGGTCTTTCATTGATGCATGGGTGGTATGCAAAGACGGCATGCTCATGCCATGCGGAAAAATGAACTAGGAGTTGGCACCGCGGCGCGACACTCCATCCTCCCACAATACCTTCAACTCGTTTATTAGAGGTCTCAAGTAAACATCTAGGTTCTTTCCAGGACTCTTGGGACCAGGAATCACAAGTGAAAGAAACAAGTATGGTTGTTTCATACATATCTAAGGAGGCAAGTTGTACGTAGTAATAATCACAGGCCACCAGGAGTACGGAACAGCAGAGTGGCCGAACGGGTTGAAACCATCAGTGGGCAATCCAAGCCTCACATTCCTAGGTTCCAATGCAAACCCAAGATGTGCTAAGTTAAAATCCTTCCAAGCCTGCCCATCTGCGAGATGGTTTAGTTCCCCATCTTTAGCTTGAGATTTCACATGCCAAGTCATATGTTCAGCTGTTCTAGAAGACATGTACAATCTTTTTAGCCGATGTGTAATTGGAAAATACCTTAAAATCTTAAATGGTATATTTGTTTTTGTTTTTGTCACACCCTCTTTATTAGGCATAAACCGATCATGAATGTAAAACGTGCACCTTGTCTCATGTTCATCTTACTAATAAAATAACATGCAATCATTCAGACATACATCAATCTTTTGGTATCCAAGACCCAACTTCTTCACCATTTTCTTACAATAGTAGTAGTTTTCGGGCAATTTTTCACCCTTAGGCAACATACTCTTAATGGCCTTCAAAAGCGACTCAAAACACTTATGGCGCATGTTGTAATCAGCCTTAATGTTGAGTAATGTCACCACTGCAGACAATGTAGTGTGCTTGGTGCAACCATGCCACAACGGTTCTCTACCTTCATCTAACAACTTAAAGAACGCTTTGGCATCAGAATTCATAGGTTGCTCTCTACCTTGTTCCTAGTCAAAATCCAGCCTGTAATATTACGAACCATTTCATTCGTACGATGGGTACTGCTGCCCGGATTGTGTACGTGTGATGTACCACTATCTCTTCTCTGACCATGTGCCCACGAGCATTCTTCTTAATTTTTCATGAACCCCAAAACAAGTAAATGATAGTTGATAATGTCTCTGTCCATGTAATTTACATTCTTACAGTTCAAACAAGAACATCTTATCTTCTTCTGACCATTTACACATTCCGGGTTACTATACGCATAATCCAAAAACACTTGGCAACCAGCTCTAAATTTAGCTAAAGCACCTATCTGGACACCTGACTTTTGTCAACTCATCCAACTATGGTCTGAATAGAGGTCCATGATACCATGATACCTACTGCAGACAAGAATTATTGTATTCCCATTGTTAGAGATTTACAATTCAGCTCAATGCCATTTATGATGCTTATAAATATATATAGATGTATATGTACATATATAACTTAAGTGTGCATTATAAATGCTGCTTTGGGAATGGAATGAGGATACATACCAAAACAAGTAACATAGCATAAGATGGACTACCCAAAGGCATGCTATATTGTTGTGGATCTCAAATTAGAATGAAGTATGATCCTATGTCATCCTACTTATTTTAATTGAAAACATATATAGTAGCCTAAAGACAATAGATTCCTAGGGATAAAATATGAAACATTGCATCATACATGGTCTGCATATGCATTGGGACAAGTTTACATCATTTGTTTTTGCATATACGTAGGTATTATATAAATATATGCCTCTTTTCAATTACCCGACCAACGAAAATTTTTTGCCATAGTCTCCCCTATAATATGGACTATCCACATGCACGAGGGCATGCATAAATTGCCATTTATAGGCACCCAACACAGAACCCAAGATAAATATATCAATTCCCAATAAAAACAATTGTAGGCAGACTCATATATGGCATGTGACTTTGCGAGTGATGGGATAAATTTCAGTATATTATCATAATATTAAATTAAAATTAGTAGCATTTGTGACACCCCCGAATCCAGATACTCAAATTTCCCTCAGATTTGATGTTCACTCAACAAAATAATTAACATTTAACTACCCATAATAATGATAACCATAAAATTGAAATGGAAATCCTCCTAATATAGGGTTATAACATCTTAAACGAATAAATCTCAGGGTATCTAACCTTAATACATCAGTTGCGGAAACATCTTAAACAAATAAGTCTTAAACATTACATCATAAGTCTTAATATAAACATTCTCAAATATTAAATAAGTCTTTATCATTTGCTTGTTTTGCCCTTGCCCTTACTTGTGGATGGCTCATCAACTTTCTCAATCTTAGCTGCAATGTTATTTTGCAAGAGTGAGAAACAATTGCCCACAAGTTTAATAATAGAATAATAATAATAACATGCGAATAAACAATGGATACTGAACCAAAAGAAGTCTCGGCTTTTGAATCAAGATTAGAACAGGAATCAAAAGTACATCTGAGGGTCACAAGACCATGAACTATGTTCAAGGTTATCAAGTATTTCTACTTTAAACCTTTAACAGTCGTAAGACTATATGGACCTAACTTCTCATACTTAGGGGGATCAACCCTATATACCATGTATGTGCACAACATCTTAACGCTATCGCGTAATATAATCCCATGTAGTAGGGTTGTTCAACTCAGCTTTGCCATTAGAGTCCGCACCGAAGGAAGTTTGGTTTGGATTGATCTCAAGGGTAATTTAGAGTTTTATAATCATGAACTAAGGATTAGTTGAATCAATAAGGATTTAATAATCATTCACGAGTTCGTTAACAACGTAATATATAAAGGAATACAATAGAAATGATAGAATATTGTTGAATCATAAGTAGATAAGCATCATATACAAGACATGGTTCCATAAAGGAATAGTAGGCTTAACCAAAACATAGGCATTGAATAATATAAGAAGCCTTGCTTGAATAATAAGCTAAGGTTTGCTCAATAATTAGAATTTGAAAAGCTTGTACAACTATAATCAAGTTAGAGATAAGGAACTTAATCAATAATGATATAAAATAACAATTTGCTCAATGTAGAATTAGGGTTTAGAAACTTGCTCAATGTAAAGAAGTAAGGTTTAGAAACTTGCCTCGTGCATAGGCTAAATGATTACTACTCATGTTCACCACAAGTCCTACACACATACCATATGCATTCACAACATTCATTAGTTACACTCATATTAACCTCATAGGTTTAGTTCCCTCTTTTAATACAACTTGTTAACTTAGTTTAAGTTCTGCCCATTACCATCAGTCTTATATACAAGACTGAAGTCTCACATCTTAAGTTTGATCATCAATACATCTTCTCATGAACATAACGTTTAGCCCTTATACAACTTATCAAATTACCATAAAATTTCATCACATGTATGTTAACAATCTGATATGACATCATATTACATGTCTAACACATTATTATGTTCATTAGCCTAGGTTAGACTAACATGTAGTGGAGTGCACATGACGAAAATTGAAATTGTCCAACTCTGTTACCCCTACCAGGGTGGGATTTTATATAGAAATAAGACCCGCTGGGACGGAGAAATAAGCCTGGTAACACCCTCCGGGGCGGGGTCACCCAGATACAATTTCTGCAGTTTGTGACTGCACTATTCATCAGACCAAAATTCATGAATTTCACATGAAATCAGTAGATTTAACAAACCCAAAAGACATAGACTTCACACAATTATTACCAAGCATGCATACATCGATTTTAAACAACAAAACTACTGTATTCATCAGATTTAACCCCTTTAAATTCATGTTCTTGCTAAAAAGCTCATTTTAGACATCCTTAGCAAATCATCACGCCACAGATTCATTTCTTGACCAAATCAGTTCGTGTAACATGCATTGTTTTCGTATTTAAACATATTAATACAATCAATCGTCAATTTACAGATTATAACATGGATTAAATACTAATTTTGGTTCTAAAATTAGTCTTTTTGTACTTTTTATAACAAAACTTAAATCTTTATTTTAAAGCTTATTTCATACAAATTTAACTTCTAAAAATCATTTTTAAGTCAAATATAACAGATTATATATACATGTTAACATATATAACAACTTATCTAATCGATTCATCAACCAAAACCCCAATTTTAACACCAAAATCATATATATTGTATATTTATCATCAAAACTCAAGTTCTTCATGCTTTAACAGATTTCATGAATTTTGATTACTCTAAATCAAGGATAATTGATATAAAACTTGTTATAAACACATACAATACCATATTTCTAACAGTCATCCATAAAATATCAATTATAGAGAACTAAAATATGTTTTTATGGAAAAACTTAAGAACATAATAAACAAGGATTAGAATTTGAATTCTCACCCTTTGATTCTTATTTAGATTCTAGGAATTCCTCCTATGATTCTCCCAGTCTTCTTCCTTAAACTCAATTCTCTCAAATTATCTTTTTTCTCTTTGTAATTTCTCTGACTTAGGTTTTAGGAAATAAAAATGCGTAGAAGACACAAGACAGATATAATGCATATAACTGATATACATGGGTATCAGTTATGCGCATTAAGGCTCAACAGTTACCCATGGTCCTAAGGTATTGTTTGGTTTTTTTCAAATTGACTCCCTTTCCCATTATTTTAATTAACTTGTTTATTATATAGTTTATTTGTCACACTTAACTAATCAAATAATATTATTTAAATTTAATTAAATTAAAGGCAATATTACCCATTAAATCACATCATCGCATAATTAAAATTATCATTTATTAAATATAACACATAATTTATTTTTTCAATAAATCTCTAATTAATTATTTAATTAATTAGAACAATACTAAAATTATTTAACAACTCATTGAATTTAATAATCTCAATTAAATCCACACTTTGAATTATAACATTATTCCTCATTAATTTAATTAATCACTACAAAAAAATAGACATTTGGCAATAATTTTTTGTGCAATGACTTATAAAGTCATTGCCAAAAATGCATGTTTAGCAATGAAATTTGTCATTCGTTGCAGTTTATGAAAGGCTTTCATTTTTCATAACGAAATTCACAAGTCGTCGTAAAAATTTGTTGCCAAATCGTTGGCGGAAAAAAAAACACACCGCCTATTTTCTTTTTTATAACCGATGAGATTTCTTCTCATCGTCGGCAACAAAAAAAAATTTGTTGCTATATTTTGTTGCCTAATATAGGCCACATTCATAGGCAATAATTTTTTTTCGTTGCTTATTTAATACATTTTTTTTGCAATGACTAGTAAATTGTTACCCAAAATTAAGACAAAGCCAATAAGCATGCCTCAGTTTTCCCCCAAAACGCTTCATTTTTCATTAAAATTTTTTTATTTATTTGGACACAATTTTATACAGTGAAATGTTTCACTCCGTTCGTCTCAAAATAAATGCCCAGTTTTTATATTTTTTAAAGTTATAATTTTTGAAATTAAAATTGAGCACATATAGATATATTTTCTAATTTACAAAAATTAAAGTTTATAGTTAATTAGATGTAGTTTATAATGATCATATTCGCACACTTATAATTTTGAAAAAAAATATAATTAATTTTCAAAATAATTTACATAAATTTTTCTTGTAACTCGTTATTTTACATATATACTTTTTGACAAGGGATGGGCAAAGAATCAAAATCGCTCCCGAAATTGCACCAAAAATTGACCAAACTGCACCGATTAAGTCGCGCCAATGGTTCCGGCATAGACCAATTAAGTTACACCAATGGTGTGTAAGTTCTTTTTTAACTCTCCTTTTTCAAATTCTCCTTTTTTCTTAACTTGTAAATTTTTTTATAATCAAATATTAATTTCTCTTTATATCTTTAATTAGAGGGTGTTTAGCAATGACTTATAAGTTGGTCAAACTAAATTTAAGTCATTTGTTATTATTTAGTGTTTGACAATAACTTAAATTTTAACTTTTTTTTGAATTACAAGTCATTATTAAATTTTTCATGCTTCATGTGCTATATTTTTATGTATTAGATAAATTTTACTACCATCTATATATATATATATATATATATATATATATATATATATATTTTCTCTTTACAAAAAAGTATTTTTGTAGTCTCCAATATTTTTAAATTTATCTCTAAATATTCATATAAATATTTATAAAAATATTAATTTTATAAATTTTAGATAAAATATTTGTTTATAAATATTTATCTCGAATATTTAGAGGTATATATATATATATATATATATATATATATATATATATATTAAAATATTCATAATTACGTTATATAAATATTCATAGTTACTTTATCGACGTCGGGATTTTTATTGTCCCTTTTCTGTTCTGGTCTTTTGGTGTTCTCATGTTAGGTGAAATTTGTTTGAAAAAACAAGTTGTGAAAAGGTCCGATATGTATATGTCGTGATTGACCGTAAGAGTCGCTTGGTTGGTATTTTTAAATGGTTGCACTAACTCAACCGAGAAAAGGTTTGCACATTAACCTAGTGATGTAACACTGCTTAACAGATCTGTGAAACCGAGATTCGTTAGGGTCCGGGGGCTTGATTATGCGGAGAAAAGGTGTTAGGCACCCCCCGACATCTGTGTTACCACGGTGACCGCCACTTTTCAATTAAACTATTATATGAATGTGTGTATGTGTGTGTGGGTCAATGTGCAATTATCGGGAAGTAGTGATATGTCTCGTTTGCACCTATATACAAAGGGTTTGAATTTTGTATAAAAGTTTAGTTTTAACAAGATATAACAATGATATTTTGTAAAAGAGGTTTTCAAACCCTTATGCTCAATAGTAATTGAGGCCTTTGATACTTCCATTTTATTATGTGTTCAGTTTAACTGCTTTTATGTTTGAGATGTGAGGCATCTTCGAGAAAATAAGATATATAGCAGTGCCGAATTCCTTATGGGCATGAGAGACATCTAAGGAAATTCAAACACTGTGAATAATTTAAAAGCTGGATACAACTGAAAATGTCCATCACGGGAACCGAATCTAGATCCAGAAGACTGAATTTGTGATCACATGATTCCTAAACTCACATGATGTTGTAGTTTGTATGAAAGCTGTAAGCAGTTAAATATATATAAAAGCTATAAATATATATATATATATATGAACGATCAACCACCACGGAGTAAACTCCATGGGGATTAGAAATGTAAATATATAAAAGCTGTAAATATATATAGAGATAATCAACCACCACGAAGTAAACTCCAGGCGGGACTTAATGTAAAATAAAGCAGTAAAAGGCCACAAAGTAAATTTCAGGCCTAACAAAAATCTAAATATATATATATAAGCAATAAACGCTCCGGATGTGAATCCAGGCTCAATCGAGGCATAACTCGATGATGTTAGTATAAATATATATATAAGTATATATATACAAAAGAAATAAAAAGCCACGGACCGAAGTCCGGGCATACGCACACAACACGACTCTCAAAGTGAATAATTGTGAGTGCAGAAAGTGGAGAAAGGCTTTAAGAAATGTAAGAAGTCTTACAGCGGGATGTCAAGAAGACTTCAAATGGCTTTAATTGAATGAACACTTGGTTTTCACCGGTAAAATATAGCAAAATATAAGCTCGCAAGTGTTTAAAATGAGAAAGCACTAAGTTTATAGTGTGTACAAAGCAAAATTGACTGGGCTTCCTCGCCTTTTCTCTTTCTAAAATGGCCACCCCAAGCCCTTTATTTATAGAGGGGGGAGCCACAAGTGTACCTACGGCAGCCGCAGATGTATCTGCGGTTGCCCGAGGTGCCCCAGGCTCCGTGGGTCCCGCCGTCTCAAAGTACGTGCATGCATGCAACGCGTTGTCCACTCGAACCTTCATAACTTTCAATCCGGGTATCCGATTAAGGCGTATAATACCTTTTCGGAATGCTGTTGTCGAGAGCTACACAATGACATGTGATAAGAGGTTATACGAAGTCGGGAAGATAGGGCCATGCCTAGATCTTTGGGTCTTCAAATTCCATCAAGTGTGCTGTCTTGTGTAGAAATCACTCGGGATTTAAGCTATGGTTCTTGTAGGACACTTCTGTGTAGAATGTATGTTGAAATGTTGTTGAGATGGCGCAATGTGGGATCGAGGTGGCAAAATGATGATTTTTCCCTTCACTGGGGTTATCTCCGGTTTGGGCTAATTTAGCAGTCATTGCTCAGGGTTATCTCTGAGATTGGGCTGCTGTGAGTACTAAAGGTCCTCAGGGTTGTCTCTGAGGTGTGCCTGACCTCTTAGGGTTGTCTTAAGGGTTGGAATTGAGTGCCTCGGGGTTATCTCTAAGGTTGAAGCTGATTGCAAAGGATTGGAATGAGCTTTTTTGGGGTTATCTCTGGAACTGCAACTGCATTTCTTGGAGTTATCTCTGAGGTTGAAACTGAAACTCCTGGGGTTATCTCCGGGATGGAAAAACTAATAATTTCGGGGTTGTCTCCAGAACTGGAACTGCATTCATCGGGGTTGTCTCTGAGGTTAGAACTGAAACTCCCAAGGTTGTCTCCGGGACTAGACTGAGTATCTCGAGGTTGTCTCTGGAACTGGAACTAGTTGGTCCTCCAGGGTTATCTCTGAAAGACGATTCTATTCTCCTACAATGTTAGTAATAGGAATACAGAAATTTTTGAGTGTCTACAGATGTCCCTCTTTATCATATTCATGCAATGTAATGGTATGGATAGGATAAAGAATACTAGACACTTGAAATGTGACAAGATAATCATAATGCAATGTACTGCAGCATGATGTATATGCATGATGTATGTGGTTTGTTGGACCTTTTTCCAACAGGATGTGATGACTATTCCCACGGCTTCTGATGGGGACTGGAGTTATCACTGATGATCATGAAGAACTGCTTGGATGTGTACTCCAAAGCTCTCAGGAACTTCCAGGATGTTGACGTTGGGGTTATCACCAAAGTCCTAAATCCTTGATACAAACTTCCCACTGAGGATGTATCTCTCATGTACAAGAGATTTTGGGGATTTTTGTTCTGTCTAATGAAGATGTGTATAACATATTCCATCATCAGGGAAGATGTTCTTTCCTAGTTTGTATTGTCAGGTCCTTCCATTGCTCTGTCGGAGTTATTGCCAATAGTCTGTGTTGTCAGGGCTGCCTGACCCTCGCTAAATGTACATCAACGGATGAGATCCCTGCTGGGGATAACGTTAAGGCTGCTTGACCTTCGTTGATGTGTGTATCAATGGATGAGATCATCGGATAACTTCTGATGCTTCGCTGGATTTACCTTCCAGTGACTGAATGTCGTCAAGGTTGCTCAACCTTCATTGACGTGTGTATCAATGGATGAATTGGATAAAGTTTTCACTGGGGGAAAATGTTTTAGAGTTACAACCCCGGACTGATGGCATTGGACCTTCGTGAGGTATTGTCGAGTTTAGTTTGCAACATTTGTGATCATCGGTATAGTAAACTTTTCATTTGGGCAAATACCAATGAGTGATAAGTAGACCCGCAGTTTGGTCTCTGAAAACTAGGATTTCAGGCTTTTATGCTCAATCGCATATCATCTTTTTTCCTGATTTGACTTTTTTAGCTTGTGAGACCTCCTTTGTAACTCAAATTAGACCAAGCCGGAGGGGTGGGCCCCACCCAGGGGAGCCGCAGGTACACCTGCAGCCAACCGTGGGTGGCTTTAAGGCACCTGTTGCTTTCATAAGTCATTTTCAAGTTGCGCCACACAGAGAATCCGAGAGCTCTTCTTGATTTCTTTGAGTTCGGCGAACTTTACGCAAAATATATCGTCAGTATAAGTGTTCTACACTATCCTGGTAACGTATGCATGTCTGCTTTTCCAATTTTTATCCGTTGGAAAATGAGTTATCATATGAAATGCTTCTAAACACATATTACTGAATATGCATGCTCATATGACTTGATAAAAAATATTTAATACAGTAAATGTTAATATTTAACCATGCTAAACATAATGATGTGAAAAAATTTAACTTTTGAAATAGTCAAATTAACACTTTTTTCTGCTATTTTTTATCCTATTTGAGGACAAATGAACAAAGGTGGTAAAGCAAAGTAATCCTGGTAATTAGGCTACCCTTACGGATTATGACTTTAATATTTTTATGCATATAGGATGTTTATGATTGTGGGTAGGTGTGCTACTGAATGACCACCTAGTCATGCCTATGTGCATGTGGATAGTCCTATTTACAAAGGAGACTCTGGCAAAATTTTCCAAAATGTAGGCATTGGGTAGTCATGCATTTTTAACACTACTGTAGGCATATGTTAAAGTAATGCATGCATGCATATAGTCATAAAATGCATTTGAAAAGCTCCAGGTTAGAGTTTACCACACCCTTTCTGAAGTGATTTGGAGACTTGTATCCAAATATATGGATCCGGATCAGCCGAGTAGTTCCCGCAGGACCACTTCAGGTGTGCGGAGGAGGGCTTCTAATGTACCTCAACCCCATTCAGTTAGACAACCTCGTCATTTGATGGAGGTGGTGATCCGTCCTATCCGGGTTGAGGTACCAAATGTTGAGGACGAGGAGGAGGATGTACCGATTGTGGACCCCACTCCTGCTACTTATGTTCCCCGCAGGGATCTTCCAGGCATTCAGGTGATGATTCTAGAGCTCCTGAATGATTTGAGTTGACACCCCTCAATTTACTTACATGCAAACAAGGTACAAGCTGGATTTGATCTTCCTTTTTCCTATAGATGTGGAGCAAGGATTTTGATGTTGATTTGCTTTATGATGTAGGATCCTGGCTTTACGCAGACTCAGTCTCTCCATTTGTTGGACTGTGAGGTGATGATGACGTCGATGGATTGGCGATTTATCACTGGTATAGAGTTTGGAGGGGCGCCAGTGCCTTGTACGGCGAATATTACCCCGACTGTCGTCAAATCCTTGCTAGGAGTCCTGGTTGAGGCGCTCAAGGGTAGGACAGTTCGTACAGGTCCTTTGAGTGTGGATGTTATGAGTGGGCTGTTGAGTGAGCCCATACCTGATGATGTGAGAGTTAGGAATCGCATTCTTCGGCGATTGTTCCTGATAATCATTAGGGGCTACTTCATAGCGGATAACTCTTCCACCATATCATTCACTTTGGTCAGTACCACACGAGATGTGGACCGTATTGGAGAGTATGACTGGGGTTCCTATACCTTCGCCTATTTCCTCAAGGGTATGCGTTCGTAGGGCTTGACGGAGGCTTGGCTAGGATTTTACCTATTTCTACTGGTGAGTATTTCTCTTATGATTTCCCATATGCAGGTTAAGAGTGTTGACTGACAGCAAATGTTTGCCTTTGTGTTGGCAGTTTTGGGCCTTTGAGAGGCTCTCATGCTTGCGTCCTATGAGTGTGTTAGGTTTAGATACCTATCCACGAGGATGGAGATGGCATCACTCCATACTGGCGGAGGTTCCTGTAGCTGAGGGTTTCACCCATTGTCATCTACAGTTGGAGTTCTTGACAGCTGATGCTATCACTTGGATTCCCTATTCTGGGGAACATTTGACTGTTGGGTTTCAGGTCGGGTACCCGACTGGTTTCGAGTATATGATATCCACCCGTAGGATTCCTCTCTTCATAGATGGAGGATGGGAGCTCTATTTGGGAGAGCGTGCTATTAGGAGCACTATAGAGGAGATTCGTGTACCGATCTTGCCTCCTGTCAGGCATTATTGGCCTGTTTCACAGTCGCTTGTCAGTGATATCCCATTGATGGGCGTTGACGGCTTTACTTTTTCAAAGGGTCCGTATACTCAGGATATGTTCCATCACTGGTGGTCCCCTCGTACTATCAGAGCCCAGACCCTCGCCACTCAGTTCATGGGGGATATGGTTCCTAGGTCCATGATGATGACGGATTGGATGGTCTATTTCTGAGATCCGACTCATTAAACACAGATTGAAAGTTTGACCCGGCAGTTCGACCGGGCACATTTCTTTATCCTGCACTTGGGTAGAGATCCTTCAGAGGCAGATACTTTTGATCCTTCCAGCTCCGGGCCTGGCCATTTAGGTGACCTGTATGTTTTTGTCGACGTAGATCCTCCATTGTATAGGCCTGACATCCCACTTGGTGGAGATCCAGTGACTCAGGAGGAGTTACATTAGGTAGACAGGATTGATGATGTTGACATTGATACCATTGTCTTCTTCTGATGTGTATTCTCGCTATATCTTTTGATAGGCCTCTATTAGATACTGGGTGGATGTGTCCCATTCTTGTTATATCTTTTGATAGACCTCTATAAGTTATTGGGCGTTTGTGCCCCATTTCCCTGTATTTTTAGTTGTACAGAGATGATGTGCTTAAGAATGTATGTACTATTTTCCATTCCCTACATCATATTGCCATCTATTGTTGATCATGCATGTATCATATTATGCATATGTATGTCCAGA
Source organism: Panax ginseng (assembly GCA_020205605.1). Taxonomy (NCBI): domain Eukaryota; kingdom Viridiplantae; phylum Streptophyta; class Magnoliopsida; order Apiales; family Araliaceae; genus Panax; species Panax ginseng. The sequence goes on from CM035130.1 coordinate 81,573,271, forward strand.
GATATTCAACATTGACCCCTGCATAGTCTTATGATACGGCCCACACATATGTCTTCTTCGACAGTCAACCGCATTGATCACATCCCACCAGTATTGGTAGCCTCCCGTCTGAGGTCATGGTATGATAGTTTGCCACCTCCAGACCCGGTGACCGTAGATCAGTTATTACAACATTCCATGACCCTCCTGATGTTCCAGGTTTTTGTGGGCTTTGTAGATGGAATGTTGGAGCATTGGGTATTTGAGAGGCAGGTTTTCCGATTGGGGACCCAGGAGTCGACTCTCACCTTCGAGGAGTACGAGCGGTTGACAGTTTTGTCACTAGACAGGACTTATGCTTGGATGGCTATCGATGACATGAGCTGCCAGTTCATGACCCTCACCAGGCTGAGGTGTAGAGTAGTAGAGGATGAGATTACATTCGGTCATGTGGTGTCCCAGCGTTTTCTGATAGACAAATTTGGCTCAGTGGACAGTTATGCACGACTTTGGGGATTTTACCACGTCGGAGGATCAGTGGCATATGGCTAGAGTAGACGTACTCATGATGTGCGTAGTGGCTTATGTGTACATGCCACTGTATATGGATGAGCTGGACATTGGTGTTATCATGGCAGTGAGAGCTCTCAAGGAGGGTCATACCATTGTGCCGATGATTGTGACAGAGACATTGAGGTCGACCATATATTGCCACACTTATCCTGCATGGGTATTCATAGGTAGCTCGGTCCTGATGTATGTGTGGTTTATGTCACACCTGAGACCGATTGGCACCTTCCAATGACATGGGTATTATTTTTTCCATGAGATAGCCATATCTTACTCCTTTCATCCAGCGGAGTGTACAGACGCTATATTCTGTTCGGTGTTTTTGGTAGGGATCGGAGATCCGTTTGACATTTTGCCGTGTACAAGGCTTAGTTCACCCTACAGCTTCATTACTCATGCATCTGGCATGGATTATCTCCCTCTGGCTGGTTTGAGGGGAATGACCACTTATCACCCACTGGCTGTGTGTCACAGTTCGACCAGTTTCAAGACGTCCATCCTTTTGAGGGGGCATTAGGTCAGCGTTTGGCTTCTTGCCATTTGTTAGAAGATGACAGATCTAAAGTGTATGCATGTTAGGATCAGCGTGAGCTAGCTGAGTTTTCAGTTAGCCATTTGGCCTGTTTGGCAGAGTATTCTGCATGGATGGAGATAGAAACTACATCAGTTGCAATAGTATCCACAGTATCGGGGATTGATTATGATGGTGGAGAGCCCGTAGAGGACATTGATTCTCCTACTGAGGAGTTGTTTGCTGGTTTGACAACAACTCTTGTTGATTCTCCCAGTATAACTGCTACTATGACCCCGCATTCAGCAGAGTATTTAGAGCAGAGCCTGCATCTGATGACATTTGAGAGAGATCAGGCTAGGGCCTTGATGTTGACAGCTCTTGCTGGTAGAGATGTTGCTTTATTGGAGAGAGATGATGCTTTAACTCATAGAGACACCACTATTGCTAAGCATGATGAGACTAGATCATCTAGAGATGTATTGATTATTGAGTGGGATGGCGCTATATCTGCCCGGAATGTAGCCGTTACTGATAGTACTACAGCGAGGTCCCATACTACTGCTATTGTTGCAGAAATGAGGGCTTTTATTGATGAGCACAGTGTCACCATGCAGTTGGCTGTGGATTTGTTGGCTCGTGTAGATACCCTTAGGCAGGAGCTCACAGCGTTACCTCTTTTTTCAGAGAGAGATGCCATGTTGGACTTGATAGCTCGCATATACACTGATTTATAGATGGGCTTGTATTTTTCTGCACAGTCTAGCTTAGCCATTTTGTCATGTACAGTACATATTGTATATATCAAACATCATTATATATGGCAGGAAAATATATTTTGATTCACTTCCCTTTTAGTTGTGCCTTGTTACATGCTTGATATTTGTATGCTTCTCTAGGACTTGTGATCTTGATGTATTTTGAACTCATCCTTGATGGGTGGACATTGAGATGTCTCAGGATCTTTCAGAATGGATCGTTGATCTGTGTGTATTCCCTACCCTTTGGTGTATTGGGACTGGTTTCTGTATGTAGTAATGGGGAGGAGTGTGCCTTTCCTCTCTGAGGTTGACCCCACCACAGATGGTCGTCGGTACTCCTTTGTATGGGGGAGTCCAGGTAGTTCCATCTCTTATGGATTGGTGTTTCTCTTTGAGGACTCAACCGTAGCTTAGATGGTCGTCGATTCTCCCATTTGTGTGGGGAGATCAGTTAGTTCCATCCCTTTGGTCTAAAGTCGATAAAGTGTGGTGAATTGAAGGTTGATCCCAGTACCATGTGACAAGTTTTTGTGTTTTGGTAGGGGTAAGACTGAACCATGAATGGTTGCCTACGTACTCCTATTGAAGAGGAGATCAGGTCTGCTAGTTCGAACCTAGTGTAAGAGGTTCAACGATGTATGTGAAAGGGTGTAGAAGGGTGTAGAAGTGTTTTTTTTATGTGGTGTGACCGGGCCATAAAAACAAGGTTCTAAAAGGCGCTAGGCGGGAGGCGGGCGGCCAGGGGAGGCCTAGCGCCTGGGGGGCCTAGGCAGGATTTTTTATTGTAAGTCAATTTTACTATTTTATCTCACATTATTCTAACAAAACAATAATATAAAGCAAAATAATCTATAATAAAGATAATAAAGGCATTTGTTTAAAGTTTAAACACATTCATATAGCCAACTTCAAAGTTTAAACAAACACACAATTGTTCAAAATTCAAACACAAACAAATAATCAAAAATACAAACTAATAGTCTTCATCCCCATATCCCTCTATATTTCTAACTCTTCATCTCCATATCCCTCCAAGATAATGTCTCCATTGGACTCACACTCATACTCCTCATCTCCCTCTTCCTCTATGTCATCATCAGACAAAAAATCTTCTTCATGAAGTTCTCTTACTCCAACAATTCTACTACTTCTCCTAGGCTCTAGCATGTTATCCGCTCTGGATGTTTCACCAACCGTCTCCCAAATAAGGCCCGAACAACCCTTAACCTCATCATCACCACCTTCAACAATCCATCCTTGCACTTTTGAAGCATCACTTGCTAGTAGCACATCTACTTTCCTATCTTTCTCCCATTTCTTTTTGTTATTAAGCCTTGCATTAAATTGGACATAGACTAGATTGTTCAACCTTGTTGCATCTAGTCTATTCCTCTTCTTTGTATGAATCTACAAAAAATGAAATTGTTTTTTAAAAAAATAAAAAAATTATATATTTATATTAGATTTTACTTAATAAACCACTTACTAGTTACTATATACTATGTAGTTGATATTTACCCCCTCAAAAGTACTCCAATTTCTCTCACACACAGATGAACTAGTAGTCAACGAAAGAATCCTTGTTGCCATCCTTTACAAGTTAGGTGTACTATTACCATAATTGGACCACCATCCAACTAGTCATTAAAGATTGTAAATTATTAACAAATATTTTAACAAGTATTAAATAGTAAAGAAAGATTAAACAATAAATATTTATACTCGAATCATAATTATTATCATTTGTTGCACATCCCGCCGCCGCTAAAGGTCTTGCAAACCCACCCTCTTTTTTTTATACTTCAACAACTCTATATTTATGACAAGACTTTGCATATTGAAGTCATCGGGAAAGAACTTCTCAACACAAGTAAACATCGCATCCATGACAAGTGGATCACTTTGTATGTTAGGATCTTTAAAGAAGTGATAAGGGTTCAATTGGTAAGCCGTCAAATGCAAAGGACTATCAAGCCGGTCTTTGGCTTTAGCATCGATAATCGCGAGAATGGGACGATAGTTAGTCCCATTATTTTTGAATGCCTCTTTGATCTCTTCATTTGCTTTTTTGAGTTCTCCATATAAAAAACCCATTGATGGCTTTTGGTCTCCATCAACAAGGCGAAGCACCTTTACCAATGGAGCAAACACTTTCAAGCATAGTGTTACTTCATTCCAAAAACTCAAACTCAAGACAGTAGCATACGCCATTTTTCCCTTAGTATTTTTTGACCATTTGCATTGATCCCATTCAGTACTAGTAAACATATACCTCAACTTCTCTTTCTTTTCCATCAAACTTTGCAAAGTTAAGAAAGAAGTTGCAAATCTAGTAGTGCCATGACTCACTATGTCTCTCTTTTTTGTATGTTTCCTCATCAATGCCAATGTCTTATGATGTGCATAAATAAAGATAGTAAAGGCCTTTGCTTTCTCAATCACTCCCTTAAACTTTGGTAGCTTGCCAATTCCTTCAAGCATGAGGTTCAAAGTGTGAGTGGCACAAGAAGTCCAAAACATATGTGGCCTCTTTATCATTAACAAGTCTGCCGCGGTCATGTTGTTGGAAGCATTATCAGTAACAACTTGCACTACATTTTGTGGCCCAACTTGTTTAATGAAATCATCTACATATTTGAAAATATATTCTTTAGTGTGTGCTTCCTCAGAATCTTCTTTACAAGAAAGAAAAGTTGTGCCCTCTTTGCAATTCACACACAAATTCATGATACTTCTTCTTTTTCTATCAGTCCAAGCATCGGTCATAATCGAACAACCATTGAAAGACCATTCCTCGTCTTACTTCTTGAGTGACTTCTTAGTCCTCTCTACCTCCTCTTTCAATAATGGCTCCCTTAGTTGGTATTGGCTTGGAGGTTGGTAACCCGGGCTGTAACGACCGAGAAATTCGGATTTTATTGTAAAATGATTTTATTAAATTAAATAATAATAAAATCATATTCTTTGTGATATCAAGATGGTTGTCATTCTATAACCTATTGATGTTGGAATGTCGTAGTATTTGAGCTACGTGAAGGAATTAAAGTGTTTGAATTTCTAAGACGAAAATAAAAGTTTTCCGAGAAATTTTCTGAAAAACACTATTCATCGGTATTTGCTCGGGAATTATTTTTCAATTTTCGAGAAATACGTAATGATAGAATATCAAGGTAAGACGAATTATGTAATAATAATCTAGTTATGGAAAACGTAATATTTCGCTTGCGAACTTAATTCGAGAATATTAAGGAAAGCGAAGTATTAGTAAGAAATCGTTAAGGGTATGATACTTATGTATTGTACAAGGGAATGAAAACGAGTATAATACAAAGTATTATACGAGTTTGTATGAAGGAAGGAATATCGTATATAATAAAGTTGTATACGAATTATAATACGAGAATAATACATAGACAATATGTATATGTAATGGATTTGGAAGATTGGTTAACAATTGGTACAAGCCCAAGTGAATTAAATGTTAAGGCCAAATGTTAATTAATGAACAAGTTAATTAATGCAAGCCCAAAAGATAGGTTAAACTAAGCCCAAATTAAAGTCCAATGGGTTATGGTGACCCATGGGGCAAACCATACTAATGTGGTTAATGTGTGGTAACCAAGATAAGTGGTGACCAAGTTAAGTGGTAACCAAGTTGATGTAATGACCAAGCAAAGGATAGGTTTTGTGCCATGCAAGTAATGAATAGTAAGGAGGTTCATAAGGAGATGGGATTGGTTTAAAGTCCAAACTACCCTAACTTTGAAAAATCTATATATAGAGGAGGCTTACAAGCCATTTTTTAGTTGTTCAAATAATCCAAACACTCTTTCAAAGTGCTTAATTGTTAGGGTGATTAAGTTGCAAATAAGTTACTTACATAAGAAGAAGAAGAAGACTACTTACAAAGACTTCAAATGTAAGACTCCTCTAATTATCTTCTATCTCTATTCATGATAGGTTGATAAGCAAAGATGAATTAAGGAACATGAATGTTAAGAAGTGAGAAGAATGTGTAAGTAATGAACTAAAGCCACATAAGTTGGTAATAAGTCATTTAAGCTAGCATAAGTTATAAACTTATGTGAAAGTATTATGAACTTGTCATGAGTTTGTTAATGAAAGTAAAGGAATTGTATGTATATTAATCATATATACATGAATGAAACTATATGTGAAAACATGTATGCATGATGATTAAAAGATAATAACTTTCATAAGTTATGAACAATGAAGCTATAAGTAGTTTATAATTGAATAAGTTATAAGCTCATGAATGAATTAAGTTAAAATCCAACAATGGAAATAAGTTATTGTATTAAGTATGTGAATATGTTTATAGAATGAAATGAATGCAAGTGAGTAATGAACAAATCATAAGTAATGAAGATTTGCCAGAAATCGAACGATTAGACGATAATCGTCGAATTCATGAAATTCCCAGATTAGAAGTCAAATTTTGAGTTTGAACTCGGAAATGTAATTTTCCAATGGAGACAAGTCATATTCGTCATTTTAGAGTTGCGAACTCAAGAATGACTGAATTCCGACTTATAATGAAGAAACGAGCGTTGAACGTTCACGAACGTTTATCGTTTACGTTAAAAATGAACCAATAGGTGAATTTTTAGCAAACAAAGTCAAATAGATAAAATTTTTGCATGAACGCGTAGATTACGTAATTTGTGAACCGTAGGCTTTTGAACGAGCCAATTCGGACTTATAACGAAGAAGTTATGCGTCCGGGAAGTTCACAAAATTTAAAGTTTGAAAAAATTTTCTGGTGCATAGAGTTGGCGCCGCGGTGCCAACCCTAGGCCAAATGATGAATGCCAAGCAAATACCGTATAAATAATCGAAAGCATCTTGGAAACTCATGGCATGGCAAAGAAATCGTAGAACATTTTATGGCGACGCAAATACCATGAAATGTACTCATGCCATACTGGAAAGTGGCACCGTAGCGCGGCCCACTAAGTAAGGACTCGCGCCGCAGCGCCAAGTTCCTGACCTCTCCACTATTAACTCACGCCGCAGTATGAAGAGAAGATAAAGTGGCGCAGATGGCGCCCGATCTCGTAACAAGGATAGTGAAGAATATTTCTAAGTACAAAGAAAGAATGGTAATGGATTTAAAAATAAACATACTTTAAGGAACATAACTTAACATTGTTTAAACTTTGTTAAACCTTAAGGATGTTGTATAAAGGTTGAGATAACCTAGTCAAATGTAAATGCAAGTATAATGATAAACCCGAATGAATAGTAAATATATCTAATACACAATTAGATTGAGATGAAGGGTAAGATAGTCATATATATACTTGGTTATATATGACCTAATGTGAGGCATTATGTGGTCATGTATTGCAGAGACTTGAAAGACTTGAACGTAAAGTATTTATACCGTAGCAGACGCTAAAGGCAAGTATTCTAACTCTTGTCTCAATTCAATCTGAACAAGTTTTGAAGTTCGTGTATTCTTACGCATGAACTAATGTATGATGAAGTTAAAGCCAATCCTTTCAGCTAGACTTGACTTATTGAGTGGATTATTGATAATCTTTCAGGCACGCGAGGTTGCCACCAATTAAACGTACATACGTTTAATGAATGTAGTGTTTATCAACATAGAGTACAATAGGCTGATCACCTAGAAGTGCTCATAAGTAATACCGGTCTTACGGACTTAGTTCCGGGTTGTCCTTTTCAAAGAAGAAAGAAATGCTCGAGGTCTTTGACTGGAGTGAATGTTTTACTGAATACTGATATTATTGTAAAACATTTTTAAAGAAAGATGAAATGCTATTTTGAATAATTAATAGTACTTCATAACTATTGTTCAGTTATTAAAGATATACGATTCGTATGTATCAAACATGTTATTTATTGAAAATGTCATACTTGCTGAGCTAGTTATGCTCACTCTTGCTTGAACCATATGAATGCAGCTAAGACTGAATGTCCCGAAGGATCGAATAAGGATAAAGGAAAAGCTAAGGTAGATCGTTAAGCTGCCTATGTAATAGTATAGGTTATTGTTGTAATGTTATTGATATTATGACAAAGAACCTTTGTAATAGGTTTAGAACTTGGGACAATGTAATTATTATTTTGATAATATAGAAGAGATGTTCGTTCTTTTGAGGCTTTTCAATTGAATGAATGTATGAATGTTATTACAGTATAGCACCATCTGTCAGGTTGGAAGATACCCGAATTTAGGGGCGCTACAGGTTGGTATCAAAGCCTAGGTTGTAAAACTTAAGGGGGATTAGAACCTTAAGTCATAACCTTAATAAAGAAGTAGAAGATGAAAGATAACCCTATAAAAATGTATTATCTTATGTTAAGTGTTTTTATTATTTTACTAACGTGTACTAATCAAACAATATTGTTTTATTGTAGATGTCAGGTGAAAATGATATGTATAGAGATATACATGTAGTGAGCGAGGATTCGGTTAATCGAGTAGAGGTACTACCCAATCCCGTAGCAGTAGAACCAAAGGTGCTGACTATCGAGTCTGGAGACTCGGACGATTTAGACTACATGTCTATATTTGATGGCATGCTAGAGGAAGAGGTGGACGTGATGTCCTTTGATCAGGTTCCACCTACAGAAGAGTTGACTACGGGGGAGTCAATGAAGGCGTTGTTCATGTCAGTTCTGGATAGAAACGTCCACTAATGTCAAGAAGTTAGGGAGTTCCAAGAGGAACTCCAAGCTGTCCGGGAGGACAAATTAAGTATGGAGGGTATGTTGGAAGAGGAACACGATGATCGTGTTTTAGCCAAGGACAAGGTCCACGAGCTGAAACACGAAGTCTTTGAGCTCAAGCAGGAGCTAAAGACTAAACAGCAGAAGATAGAGAGGATGTCCTATATACATAGGAGTTCTCATGTGGACTTCCAAAGAACAAGTAGTTGGATATCCAAAGGGGCGAGCGCGCACTCGACATACCATTAGTCGAGATGTCATAAATTGCTTTGCCGAAAGATTTCGATAATGCCATTCGGCAAATGTAATCTAGTTATAGCTAGACTAGTTTAGATATGTAAATATTATGTATCTAGTAGTGACGTAAAACTCTCTTTTGTATATCAAGGGTAGTCTTTTGTAAATCCCAATTTTTGGAAAACAATTGCGGGATGGTAATGTAATCAGCTAAGGCTGAGTAATGTAAACAATGTAGTGTTATGCTACAAGTTATGAATCAATATAAGTCTTTTTATGGAACATATTGAGTAATGGGTATGAGTTATTATTTCAGTACAAATAATAACAAAACAAGAAGAAGAAAGTAATAATGACGTGTTGTTTTCTTAACAGCAAAATGCCGCCAAGAAGGAGACAACGAAATCAAGATACTAATGTTGAACAACCGGAAGAAGGTCCGGTTAATCCAATACAAGAGTTCGTTAATCTTTTAACGGCTGCGTTTAATAGAACTGGGGCTAATGTACCCATAAATCCTGGAGTAGTGATAGCTACTACTTTTAAGGATTTCAAAAGTGTCGGTCCGCCGGAGTTCAAAGGAACTACAGACCCAATAGAAGCCCAAACTTGGGTGAAAGAAATTGAGAAAGCATTTGTAATATCAAATGTTGAGGAAGGTCAAAAGGTTGCCTTTGCAACCTATATGATGAAAGGGGAGGCCAATTTCTGGTGGGAGGCAAACCAGGTTAGGGCTGGAATAGAAAACTTAACGTGGGTAGGGTTCAACGAGATTTTCTTCTAGAACTATTTTCCCACGAGTATGCAGGGGAGGATGGAAATGAGGTTTCTTGATTTGAAACAAGGGGATATGACTGTTCCCCAGTATGCTGCCAAGTTTAATGAACTGGCAAGATTTTCTCCACATCAAGTGGACACTAAAGTGAGAAAGGTTAGACGATTCGAGCAGGGCTTGAAACCCTGGATCTATAGCCAAATTTCTGTGTTCCAAAGTACTTCCTTTGGAACCATATTAGAAAAGGCAATAATTGCCAAAGGTGGGAATGAGGCTCTCAGCCAGTACCACAAGGATAAGAAAAACAAGGGCAGGGTTGATGGAGGAATAAAGACCGAGGGAACCAGTGGTAGTGGCGACGGTCAAAAGAGGAAGAGTTTTAACTCTGGGAATACCAGAGTAAAGCAAGGGGATTCAAAAAGGAGGATGGAGGCTTGTAAAACCTATGGGAAGACTCAATTAGGAGTCTGTCTCAAGGGTAAGGCAGTATGTTATAATTGTGGGCAGGAAGGGCACATTTCGCCTAATTGTCCCAATCCAAAGAAAAACCATTGATGCTTTGTATGTGGATCAACTGACCACATAGCAAAGAACTGTCCAAAGAAGGGGGCAGATGGAAATAAGGGCACTAATAGCGGTAAGTTGGCTATTAGTGGTCCAAATTTCAATTAGGTAGACCAATAGCCCGCACTTTTAATATAGCGGTCCAAGATGCGGTGGCATCGGGGATGTAGTTCTTGAGTATTATCCCGATCAATAACATAAATGCGTACATGCTATTTGATTCAGGTGCTACTTGTTCATTTATAGCATGTGATTTTGCAAGACGATTAGAATTACTTTCCGAAAAGTTTCTTATACCTTTGATTATTAAGGTAGCAAATGAAGAGATAATTCTGTTGAAGATATTCATAGGAATTGTTGCATAGATATCTGAGATTGTAAATTATCGGTAGATTTAATACCGATAAAGTTGGGAGAATTCGATGTAATTCTCAGAATGGATTGGTTGATTAACCATGGAGCAATTATAGATTGCCAGAAGAAATGTGTGAGCATTAGGACGTTGAAACAACCTCCTGTAGTATTTTACGGTAATAAATCGCTAGGACGTTCGTGTTGTCTTACGATGACACAAACTAGAAAACTTTTAAGGAAGGGATGTGTGGGTTACTTGTGCCATGTTGTTGACACCCAGCGAGTGGGAGCAACCATGGAACAAATACTCATAGTAAACGAATTCATGGATGTGTTTCCAAGTGAGTTAAAGGGTTACCACCGGAATAGGAGATCAAATTAAGTAATAGACATAGTGCGAGAACTGCACCAGGTCTCAAGGGCACCGTGTCGTATGGCGCCAGTGGAAATGAAAGAGCTAATGGTTCGATTCACGTGAACTATTGGATAGAAAGTACATTCAATCGAGTGTTTCCCCATGGGGTGCAAATTATTGTTTATTAAGAAGAAAGACGGATCGTTAAGACTTTGTATCGACTATCGAGAGTTGAACAAGTTAACGATAAAGAATAAATACCCATTGCCCGGGATCGATGATCTTTTGATCGATTGAAAGGGTAAAGTATTTTTCTAAAATAGATTTCTTGACGGGGTATCACCAATTGAAGGTTAGGAAGGAGGATATACTCAAAGACGACATTCAGAACTCGTTATGGTCATTATGAGTTTCTAGTAATGTCATTTGGATTGATTTAATGCACCAAATGCATTTATGGATATGATGAGCAGTGTTCAAACCATATTTGGACAAGTTCGTCAGAAGTGTTTATCGATGATATTCTAGTCTATTCAAAGATGCCGAAAGATCATCTTTGAACACTTAAGATTAGTGTTGGAGACACTAAGAAAGGAGAAAGAGTATGCAAAATTCACTAAGTGTGAATTTTGGGTTTGGAGAAAAGTATAGTTTTTAGGTCATGTCATTGACGAAGGGATTTCGATGGATCCAAAGAAAGGTAAAGCGATGATGAAATCAGGAACAATCGAAAACGCCGTCTGAGGTGCGGAGTTTCCTAGGGTTAGCGGGATACTATCAAAGATTTATCCAAGATTTTTCAAAGATAGCTACCCCATTGACTAACTTGACAAGGAAGACGATGAAATACGTGTGGACGGATAAATATGAAGACAGTTTTCAAGAATTGAAGAAAAGATTAAGTGAAGCTCCTGTTTTGTCATTACCCGATGACACAGGAAATTTTGTAGTTTATAGCGATGCTTCGCATAGAGGACTTGGTTGCGTGCTCATGCAGCATGCCAAAGTCATTGCGTATGCATCATGGCAGTTAAAGGATTATGAGAAAGTCTATCCTACTCATGATCTGGAACTGGCCGTGATAGTGTTTGCCTTAAAGATATGGAGACATTATCTTTATGGGGAGAAATGTGAGATATATACGGACCATAAGAGTCTTAAGTATATCTTCACTCAGAAGGAGTTGAATATGAGACAGAGAAGATGGCTAGAGTTGATAAAGGATTACGATTGTGAAATCCTGTATCACCCTAGGAAAGCCAATGTAGTTGTCGATGCCTTAAGTAGGAAGGGTCGAGAAAAGTTATCTGTGTTAACAACTCAAAATGAGTTAATAACAAAGATGGCTAAGATGGAAATAGAAGTGAAGATGCCAAGTGACTCTAGGCAGATACTTTTTTCAACGGAGATGCAATCTACCATCGTAGAGAGAGTCAAGGAGGTACAACTCAAGACTGACGAGTGTAACCAAATGAAGAAGCGGATATCTGATAAGGAAGATACTAAGTATAGTCTTGATAATGAAGAATTATTAAGATTTGAAGGAACAATTTGGGTTCCAAATGAGACAGAATTAAAGGAGCAAGTGTTACAAGAAGCTCATAGTTTGAGGTACTTGATACATCCTGGTAGCACTAAGATGTATCAAGACCTTCGACAGATTTTTTGGTGGCCGAATATGAAGAGAGAAATAGCTGAATACGTGAGTAGATGCTTAACTTGTCAAAAAGTTAAAGCTGAACATCAAAGACCAAGTGGCTTGTTACAGTCATTGGAGATTCCAGAATGGAAGTGGGAGCATATCACGATGGACTTCGTGATGGGACTTTCGACAACGACCAAAGGGTACGATTCGATTTGGGTAATAGTAGACCGATTGACGAAATTGGCTCACTTCTTACCAATTAGGGTCAAGTATAACTTAGACTAGTTAGCTAAGCTTTATGTCAAGGAAATTATTTCCAGACATGGAGTACTAGTATTGATTGTGTCAGATCGTGATCCACGATTCACATCGAACTTCTGGAGAAGTTTGCAAGAACAGCTGGGAACACAGTTGAAGTTAAGCACAACTTATCATCCACAAACTGATGGGTAGAGCGAGAGGACAATTCAGACGTTAGAAGACATGTTAAGGTCTTGCGTCATGGATTTTAAGGGTAGTTGGGATGATCACCTACCACTTGTAGAGTTTGCATATAACAACAGTTATCATGCAAGCATAGGCATGCCGCCTTATGAAGCTTTGTACGGAAGGTGCAGAAAACCATTGTATTGGGATGAAGTGGGAGAACGCCGGATGCTAGGACCAGAATTGGTGCAGCAGACAGCGGATGTAATAAAGTTAATTCAGATGCATCTTGTTACAGGTCAAGACAGACAGAAGAAATATGCGGACTCACATAGATTAAATCGAGAGTTTGAAGTAGGCTCATATGTATTTCTAAAGGTATCTCCCTGGAAAGGAAAGATACGCTTTGGAAAGAAAGGAAAGATACGCTTTGGAAAGAAAGGGAAGATAAGTCCAAGGTTTATAGGACCTTTTGAGGTATTAAAAAGGGTGGGAGAGGTAGCTTATATGATAGCATTACCTCCAGACCTATAAAGAATAAATAACGTGTTTCACGTATCTGTATTGCGTCCGTATAAGCCGAATTATAAGCACGTAATCGAATATGAGCCGATTCATATCGAGAAAGATTTAACCTATGAAGAATCGTCGATTCAAATCATTGATAGAAAAGAGCAAGTTCTGCGGAACAAAGTAATACCGTCAGTAAAGGTATTATGGAAGAACCACGATGCCGAAGAAGCAACGTGGGAATTAGAAGAAAAGATGAAGAAAAATTTTCCTCATCTATTTGATTAAAGTAAGACAAGATTCTGGGGACATAATCTTTATAAGGGGGGAAGAATGTAATGACCGAGAAATTCAGATTTTATTGTAAAATGATTTTACTAACTAAATAATAATAAAATCATATTCTTTGTGATATCAAGATGGTTGTCATTCTATAACCTATTGATGTTGGAATGTCGTAGTATTTGAGATACGTGAAGAAATTAAAGTGTTTGAATTTCTAAGACGAAAGTAAAAGTTTTCCGAGAAATTTTCTGAAAAACACTATTCATCAGTATTTGCTCGGGAATTATTTTTAATTTCCGAGAAATACGTAATGATAGAATATCAAGGTAAGATGGATTATGTAATAATAATCTAGTTATGGAAAACGTAATATTCGCTTGCGGAATTAATTCGAGAATATTAAGGAAAGCGAAGTATTAGTAAGAAATCGTTAAGGGTATGATACTTATGTATTGTACAAGGGAATGAAAACAAGTATAATACAAAGTATTATACGAGTTTGTATGAAGGAAGGAATATCGTATATAATGAAGTTGTATACGAATTATAATATGAGAATAATACATAGACAATATGTATATGTAATGGATTTGGAAGATTGGTTAACAATTGGTACAAGCCCAAGTGAATTAAATGTTAAGGCCCAATGTTAATTAATGAATAAGTTAATTAATGCAAGCCCAAAAGATAGGTTAAACTAAGCCCAAATTAAAGTCCAATGGGTTATGGTGACCCATGGGGCAAACCATACTAATGTGGTTAATGTGTGGTAACCAAGATAAGTGGTGACCAAGTTAAGTGGTAACCAAGTTGTTGTAATGACCAAGCAAAGGATAGGTTTTGTGCCATGCAAGTAATGAATAGTAAGGAGGTTCATAAGGAGGTGGGATTGGTTTAAAGTCCAAACTACCCTAACTTTGGAAAATCTATATATAGAGGAGGCTTACAAGCCATTTGTTAGTTGTTCAAATAATCCAAACACTCTCTCAAAGTGCTTAATTGTTAGGGTGATTAAGTTGAAAATAAGCCACTTACATAAGAAGAAGAAGAAGAAGAAGAAGACTACTTACAAAGACTTCAAATGTAAGACTCCTTCTCTAATTATCTTCTATCTCTATTCATGATAGGTTAATAAGCAAAGATGAATTAAAGAACATGAATGTTAAGAAGTGAGAAGAAAGTGTAAGTATTGAACTTAAGCCACATAAGTTGGTAATAAGTCATTTAAGCTAGCATAAGTTATAAACTTATGTGAAAGTATTATGAACTTGTCATGAGTTTATTAATGAAAGTAAATAAATTGTATGTATATTAATCATATATACATGAATGAAATTATATGTGAAAACATGTATGCATGATGATTAAAAGACAATAACTTTCATAAGTTATGAACAATAAAGCTATAAGTAGTTTATAATTGAATAAGTTATAAGCTCATGAATGAATTAAGTCAAAATCCAATAATGGAAATAAGTTGTTGTATTAAGTATGTGAAGATGTTTATAGAATGAAATGAATGCAAGTGAAGTAATGAACAAATCATAAGTAATGAAGATTTTCTGGAAATCGAACGATTAGACGATAATCGTCGAATTCGTGAAATTCCCGGATTAGAAGTCAAATTTTGAGTTTGAACTCAGAATGAACCAATAGGTGAATTTTTAGCAAACGAAGTCAAATAGATAAAATTTTGCATGAACGTGTAGATTACGTAATTTATGAACCGTAGGCTTTTGAACGAGCCAATTCGGACTTATAACGAAGAAGTTATGCGTCCGGGAAGTTCATAAAATTTAAAGTTTGAAAAAATTTACGGTGCACGAGTTGGCGCCACCACTACGCCAACCCTAGGCCAAATGATGATGGCGCATATGGCACTATAACAAGAATCGAAAGATATCTCGGAAACTCGGCGTCAGCAAAGACGAACTATAGAACATTTTGTGGTGACGCAGCGCCATGAACAGACCATGACATACTGGAAAGTGGCATCGTAACGCGGCCCACTAAGTAAGGACTCGCGCCACAGCGCCAAGTTCCGGACCTCTCCACTGTTAACTCGCGTCTTGTAGGCAGTCAGAATTATAAAATTTGGTGACTGCTGACTCAGATCTCGAATAACAAGGATAGTGAAGAATATTTCTAAGTACAAAGAAAGAATGGTAATGGATTTAAAAGTAAACATACTTTAAGGAACATAACTTAACATTGTTTAAACTTTGTTAAACCTTAAGGATGTTGTATAAAGGTTGAGATAACCTAGTCAAATGTAAATGCAAGTATAATGATAAATCAGAATGAATAGTAAATATATCTAATACACAATTAGATTGAGATGAAGGGTAAGATAGTCATATATATACTTGGTTATATATGACCTAATGTGAGGCATTATGTGATCATGTATTGTAGAGACTTGAAAGACTTGAACGTAAAGTATTTATCACCGTGTAGAATACGCTAAAAGGCAAGTATTCTAACTCTTGTCTCAGTTCAATCTGAACAAGTTTTGAAGTTCGTGTATTCTTACGCATGAACTAATGTATGATGAAGTTAAAGCCAATCCTTTCGGCTAGACTTGACATATTGAGTGGATTATTGATAATCTATTCATCTATTATCATATGTTATTATCTTTTTTCAACTACTTGATATGGTTTTCAAAAGAAGACTGAAATGTTAAACAAATGTTTTTGTCGTTAAACGACAGGCATGCGAGGTTGCCACCAATTAAACGTACATACGTTTAATGAATGTAGTGTTGATCAACATAGAGTACAATAGGCTGATCACCTAGAAGTGCTAGTAAGTATTACCGGGCTTACGGACTTAGTTCCGGGTTGTCCTTTTCAAAGAAGAAAGAAATGCTCGAGGTCTTTGACTGGAGTGAATGTTTTACTGAATACTGATATTATTGTAAAACATTTTGAAAGAAAGATGAAGTGCTATTTTGAATCATCAATAGTACTTCATAACTATTGTTCAGTTATTGAAGATATACGATTCGTATGTATCAAGCATGTTATTTATTGAAAATGTCATACTTGCTGAGCTAGTTATGCTCACCCTTGCTTGAACCATATGAATGCAACTAAGACTTAACGTCCCGAAGGATCGAATAAGGATAAAGGAAAAGCTAAGGCAGATCGTTAAGCTGCCTATGTAATAGTATAGGTTATTATTGTAATGTTATTGATATTATGACAAAGAACCTTTGTAATGGGTTTAGAACTTGGGACAATGTAAATATTATTTTGATAATATAGAAGATATGTTCGTTCTTTTGAGGCTTTTCAATTGAATAAATGTATGAATGTTTGTATAGTATAGCACCATCTGTCGGGTTGGAAGATACCCGGATTTGGGGGCGCTACACGGGCCATATTAACCAACCTCCTCACAAAACCTTTTGAAGCTGTCACAGTCGATAACATTAAAAGGAATACCGACTTCATACACCCATCGAGCCATGTATTAAAGCACACTATGCGTCCTTTCCTTCCAAAGTGCATCATTAATATTTTGTTATCGTAGCTTTTTACTTGCACTCATTAAAGAATCGGGATTTATGGTCGATGCAAATTTATCCATAGCCTCAATCAATTGTGGTCTTTTTCTTGACCCTGTCACTTCAATTTCTTCTTCTCCCTCTTCATCAATTATATTAACCTCTCTTCTAATTTCTTCAATCTCTTTCCTTTTTTCTTGCTTCTTCCTTTTAACTTCTTCTAATGCGGCTTTACAGTTTTCTTTATCTTCATCAGTAGCCTTTGGGCACGATCTAGTATTTCCCGTAATTTGCGCAATGTGTTATTTAATTCTATAAACCCCTCCACTAATACAATGTCCACACAACTTGCATTTCACCTTATCGATATTTTTAGGATTAATCAACATCCCATACTACCATCCAACGTCATTTCATGCACGTTTCAATTGTGATTTAAGTACAGTGACAGAATTAGATGCTCCCGAAGAAGGAATTTGTGCCATTGAAACAAACCTACAAATGTCACAGTCTATAGAAGGCGGCAGCAACAAATAGAGGGAAAATAAGTAAGTCAATAAGATATTCATATTCTCTGTTTACTATACACAGTTATAGCTCATGCTTGGTTATTTTATATTTTATTTTCTCTGTTTGGTATACACAGTACGGTTTGTTGTATTTTTGTTTATGTACAGCTTTCTTTGGATGCTCATTGCTCTGGAACTATTATTTCACAGGCCTCGCTAGTGTCGCATCCAAACTCGTATTTCATTTTGACTGTCGATATTAATACTTGTTCTGTGACCCAAGAATGTTTACTTACTGTGATTGAGATTGTTCAGTTTTAATTTGAGCTTAAAGTTTGTTGATGAACTCAAACCTTTTTAGTTGCTTAGCAGAAAGGAAAATTTCAAAAACAAGTGGCGATGTGGAGTTTACAAACAAGCTAATTGATGTTCACAAACAAGCTAATTGATGTTTACAAGATATCAAAACTCACTGTGATGGAGTGGTGTTGTGGCCATGTGGCGGCGATGGAGTGGCGTTGTCGCTACGATGGAGCAGTGGCGGCCGTCCGGCCGTGCGCCCGTGCCTCTTCTTCTTCTTCTTCTTTTGCAGTTCTGCCCTTTCTTCTTCACTTTAGTAATGGTCTGCACGTTTTTTAGAGAATGGAAGAAAGATCAGATGACTGAAGTGATGACTATGACTATGAGTAGTGGGTATTAAATTTTAACTTTGAGTAAAGATATCATGTGTACACCCTCACCACAAACTTTGTAAGCTATCAAGAATGTTTACTTCATGCCACGTGTTGAGCAATATGCCATCAAGTATTTTTAATTTTTTTCTTAAAAAATGTAAATAAATGTTATTTAAATGTAAATAAATATTATTTTTAAAAATTAGTGTAAAGTTTATTTGAATGAGAAATTTGATATTATTAATTACGAAATTAGTTTTATTTGTGTAATTTTTAAAATTAAGGACTTGAAGAAAATGACAAATATTATGTAGTATATAGTTATTGAGTTATATGGTGTATGGCTAACTGTTAACATATCTTCAATGTATTAGTTTTGTTCATAAATAAAAATATAAGATAGTTATTAAATAATAAAATTTAAAATTTCAAGAATTCAATTCAATATTAAAACTTAAGAAAGAAAACATAAATTTAAGAATTAATATATATATCCATTGGTATTACATGAAATAATTAAATTATAAAATTAGTATTACTACTTACTACTTACTAGTATGAAGTTTCTTCATATATATACTTATTTTCTCTAAAAAATTTAAATAAATATTATTTTTAAAATTAGTGTGAATTTTATTGAATGAGACATTTGATATTATTAATTATGAAATTATTTTTATTTGTGTAATCTTCAAAATTGAGGACAAAAAAAAATGACAAATACCATATGCTAAGTATGGTTAACATATCTTTAACGTATTAGGCTATTAGTTTTATACTTTTATTCATAAATAAACAAGATTATTATTAAATAATAAAATTTAAATTTTAAGAATTCAATTTAATATTAAAACTTAAGAACTTAAACATAAATTTATTATATATATATATATATATATATATATATATATATATATATATATATATATATATATATATATATATATATATATATATATATATCCATTGCTTTAAATACTTAAATTATAGAATTAGTGTTAGTAAGTATTATCTTTATATATATAATTATATACTTATTTCTTCTCTCTTAAAAATTTAAATAAATATTATTTTTAAAAATTAGTGTGAAGTTTATTGAATGAGACATTTGATATTATTAATTATGAAATTATTTTTATTTGTGTAATTTTCTAAATTGAGGACAAAAAGGAAATGACAAATACCATATGCTAAGTATGGTTAACATATCTTTAACGTATTAGGCTATTAGTTTTATACTTTTATTCATAAGTAAGATTGTTATTAAATAATAAATTTTAAATTTTAAGAATTCAATTTAATATTAAAACTTAAGAACTTAAACATAAATTTAAGAATATATATATATATATATATATATATATATATATATATATATATATCCATTGCTTGAAATAATTAAATTATAGAATTAGTGTTAGTAAGTATTATCTTTATATATATAATTATATACTTATTTCTTCTCTCTTAAAAACTTAAATAAATATTATTTTTAAAAATTAGTGTGAAGTTTATTAAATGAGACATGTGATATTATTAATTATGAAATTATTTTTATTTGTGTAATATTCAAAATTGAGGACTTAAAGAAAAGGACAAATACCATATACTAAGTATGACTAACATATCTTTAATTATTAGTTTAATAGTTTTATTCATAAACATAATTGATATTAAATAAGAAAATTTTAAAATTTTAAGAATTCAATTCAATATTAAAACTTAAGAAACTAAACATAAATTTAAGAATTATATTGAATTAAACTAAATATTACAAATGTATCATCATTTATATAATTTAAAGTTGGTACAAGTTCAAAAGATTACAACTATAATAAAATTATCAATTTTGACTTGATCTTGTTCACTTCTTGTTGTGATTTGATATGTTACAACCTGCATTAAGAATATGATAAATCATTAGAAAAATAAATACATCAAAATCTGATTTTGGTAGTAATTAAAAAAAAATCCGCCTAGGCCGCGCCTTTCCCGCCTAGCCCGCCTTCTTGCCTTCCCACCTAGGCGCCGCCTGGCGCTTTTTCCCACCGATTTGGCCTTAGGCGCGACGCCAGGCCCCCGCCTAGGCCGATTTTTAGAACACTGCATAAAAATAGTTGCTTACTTACTCTTGTGTATTGGAAAGATCAGGTCTGCGTAGTTCGCCCCTGATGGGACAAATTGATATGGTGAAAGGGTGTTGTTTTTGTTTTTATAAAGGTTATATCAGTCCAATAAATGGCTACCTACGTACTCCTGTGTATTGGGGAGATCAGGTCGACGTAGGTCATCCCATGTGCAGGACGGATTGTAGCCAAAAAAGTTTATCCCGTGTTCAGGATAAATAGTTGGTGAAAAGTTTGATCCCATGTACAGGACAAACTGCAGGTGTGAAAAGTTTTATCCCTGGTAGGATAAAACTGCAGGTGTGAAGGTTTAATCCCTGGTGGGATAACCTGAATTGAGTGAAAGGTTTGAAACGAAGTGGAACGAAGGATCTGTTGATTTGAAACCAGGTTGTTGGTTTGAAAAGTGTGTTTGTCCCTAATGGGGCAGATGGGTATGAAGAAGGGTTGTATGTAGTGAAGGGTTAGAAAACCTGAAGTGACTGGGGATCTGGTGATCCAAAACCAAGATGTTTACTTGATGGTAACTTCAGACATAGTACCATTTCACGGTGTCCGAGTTGATGAGCTGTGGAAATTCATCGCCGTTCATTTCCTGTAATCTGATAGCACCTCTTATCAATACCTCCTTGACAACAAACGGGCCTTCCCAGTTTGGGGCGAATTTTCCCTTGGATTGATCTTGGTTGTCAATGATCTTCTTCAAAACTAAGTCATGTTGTTTAAACTGCCATAGCTGGACTTTCCTGTTGTAGGATCTGGCAATCCTTTGTTGGTATAACTGACCATGGAAGATAGCAGCGGTTCGCCTTTCGTCTATTGGAGACAATTGGTGATACATATTTTGTAACCATTGGTCTTCATCCAGCTGAGCGTCTATCAACACTTTGAGGGATTCCATTTCCACCTCTATGGGGAGCACTACTTCCATCCCATAGATTAATGAGTAGGGAGTTGCCCCAGTAGAAGTGCGCATGGAAGTTCTATAGGCTAACAGAGTCAGAGACAACAAGTCAGGCCTTCCTTTATGATTGGCAGACATCTTTTGCATGATCTTTTTGATATTCTTATTACCTGCTTCAACAGCACCATTCATCTTTGGACGATAGTGTTAGAGTTTATGCCCTAGAGGCCAATTATTTGATATAATTACTTAACGTTTTGATATTATATTTGATTGAATAAATGAATGATTTTATTATGGTTTTATTTACTGCGTTATATAAATGTTAACATAATAAAAAAATCCTTAGAATAGTGATACAAATTATATAGTTTCAAGTATGTGACTTGAACATGAGATTATATAATTACAATTAGTATCATTGTTCTTAAATGTCCCTAGTCAAGTATCATTGTTGATGGGACAACAATGATGCATTAAGACTAGTATGTGGATTGACTGATGACCAAATCTCATTGGTCATAAATATATGAGATATTAAGTCAATGCATAGGTACATGTTAGAGAATGATGTACTGGACAGACCCACCATGAGAATTCTATGTGGAGCATTATGCGAAGTGTCATTAGCAATTCTCATAGTGACAATGATGTAATGGTCCTCCGACCTAAAATCACTATATTTCTACACGAGAATTTATGTACTTTGATATCATCAAATGTCACCTTTAATAGGGTGGACTATAAAGGTGATTATTGGGTACATTATGAATTGTGTGAGGAATATGAGTGATCTAGATGGAATTTAATCATCCTATATATATTAGGGGTGATATCCATAGGCCTCTTGATTGAGTAGGACTATGAAATGCATGACCATGCTCAAATAGTGATTTGTTTCATATAGTCTACTCATTGATCAAGAAAACTCAGATTAAATTATGAAGAGTACGACACATTCTATGACTCGAGTTTAATCTAGGATATTAAGGTTAAAAGGATTAAATTACATTAAAACATTGGTCATGAAAAGGTTACATCGAATTATCAATCTTATTATTACTTGGGTAGCAGTAATGCATTACTAGATGTCATTCATCGCTTTATAATTTTATAATATGATTATAAAATTATTGACAACGTGATAATAACCTATAGGTGGCACACATAGAAACGTAATTTAAAGGGAATAAATTTAAATTTTAAGGATTTAAATATATTAATATGATTAATAGTATTTCAATCACGAATTTAAATTAAAAGGATAATTTGTATATATGTATATTAAATAAGTAAGACTTAATTAAGATATATATATATATATATATATATTCGATTTTATGAAATTAGGTTTTGATTTGATTAATTCCTTTTAACTACTATATATATGATATATAAGCGACTACTTAGGGTTACATCATAATTGAAAACCCTAGCCGCTCTTAGAGAGAGAGACTAGAAAAAAAGCAGCTTTCATAATCTTTCCTTTGGTGGCTAGTCTGCAAGTCCCTCTTATTGTAGAATTGTTCAACGGTTCGTGCGGCGTTAGTGTGGATACCGTAGAGGCACGTTTCTAATTGGATTGCGTAAAGGATTCGAAGCTATTTCAGAACTTTTTCATAATCGGTATAATATCTAAACCACTGAATTAATTTCAGTTTCACTTGGATCCTGTTTTGGGTTTTGGAATTGCTTTGATTTATTTTCTATTTCCTCTGCGTTTTGTGCCGAAATCCCTATAGGTAGATGACAGAGTTGAGATGTTTAATGTGGAATTTATTGCATAACTCCTCCATCATTTTGTTGTTGAGGTTCTTAGCATTGTCTGACACAATTACCTCTGGTTGTCCATATCGACAAATGACATTATTTCTGATGAAACTAATGATAACTTCTTTGGTAACCCTGGGGAAGGAGGCTACTTCTACCCACTTGGTGAAGTAGTTGATCATGGTGAAAATAAACCGACGCCCATTACTGGCTTTGGGCTCGATGGGCCCAATCACGTCCATTCCCCACATTGAGAAGGGCCAGGGTGAACTCATATTATGGAGTTCCCTTAGAGGGGCGTGGATAGCATTCCCATGAATTTGGCATTGGTAACATCTCTTGACGTGATCATCACAGTCACCCTTGAGAGAGAGCTAGTAATTCCCTGTTCTGAGGATCTTTTTAACAAGTAAAGGGCCGCTTATGTGTGGGCCACATACTCCACCATGGATTTCATCCATGAGCCTCTGAGCTTGGTCCTTGTCCAGACATCTGAGTAGACCTAGTCCTGCATCTCTTTTGTAGAGTGTGTCTTCGCTCAGGTAGAATTTCATAGCCATTCGATGGATCCTCTTTTTCTCAGCAGAACTCGCTTCAGCGGGTGTAGATCCATCTCATAGATACTCCTTGATGTGCTGATACCAAAGGTGTTGGGTGGGAGGTAGCTCATCCGATACTTCTCCAATGTACTTCCCATAAGCTGGAGCCTTTTGCAAGGCAAATGTGATGCTTGGAATTTTTTCCTTGTCAGACATGTTGATCAAGGAGGCCAAAGTTGCTAGCACATCCGCAAAGTCATTCCTATTCCGAGGAATGTGGAGGAAGGTTATTTCTTCAAACTCTGAAGCCATCTGGATAACTTGCCGATGATAAGGCAGCAAATGTAGCTCTTTAATGTGATATATTCCAGTGGTTTGTCTGATTACCAATTTAGAATCTCCAAAGACAGTTAACCATCTGATGCCCATTGATTGGGCAAGTTTTAGCCCCATGATACAACCTTCATACTCAGCTGTGTTGTTGGTGCTGACAAACTGCAATTTGATGGCGACGAGATACTGCTCCCCTGTAATGGCTACTAGAACTGCTCTAGCTCCAGAACCTTCCATATTTACAGCTCCATCAAAATACATTTTCTATGATTGGTGTGTATCGTACTGATGGTGTTGATAAACTGCCATTACCCCTTCATCAGTTGATCCGCAATTCCTTGACCTTTGATAGACTTTTGCATCACGTAGATGATGTTAAATTGCTATATGATCAACTGCCATCTGGACAGCCGACAATTTAACATGGGTTTGCTGAACAGGTACTTGAGAAGATCCACGCGGGATATGAGATGGGTTGTGTGACCATAGAGGTAATGTTTTAACCTTATAGAAGTCCATGCTAAAGCACAACAAGTCTTCTCAATCAGAGTGTACTTGTGTTCACTGCTGCTGAATCTTTTGCTGAGGTAATAGATAGCTCGTTCTTGGCCTCTATCGTCTTTCTGTTCCAGCATGCAGCCCATGGCATTGTCATTAATGGACAGGTACATGAACAGGGGAACCCCATCCCTAGGAGGTACCAAAATAGGATCTTTGACTAGCTATTCTTTGATTGTAAGGAAGGCTTTCTGACATTCATCATTCCATTTCATGGAGGAATTCTTCCTTAACAACTTGAAGATAGGCTCACAGGTTGCTGTGAGTTAGGAAATGAATCAGCTGATGAAGTTGATCCATCCCAAAAATCTGCGTATTTCCTTATCTGTTTGAGGAATGGGCATTTTTGTGATGGCCTAGATTTTTGTGGGATGCAGCTCAATCCCTTTGTGGCTGACTAGGAACCCTAGCAACTTATCTGATTTAATGCCAAAGGCGCACTTGGTTAGATTCAACTTCAAGTTGTACTTACACATCCTGTTGAAGAGCTTTCTGAGATGGTCTAGGTGGTCCTCTTCCCTTCGGGACTTGACAATGATGTCATCCATATAGATCTCTATCTCTTTGTGCATTAAGTCATGAAAAAGAGCCATCATGACTCGCTGATAGGTAGTTCCGGCATTGATGAGGCCGAATAACAACTGTCTATAGCAAAAGGTTCCTCAAGGCGTGATGAATACAGTTTTCTCACAATCTTCTTCAGCAACCATGATTTGATGGTATCCCATAAAACAATTAGCAAAAGAGTACATGTCGTATTAAGCAGTATTGTCAATGAGGATGTGGATAAATCAAACGGGAAAGCTATCTTTAAGGCAAGCTTTATTCAAATCCCTGTAATCCACGCAAACTCGCACCTTTCCTCCCGGTTTAGGCATGGGGACTATGTTGGATAACCATTTTGGGTATGTTGACACCATGATGATGCCAGCTTGAAATTGTTTCACAATTTATTCTTTAACCTTTAAACTCCACTCAGGTTTTAATTGCTTGAGCTTCTGCCTGTCTGGCTTGAATCCCTCTTTGATGGGGAGGCGATGAACGACAATGTTAGTGGACAAGACCACCATATCTTACGAGACCATGCAAATAAATCCTGGAATTGGGTTAATAGAGTAACCATGTCATTCCTTTGGTTTGGAGTAAGGTCCGTACCAATCTGGATTAGTTTGGGGTTTTCTAAGGTTCCGAGGTTGAAAGAGGAGGTTTGATCAAGATTTGGCTTGAGTTTTTCTTCGACCCATTCTTTGATTTCCTGAGGTATCTCATAGTCCTCTTGTATTTCCATCAAGTCTGAGTCCAACTTTACATCAAAGTTACAGTCCTTGTGGAGAATAGGCACCTCGTCAGGAAGTTAGGCACATCTAAATTCAGAGTCCTGAAACAAAAATGCTTCATTTAATATATGAAACTGTTCAATCATACAAAGTGTTAGTATGTAATGAAAAAACAACGGCGAATTATGTACATAAAAAGTAAGCAGTTATTGCTATCTACAGGGCAGAGGGAGTTTCTACCCTTTTTACCCTTGTCGGCAAACGCATGGAATGTTGCTCCAATTGCCAAGGATGAAGTCCTGCTGGATAGCAGTGATGAAGGGGCTGTCATCGTCCTCCTTCTCCTGAATGATGACCATGATATCTAGACAATCATCATCTGGGATGTCTCTATTCATGCCCTCAATTTGGACAATGATGCGTATGTTTGACAACCGCCTGGTAATGTCATGTTTACGTCTCTGTTCCCTTTCTTCCACTTCGGGATCTGGAATCAGTACCTCTTTTCCTTTGACCGGTATCGGTTTAGGAAACAACATAGCCATTACATGGGCAGGCACCTTTACTGGAGACCGTACAGGTTCAGGATCTGTAGGTTGAGATAATCGCCGTATGGCTGAAGCTGAAGTAATCTATTTGTGCTTGTGAGGATTCCTGTGACTGGAACTAGTAGAATAGCCTAGTCCGACTATCCTACTTTGACTGAGAATTTGAATTAGGCGCTTAATGCCCTGATGAGCTTTACCCAACCCTTGTCCAGGTTGATAACCCAATGATATCATCTCTTGAGTTACCGACATTACCTCGACAGAAATCTTGGGTATCAGAGGTGGCACCCCAATAGGATGATAGTGAGTGTTGCTCACCTCTAGGGAATGGAAACTGACCGGCTCAACTTCTGAATTGAAACTGATGAGTGGTATGTCACCTTGTTCAGGACATTATGGCTTAGCATTAACAGTGACCAGGCTATTATTAATGATGTATTTGAGCTTCTGGTGAAGGGTGGAAGGGACGGCTCTGGCCATATGAATCCACGGTCTCCCCAAGAGCAGGTTGTATCCTGTAGCTAGTTTGAGCATGTGAAAGGATACAAAGAAGGTATGTGGACCAATCTCCACAAGCAGTTCAATATCTCCGACAACATTTCATCGGGATCCATCGAAAGCTTTGACAACCGTATGGCTGCTTCTTATCCTTTTGAGATTGATGTTTATCTTCTCCAAAGTGGCATAGGGGAAGATATTTGAAGATGATCCTCCATCTATCAAAACTCCTCCTACCATGTATTCAGATAACAGAACCGCTATATTCAACGGTTTTCAATGACCAGTCCCCTCAGGAGGTATGCCGTCATCAGTGAAAGATATCACATTGTTGTTAAAAATGTGATCAACCAGATGCTGGAATTTTTTGACATCCACTGATTTTGGCAAATGGGCTTCTTCCAAAACTTTTAGCAAGACCTTCCTGTGATCTTCAGAAGGGAAAACCAAGTCCAGTATGGAAATTTGTTGTGGAGCTTCTCTCAAGCTTAAAACCACCTTGGCTTCATTATGGCCCATAATACGGAGGAACTCTTCGATCTTCTCCATGGGAACTTTCCCCTTTGATCTTATGGTGGGCTTCATCACCCATTAGGGAAGATACAGTGGATTCTCCTTCAACACTGCAGCAGTTAAGTGGGATGTGGATCTTTCAACCTCTCTATAATTCTATGGCACTTTTTGTAGGCTGACAACAGGATACTGTGGTCTGTATGGCAAGATGATTGGCTTTGGTGCAGCCACTTTCAAAGGATTATCAACACCTTTGAGTTGAATTGCTTGTATTGTGAGTTGTAGGAAATGTGGGAAATGTAGGAAATGTAGGAAATCATCCTCAGCGGATATAACTGCTACGACTTCCTTCCATTTTGTAGGAAATGTGTTCCCACTCAGGAGTAATATAGTGTCATTATCTGCCAACTGCAGGACACCGCTGTCAATTAGGTTCTAAATAAGATGGCAGAGTGCCCAGCATTCTTCAGTGCTGTGTCCGCAAGAGTGAGAGTGATACTGACATAATCCATTAGAATTGAACCATCTTAAATGGGGATTGATTGGAGGTAGCAGAGATGTGATTCTTTCTTCATTGATCAACATCTGAAATATCTCCTCCATCGGTTGGCCCAGATAAGTAAATTCCCTCTTGTTGGCAAAATCCCGACGGGATTTGGCATTTGCTCTTTTTTGTAATTTTATCCTACAGGGTTTCACTTTTTGGAGTCAATGGTAGAGTATTCATAACAAGAGGAAGGAGACTAGCATGCTCCTGGCTGACTAATTGGCGTGTGACTTGGTGCTGATGGATCACCAGTTCTGCCAATTGGTTGACTTGCTTACAAAGAGCTTTCATCTTCCGTTCCATCATAAACTGGAATTGTGCATAATCCCATTTGTCAGCACTATCTTTGCTGGTTTGGGAGGATTCACCACCGTAATTGGAACTCTGTCCACTGCTTTAATTAATCATATTAACCTCATCTTCTTTGTGTTGAGGAAGAGGGTTGTCTTGCACATGAGGTTGGTCGGGTTTAGTCACCACTATCTCACCATTATCAATCAAATCCTGGATCTTAGGTTTCAAGGCCCAGCAATCCTGAGTATCACGGCCTAGAGCTCTAGCATGATAAGCACACTTCATGTTAGCATTAAAACCCTTCCCATTCGGGTTAGCTGTTGGAAGAAGATGGGTAATTTTCTTCTGAGTTGTCAGAAGGTTGAGAATATTCTCGAGTGAGTCCCCTAAGGGTGTGAACACTCGAGTGCATCTGACTTCTCCAATTTTTGGCAATGGAGGATTTGAAGACTGTGCTTAAAAGGGGGAGTAGTTTCTCCTCTGGATGGGCATGTTCTGACTGCCTTTTTATCCTTATAGTATCAACGAAACATCCTCCTCTTTCTTCTTATAGACCCTTCTGGGGTTGTTTCCATAACTTCCAGACTAGATGTGCTCAACAACAACTTTTAGAGCAGCAAGGTCTTGAATCTTTCCCGACTTCAATCCCATCTTACCCATCTCTCCATGTTTAATCATTTTAGAAAATGGCCTGCCAATGCCAGCTAAGACTCTCTCATAGAAGGGAGTTTCTTGTATATCTATGAAGGTCATCACCATTTCAAACTCGGTCATAGAGGGAAGAAATTGAGCAGCAAGGCGCCTCCACCTTTGAGCATACTCTCTGAAAGACTCATTGGCTTATTTCTTGACATTGATAATTTGGTACCGATCGGGAGCCATTTGAGATTGAAAACTATACTGACTGAGGAAGGCATGATCTAGCTCTTCCCAGCTATAAATCTTGGAATTGTCTAATCTGGTGTACCACGATTGGGCTTCTCCAGTCAGACTTTTCTGGAACAATTGCATTCTGAGCTTCTCATCCTCGGCATAAGATCCGAGCTCTCCAATGAATACCTTTAGATGTGTGTAAGGATCTCCCAACCCATCATACTTTTTAAAGTTGGTAGTTTTGAACTTCTCTGGATAATGAACACCAGGGAATATATAATGGTCAGCATATGAAACACTCCCGTGTGCTCCAATCCCTTTAATAGACTGAATGGTCTCTTCCATTTGAAGGACTTTCTTCCTAATATCATCGGTGTCTGGATCTTCTTTGAGATGGGTGATTTCAGGGTTTTTTTTGGCTTTTTCCAATTGAGACTCAGGTACTGGAGTTTCTTTGTTCAGACCCTGATTTCCTCCATGTGCAGAGGATTCTGTATGTATGGGTATTCGTGGACCCTGAGTAGACTGGTGTAGTTCTTTGAGCAGAACAGCAAAATCTGTAATTTATTTTCTTAATCCTTCAAACTCCTTACGAGAGACAGGAGTAGGATTAGACTGGTCAGATGAATCCATAATTGGTTGTAGGCTTGTTGCCTTTTTGGACTTTGAACGGGTAACAGGCCCAATTATTTCCCTATAAAAAACTTATGTAGTTTAGTCTTAGGGAATGTATAAATGTAGCATGCTATATGATGTGTTCGTTTTAGGAGTATTATCCTGCAAAAAGGATGTTAGCTGTTTGTAAGATAACATGTCAGGCTTTGATATAAAAGGGAATGTATGTACACATATTCCTTTATATTTTCCATTACATTGAGATTGACATGGAATGTAATTACAAGTAATTGAATTTACAAGTAATTAAAATGGGAAATTATGAAGAGACTTCCCTCCGTGTTTGGTTTATCAGAGGCTGACCTATCTTAGGTTACTCTCGCTATTTTTTTGGCATGAAGGTCCCCAGATCATCGCAATTTACTTGAAGGAAAATTAATCAAGTCTTTCAACTGGAGCGAATCTGGGTGGTGCCTTTCCTAAGCCTTGTTGGAATTAGTCTTCCTATGAGTCCAGTAATCAAACACCGATAGGATAGCCTCTTGGTGGAGGGACCACACAACATATATTCACATACAACGTGTCTCACTGTATGGAAATGATGACATGTGCAAAGCAGTTTAATATCCTAAACAGATATAGTGCGAAGCACTAAGTGCAGTAAGTAAATGCATTCACACACATTTTTAAATGTAAATGCAACATACACATAAATAGATAACAATTTTGAAAAGTTTGTAGTAGCGGCTTAAGCCCTCTTACTGAAAGTCCCCAACAGAGTCGCCACCTATCGATGTCGGGATTTTCATTTTTACTTTTCTGTTCTTGTCTTTTGGTGTTCTCATGTTAGGTGAGATTTGTTTGAAAAAACAAGTTGTGAAAAGGTCCGACATGTATATGTCGACGATTGGACTGTAAGAGTCGCCAGTTGGTATTTTTAAATGGTTGCACCAACTCAACTGAGAAAGGGTTTTCACATTGACCTAGTGATGTAACATTGCTTAACAAGTCTGTGAAAACGAGATTCGTTAGGGTCTGGGGGCTTGATTATGCGGAGGGAAGGTGTTAGGCACCCCCCGACATCCGTGTTACCACGGTGACCGCCACTTTTCAATTAACCTGTTATATAAATATGTGTGTGTGGGGGGGGGGGGGGGTCAATGTGCAATAATCGAGAAATATTGCTATGCCTCGTTTGCACCTATATACAAACAGTTTGAATTTTGTATAAAAGTTTAGTTTTAATAAGATATAGCAATGATGTTTTGTAAAAGAGGTTTTTCAAACCCTTATGCTCAATAGTAATTGAGGCCTTTGATACTTACATTTTATTATGTGTTCGGCTTAACTATTATTTTTGAGATGTGAGGCATCTTCGAGAAAATAAGATATATAGCAGTGCCGAATTCCTTATGGGCATGAGAGCCATCTAAGGAAATTCAAACACTGCGAATAATTTACAAGCCGGAAACAGCTGAAAATGTCCATCATGGGAACCAAATCTAGATCTAGAAGACTGAATCTGTGATCACATGATTCCTAAGCTCACATGATGTTGCAGTTTGTATGAAAGCTATAAGCAGTTAAATATATATAAAAGCTGTAAATATATATATGAACAATCAACCACCACAGAGTAAACTCCATGGGGGATTAGAAATGTAAATATATAAAAGTTGTAAATATATATAGAGACAATCAACCGCCACGAAGTAAACTCCAGGCGGGACTTAATGTAAAATAAAGTAGTAAAAGGCCACGAAGTAAACTCCAGCCCTGACAGAAATGTAATTAAAGCAGTAAAAGGCCACGAAGTAAACTTCAGGCCTGACAGAGATGTAAATATATATATATATAAAAGCAATAAACTCTCCGGATGTGAATCCAGGCTCAATCGAGGCATAATTCGATGATGTTAGTATAAATATATATAAGTATATATATACAAAAGAAATAAAAAGCCACGGACCGAAGTCCAGGAATACGCACACAACACGACTCTCAATGTGAATAACTGTGTGTGCAGAAAGTGGAGAAAGTCTTACAGTGGGCTGCCAAGAAGACTTCAAATGGCTTTAACTTAATGAACACTTGGTTTCGACTGGTAAAATATAGCAAAGTATAAGCTCACAAGTGTTTAAAATTAGAAAGCACTCAGTTTATAGTATGTACAGAGCAAAATGGACATGGCTTCCTCGCCTTTTCTCTTTCTAAAATGGAACCCCAAGCCCTTTATTTATAAAGGGGAGGAGCTGCAAGTGTACCTGCGGCAGCCGCAGATGTATCTGCGGCTGCTTGGGGTGCCCCGAGCTCTGTGGGCCCCGCCGTCTCAAAGTACGTGCACGCATGCAACGCGTTGTCAGCTCGAACCTTCATAACTTTCAATCTGGGCATCCGATTAAGGCGTATAATACATTTCCAGAATTCTGTTGTTGAGAGCTACACAATGACATGGGATAAGAGTTTGTACGAAGTCGGGAAGATAAGGCCATGCCTAGATCTTTGAGTCTTCAAATTCCATCCGGTGTGCTGTCTTGTGTAGTAGTCACGCGGGATTTGAGTTATGGTTCTTGTAGGACACTTCTGTGTAGAATGTATGATGAAATGTTGTTGAGATGGCACAATGTGGGATCGAGGTGGCAAAATGATGATTTTCCCCTCAGCGGGGTTATCTCCGGTTTGGGCAGATTTAGCAATCTTTGCTCAGGGTTATCTCTGAGATTAGGTTGTTATGAGTACTGAAGACCCCGAATTTTATGAAATGAAATTATTCAATTTTTTTATAATTATTATGTTATTTAGTAAATGGTTAAATTGATAAAGGTTAAAGTTAATGGTGATATTTGAAATTTTTTGCAAAGTAAGCAAGTTGATATAAAATATTCGTTGTGTCGGGGAATATTCGATTAGTAGGGGAATATTCGTTTTAACAGAGAATATTCGTATGATGACATAATCATTTATGGACCCCACAATGGAGGTATTGTCGTAGTTAGAAAATGATAGAAATATCTTTTTATAAAAATAACGACGAAAGTTTTACAGTTAAACTGTTGAACTACCCGGTGGTAAAAGTTCAGTAATACATATGGTTGAATAGTAGCACAAGGTATTAATTATTGATGCTTACGTAAGAAGCCACTCAATTTACTCAATTATTTCTATAGTAATTGTTGCATAGTATCTCACGTTATTTGATTCAATTATTGTCACAGTATCATCTGCATAATATTTTATATTATTAAATCAATAATTGAGACGACAAAGTTATTCATATTATTATTTGCAATATTGATGATGTCTAGAAAGTTCTGTCGAGGAGAGGTTTGGTCACCTAATTGCGCGCCAATAGGGAGAAATACTTATCGGAAAGCCCCCTCTTTCTTGGGAATGATCTGGTTGTTAAATATTGTGAGTTATAATATTAATAATGAATAATTGTTGAATTATTAAGAATGTGTTTATTGAAAATAAGTGATTTACAAAAGTTAGAGGGGAATAATGCAAACTTGGAAAACTTTATGGGTACCAAAGTGTAATAAGTTAAATTAATCTGGACCATTGGTGATGGTTTTAATAGTAAATCAATATGGACCATTGATGGTGGTTTTAATAGTAAATCAATCTGGACCATCGGTGGTGGTTTTAATAGTAAATCAATCTGGACCGTCGGTAGTGGTTTTAAAAGTAAATCAATCAGGACCGTCAGTGGTGGTTTTAAAAGTAAATCAATTTGGACCATCGGTTGTGGTTTTAATAGTAATCAGTATGGATCGTCCGTTCTAATAGTGAATCAATCTGGACTGTTCATGAATTAGTTACTATTTTGTCCATTCTCCTATAAATAGAAGCTTAATTCTTCTTTCATTCTCACCAATTCACTGAGATTCACAAGAGAAACTATAAAGAGATAAACTATAGAGAGCAAGAAGAAGAGTATTATGCTACTTCACTATTGTAGTATCCAACGTTATACTAAGGTAACGGATATTATTTATTGTATTCGTAAGGGGTATTATTTCTTTCGTATTCATAAGGAATACTATTTTTCGTATTCAACCTTTAATATGTTGGAATAATCTGTCTACGCGGATTACGTACCGTATGACAGGTGAAAATCCATTTGCAGTTTCGTATGTTATTTCTTTTCATATTCTTAAATCTAAACTTACTATAGTAAGTATTGCTTCTATAATCCTTGAAATTAGTGGAATATCCTTGAGTTTTGCACTTCATCCAGTATCGTTTCAATGGAATATTGATATGAACTTTCTTATTAAATATCAATATTTTTGTCGGGATACTATTCATGGGTTACTATTCACGCGATTACTATTCACTCAAATATGGTTCACTCGGGTATTTAGGGCACTTTTCATGCCAGAGTACTATCCACAGGTTACTATTCATGGGTTACTATTCACCCAATTAGTATTCACTCAAATATTATTCACTCAGGTATTCTGGGCACTTTTCATGCTAGGGTACTATTCACGAATTACTATTCATGGGTTACTATTCACCCAATTACTATTCACTTAAATATTGTTCACTCGGGTATTCGGAGCACTTTTCATGTCAGGGTACTATTCACGAGTTACTATTCACTCAAATATTGTTCACTCTGGTATTCGGGGCACTTTTTATGTCGGGGTACTATTCACGGGGTACTATTCCTAAAGTATTATTCACAGGGTACTATTCATGGGGTACTATTCACCAAAAAATTTATTTCTTTTTTGTCCAAATTATTTTTGATATATGGATGTTATTCTTGAATTTTACTCCACAAAGCAGTATCATGTTGACAATTTAGACATTATTGAATTCTGGATAAATTAAATTATAAATCTTTAAAATTTATCATTTGCTTTCTTTTAATTGAATTCTTATATCATTGTCATCATCCTCATGCTTATATTGTGATGAAAGTCATCTTTGGATTACGTGCATAGATGGACTGTTGATTGGTATGATTATGACCAAAGATAATTCGGTATGATCATGACCATTGATGATTACACGACTATTCTTGGCCCGTAGTGCAGGAATAATTTGTGGACGTGATACTAATGAATATCCTTAGCTCGTAGTGTAGGGATGATTCGGTGATGTGATTTATTTATTAAGTTGAGTCCCAATGATAAAGTTAATGATAAACTTTTTAAATCATAGAAGATAGTAGATATCATGCTCTACTTGACTCTTCTAATGGATTGCTTGTTCCGCTGCAGTTAAACTTGTTGTCTATTATATTCTATCAGTTTAACATTGTTGAAGGCTAATGATAACTTATTTTGCATTATCTTAGTCATAATATTTCTTACCGGGCTAGTTGAGCTCACCCTTTTACTTCTATTATTTTCTTCAGGAAATGAGAGCGTAGCCGAAACTAGTCGAGTAACGGAGTGATGGTCCGAGATGGTGTTATAGTAGTCCTCACTATTCTATAAAATAGTGTGACAATAAATGTAATGAGGACTCCATTTGAGTTTGGATATTGTCTAGAAGATAATATTCATGTAAAAACTCTCAGCTCCTGTTGTATAATTAAGTTTGTATTTGTATTCAGTACCATGTATTTGGCAACCCAAGATGGGTGATGTATACCTATTTTGGGGGCGTCATAGTTGGTATCAGAGCTTAGGGATATGATCCCTGGCTGAGATGTGAGACAAGAACTAGGAGGGGAGAGACGGGGAATTTCTTCGCTAGTATGACCTACCTAAGTTTATTTGGTATTTAATTGGTCGGTCAGAGTATAGGGATAATATGTGGCATGCCAATTAACCCTTTTTTGTGGCAGTGTTTGAAAATGGCATCTAAAAATGTTGAGATAAGCAATGAAGCACATGAGATTGTTGAGTCACCAATGATCAATACCCAGGATAATGTGCAACAGGAAGACAATAATCCTCAGGTAAACAACAACACCGATCAAATGATGAACGATGGGATGTTAGGAGGCTTCATGCAATTCGTGCAACATCAGGAAAGAGCGGCTCCTGTTCAAAATGCAGGTGGAAACACTGGCAACTCTCGGATGGTCACCGCTAAGCAGTTCAAGGAGCTAGGACCACCGGAGTTTTTGGGAGAGCCAAAATCACTTAAAGGGCGAGACGTGGATAAAGCAGATCGCCAAGATATTTGATGTCTTGGGATGCTCCGAGGAGCAAAAGGTTCCCTTTGCCACCTTCATGTTGAAAGGAGAGGCAGATTATTGGTGGGAATCAGTAAAACGTACTCAGCCTGCCACATTCAAAATGTCTTGGGAAAAATTTCAAGAACTGTTCAACGACAAGTACTTTCCCGAAAGTATTCGTCACATGAAGGAGGTGGAGTTTATCAAGTTAGAGCAAGACAATATGACAATGTCGCAGTATGAGGCTAAGTTTGCCGAGTTGTCCCGGTTCGCATCCCATTTGGTTGATAATGAGGAGATAATGACGCGAATGTTTTTGCGAGGTTTGAGACCCCAAATACGTCAATACCTCATTTCTCACAAACTGTGTTTGTATTCAGATGTTGTAAATAGGGCTCAGTTATTAGAGCGCGATAATGAGTCAACCCAACCAAGAGAGAGCAACCGACAATTCGATAATAGCTGTGACGCCCCCAAATCCAGGTTCTCTAATCCCAGATTCAGTGCTCATGATCTATCATCATCATAAGCATACTATAACTATTAAGGGATAATAAACATACATTGTAAATTATAATAAAGTTTTATAACATAGTTCCAAGGTATTCTTAACCTTAACTTAAACACACAATTCATATTACAAAAGGTTTACATAAGAAAATCCATCAGATAATAACAACTAACATTCATTCTAAACTATTCCTGGATCTTGCCCTTGCCTTTATCCTTCGTATTGGATCCTTCAGGCTTAACTGAATTAAATGTCATGATATAACAAGGGTAAGCAACTAATTTGCTTAGCAAGTTTATATACAAGGGAGATATATCATGACTAGAAAGAAGTTTTGTTTTCAATGTTCAACAATAATATAATATTGTGAAGGAACATGAATTAATAATCAACAATTGAATATTCGAATAATTGAATAACATGAACTGAGTGGTTTTGAAATAAGCATGAACATTTGCCAAGGTTCTCAGTCATTTAAATGAAACCTCTTAATAAGTTTTGGTATTCAAGGGATCGACCTTTTTCATACCCCATGATTTATGCATAAACACTTAATAATCCCAAGCATCGATATCATGCCTTAATCAAATTAAATCCTTTTCTCAGTCAAGAGTTCTTATCATATCAATTTAATAAGAACAACTTTTTAAAACACATTTGATTTAACAAATTTAAACATGCTTGATCTAGCTGATACAATTAGCATAGATCTATCTCATAAACAGTTCATGAATGAAAGAACTTTAGTTTAATTCACAGTTCAATAATAATAGCAGGAATTCAATTGCACAAAGTGCGAATTTCAATAATCATTATAGATGTGGATAATCATCAATAATTATTCACTAACATGCTTTAAAAATAATAACTCGAGTTTGAGTTAGGAAACTTGCCTCGTTTGTAGGTTACGGCTACGCAATTAAATTCTATCCACTATGCAGTTTAATTATCTTCCTTTGAGAGACCTATAGTTAATATTTAGATTAGCCATAGCATAACATTAGGTCATGTAATCACATAGTTATTATATATTACATTTAGTTCTTAGAAATATTATCCTGCCTCGATAATGTTACTATTAAATAACAACTACCTTTAATTCACTTAATATTAATCTTGATAATATTTAATTCACCTCTTAGTATTATTAGTTCACTAATAATACTTTTATTCGCTTACTAATATTATTAACATCTTAATAATATTTTAGTACTTTACTAATATTATTAATCCTTTTAATAATATTTTAATCATGCATTAATATTATTACTTAAATAATATCTTACTTATGCTTTAGTATCATTAATCAATTAATAATACTTTTATTCATTTACCAATATTATTAATATTTTATTCATTTACTAATATTATTAATCATTTAATAATATTTTATTCCTTTACTAATGTTATTACATTTTTAATAACATTTTAATTAATCTCAAATATTATTATTTACTTAATAATATTTTAATCATCCAATAATACTTTAATTTAATATTATTAATCTTTTAATAATATTTTAATCTAAGATTAATATTTTAATCTAATATTATTAATTATTTAATAATATTTTAATTATTTATTAATGCTTAAATCAAATATTATTAACCATTTAATAATATTTTAATAAATTTTAATCTTAATATTTTATTTACTTGAACAATATCATATTCTAATATTATTAATATCATAATAACATTTTAATAATTTATTAGAACAATAAACAATTTATTTCTAATTGTTCACCCTTTATAAAACCTCTTATTTAATATCCATAAAAGGTCATAAATAATATTTCTTATTATAAATTACCAAAATGCCCTAAAATAGTCATAATATTATATATTAGGAGTATTCAAGCATTAAAATCACATTTTACTTATTTAAGACATCAATTAATTATTTATTTCCTTTTATTCATAACTTCATCATTTTTAGGAAAAATAGCAAACTGATTCCAAAAATTATTCGTTTCTGGATTTGGACATTATATGACCCAACAATGATCCCCAAATTTTTCTGGAATTTTAGAAAATGATTTACTAATTTTAAAGTGCCCAAAACACTCGGATCTTGCTTCATTTTTCATAAATCGAGTTTTACTTAGAAAAGTCTGGAATTTTTAGGGTATACTCTCATAACATATATGAACCTACTGTAAAACTTTTGCATTTTTCCCATGTATACACTGTGAGAAATTCGAGTGTTAATATTTAGGAGTCCTTTACGGAAATCGCCATTACGCACAACCTATAAATCGAAACGTGTCCGTTCTTTTTCCTACACGTAGATAACTTCTTAAGGTACCTCTGTGATTTTTCCCAAATTCTTAAAAGACTTGAAACTATCCGAAATAGCCCTAAGAAAAATGAGGACAGTAGCTTTTTATGGTTTTAAAACTTTAGCTTTTTAAGTGGACTATTTTGGGGAAAATAGCCCCCATGGCTTCAATACTTACTAGATTTGTGTTCTACCACTTGGGTTTACTAAATAACTAATGTATCTAGCACTTTTGATACGGATCACAAATCCAAGTTGTAAACTTGAGTTACACAAGATTTAGTGGAAGAAAATCAATGGTTTAACCCCTAGGAGAACATATGCTCATTTTCCTCTTCTAAACCTTTGATCTAACACTCAAGATACTTAGTTCTATACATGATGATATGTAGAACTAGGGTATCTTGAGTATTAGTTCATAACCCCAACAAAACTTGCTATAACACAAAATAGAAGAAGAAGATGAAGATTAGGTTATACCTTGATTTAGTAGCAACCTTCCTTGATTTACCAAAATAGTATATTATCTTAGGGTGCATTAAACAAACTAGCACACCTCTCTCTCTCTCTCTCAAAACCGAACCCCTCTCTCTCTTTTCTCTCTTAGTATTTTTTTAGCTTGGGAGAAAATAGAAGAAGAAGAATAAGAGAAAATGAAATGTCTAGCACATGAATGTGGTGATTTAGCTAAGATCCCCCATAAATTTGTTGTCCCTTGGATATTCAATTAAGCCTAATCATGTGATTAAAGGTGCTAAGTAGATTTTCAACCAATGGGAGATGGACACACTTGTACTTGATGTAAGAGTTACTAATTAAGGAACTTGATTAGCATAATTTTGTTGCCTTAAATGGCCTAATGTGGTCGATCCCCTTGCCCCATTATCTCCTCCACTTTGCTTTTATTTTAATGCACAAATTTGATTAATCAAAAGTCTAAAATACCCTTAATCAAGTGGGCTAAGTATTGGTTTGCATTTTATTTCTTTTGGGCTTCTCCTTTAATTGTTTGGGGCCATGTAATGAACATAGTCTAACAATTTTAATATATGCTACCCAAATTGTTTATTTAGGGTTTCCATTCCCAATCTTATGAAATTTAATTACTTATACATGAGACTTTAGCTCATAACCTAATTAGGTTTACTAGAAATAGGTTTAAAATTATTAGTCACTTGAAATAACAAGATTATCCACTTAAGTTAGTATACATATTAAATACTAACCTTTCCTTATTACCATAACCCTTAGGTTATTTAATTGTCTCACCTAATGTATAATTAGGTTACGAAGCTTTCATTTTTTTAATGAAATCTATAAATGTATATATCTGTAACTATAGTATATATGCTTATTGATCCATGCACCACTTCACATATGTTGTCACATATTAAATCACTATATAACACAAAGTTTT
Source organism: Panax ginseng (assembly GCA_020205605.1). Classification (NCBI taxonomy): domain Eukaryota; kingdom Viridiplantae; phylum Streptophyta; class Magnoliopsida; order Apiales; family Araliaceae; genus Panax; species Panax ginseng. The sequence continues at coordinate 81,613,402 of CM035130.1, forward strand.
AAATATCAATAATGTACATACATATATAGTGACTTAAAATTCACGGTTATTACATCCTCCCCTCCTTATAAGAATTTCGTCCCCGGAATTTTATATAGGGTTACTCAAAAAGATGTGGATAATTTTCTCTCATCTTTTCTTCGAGTTCCCACGAAGCTTCTTCAGCATTGTAGTTCCTCCAAAGAACTTTTACAGAATTTATAACCTTATTTCGCAATTTCTGCTCTTTTCTATCTAAAATTTCAACTGGAATTTCCTCGTACGACAATTCCTTTTCGACCTAAATTGGCTCGTACGATATCACGTGCTTGTAATCAGGCTTATATGGTCATAGCACTGACACATGAAACACATTATAAATATGTTCCAATTCAGGAGGTAGAGCTACCTCGTACGCCACTTCGCCTATTTTCCTCAAGATCTCGAAGGGTCCAATAAATCTCGGACTCAGTTTACCTTTCTTTCCAAACCTTATCTTCCCTTTTCAGAGAGATACTTTCAAAAATGCATAGCTTCCCACTTTAAAATCTCTCTTCTGGCGATGTAAGTCTGCATATTTCTTCTGGCGATCTTGAGCTGCTACCAGCCGGGCTCTTATCACCTTGATGATCTCTACGGTCTGTTGCACTAGTTCTGGTCCCAATAGTCGACGTTCACCCACTTCATCCCAGCATAAGGGCATTCTACATTTCCTCTCATACAGTGCTTCGTACGGCGGCATTGTGATGCTGGCGTGATAGCTATTGTTGTATGCGAACTCTACTAATGGAAGATGATCCTCCTAGCTACCCTTGAAGTCCATCACACAAGCTCTGAGCATGTCTTCAAGCGTTTGAATTGTTCTCTTATTTTGTCCATCGGTCTGCGAATGATACGCAGTACTCATCCGTAGCTGCGTCCCCATTCTTTCTTGAAGACCCTTCCAGAAGTTTGATGTGAATCGCGGGTCTCTATCTGATACAATAGATACTGGTACGCCATGTCTCGAGATAATTTCTTTGATATATAATTTGGCTAGCTGGTCCAAACTATACCTGATCTTGATCAGCAAAAAGTGAGCCGACTTCGTAAGACGATCTACAATCACTCATATGGCGTCGTGTCCTTTTTGTGTTGCTGAAAGTCCCACCACAAAATCCATCGTGATGTCCTCCCATTTCCACTCTGGAATCTTTAAAGGCTGTAGTAATCCACTCGGTCATTGATGCTCTACCTTGACTCTCTGACAAGTTAGACATCTACTAACACATTTTGCAACCTCTCTCTTCATGTTTGGCCACCAAAAGTGTTGACGTAAATCTTGATACATCTTTGTGCTTCCTGGGTGTATCGAGTACCTCGTACTATGCGCTTCTTAAAAAATCTCTTCTCTTAGTTCTGGTACTAACGGTACCCAAATTCATCCTTCAAATCTCAGTAGTCCGGTGCCATCAATCTTGTATTTCAATTCATCCCCTTCAGCTAACCGCTTCTTGATGTTGTTGCAATCTTTGTCCTTCTCTTGAGCCTCTTTAACCTTATCTAATAAAGTCGGTCTCGCTGCCACTGTAAATAATTTCTCATTGGTCTCCATCAGATACTTAACCTCTAAGTTAAGTCGTTCGAAATCTTTCACCAATTCCTCTTGAATGGTCAACTTCAGTAATTTCTCTCTGCCTTTTCTGCTCAGGGCTGCCACTACATTTACTTTTCCTGGAAGGTACAGAATCTCACAATCATAATCCTTGATCAATTGTAGCCATCAACGCTGCCTCATATTTAGCTCCTTCTGCGTAAAGATATACTTCAGACTCTTGTGATCTATATATATCTCACACTTCTCGCCATACAAATAGTGCCTCCAAATCTTCAAGGCAAAAACTATTGCTGCTAACTCCAGGTCATGAGTCGGATAACCCTTCTCATAGTCCTTCAGCTGACATGAAGCGTACACAATGACCTTGCCATATTGCATCAGTACACAGCCAAGACCCTTGTGTGACGCATCAATATACACTACAAATCCTCTCGTGTTGTCTGGTAAAGCCAACACAGGTGCTTGACTGAGCCTCTTCTTCAATTCCATGAAACTCTCTTCACATTTCTCCGTCCAAACGAACTTCACCGTCTTTCTAGTAAGGTTGGTCAACGGCGATGCTATCTTTGAAAATTTTTGGATGAATCTCCGATAGTATCCTGCTAATCCCAAGAAACTCCTAATTTACATCGGCGTTTTTGTCCCCCCGGTTGATAATCGCTTCTACTTTTCTTTGGATCCATAGAAACACCATCCTTGTTGATAATGTGACCCAAAAACGGCACTCTCTGCAACCAAAGCTCACACTTGGAGAACTTTGCATACAACTTCTCCTCCTTAACGTCTCCAACACTATCCTTAGATGTTGTTGTGCTTTCCCTCCGTCTCTGAATATACCGAATGTCATCAATGAACACGATAACAAACTTATCCAAATCTTTGTTTAAACACTTTGTTCATCAAGTCCATGAATCTTTCTTTGGCGCGTTAAATCGAATCCAAAAGACATTACCGAAACTCAAAGTGTCCATCTGGAGTTACGAATGCCGTCTTTGGAACATCCTCCCCGCTCACCTTGATTTGGTGATAACCGGGTCCTCAAGTCAATTTTTGAAAAGTATTTCACCCCTTCAACTGATCAAACAAATCGTTGATCACGGGCAATGGGTAATTATTCTTAATGGTGACCTTGTTCAACTCTCGGTGAGTCGATCTGAAGCCTTAATGATCCATCCTTCTTCTTTCTGAATAAGGCCGGGTGCTCACTTGCGGTGATACGCTTCGATCGAATGTATCCCTTATCTAACAACTCTTGTAGTTGAACCATCGTTCCTTCATTTCTACTAGGAGCCATACGATCGGCGCTTTGGATCTGGGTGATGTCCCGGTGCCAAATCGATAACAAACTCTACCTCTCTATCTGGTGGCAATCCCAGAATCTCATCTAGGATGACATCAACGAATTCCCTTACAATAGGTGTCTGACCCAGTTCACCCTCGACTCCACGGGTATCCACAACGTGAGCCAGATAACCTATACAACCATTCCTAAGCAACTTCTTTGCTTATATCATCATCAGACAACAAGATTGTCTCGGCGATTTACTTATTCAGAGTCTTTAGGTGTACGCACTTTCTCTTACAGTCAATGATCGCTCCGTGACTCGATAACCAATCCATCCCGAGGATTACATCAAACTCTCCAAGACGAATCGGTATCAAATCCACGTTAAGCTTAAACCCTCTTACATCAGCACAACAGTTCCTATGGATGTAGTCTACAGGGATAATTTCTTTGTTTGCTACTTCTACATTCATTAGGTGTTCTAATAGTTCACGAGGTAAACTTAATCTTTGAGCAAATTCATCAGATACGAAAGAACATGAAGCTCCCGAATCGAATAACACATAGGCATTTATATCATTGATCGGAATTATACCTGACACCACCTCCCTGGATGCCACGACATCTTGCACTATCATATTGAATGTCCTCACTGTTGGCTTGTTTGGCTGTGTTGGTCCTCCACTGGTTGTCCTAGTGTTATTTCCCCTGTTGTCGTTTTCGTCATCCGTGCTTTTCTTCCTCGGGCAATCCTTGATCCGATGTCCCGCTTCACCAAAGTTAAAACAACCTCCCTTCTTCACCTTAGGATAATTGGGTGAGGTATGCCCTTCTTGTGCATAGGTATAACATACCGTTTTTCCCTTCAAGCACTCTCCCGAGTGACCCTTTCCACAGTTTTCACACACCGACTTCTTTTGTTGCACACTTCCTTGCTGACTCTACAAATTACTACCCACATTGCTCCATTCCACTTCTTGTTGTTGCTACCGCCATTGCTAACATTCTGATTCCCACCTTCTACTTTCTTCTTGTTCTTCTCACGGTTGTACTTTGAGACCGCTTCTCTTCCACCTTCCGCTATGAGAGCTTTCTCCAACAGAGTTTAGAATGACGTGATTTGTAAAACCGCTACCTTACTGTAAATCCACGGCTTTAGTCTATTTTTGAACCTTCTTGCTTTCCTCACCTCCTTGTCCACCTGATGTGGAGCGAATCTGGCCAATTCATTGAACTTCGCAGTGTAGTCTGACACCGACATATTCTCCTGTTTTAATTCCAAAAACTTGATCTCCATTCTCACTTGTGTACTCTCAGGGAAGTTGTTCCCAAAGAACAACGTCTTAAACGCTTCCCAAGTCACGATTCCAGTCCCGGCTTTGTTCTAGTTGGCCTCACACCAGTAGTTAGCCTCACCCTTCATTAAATAGGTAGCAAAATTGTTTTCTCTTCTTCTACTCTAGAAAATAATGAAGGCCTTCTCAATCTCCTTTATCCACGTCTGGCCCTCTATCGGTCTCATTGTTCCTCTAAACTCCGTGGTCCTCTTTGCCTTGAAGTCCTTAAAGTTGACTAGTTGGTTTCCCGCCTGATTTCCTACAGGTTGAGCTTGATTCCTCATAGCTTCAGCCATCATGTTGATAAAGTCTTGTGTTGGGTTTGGTTGAGCTCCCGCTGCATTATTAGCTAACTCTTCGATCTCTTGGTTCCTTAGTACACGTCTGGGTGGCATTATCTAGTGATACAAAATTCTAACACGTTACTCGGGTTTATTATCATATAAGTATTTAGCATGTAACACGCTATTGTATTCAAAGAATCAGATGATCATTATGTGAGAGTTTTAAATTACCAATATGTGGAAGTCTTTCTCCCTGATTAGTGGGTTAAGTTTGTTTTTTTCTAAAAAAAAATTCCAATTCAGTCTACTGGATTCACATAACATTAAATAGGCAATTTACTATTGGTTTCCCGCCTGATTTCCTGCAGGTTGAGCTTGATTCCTCATAGCTTCAGCCATCATGTTGATAAAGTCTTGTGTAAAACCCCGAATTTTATGAAATAAATTATTCAATTTTTCTTATAATTATTATTTAGTAAATGGTTAAATTGATAAAAAAAAATTAAAGTTAAGGATGATATATATAAAATTTTCAAATACGCAAGTGGTTATAAAATACTCATTTCTATTGGGGAATATTCGTTTGGTCGTAGAATATTCTTTTGTTGTCGAGGAATATTAAATATTGACGGTCTGCAAATGGTTTAGGGCCCCATAATGAGAATAATTGTCGGATGAAAAAATGACAAGTTTGAGTTTTTATAAATAACGGCGTAGTTATTCTGAATTAACATTGTTGGAATACCTAGTGGTTAAAATACTGATGTCTGGCGTGGTTGCACGATAGAACCACGGTATTACAAAGTATTTTTGAATTATTGATTCTTACGTGAAGGCACTACTCAATAATTGTTACAATAATTCTTTATTCGATATTTTATTTTATTGATTCAATAATTGTCGTATTGATATTTTATATTATTTGTTGTTTCAATAATTATCACGGCACAATATTTTCCATTATCAGATCAATAATTCATATTATTTGAATAATATTATTAGATAAAATTATTGGCAATGTCTAGAAAGTTCTGTCAAGGAGAGGTTTGGTCACCTAATTGCGGCGCCAAGATGAGGAGAAATCCTTATCGGAAAGCCCCTCTTTCCGGAACCTGCTGGTTGTCATAATTGTGATTCTATAATATTATTTATGAATAATTAATTATTAATTTATATGATAAGGAAATATTTATTTGATGTGGATATAAATGATGGATTTATTTATGTGGTTATAAATGAAGGAATTAATGTTGAGGCATTTTATCAGTATTTTGTCGGATTGGAGGTATTAAAAACTCAAATCGGTGTTCTTAAATCTTTATTGCGTGAGTTGTAATTTTAATCCGACCGTTGGATCGTTGTGATTTTTGGATATGTTATACATATATGAGTTGAGTATATGTCCACAAATTTTGAACCGTTGAAAATTAACGCATGATTTGTTATGAATTTTAAAAGATGTTGAAACGGTGTTGAAAATCGTCCGTTTGTGAATTTCGGATATTTTCTGTTTGGAATTTGGAAAAACTCAAAGCTACAAAGTTGTAGAGAATTCGATTTCATGTGTAATAGACATAAAATTCATATTTTTTTGATATACGGGCTATTTTCTATGAATTATTGATGTTTTAGAAAATAAAATGATTTTTATTAAAATTGGGTGGGACCCACTTTTATTTGAAAACATGTGGGCTGCCAAAATATTCTCAAATGAGATGGCTGGTCTTATATGGTGGCTTGCGTAGGAGAGTAATAATAATAATAATATTATTTTATTCTTTTAGTCTCCTTTGGCGTTCTAGCATTTTCCTATAAATAGGTGCTTACGTTAAAATTGAAAATCACACCAGAAACAAGTTTTCTTTCCCTCTATATTCTCGAGCGTATTTTTGTGAGTATTTAGATACTTGGAGAGTTTCTATTCAGTGCAAGTTTCCTTCGACTTTTCATCCGATATTCCGGTCAGAAGTACTGTTCTTTTGAGGTAAGGGATTTAAAGGATTATTATGTTTATCATGTTTCGTAATTTTTCGGACCTTCAAAAATTGTGTAAAAATTTGAAATGATAATTTGATGAGTTTTCTTAATTGTGTCCAAAAATGGCGATTTTTGGATGTATAGATTAGGAGTTATGGATTTTATGAGAAAATACTATTTTAAAAGTAAACCCTTATAACTACTTGTGGTTAACTCCAAAATTGGTGAAATTTTTATTGGGAGTACATCTATATAACATCAAGATATTACGTAAATTTGAATTTTTGGACAAAAGTACAATTTATGATAAATGTCTAAATATTAAATGATTTTGACCATGTAAAAAATAGTAAATGAATTTTAAAAATTAAGAGAAAATATATGTTCAATATGGGACTATATTATGCTAAATCCCGGAAAAGAAATATTTTTGGGCTGATTTGGTATTTTCATGAAAATGGACTAGTTATGAATAAATAAATTAAATATGTTATGTGAAGTAACAAAATTGAAAAATAGGATTTTATGGCTTGGGAATCCTATATATGGTATATCTGATTTTGATGAGGTTGTTGGTTATTGGTGATGAAATCTTATGAGTTTGGCATTTTAGTATGATTAAATGCATTAATTAGTAAAGTGTAAACAATTAAAATAAATTGTTTATAAGTTTAAGAAATTGTGGTAGTATTATTAATATTAGATTATGAGATTATTAAGTGATTTATAACATTTAGATTAAGGTGTTATAAAATCATTGATTTATGAATCTTACTCTTGAAATTAAATGCGATTGTTGATCGTATTGTTTTTATTATCATATATAACATTTTATAATCCGGTGATGAAATTTCTCTTTGACTTAAGTGTAAAGATGGGTAGATTATTGGTATGATCGTGACTATGGGTTCTCTTTGGCGATGGTGCAAAGATGAATTGTTGGTAGTATGATCATGACCATTGAATTTACAATTGAATATTTTTAGCTTAAGTGCAAAGGTGAATTGATCATTATGGTTATAATTATTGTTTATATAAATTCTGAAATGATTATATATTTCTTTGAGATATGAATATCTTTGGCCTGTAGTGCAAAGATGAATTATTGATGAATATCTTTGGCGTATAGCACAAAGATGACCTGTAGTTGAATATCTTTGGCCCGTAGTGCAAAGATGAACTGTTGTTGAATATCTTTGGCATGTAGTGCAAAGATGAACTGTTAATGAATATCTTTGGCCCATAGTGCAAAGATGAACTTATTAGTATGATTATGAACAGGAACTGTGATTTGGTATAACCATGATCTTTGATGTTTCAGGTAAAGACATGTGATGAAAAATATCTTCGTCTTGGATGAGAAGAGAAAATTAGAACTACAATTATGATTATGAGTTATTCACATGACTGTGAACAGGATCTGTTGATTAATGTTATAGGGTTAAAGCATTGTTGGTGGACTTTTAACATGGAGAAGATAATAGACTTTATGGTCTATTTGACTCTTCTAATGGATTACTCGTTCCGCTGCAACTATGGTTGAAAAGTTTTATCATCTACCATATGTTCTAAATCTCTAATTTATTACTGATGAAGGCTATTGATAATTTAATTATCTTTAGTTATGATATTCTTTACTGGGCTAGTTGTGCTCACCCCTTTTGCTTCACAATTCCTTTTAGGTAATAAAAGTGTATCTGGGTCGAGCGGGGATAACAGGGGAATAGTGTGGTGGTCCGAGACTATCAAAGTTTCTCAACACATTATAAAACGGCATGACATACAATATATAATTGTATTGAGGACCTAAGATGTGTGTGTCGTATATTATATGTCACTTAATAATTGATTTTGGTGAACAACAATAGGGTGAGATGAACCCAACTTTGGAAGGGTGTTTTGCCACTATCATACAAGATGTCTAATGACATACAATCTCATGTTATCATAAGAAAGGGTTGTGCACATCCACTTGCTGAGTATATCTACGAGCACTACCTATATGATCTTGGAGTTGGGTTAAAACATAATGTTCAATCGCAGACGGTGGAGATAGTTATATGTCAAGATAAGACTCACCATTGGAAGGAACATGATAGTAATCTTCTCGTCTTTCTTTGGTGTCTATTGGATCAACCAAGGATAATTCTCTGGACATATGATATCTATCATAACTTAGATTCATGGCCTCCTATGTACGAAGGTTTCCTTGAGCACTTCCCAAAGATTTTAATTTCTGAAACAGTTCTAGATTGTACCTTTATGTAAGGTATCACTGTGAGGTGCTGTCCATAGTTGGGACATGAGTCACAGTTGGTATTAAAACTCACAGTATATGTGTTGTTGTATTTTACACTACAATTGTAGTAATAAAGTTGTAGTTATTTTCTGTACCATGTATTTGGCGACTCAGAATAGGTTGGATGGATGGGACCTATTTTGGGGGTGTCACATCTTGCATTGGGTTTGGTTGAGCTCCTGCTGCATTATTAACTAACTCTTCGATCTCTTGGTTCCTTAGTACACGTCTGGGTGGCATTATCTAGTGATACAAAATTCTAACACGTTACTCGCGTTTATTATCATATAAGTACTTAGCATGTAACACGCTATTGTATTCAAACAATCAGATGATCATTATGTGAGAGTTTTAAATTACCAAGATTTGGAAGTCTTTCTCCCTGATTAGTGGGTTAAGTTTGTTTTTTAAAAAAAAAAAATTCCAATTCAGTCTACTGGATTCACATAACATTAAATAGGCAATTTACTATTTAAATTTTCCAACACATATCATAATAATGCATTTATATTCATATACCAATCTTCGGTGTCTCACATGCTCAATACAGGTATATTTTTATAAATGCTACTATCCCATTTTAAACACAAAAGATGGGATTAACTCAAAATGATACTCCCCTACAATCACAAATAGGGATACTACCTAACTACCTACTACCTCACACCTGCTGAGGTTTACATCAACATAAAAACCCTATTACATAAAAGGGGTACTAATGCATCTATCTACAACTGGATCATAGCATAATCATAGCTCGGTGGCCTGTTTGGTCACTCCAATGAAACTCTGGGAAACAACCCCTCCATAACTCTACGCCAAACGGATCGACTCGACTCCCCTATCTCCACGCGAGGCCTAACACTCAGTCCCTTCTGGCTCTGGAAGGCTGCATTAAACGCTAGCCCTAGTGTCTCTATCCTGGTATCTTTCGCCAGTAGCTCACCTTCCAACTGATCAACCCTCTTAGCTGCATTATACTATGCTTCATCCATCCTAGTCCTCTTCAGCCTTTCCACCTCAAGGTCAGCAATCAAGGCCTGAAGCTGCACCCTCGGCATCCCAACTTATAACTCTAACTCATCCAACTTTCCCTTTTGTTCGACTACCTCCATCTGGGCTTGATAAGCCGCATCCTTATATTGACCTTCTATGAACTAGAGTGTGTGGTTTTCAACCTATAGTTCTCCCACTTTGCCTTCTAATTGATTGATTCTCCTCAACAAATCCCCTATCGGAGGACCATGAGGGGCTTCTTCTGTGACCTCACGCTTAATGGGCTCTTGCTCCACTAAGTGACTGCCCTGGTGTTCTTCAGACATCCTACAAACACCATAAATAAAACCAACATCAGTACCACAATAAAATATATTCATTGATAAAATGAAATGATATTTTATTTAGTACAACTAAAACTTGATGGATCTCCTTAACCCATCTTCTACATACTATATATGAGTTTTCTACTAAGGTTATAACCTAGGTTTCGCGTTCCTAATGTTTATAACCTACGGCTTTGATACCAACCTGTGACGCCCCCAAATCCAGGTTCTCTAACCTCAGATTCGGTGCTCACGATCTATCATCATCATAAGCATTCTATAACTATTACGGGATAATAAACATACATTGTTCATTATAATAAAGTTTCATAACATAGTCCCAAGGTATTCTTAACCTTAACTTAAACACACCATTCATATTACAAAAGGTTTACATAAGAAAATCCATCAGATAATAACAACTAACATTCATTCTAAACTATTCCTGGATCTTGCCCTTGCCTTTATCCTTCGTATTGGATCCTTCAGGCTTAACTGAATTAAATGTCATGATATAACAAGGGTAAGCAACTAATTTTCTTAGCAAGTTTATATACAAGGGAGATATATCATGACTAGAAAGAAGTTTTGTTTTCAATGTTCAACAATAATATAATATTGTGAAGGAACATGAATTAATAATCAACAATTGAATATTCGAATAATTGAATAACATGAACTGAGTGGTTTTGAAATAAGCATGAACATTTGCCAAGGTTCTCAGTCATTTAAACTGGACCTCTTAATAAGTTTTGGTATTCAAGGGGATCAGCCTTTCATACCCCATGATTTATGCATAAACACTTAATAATCCCAAGATCGATATCATGCCTTAATCAAATTCGTCCTTTTCTCGATCGAGAGTTCTTATCATATCAATTTAATAAGAACAACTTTTTAAAACACATTTGATTTAACAAATTTAAACATGCTTGATATAAATGATACAATTAGCATAGATCTATCTCATAAATAGGTTCATGAATGAAAGAACTTTAGTTTAATTCACAGTTCAATAATAATAGCAGGAATTCAATTGCACAAAGTGCGAATTTCAATAATCATTATAGATGTGGATAATCATCAATAATTATTCACTAACATGCTTTAAAAATAATAACTCGAGTTTGAGTTAGGAAACTTGCCTCGTTTGTAGGTTACGGCTACGCAATTAAATTCTATCCACTATGCAGTTTAATTATCTTCCTTTGAGAGACCTATAGTTAATCTTTAAATTAGCCGTAGCATAACATTAGGTCATGTAATCACATAGTTATTATATATTACATTTAGTTCTTAGAAATATTATTCTGCCTCGATAATGTTACTATTAAATAACAACTACCTTTAATTCACTTAATATTAATCTTGATAATATTTAATTCACCTCTTAGTATTATTAGTTCACTAATAATACTTTTATTCGCTTACTAATATTATTAACATCTTAATAATATTTTAGTACTTTACTAATATTATTAATCCTCTTAATAATATTTTAATCATGCATTAATATTATTACTTTAATAATATCTTACTTATGCTTTAGTATCATTAATCAATTAATAATACTTTTTTATTCATTTACCAATAGTATTAATATTTTATTCATTTACTAATATTATTAATCATTTAATAATATTTTATTCATTTCTTAATGTTATTACATTTTTAATAATATTTTAATTAATCTCGAATATTATTATTTACTTAATAATATTTTAATCATCCAATAATACTTTAATTTAATATTATTAATCTTTTAATAATATTTTAATCTAATATTATTAATAATTTAATAATACTTTAATCATTTATTAATTCTTAAATCAAATATTATTAACAATTTAATAATATTTTAATGAAGTTTTAATCTTAATATTTTATTTACTGAACAATATCATATTCTAATATTATTAATATCATAATAACATTTTAATAATTTATTAGATCAATAAACAATTTATTTCTAATTGTTCACCCTTTATAAAACCTCTTATTTAATATCCATAAAAGGTCATAAATAATATTCTTATTATAAATTACCAAAATGCCCTAAAATAGTCATAATATTATATATTAGGAGTATTCAAGCATTAAAATCACATTTTTCTTATTTAAGACATCAATTAACTATTTATTTCCTTTTATTCATAACTTCATCATTTTTAGGAAAAATATCAAACTGATTTCAAAAATTCTTCATTTCTGGATTTGGACAGTATATGACCCAACAATGATCCCCAAATTTTTCTGGAATTTTAGAAAATGATTTACTAATTTTAAAGTGCCCAAAACACTCGGATCTTGCTTCATTTTTCATAAATCGAGTTTTGCTTAGAAAAGTCTGGAATTTTTACGGTATACTCTCATAACATATATGAACCTACTATAAAACTTTTGCATTTTTCCCATGTATACACTGTGAGAAATTCGAGTGTTAATATTTAGGAGTCCTTTACGGAAATCGTCATTACGCACAACCTATAAATCGAAACGTGTCCGTTCTTTTTCCTACACGTAGATAACTTCTTAAGGTACCTCTGTGATTTTTCCCAAATTCTTAAAAGACTTGAAACTATCCGAAATAGCCCTAAGAAAAATGAGGACAGTAGCTTTTTATGGTTTTAAAACTTTAGCTTTTTAAGTGGACTATTTTGGGGAAAATAGCCCCCATGGCTTCAATACTTACTAGATTTGTGTTCTACCACTTGGGTTTACTAATAACTAATGTATCTAGCACCCCACCCCCCCCGGACAGATCACAAATCCAAGTTGTAAACTTGAGTTACACAAGATTTAGTGGAAGAAAATCAATGGTTTAACCCCTAGGAGAACATATGCTCATTTTCCTCTTCTAAACCTTTGATCTAACACTCAAGATACTTAGTTCTATACATGATGATATGTAGAACTAGGGTATCTTGAGTATTAGTTCATAACCCCAACAAAACTTGCTATAACACAAAATAGAAGAAGAAGATGAAGATTAGGTTATACCTTGATTTAGTAGCAACCTTCCTTGATTTACCAAAATAGTATATTATCTTAGGGTGCATTAAACAAACTAGCACACCTCTCTCTCTCTCTCTCAAAACCGAACCCCTCTCTCTCTTTTCTCTTTTAGTATTTTTTTAGCTTGGGAGAAAATAGAAGAAGAAGAATAAGAGAAAATGAAATGTCTAGCACATGAATGTGGTGATTTAGCTAAGATCCCCCATAAATTTGCTGTCCCTTGGATAAAAGGCTTTGCTTTATCTCTTTCAATTAAGCCTAATCATGTGATTAAAGGTGCTAAGTAGATTTTCAACCAATGGGAGATGGACACACTTGTACTTGATGTAAGAGTTACTAATTAAGGAACTTGATTAGCATAATTTTGTTGCCTTAAATGGCCTAATGTGGTCGATCCCCTTGCCCCATTATCTCCTCCACTTTGCTTTTATTTTAATGCACAAATTTGATTAATCAAAAGTCTAAAATACCCTTAATCAAGTGGGCTAAGTATTGATTTGCATTTTATTTCTTTTGGGCTTCTCCTTTAATTGTTTGGGGCCATGTAATGAACATAGTCTAACAATTTTAATATATGCTACCCAAATTGTTTATTTAGGGTTTCCATTCCCAATCTTATGAAATTTAATTACTTATACATGAGACTTTAGCTCATAACCTAATTAGGTTTACTAGAAATAGGTTTAAAATTATTAGTCACTTGAAATAACAAGATTATCCACTTAAGTTAGTATACATATTAAATACTAACCTTTCCTTATTACCATAACCCTTAGGTTATTTAATTGTCTCACCTAATGTATAATTAGGTTACGAAGCTTTCATTTTTTTAATGAAATCTATAAATGTATATATCCGTAACTATAGTATATATGCTTATTGATCCATGCACCACTTCACATATGTTGTCACATATTAAATCACTATATAACACAAAGTTTTAAATATCAATAATGTACATACATATATAGTGACTTAAAATTCACGGTTATTACAATACCAGTGGTAGTAGTCATCGAAGTGGTGACAACAAACGTGGAGGGAATCAACATGCCAAAAATGGTAACCACTTCGGTGGTAATCATGGCTAAGATAATAGAAGAAATGATTCAAGTGGAAATTTCAAGAAGAGAAGATTTAATGATTACAGGAAGACGTCGGCACCAGCACCAGCAACATCAAAAAATTCTAGGGGAGGAGAACGACCACCAGTTAGATGCTATAGATGCGGAGAGGAGGGACATATAAGTTTAAACTGTCCACAGCCTTCCAAGGTATGTTTTAGTTATGGAAAAGACGGTCACATAGCTCGATTTTATCCTGTAATGAAATCAAGTCCAGCTGGGATGGTGGCACCAAAGGCGGATACGGACAAAACAAAGTCAGCGATTTTAGGAAGAGCATTTTTTGTGACTTCTCATAAAGCGAGTAACCCGAACGAAGTTAGCACGGGTTAGTTAATTATAAATTCTTTCGAAGTCTATACCTTATTAGATACCGGTTCTACCCACTCTTTTATTTCTCCTACTTGCGCTCAACGTTTAAATTTAACTCTAGAGAAATTAGACTTTGACTTATTGGTTGAAACTCCGTTAGGAGAAACCTTCGTTCCCTCCACTCTTTATAAATCTTGTTTGATTCAAATCGACACTTTCACATTACCTATCGATCTTATCTCTTTGAAAATACTTGCATTCGATGTGGTTTTAGGAATTGGTTGGTTAACTACTCATCATGCTAAAATTGATTATTTTTGTAAGGTTGTTAGCTTTCATATTCCTAACCAACCTATTATGCGAATTCAAGCAACCAAACAACTAAAGTTGATCACTATAAAATCAAGCCATAAAGATATTCGTTTATTGAAAAACGGATGTCAAGCTTTCTTAGCCATGTCACAGATTTAAACAAAAATACGTTAGTCTTGAATGATATTTTTGTTGTTAATAAATTTCCTGACATATATCCCTGAAGAACTTCCTGACCTACCCTCAGAGCATGAAATTGAATTTTGTATCGACCTTGAAGCCGATACAAAACCCTCAAATATTTCTTCTCCTAAAACAAACATAACATGCGTCGAAGACGTTGGCTCAAGCTGTTGAAGATTACGACCATACCATTTAATATCATAGTGGAATAGCGAACGTGGTAGCTGACGAGTTGAGTGGAAGATCGTATGCATTTATGAGTGCGATATAGTTAACACAAAGACCCATTTCGTACGACTTACAAAAGATGGAGATAGAGTTAAAGACTCCAAGAACCTATATGGATATAGCGAATATACGATTAAAACCGACTTTAATCGATAAAGTTAAAGCCGATCAAGCTACAGACTCATAGCTGATGAATGTGAAGAAGAAGGTTCAATAGAGCGTTATTCTAGAAGAAAGAATCAACGAAGAGAGGAAATATCAACCCTTGACTTAATTGGTCTATTTGAAATCCTTGACCGAGTAGGAACTATGGCCTATAGACTCGCTTTACCGCCAAGTATGTCGCGTGTTCATAACGTTTTTCATGTATCGATGTTACGTAAATATGTGGACGACCAGAACCACATTATTGAATTAGAATCGGATGAGATAGCGAAAGATTTAACGTATGAAGAGGTACCTGTTAAAATCTTGGATAAGAAGGAATATATTCTACGCTCAAAGGTTATACCTCAAGAGTTAGAATCTAAACGAGGTATCCTCATCTCTTCGGCATACCAGGTACATACGTAAATTTCTAGAGCGAAATTTCATAAGGAGGGGAGATTGTAAGACCCCGAATTTTATGAAATGAAGTTATTCAATTTTCTTATAGTTATTATGTTATTTAGTAAATGGTTAAATTTATAAAGGTTAAAGTTAAGGGTGATATTTGAAATTTTTTGCAAAGTAAGCAAGTTGATATAAAATATTTGTTGTGTTGGGGAATATTCAATTGGTCAGAAAATATTCGTACGACGGCACAATCATTGGTGGACCCCACAATAGAAGTATTGTCGTAGTTAGAAAATGACAGAAATATCTTTTTATAAAAATAATGGCGAAAGTTTTACCACTAAACTGTTGAACTACCCGGTGGTAAAAGTACAGTAGTACGCGTGGTTGCATAGTAGCACACGGTATTGATTATTGATGCTTACGTAAGAAGCCACTCAGTTTACTCAATTATTGCTACAGTAATTGTTGCATAGTATCTCACGTTATTTGATTCAATTATTGTCATAGTATCATCTGCATAATATTTTATATTATTAAATCAATAATTGAGACGACAAAGTTATTCATATTATTATTTGAAATATTAATGATGTCTAGAAAGTTCTGTCGAGGAGAGATTTGGTCATCTAATTGCGCGCCAATAGGGAGAAATCCTTATCGGAAAGCACCCTCTTTCCTGGGAATGATCTGGTTGTTAAATATTATGAGTTATAATATTAATGATGAATAATTGTTGAAGTATTAAGAATGTGTTTATTGAAAATAAGTGATTTACAAAAGTTAGAGAGGAATAATGCAAACTTAGAAAACATTATGGGTACCAAAGTGTAATAAGTTAAATTAATCTGGACCATTGGTGGTGGTTTTAATAGTAAATCAATATGGACCATTGATGGTGGTTTTAATAATAAATAAATCTGGACCGTCAGTGGTGGTTTTAATAGTAAATCAATCAGGACCGTCGGTGGTGGTTTTAAAAGTAAATCAATCGGGACCGTCGGTGGTGGTTTTAAAAGTAAATCAATCTGAACCGTTGCTTGTGGTTTTAATAGTAATCAATATGGACCGTTCGTTCTAACAGTGAATCAATCTGGACCATTCGTGAATTAGTTACTATTTAGCCCATTCTCCTATAAATAAAAGCTTAATTCTTCTTTCATTCTCACCAATTCACTGAGATTCACAAGAGAAGCTATAAAGAGAGAAACTATAGAGAGCAAGAAGAAGAGTATTCTGCTACTTCACTATTGTAGTATCCAGCCTTCTACTAAGGTAAGGGATATTATTTATTGTATTCGTAACGGGTATTATTTCTTTCGTGTTCATAAGGAATACTATTTTTCGTATTCATCATTTAATATGTCAGAATAACATGTCTACGCGGATTACGTACCGTATGACAGGTGAAAATCCATTTGCAGTTTTGTATGTTATTTCTTTTCATATTCTTAAATTTAAACTTACTATGGTAAGTCTTGCTTCTATAATCCTTGAAAGTAGTGGAATATCCTTGAGTTTTGTGCTTCATCCAGTATCATTTCATTGGAATATTGATATGAAATTTCTTATTAAATATGAATATTTTTCACGGGATACTATTCACGGGTTACTATTCACCCAATTACTATTCACTCAAATATTGTTCACTCGGGTATTCAGGGCATTTTTCATGCCTGAGTACTATTCATGAGTTACTATTCACGGGTTAATATTCACCCAGTTACTATTCACTCAAATATTGTTCACTCGGTTATTCGGGGCACTTTTCATGCTAGGGTACTATTCACGAGTTACTATTCATGGGTTACTATTCACCCAGTTACTATTCACTTAAATATTGTTCACTCGGGTATTCGGGGCGCTTTTCATGCTGAGGTACTATTCACGAGTTACTATTTACCTGGTTACTATTAACTCAAATATTGTTCACTCGGGTATTCGGGGCACTTTTCATGTCAGGGTACTATTCATGGGATACTATTCCTAATATACTATTCACAGGGTACTATTAACGGGATACTATTCACCAAAAAAATTATTTCTTTTTTGTCCAAATTATTTTTGATATATGGATGTTATTCTTGAATTTTACTCCACAAAGTAGTATCATGTTGACAATTTGGACATTATTGAATTCTGGATAAATTAAATTATAAATATTTAAAAATTTATCCTTTTCTTTCTTTTAATTGAATTCTTATATCATTGTCATCATCCTCATGCTTATATTGTGATGAAAGTCATCTTTGGCTTACGTGCATAGATGGACTATTGATTGGTATGATTATGAACAGGGATAATTCGGTATGATCATGACCATTGATGATTACACGAATATTCTTGGCCCGTAGTGCATGAATAATTTGTGGACGTGATACTAATTAATATCCTTGGCCCGTAGTGTATGGATGATTCGATGATGTGATTTATTTATTAAGCTGAGTCCCAATGATAAAGTTAATGATAAACTTTTTAAATCATAGAAGATAGTAGATATCATGCTCTACTTGACGCTTCTAATGGATTGCTTGTTCCGCCGCAATTAAACTTGTTGTCTATTATATTCTATCAGTTTAACATTGTTGAAGGCTAATGATAACTTATTGTGCATTATCTTAGTCATAATATTTCTTACCGAGCTAGTTGAGCTCACCATTTTACTTCCATTGTTCTCTTCAGGAAATGAGAACGTAGCCGGAACTAGTCGGGGAACAGAGTGATGGTCCGAGATGGTGGTATAATAGTCCTCACTATTCTATAAAATAGTGTGACAATAAATGTAATGAGGACTCCATTTGAGTTTGGATATTGTCTAGAAGACAATATTCATGTAAAAACTCTCAGCTCATGTTGTATAATTAAGTTTTTATTTGTATTCAGTACCATGTATTTGACAACCCAAGATGGGTGATGTCCACCTATTTTGGGGGCGTCACAACTGAGTATCTCGGGGTTATCTCCGAGATGGAAAAACGGATATTTTCGAGGTTGTCTCCGGAATTGGAACTGGTTGGTCCTCTAAGGTTATCTCTGAAATACAGAAATTTCGAGTGTCTACATACTTTATATATATTTAGTTTAATATGGAGATTTAAGATATATATATATATATATATATATATATATATATGACAATAGAATTTATCTAATACACAAAAAATATAACATAAGAAGCAAAAATATCACAACTAGGTTTCGAACCTAAGACCTATGGGTTATTGGGCCATTAAGTTACCACTGAGTCATTCTAATTTATTAGTTAACTAAATTACCGCCATAACTTGTAGCAGTAGATAGTGTAGCACATGAGCAAATGAGGGGCAAATGAGTAATTACTCATGTCGCTACAGCCTATAGCGACAGGGGAAATCTATTTCAATCCATGCCATCCAATGTTACGATCAACGGTATAGATTATAGTTGTTGAAATAGTCCCCGTGACAACCGATTGCCAAGCATGTTAGTTCCGGGCCTCCGACCCAAATAAACCCAACCTCATCAAACCTGGTTATTATGTCTATGCTTCGCAAAGTTTCCTATTTCTAAATAGAAGTAGGATATACTTACAAGTACTCCCTCACTCCGAGAATGAAAGTGATGATTAATTTTATGTGAATTTTAAAAAAATGTCAAATGATAAAATTATTCATATTTAAATTCTCATCTAATTGCATATTTTTTTATACATGAGTAGTGATATTATATAAATTTTTATAAATAATAAAAATATGACATTTAATACCAAGGATATTACGCACAAATTATTGTTAAAAAATAGATTATTTAATATAAGTAAATATTTAACTTGAGATTACATAAAATAATAAGAACTTTTATTCTTAGACGGAGGGAGTAACATAAATCATGAACATATTTTTAAGTCCAAAAATAAAATAAAAAAAGAAGAATAGTAATGGTATACCCCTAGCTATTCTTAGTTCTTATTTTACCTTTTTTCCAAATATATTATAAAATTAAATTATAATACTATCAGTTCTAAGAGAAAACGTAAAAGATGAATTTTTTTTAATTATGTTTTATGAACTAAAATAGAATAAAGTTATTTAAAAATGACTTATAAGTCAGTCCTAATAAGTTAGTTTGACCCATATTAATGTAATATCAATTTTATCCCTACTTTATTTAATTTTTTTTTAAAAAAAGTAAATTTGTAAAAAAGAAGAGTAAGATGCAACGTCACTTTAATTGGTGTTAGAATTTTTATTTTTATTTTTTTATAACTGAAGTCTTATATACTCTTTCATTTCCAACGCTGATGACAGAGAATAAACATAAAAACATATTGATGTTTGTAAACAAGTACAAGATATCAAAGAAATTTAAAAAAAAAAAGATTCGAACGTAAGTTAAAGTGATGTTACGTCTTACTCTTCTTTTTTACAAATTTGCTTTATAAATTTTTTAAAAAAAAATTACAATGCCAGTTTGTTTGGCATTGGATCACATTTTTATTTTTTTAAAATTTCTTTAAAAAAATAAAATCGTTTTAAAAAAAATTAAGATAATTTTTTTAAAATTTGTTTTAAAAAAAATATTTTTTAAAGTGGCGTTGGTTACCTTTCTGATTTTTAGCCCAAAAAAATCCAAAATTTCAACGCCATTTCAAATGGTGTTCACTAGTTTTTCCCAAATTTGATATGAGAGCCTTTACTCCCAACGACAGTCGCTGAAGTTTTTATTTTTTAAAAAATATTCGTTTAAAAATAAAATCATTTTTAAAAAAAATTAAACTTTTTTTAAAAAAAAGTTTTTTTTATTTATAAAAATTATTTTTAAATTAATTAATTTTGTTAAGAGGAGAACCTATTTCAAGAAAAGTTGAACAAAATGGATATAATTGAGAAAGTTGGTAAAATAAAATTATAAAATAAAATACTCCATGGGCCAAAACCCAAAGCCGTCATCCATATATTTTGTTTAAAGCGAGAAAACAGTCCTCTAATTTAATATTTTCTCTCTCTCATAGGGCTTTCGATTTCAACGTCATCACCTCCTTCCGATTCAAACGAAGCAGACGACAATGGAGAATTCAAGCATCATTCCGTATGATAAGCTGAATGGGCTAGCCAATTGGGTTAGCACAAATGTCGCCTCTGCTTTATTTGCGTCGCTTAAACGCTTCTCATGCATCAATCTTACCTCCGCCGATATAGACGATGAGGATGAAGAAGAGGCCAAGATCTCCCTCTCATGCTCACCAATCTTCAATGCCCTAGTGTTTCCACTTCCACAACTATTTCTGTCGAGAATCTCCCTGTTTGAGATCTATCCATCCATCCACTCCTGTTGGTACAAAATTTTGATTTTATATAAGTATATGTATGGGGTTATTGAGGTCGGTCTCTCTTGCTGGTTATTTTGTTATGTTAAATTCTATTGATCAAAAAACAAAGGTAGAAAATGAATAGTTGTAATTCATATTTTGTGTATTGACAAGTTTGGTTTTTTGTTTGATTTGATATCAGAAGAAGATTTTATAGGGGTTTAAATGTTTACACATTTTGGTATTTAGTTTATATGTTTAATTAGTTTTCTTGTAATTTTAGCTTCTCAGTTGTATCATTTAGATTCATTAAGTTTGACCTTTAAATTCTTTATGTATGATTCTCTTTTTCTGTCTTTTTTTTATAAATTTATTATAGTATTTCTGGGTGATTGGATTAGATTTATTGGCCGTTGTGCCAGGTTGTAATAGTTTATATTGTTCTGTTTGTGGAAAGACTTTATATAACATGTACCTATAGGGGTGCAATTTATTCTTTTGGCTTGAAAATGGTGTATCACCGTCTCTACACATCTCAGTTCTGTTAGAGATGAATGAGGCTATGTAAGACCCTGAATTTTATGAAATGATGTATTTAATTTTCTTATAATTATTAATTTATTTAGTAAATGGTTAAATTTGATAAAAGGTTAAAGTTAAGGGTGATAAGTGAAAATTTTGCAAAGTAAGTAAGTTGTCATAAAATATTCGTTTGGTTGAGGAATATTCTTTTTGTCATAGAATATCCGTACGATGACACAATCATTGGTGGACCTAATAACGGAAGTATTGTCGGAGTTAGAAAACGACAGAAATATCTTTTTATAAAAATAACGACGAAAGTTTTACCGTTAAACTGTTGAAATACCCGGTGGTAAAAGTACAGTAATACGTGTGGTTGCATAGTAGCACATGGTATTTATTATTGATACTTACGTGAGAAGTCACTCAGTTATACTCAATTATTGTTATAGTAATTGCTGCATAATATCTCTCATATTATTGATTAAATTATTGTCACAGTATCATCTGCATAATATTTTTAAATTAATAATTGAAACGACAAAGTTATTCATATTATTATTTGTAATATTGACGATGTCTAGAAAGTTCTGTCGAGGAAAGGGGTTTGGTCACCTAATTGCGCGTCAATAGGGAGAAATCCTTATCGGAAAGCCCATCTTTCCTGGGAATGATCTGGTTGTTAAATATTGTGAGTTATAATATTAATGATGAATAAGTTCGTGTTGATTAAAGATGAAATTGATATTTCTATTGTGTTGGGATTATTAGTATTAGTGTAAATCGACATTTATTTCGATAATAATTGATTTCTGGAGGTTAAATTGACCAATCGGGTAATTAATCGGATAAATAAACAATTAATTGCTATTATTTCACATGCATATAACTATTTGTTCACATGAATGGAACTATTGATTCACATGAATGTACTATTGATTCACATGCATATACTATTAGGGGAGGTGGTGCAAGTTTGATAATACTTGTAGGACTAAATTAAAAATAGAAGAAAAGATGAAGGTACTATACTGTAATAATTCGAGCCCCAAAACGTGCAATATGTTTTCCTATAAATAGAATCTCATTCTTCTTTCATTCTCACCAATTCACTAAGACTCATAAGAACAATTACTGAGAGAGAAGGTATAGAAAGAAAGAAAAAGAGTATTATGCTACTTTACTATTCCAGTATCTAGTATTCTTCTAAGGTAAGGAATATTATTTATTTCATATTCGCTTACGATATTATTTTTCGTATTTGTAAGAAATTTTATTTTGTTCAATATTCGCAAGAAATATTATCTTCGTTTAATATTTGTAAGGAATGTTATCTTCGTTCAATATTCGTAAGGAATATTATTTTCATTCAACAGTTGTAGGGGATATTATTTTTGTTCAATACTCGTAAGAAATAATATTTTCTTCCATACTCTGTAGTATGTAACTATTATTATTTCGTTTCAAATTTTGAATTCTACACTCATTTTGTTAAGTTTTGGCTTCTATACTCCATGAAATTAGTAGAATATTCTTGATATTTGCGCCTCATCCAGTGTCTTTTCATGAAAATATTATTCTAAGCATTCTTGATAAGTTTTAACATTTTCATGCCAGAGTACTATTCACGGGGTACTATTCCCGAAGTACTATTCACGGGTACTAATCACTCGGGTACTATTCACCCTGGGTACTATTCATGACAAAAATTGATTTCTTTTCGGTCCAAATCATTTTTGATACATTATTATTCTTGAATTTTACTCCACAAAGCAGTATCATGTTGACAATTTAGATATTCTTGAATTCTGGATAAATTAAATTATTAAATCTTTAATATTTATCCTTGATCTCGTTTGATTGAATTTTTATAACATTGTCATCATCCTCATTCTTATATTGTGATGAAATTCATCTTCGGCCAAGGGTGCAAAGATGAACTCTTGATTGGTATGATTATTACCAGGGATTATTCGGTGTAATCATGACCTGTAATGTTACAAGTGATGCGGATTATTAAGCTGAGTCTCAGCGACAATTGTTGGTATGATCATGACCATGCGTTCTCTTCAGCCAAGGGTGCAAAGATGAATTTTTGTTTGGCATGTTCATGACCATTGGTGAAAACACGAATATCCTTGGCCCGTAGTGCATGGATAATTCGTGGTCGTGATACTAATGAATATCATTGGCCCGTAGTACATGGATAATTCAGTGATGTGGATTATTTATTAAAGATGAGTCTGAGCGATAAAATTGATGATAGACTTTTAAATCATAGAAGATAGTAGATATCATGCTCTACTTGACTCTTCTAATGGATTGCTTATTCCGCTGCAGTTGTTGATCTAAAACTTGTTATCTATTGTATTCTATCAGTTGTTATATTGTTGAAGGCTAAAGATAATTTATTCTGCATTATCTTAGTCATAATATTTCTTACTGGGCTAGTTGAGCTCACCTTTTTCTTTCACTGTTCTCTTCAGGAAATGAGAATGTAGCCGGGACTAGTCGGAGAATGGAGTAACGGTCCGAGATGGTTGTTTTAGTAGTCCTCACTATTTATTGTGATAATAAATGTAATGAGGATTGAATTTGAGTTTGGATATTGTCTATGAGACAATATTCGTGTAAAAACTCTCAGTTCATGTTGTATACTTAAGTTTTTATTTGTATTCAGTACCATGTATTCGGCGACTCAAGATGGGTGATGTATACCTATTTTGGGGGCGTCACAGACTATTTTAGCTTAAGCATGAGAATTGATGAATATGTCTGATAAATTAACTATGCAGTCATGAATTAATCACATGACCATAGTAAATAAGAGTGTTGAGAGAGATGATAGGAGTACAGTGTTTAAAAACCCCTAGTATATATATCTTCTATATGTTTGGTTCTCCCTTAATGGTTTTTTATTCTTCAAAATATGCTATTGGATGCATTCAGGCAGACTTGAAATTCTAATATTTTTCTCTTAATGATAGTTTTTTGCTAATGGGTTAAATAGTGTGACAATTTATAATGAAATTGGGGCAAAGTATGCAATATGCGCAAAACCCAAAGACAGATTATCACAGATCAAACTCTACTTTAATACTACAGGGGTTAAGCCTTCTTTCTCCTTCATTGAGGCGAGAGGTTCCTGCTGGTCAAATAAAGGGGCGTTGTCATATCATGTTGCCTTGGGGTGACGCAGTATATCTGCAATTACCTTTTGGGACTTGCCATGAAAAAAACATTCTTTTGTGCATATGTACATATACTGCATTTAATTAACATGGTACATCCTGAGGTGGTGCAAGGCTATTATCTGTCATCTGAGTATCTGTTGATTATTTATTTTGAGTGTTTTATGTATTCTGTGTGTTTCAGCTCTTCAAAAGGGTCCATAATTAGCATCGAGTTAGACAAACTATTCTATTTTTTTTGTTATAATGGCCTTTGCAAAAGTCTTTTCTAATAGCTACTACTATGTTTTGGATTGGAATTAGTTGCTCGGTGTTTGTGCTTATAAAATATGTAATGTTACGTTGTTCTGGAATTCAGTGTTAATGAATATATTGTTTGCCCATGCTTTTATAGGCGATGGCTCCAAAATAGCCAAATACTGGACTCTTTGTGGGTCTGAACAGAGGACATATTGTAACCAAGAAGGAATTAGCACCACGCCCTTTTGATAGAAAAGGAGTAAGTTTTATATCTTTAATTTACACTGTTAATAATTTCTATACTATTGTAGAATTAGCTTACATTTCTCTTGCATTATGTATGGCATATGATACATTAGTGATATGTGTTTTATTCGGTAATTTCATTCAGAAAACCAGCAAAAAAACCATTTTTTGTTAGAAACCTTATCAGGGAAAACATATAGTCATATCAACTAGTCGAGGCTATGTCGTACGTCATATCAAGTTTGCTGAGAATTACAGGCTTTACTCAAGAAGTCATTTTGTGAAGGCGTAAGTAATATCTTATTTGAGCATGACTACTAATTTTTTAAGGGAATGGTTTATGTTACTTAGAGGATTAATAGTGTATTACTTGAACTTTATATGTTCTTTGATTTTCCATAGGCTCGAAGTTGCACTGCTCCTTATTGTTTACATCGGATATGGGTTCACTGAGGGAGGTGTTATTTCTTTTATTCTGCTAACAGTTAGCAGTTGGTTTCATGTGATTTCATTGTTCTTCGCTCCTTATATCTTCAACCCATCTGGGTTTGAGTGGCAAAAGTGAGTTGATGTTTATGTTTTGCATTGACCCCTTCAATCTTCTATGCTTGACTATATAGTTGGATTTTTGGGACCTTTGGTTAATTTGCAGAGTATGTTTATGATGCTTATTGAAATTTGACTCAGTCTTGTCTATATCTTATTTTTATCATGTATGACCAGAACTGTGGAAGATTTTAATGATTGGTGTAGACACTCAAAATTTAGTTTTCCTGTTACTAACTATGTAGGAGGACAAAAGCGTCTTTTTCACACTCCAAAGATAACCCTGGAGGACCACAACATCAATTCTAACCCCAGAGATAGCCCGAGAAATCAAGTGCAAAGCCCGGACTCAACCCTGGGAGGTCAAGCCAACCTCAGAGATAACCCAGAGGACATTCAGAGTCAACAGTAGGCCAATCTCAGAGATAATCCTGAGAAAAGACTGCTACAACTGCGCCAAAATCGGAGATAGACAAAATGGTCATTTTTCCAACTGAACTTCAACTTCAACCTAAATCAAATCAACTCATTTCAATACAAATTACATCAAAATATGTCCCACAAGAACCATATCTTAACTTCTGAGCACAAACTACGCAAAACGGCTCAACGGACTGCGTGACAGAAACCCGAAAATGCCATTTCGGTCATGGACCCATCTTCCTAGAATCAAAAAAGGGAAAATCCTATGTCATTGCATATCTCTCAGAAAGAGTTTTCCGGAATGGTATGGCACACTTCCATCGAACTCCTGGATTGAAAGTTATGAAGATTCAAGCGAAGCAGTAGCGTCGTCCAAAGTGCACATAGTCCAGGGCACCGGCGGTATGCAAGTACACCTACTGTCTGCACCAGATGTATACTTCTGCTCCCCATTATAAATAGAGGGCTTGGGGTGGCCATATTTGTAAGAGAAAAGGCGAGGAAGCCCTGTCCAATTTGCTTTGTACACACTGTAAACTGAGTGCTTTCTCATTTTAAACACTTGTGAGCTCATATATTGTCATATTTTTACCGGCGGGAGCCGAGTTTTCATCCACTTAAAGCTATAGAAGTCTTCTTTGGCAGTCCACTATAAGCCTTCTTACACACGTTAAAGCCTTTCTCTTCATCTTTGCACACACTCTTCTTCACGTTGAGAGTCGTGTTGTGTGTGTATGCCCGGACTTTGGTCCGTGGTTTTCATTTCTGTTTGTATATATATACTTATATATATATATATATATATATATTCAATATATAGACTAACATTATCGAGTTATGCCTCGATTGAGCCTGGACTCACGTCCGGAGCGTTTATTTTCTTATATATATATATATTTTTATATTTATATTTCTGTCAGGCCTGGAGTTTACTCCGTGGCCTTTTACTGCTTTATTTACATTCCGTCCCGCCTAGAGTTTACTTCGTGGTGGTTGATCGTTTTTATTGCTTTATTTACATTCCATCCTGCCTGGAGTTTACTTCATGGTAGTTGATCATTTTTACTGCTTTATTTACATTCCGTCCCGCCTGGAGTTTACTTCGTGGTGGTTGATCATTTTTACTGCTTTATTTACATTCCGTCCTTTGGAGTTTACTTACGTGGTGGTTGATCGCATTCTTCGCTTTATTTACATTTCTCGATCCCCCATGGAGGTGCTTCGTGGTGGTTGATCATGTCTATATATATATATATATATATATATATATATATATATATATATATATATATATATATTTTTATCGCTTTTATACATTTACATTTCGATCCCCATGGGCGTGCTTCGTGGTGGTTGATCATGTCTCTCTCTCTCTCTCTATATATATATATATATATATATATATATATATATATATTTACCGCTTTTATATATTTACATTTATGATCCCCCATGGAGGTGCTTCGTGGTGGTTGATCATGTCTGTGTATATATATTTACATCTTTTATATATATAACTGCTTATTGCTTTTCATATAAATTGTGGCATCATGTGAGCCTAGGAATCATGTGATCATAGATTCAGATCCATCAATCTAGATATTTGCCTTCCGTGATGGACATTTCAAATTCGAGTTATGGCGACTTGTAAATTATTCACGGTGTTTGAATTTCCTTAGATGACTTTCATGCCCATAAGGAGTTCGGCACTGCTATATATTATTTTCTCAAAGATGCTTCGCATCTCGAAAAGAAAAGCAATCAAGCCGAACATTTAATAATAAAAATGGAAGTATGAAATGGCCTCAATTACTATTGAGCACAAGGTTTGAAAAACCTATTTTACAAAACCTCACTGCTATATCATGTTTAAAACTGATTTTTTCATACAAATTAAAACCCTTTGTATATAGGTGCGAACGAGGCCTCGCACTACTTCCAAATAAGACACATTGACCCCCACATACACACACATTCATATAACAGTTTCTTGCAAAGTGGCGGTCACCGTGGTAACACGGATGTCGGGGGGTGCCTAACACCTTCCCTCCCTATAATCAAGCCCCCAAACCCAAATTAATCTCTGTTTCACAGACCCGTTTAGCAGTGTCACATCACTGGATCAATGTGGAAACCTTTTATCGGTTGCGTTGGTGCAACCAGTTAAAACACCAACTGGCGACTCTTACAGTCAAATCGTCGACATATAAATGTCGGACCTTTTTCACTTGTTTTTTAAAACAAATCTCACATAACATGAGAACACCAAAGAACAAGAACAGAAAAGGGACAAATAAAAATCTCGACGTCGACAATTGGATCAATCGGCTTCTGTATAAAGGTGGAGTTTGGGTTAAGGGAGATAATAGCTTGGACTCTTGGTGGGATGAAGAACAGGTTTGTTATAACTATTTTCTTTGAACTTGCCAATTTATTTTTCCTTTAGATGCATTTGATATCATTTTGCTTCCTCGTATCTAGTGGTTTCTTCTTTTTGATTTTTGTTATTATCTATTTTTGTGAAATTCTTTTTCCTAGTCTTTTCTATGGGAAAGAGTTTTGGATGTCTGGTATGAAGTAGCCCATTCTGCTATAACTTCACCATGTTTCCCTTGTAGCCAGGAAATTTTTTGACTTAGTTTTTCTATAAATGGAAAATTTCATATCTATATTTTTACTCATCATTATGCAGGCTCATATCCAAACTTTGAGGGGGCGGATACTTGAAACAATTTTAAGCTTTAGTTTTCTTATATTTCAATATGGAATCATGTACAAACTCCATCTTACAGGAAAAGACACATCATTTGCGGTAGGTTTGTCTTCTATTTTGCTTTGATGGCTCGCATGTTCTCTCAAATCTATTCCTTACTGTTGGCTCTCTGTTACTACGTTCAACTTGTTACCATTTTGGGGAAGAATACCTATTGTAGATACTTGCATGCAGTGTGGTAACATTCTTTTTATGCCCAAGTTTAAAGCTTCTTCACTTCATTTTTATCCTAGAAGGGCCTGTTTAGGGACTGCAATGCTTTAAACAGCAAGCCCAAAATCATATGAAGGAAAACATATAGTCTTGTCAGATGCTGCCATCCTAGTAGGTGGAAGACGGTCAAATTATATCTTAATTATATCTTTAAATTCCTTAATTAACCTTTTTTATTGGTGTACTGGTTGATGCTATTTTAATATTGGCAGAATACCTGGAGAATGAACCATGGTTGAAACTCTTGTGTAAGCTTAAGTATTGTTTCCAATTATAAACAGTCCTTTCTTGATTTCTTTTTCATATATGGCACTAATGTTAACCTCTTGATGGCAGATAATGTCAACTACGACGGGCTTTGTAGTTTTCAGTCGTACGAAGTTTGATTGTAAAGATGATGAATGATCATATATCAGATGATTTTATATAATTAATAATATTTTAGTTTTTTGTATTTCTCTCATAATTTGTTATGGGGTTATTGAGACATAATTTTTTTATATATAAAATAATTTTGACATTCGTTACATAACAAAAGAAAAGGCAATATTTATATCGTTGCAAATCATAATAAATTTCGTTGCACATGAAAAGTAAACGATAACGTATAGTGTCATTGTTAATTGACAATAACTTTTGTTGCTCTCTAAAAACAATCACCTTCGAATAGTATCGTTGCTAATTCATCATAATAATCCATAAAAAAATCTACGACAACGCAAAATTTCGTTGCAAATTAATATATAACTGGTTTATTTTGTACATTTAGCAACAAACATCGTTACCAAAAAGTACACAATTAGCAACAAAAACCAATTAAGGCAACAATTTCTATATTGTTTAGTAACGACAAACTTTGTTGGCAAATGTGTACCAAATGCAATGGATTTTATCTTCGTTGAAAAATAAAAAGAATCTTTTTGTTGCCAATTAGGCGTATTTTGCAACAGAAATTGTTTAATAAATTTGAAACAAAATATTTCGTTGCTAAATAATTTATGATTTTACACGAAAAAAAATTTCGTTGCGAAATATATTACTTTCTACAATGAAAAAAAAATCATTGCTAGACAATTAGCGACGCTCATTGCGCAACGAAATGTCCAACGACCGAAAAATCGTTGCAAATGGCATTTGGCAACGAAATTTTGCACATTTAGCAACAAAAACTGTCTATTGCAAAATCACCATTTTTTTGTAGTGATGTAACACATTTAATTAAATTAATCTACCACAATTCCATCAAATATTTATATAACTCAATAAATAAATTAATAAAGATATTTATTCAATTCAATAAATATTTAATATTATTTACAAAAATCTCGTTCGCCATATCTTTTCCACCTTAAAAGGATTCTGTCCCCAGAATTACGACTCAGTGAATTCGTCCCATTACATTCTCCCCCCTTACAAAGATTTTGTCCCCAGAATCGCTACACAAATTAAGCAAATAAAAGAGGATAGTTTTTCATCATTTGTTCTTCGAGTTTCCACGTAGCTTCTTCAGCGTTGTGGTTCCTCCAGATTACCTTAACAAAAGGTATTACTTTATTTCTGAGTACTTGCTCTTTCCTGTCGACTATCTGAACAAGAACTTATTCATAAGATAAATCTTTCTCAATTTATAGGTGTTCGT
Organism: Panax ginseng; assembly: GCA_020205605.1. Taxonomy (NCBI): domain Eukaryota; kingdom Viridiplantae; phylum Streptophyta; class Magnoliopsida; order Apiales; family Araliaceae; genus Panax; species Panax ginseng. The sequence goes on from CM035130.1 coordinate 81,644,291, forward strand.
ATTCTATAACGTGCTTGTAATCAGGCTTATACGGTCGTAACACAAAAACATGGAAAACATTATGGACATGTGCTAATGTCGGAGGTAAGGCTACCTCATAGGCAACTTCACCAATTCTTCGCAATACTTCAAAAGGTCCAATGAATCTCGGGCTTAATTTCCCTTTCTTGCCAAATCAGATCTTTCCTTTCCAGGGAGACACTTTCAAGAAAACGTAGCTACCAGATTAAAATTCTCAATTCTGTCAATGTTGATCGGCATATTTCTTCTGCCTGTCCTGAAGAACTATCAATCTTGTCCTGATCACCTTGACAATCTCAGTAGTCTATTGCACCAATTTCAGTCCTAGTAGTTGACGTTCACCAACTTCATCTCAACATAATGGAGTTCTACATTTTCTACCGTACAACACTTCGTAAGGTGGCATGCCAATACTTGCGTGATAACTGTTATCGTAAGAGAATTCTACCAACGGTATATGATCATCCCAATTTTCCTCAAAGTCCATGATACAAGATCTTAGCATATCTTCTAATGTATGAATTTTCCTCTCGCTCTGTCCATCCGTTTGGGGATTGTATGTCATGTTCATTCTCAATTGTGTTCCCATGCATTCTTGCAGTCACTTCCAGAAGTTCAATGTGAAACGCGGATCTCGATCAGAGACTATAGACACTAGAACACCGTGCCTTGAAACAATTTCCTTCACATACAATTTTGGCAACTGATCTAAGTTAAATCTGATCTTAATCGGTAAGAAGTGTACTTATTTCGTTAATTGGTCCACAATAACATAAACTGCGTCAAAACCTTTCTGAGTCATTGGAAGACCTACCACAAAATCCATTGTGATATATTCCCAATTCCATTCTAGGATTTCTAACGGTTGTAACAACCCACTCGGCCTTTGATGTTCTGCTTTAACTTTCTGACATTTCAAACACTTGGCCACACATTCGGCAACGTCTCTCTTCATATTCGGCCACCAAAAATGTTGTCGGAGATCCTGTTACATCATGTACTCCCTGAGTGAATCGAATATCGTGAATTATAAGCCTCACTCAAAATTTCCTCCTTTACCTCTGAAACTTACGGAACCCAAATTCTTTTCTCGAATCTCAATATCCCTTCGTTGTCGATTTTGAATTTCTCTTCCTCTCTTTCAGATATTCTTTTCTTGATTTTCTCACATTCTTCATCCTTGAGTTGTGCTTCCTTAATCTTATCCACCAAAGTTGGACCAGTTTCTATTTGAAAGTTTTTCGTTCGACTTCTTAGGATACTTCACCTCTAGCTCAAATTTCGCAATTGCTGAAATTAGCTACTCCTGGGTGGTTAACATAAATAGTTTCTCTCTACCCTTCCTGCTTAAGGCGTCGACAACAATATTCACTTTACCCGGATGGTATAAAATCTCACAGTCATAATCCTTTATTAACTCCAACCATCTCATCTGCCACATGTTCAAATCTTTCTGTGTGAAAATATATTTCAGACTCTTATGGTCTGTATATATCTCACTTTTCTCCCCGTAAAGATAGTGCCTCCATATCTCCAAAGCAAACACCACTGCAGCCAGTTCTAAATCATGGGTAGGATACCCCTTCTCATAATCGTTTAGTTATCATGATGCATACGCAATGACCTTGCCATTTTGCATAAGCACACAACCTAATCCCTTATGCGATGCATCACTATACACTATAAAATTTCCTGGTTATCCGGGAGAGACAACACAGGTGCCGAACTTAACCTTCTCTTCATCTCTTGAAAACTTTCCTCACATTTTTCCGTCCAGACGAACTTCACCGATTTCCTAGTCAAATTCGTCATCAGAGTCACAATTTTGGAAAAATATTGAATAAATCTTCTATAATATCCTGTCAGTCCTAAAAAAATCCTTACTTTCGACGGTGTCTTCGGTTTATCCCAGTTCATTACAGCTTTAACTTTCGATGGATATACCGAAATCTCGTCCTTGTTAATCACATGCCAAAGGAATTGCACTCGCTCTATCCAGAATTCACATTTCAAAAATTTGACGTATAGCTTCTCTCTTCTTAACACCTCCAATGTCACCGTCAGATATATTCCACATGTTCAACCTTGGTATTAAAATATACCAGAATATTGTCGATGAATACAACCACGAATTTATCTAAAAATGGTTTAAACACCTTGTTCATTAGGTCCATAAACGCTGCAGGAGCATTTGTTAGACCAAATGACATCACCAAGAACTCGTAATGACCATAACGAGTCCTGAATGCTGTCTTCAGTACATCTTCTTTTCTCACCTTCAACTGATGGTATGCACTTCTCAAATCTATCTTTGAGAAATACTTAGCTCCTTTCAATTGGTCAAACAGGTCATTAATCCTTGGTAATGGATACTTATTCTTAATTGTGACCTTATTTAATTCTTTGTAATCAATGCAAAGTTGCATCGACCCATCCTTTTTCTTGACAAATAACACCGGTGCTCCCCACGGTGATACGCTCGACTGAATATATTTCTTGTCTAATAATTCTTGCAGTTGAACCATCAATTCTTTCATCTCCACCGGAGCCATACGGTACGAGGCCTTTGATATTGGGGCAGTTCCTGGTACCAAGTCAATTACGAATTCTACTTCCCTATCTGGTGGAAGTCCTGGCAAGTTATTTGGAAATACATCTCCAAAGTCTCTAATGATGGGTATGTCTTCCAGCTTAACACTTTCCTTTCGAGCATCGACTATGTAGGATAAATATCCTATACAACCTTGTCTCAACAACTTCGTGGCCTGCATCGGCATCAGACAACTCGCTTGTCTACGCGACTTGCTACCATAAAATACCACCTTTGACGGAGTCATAAGGTTTACACACTTCCTTTGCCAATCAATTATTGCCCCATAATTGAATAGCCAATCCATTCCCAAAATGACGTCAAATTCCCTAAGTTTAATCGGGATTATATCTACCATCATTTTATGACCCTTAATGTCCACCCTACAGTTCTTATGTACAAACCTAATATGAATTACTTCCCTATTCGCAATCTTTATGTTCAAAGGGTATTCTAATTCTTCTTTAGGCAAATTCAAGTCCTTAGCAAAATCATCGGAAATAAACAAACAAGTAGCACCCGATTCAAATAATACGTAAGCATTAACATTATTGATCAGAATGATACCTGACACCACGTCTCAGGACTTCATAGCATCTTGTACGGTCATATTGAAAGTTCTGGCGGTGGGTCAGTTTGGCGGCGTCGATCTAGTGATAACCAGAGTGCTACCACTGCTGCTTCCTTTACTTGCACCCACTCCTGCTCCTCCTACTGCTTTCTTGGGATAATCCCTGGCTAGATGATCCCTTGACCCACAAATAAAATAAGCCCCATTTTTAGGGTTAGGGCAATTTGGTGCTATGTGGCCTTCCTTACCACAATTGTAGCAAACCCTCTTCCCTTTCATTCATATTCCCAGGTGATTCTTTCCACAAGTGGGACAAGCTTCTACTTTCTTCTTCTGACTCCCTTGCTGACTCCCGGTAGACATATTCTCATTCCACTTCCTTTTCTGACTATGACCACCACCATTATTATTGTTGCCACTAGCTCTGTTGGTCTTTCCTTCATTCTTTTTCTTCTTATGTTCCTGATTGTACCTAGTCAAGGCATCACTTCCACCTTCTGCAATAATGGCCTTCTCCAACACCCCCGAAAAAGTGTTCAATTGGAACATTGACACTTTCAAGTAAACTAGATAAATTTTTTAAAATGAAAATTCAGAAAAAATAAATAAACTTGTTCTCTGTATATAAATGAGCCGGCGGTCGGTGGGCGATGACCACGCTCTGTTCTCTCTTCTCCTTCTTCTCCCTCTCTTCTCTGTTGCGCTATGGGTTGCAACTCTTCTCCCTCATTCCTCCCACTCTTCTCCCTCATTCCTCCAACTCGTGCCCCTCGTTCTTCTTCAACTACTTCTTCTCGACCGAGAGTTGTGTCTATTCGACTATCTGGAATTATAATACATCTGCGACTGATAATAGCGACCATCTGTAGTCGCTGTTTTTAATGATGTGGACTTATTAGTGACCGCATGTGGTTGCTAATATTTTGTGGTCACTATAAACTTGCATGCCAACATATTACGCTAATTTGTTGGCGGTAAAAATACACTGGATACTGATTCGCAACTGTATGCAGTCGCGAATATTAGATAGCGACTAGATACAAGGACTGTCGCCAACATCGGTCACTATTTCTCACATCTGCAACCGCATAAGGCGGTCGCATAATTTCTTGGTCACTGATGGACCATTTTCTTGTAGTGATAATTTGAGCATTGATGTTGTGAATGGCGCTTTATTTGAGCCTCTGCGTGCTGATCAGAGGGATAGAGATCACATTCTTCGGCGACTATTTTTGATCATTATCAGAGGTTGTAGTTGGGCTTAAATCTAGTTACGCACAACAAGTAAGTATACGTGGTCAACAAGTAATAAAGTGAAAGTAGATTATCGTTCCCATGAGGAATTATTAATACAAATTACCAAATACTAACTCTTAACTAAACCAATTTTATTTAAACAATCAATTAAAGGTTATAAATTAAATTATTTAATTAAACTAATTCTAATTACCACTATTTAAAAATTAAATTATGGAGATTTAAGATCACAACTTCACTTAAATTACTACACTTTTTATCAATTACGCTCACTATTCTGAATTGTTAATCAAGAACGCATAAATAAATATGACCATCTCTCAATGCATCATACTCAAATCAACTTAAATCCACATATGATAGAATTAAGACGAACACCCTTAACTAATTCACTATATCACTATGTGAATTATAATTAAAGAGGATTTTAAGCACAAGTTCTTTATCATATTACATGTGATGTATAGGTATATCTCTATCCTAGACATAAATTATGAATTCCAACGTCATGCAAAAAATACAATCAAATGCTATTATGATCAGATCTAAATCTATAATCTATCTCTCGAGTTCATATAGACTATCATGGTAATTGTTAGCTAGGAAACTAAGCAATAAACACAAACCATAATAGAAAATCCAAGAATAATCACAATAATTAATAGAGAAGAATACTAAAATAAACTACGCAACAAGCTCCATTGTAATCTTAAACAATAATTTAGTTCATGATTATTGAATTAAATCTATAATTGAATAAACATTAAAAGACAAAAATAAGATTAAAGAAAAGAATAAAATCTGTTGTCAACAAATCTCATGCTCCATCTTTCTCATGCTCTTGATCTTCAATGGTCTCCAAGTTGCTTTAATCTCTAAATCTAATAAAAATTAGGGTTTTGTCTTAATGTAATGGAATCATCCCCCTTAATCCTTTTGATTATCCTCCTTTTATATGCCTCTTCATGTGTCTTTTAGTCCTCTTTAAAGTCCTCGAACAAACAGCTCAAACCAATCCTCATTGAACTCAACTTCTGTAAACTCTTTTTTTTCCTGACAAACCTGGCCCGACGGGCTTTTTGTACTAGGATTGCCCGCCTCGACAGGGGTCACTCTTGAATGCCGCCCCGATGGGTTTTTTACACTAAGGATTCCCGCCCCGGCGGGCTTTCTGCTCCTAAAATTACAAAAATGCCACTAAGCTCCATTTTTCATATTTTGACCTTCTGAAGCCGTTTCCTACAACATAAACACAAAAACAAGTAACAAAAAACTAAAAATACTTAAAATAAACAAAGAATTAAGCTTTAACGATGTCCAATTCTTAGGTATAAAACCCACTCATTAGTTATTTTCTAGCGGATAACTCATCGCCAGTCTCTTTTTCTTTGGTCAGTGCCACCCGTGATGTGAACCGCATCAAAGATTTTGATTGGGGCTCATTCACCTTCGCCTATTTCCTTCGAGGGATGCGTCTATTCTTAGAAGGCATGACAGAGGCTTGACTACGCTTTTACCCATTTTTGTTGGTGAGTAGTTTCTCATTATCTTTTAATTTCCCTCGCTCCGGTTGTTAATCTTCATGAATAAGGATATTTGATCTTTCCATTTATAGTTTTGGGCATATGAGAGGCTCCCTTGCCTACGCCCAACTACTACTTTAGGTTTGGAGACCTATCAGTGGGGACGACGCTGGTATTATTCCACCTTAGAAGAGGTTCTTGTAGCGGAGGGGTTTACCCATATGGTTCTTAGGTCCATGATGATGACAGCCTGGATCGCCTGTGTTAGAGAACGCACTCATTTGGAGCAAATTGTTAGCTTAACCTAGCGGTTGGACTGGGCGCATTTTTTCATCAGGCATCTAGGTAGAGATCCGTCAGAGGTAGATTCTTTTGATCCAACCAGCTCTGGCGCTGGCCCCTCAAGTGGCCCATATTCTGATAGTTTTACTAAAGTAGATTCCCCTCTGTATCGACCCGATATTCCCTCTAGTAGAGATACGGTGACTTAGTCAGAGTTATAACAGGTTGATCGACTGGATGATGTATATATCATAGATTTCTTTTGATAGGCCTCTGTTAGATATTGGGTGGCTGTGCCCCATTTCCCTGTACTTTTTGTTTTTAGTTGTAATTAGAGATGATGTATTTAATCTTTATTGAGATGATGGTGTATTTAAGAATGTATGTATAATGCTTTCTATTTATTGCATCATAGTGTCATTTATGATTGTCATTTATCATGATGCATGCATTATATGTTATCGATATGTATTTATATTGATGAGTTTAGCATTGACCGCTGGATGGTCTCATGATACGGTTCTACAGATGTCTTCATCCATTGTTACCCGTTTTGAGCATAGTCCTCCTACTTTGATAGCATAGTCTTTGAGGACGTGGCATGATAGTTTGCCCCATATAGATTGAGTGGCAGTTGATCGTATGCTAGGACATTCCATGGCCCTCTTGACCTTCCAGGTACCAGCAGGCTTTGTGGAGGGTATAATCTCGTGCTGGATCCCTGAGCGACAAGTTTTTAGGTTTGGGACCTATGAGTTAACTCCTATATTAGAGGAGTATGAGCGCATCATAGACTTTCTCCTGGACTGGCCTTATGCTAGGGTAGCTGTTGGAGAGTTGAAACGGTAGTTCATGACTTTGACCGGTTTACAACGCACTATTGTCTTGAACGAGATTACCTCAAGGCATGTGGCATCCCTAGATTTCTTGATCGACCATTTTGGATGGCTAGATAACTATTTACTGCACTAAGGAGATTTTTCCATTTCTGAGGATGAGTGGCGGGCTGCCCGACTGTATATGCCATTGTATATTGACCATCTGGATATTGGCCTTTTCACAGTAGTTAGTACCCTCAAGGAGGGTCGGACCATCCTACTTATGATATTAGCAGAGACCTTGATGTCAGCCACGTTCTGTCATACCCATCCTACTGAGTTCTTTCGAGGTAGTGCTGTATTGTTATTCATCTGGTTTATAATACATCTGAGATCGATTGACATTTTCAGACATCACGAATATTACTTGACACATAAGATATCTGAATCTTATTCTTTTCACCCGGGTGATTACGTAGATGTCGCGTCTTGGTTTGTCTTCTTGACCATGATTGAGGATCCTTTCTCCATCTTGCATTGCTCAGGATTCAACTCCACTTATAACTTTATTACTCATGCCATGGGTATAGACTTTTTGCCCTTGGCTGGTTTGAGAGGAATGACTACATATCATCCTTTGGTTGTCATGGGACAGTTTGACCAGTATCAGGATGTCCATGATTTTGATGGAGCTTCAGGTCAGCGGTCATCAACCTCATCTTTGTCAGAGGATGACTTAGCCAAAGTTTATGATTACTGGACCCATCGGGAGAGGGCTGATTTTTTATCGAGTCATCCTGGTCATTCCTCGGAGTATTCTGCGTGGCTAGAGGCATACATTGCATCATCCATGGTTGTTTATTCAGAGCCTAACACTGATTCGGATGAGGAGGAGCCTATGTAGGATCCTGTTTCTCCCATAGAGGATGAGTTATTTGCTAGTTTGATAACATCTCAGGTCAGTGACATTTAGCTCTTTAGCTGCTGTTGCCCCACCTTCTATAGAGTCTTTAAAGCAGATGATATGACTTCTAACCTTTGAGAGGGATTAGACTAGGGCATTGGCATTGACGACCCTATCTAGCCTGGAAGTTACTTTTATTGAGAGAGACGAGGCTTGAGCTACCAGAGATGCTTCTATTGCTGATAGTACTGCTCTCAGATCCTATATGAAGGGCATTGTCATAGATATAAGTGTATTTATGGATGATCATGGCAGTACTCTCTAGAATGCAGTAGATCTTTTAGGTCGTAGTGAGACTGCAGGCTAGGAGCTCAAAGATGCACCTCCATCTTCAGAGAGGGATGCGATGTTGGATTTGCTGTCCCATTTGACCGCGGGTTTATAGACTAGCTTTCATTTTCCTGCATAGATTAGGTTAGCCATTTTTGTCATGTATAGGATACATTATATATATTAAACAATATTATATGGCAAGGAAATATATTTTAATTCACTTCCCTTTTGCATATGTTTTGATCTTGGCTCGATGATTGCCATTTTCTTTATGATTAGCTATCTTGATGTATCACAAACTCTTTCCTGATGGACTGACATTGAGATGTCGGAGTGTCTCTTAAAAGGCTTCGTTGATTATGGAGGCTTTATAGAATTTGGTTTTACGTAAGGTTTGGTGTCTTGAGACTGGTATTTAATTGGGTTTTTTGGGTAAAGGTAAGGGATTTGACTTTTTCTTTTGAATGTTAGACCGCACCATAGATGGCTGCCTACATACTGCTGTAGAGGGGAGATCAGGTCTTTCGTAGTTTAGGCTTTGTAGTGAAAACCTGAATTGACTTGATTTCTCTTTTTTTTTTCTTTTTTTTCCAGAACTAGGATGTTGGTATGCAGGTAATTCAGACATAGTAATTTTTCATGGTGTCTGAATTGATAAGATGGGGAAATTCTTCCCCATCCATTTCTTGCAGTCTAAGGGCTCCTTCTGTCAACACTTCTTTGACGATGAAAGCGCCTTCCCAGTTTGGGGCGAATTTTCCTCTGGCTTCATCTTGATTGGTGAGGATCTTCTTCAGCACGAAGTCATTTTCTTTGAATTGCCCAAACCGGACCTTCTTGTTGTAGGATTGAGAAATCCTTTGTTGATATAGCTGACCATAGAAGATCTGCTGCCCTTTTCTCATATATCAGAGATAGCTGGTGGTACCTTTCTTGCATCCTATGGTCTTTGATGAGTGGGATTTATACCCGCGAATTGGATACTTTATGACTTAAATAGTTGCCTAATTTCGTAGATTTTATATAATTTTATATGATTATAGTGTTATTGTGCTTAACCGACGTATTGTAGGGCTTTACAGGACTTTTCTAGCTTTCAGGGGACAAAATGGACAAATTTCATACACTAGCGCCGCAGTGCCAATGCCAAGCCTTGTGCTCGCGCCGCAACGCGACCCTCCTGTCTTGCTGATGTCATCCGGTCTTTGCCGCCATGGTTCCTTCCTTCATGGACTCATGCTTATAACATGAGCTCTAGTATTTTCAAGTCGACGTAGCACCGCAACGTCACCCATAGGCCTATTACCTTACCAGTCATGTGAGCTCACAGTGCCTGTGTAGAGAAGGGCTTGGTTTGACCTAACTAAAGAAGGAAACATATATATAAATCAAGGAAGCCTCTGCATATGAGATATCAGACATCAGACATAGACATCATAATATAGCTTAGGATAAAATAGTTTAGTTTTTCTTTCTCTTTTGTAATTTTTCTCTCTAGTTCTTAGTTAATGTCTATAAATATAGATTAGGGAGAAGTTTGGCATTTCCTTGGAGCGACATTAGTAGTGAGCTACACGGATTGGAAAGCATGATTTGAGCAGAATGCTTGGAGACTGAAGGGCCTTGACAGAGTTTATTCTTATCCATTTATTTCCTCTGATTTTGTAATCCATAAATGTTATCTTTATTGCTACTTATATTTTGTTCAATAGCTATGAACTAAGTATTGTCTCTAAGGCTATAATGGAACCCTTTGTTATTTAAATTGACTGTCTTATCTCTTTGGTTGGAACCATATGGTTTGGTTTAATATATTCATGCTTAATGATTCTCTCTAAGACATTAGTGATGATTTTGGTAATTTACATGATATTGAAAGAAGGATTGTAGATTTACACAATAATATATTGGCATGTGATTATAGGTTTTGACTGCATAAGTTGTGCGTAGAATAGACATATATTTGTGCGCCATGTGCGACCTATTTGAGAACTTATGCTTAAATCCTTGTTATGATTAATTCGCATAGACATGTGTAGGATTGTATCTAGCTTGGACGTTCTTTTCTGTTCTATTCCCTATCAAGTGGATCTGGAAAAAATATGCTTGTGCATACCTCGACAGAGGTGTATGAGCACCTGTGTGTTCTCGGTCGATAAATTGTCTTGACCATTAAGACCAAAGAGACAATGGTAGGAAGTTTGATGAAGCATAACATGTCAGGTTTTCGACAGAATGCATGTGTGGGGTGAAGTTGTAATCTTAGCTTTTAATTCCTTTGATTACCATTCGTTATCCATTTACTTGCTTTGATAATTAGTTATACTTAGATTAATCACACTTCCATTTATTGTTATTCGAATAAGACTTTAGCGATACAAAGTCGGAACTTGTGACGCCCCCAAATTTAGGTACTTGAAACCCAAACTCGGTGCTTCACGATTCCATTTCTATGAGCGGAATAATACTAATAATAATAACAATAATATAAATACCAAACTTAATTTGCATATATATCAGAGTCTAATCCCAAGTATGCAACCTTTAAGACATTCATTACATGATAATTACTAGATATCATTGTCTTCATAACTTAAACTATTACATAGATAACATAGAACTCACTCAACAACCTTTCCTTTTCCCTTGTTCTTAGCAGAGCCTTCAGGTTGTTTACACATAGCTGAAAACATTTAAATTAAGCAAGGATGAGCATTTGAGTGCCCAACAAGTAATAGCAATCAATAACAGTTAGCTGAAGAAAGTAAATGTTTTCTTTGAACAATACTTCTACAACGAATCAACAGTTGTGAACTAAGCTGAACCAATAATAACAATATATCAATTCTATATAAAAAATTTTGAAACTACGTACTGACTATTAATAGGGATCAGTCGACAGACTATGAATATTGTTTTCTATTTTTGAAAAGGTTAAACAGAACTTCATCTATAAACCGTCATAACTTACGAACACGGGGGGTGATCAAATGTTATGCCCTGTATTGATCAATACTACATGTTCAAATGATATTTTCGTCCAAAGATATCCGCCTTTTAGGCGTAAAAGTTTCCCAGTTCGGAATGTTCATACTAGTCTAGAATCCGAACCAAAACAATTCGGTTGGATACAATAAAGTTCTATCTTGTTCAACAATATTTTTAAATTTGTGTCTAGCTGAATCAAATAGCTTAGACGGCTTTTAAGTCAATGTATACATACTAGAAACCAATAAGTATGTATCTACATGTGATAAAATATAATGATTATCTAAGTGAGGTCATTTGTATAAACCATGCTTAGAAATTAACGAACAGAATATATATCTTGATCTATTTTAACAAAATTAAAGAACTTGTACAACATATTATAATCTAATAACTTACTTATACAGAATCATTGCATAAGTATATACAAGGTTATAACATTTGAACAATGAAAAAGAATAGTTCAGATATTAGCTTACACATGTCCATTGCATAAAGTAAATGCAAAGTTAAGATACTTGCATGATTTCTTTGCTTATACAACTTAGTTTTATCTTTTATATCAAGACCTATCATTAATAAGATCATTCGTTTGATTAGAATAACATATTATAACACCTAATCTCGCTTATTTGCGATTGACAAGACATAACCCAAGCACATTGTCACATAAGTTTAATAAATCGTTGGACTACAAACAAACATGTATTTAGTCAAATTATCTAAGTCCGATCAATTTACGAAATATGTCTTTGTATCGACGGATTTATCGCAATTATCGAGTCTAAAATTTTATCCTCAGAGTTCAATATCCATTTAAATAACTTAAATATGAGTCATATTATTTTTAAATGACTTATAATAATTTTTAATTAATTATTATTATTTATCATGATTTTTTAAACACCTAATCATTATTAAATGATTTAAATATTAAATAATTCTATTATCATTAATATTTAATTAATATTAAACTATTAATGAAACAATTGCCAAAATATTAAAATTATTTATAATAACTCAAAATATTTTTAAAGTATTAATATTACCCTTAAAAGATTTTTAGAATAATTAAAATCATTTTAAATAATTACCATTAATATTTAAATATTAATGTATTATTTATCAAAATATTAAAAGTTATTAATTATAACTTAAAATATTTTTCATTCATTTATATCCTTTTTAAATGATTTTTAAATAAATAAAATCATTTTTAAATTATTTATTTAATATAATTAATAAATAAATCTAATATCATTAATATTAAATTATTAATGAAATTATCCTTTAAATATTAAAAGTTATATTTTATAACTTAAAATATTTTTAAACACTTTATTTTCATTTAAAATAATTTTTATAATATTAAAATCATTTTTAATTAATTTATTTAGTATAGTTATTAAATAAATCTAAATATCATTAATATTAAATAATTAATGAAATTTATTTTAAAATATTAAAAGTTATATTTTATAACTTAAAATATTTTTAAATACCTTGTTATCATTTAATATGATTTTTAATATAGTGAAAATCATTTTTAATTAATTTATTTAATGCATTTATTAAATAAATTAAATATCAAAAATATTTAAATAAATACTAATATTTATGGAAAATATGTCAAATTATTAAAAGATTATTTTTATAACTTAAAAATTATTTTTAAAATTATTTTTGTAATTTTCAGAAATTACTTTCTATTTTTAAATGATTTTTAGAAAATAAATTAAATAAAATTAAAAGTTTGTCGCTAAAGTCTTTAGCGACAGAAAGTGTAGTCTTAGGTGCTCTTGAGGCTCAAGAACAATCAATGTCAGTGATCGAGTAGCATACTTTGACCAAGCTTAATTCTTAATCTGTAATGTTTCTGGGCTAGCTGTTGATCATATCATGTAGTGTTAATGTAACACTACAAGTATCAAGAAAGTTTTAGGTCAGATTTCAACACACAAACAAGATATGGAAGTTCAAACTATCTGTCACACATGTTCTTTATTTTCTGGGTTACCCAGAAAATAAAAATAGTTCGACTGATCACTTTTGGGCTTCTACAACTTGCTTCCTGTGTTATGTTTTGGTGTTCTAATGGCTCTAGATTGTAGCCAGCATGACAAGGAAGAGATCTATTACATAAAATCAACATAACAACAACAGAACAAGCAGATCTATGCTGGTCAAAGTTTGTCAGAGATCATGCTCATCAGTTTTCTAGGTTATCTAGAAACACTACTATAAAATACTAAATAGACAACACTTAAACAACAATGATTTTATAAAAAACATTATGGTATTTTTTTTAACAACGTTTTTTAATAAAACATTGTAGATACATAAAGAAAAAAACGTTATCTATTTATAAGAGTAATTTTTAATTTTAAAAAAACGTTATATATATGAAAACACGGAGCTTATTGAAATTAAAAACACTCCCCGACTCCCAGCCTTCCAACAACTGAAGCAGCTCTCCCCTTGATGTAAGCGAGTGAATTAGGGCTTCCTTTACTTTTCTTTCTATCTATTACTCTCTCGCGAGATCTTTAGTTACAGATTGGTTCTACAAGAGGTTGGATTAGGGTCTGGAAGGGAGTATAATGGAGCAGAAGCAGAAGTACCAGCAGTTTAAAGGTCAGCCCAGGCTCCCCAAATTCGTAGTCCCTAAACGATATGACATAAAGCTGAAACCGGACCTCACCGCCTGCAAATTCGCCGGCAACGTCAATATCTTCGTCGATGTCGTCGCTGACACCTAGTTCATCGTTCTCAATGCCGCCGAACTCTCCGTTGATTCCAATTCCGCACGGTTCAGATCGCAGGATGGTTCGAAGGTATTCCCTGATCCATGTATTTAAGTTTTAATTAATTGATGTTGGTGTGAATTTGTGATGAATGGATAAATTAGTGAAAATGAATTTATTTTCTGGTTAAGGTATTGGAGGCAAAAGAGGTGGAATTGTTCGAAGAGGATGAGATACTAGTGGTGGAGTTTACTGAGAGTCTTGCTGCCGGAGCTGGAAGTTTGTTTATTGCATTTGATGGAACCCTAAATGATAAGATGAAAGGTTTTTACAGAAGGTTAGTGGCTCTCCTTTTGATACCTGTGATTGTTTTGCATGACTCTGTTTTGTTTTTCTTTTATGTATGACATTTGACATATGAAAAAAATAAATAAAATCTTGTGATCATCACTCTGTCCTTTTGACAGAGTTAGATGTAATTGTTTTTTATTTTCTAGTATTAAGTTTAAGACTAATTTTTATTTTATTTTTGTGATTTTGGAAAATTTTGTTGAAATGATTTGTGTAATTGGGCCCTAAGGTTTGGCAGAGCTCTTTTTAAAGTCAATTTGAGATATTTTTGAGTTTGAAATGTCTTAATTGACTTGTGAAAGTTAACAATGAACAAAGGGAGTATATCACATAAGATTTAAAGTTTAGGTATTGCAATACGAGAAAACAAAGCAATATTCACTAACCCTTGTAGCCACTAGCTTTATGTCAATTGGTGAATAAGAGTTGCTAAAAAAAATTCTGCATTATTTCATTTCATTTTGTTTAATTATTTTCTGTTTCTGTTTTTTTTTTTTGCGAAAGAGGATATGAATATACTTGTATTGACACTCATTCTAGCTAACTAATATATTTTATTCAAAATTGTGTATATTATTTTATTAGTACTTATGAACATAAAAGAACAGAATATTTGATGCTACTGTTGAATGTATTAGCAACTGTTAACTTTTAACTTTTTAACAAACATGTATCATATTTTGTTAAATTGTGTTCCTGTGAATAACTTTAACTTAGTTTAGCAACATAAACTGTATTCTGATGGATTAATTGATAATTTGTTCTTTCCCTTTTGGTATGTAGGAGAATAGGCAGACAAAACACCCACAGTTACTTTATGAAGCAAAGGTGTATAACATTCTTCAGGGAGGAAGTAAGTATAACATAGTATTAGTTTACAATGCTTTTGTATACATCTTGCTGTCCTGATTATTCGCTCTCTCCTTTCAGCTGGTATTGCAAATATAAAATGGTGTGGGGTTGATGGAGAGGACAACGTTCTTGTCCTCGACTTACTAGGACCAAGTCTTGAAGACCTGTTGGCTGATCAGATGGTACTTCAATTTTGTTATATTATTGTTTACTACTGTGTATTCCCTCTAATACTGTTGTTTTTATTTTGACTTTTAGCTTCACCTTCTGCTCTTGATTCATGAATCATGTTAAAATACTTCATTAAACTGCAACCCGTTTAATACAAAGGCATGTCAGATGGACAACCAATAACCTGAACCATATTAAAGGACGATCCAAGTATTCTGGCTTCATTTTGTATTGGTGTCGTTCAGTGGTTGCTTCACATCACATATTCCCAGCCTCTATATAACCTCATAACATTGACGGAATTTTTGTTCTTCTGTCCGTCTCCACATCTATGTTTCAGAGTTAATTTTTTTAGTATCAATTTATTTGTTATTTGACTTTAGTTTATCTGGACAGAATGGTCTGTTTTGTTTTCAAAAAAGTTTTTTGTTATTAAAATGTGTTTGGTTACTTTGGCCATGAACCTATGTGGCTATATGCATCAATTGTATGAGAATATCACAGATATCTGATGGGCTAATTTGATATGTTTTATTATTGTTTGACATATTCATTTTTTTCTTAGTTATGTTTTACATAAACATTGCTGTAGTTATTAAAATTTTTTTGGTAGAATGACTGCAATTATAAATGCAATTTGTTTCTCATTTGCAGGACAGACAGTGCCTTGAAGTTTGGTTGGTTTTTCCTATTCTACATGGTAAGTTCAGTTAATGAACCTGTACATCATGATTCACGATTTTTTTTGGTATTTATACATTGTTTGATTTGTTTCTAACCTATAAGTCTCTTCATTGGATCCTTTTAGTTCCATTTATTGTGCCTTATTATCATATTTTAGCTTTTCATTTACTTAGATGGGAGAATGTTTAGAAGAGACAACTTTGTGTTGGGTTTAAGAGTTGCATATTGTATAAAAATGTAGTTATAATGTTTTGTTCGTGGTAATTCTGAAATTATATCGCATCCTTTTACTTTGCTATTATTTGATCTCTAGGCATGCACAATCTTGATATGTTTAATGGTCAAATTGTCTCATGATGGTCAGAATTCACAATAACCAACGTCAGCCAAAAGCTTTGTTGTAAAAGATTACTAAAATTGATTTTATATCTGAACTTCCCTTGAGGGGCTTCCATGATATCTTGAAGCTTTTTGTCAAGGTCCTCAAATGTAGCATAATTACCAAAATTCACAGCTAAGTGGACTTTACTGCACATTCTTCTGATCCTTTTTCTTTTTTATGCTATGCCAGGAAACCCCCCTCCTTTTTGGGAGTAAGATTTATTTGATGGATATCATTCACCCTCAAACCATATGTATGAGTAAATCTGAATGTTTCATTGCCGGTGAGAGTGGAATAGTATAGTAGACTTTGAAGTTTATGGATCTGATATTCATTAGCTCATCATAAACAATCAATTTTTGTGTGTGGCGATTTTTACTTTGATAAGTTGTAGAGTTTTGTGGATTGGTCTTTTTGTTTTGGCCTTTTACTAAGAAAAGATGAAGATGTCGTGAAACTATTGAGAAATTATGGGGTTCTCCTCACTAGAGATGTTCAAAAAAGTTATTTAATTTGTAGATCTGTATTCTTCACTTTCATATTTTAAATAATATTTTACTCTTACAATCTTTCAGGGGCATCCTTGCAGCTGTTGATGTCTTTTCTGACCATGCGTTGGTTGGGGTAAGTTTTATTTATTTTGTGTCTGTGTTTGCACTTGTGTTCATATATGTGGCCCATTGTGGTAAATTGATATTCTTAAAATACTTTCTAAGTGATGTAATTATTTAGTAGATACTATGTAGGAATGAAGATGTATGTACTCAGGCAGGTGGTTAAAGGGAGCTGCCAAGTACTGCACATCTCAGGTCATCATCATGAACCACCCTGGACAGATTGGAAATGGATATGCCCCAGTTCTTGATTGTCACACCTCTCACATTGCTGTCAAGTTTGTTGAGCTCTTGACCAAGATCGACAGCTTAGGTAGTGCACCACAACTTAATTTTATGGATAGTTGGGTATATTTTATGGATGTAGTAATTTCAAACTGTAAACGAATGATATTATTGGGATGTATTTTGAATAGTTGATACATTTTGACTTTAAATTTAAATGAGAATTTAGATCTTTTAGCTATATATCATGTTATTAGCATATTGCAAGTGCATTGGTAATATAGGTGAACCATAACTTTTTTTTTCCTTTATCTACAATATTTTAAAAATGTTGTATAAATTGGTTAAAAACGTTGTCTGATATATTAAACTACAACGTTTTTATCCAAAAAACGTCGTGGAATCATATATTTTACAACGTTTTTAAGCATCTGCTAATTTATGAAAAACAAATTTACGACGTTTTTTTTCTTAAAAAAGGTTGTGGAATGTGCTTAACTAAAAAAACGTTGTGTCAAATAGATGATACCCTTAACCACGAACTTTTTACAAATCACAACGCTTTTTAAACTATTTATCGTTTTTGTAGTAGTGGAAAAGATCGTCTGTTCTTTGATCGAAAATTCATCCTATTTGATAGTTATGTGATCTAAGAGCATGAATCAAACAGTCCATATACCAATCTACAAGATAGATACAAAAATAAGAACAACGAAACAACAGCCTGCCAGATCTAGAGCCATAAACTCAATGTTAGATAGCTTGGACAAGATCTGGTTACCCATTTTTGGATCTAACATCTATCAACCCAGATCATCAATTTGCACTACATACAACATGTTTTAACACAAAATCATAACATTTAACATGCCAACAAAGATCAGATTTCATTTAGGGTTTTATACCTTTCTTAAGCAATGCTTGAATCTGGATTTCGGATTTGTTAATGGAGGTAGTGGGGCTTTGTTTTCTGACTAAAATGCCTTAGGATTTCGTGGGTTTGGGTGAGAGAGAAGTGAGTTGAGTGTTTAAGCAAAAATGAGCTAAGTTAGTAAACTTTCTCTCTCTTGATCTATATATATAACTCATACGCAATGAATTTGGCTGATGAATTAGCTGAATTGTAGAGTTTGTAGGCACATGGCTAAGTTTAGGGTGGTTCACGAACTAAAGTGTTGGCCAAACTAGCAAGTTAGTTTCAATAATGCACAAAATGGTATTTTTGTCATTTGGCTTTTGATTTTAATAGCAAAGTTTTAACTTGGCAAACCCTTAGGATTTAACCCTTGGGGTTAAACCCTAAGGTCAAAAAAAATTATTAGTTTCAAGGATTTCTAATTTGGCGTAAAATTTTAGTTTCTAAAAATTGAAAATTAGGGTTTCTAAATTAGTTTAGGTTTCTAATTACTTAGAACTTAAAAATTTAGGTTTAGGGATTTATTAATCACAATTAGCTTTCCATTTAGCAGTTAGGGTTCCTAATTTAGTAATTAGGGTTTTTAAATAGAAAATTAGGGTTTCTAATTTCACGTTTAGGGTTTTGAGTCAATAATTAGGATTTTCTAATTTAGATTATAATTCTAATACTTATTATTAATCACATTAACACAATTTCTGACTAATCTTAACTCCGGCTTGAGTTTTAAATTAAGGCTTAACAGAGTATTGCTAGGGTTTGGTCATGATACAACATAATTGACCAACCATTATCGGTCCACACATACAAAGACATATATTTATAAAGAAAATATAATTAATATAATATTATTATTCTCTTTCCGTATTCAAAAACTAGAATTAGGGTTTGAATTCCGTATCTGATTTATCTTGCATATAAAGCATTATTACTTAAGTTAAAATAATTAACTTAATAATTTGAACTAAAATTCATATAATAAAATAATTATTATAATAATTCTAATAATCATTCCATATATTATTAAATAATATAATAATCATATTTTCATAGAAAATAAATAATAAAAATATTTTTACTACCAAAGTAATTATAAAAATATAATTTATAATGATCAATAATTCTAAAAAAATTATTTGAAATTATTCTTTTAAATAAATAAATTTTATTTATCACATATATACATATACTTTACCTTGCACGTATTCCCACCTTTAAAATAAAATAAAATAAAATAATTTATACGCAAAATTTCTAATTTAATTATATAAAAAATATCGGGTTATTACATTCACCCTCCCTTATAAAGATTCCGTCCCCGGAATCACCGTTTTAAAACTTATACATACCAGGGTACATAGCATACACAGTTATTGCAAGTAGATCTTGATCAGATTTAATCGAATTGTTCCATCACCAGCTGCCACGGTATCCTGGACCATTATGTTGAAGACTCTTGCAGTTGATTTTGCTGGCTTACTTGATGACGTTGGCCCCGTGATTGCCAGAGTCCCGCTGCCTTTCCCCGTGGTTACACTTCCTGCCTCCATTCTCTTTTTCGGACAGTCTTTCACCTTATGTTCCATCGATCTTCATAGAAAACACCCACTGTTCATCCTAGGATTGGGGCAGTTGGGAGAGATATGGCCCTCCTGCCCGCACTTGTAACACAAAAATTTTCCTTTTAGACACTCTCCCGGGTGATTCCTAAAATTTCTCCATTTTCTCTTTTCAATCCCACTACTACTATTTGTTTCCACCTTCCCAGCTCCCTCAACCGTACCCTTATTCTTTTTATCCTTGTTATAGAGGCTCATGGTCTCACTCATCTCTTCAGCTATAATAGCATTTTCCATGAGTGCTGCAAAAATGTTTATCTGCAAGACTGCCACCTTGTTATAGAGCCAGGGTTTTAATCCCAACTCAAACCTTCTCGCCTTCCTAGCCTCCGTATCAACTTGATGCGGAGCAAACCTAGCCAACTCATTAAACTTTGAGGCATACTCCGCAACTATCATATTCTCCTGCTTCAACTCTAGAAATTTTACCTCCATCCTAGCCTGCATACTAGACGAGAGATAATTCTCGAAAAATAAAGTTTTAAACCTAGCCCAAGTTACCACACCTTCTCCTGCCCTAGCTTGATTTGCCTCCCACCAAAAATTTGCCTCTCCTTTCATCATATAGGTGGCAAAAGTTGTCTTTTGCCCCTCAGCTGCCCTAGTAATCACAAACGTTTTTTCAATTTCCTTAACCCAAGTTTGGGCTTCTACAGGGTCAGTTGTACCTCTAAATTCTAGCGGTCCTACAGCCTTAAAATCTTTGAAATTTGCCAAGCGATTATCGTCGGTAGATTTCACGTGGTCGGCATTCCTCACCGCAAAGCTTGAGCTACTGATGTTTGCAAAGTTCGCATCGAATGCAGTTGTTGTCCCCTACGTTGTTGATGATTCTTGGTAGTTTGATTCTGAGTTTGACGTCTTGGCGGCATTATCTGGTTAAATAAGACCATAAATTATTCTTTACATTCAAAACCTTATTATATAAGTTTCACGTATCAAACTTATTTCATTAATCAAACATAGATTCTTATTCATTCAACTATTTTATAGTACTTTACATAACATAACACATACTGCTATCCCTTTTTGACCACAAAAGTCGGGACTTGCAGCTTTAACTTATACAAAAGTTGAGAATATTACATTACACACGCACATTATCAAACATACATAATCAACTACTATTCCTACTTGTTTCCTACACCTTTTCCTGATTCTGGACAACCTTTTGCCCGATGACCTTCCAACCCACATATAAAACATGCACCTAGCTTAAAGTTGGGACAATGATGAGAGATATGTCCCTCATGTCCGCAAATGTAACATATCTTTTTCCCTTTCCTGCATACGCCTTCATGTTTCTTGTCACAGTTTGTACACTTTTCTATTCGATTAAGGTTCCCTTGGTTGTTATCGGAATTTCCTATATCACGATCTTTCATCTTTCTTTTCTCCTTCTTGCTCAGAGCTGCACCCGACTTGTTACTTTTGGCTCCCATTTGATCAATTTGGATTTTAAGCTTATCTTGTTCTTCCATTATTTCTATTAATGCTTTCCGCAATTAACTATTTAATAGCTTTTCTATTTTCCACAGCTTTTCCTGAGAAGAAACCGTGTTCCTCAGATTCTGCACCTCCGTTGATGCTTGATCAGCTCCAACTTTAGTTTCCGGATCACTATCTGTCAGTTCCACCATTTCCGGTTCTGGTAATACATTTTCCACAATAACCACCTCATCCAAGTTGCTTTCACTGCGAGCCTCTATTTTAGCTATTGGTTTTGATATTAGCTCCTTCTTTACGATCTGAGGGTATCCTAATCCTTTTTCACCTGACATCTACACACATAAATTATCCTGATTAGAATATAGTATATACACAAAGCAAATAATAGTTTTATATAAGTTATCTTTTATTTTGTTTGACGATGAATTTATTCAATTCATCTCCTTTTAAACTCTATATGAGTTATATATATTTTCAACGTTTCCCTCTGTCCCAAGGTTATAGCCTAAGGTCTATCCCACCTAAGGTTTCTAACCCTAAAGCTCTGATACCATAATGTGACGCCCCCAAATTCAGGTACTTGAAACCCGAACTCGGTGCTTCACGATACTATTTCTATGAGCGGAATAATACTAATACTAATAACAATAATATAAATACCAAACTTAATTTGCATATATATCAGAGTCTAATCCCAAGTAAGCAACCTTTAATACATTCATTACATGATAATTACTAGATATCATTGTCTTAATAACTTAAACTATTACATAGATAACACATAACTCATTCAGCAACCTTTCCTTTTCCCTTGTTCTTAGCAAAGCCTTCAGGTTGTTCACACTTAGCTGAAAACATTTAAATTAAGTAAGGATGATCATTTGAGTGCCCAACAAGTAATAGCAATCAATAACAGTTAGCTGAAGAAAGTAAATATTTTCTTTGAACGATACTTCTACAACGAATCAACAGTTGTGAAGTAAGTTGAACCAATAATAACAATATATCAATTCTATATCAAAAATTTTGAAACTACGTACTGACTATTAATAGGGATCAGTCGACAGACTATGAATATTGTTTTCTATTTTTGAAAAGGTTAAACAGAACTTCATCTATAAACCGTCATAACTTACAGGCACGGGGGTGATCAGCCCGTTATGCCCTGTATTGATCAATACTACATGTTCAAATGATATTTTCGTCCAGCATATCCGCCTTAGGCGCATAAAAGTTTCCCAGATTCGGAATGTTCATACTAGTCTAGAATCCGAACCAAAACAATTCGGTTGGATACAATAAAGTTCTATGTTGTTCAACAATATTTTTAAATTTGTGTCTAGCTGAATCAAATAGCTTAGACGGCTTTTAAGTCAATGTATACATACTAGAAACCAATAAGTATGTATCTACATGTGATAAAATATAATGATTATCTAAGTGAGGTCATTTGTATAAACCATGCTTAGAAATTAACGAACAGAATATATATCTTGATCTATTTTAACAAAATTAAAGAACTTGTACAACATATTATAATCTAATAACTTACTTATACAGAATCATTGCATAAGTATATACAAGGTTATAACATTTGAACAATGAAAAAGAATAGTTCAGATATTAGCTTACACATGTCCATTGCATAAAGTAAATGCAAAGTTAAGATACTTGCATGATTTGCTGCTTATACAACTTAGTTTTATCTTTTATATCAAGACCTATCATTAATAAGATCATTCGTTTGATTAGAATAACATATTATAACACCTAGTACTGCTATTTGCAGTCGGCACATAACCTAAGCACATTGTCACATAAGTTTAACAGTCATTGGACTACAAACAAACATGTATTTAGTCAAATTATCTAAGTCCAGATCAATTTCTGAAATATGTCGTTGTATCGACGGATTTATCGGGTAATTATCGAGTCTAAAATTTTATCCTGTAGTTCAATATCCATTTAAATAACTTAAATATGAGTCATATTATTTTTAAATGACTTATAATAATTTTTAATTAATTATTATTATTTATCATGATTTTTTAAACACCGGAATCATTATTAAATGATTTAAATATTAAATAATTCTATTATCATTAATATTTAATTAATATTAAACTATTAATGAAACAATTGCCAAAATATTAAAGTTATTTATAATAACTCAAAATATTTTTAAAGTATTAATATTACCCTTAAAAGAATTTTAGAATAATTAAAATCATTTTTATATAATTACCATTAATATTTAAATATTAATGCATTATTTATCAAAATATTAAAAGTTATTAATTATAACTTAAAATATTTTTAATTTGTTTATATCCTTTTAAATGATTTTTAAATAAATAAAATCATTTTTAAATTATTTATTTAATATAATTAATAAATAAATATAATATCATTAATATTAAATTATTAATGAAATTATCCTTTAAATATTAAAATTATATTTTATAACTTAAATTATTTTTAAACACTTTATTTTCATTTAAAATGATTTTTATAATATTAAAATCATTTTTAATTAATTAATTTATTATAGTTATTAAATAAATCAAATTATCATTAATATTAAATAATTAATGAAATTTACTTTAAAATATTAAAAGTTATATTTTATAACTTAAAATATTTTTAAATACCTTATTATCATTTAATATGATTTTTAATATAGTAAAAATCATTTTTAATTAATTTATGTAATGTATTTATTAAATAAATTAAATATCAATAATATTTAAATAAATACTAATATTTATGGAAAATATGTCAAATTATTAAAAGTTAATTTTTATAACTTAAAAAAAAAAATTGAATTATTTTTGTAATTTTTAGAAATTATTTTCTATTTTTAAATGATTTTTGGAAAATAAATTAAATAAAATTAAAAAGTCTGTCGCTAAAGCCTTTAGCGACTTAGCGATAGAAAGGATAGTCTTAGGTGTTCTTGAGGCTCTAGAACAATCAATGTCAGTGATTGAGTAACATACTTTGACCAAGCTTAATTCTTAATCTGTAATGTTTCTGGGCTAGCTGTTGATCGTATCATGTAGTGTTAATGTAACACTACAAGTATCAAGAAAGTTCTGGGTCAGATTTCAACACACGAACAAGATATGGAAGCTCAAACTATCTGTCAGACCTGTTCTTCATTTTTTGGGTTACCCAGAAAACAAGAACTATTCGACTGATCACTTTTGGGCTTCCACAACTTGCTTCATGTGTTATGTTTCGGTCAACAGGGTTTGACGACCCATATCTTACATTCTATGCATGATATGGTCCTTCTACAAGTTCTAGAACACAGATCTCATAGCATACTACTGGTTACATTCTATGCATGATATGGTTGTCAGACCATATTTCTCAGTTTTCCAGATTATGAAAAACTTCTAATCCGAGCCTATAGATGTTATGGATATAACATCTATCAACCCAGATCATCAATTTGCACTACATACAACATGTTTTAACACAAAAAGATAACATTTAACATGGCAACCAAGATCAGATTTCATTTAGGGTTTTATACCTTTCTTAAGCTATGCATGAATCTGGCTTTCTGATTTGTTAATGGAGGTAGTGGGGCTTTGTTTTGTGACTGGAATGCCTTAGGATTTTGTGGGTTTGGGTGAGAGAGAAGTGAGTTGAGTGTTTAAGCAAAAATGAGCTAAGTTAGTAAACTTTCTCTCTCTTGATATATATATATATATATATATATATATATATATATATATATATATATATATATATATATGCAATGAATTTGGTGATGAATTAGCTGAATTATAGAGTTTGTAGGCACATGGATAAGTTTAGGGTGGTTGACCAACTAAAGTGTTGGCCAAACTAGCAAGGTAGCTTCAATAATGCACAAAAGAGTATTTTTGTCATTTGGCTTTTGATTTTAATGGCAAAGTTGTAACTTGGCAAACCCTTAGGGTTTAACCCTAAGGTTAAAAAAATTATTAGTTTCAAGGATTTCTAATTTGGCTAAAAATAAAAAATTTTACTTTGTAAAAATGGAAAATTAGGGTTTTCTAAATTAGTTTAGGTTTCTAATTACTTAGAACTTAAAAATTTAGGTTAAGGGATTTACTAATCACAGTTAGCTTTCCATTTAGCAATTAGGGTTCATAATTTAGTAATTAGGATTTTTAATTAGCAAATTAAGGTTTCTAATTTCACGATTAGGGTTTCGAGTCAATAATTAGGATTTTTTAATTTAGATTATAATTCTAATACTTATTATTAATCATATTTACACAATTTCTGACCGATCTTAACTCCGGCTTGAGTTTTAAATTAAGATTTAACAGAGTATTGCTAGGGTTTGGTCACGATACAACATAATTGACCAACCATTACCGGTCCACACATAAAGTACATATTTATAGCACTGAAATATAATTAATATAATATTATTATTCTCTTTCCGTATTCAAAAACCAAAATTAGGGTTTGGATTTCATATCTGATTTATCTTGCATATAAAACATTATTACTTAAGTTAAAATAATTAACTTAATAATCTGAACTAAAAATTCATATAATAAAATAATTATTATAATAATTCTAATAATCATTCCATATATTATTAAATAATATAATAATCATATTTTCATAGAAAATAAATAATAAAAATATTTTTACTACCAAAGTAATTATAAAATATAATTTATAATGGTCAATAATTCTAAAAAAAATTATTTGAAATTATTCATGTAAATAAATAAAATTTTATTTATCACATATATACATATACTTTACCTTGCACGTATTCCCACCTTTAAAATAAAATAAAAAAAATAATTTATACGCAAAATTTCTGATTTAATTATATAGAAAATAACGTGTTATTATAGTACTTGGTAAATATTTGTGATAGTTCCTCGCGGGTTCGACACTTTCCTTATCACTGTATTACTTGTTAGACCGCGTATACTTGCGCATGTTTAGTGATCGGTTTTTCGACCAACAGTCTTCTTCCATCTAATCATCTATCAACACTCTTAATGATTTTATTTCTACTTCTATAGGGAGCACTGCTTCCATGCCATAGACCAATGAGTAAGGAGTAGTCCCAATAGAAGTGCGCATTAACGTTCTGTACGTTAATAGAGTCAGAGGCAATAAATCAGGCCACACTTTGTGATTGGCTGACATCTTTTGCATGATCTTTTTGATGTTCTTGTTAGCAGCTTCAACAATACCATTCATCTTGGGACGATAAATGACAGAATTAAGATGTTTAATATGTGATTTGCTGCATAATTCCTTCATCATCTAGTTGTTCAGATTTTTTGCGTTGTCTGATACAATCACCTCCGGTTGTTTATATAGACAGATTATATTATTTATGATGAAACCAATGATTACCTCCTTAGTGACTTTGGGAAAGGATGCAACTTTAACCCATTTGGTGAAGTAGTCGATTATGATGAAGATAAATCGATGACTATTGTTGGCTTTGGGCTCGATTGGCTCGATCACGTCCATCCTGTACATGAAAAAGGGCCATGGTGAACTCATATTATGTAGTTTGTTTGGAGGAGCATGGATGGTATTTCCATGGACGTGGCATTGATAACATCTCCTGACGTGATCGTCATAGTCGGCTTTGAGAGATATCTAGTAATGCACGATTCTTAATATTTTCTTAGCAAGTAAAGGACCGCTCATATTTGACCACATACTCCACCACGGACTTCATCCAAAAGTCTTTGGGCTTGATCTTTGTCTAGGCACCTCAGTAAGCCTATTCCAGCATCTCTTTTGTAGAGTGCATCTCTATTTAGATAGAATTTCATAGACATTTTATGGATTCTCTTTCCTTTAGCTTGACTTGCCCCAACGGGCGTAGATATATCTCAGAGATATTCTTTTATATCCTAATTGTAAGACCCCGAATTTTATGAAATGAAAATATTCAATTTTCTTATAATTATTATTTTATTTCGTAAATGGTTAAATTGATAAAAGGTTAAAGTTAAGGGTGATATGTGAAATTTTTTGCAAAGTATGCAAGTTGTTATAAAATATTCGTTTGGTCGGGAAATATTCTTTTTATCGGGAAATATCCGTGCGATGGCACAATCATTGGTGGACCCCACAACGGAAGTATTGTCGTAGTAAGAAAATGACGGAATTATCTTTTTATAAAAATAACGGCGAAAGTGTTACCGTCAATACTGTTGAACTACTCGGTAGTAAAAGTACAAAGATGTCGTGTGGTTGCATAGTAGCACACGGTATTGATTATTGATGCTTACGTGAAAGTCACTCGGTTATACTCAATTATTGCTACAAGAATTGTTGCATCATATCTCTCATATTATTGATTTAATTATTGTCACAAAGATCATCTCAGTATAATATGTATATTATTAAATCAATAATTGAGACGACAAAGTTATTCATATTATTATTTACAATATTGATGATGTCTAGAAGTTACATCGAGGAGAGGTTTGGTCATCTAATTGCTACGCCAATAGGAGAAATCCTTATCGGAAAGCCCCCTCTTTCCTGGGAACGACTTGGTTGTTAAATATTATGAATTATAATATTAATGATGAATAAGTTCGTGTTGATTAAAGATGAAATTAATAGTTCCATTGTGTTGGAATTATTAGTGTTAGTGAAAATCGACATTTCTTTTGATAATAATTGATGTCTGGAGGTTATATTGACCAATCGGGTAATTAACCGGATAAATGAGAAATTAATTGCTATTAATTCACATGATTATAACTATTTATTCACATGTGTGTACTATTGATTCACATTCATTTAGTATTAGGGGAGTTGGTGCAAAATTGATAATACTTGTATGACTAAGTTAAAAATAGAGGTATAGATGGAGGTACTATACTGTAATTCGTATTTTCACATGTCTAGAACTATTAATTCACATGATTTACTATTGATTCACATGATTTACTATTAGGGGAGGTGGTGCAAGTTTGATAATACTTGTAGGACTAAATTAAAAATGAAAGAAAAGAGGAAGGTATTATACTGTAATATTTCGAGCCCTAAAACGTGCAATTATCGAAACTATATTTTTCTATAAATAGAAGCTCATTCCTTCATTTCTCACCAATTCATTAAAGCTATAGAGGAATTATTATAGAGAGAAAGAAGAAGAGAAGTCTGCCACCTCACTATTCCAATATCCAGTCTTCTTTTGAGCTAAGGGGTATTATTCTTTCGTTTTCATGAAGAGAGTTATTTTTTTCAATACTAAGTAAGGATGTTATTCCATTCTTTATTATTATGTTGGAATAACTTTGTCATCTAAATCTGCCGCATATACATGGTGAAATTCTTCTGTTATTCCATTCTTTATTATTCTGTTGGAATAACCTGTCTGTGCGGTCTATCGCATGCCTAGTGAATTTTGTTGTTATTCCATTCTTTATTATTCTGTTGGAATATCTTGTCTGTACGGATTACGCATGACCTGGTTCCGTTCTTTATTATTCTATTGGAATATCCTATCATGCGGATTACGCGGACACAGTTTCATTCTTTATTATTACATTTGGAATATCCTCATGCATGCGGATTACGCGTGACTTCAGTTCCATTCTTTATTATTACATTGGAATAACATGCATGCGGGCCTATCGCATATGCGGTGAATTCTTTTGTTATTCCATTCTTTATTATTCTGTTGGAATAACCTGTTTGTGTGGACTACCGCATGCATGGTGAAAGATCATGCGTATTCATTCCTTATTAAATTGTGGAAATGATCTATCTACGTGGATTATCGCATGGTGGGTGAAAATCCATTTACAGTTTCGTATATTCTATTATACTCGTCTGAGATATCATTTCTTTTGTACTCGTCATGGAATATCAATTTTTTTGGTATTTTTTTTATGAGTTACTATTCACGGGTTAATATTCACTCGATTCATTATTCACTTTCTGGTATTATTCACTCGAATTCGAGGTACTTTTTTAGTGTACGCGGTACTATTCATGGGTTACTATTCACCCAATTACTATTCACTCTAGTATCATTCACTCGGGTATTCGGGACACTTTTCGTGTTGGAGTACTATTCACGGGGTACTATTCCTGAAGTACTATTCACGGGGTACTATTCACCCAAAAAATATATTTCTTTTCTGTCTAAATTATTTTTGGTACATGAATATTATTCTTGAAATTTACTCTACAAAACAATATCATGTTGACAATTTGGATGTTATTGATTTCTGGATAAATTAAATTATAAATCTTTAAAATTTATCCTTGAACTTGTTTTATTGAATTATTATGTCATTGTCATCATCCTCATGCTTATATTGTGATTAAAGTCATCTTTGGCTTTCATGCATAGATGGACTTGGTATGATTATGACCAGGGATTATTCGGTATAATCATGACCGTAATGTGACGAATGATGTGGTAAAATTCCTCATTGGCCTGTAGTTCATTGATTGACAATTGTTGGTATGATTATGACCAGGGATTATTCGGTATAATCATGACCATTGATGATTACATGAATATCCTTGGACGTGGTGCAGGGATGATTCGATTTTATTTATTTATCCGTGGCCGTTATTTATTATTCTGTTGGAATAACTTTTATCTGTCTGCACCGCATGCATGGTGATTTCATTGTTATTCCATTCTTTATTATTCTTTTGGAATATCACAGCCGGTGCGTATTACGCTGACACGGTTTCCGATTATTTATTATTCTGTTGGAATTACACATGCCTGTGCAAGTACCGCATGCATGGTGATTTCTTTTGTTATTCCATTCTTTATTATACTCGGTTGATTAAAGTTTTGACTTCTATACTCCATGAAATTAGTGGAATATCCTTGATATTTGCGCTTCATCCAAGATCTTTTTTGGAAATATTCTTCTGAGCATTCTTGAATTTTACTCTACAAAGAAGTATCATGTTGACAATTTGGACGTTATTAGTTCCTGAATAATTTAATTCTTGAACTTGTTTTATTGAATTCTTATATCATTGTCATCATCCTCATGTTTATATTTTGTTGAAAGTCATCTATGGCCTGTAGTGCATAGATGGACTTGGTATGATTATGACCAGGGATTATTTGGTATAATCATCACCGTAATGTGACGAATGATGTGCTAAAAGTCCTCATTGGCCTGTAGTTCATTAATTGACAATTGTTGGTATGATTATGACTAGGGATTATTCGGTATAATCATGACCATTGATGATTACATGAATATCCTTGGCCGTGGTGCAGGGATGATTCGATTTTATTTATTAAACTTTTTAAATCATAGAAGATAGTAGATTTTATGCTTTACTTGACTCTTCTAATGGATTGCTTATTCCGTTGCAGTTGTTGATCTAAAACTTGTTGTCTATTGTATTCTATCAGTTGTTATACTGTTGAAGGCTAAGGATAATTTATTCCGCATTATCTTAGTCATAATATTTCTTACTGGGCTAGTTGAGCTCACCCTTTCTTTCATTGTTCTCTTCAGGAAATGAGAATATAGCTGGGACGAGTCGGGGAATGGAGTGATGGTCCAAGATAAATGGCTTTAGTAGTCGTCACTATTCTACGGAATAATGTGATAATAATTATAATGAGGACACCATTGAGTGTGGATATTGTCTAGATGACAATATTCTTGTTTAAACTCTCAACTATGTTTTGTTATATTTTACACGACTGTTGTATAATTAAGTTGTATTTGAATTTATGTACCATGTATCTGGCGACTCAAGATGGGTGATGTATACCTATTTTGGGGGCGTCACAGTTGGTATCAAAGCTTAGGGATATGATCCCTGGCTAAGATGTGAGACAAGAACTAGGAGGGGGGAGACGGAGAATTCCTTCGCTAGTATGACCTACCTAAGTTTATTTGGTGTTTAATTGGTCGGTCAGAGTATAGGAATAATATGTGATATGTCAATTAACCCTTGTTTTGTGACAGTGTTTGAAAATGGCATCTGAAAATATTGAGATCAACAATGAAGCACATGAGACCGTTGAGTCACCAACGATCAATACCCAGGATACTGTGCAACAAGAAGAAAATAATCCTCAGGTAAATAACAACACCGATGAGATGATGAACGATGGGATGTTCAGAGGCTTTATGCAATTCATGCAACATCAGGCGAGAGAGACTCCTGTTCAAAATGCAGGTGGAAACAATGGCAACCCACAGTTGGTCACTGCTAAGCAGTTCAAGGAGCTGGGACCGCCGAAGTTTTTGGAAAAGCCAGAACAACTTAAGGCGGAGACGTGGTTAAAGCAGATCACCAAGATATTTGATGTCTTTGGATGCTCCGAGGAGCAAAAGGTTACCTTTGCCACCTTTATGTTGCATGAAGAGGCAGATTACTGGTGGGAATCTGTACAACGTACCCAGCCTGAAGCACTCAAAATGTCTTGGGAGAAGTTCCAAGAGCTGTTCAACGACAAGTACTTTCCCGAAAGTATTCGTCACATGAAGGAGGTGGAGTTTATCAAGTTAGAGCAAAA
This sequence comes from Panax ginseng, assembly GCA_020205605.1. Classification (NCBI taxonomy): domain Eukaryota; kingdom Viridiplantae; phylum Streptophyta; class Magnoliopsida; order Apiales; family Araliaceae; genus Panax; species Panax ginseng. Next base: position 81,676,107 of record CM035130.1, read on the forward strand.
CAATATGACTGTGTTGCAATACGAGGCTAAATTTGCGGAGTTATCCCGGTTTGCATCCCATTTGGTCGATAATGAGGAGCAAATGAAGCGAATATTTCTAAGAGGTTTGAAACCTGATATACGTAAATACCTTATTTCTCACAAACTTTGTTTATATTCAGATGTAGTGAATAGGGCTCAGTTATTGGAGCGCGATAATGAGCAAGCCCAATGAAAGGATAACGAGCAACAACATGATAATAATCATACCAGTGGCAACGACCATCGGAACAATGATAACCATCGTGGGGGAAATTATCATGCCAAGAATGGTAACCACTTCGGTGGTAATCATGGCCAAGATAATAGGAGTGGAAATTTTAAGAAGAGAAGGTTCAACAACGATGGAAAGACAGCAGCACCAACACCCATTTTCAAGGAAGGAGAACGACCACCACTTGTATGCTTCAAATGCGGTGGGGAGGGACATATCAGTCCAAACTGCGTGATGCAGTCCAAAGCATGTTACAATTGTGGAAAAGAAGGTCACCTAGCCCGATTTTGTCGTGCACCAAAGTCAAGTCCAGCTGGGACGGTGGCACCAAAGGAGGATACGGACAAAACAAAGTCGGTGATTTTAGGAAGAGTGTTTTTTCGTGACTTCTCAAAAAGCGAGTAACCCGAACAAAGTTAGCACAGGTTAGTTAATTACAAATTCTTGTGAAGTCTATACCTTATTAGATACCGGTTCTACCCATTCTTTTATCTCTCTTGCTTGTGCTCAACGTTTAAATTTGACTTCGAAGAAATTTGACTTTGACTTATCGATTGAAACTTCGTTAGTAGAAACCTTCATTTCATGTGTTATCCAAGTATTGGATGAGAGTCATAGTTTTTCCAATTTCACATGGTATATTAAAGCTACCTAGATCCTTAAGCTTCGATGGTAACTTATTCTAAATAATCGCGCTGCATTCTTCGGTCAATGCCACTGTTTCGAACTCACCCAATTTCCTCTTCCTCAACAACACCTCCTTCATAAACTTGGCGTAACTCGGCATTTGTTCCAAGGCTTCGGCAAAGGGGATGTTGATATGCAGTTTTTTGAAAATATCCAAGAATCGTAAAAACTGCTTATCCAACTTGGATTTCTGAAAACTCTGCGGATACGGTATGGGAGGCATTGTGATGGTTGGTTCCGGTTCTTTCTGCTCTAAGGTCTCATCTTGACATTTTCTGGTGTCCACAACTTCCTCTGTTTCACTTTTTGCGTTGTCCTTCTTTTCCCTATTCGTGACTGTCTCTTGCAAATCCTTTCCACTTCGTAGAGTTACAGCCTTAAAATGCTCATCTTTGCCCGGATTTTTCTCGGTGTCACTCGGAAGTGTTCCAAGTGGTCGCTTACTAAGTGCATGTGCTATCTGCCCCACTTGATTTTCCAGATTCTTGATCGACGCACCTTGGCATTGCATATTCAGCTCCATTTGATTAATTTTTTTTTTCTTGTTCCTCGTTCTTTTTGTCAGTAGCCCTAATGAATTTTTCCAAGGCTTCCTCCCAACCTGATTTCTTCTCTGGTTGTTGTGTCTGATTTTGAAATCCGGATGTGTTTTTTTGTCTCGGCGCTTGAGCTTGAGCTTGATTATTACTCCATGAAAACCCCGGATGATTTCTCCAACCCGGAATATATGCGTTTTGATTCGGGTAAGGTTGGATAGATCGATTATAGATCCCTACGAACTGAGCTGATTCAGAATTTATGGCACATTGATCCGTAGCATGTCCCCCAGCACATAATTCACAAACCATTGCTACCTGCTGTGTGGATTATGGATGCCATGTTTCCACTTGCTTAGCTATTGTGGCCACTTGTGCTGCTAATGCTGTCATCGTATCTACGTCAAACTTTCCCGATGTTTTCGGAGGGTTAGACCTCATTATGGGCCACTGATAGTTGTTGGTGGCCATTATCTCTAACAGCTGATATGCCTCATCAAAACTCTTAGACATGATCGCTCCCCCCTGCTGCTGCATCAATACTGGCCCTCGTGGACGCGTGCAAACCATCAAAAAATATCCCTAACTGCATCCACTGTGGAATTCCGTGATGAGGGCACTTACGGAGCATATCCTTAAATCTTTCCCACACCTCATATAACTATTCTGAGTCAAACTGTGCGAAGGTGTGAATATCATTTCATAGTTTTGCCGACTTCGCTGGTGGGAAAAACTTAGCTAGAAATTTTTGAGCTAAGTCGTCCCAAGTTGTGATTGAGCCAGGAGGCAAATAATGTAGCCAACTTCGCGCTTTATCTTTCAAGGTAAACGGGAACATCCTCAACCTTGTAGCATCTTCCGATACATTATTGAATTTGAAGGTGTCGCAAACTTCCAAGAAACTTAAGATATGCTCATTAGGATCATCTATCGAACTACCCCCAAACTGACATGTATTCTGTAGCATCTGAATTGCTCCCGGTTTGATCTCGAAGCTATTTGCATTGATTGCCGGCCTCCTAATACTCGACTGTATATCCGTGACATTCAAAGATGTCACCCTTAAGAGATTTCGGTCGTTCCTACCATGTTCAATCGGACTTTCTTGTTCGCCATTCTTCTTCCACAGTGACATTTGACTAGTCGATCGCAATTTCCTAACTTCCTTTCAATATCGTCCGTATAAGGAAAAAGTTCCTTTTTCGCCCTTGATCTAGTGTGCATACACTCGCAAAGAATTCCTACAAATACAAGAAGAAAACTAAGTAACGTTTAAATTAAGATCGAATTGATTATAACTAATATGGAATTAATATTAATAAAGAGTTCCCCGTCAACGGCGCCAAATACTTATTGGTTGATTTCGCAATCAAAGCAAACGTGCAAGTATACACGGTCAACAAGTAATAGAGTGATAAGATAGAGTGTCGATCCCACAGAGAATTCTAATTAATAAATTCCAACTACTAGCACTATATCAATTCAATTTTATTTAAACAACCATAAACTGTGATTTTTCGAATAAAGAAAACTAAATTAAACAATTAAAAGAAATTAACCTAAAAGAAAGCAAATAAACAAAACTAAAATTTGTTGAGTTCAGATAAATAAGGATAAAGACTCCAATATCCCCAATTATGATCTATAAATCAATTATCCAATTACCCCAATTATTATGCCTACTGAATTGTTAATAGGAATTCTCAAATGCCAAAAGTCCTTTTCCAAGTGATCAATTGCCTTCTATTTAATCCAGATTAATCTTGCTATATTCCTATGCAAAATATTGAATTAAACTCTTTTCAATCCCAATTCCTTATGTGTTATAAGCGGTGAACATATATTTCCATTCAATTCACAAACCTAATTATTCACTTTGCAAATAACTAAGTCACATGTCACCATGCTCAGTTCTAACCCTAGAATTCCTCTTTCAATTCCTTCCAGAGTACCAAGGTAATTATTGGCCAGATAATTAATCAATCAGCACAAAGCAAGATGAACAATTCACTTCAACATAAATAATTGGAATAAATCAAATAATTAATTCATAGCCATAAAAGGTTCAATTGGAATCTTAATTAAAGAAATTAGTTCATAGCAAAAATTAAAACCAACAATCTTTTGCAAATCATCCTTAAAGAATTACACAAATTAAAAGAATGAAGAAGAAAAACTCCAAGTAAAATCCTTCAAATTCTCCTCTTGCCTCCTTGATCAATCTCCAATTGTGTAGATTAGTTCCCTACTTCAATGTAAATAAACCTTATATACTCCACTCATCCCAACTCTAGCAATCCGAATCCAAATTGGCTTCAAACAACCTCCAATTGTGCAGTCAAAGCAAAAGTCAACGCGTCCCGTAACAATCGACTTCTTGGCCCAATTACCCGGAGACCGGGATTAGTCTTGAGTATAAGCGCCCGACATTTGGGGTGTAGAAAATTACTATTATGCCCTTTCAGCTCAAATTCCCCCAATCTGTCCCTATACCTCCCAAATCTGCATAGCAACACATAAACACAGTAAAAATGAATCTAAATACCTTGAGAATACAATAATTTAAGCCCAAAAGTATCCGATTCATGGGTATATAACCCAATCATCAGTGTTCATAACATTTTTTCACGTATCGATGTTACGTAAATATGTGGACTACCCAAACCACATTATTGAATTAGAACTAGATGAGATAGCATAAGATTTAACGTATATTGAGATACGTGTTAAAATCTTGGATAAGAAGGATCATATTCAACACTCAAAGGTTATACCTTAAGAGTTGGAATATGAAATGAAGTCAACGTATCCTCACCTCTTCGGCATACCAGGTACGTACGTAAATTTTGAGGGAAAAATTTCATAAGGAGGGGAGATTGTAAGGCCCCAAATTTTATGAAATGAAAGTATTCAATTTTCTTATAATTATTATTTTATTTCGTAAATGGTTAAATTGATAAAAGGTTAACGTTAAGGGTGATATGTGAAATTTTTTGCAAAGTATGGAAGTTGTTATAAAATATTCGTTTGGTCGGGGAATATTCTTTTTGTCGGGGAATATCCGTGCGACGGCACAATCAATGGTGGACCCCACAACGAAAGTATTATCGTAGTAAGAAAACGACAAAATTATCTTTTTTATAAAAATAACGGCGAAAGTGTTACCGTTAAAACTGTTGAACTATTCGTTAGTAAAAGTACATTAATACGCGTGGTTGCATAGTAGCACACGGTATTGATTATTAATGCTTACGTAAGAAGTCACTCAGTTATACTCAATTATTGCTACAGTAATTGCCGCATCATATCTCTCATATTATTGATTCAATTATTGTCACAGTATCATCTGTATAATATGTTATATTATTCAATCAATAATTGAGACGACAAAGTTATTCATATTATTATTTACAATATTGACAATGTCTAGAAGTTCTGTCAAGGAGAGGTTTGGTCATCTAATTGCGCGCCAATAGGGAGAAATCCTTATTGGAAAAGCCCCCTCTTTCCTGGGAATAACCTGGTTGTTAAATATTGTGAATTATAATATTAATAATGAATAAGTTCGTGTTGATTAAAGATGAAATTGATAGTTCCATTGTGTTGGAATTATCAGTGTTAGTGAAAATCGACATTTATTTAGATAATAATTGATGTCTGGAGGTTATATTGACCAATCGGGTAATTAACCGGATAAATGAGAAATTAATTGCTATTAATTCACATGATTATAACTATTTATTCACATGTGTGTACTATTGATTCACATTCATTTAGTATTAGGGGAGTTGGTGCAAAATTGATAATACTTGCATGACTAAGTTAAAAATAGAGGTATAGATGGAGGTACTATACTGTAATTCGTATTTTCACATGTCTAGAACTATTAATTCACATGATTTACTATTGATTCACATGATTTACTATTAGGGGAGGTGGTGCAAGTTTGATAATACTTACAGGAGTAAATTAAAAATTAAGGAAAAGAGGAAGGTATTATACTATAATATTTCGAGCCCCAAAAGGTGCAATTATCGAAACTATATTTTCCTATAAATAGAAGCTCATTCCTTCATTTCTCACTAATTCACTAAAGCTACAGAGCAATTATTATAGAGAGAAATTATAGAGAGAAAGAAGAAGATAAGTCTGCCACCTCACTATTCCAATATCCAGTCTTCTTTTGAGGTAAGGGGTATTATTTTTTCGTATTCATGAAGAGAGTTATTTTCTTTCAATACTCGTAAGGGTTATTATTCCATTCTTTATTATTATGTTGGAATAACCTGTCTATGCGAAGTACCGCATACATGGTGAAATTCTTATGTTATTCCATTCTTTATTATTCTGTTGGAATATCCTGTCTATGCGGATTACGCATGACCTGGTTTCGTTCTTTATTATTATGTTAGAATATCCTGTCTATGCGGATTACGCATGACCTGGTTCCATTCGTTATTATTATGTTGGAATATCCTGTCTATGCGGATTACGCATGACCTGGTTCCATTCTTTATTATTCTGTTGGAATAACCTCTCTGTGCGGTCTATCGCATGCCTGGTGAATTCTTTTGTTATTCCATTCTTTATTATTCTGTTGGAATAACCTGTTTGTGTGGACTATCGCATGCATGGTGAAAGATCCTGCGTATTCATTCCTTATTAAATTGTGGAAATGATCTGTCTACGTGGATTACCGCATGGCGGGTGAAAATCCATTTGCAGTTTTGTATATTCTATTATACTTGTCTGAGATATCATTTCTTTTGTACTCGTCATGGAATATCATTTTCTTTGGTATTTTTTTATGAGTTACTATTCACGGGTTACTATTCACTCTAGTATTATTCATTCGGGTATTCAGAGTACTTTTTGTGCCGGAGTACTATTCACGAGTTACTATTTACGGGTTACTATTCACCTAATTACTATTCACTCTAGTATCATTCACTCGGGTATTCGGGACACTTTTTGTGTCGGGATACTATTCACGGGATACTATTCACTTGAAAAATATATTTCTTTTTTGTCCAAATTATTTTTGGTACATGAATATTATTCTTAAATTTTACTCTACAAAGCAGTATCATGTTGACAATTTGGACGTTATTGATTTCTAGATAAATTAAATTATAAATCTTTAAAATTTATCCTTGAACTTGTTTTATTGAATTATTATGTCATTGTCATCATCCTCATGCTTATATTGTGATTAAAGTCATCTTTGGCTTACGTGCATAGATGGACTTGGTATGATTATGACCAGGGATTATCCGGTATAATCATGACCGTAATGTGACGAATGATGTGGTAAAAGTCCTCATTGGCCTGTAGTTCATTGATGGACAGTTGTTGGTATGATTATGACCAGAGATTATTCGGTATAATCATGACGATTGATGATTACATGAATATCCTTGGCCGTGGTGCAGGGATGATTCGATTTTATTTATTAAGCTGATTCTCAGCGATAAAGTTGATGAAAAACTTTTTAAATCATAGAAGATAGTAGATTTTATGCTCTACTTGACTCTTCTAATGGATTGCTTATTCCGCTGCAGTTGTTGATCTAAAACTTGTTGTCTATTGTATTCTTTCACTTGTTATACTGTTGAAGGCTAAGGATAATTTATTCTGCATTATCTTAGTCATAATATTTCTTACTGGGCTAGTTGAGCTCACCCTTTTTTTCTTTGTTCTCTTCAGGAAATGAGAATATAACTGGGACGAGTCGGGGAATGGAGTGATGGTCCAAGATACATGGCTTTAGTAGTCCTCACTATTCTACGGAATAATGTGATAATAATTGTAATGAGGACACCATTGAGTGTGGATATTGTCTAGATGACAATATTCTTGTTTAAACTCTCAGCTATGTTTTGTCGTATTTTACACGATTGTTGTATAATTAAGTTGTATTTGAATTTATGTACCATGTATCTGGCGACTCAAGATGGGTGATGTATACCTGTTTTGGGGGCGTCACACTAATACCAAGGCTTTTTTGATGGGAGGCAGTGTTAGGTTTGCTAGAAACAAGAGTATGCAATCAAATCACATAAATAAAGCGGAAGCGAAGTAAAATGGATTTTAAAATTTTCTTACAAACCATAAACCAAGACCATTCTCGTGCTTTGATTATTAGTCAATTAAAAGAGTAGGAGAATCAGAATCATACCTTTGAAGATCCAAGCTTACTCAGGTACAAGTTCATCTCATATTCCTTTGTGCTCTCCTTGAATACGCAGGTTTGGTTCCTTCCTTTGATCAATGTTAGCCACCCAAGCATTTGGCCTTTAGAGGTGATCTACCAAGGCAGAAGAAGAATCAAGAAGATGTGTGTTTTTGGCTCAAACCTTAATTTTCTATCTGTATAGAAAAAGGCGCACTCTCTAACTATTGGAATCACGTATCTTACACACACTGATATCTATTATAAGACTCCTCTTATAAAGATACCAGTTGACCTATTTTAATATAATTAAAATAGAGTATTATTTAATTACTTAAAATCCTTTAATTAATTAGGCCCTTAATCTTATTAGGGATAATTAATTAAACTCTTCTAATTAATTTTTCTCTAATCCTATTAGGAATAAATAAGAGTACTAATATTAAATTAATTCTCAAACTCCTTTAGAAATTAAAAATAATAATAATTGTAATAATATTAATAAGACTCCTCTTATTAATTTATATTTAATATTTCCAATTATTAAATATTAAATATTAAGCTATTTATGTAAGACCCCAACTTATATTAAATAAAATTGAATTTCCTTTATTTATTATCTTGAAATAATAAGGTGATAATTTGATATAATACTTTCGTTATGGGTGAAATGTGCAAATTTTATAAATTAAGCAGGTGGTTATAAAATATTCATTGTTGTTAGGGAATATTTGTTTGGTCATGGAATATTCTTGTTGTCGGGGAATATTCGTATGAGGCGCAACCATTTGTGGGCCCCATAACAGAATAACTATCGGATGAAGAAAACGACACGTTTGAGTTTTTATAAATAACGGCGTAGTTGTTACCGTTAACACTGTTGGAATACCCGGTGGTTAAAATACAGTAATACATGTGGTTGTACAGTAACACACGGTATTACATAGTATTTTTGAATTATTGATTCTTACGTAAGAAGGCACGTCTCAATAATTGTTACAGTAATTACTGTTCAATATTTTATTTTATTGATTCAATAATTATTGCGTTGATATTTTATATTATTGTTGTTTCAATAATTGTCACTGCACAATATTTCCCATTATCAGATCAATAATTCATAATATTTGAATAATATTATTAGATAACATTATTGGCAATGTCTAGAAAGTTCTCATCGAAGGAGTGGTTTGGTCACCTAATTGCGCTACCGATGAAGGAAAAATCCTTATCTGAAAGCCCCTCTTTCTGAGGAGCGGCTTAGTTGTCATTATTGTGATTACGTAATATTATTTGTGAATAAGTAATTATTGATTTATATGATAAGGATATATTTATTTTACGTGGATATAAATGAAGAATTTTAACATGAATTAATTGTTGAAAGTTGGCAATTATCTTCTCCGATATATAAAATATTCATTTAATTATTATATATATATATATATATATATATACATGTGATAAAAAAAGGGACGGATATAATTTAATTTTAGTTGAATGCTTTTCTAAGTTGGTGGGTGGAAGAAATTCTTGCAAGTATGCTTTGTTTTGTTGTGGATGGTCATTTAATTCTCTGCAAAGTTTTTGTTTTTCCAAACTTGTGGGCCTCACCTATTGGAAAAATAAGAGTTAGGCAATGAATGAAAAGGAAAGGTTAGGCATGATTGAAGAAAAATTTGGCAGGAAAGAATTTGGCAGAAAAAGTTAGGCAGCTCATTTGGTTTTCTTCCTTCGTCCTGCACTATAAATAGAGGGATAACCCTCCTTCCTCAACACACCAATTCATAATCAGAAATTCTTTTTCTAAAGTATTGTGAGTATTTTTCTTGAGTATAAGAATACTTTGAGCGTAGTTTTTCTGCAAGATTTTCTCAGAATAATATCCGATATTCCAGTCAAATCCAGTTTCTACTAAGGTAAAAGATATTATTTTATTGCAATACTCGTGAGAAATATTATTTTCTTTCATACTCCATATTACGTAAGCAATATTATTTCATCTCGTATTCCTAAATTTGAACTTACTATGGTAAGTATTGCTTCTATAATTCCTGAAGTGATTAGAAATTTCGCTTCATCTAATATCATTTCATAGGAATATTGGTCTGAACTTTTTATCAAATTTGGAACTTTTCATGATTGGGTACTGTTCACGGGTACTGTTCATAGTTACTGTTCACGAGTACTATTCACGGGTACTGTTCACAAAAGAAAAAAAATTATTATTTTTCCTTCCCAGTTATCTGTTGTGACCTTTAATCTTAAAATTGAATCCATGTTTTGATCTTCATTCTTGAATTTTACTCCACTATGGTTTATTATGGAGTATTTTTGAACTTGGATAAACTGTAGTATGAATCCCTAATATTTGTCCTTTTGTCTCACTAGATTCGTTCTCTAAAATATTTTTCATCATCCTCAGTCTTTAATGGTGATACTTGATGAATATCTTTGGCCTGTAGTGCAAAGATGAATGATTACCTGATGAATATCTTTGGCCCGTAGTGCAAAAATGAACAGGTGTTGAGATGAACATGACCAACTGGTGATACAAATGAATATCTTTGGCTCGTAGTGCAAAGATGAATATTTGATTCAAGATGTATATTGATTGACGTTACATGGATAAAATATAAATGATGGACTTTTAAATTCATAGATGATAGTAGATTTCATTCTCTACTTAACTCTTCTAATGAATTGTTGTTTCCGCTGCAGTTGTTGATCTAAAACTTGTTGTCTATTATATTCTATCAGATTTTTCCCTGTTGAAGACTAAGGATAATTTGTTGTATATTATCTTAGTCATAATATTCTTTATTGGGCTAGTTGAGTTCACCCTTTTCCTTTATGTTCCATTTTTCTTCTCAGGAAGCGAGAACATAGCAGGAACCAGTCGGGGTATAGAGTGATGGTCCTAGACAGTTGTTTTAGCAGTCCTCACTATTTTTGTAAAATAGTGCATCAATATTTGTTTTAAGGACTTTATTTAAGTGTGGATATTATCTAGAAGACAATATTTGTATTTAAACTCACAGTATGTGTTGTCGTATTTTGCACGACAATTGTAACAATAAAGTTATAGTTATTTTCTGTACCATGTATTTGGCGACTCAGAATGGGTGATGTATACTTATTTTGGGGGCGTCACAGTTGGTATCAGAGCTTAGGGATATGGTCTCTGGTGGAGATCGGGGAATATAACTAGGAGGGGAGAGATGAGTAAATCCTTCGCTAGTGTGTCCTACCTAAGCTTATTTGTTGGTCGGTCATAAAATAAGGATATTATGTGATATGTTAATTTGTTTTTTATGGAAATTTTTAAGAATGGCAGCTGAGAACGTTAACAATGGAGTGTATGAGACCGTGGAACAACCTTCAATCACCAACTAAGAGAACGTGCAACAGAAATGTAATATTCCTCCTGTAAACAACACTATGGAGCAAACGATGAATGATGGAATGTTTAGAAGCTTTTTGCAGTTCATGCAAAAGAAGATGAGGGAGACTCGTGTACAAAATACGGGTGGAAATGATAGCAACGCGCAGTTTGTCACAGCCAAGCAGTTCAAGGAGTTGGGACCACCAGATTTCTGGGGAAAGTCGGATCCGATTAAGGCGGAAACGTGGGTCAAGCAAATTACCAAGATATTTGATGTCTTGGGCTGCATGGAAGAACAAAAGGTTCCATTTGCCACCTTTATTTTCCGTGGTGAGGCAGATTACTGGTGGGAATCTGTGAAGCGTACCCAGCCAGCCACACTCAACATGTCTTGGGAAAGATTTCAGAAACTATTCAATGACAAGTACTTTCCTGAAAGTATTCATCATATGAAGGAGGTAGAGTTTATTAGATTGGAACAGAACAACATGATGGTGTCCCAGTACGAGGCGAAGTTCACGGAGTTATCCAGGTTTGTACCTCATTTGGTGGAGAATGAGGAACGTATGACGCGGATGTTTCTGAGAGGTCTAAAACCTGAGATTCGTCAATACCTTATCTCTCATAAAGTTTCTTTATATTCAGATGTTGTCAACAGGGCACAATTGTTAGAGTGAGATAATGAGTATGTTCAACCGAGGGACCACAACTAGGGTCATAACAGTGATAGCAGTCATCGGAGCGATGATAACCAGCGGGGAAGGAAAAATACAGACAAAAGCGGTAACCACTCGAGTGGTCATCGTGGCCATGATAATAGGAGAGGTGATTCAAGTGAAAATTTCAAAAAGAGGAGATTCAACAATGATGGGAAGACATCAAAGACCAAAGACACCAAAGACACAATAACAAATTCTAGGGGAGGAGAACGACCGCCAGTTAGATGCTACAAATGCGGAGAGGAGGGACACATAAGTCCAAAATGTTCACAGCCTTCCAAGGTGTGTTTTAATTATGGAAAAGACGGTCATATAGCCCGATTTTGTCCGGTAGCGAAGTCAAGTCCAATTGGGACGACGGCACCAAAGACGAATACCGACAAAACAAAGTCGGTGGTTCAAGGAGGCGTTTATGTCGTGGTAGCCAAAACATTTAGAAACCCGAACGAGGTGATCACGGGTAAGCTAATCTTGAAACCTTGCGAAGTTTATACCTTACTAGATACCTGTTCTACCCATTCTTTTATCTCTCCTGCTTGTGCTCAACGTTTAAACTTGACTTCGGAGAAATTAGACTTTGACTTATCTGTGGAGACTCCATTAGGAGAAACCTTTATCACATCTACTATTTATAAATCTTGCTTGATCCAAGTTGGCACAATCACATTACCTGTTGATCTTATCTCTTTAAAGATACTTGCATTTGATGTGATTTTAGGGACTGATTGGTTAACCACTCATCATGCCAAAATTGATTGTTTTCGTAAGGTTGTTAGTTTTCATATTCCTAACCAGCCTGTTATACGAATTCAAGCAACTAAACCACTAAAATCAGTCACTGTCATATCAAGCCATAAAGTTATTCATTTATCAAAAAGTGAATGTCAAGCTTTCTTAGGCATATTATGGACTTGAACAAAAACACGTCAGATTTGAATAATATTTCTATTGTTAGTGAATTTCTTGACGTATTTCCTGAAGAACTTCCTGGTCTACCCCCATAACATGAAGTTGAATTCTTTATTGATCTTGAATCGGGTACAAGGCCCATTTCTAAAACCCCATATCGAATGGCTCGTATTGAACTTCAAGAGTTAAAAGTCCAACTACAGGAAGTGTTAGACATCGGTTTCATTCGTCCTAGTACGTCTCCTTGGGGTGCTCCTGTTTTATTTGTAAAGAAGAAAGACGGGAGTATGCGACTTTATATTGACTACCGAGAATTAAAGCATGTCACCATCAAGAATTTGTATCCACTACCTAGCATTGATGACCTATTTGACCAGTTACAAGGAGCATAATTCTTTTCAAAGATCGATCTTCGTTCTGGATATCATCAACTGAAGATTAAAACTGAGGATATTCCGAAGACTGCCTTCAGAACTCGGTACGGGCATTATGAATTCTTAGTCATGTCTTTTGGATTGACTAATGCTCCTGCTGCTTTCATGGATATGATGAACCGTGTATTCAAGGAATATTTGGATCAGTTCGTTATTGTCTTTATTGATAAAATCCTCATCTATTCCAAAAGCCATGAAGATCATGAGCACCATTTGAAGCTGGTATTTCAAAGACTTCGTGACAACAAGCTATATGCCAAGCTGAAGAAATGAGAGTTCTGGCTTAAGGAAGTAGCATTCCTTGGGCACGTGGTGTCAAAACATGGAGTATCTGTTGACCCGATGAAGATTGAAGCAATACAAAGTTGGGAGCAACTGAAGTTGGTGACCGAAGTGCGTAGCCTTTTGGGCTTAGCTAGTTATTAGCGGAGATTCATGGAAGGATTTTCTTGAATCGCTACTCCGTTAACTCAGCTGACTCGAAAAGAGAGGAATGCGAGAGGAATTTCTAAGAGCTCAAGAGGAGACTCATTTCGGCACCTGTTCTGACAATACCATCTGGTTCGGATGGATTTGTTATCTATATCGATGCTTCAGGTAAAGGGTTAGGATGTGTTCTCATGCAACATGGGAAAGTCATAGCCTATGCCTCGCGATAACTCAAAGAATATGAGAGGAATTATCCTACTCATGATTTGGAGTTGGCAGTAATCATTTTTGTGTTGAAAATTTGGAGACACTACCTGTATGGGGAGAAAGTGGAGATTTATACGGATCATAAAAGCCTCAAATATTTCTTCACCCAAAAAGAACTCAACATATGGCAACGACGTTGGCTCGAGCTGTTGAAGGATTATGACCATAACATTCAATATCATCCTGGAAAAACAAATGTTGTAGCTGACGCATTGAGTAAAAGATCGTATGCGGGTACGATTGCGATGTTGTTAACACAAAGACCCATTTTGTACGACTTACAAAGGATGGAGATAGAGTTAAAGACTTCAGGGACCCACGTGATGATGGAAAATATACGAGTAGAACCGACTTTAATTGATAAAGTTAAAGCTGCTCAAACTACAGACATAGAGCTAATGCGAATGAAGAAGAAAGCACAAGAAGGTGCTATTCCAGAAGCAAGTATTGATGAAGAAGGAATACTTAGAGTCAACTCCAGAATTTGTGTTCCTAACGACTCTGACTTGAAGCATAGAATTATGATGGAGGCACACAACACACCATTTTCAATCCATCGTGGGAGTACCAAAATGTATCATGATTTTACATACATTTTGGTGGAGCAATATGAAGAGAGAGATCACTGAGTTTATCTCGAGGTGTTTAACTTGTCAACGCGTAAAGGCAGAGCATCAAGTGCCAAAAGGTCCATTGCAACCATTTGAGATTCCAGAATGGAAGTGGTCACACATTAGTATTGATTTTGTTACGGGTCTTCCCAAGGTTTCTCAAGGTATAAATGCGATTTGGGTTATTGTTGATAGATTAACCAAGTCTGCTCATTTTTTTCCTATACGTGAGACTTATTCCCTTGAACGTCTTGCTCGTATATACGTAAATGAGATTCTGAGATTTCATGGCATGCCAGTATCCATAATTTTGGATCGTGACCCAAGATTCACTTCACGATTTTGGGTTAGCTTGCAGAAAGCTATGGGCACAGATTTACGATTCAGTTCGGCGTACCATCCTCAAACGGATGGGCAATCGGAAAGGACTATTCAAACTCTTAAAGATTTATTAAGACTCTGCGTCCTAGACTTCAAAGGGAGTTGAGATAAGTATTTACCATTGGTGGAATTCTCCTACAACAACAGTTATCAGGCATGTATAGGCACGGCTCCATTCGAGGCATTGTATGGACGAAAGTGTCGTTCTCTAGTATGCTGGGATGAGGTGGGAGAAGCAACGTTATTGGGACCAGAATTAGTACGCATGACTATAGAAAAGATTCAAATGATCCGGCAACGTATAAAGATCTCACAAGATCGACAAAAGAGTTATGTTGATCTTCATCGAAAGGACGTGGAGTTTAATATTGGAGATCATGTACTGTTACGTACTGCTCCATGGAAGGGAGTTACAAGATTTGGGAAGAGAGGAAAGCTCAATCCACGATTTGTTGGTCCATTTGAGATTCTTGACCGAATAGGAAATGTGGCCTATAGACTCGCATTACCTCCAAGCATGTCTCGTGTTCATAATGTTTTTCATATATCTATGCTTCGTAAATATGTGAAAGACCCGAACCACATTATTGCATTAGAACCAGACGAGATAGCTGAAGATTTAACGTACGAGGAGGTACCTGTCAAGATATTGGATAGGAAAGAGCATGTCCTATGAACAAAAGTTATACCACAAGTCAAGGTTTTGTGGAGGAACCATGCTATTGAAGAAATGATCTGGGAGTTGAAATCAGAAATGAAAGTGAGATACCCTCACCTTTTCGAAACACCAGGTACGTACGTCAATTTCGAGGACAAAATTTTATAAGGAGGGGAGGTTGTAAGACCCCAACTTATATTAAATAAAATTGAATTTCCTCTATTTATTATCTTGAAATAATAAGGTGATAATTTGATATAATACTTTGGTTATGGGTGAAATGTGCAAATTTTACAAATTAAGCAAGTGGTTATAAAATATTCATTGTTGTCGGGGAATATTCATTTGGTCATGAAATATTCTTGTTGTCGGGGAATATTCGTATGATTGCGCAACCATTTGTGGGCCCCATAACAGAATAACTATCGGATGAAGAAAACGACAAGTTTGAGCTTTTATAAATAACGACGTAGTTATTACCGTTAACACTGTTGGAATACCTGGTGGTTAAAATACAGTAATACGCGTGGTTGTATAGTAGCACACGGTATTACACAGTATTTTTGAATTATTGATTCTTACATAAGAAGGCACTACTCAATAATTGTTACAGTAATTACTGTTCAATATTTTATTTTATTGATTCAATAATTGTTGCGTTGATATTTTATATTATTGTTGTTTCAATAATTGTCACTGCAGATTATTTCCCATTATCAGATCAATAATTCATATTATTTGAATAATATTATTAGATAGCATTATTGGCAATGTCTAGAAAGTTCTGTCAAGGAGAGGTTTGGTCACCTAATTGCGCGCCAATAAGGAGAAATCCTTCTCGGAAAGCCCCCTCTTTCCTGGGAACGGCGTGGTTGTCATTATTGTGATTCTGTAATATTATTTGTGAATAAGTAATTATTGATTTATATGATAAAGATTTATTTATTTTATGTGGATATAAATCAAGGAATTTTAAAATGAATTAATTGTTGAAAGTTGGCAATTATCTTCTCCGATATTTAAAATATTCATTTAATTATAATATATATATATATATATATATATATATATATATATATATATATATATATATATATATATATATATATATATATATATATATGTGATAAAAAAGGGACGAATATAATTTAATTTTAGTTGAATGCTTTTCTAAGTTGGTGGGTGGAAGAAATTCTTGCAAGTATGCTTTGTTTTGTTGTGGATGGTCATTTAATTATCTGCAAAGCTTTTGTTTTTCCAAACTTGTGGGCCTCACCTATTGGAAAAATAAGAGTTAGGCAATGAATGAAAAGGAAAGGTTAGGCACGATTGAAGAAAAATTTGGCAGGAAAGAATTTGGCAGAAAAAGTTAGGCAGCTCATTTGGTTTTCTTCCTCCTTCCTGCACTATAAATAGATGGATAACCCTCCTTCCTCAACACACCAATTCATAATCAGAAATTCTTATTCTAAAGTATTGTGAGTATTTTTCTTGAGTATAAGAATACTTTGAGCGTAGTTTTTCTGCAAGATTTTCTTTGAATAATATCCGATATTCCAGTCAAATCCAGTTTCTACTAAGGTAAAGGATATTATTTTATTGCAATACTCGTGAGAAATATTATTTTCTTCCATACTCCATATTACGCAAGCGATATTATTTCATCTCGTATTCCTAAATTTGAACTTACTATGGTAAGTATTGCTTCTATAATTCCTGAAATATTTAGAAATTTCGCTTCATCTAATGTCATTTAATAGGAATATTGGTCTGAACTTTTTATCAAATTTGGAACTTTTCATGACTGGTACATCCCACGATTCTTTCGTTCAAAAGTACTTGCTCATAGTTACTATTCACGGGTATCGCTTTTTGCAGTCTTCATTCACGATTTACATTCACGAGTCTTGTTTCATGGGTCTTCGTTCACAAAAGAAAAAAAAATTATTATTTTTCCTTCCCAGTTATCTGTTGTGACCTTTAATCTTGAAATTGAATCCATGTTTTGATCTTCATTCTTGAATTTTACTCCACTATGGTTTATTATGGAGTGTTTTTGAACTTGGATAAACTGTAGTATGAATCCCTAATATTTGTCCTTTTGTCTCACTAGATTCGTTTCTCTAAAATATTTTCATCATCCTCGGTCTTTAATGGTGATACTTGATGAATATCTTTGGCCTGTAGTGCAAAGATGAATGATTACTGATGAATATCTTTGGCCCGTGGTGCAAAGATGAGCAGGTGTTGAGATGAACATGACCAACTGGTGATACAAATGAATATCTTTGGCCCGTAGTGCAAAGATGAATATTTGATTCAAGATGTATATTGATTGACGTTACATGGATAAAATATTGATGATGGACTTTTAAATTCATAGATGATAGTAGATTTCAGTCTCTACTTAACTCTTCTAATGAATTGTTGTTTCACGCTAGATTGTTGATCTAAAACTTGTTGTCTATTATATTCTATCAGATTTTTCCCTGTTGAAGACTAAGGATAATTTGTTGTATATTATCTTAGTCATAATATTCTTTACTGGGCTAGTTGAGCTCACCCTTTTCCTTTTTGTTCCATTTTTCTTCTCAGGAAGCGAGAACATAGCAGGAACCAGCCGGGGTATAGAGTGATGGTCCTAGACTGTTGTTTTAGCAGTCCTCACTATTTTTGTAAAATAGTGCATCAATAATTGTTATGAGGACTTTATTTGAGTGTTGATATTGTCTAGAAGACAATATTTGTATTTAAACTCATAGTATGTGTTCTCGTATTTTGCACGACAATTGTAATAATAAAGTTGTAGTTGTTTTCTGTATCATATATTTGGCAACTCAGAATGGGTGATGTATACCTAGTTTGGGGGCGTTACAATTTAATTTACTCTATCACCATAGATTAATATAAATACACTTCACATATTATTACGATTATGCCATTAACTTCTTAATTAATTATTCTTCCTTTTATAGTGCGACCCTTTAGGTTCTCCATATTAAATCGGTCGTGAATAAATAAATTAGAACAATTCTAATCTTATTTAAATAAAAAAAATTAAACTATTAATTTATTGAAGTAAATAATATTTATTTTACAATAGGGATAAGCCTCCCTAGCGATCAACGACTTTCCAGATAATATAGATTTCAACATTAATTATAAAAGAACCATTGAGTAAATAGTTACCGTACAATTCAATCATTCCACCATACAATGTCCCAATTAAATATAAGACATGGAATTACTGTTAAGTTTTATTTTATTTAATTATATGTATCTCGATTCCTAAATGCACAACTCCTAATGAATGCAAATTAGAAACTACTTTCTAATTTTATTCAACCTTGGTCAAGGATTCCTGGGTTGTCATTTATCGAATCACATAGGACATTTCTCTTCTCTTACTAGAAGCGGTAGATTCTTTATTGATCATTCATTATCTCCATATAACTTATTACACCCAAACATACCCTTTGATATACCTTAAGGGTCTTAAGGAATAAGTCAAAGTGTATATCATTATATACAAGATACTATGATGATCTCAAGTCTAAGGATTACTTGTACTACTATCACTACAGGAATTCCTATTGACAGGCAAGTAAAACTCTAATAGGTATTACTTAGCGAGTCACGTTCAGTGAACCTATTCTCTAATAAGCACCTACATACTTGCTTTAGTTTCTCCACACAAATGATCATGAGATCAACCATCCTCATCTAATGAGCAAGCACCATATGTACCAATCTATCTGTTAAGTTTATAATGTGTAATATCTGTTAAGTTGTACTATGTGATACATAGAGAAATTCAAATTGAGATGTAAAGATTTATATGAATATTGAATAAAGTGAATCATAGAATAATTGGATTCAGGGATTTGTAATTGATTCGAGTTAAGATATCAATAAAAGGTTTATTTTTCAAAGGAGATTGAGAAAGTTTAAATTATTCCGCATATTTGTATAACATCGAATGTGATGTAAAACAGGAATAGTAAATGACCAAGATTAGAAACTTATAAAAGTTTGGGGTCATTACACATATCATGGAAATGGAAAGAATTTATATTCTAAATTGTAATAAGTAAAGTTATATTCATTAAGTTATGAATAAAAGATATAATAGTTTGACAATAGTTGTATCGTGGCGGACCAGATTCGAGGTTCGAAGGGACCTTGAGTGGGGGCGTCACAGGTTGGTATCAAAGCTGTAGGTTATAAAGTTTAGGTAAATGTACCTTAGGCTATAACCTGAGAGAGAGAGAAAGATAAAGATTAAAATATATAAGTGAAGATTCAAAGCAGAATCTTAAAGTATCTAGAGAATGAGAATTTAGGAGTTTCCTAACTCCGGTAATAAAAATGTTAAAGTGGTGTCTATAAGATGCGAATGAACTCGAGTGGAGTTTTGTTGATAAAAGGGAAAGAACCCTAAGGTAAATTGATGATCACAACATGATCGGATTGAGCTATGAAGTGATAAATAGTCTGTAATGACTAAGTGTGTATAGCTTGATGCTATAAGTGAATGTACTATGAAATGGTACGATATGAACTCATGAGGAGTTGTAGGTGATGAGATACGAAGAACTTGTATCAAGTTAAGTGTAAGATAGAGTTAAGTGGGATTTCAATTGAGGACCCATGTCAGCAGCTGAGTTGTATGATTCCTTGTTATGGGCGGGGAATCATACTTGGTGCAAAAACCACATAGTTCTGGCACTAATAATCATTGAAATATTTGTGTCGCGCTATTTGCTATATACCTGTTGAGAAGGTGATTCTTTTCTCATGTGTATAACAGATAGATAAGTTATAGTTAGAGAATACAAGGTTAAGTTGCGAGTTCTTAAAACTCATACTTATGGTAAGTTCGTGACTCATGATCATATGGTTTAAACCCCTCAGCGAATGGACGCCTATGGTCTGACTAGGGTAAGTTCTTAAAACTCATATGATTATGGCAAGTTCCTGGATTTCCAAAGTGTGATAAGTTTAATGAACTATATCGGGTATATATATGTTAGGAAGTTAGAAATTTTGGAATAGTGAGCATTGATGGTGTTAAAATGAAGCAATGGAGTAAAGAGTAAAACTGATGGAGAAACATGAATTTTCTAAATCTTCTAGCTCTGCTAGATTTTAAAAATTTATTGACTTCGTGCTAATGTTGGCATTTCTATTTTCTCGAAAAACTTTGGATCATGTGATTGAACCAATGATGTTTAAAAACAATATCGTTATTCTTATGTCTATGCTAATTATTTCGGCTAAGACAAAAATGATTTAAAAATTTTCAAAATGTATTTCTAATCATGTGCATCATTTGATATGGTGTAGAAATGGTAAACGATAGAGTCATCAATGCAGTTGAACCTAGTGTTGGTTGTGATCAAAAGATCGTCAGCCCACTATGGTATAATGTAATATAACAAAGTCACCTAATGGCGGAATCCTCAACGTAATACTAATCTGGTACGGTATCATAACGTCATAAAAGAATTTTGGTTTTCTTTTAAGTTATAAAGAAGGTCAATTAAGTTGGCCAAATTATTTCGATTGATGTCTGAATGGTTGATAAAAGTCTAAGCTATTTGATTCGGCTAGACGACTGTTGAAAAATATTTGTGAAATTCAAGCGTTCTTGACTATTTACGCCAAACTAGATTGCTCTGGTGCGAATTCAGATGTGGAAAAGCTGAGGTGAACGACCCTATAAGGGGACATGTTTTTGGGGACAATGGTTTCGAGCGTAACACATGTAGTCGTTACAAAAAACTACGTTACGGCCCAACGTAGTGGTACAATAGGCTGGCCACCTAGTGTACGTGTGGAGGGTGTTTTCAGTCTTTGTGATTGATAAACACTCTGGTTTGTAGTGTGAAGGATTGTGTTGAAGCACTAGTTCACGGTCTTGTGTGGCCCCTAAGCATAAATTTGGAATATGAGTTATTCATACTACTTCCCGATTATTGAAAAATCGTGGAAGACTCTTATTCTTCTGTGTGATGAATGTAGTGAGTAGAATGTTCCTTAGAAAGGAGAATGTGGTAGAATGCAAGTGAGAAAGTTATAATGAAACTTCCAAAAAGAGAATGGATAAAATTATTCAAAAGAATATGTAATATTCGAAATAGCACCGAGTAGAGGAGGTTTCAGTGATTCCGAGGATGGAATCCTTATAAGGGGAGAGGATATAAGAACCCGAATTTTCAGAAAATATTAAAATAATAATTTAGTAGATAAAATTCTTAAGGCATGTGAAGGGTTGAAATAAAAATAAAAATATTTAATGTGTTACGTAGTATGAGGTATTGTGTTACATAGGGTAATATGCGCTATGTAATAAGTGTGGTTGTGTTTAATAAATATATATCCTTATTATATAATTGTTAGAAATGGTAGATATGAATTAAGAAGATGGATAAAGTTTATCTATTGATGTTAAATAATTTATGTGAAATTATTTTATAATAGTAAGTTGGTGCATTAAAATATCTTTTATAATCACCAATTTCTCGAGTGTTGTACGAGTGTGTATCAAGTCTAAGGTAGTGCAATCATACTCTTTAATGGTTGATGTATAAGAGCTGGGCTAAACGATTTCTTCAGAGAGCAGAGGTATATACAAATTGGTAACCGATCTAACTCACTGTGAAAACAGTGTAAGACGAGATGAAAACTAATTTGTTGGTTGTTTGTGAGAAACCACTCAGTGTACTATATTGAATACTATTAAAGACTTGATGTGTGCTAGATTTAGACTTGTATATATGTATTAGTAACTGGTATGATATAATATGAGTTTTAGTTAGTGCTTAAGCTATCCATGGATAGATTGAGATAGTAAAGCATAAATTAGTTAATTACAAGAATTAACTAACAAGTTTAAATATTGGTTAATTTATATTAAATTGGAAGTTATATTATGGAATAATATAATTTGAATATTAAAGCCTTAATTGACTATGGTAATTTATGAAAGGGTTTAATATTTGAAAGATGTTAATGTAAAGATTGAGGAAGTTGTCTTAGGACGATCGAATAATTATATGCATAGTGTATAATTTAAATAATTAATAGAGTAAATATTAATTATTCTAAGTGTAAAGGTTGTACATATTTTAGGTATGTAATTTCTTAAGTAAGCTAAATAATTTAGCATTCTGATAAAGTGTGACATAAATCTTATATTAAATAAATAATAAAATAATGTGGAATTGGGGGAAAAGCCAAACATGACCTAGACCCGTAATATTTTATTATAGAAATAATGAGCTTGAATTATATGTAACTCCAGTAAATGGGATAAATGATTAATATTAATTAATCGTTGTGATATTTATGTGTGATATGAAGTAATAGGTTGAAAGTACCCAACTAAATTATATTTAGCCCAATTAAAATATTATGTGGACTAATGTACATGGAGTATATGATATGAGTACATAAATAATCCTTAATTTTACTTGGTGTAGTAGCATTAACCCATTAAAATTTCATTTTGGGAATTTAAAAGGAACTAAACTAAGCTTCAGTTGCTGAGTTATAAGCTTGTCCCAAAATCAGTGTCACCCATTTACATATCAAACGCGTAAATAGGCCATTGGCCTATCCTATTTCTTCTTCATTACATAGTAGAGTTGATGATGGCTGAACATGGAGTTGGTGACCAACTCTTTAGCATCCATCGGCTTCTTCTTCCTCCCCTTGGATTAATTCAACGTGCAAGACTATTAACTGTGTATTGAAACCACCATAAATAGAGACCCTCTTTTCTCTTTCACGTTGGTTAAGTTCTCTGAGAAGTTTCTTATTAAGAATGAGTTGCCATTAGTGAGAGCAATCTGAGATTGGAAGATTGAAGAGCTATACTTAGCATATTGAAGCATTCAAGAGGTAACCTTACTATCATAGATGTTCTAGATTCCAAAGTTTGATAAATTCTAATAATTCTCCAAAATTCTCTGTTAAGTGGGTTGAAAATTTAGTGCTATGGGGTTAACATAGTTTACATGTGTATTATGTATCAATGTAATGTGTTGAGCATGATGATTGGGTGATTATAATACATGTTCTTCATTTCAAGTTTTGAATTTCTTAGAAATATAAGAAATAGTCACTTTTAAGTCCAAAAAGTAATGGCTAAGGATTGTTGTAATCCATGAGTTGTTGCTAGATACTGTTAATATAGTTAGAAACGAAAACAACGAAAGTAAAACAAATTCGCGAAATCTGTCAAACATGAACATTTAGCATGAACATGAGTGATAGACTCATTTTTGGATTTGTTAATGTTTATGTTAATTATTGGGTAGTTAGTATGTTGTAGTTTTATGAGTTGCGAACTCATAGAATCGAAAATGGACTAAATTGGATGAGTATAACTCATATTATGATGATTGGAAGGAGTAGAGGTCTGTAAAATCGTGAAGTATAGAACCTAAAGGGCCGTTTTGCCTCCCAGGGCGCAGCTGCGCTTCCCCCAAGGCCAATTGGGGTGCAGCTGCACCGGGCTTCAGTGTTGGGTAGACTACTTTGACCTGCTATAGTAAATTAGTCATAACTTTTTAATACGAACTCTGATTGAGGTGATTCAAGATGATCCGGAATGAGAACGAATAGACCTACAACTCTTGTTCTTTAAGGTTTTAAATTTGAGGTCTTTAGGAAGGGTCAAAATAGTCATCTTTGTGACTGTTACGAAATAAGAGGCAATTGGAGGGCGTCGAATGAGCACATACGCAAGTATAGTGCTCCCAACGATGGAATATGTTATTCTAAGTGATGTAACATGAAAATGCATGATATTAGACATGACATATAAGATTACCATACTCATAATGAAATGCTTTAGCGTGACTTAGTATGTGTTTTGAAAAGAAACTTAAAGATTTTGAAAACAAACATTGTGGAAACTTATGTTCTATAAGTTTTGAACTTATTGGTTTATAAACGTGATTGAGTTCAAATATAAATGAGCATGATATGGTGTTGGTAGTGTCTTTGTTCATGAGCACCTTACTAGGCTTTGTGTTATAGAAGTTTTTCAAGAAAAAGCTTAGTATAATAAGCTAGTATGCATGACTACTACATGATTTACACTCTGACCATGCGAGCATGTTAACATGACTTGACTACGTATGAATAGAGCTTTAAAGTGGTCTCTTATGTGTTGAATGGCATTGTTCAAGTTTAAAGTAGTTTCAAAGGTAAACTTGAACATATTTTTGAAATTTAGTTGCATCACATGGATATCTAGATTCTAAAGGATTAATATGACATGTTGCGTCTATAAAATCCCTAGATATGATTTATATATGCTAAATCGTATCATTCTTGAAAAATGATTTAAAAGGAAACTATGTTTCAAAATTAAGTTGAATTACATATGAGTATTTAGATTTTAAAGGCTTGAGATGCCATGTTATGTTTCATTATGTCACTAAACATAAGTCTTATATGTTAAACATAATGGAAGTGAACCAAACATAAGGTTAAAGCATGTTTTAAAGTGTTAAACAATGCTAGCTATGAGAAAAAGATATGAATATGAATGAACATGTGTAGTGCAGATTATGTGACATCTTTATATGAACATAAGGCTAATCAGTACACCTAGTGGTTACATAACCCTATTTGGTTTTGATTTCATAAAAATCCTAAACTAAAGTCCCTAACATATAAGGTTGAACTTGAAGTGGTCATACAAGTATGTAAAGACCTTTTGTGGGTATCATGAGAAGTATAAGAGTCTAAGTGTGTTTAAGTTTGGACAGAAACAGAAAGTGCAAGGTCTAACTTTAGTGCAGCGGGGGGACTACAGCAATGCGCCCATCCTGAACCTAATTACACATAGTAGGCTACATGCAAGCAAAGGTTGCCAAATTGTTTTTAGTAGTGATCTGAACTTTAAAGCATGTGAGACCCCGAATTTTATGAAATAAAAGTGTTCAATTTTCCTATTTTGGTGAATAGTTAAATTGATAATAGTTTAAAGTTAAGGGTGACATTTGAAAATTTTTCAAAGTAAGAGATGATGAAGTTTTGTTTTATTTGTATTATTAATGTAATAAAACAGAAAAGCTTTTTATATAAAACAGAATACTTTTATAAAGTTATTCTATAAATAGAATATATTATATTCTATTATGCATAGTGTTTTGCACAAGAAAATCTTTTTATATAAAATGTAATACTTTTATAAAGTTATTCTATAAATAGAATATATTATATTTTATTATGCATAGTGTTGTATAGTGCCTACATAGTGTTTTTGCATAGTAAAATCTTTTTATATAAAATGTAATACTTTTATAAAGTTATTCGTTTTATTAGATTATAAATAGAATATATTATATTTTATTTAAAATATTTTCTTTTAAATCTGACCGTCCAGCTTAAAGTAAATCAATACGGATCGTTCATGAATTAGTTACTTATCACGGTCCATTCTTCTATAAATAAGCTCATTCATTCATTATTTCTTACGAATTCACTGAAACTCTAGAGAGAGAAATTATAGAGAGAAAGAATAAAAATATTCTGCTACTTCACTACTCCAGTATTCAGTTTTTCTAAGGTAAGGGTTGTTATTATTATAGTAAGGGATGTTATTATTATAGTAAGGGATATTATTATTATAGTAAGGAGTATTATTTCTTTCGTATTCATGAAAAGAGCTATTGTTATTCCATTCGTTATTATTATGTTGGAATAACCTGTTTATGCGAAATATCGCATACATGGTGAAATTCTTCTATTATTCCATTCTTTATTATTATGTTGGAATAACCTGATTATGCGAAGTATTGCATATATGGTGAAATTCTTCTATTATTCCATTCTTTATTATTATGTTGGAATAACCTGTTTATGCGAAGTATCGCATACATGGTGAAATTCTTCTATTATTCCATTCTTTATTATTATGTTGGAATAACCTGTTTCTGCGAAGTATCGCATACATGGTGAAATTCTTCTATTATTCCATTCTTTATCATTATGTTAGAATAACCTGTTTATGCGAAGTATCACATATATGGTTAAATTCTTCTATTATTCAATTCTTTATTATTATGTTGGAATAACCTGTTTATGCAAAGTATCGCATACATGGTGAAATTCTTCTATTATTCTATTCTTTAATATTATGTTGGAATAACTTGTTTATGCGAAGTATCGTATATATGGTGAAATTCTTTTATTATCCATTCTTTATTATTCTGTTGGAATATCCTGTCGGTGCGTATTACACCTGACCTGGTTCCATTATTTATTATTCTGTTGGAATAACCTGTCTGTGTGGATTACGCACGCATGGTGAAATTCTTCTGTTATTCCATTCTTTATTATTATGTTGGAATAACCTGTCTATGCGAAGTACTATATACATGGTGAAATTCTTTTATTATTCCATTCTTTATTATTATGTTGGAATAACTTTTGCCATGCGCAATCTTTGCATACATGGTGAAATTCTTTTATAATTTCATTCTTTATTATACTGTTGGTTATTGGTTTTACAGTTGTATGTCTTTGGCCTGTAGTCCAAAGATGATATGTTGTTGAATATCTTTGGCCTGTAGTGAAAAGATGATCTGTTGTTTGATAGCTTTGACCCGTAGTGCGAAGATGGACAGGTATATGACATGATCATGACCACTAGTGATACTAACGAATATCCTTGGCTGTAGTGCATGGATAATTCAATGATGTGATTAAGCGGGATCATGACCATTAGTTAACAGTTGAATGTCTTTGGTAGTAGTACACTTTGTGACGATTGATTGATTGGTATGATCATGACCATTGTTTTTATAGTTGAATATCTTTGGCCCAGTGGTGCAAAGATAAACAAGCCGATTGGTATGATCATTGTTATTACATTTGAATATCTTCAGCCTTTGGGGTAAGGATATTGAGTAAACGTTCTATTAAGCCTTTGTGGCAAGAAGGAACTGTTAATTCACATTATTATAAATATGAATTGTGAATTTAACTAACATCTTTGGTGGTTCAGGTGAAGACAAGTGTTGAAAGTTCTATTTGTCTTAAGTATAACAAAGAACTGTTAATGAGTATTACAGGAATAAAATATCAACGATGGACTTTTAATTTAGAGGAGATAGTAGACATTATGTTCTACTTAGACTCTTCTAATGGATTGTTGATTCCGCTACAATTATGGTTGAAAACTTTTATTATCTACCATATGTTATAAATCTCTGATTTATTCTGATAAAGGCTGTTGATAAATTAATTATCTTAGCCATGATATTCTTTACTGGGCTAATTGTGCTCACCCTTTTGCTTCACAATTCCTTTCAGGTAATAAGAGTGTAGCTGGGTCAAGCGGGGATAACAGGGAAATAGTGGGATGGTCCGAGACTGTCGAAGTTTCTCAATACATTATAAAATGGCATGACATGCAACAGATAATTGGATTGAGGACCTAAGATGTGTGTGTCATATTTTATACGTCACTTAATAATTGATTTTGGCGAACAACAATAGGGTGATGAGAACCCAACTTTGAAAGAGTCAAAAGTGCACCTCATTAGAATGAATATGATAGTAATCTTTTCGTTCTTCTTTGGGGTCTTAAAATATTTGCTGCTGTATTTTATATGGCATTGTAACAATTTGAGTTTGGATACTGTCTACGAGACAATATTTTATTAAAACTCACAGTTAACTGTGGTCGTATTCTATACGACAGTTCAACAGTTGTATAAATGAAGTTTGTATTTGATTTTTATAGTGTGATATCTGGCGACTCAGAATGGGTCATGTATACCTATTTTTGGGGGCGTCACAAAGTATATGTGTAATGAATGTCTAAAGCTATAGAACTTGACATAGATGATGTTTTAAGCATAAGAGCATGTAATGGTTATATAAAACACAGAGTTGTTAAATTTATTAAAGTTTGCAAAAGGTAAGGACGATGTAGATCATGTATCTATAGACTTTAAATATGTGTCGAACACATAGCGAGTCAAGTGTGTGAGAAAGATTTATGAATGTTGATATGAAACATGTGTAGCTAAGGTATACCTATACATACCTAGTTATTCTAAGAGTATAATGAGAAAGTGAAATGTAGGTTTTACGAACCTAGTTAGGAAATAATGTAACACTATTATTACATTGAAACTGTATGAAATATGTGACTAATGGATGTGAATCCATGATTATATAATTGTGTAGGAATACACGAATTGCGGATAACTATAAGCGTTAAGCAGTTAAGTCGTAGTTCATAAACTACGAATCAGGCAAGTCTTTCAGTTCCTTTTTGTTATATGAATTCGATAACTGTTAGTTGGGGAATATTATGCTATGCAAATATTGATGTTTATATATGAAATGCATATGAGATATGTATGAAATGTGAAAGTTGATCTTTGAGGATATGCTTATGTTGATAAATCTCTATGCCTGTTATGTGTGAAGTAACATGCGTAGTAAATATTAATTGATTATGAATGCATGAACTGAATATGCTATTATATGCTATATGTTGTATGAAAACTGTTAAAATTGATGGGCTATCGAGCTCACCCTTGAAAATAACCACTTTTGTAGGTTAATGATACACGGTAAAGGTTACGTCTTACTTGATTGATAAAGTCCAATAGTATCGAAGGAGATTGATTTATTATTTAACTAGATTCTCTTGAACCATGTCTGTAGCGCCCCCAAATCCGGGTTTCTTCCAACCCGACAGATGGTGCTATACTGTACTAATATTCATACATTCATCCAATTGAAAAGACTCAAAAGAATGAATATCTCTTCTATATAATCAAAATAATATTTACATTTCCCTAAGTTCTAAAACCATTACAAAAGTTCTTTGTCATAATATCAACTATATTACAACATTAAACCTATACTATTACATAGATAGCTGAACGATCTGCCTTAGCTTTTCCTTTATCCTTATTCGATCCTTCGGGGCGTTCAGTCTTAGCTGCATTCATATGGTTCAAGCAAGAGTGAGCATAACTAGCTCATCAAGTATGACAATTTTCAATAAACAACATGCTTGACACATAAAAATCATATATCTTCAATAACTGAACAATAGTTATGAAGTACTATTGATGATTCAAAATAACACTTCATCTTTCTTTCAAAATGTTTTATACTAACAACAATATTCCGTAAAACATTAACTCCGGTCCAAGACCTTGAGCATTTCATTCTTCTTTGAAAAGGACAACCCGGAACTAAGTCCGTAAGCTCGATATTACTTACGAGCACTTCTAGGTGATTAGCCTATTTTACTCTATGTTGATCAACACTACATTCATTAAACGTATGTACGTTTAATTTGTGGCAACCTCACATGCCTGTCGTATGACGATAAAAACATTTGTTTAACATACTCAGTCTTCTTTTGAAAACCATATCAAGTAGTTGACAAAAGATAACAACGTTTAATAACAGATGGATAAATTATCAATAATCCAACCAATATATCAAGTCTAGCCGAAAGGATTGGCTTTAACTTCATCATACATCAATTCATGCGTAAGGATACATGAACTTCAAAACTTGTTCAAAATGAACTGAGATAAGAGTTAGAATACTTGCCTTTAACGTTTGCTACGGTATAATTACTTTATGTTCGAGTCTTTCAAGTCTCTACAACACATGATCACATAATGCCTCATATTAGGTCATATATAATCAAGTATGTATACGACTATATCTTACCCTTCATCTCAATCTAATTATGTATTAGATTTATTTACTATCAATTCCGGTTTGTCATTATACTTACATTCATATTTGAATAGGTTATCATCAACCTTTACGCACTATCCTTAAGGTTTAACAAAGTTTTAACAATGTTACTTCAAGTTCCTTAAGGTGTGTTTACTTTTAAATCAATTACATTCCTTGCCTTGTGTTTGTAAACATTCATCACTATCTTTATTCTAGAAATTTGCATTTGCGGTTACAGATCATATACTCTACATCTCGCCTTTGTCTTGCATGAAGTTAATAGTGAGGATGATGCCGGACTTAGGCGACTTGCATGAGTCCTTACTCGATGGGCATGACTGCCTTTCTACTCTGCAGATATATCGTGTCCTCCTACACATGAAAGTCATGGCGCCATCATTTACTCTATGGTTACGCCTTTGCGGACGTGAGTTTCGGTATGCTCGATTTTAGTGCAGTGCTTTGCGACACGACAAAATGGCCTAGGCCTCAGCGGCAGCGCAACACCATTCACATGCACCGAGATAGTTTGGACAATTTTTTTCAACTTTGCGAATTTTTCGGGCTCATAACTTCTTCGTTATAAGTCCGAATTGGCTAGTTCAAAAGCCTACAATTCACAAATTACATACTCTACGCGTTCATGTAAGAATTTTATCTATTTGATTTCATTTGCTAAAAATTCACCTATTAGTTTATTTTTAACAAAAATGATAAACGTTCGTGAACGTTTAATGCTCGTTTCTTCGTTCTAAGTCGGAATTCGATCATTTTTGAGTTCACAACTCTAGAATTCCAAATATGACTTGTCTCCATCGAAAACCAACGTTTCTGAGTTCAAACACAAAATTTGACTTTTATTCCGAGAATTTCACGAATTCAACGATTATCGTCCAATCGTGCAATGTTCTACTTATGATTACTTATGATTTGTTCATTACTTATGATTTGTTCATTACTTCAAATGAATTCAATTCATCATATGAACATCACAACATACTTACTACAACAATTTATTTACATGTTGGATTTTGACTTATTCTTTCATGAGCTTATAACTTATTAAAGTATAAACTACTTATAACTTTATTGTTCATAACTTATGAAAGTTAAGGTCTTTTAATCACCATACTTATATGTTCTCAACATATAATATCATTCATGTATACATGATACATATTCATATAAGTTCTTCACTTTCATACTACTTCTTAAGATAAACTCATATTAAGTTCATATAACTTCTTCATAAGTTCCTAACTTATACAAGTGTAAATGACTTATTCCCTACTTATACGACTTAAGTTCATTGATTACTCATTCTTCTTGCTTCCTAACATCCATGTTCCTTAATTCATACTTTTCTTATCAACCTATCATGGTAGAGATAGAAGATAAATGGAGAAGAAGTCTTACTCTTTGAAGTCTTTGTAAAGTAGCCTTCTTCTTCTTCTTACAAACGAAAGTAACTTATTGTGGCTTATTCTCCCTAACACTTAAGCACTTTGTAAGATTGTTAGATTATTTGAACAAGTAAGAAATGGCTAGCAAGCTTCCTCTATTTATGGAATTCACAAGGTTAGGGTAATTTAGTCAATAAACCAACCCACCTCCTTAAGCCACCTCCTTACTATTCATTACTTGTTAATCACAAATCTTATCCTTTGTTTGGTCATTACTCCTAACACTTGGTCATTACACATTAAACTTGATCACCACATTAACTTGGTCACCACACATTAACCTTATTAATATGGTTTGCCCCATGGGTCAATCAACCCATTGAATTCTAGCTTGGGCTTAAATTAACTTAACCTTTGGGCTTTGCATTAACAAACACTAACTTGTTTATTAATAAATAGTTGGGCCTCACCATTTAATTCACTTGGGCTTGTACAAATTCTAACCAATCTTCCAAGTCCATTATCATTACTCAATACATATACATATTGTCTATGTATGATTTTCGTATTCTAACTCATATAGAAATTTATTATATATGATATTCCATCCTTCATACAAACTTGTATAATACTTCGTATTATACTCATTTTCATTACCTTGTTTAATACTTAAGTATCATACAATTATTAATTACTTACTAATACTTCGCTTTCCTTAATATTCATAAATTTAGTCCGCAAGCGAAATATTACACTTTCCATAACTAGAGTATTATTACATAATCCATCTTACCTTGATATTCTATCATTTCGTATTTCTCAGAAATTCAAAAATAAATCCCGAGCAAATATTGATGAATAGTGTTTTTCAAAAAATTTCTCGGAAAACTTTTATTTTCGTCTTGAAAATTCAAACACTTTAATTCCTTCACGTAGCTAAAATTCTATGACATTCCAACATCATTAGGTTATAGAATGACAACCATTTTGATATCACATAAAATATAATTTTATTATTATTTAATTCAATAAAATTATTTTACAATAAGATCTGAATTTCTCGGTCATTACATCCTTCCCCCCTTATAAGGATTCTGTCCCTAGAATCTCGTCTTACTTTAATCAAATAGATGAGGTAAATTTTTCTTCATCTTTTCTTCTAATTCCCACGTTGCTTCTTCAGCATCGTGGTTCTTCCATAATACCTTTACCGAAGGTATTACTTTGTTCCGTAGAACTTGCTCCTTTCTATCGATAATTTGAATCGGCAATTCTTCATACGTTAAGTCCTTCTCAATATGAATCGGCTCATATTCGATTACGTGCTTATAATCCGGCTTATAAGGACATAACACAGATACGTGAAACACGTTATGTATTCGTTCTAGGTCTAGAGGTAATGCTATCAAATAGGCTACCTCTCCCACTCGTTTTAATACTTCAAAAGGTCCTATAAACCTTGGACTTAACTTTCCTTTCTTTCTAAAGCGTATCATTCATTTCCAGGGATATACCTTTAGAAACACATACGAGCCTACTTCAAACTCTCGATTTAATCTATGCGAGTCTGCATACTTCTTTTGTCTGTCCTGAGCTGTAACAAGAAGCATCCGAAATAACTTTATTACATCCGCTGTCTGCTGCTCCAATTCTGGTCCTAGCATCTGGCGTTCTCCCACTTCATCCCAATACAATGGTGTTCTGCACCTTCTTCCGTACAAAGCTTCATAAGGTGGCATGCCTATGCTTGCATGATAACTATTGTTATACGCAAACTCTACAAGTGGTAGGTGATCATCCCAACTACCCTTGAAATCCATGACGCAAGACCTCAACATGTCTTCTAACGTCTTAATTGTCCTCTCGCTCTGCCCATCAGTTTGTGGATGATATGCTGTACTTAACTTCAACTGTGTTCCCAACTGTTCTTGCAAACTTCTCCAAAAGTTCAATGTGAATCGTGGATCACGATCTGACACAATCGATACTGGTACTCCATGTCTGAAAATAATTTCCTTAACATAAAGTTTAGCTAACTGGTCTAAGTTATACTTGACCCTAATTGGTAA
The DNA here is from genome assembly GCA_020205605.1 of Panax ginseng. Taxonomy (NCBI): domain Eukaryota; kingdom Viridiplantae; phylum Streptophyta; class Magnoliopsida; order Apiales; family Araliaceae; genus Panax; species Panax ginseng. The sequence goes on from CM035130.1 coordinate 81,709,765, forward strand.
GAAGTGAGCCAATTTTGTCAACTGGTCCACTATTACCCAAATCGAATCGTACCCTTTTTCCGTTGTCGGAAGTCCCACCACGAAGTCCATCGCGATATGCTCCCACTTCCATTCTAGAATCTCCAATGACTGTAACAAGCCACTGGGTCATTGATGTTCAGCCTTAACTTTTTGACAAGTTAAGCACCTACTCACATACTCCGCTATTTCTCTCTTCATATTCGGCCACCAAAAACTCTGTCGAAGGTCTTTATACATCTTAGTGCTACCAGGATGTATCGAGTACCTTGAACTATGAGCTTCTTGTAACACTTGCTCCTTTAATTCTGTCTCATTCAGAACCCAAATTCTTCCTTCAAATCTTAATAATCCCTCATTATCAAGACTATATTTAGTATATTCTTTATCGGTTAACCTCTTCTTCACTTGGTTACACTCATTAGTCCTTAGTTGTACCTCCTTGACCCTCTCTACGATGGTAGATTGCATCTCCGTTATAAAAAGTAACTGCCCCGATTCACTTGGCATCTTCAATTCTATTTCCATCCTAGCCATCTCTGTTATTAACTCATTTTGAGTCGTTAACATAGACAACTTTTCCCGACCCTTCCTACTTAAGGCGTCGACAACTACATTGGCTTTCCCAGGGTGATACATGATTTCACAATCGTAATCCTTTATCAACTCCAGCCATCTTCTCTGTCTCATATTCAACTCCTTCTGTGTGAAGATATATTTAAGACTCTTATGGTCTGTATATATCTCACATTTTTCCCCATAAAGATAATGTCTCCATATCATTAAGGCAAATACTACCGCGACCAGTTCCATATCATGAGTAGGATAAACTTTCTCATAATCCTTCAACTGCCGTGATGCATACGTAATGACCTTGCCATGCTGCATGAGCACGTAACCAAGTCCTCTATGCGAAGCATCGCTATAAACTACAAAATTTCCTGTGTCATTGGGTAATGACAAAATAGGCGCTTTACTTAATCTTTTCTTCAGTTCTTGAAAACTATCTTCACATTTATCCGTCCATACGTATTTCACTGTCTTCCTTGTCAGGTTAGTCAATGGAGTAGCTATCTTCAAAAAATCTTGGATAAATCTTTGATAGTATCCCGCTAACCCTAGAAACTCAAGACTCGATTGGCGTTTTCAGTTGTTCCCAGCTCATCACTGCTTCTACCTTCGCTGGATCCACTGAAATCCCTTATTGGTCAATGACATGACCTAAAAACTGTACCTTCTTCAGCCAAAATTCACACTTAGTGAATTTCGCATATAACTCCTCCTTTCTTAGTGTCTCCAACACTAATATTATGTGTTCAACATGATCTTCTGGTGTCTTAGAATAGACTAGAATATCATCGATAAACACAACGACGAACTTGTCTAAATATGGTTAGAACACTCTGTTCATCATATCCATAAATGCAGCTGGTGCATCCGTCAACCCAAATGATATTACCAGAAACTCGTAATGACCATAACGAGTCCTGAATGTTGTCTTTGGTATGTCCTCCTTCCTAACCTTCAATTGGTGATACCCCGTCCGCAAATCTATCTTAGAAAAATACTTTTCCCCTTTCAATTGATCAAAAAGATCATCGATCCTGGGCAATGGGTATTTATTCTTTATCGTTAACTTGTTCAACTCTCGATAGTCGATACAAAGCCTTAACGATCCGTCTTTCTTCTTGACAAACAATACCGGTGCCCCCCACGGGGAAACACTTGGTTGAATGTACTTTTTATCCAATAGTTCCTGTAACTGAACCATTAACTCTTTCATTTCCATAGGTGCCATACGATACGGTGCCCTTGAGACTGGTGCCGCTCCTAGAAAAATGTCTATTACAAATTCGATCTCCCTATCCGGCGGTAAACCCGGTAATTCACTTGGAAATACATCCATGAATTCGTTCACTATATGTATTTGTTCCATGGTTGCTCCCACTCGCTGGGTGTCAACAACATGGCATAGATAACCTACACATCCCTTCCTTAAAAGTTTTCTAGTTTGTGTCACCGTAAGACAACACGAGCGTTCCGGAGATTTATTACCGTAGAATATTACTGGAGGTTTTTTCAACATCCTAATGCTCACACATTTCTTTTGGCAATTTATAATTGCACCATGGTTAATCAACTAATCTATTCCGAGAATTTCGTCGAATTCTCCTAATTTTATCGGTATTAAATCTACTGATAACTTACAACCACGTATATCTACGCAACAACTCCTATGAATATCTTCAACAGGAATTATCTCTTTGTTTGCTAACTTAATAATCAAAGGTATAAGCAACTTTTTGGAAAGTAATTCTAATCGTCTAGCAAAATCACATGCTATAAACGAACAAGTAGCACCTGAGTTAAATAGCACGTAAGCATTTATGTTATTGATTGGGATAATACCTGTAACTACATTCCCTGATGCCACCGCATCTTGGACCGTCATATTAAAAGTGCGGGCCATTTGTCTACCCGGCTGAGCTGGACCACTAATAGCCAACTAATCGCTATTAGTGCCCTTATTTCCATTTGTCCCCTTCTTTGGGCAGTTCTTTGCTATGTGGTCAGTTGATCCACATACAAAACATCCATGATTTTTCTTCGGATTTGGACAGTTAGGCGAAATATGCCCTTCCTGTCAACAATTATAACATACTGTCTTTCCCTTGAGAAAGACTCTTAAATGAGTCTTCCCACAGGTTTTACCGGCCTCCATCCTCCTCTTAGGATCCCCTTGCTTTACTCCGGTATTCCCAGAGTTAAATCTCTTCCTCTTCTAACCGTCGCCACTACCGCTGGCTCCCTCGGTCTTCATTCCCCCATCAACTTTACCCTTGTTTTTCTTATCCTTGTGGTACTGGCTGAGAGCCTCATTCCCACCTTTGGCAATTATTGCCTTCTCTTATATGGTTCCAAAGGAAGTACTTTTGAACATAGAAATTTGGCTATAGAGCCAGGGTTTCAAGCCCTGCTCGAATCGTCTACCCTTTCTCACTTCAGTGTCCACTTATGTGGAGCAAATCTTGCCAGTTCATTAAACTTGGTAGCATACTGGGGAACCATCATATCCCCTTGTTTCAAATCAAGAAATCTCATTTCCATTCTTCCTTGCATACTTGTGGGAAAGTAGTTCACGAAGAAAATCTCCTTGAACCCTACCCACGTTAGATTTTCTATACCGGCCCTAGCCTGGTTTGCCTCCCACCAGAAATTAGCCTCACCCTTCATCATATAGGTTGCAAAGGCAACCTTCTGACCTTCATCAACATTTGCTATAACAAATGCTTTCTCAGTCTCTTTTACCCAAGTTTGGGCTTCTATAGGGTCCGTAGTTCCTTTGAACTCCGACGGACCGACACTTTTAAAATCCTTAAAAGTAGTAGCTCGTACTATCCCAGGATTTATGGGTACATTATCCCTAGTTCTATTAAACACGGCCGTTAAAAGATTAACGAACTCTTGCATTGGATTAACCGGACCTCCCTCCGGCTGATTAACATTAGAATCTTGATTTCGTTGTCTCCTTCTTGGCGACATTTTGCTGTTAAGAAAACAACACATCATTATTACTTTCTTCTTGTTGTTTGGTTATTATTCGTAATGAAACAATAACTCATACTCATTACTCAATATGTTCCATAAAAAGACTTATATTAATTCATAACTTGTAGTATAACACTACATTATTTACATTACACAGCCTAAGCTGATTACATTACCATCCCGCAATTGCTTTCCAAAAATTGGGATTTACAAAAGACTACCCTTGATATACAAAAGAGGGTTTTACGTCACTACTAGATACATAATATTTACATATCTAAACTATTCCATCTATTACTAGATTACATCTGCCGAATGGTATTCTCAAAGTCTTTCGTAGCCAGACCGACAATGACATCTCGACTGATAGTATGTCGAGTCTGCCCTTCTTCTATCGGATACCCAGCTACTTGCTGCTGGAAATCCACATGAGAACTCCTATATATATAGGACATCCTCTCTACCTTCCGTTTCATAGTCTTTAGCTCATGCTTGAGCTCAAAGACTTTGTGTTTCAGCTCATGGACCTTGTCCTTGGCCAAAACTCGATCATTATGCTCCTCTTCCCACATCCCTTCCATACTAGTCTTGTCCTCCCGGACAGCTTGGAGTTCCTCTTTTAACTCCTTAACCTCTTGACAATATTGGACGTTTCTATCCAATACTAACATGAATAGTGCCTTCATTGACTCCCCCGTAGTTAACTCTTCTGTAGGTGCAACCTGGTCAAAGGACATCACGTCCACCTCTTCTTCTAGCATGCCATCAAACATAGACATGTAGTATAAGTTGTCCGAGTCTCCAGACTCGATTGCCACCACTTCTGGTTCTACTACTATGGGATTTGGTAGTATTTCTACTCGATTCACCGAATCTTCACTTACTACATATATTTCTCTATACATATCATTTTCTCCGGACATCTACAATAAAACAATATAGTTTGATTAGTACACGTCAGTAGAATAATAAAAACACATAACATAATATAATGCATTTTTATAGGGTTATTTTCCATCTTTTACTTCTTTATTCTTTCTTAAGGTTATGACTTAAGGTTCTAGTTTCCCCCTTAAGTTTTATAACCTAGGCTTTGATACCAACCTGTAGCGCCCCCAAATCCAGGTTTCTTCCAACCCGACAGATGGTGCTATACTGTACTAATATTCATAAATTCATCCAATTGAAAAGTTTCAAAAGAATGAATATCTCTTCTATATAATCAAAATAATATTTACATTTCCCCAAGTTCTAAACCCATTACAAAAGTTCTTTGTCATAATATCAACTATATTACAACATTAAACCTATACTATTACATGTATGCGACAACGATCCGCCTTTAGCTTTTCCTTTATCCTTATTCGATCCTTCGGGGCGTTCAGTCTTAGCTGCATTCATATGGTTCAAGCAAGAGTGAGCATAACTAGCTCAGCAAGTACGACAATTTTCAATAAACAACATGTTTGACACATAAAAATCGTATATCTTCAATAACTGAACAATAGTTATGAAGTACTATTGATGATTCAAAATAACACTTCATATTTCTTTCAAAATGTTTTACAATAACAAAAATATTCTGTAAAACATTAACTCCGGTCCAAGACCATGAGCATTTCATTCTTCTTTGAAAAGGACAACCCGAAACTAAGTCCGTAAGCCCGGTATTACTTATGAGCACTTCTACGTGATCAGCCTATTGTACTCTATGTTGATCAACACTACATTCATTAAACATATGTACGTTTAATTTGTGGAAACCTCACGTGCCTGTCGCATGACGACAAAAACATTTGCTTTGCAATGTTATGAGGTTTAATGAACGCTATGGTTGGTAGTTGATATAATGAGCTCTTTTAACTTTGTAAAATGGAAATTTATGAATAAATTTAACAAAGGGCCAAACTTAACCTGAAGGTTCTTTAACATGTATGAGTAACTTAAGTAAAGTTTCACATATGAGGTGAGTATAAGAGATCTAAAAATGTTTCTAAAGATTTTGAAAGTAAGATCAATGTGAGTTATACATCTATGAGTTTGAATGTGTGTAGCCTACATGAATTTAAATATGTGTGATAAATGTATATGGATATGTATGTCAAGATGTATGACTAATGAATACCTATACATACATAAATTGGATAACATAGTTCATTGTGGTGATTTTACGCTATAAGTGGTAATCAACGCTAAAGGCAAGTCTCATAACTCATACAACTTTGGATTTTGTGCTAGTTCTCTAACTTCATTTGATTCTTATATTGAATGCAAGTTTTTTTCTAAATTCTTTACATTGTATATATATTGTATAATCTGAATTGTTGCCATATCAACCATATTTATACCAAGTAAATATCTATTACTATTCGGAAATCATTCGCATACCTTGACATTTTTGTGAACATTAGACTTATTGTTCTTAAATGCATTATAAAAGTTGTCTAAGCCTTTGATTCAGGTAGACTATTATCATATGTTAGAAAGCTACCCATACCAATTGACTTGGTGCGGACTCTTGTAAATCTACTGAGATGAACAACCCTCTTAAAAAGGGGAAATTTTATATTGTCAGGGAACCGACGTGCGCACATGAGTATGATTAAATGTTATGCATAACGTAGGGTACTTTAGGCTGATCACCTTGTAGACACTCGAAATTTTCTTTTCTTGTAACTAACTATGTAGGAGGGCAAAAACATCTTTTTCACACTCCAGAGGTAATCCTGGAGGACCACAACATCAATTCCAACCTCAGAGATAACCTTAAGTACATTCAGAGTCAACAACATGACAATCTCAGATATAACCCTGGGAAAAACCCGCTACAACTGTGCGAAAACCGGAGATAACCTCGGGAGGGACAAAATGGTCATTTTGCCGACTCAACTTCACTTCAAATCAAATACACTCATTTCAAATCAAATCGCTTCAAAAGAAGTCCCACAATAACCATATCTTAACTTCGAAGCGCAAACTACGCAAAACAGCTTATCGAATTGCTTTATTTACTTTTCTGATCCCTCATGGAGTCGCTTCGTGGTGGTTGATCATGTCACTATACATATATATTTACCGCTTTTATATATTTACATTTCCGATCCCCCATGGAGTTGCTTCGTGGTGGTTTATCATGTCAGTATATATATATATTTACAGTTTATATATATATAACTGCTTACTGCTTTCCATACAAATTGCAGTATCATTTGAGCCTAGGAATCATGTGATCACAGATTCAAATTTCTTCAATCTAGATTCCGCTCCAAGTGATGGACATTTTTCAAATTTATAGCGACTGTGTACATTATTTACGTTAATCAATTTCCTTAGATGGTCACATCACGCCCATGAAGAGTTCAACATTCTCAGATATTATTTTCTCGAAGATGCTTCGCATCTCGAAAATAAAAGCAAACAAGCCGAAGATTTTTATAAACTTCATTGCTATATCCTGGTTAAAACTGAATTTTTCTATAAATTCAAACCTTTTAGTAAGATGAATGTCGTTCTGTAACCTAGAAACATTGGAACGTCGTAGTATTTTAACTACGTGAAGGAATTAAAGTGTTTGAATTTCCAAGACGAAAATAAAAGTTTTCCGAGAAATTTTCTGAAAAACATTATTCATCGATTTCCGCTCGGGAATTAATTTTGAACTTTCGAGAAATACGTAACGTTATAATATCAAGGTGAGATGGATTATGTAATAATAATCTAAGTATGGAAAATGAAATATTTTACACGTGGACTTAAATTAAGAACGTTAAGGATTAAAGACAAAAGGGAATGGACTGGTGGATCTTGTAGGAAGTACAAGTCCAATTTGAATTAAGGGGCAAGCCCAAGTTATGGTAAGGTTTAGCCAAGTATTGGTTTATATAAAGCCCAAGTAAAGTAATGCAAGCCCAATAGGAATAAGCTAAGTTAGTTAACTTAAGACCAAAGTAATGATCCATTGGGTTAGGCTTGATCCATGGAGTAAACCAAGGTTAATATGGGTTATCTTGGTCACCAAGTACTTTATGTGATGGCCAAACATTGGATATGTTTTGTGTTGTCCAAGTAATTAGTGTGGCTAGCAAGTATACTTAATTGTTAAGCAAATGAATAGTAAGTAGGCTAGTTAAGGAGGTGGGATGTTCTAATGACCATAATGCCCTAACTTTGGAAGCTCTATAAATAAAAAGTGGGGTTTCATTATTTTGCTTGTTCAACTTTCATCCAACATAAAGTAATTTAAGTGTTAGAGACAATAAGCACTTTTAAGTCCAAACATCCTTTGCTAGATTTCCAAGAAGAAGAAGTTAGTCATCAAAGGTAATAATCTTATGATCTAATAATCTTCTATCTCTATCATTGTAGGGTTATAAGAGAAGTGTAGTCTAATAAGCATGTATGTTAAGAACATGTAAGAATTGATTAATGAATGGACTTAAGCCGAATAAGTCATGAATAAGTAACTTGAACCTAAATAAGTTATAAACTTATGAAGAACTTATGATGAACTTGTCATAAGTTTTCCATATGAAGTTAGTATGTTTGAAAAGATGTGAGAATGTTGAGTAAAGGACTTGAATCTATAATAAGTCATAAGGAATGAAAACTTGTAGTTTATAAGTTATTAAGTCATGAACTTATGAAGAATAAACCAAAACCTAGCTTGAAAATAAGTTGATGTAATATATAGTTTGAAATGTTCATATGATGGTTAGAATTCATTTAGAACGATGATCAAATCATTAGTAATGAAGTTTTACCGGAATTCACACGATTGGACGATAATCGTCGAATTCGTGAAATTCTCGGAATGGAAGTCGAATTTTGTGTTTGAACTCGGAAACATTTGTTTTCGATGGAGACAAGTCATATTTGGCATTATAGAGTTGCGGACTCAAAAATGATCGTATTCTGACTTCGAACGAAGAAACGAGCTTTGAACGTTCACGAACTACCTTTTTCGCTAAAAATGTACTAATAGGTGAATTTTTAGCAAACGAAGTCAAATAGATAAAATTCTTGCATGAACGCATAGAGTATGTATTTTGTGAACCGTAGGCTCTTGAACGAGCCAATTCAGACTTATAACGAAGAAGTTACAACTCCGGGAAATTCGCAAAGTTAAAAGTCTCAGAAAATTTTCTTCAGACAGAGTTGGCACTGGCATGCCAAACCAAGGTATATTAGTAGTATTTTGCAAAGACTATATCTGATCTAAATCACATATTGCAGAGTCGCGTCGTGGGGTTGAGTGTGGCGCCGCAGCGCCAAGGCCAGGCTCTATGTACTGCTAACTGGCACCGCAGCGCGAGACGAAAGGCTTTGACCGGTGCCACAACGCCAGTCCTAGGGTTTGGATAGTGAAGAAGGTTTACAAGTATGAAATGAATAGTAACTAATTAGTAATGAACTAAGGCTTGATTATAATATTGTTAAGACATGTTTAAACCTTAAGTATTATCAATTAAGGTTAATGTAAGTCAATTGAATATGAATGTAAGACCGACGTAATAAAAAGCCGAAACCAATAAATAACAAATCTAAGTCATAATTAGATTGAGAAGAAGGGTAAGATTCATTACGAACCATGTATGTTCATTCATGACCTAATGTGTTATGTGATGTTATAAATTACTGTAGAGGCTTAAAGACTTAACAAGAACATGTTATAACTGTAGCAGACGCTAAAGGCAAGTATTATAACCCTTGTTCTAGTTCAATCTGGACAAACTTTGTAATTCACGTATTCTTACACATGAAGTATTGTATGATGAAGTCAAAGCCAATTCTGTCGGTTTGCATGGTCAATGTTTACCAAGTTATTTTGGTGTGGTTTTCAAACGAAGACTGAGTATGCTAAAAATGTTTTGTCGTCAAACGACAGGCACGTGAGGTTGCCACAACTTAAACGTACATACGTTTAATGAATGTAGTGTTGATCAACATAGAGTACTATAGGCTGATCACCTAGACGTGCTCGTAAAAAATGTCGGACATATGGACTTTGTGCCGGGTTGTCCTTTTCAAAGAAAGTATGATATGCTCAATGTCTTGGACCGAAATTGATGTTTTACTAATATCGTTGTTGTAAAATGTTTTGAAGGAAAAGAAGTGCTATTTTGAATTATCGATAGTACTTCGTAACTATTGTTCAGTTATTGAAGATATACGATTCATAGGTTTCAAGCATGTTGTTATTAGAATTGTTGTACTTGCTGAGCTAGTCATGCTCACTCTTGTTTAAACCATATGAACACAACTAAGATCGAGCAGACCGAAGGCTCCGGCAAGGATAAGGGCAAGGCAAAGACGAACCCGTAGAATACTTATGTAATAGTATAGGGTGAATGATTGTAATATAGTTGATATTATGACAAGACCAAAGGTAATGGTTATAAAGAACCTGGGGAATGTTAATATTATTTTGAATATATAGAAGACATATTCATTCTATTGAGGCTTTTCAATTGAATGTATGTGTGAATGGTAGTACCGTATAGCACCATCTTTCGGGTTGGAAGATACCCGGATTTGGGGGCGTCACACGCAACGTCTGTTACAACTACGGCCAGGAAGGGAACATTTCACCTAAAGACCAAAGCCGAAAAAGATCAAGTGTGACAACCCGAGAAATTAGACAATTTATTAAAATCATAATTAATTGATTTAAGGTTCAATATTAGAACCTAGACAGAAAATAAGTGTATGCGTTTGATATTTTTGGGAAGGAATTTTGATGACTTCAAAATTCTGTGAAGGATTTAGGTGAATTATTCAGGATTAACTGTATATGTGAATATGTTCTGTGAATATGGTTATCTATGTGTACAGTATGTGGATAAGGGTCAAGGGTTGACCAGATAAATTTTATCAATGTCAAACCCTAAGATTATTGTCGAATATCGACATTCAGTTAGAAAACCCGAGCAATGTATAAGAAACCCTAAAATCGGTTATGAAACCCTAATTTTGGTTCCGGGAATCCAACACTCTAATTCGGAAATTAGGAACCCTAATCTGGTAATTTAAAGGATAATTATAATGCTTAAGTGATATTAATTATAATATTAATTAGGGTAAAGTTTAATTAATTAGCAAACACTAATTTTAGATTTTTAAACTCTAATAGTTCCGTCAGAAACCCTAATGTATAATTGTGGATTTAAATTTCTATTTTAGCGATTCTAATTAGGATAAATTAATCTTGATTAGTAAGCTTAATTTATGATTAGAAAATCTTAGAATAATTAAGAGAATTCTAATTATAATTTGCAAATGTTAATTTTCATTTTGAAAACCCTAAGTTGAAAATCCTAGAAATGAGTATTTTTGAAAATCTTAGGTTTTAACCCTAAGGGTCTAAACCCTAAGGGTTAGACAATAGACAAGATTGCCATTAAATTTATAAATTAAATGACCAAAATGCCCTTTTCATTCTTTAATAAGCTAGCTTGCAAATCTAGCAAATATTGGGGTTGGTAACCAACTATGTTGACATTGTGGCTTGTAATATCCGGCCTATCAGTCCATATATCAGATCTATACATTGCATCTTTGTTTTATAAGAGATTTAGAGAGAGAAAGTTCACCAAACTTGGCTCATTTGTAACCAAACTCTTAACAACTCTCTCTCTCACCAAACCATCGAAAATCCTTAGTATTTCAGTCACAAAATAAACACTAGAATCATCAAGGTCAACTAAGGAGATCATAGATCAAGATTGGAACATGAGAGGTATAAACCCTAGTTCACCTTTTGATCCAACTTGCTAAGAAAAATTTTGTGTTTATGTGTTTAGATCTTTGCTAGATGATGTTTTATGATGATCTATGTTGATATAACATAGATCCATAGCATCAAAATGTTTTAAAATTAAAGTTTTACAAAATTGCCCAAGAACACTTATGTGGTCTGACAATCAAATGTCAGGAGCCACATATTCTTGTGTATTTTTGATTTTTGATGTTTTATTGTTTGGATTTATAGCTTGATATATTGTCTTTCATCTGAATGTGGTAGTATAGCCATTAGATGTCTAGATTTGATGTTATGATCGGTCAAAACCCATTGACCGGGCATGACCAGTCAAATTCTGGGCAACCCAGAAATTTGAAAATAGAGTCTGACAAGATTTTCAAACTCTTTGATCTGTTGTATGTTAATCTGTTTGTTGATTTTATGATAAACAATATGTAGCTTGATGTATGGACTTGAGATCTATACTTTTAGATCTCTTAAATAAAAAACATGTGGGACATAGTGGACGGTCAAACTGGCCCTGTCGGTCATGGATACCATTTCTGGAAAACCCAGAAACTGGTTGAACCATGATTCTGACAGGGTTTGACCGAGATTAAGCTGGCAGATCTGTTGTTATTAAACTTATTTGTTGTTATGTTAATGTTACTTGTCATGTATACTATATATTTGAATCATTAAACGTCATAAACCATGAACAGAACATTAAGGAAATCGAGCTTGAAAGTGTCAACTCGACAATGTCTAGGTTTCTGGGTTACCTAGAAAACCCAGATGAAGTCTGCTAGTGACTTTGCATGGCCTGATCTTCATGATATGTTAATATATGAACTAGAGTGTTGGTGTTAATTGTAGTGCTACACAAACACTACAAGATCTAAGTTTTATATTGGACAGACCATGTTTGAGAAAAGAATTTCATTCGGTCAAACCTACCCACTTGTCCACTGTCATGCATTTCTGGGTTTGTTGAAGAACGGCCCAAGAACACCATTAGCGACGGTTTTTTCACCTATAGTACCTTTAGCGACACTTAATTATAAAAAATAATTATTTTTATTAAATAAATTTAGAAAAATAGTTTTAAATTATTAAAAATACATAATAAATTATGAAAAATTATTTTAAAGCCTGAAAATTAGTTTTTAATTATTTTGAGTATATTTCAAAAATATTTAATATTTTTGGAATATAAAAGGTATTTATTTATTTAATTATAATATTAAATAAATTATTTAAAATGGTTTTAATTCACGAAAAATCATGAAAAATTGTGGTATGATATTAGAAAATATTTTAAGTTATTTTTGATGACTTTTAATATTTTGTGATGAATTTCATTAATAATTTATTATTAATGGTAATTAATTTATTTAATAAATATATTAAATAAATTATGGAAAAATAAATTAATGATTTAAAAATCATATAAAATGATTTAAGTGTTATAAAAATATTTTAAGTTATAAAATATAACTTTTGATATTTTGTCTTAAAATATTAATATTTTAATATTAATATCAATTATTGGATAATGGATTTAATTGTTTAAAAATCATATAAATATGATTTTAAAGTAGTAAAAATACTTTGTGATATTATAATTATATTATAATATTATGTTATGATTTTCATTAATATTTAATATTAAATAAATATTAATTATAATATAATAATGTGGTATTTATATTATATAAATACGATATAGGAAATTAAAAAATTATTATAAGTGATATTAATTATCTAAAAATTATTAGAAGCCTATGAAAAATAATTTGACTGATAATAAATTATCTAAGATAATTGTTAAGTGTTCAGGCAGAGTTTAATTGAACTTAAACTCGATATTTGTCCGACTAGACCGTCGGGATAATAGAATTGTGTCGGTTTTAACTCAAACTAAAATAGTTTGACTTGATGCTGTGTCTTATGTGTGTTATAGACTAATAGGGTTATGTGTTATGTGTTTAGGTTATCATATATATATATATATATAATAGTATTATATTGTGATGATATTATTCTAATATTGGAGATCTATATTACTAATAGTAGGTCTTCTGATAAAGCGATATAGAATGCGTGCTTGATGAATCAATTCGAGCAAGTTTTACTTAACTCTACTAAGAGTTGTTTCATTCAGTTATGCTTATGGTAAATCATTGCTGATTGCCATATAGAATTGTACTCTGTACATTTTGCATGTATAAGTCAGGTATAAAAGGCTGATCACCTTCATTACCGTTCGGTCCAGATATATTTGTTAATGTTTAATACTTGTTCAGTCAAAAGTTTGTTTGCGCTAATTCATAACTATATTGATGAATTATAGCCAGCTTATTATTCAGACTCTTTCAATCATGATATATCCTTATATAAATTTAAACTTGCTGGGCAACTTTCATGCTCACCCTTGCTATATCATGATAAACATTATTCTCTGGGCCGAATGCGTTCGGGATCTGAGGAAAAGGATAAAGCCAAGTTCAGCTTAGGATAAAATGTGTAGCTAATTTGTAATAGTATAGTTTGATAATAATGTTATATGTTAGATAGTTTATAAATTGTGTATAAGTTAAGATTACTCGATTTTGGAGATTAGTGTGTAAAGTGTATTGTATAAACAATTGATGTTTATATATTCCGCAATAGTTATAGAATGATTGTACCAGATCCGTGGTGATTTGGAACCCGGATTTGGGGCTCTCACATCAAGGGAGTTTCGTGTGTGGCTCAACTAAGCATCAAATCAAGGATTTCCCAAAGAAGGGGAGCAGCGGAGGAAGCAACCAACAGGGAGGGGGCAACAAGCTGATGATCGATGGACCAACGTAATCCAACTGACCGACTTCCTGAACCTTTAACATGACTGTCCAAGACGCAGTGGTTGTGAAGGACGTGGTGTCAGGTATTCTCCCAATCAATAATATAAATGCCTATGTATTATTTGATTCGGGTGCTACCTGTTCCTTTGTGTCTGAAGAATTTTCTAGACAACTAAACATACCCCCTGAAAGTTTAGAAAATTCGTTGAACATAGAGATTGTGAATAAGGAAGTAATTCCCGTAGAGTTTGTTTACCGAAACTGTTGTGAAAACTTTAGAGGCCATGAACTAAATGTAGACTTAATTCTGATTAAACTGGGAGAGTTTGATGTGATATTAGGAATGGATTGGTTATCCAGCCACGCTACGATAAATGATTGTCAGAAGAAGAGTGTGAACCTTCAAACCTCAAATCGGTCTAAGGTAGTGTTTTATGGTTGCTCATCGCTCAAGCAATCGTGTTTCCTTATGATGATGCAGGCCAAGAAATTGTTAAAGAAAGGATGTATAAGTTATTTAGCCTATATAGTGGATACTCAGAAAAAGGGAGTAGAAATGAAAAATATCAGTTGTAAGAGATTTCCAGGACGTGTTTCCAGACGATCTGCCTGGTCTTCCACCATACAGAGAAATCAAATTAATAATAGACTTAGCACCAGGAAGCACACCAATTTTGAAAGCCCATATCATATAGCGCCAGTAATATTGAAGGAAATTATGATACAATTGCAAGAGTTGCTGGATAAGGGTTACATTCAGCCAAGTGTGTCTCCTTGGGGAGCACTAGTGTTGTTTGTAAAGAAAAAAGATGGATCGATAAGGCTCTGTATCGACTATCGAGATTGAACCATGTGACGATTAAGAATAGATATCCATTGCTAAGGATAAACGACTTTTTCGATCAACTAAATGGAGCGAAGTTTTTTTCCAAGATAGATCTACGAACGGGTTATCATCAGTTGAAAGTGCGAGCTGAGGACATACCAAAGACGGCGTTTTGAACTCGTTATGGACATTACGAATTTCTAGTGATGTCATTTGGATTAACTAATGCTCCAGCAACATTCATGGACTTGATGAATCGAATTTTCAAGCCATACTTAGATAAGTTCGTAGTAGTATTTATCGACGATATTTTGATTTATTCAAAGACTAAGGAAAAGCACATTGAACACCTGAAGATGGTATTGGAAGCATTGAGAAGGGAAAAGATGTACGCTAAATTTTTAAAATTTGAATTTTGGATGGAGAAGGTTCAATTTTTAGGACACGTGATAGATCAAAATGAAATTTCCATAGATCCAGCAAAAGTAGAGGCGATAAGCAACTGGGAACAACCGAAGACGCCAACAGAAGTAAGGAGTTTCTTAGGGTTACCCGGGTACTATCGAAGATTTATCCAAGATTTTTCTAAGATAAAACTCCGATGACCAATCTAACAAGGAAAACAGTGAAGTTCGTGTTGATGGACAAATGCGAGGAGAGTTTCTTTGAATTGAAGAGGAGGTTGAGCGAGGCGCTTGTATTGTCACTACCAGATGATACGGGAGGATTTGTGGTGTATAGTGATACATCGCATAGAGGACTTGGCTGTGTGCTAATGCAGCATGGCAAGGTTATTGCAGATGCGTCATGACAGTTGAAAGATTTTGAAAAATGATACCCTACCCGTGACTTAGAGATAGCAGCGATAGTTTTTGCGTTGAAGATTTGGAGGCATTATTTGTATTAAGAAAAATGTTAGATATACACGGACCACAAGAGTCTGAAATATATCTTCACATAGAATGAGTTGAACATGCGACAAAGAAGGTGGTTGGAATTAATCAAGTTATTCAAATTGACAATTCAGGAGGAATTAATAAGAGAAATGGAAAAGTTGGAAATAGAGGTGAAAGAACCAAAAGAAGCGAAAGAAAAATTATTCGTGATAGGAGCTCACCCGACATTATTGGATAGAATACATGAAGCACAAGAGAAAGATGAAGAGTGTGAGAAGATAAGGAAAAGAATAGTAGGAAATGAGGAAGAAAAGTTCAAACTAGATAAGGATGGTATATTGAGAATGGAGGGCCGAATATGGGTGCCAGCTGTAACCAAACTGAGAGCGGAAATCTTACACGAAGCACATAATACGGCGTATTCTGTTCATCTAGGAGGCACAAAGATGTACCAGGATCTTGGACACCACCTTTGGTGGCCTAATTTGAAAAGAGAAGTTGCAGAGTGCGTTAGTATAGATGTCTTACATGCCAAAGAGTCAAAGCAGAACACCAGAGACCAAGTGGACTACTTTAACCACTGAAAATACCAGAATGGAAATGGGAGCACATCACGATGAACTTTGTGGTTGGACTTCCAATCACATAGAAGGGTTATGATGCCATTTGAGTTATCGTGGACTGACTGACAAAGACAGCTCATTTTCTACCCATCAAGATCTGATTCAATTTGAACCAGTTAGCAAATTTATATGTAAAGGAAATCATATCGCGACCTGGAGTGCCGGTGTCGATAGTCTCTGATCGAGATCTGTGTTTTACGTCAAAATTCTGGAAAAGTTTGCAGGAACAAATGGGAACTCAGTTGAGATTAAGTACTTCTTATTATCCTCAAACTGACGGGCAGAGTGAACGAACCATACAAATGTTGGAGGACATGCTTAGAGCTTGCATGATGGACTTGAAGGGCTATTTGGGATGACCACTTACCATTGGTAGAATTGGCTTACAATAATAGTTATCATGCGAGTATTGGTATGCCGCCATATGAAGCTCTTTACGAGAGAAAATGTAGAACACCATTGTGTTAGGATGAATTTAGAGAATGATGACTTTTGGGACCAATATTAGTTCAACAAACGGCCGACGTGGTAACAGCGATAGTGGTCAGATTGGTAGCAGCTCAAGATCGCCAAAAGAAGTGCGCGGATTTACATCGTTAGACTCGAGACTTTGAAGATGGTAGTTTTGTGTTTTTGAAGGTGTCTCCCTGGAAGGGAAAGATTAGATTCGGAAAGAAAGGGAAATTGAGTTCGAGGTTCATAGGACCATTCGAAATATTGAAACAAGTGGGGGAAGTGGCTTACAAAGTTGCATTACCACCTAAATTGGAACACATTCATAACATGTTTCACATTTTAGTGTTACGTCCACACAAGCCCGACTATAGACACGTGATCTCCTACGAGCCTATTCAAGTAGAGAAAAATCTAACGTATGAGGAAATTCCTATCCAAATACTATATAGAAAAGAGAAAACATTGAAGAATAAAATTATATCTTTTGTAAAAGTTATTTGGCGAAACCACGACACCGAAGAGGCCATGCGGGAATTAGAAGATAAGATACAAAGGGATTATCCCTATTTATTTGTGTAACCTTATACAATTTCGAGGTTGGAATTCTTATAAGGGTGGGGGGAAGATGCAATACCCGCGGATTTTTAATAAATTATATTATTGATAATAAAGATTATTTGCATATTTAAATGAATATAAATATATATAGTATTGACATGAGTTGTGGTAATTAATTTAATTGAATAAGCATATAATAATTAAGAAATGTAATAAAATTAATGAGGAGCTTAGTTTAAGCTTGTGAAATTATGCCTAGTGTGGCAAGATGATGAAATGAGAAAGTACTAATTTAACTAATTAATTAGTACTATTAATAAATAAATAATTACATAATGTGATTGACTAATTCCCAATATCATGAACAATAGCATGTAAGAAGAAATCATATATAATAAGGTTTTTCATTCAATATAAGATAAGGTGTGACATTGGAAGGTAAATAGTTA
Organism: Panax ginseng; assembly: GCA_020205605.1. Taxonomy (NCBI): domain Eukaryota; kingdom Viridiplantae; phylum Streptophyta; class Magnoliopsida; order Apiales; family Araliaceae; genus Panax; species Panax ginseng. The sequence continues at coordinate 81,727,724 of CM035130.1, forward strand.
TTATATAAAACTATATGATAAAAGTAAGCTTAACTTATGTAATTTATTAAGTTGTGTGAAAGAGTCTTATGTGATATCATGTGACGCTCCCAAAACAGGTATACATTACCCATTTTGAGTCGCCAAATACATGGTACATAAATCAAATACAACTTAATTATACAACTATCGGGTAATATACGACAAAATAGAGCTGAGAGTTTAAACAAGAATATTGCCTTCTAGACAATATCCACTCTCAATGGAGTCCTCATTACATTTATTATCACACTATTTCACAGAATAGTGAGGACTACTAAAATAACCATCTGAACCGTCAATCCGTTCCCCGACCAAATCCCGGCTATATTCTCATTTCAAGAGAGAACAAAGGAAAGAAAAAAGGTGAGCTCAACTAGCCCAGTAAGAAATATTATGACTAAGATAATGCAGAATAAATTATCCTTAGCCTTGAATAGTATAACAACTAATAGAATAGAATAGACAACAAGTTTTAGATCAACAACTGCAGCGAAATAAGCAATCCATTAGAAGAGTCAAGTAGAGCATGCTATCTACTATATTCTATGATTTAAAAAGTTTTTCATCAACTTTATCGCTGAGACTCAGCTTAATAAATAATCCACATCATCGAATCATCCCTGCACTACGACCAAGGATATTCATTAGTATCACGACCACAAATTATCCATGCACTACGGGCCAAGGATATTCGTGTTTTCATCAATGGTCATGATCATACCAACAACTATCCATCAATGCACTACAGGCCAATGAGGACTTTTACCACATCATTTGTAACATTACGTTCATGATTATACCGAATAATCCCTAGTCATAATCATACCAAGTCCATCTATGCACTACGGGCCAAAGATGACTTTCATAACAATATAAGCATGAGACAATGATGTAAGAATTCAATTAAAAGAAAACGAAGGATAAATTTTTAAAGATTTATAATTTAATTTATCCAGAATTCAATAATGTCCAAATTGTCAACATGATACTGCTTTGTGGAGTAAAATTCAAGAATAATATTATATCAAAAATGATTTGGACCGAAAAGAAATCAATTTTTAACATGAATAATACCCCGAGTAAATAGTAACTGAGTGAATAGTACCCCGTGAATAGTACTTTAGGAATAGTAACCCCGGGAATAGTACTCCAGCATGAAAAAGTTAAAACTTATCAAGAATGCTCAGAATAATATTTTCGTGAAAAGATACTGGATGAAGCGCAAATATCAAGGATATTCTACTAATTTCATGGAGTATAGAGCCAAAACATTAACAAAATGAGTGTAGAATTCAAAATCTGAAATGAAATAATATTACTTAAATACTACAGAGTATGGAAGAAAATATTATTTCATATGAATAGTGAATAAAAATAATATCCGTTACGACTATTGAACGAAAATAATATTCCTATGAATATTGAAGGAAATGATATTTCTTAACGAATATTAAACGAAAATAATATTCGTACGAATATGAAAAATAATATCTCTTCAGAATATGAAATAAATAATACCCCTTACCTTGGAAGAAGACTAGATACTGGAATAGTGAAGTAGCAGACTTCTCTTCTTCTTTCTCTCTATAGCTTCTCTCTCTATAACTTCTCTCTCTATAATTGCTCTTGCGAGTCTTAGTGAATTGGTGAGAATGAAGGAAAGAATGAGCTTCTATTTATAGGAAAACATAGTTTAGATAATTACACATTTTGGGGCTCAAAATATTACAGTATAATACCTTCATATTTTCCTTCATTTTTAATTTAGTCCTACAAGCATTATCAAACTTGCACCACCTTCCCTAATAGTATATCATATGAATCAATGGTACAATCATGTGAATCAATAGTTCTATACATGTGAAAAAAATAATTAAAGTATAGTACCTTCATCTATACCTTCATTTTTAATTTAGTCATACAAGTATTATCAATTTTGCACCACCTCCCCTAATAGTACATGCATGTGAATCAATAGTACAAACATGCGAACAAATAGTTATAAGAATGCGAATTAATAGCAATTAATTTCTCATTTATCTTATTAATTACCCGATTGGTCAATATAACATCTAGACATCAATTATTATCAGAATAGATGTCGATTTCCACTAACACTAATAATCCCAACACAAGGAAAATATCAAATTCATCTTTAATTAACACGAACTTATTCATCATTAATATTATAACTCACAATATTTAACAACCAGATCGTTCCTAGGAAAGAGGGGGCTTTCTGATAAGGATTTCTCCCTATTGGCCTACAATTAGGTGACCAAATCTCTCCTCAACAGAACTTTCTAGACATCATCAATATTGTAAATAATTTAATGAATAACTTTGTCGTCTCGATTATTGATTTAATAATAATAAATACTATTGAGATGATACTATGACAATAATTGAATCAATAATATGAGAGATATTATGCAGCAATTACTGTAGCAATAATTGAGTATAACTGAGTGACTTCTCACGTAAGCATCAATAACCAATACCGTGTACTACTATGCAACCACACGTATTAATGTACTTTTACTACCGGGTAGTTCAATAGTTTAATGGTAAAACTTTTGCCGTTATTTTTATAAAAAGATAATTCTGTCATTTTCTAACTACTAAAATACTTCTGTTGTGGGGTCCACCAATGATTGTGTCGTCATACGAATATTCTCTGTTAAAACGAATATTCCCCGACCAATCGAATATTATATAACCACTTGCTTACTTTGCAAAATTTGTAAATATTATCCACAACTATAACATTATATCAATCCACACCATAATATTAAAAAATATATTTCGAGAAAAATTATTCTTTATTCATAAAAGTTGGGATCTTACAATCTCCCCTCCTTATGAAATTTCACCCTCGAAATTTACGTACGTACCTGGTATATCGAAGAGATGATGATACCTCGTCAGATTTTAAATCTTGAGGTATAACCTTTGAGCGTAGAATATATTCATTCTTATCCAACGTTTTAACAGGTACCTCTTCATACGTTAAATCTTCCGGTATCTTGTCCAATTCTAATTCATTAATGTGGTTTGGGTCATCCACATATTTATGTAACATCAATACGTGAAAAACGTTATGAAGACGCGACATACTTGGCGGTAAAGCGAGTCTATAAGCCAGGAAGTTCTTCGAGAATACGTCAGGAAATTTATTAATGATAGAAATATCAATTAAAAACTGTGACTCTCATCCAAGACTTGGATATCACATGTAATGAAGGTTTCTCCTAACAGAATTTCAACAGATAAGTCAAAGTCTAATTTCTCCGGAGTTGAATTTAAATGTTGAGCGCAAATAGAAGAAATAAAAGAATGGGTAGAACCGATATCTAAGAAGGTATAGACTTCGCAAGAGTTTATGATTAACTAACATGTGATAACTTCGTTCGGGTTACTCGCTTTTTGAGAAGTCACGAATGCTCTTCTTGAAACCACCGACTTTGTTTTGTCCGTATCCGCCTTTGGTACCACCGTCCCAGTTGGATTTAATTTTGTTATAGGATAAAATCGAGTTATGTGACCGTCTTTTCCACAACTAAAACATACCTTGGAAGGCTGTGAACAGTTTGGATTTATGTGTCCCTCCTCTCGCATCTCAGTAGCATCCGATCGGCGGCCGTTCTCCTCCCCTAGAGATTTATTCTTTGGTCTTTGGTGTTGTTACGCCAACGTCTTCCCATCATTGTTAAATCTTCTCTTGAATTTTCCACTTGAATCATTTCTTCTATTATCTTGGTCATGATTACCACCAAAGTGGTTACCATTTCTTGCCTGATAATTTCCTTCACGATGGTTATCATTGTTCCAAAGGCCGTTGCCACCAGTACGATTATTATCATGTTGTTGGTCATTATCTTTTGGTTGGGCTGGCTCATTATCGCGCTCCAATAATTGAGCCCTATTCACTACATCTAAATACAAGAAAAGTTTGTGAGAAATGAGGTTTGACGTATCTCGGGGTTTAAACCTCTTAGAAACATCTGCGTCATTCATTTCTCATTATTAACTAAGTGGGATTCAAACCAGGACAACTCGGAAAACTTAGCTTCGTACTGTGACACGGTCATATTATTTTGCTCCAACTTGATGAACTCTACCTCCTTCATGTGATGAATACTTTCGAGAAAGAACTTGTCGTTGAACAGTTCTTGAAACCTCTCCTAAGATATCTTCAGTGCGGCAGGCTGAGTACGTTTTACTTGTGAGACCCCGAATTTTATGAAATGAAAGTATTCAATTTTCTTATAATTATTCTATTTAGTAAATGGTTAAATTGATAAAAGGTTAAAGTTAAGGGTGATATATGAAAATTTTTCAAAGTAACAAGTTGTCATAAAATAATCAGTGATAAAAGTACAGTAATACGCATGGTTGCATAATAGCACACGGTATTGATTATTGATGCTTACGTGAGAAGTCACTTAGTTATACTCAATTATTGCTACAGTAATTGCTGCATCATATCTCTCATATTATTGATTCAATTATTGTCACAATATCAATATTTTATATTATTAAATCAATAATTGAGATGACAAAGTTATTCATATTATTATTTGCAATATTAACAATGTCTAGAAGTTCTGTTAAGGAGAGGTTTGGTCACCTAATTGCGCGCCAATAAGGAGAAATGCTTATAGGAAAGCCCCCTCTTTCCTGAGAACGACTTGGTTGTTAAATATTGTGAATTATAATATTAATGATGAATAAGTTCGTGTTGATTAAAGATGAAATTGATAGTTCCATTGTGTTGGAATTATTAGTGTTAGTGAAAATCGACATTTATTTCGATAATAATTGATGGCTGGAGGTTATATTGACCAATCGGGTAATTAACCGGATAAATGAAAATTTAATTGCTATTGATTCACATGATTATAACTATTTGTTCTCATATGTGTACTATTGATTCACATTCATTTACTATTAGGGGAGTTGGTGCAAGATTGATAATACTTGCGTGACTAAGTTAAAAATGGAGGTATAGATGGAGGTACTATACTGTAATTCGTATTTTTACATGTATAGAGCTATTGATTCACATGATTATACTATTGATTCACATGATATACTATTAGGGGAGGTGGTGCAAGTTTGATAATACTTGCAGAACTAAATTAAAAATGAAGGAAAAGATGAAGGTATTATACTGTAAGATTTCGAGCCCCAAAATGTGCAATAATCGAAACTATATTTTCCTATAAATAGAAGCTCATTCCTTTATTATTTTTCACTAATTTACTAAGTCTCACAAGAGCAATTATTATAGAGAAATTATAGAGAGAGAAACTTTAGAGAGAAAGAAGAAGCGAAGTCTGCTACTTCACTATTCCAGTATATAGTCTTCTTCTGAGGTAAGGGATATCATTATTGTGTAAGGGGTATTATTCTTTCGTATTCATGAAGAGAGTTATTTTCTTTCAATACTCATAAGGGTTGTTATTCCATTATTTATTATTATGTTGGAATAACCTGTCTATGCCAACTACCGCATACATGGTGAAATTCTTCTGTTATTCCATTCTTTATTATTCTGTTGGAATATCCTGTCTGTGCGGATTACGCATGACCTTGTTCCATTCTTTATTATTCTGTTGGAATATCCTGTCTGTGCGGATTACGTATGACTTGGTTCCATTCTTTATTATTCTGTTGGAATATCCTGTTTGTGCGGATTACGCATGACCTGGTTCTATTATTTATTATTCTGTTGGAATAACCTGTCTGTGTGGACTACCGCATGCATGGTGAATGATCTTTCGCATTCATTCTTTATTAAATTGTGGAAATGATCTGTCTACGTGGATTACCGCATGACGGGTGAAAATCCATTTGTAGTTTCGTATATTCTATTATACTCGTATGAGAAATCATTTATTTTGTACTCGTCATGGAATATCATTTTCTTTGGTATTTTTTTACACGCTACTATTCACAAGTTACTATTCACCCAGTTACTATTCACTCTAGTATTGTTCACTCGGGTATTCTAGGCACTTTTCGTGTTGGAGTACTATTCACGAGTTATTATCCACAGGTTACTATTCACCCAAATTACTATTCACCCGAATATTATTCACTTGGGTATTTGGGGTACTTTTTATGCCGGGGTACTATTCATGAGGTACTATTCTCGAAGTACTATTCGTAGGGTACTATTATGGGTACTACTTACTTCTTAAAAAATATATTTCTTTTCTCATCCAAATTATTTTTGGTACATGAATATTATTCTTGAATTTTACTCCACAAAGCAGTATCATGTTGACAATTTGGATATTTTTAAACTCTGGATAAATTTAAAGTCTTTAATATTTATCTTTGATTTTGTTTGATTAAAGCTTATATCATTGTCATCATCCTCATGCTTATATTATGATGAAAGTCATCTTTGGCTTACGTGCAAAGATGGACTGTTGATTATTGGTTTTATAGTTGTATATCTTTGGCTTACGTGCAAAGATGGACATTTGATTATTTGATTTACAGTTGTATATCTTTGGCTTACGTGCAAAGATGAGCTATTGATTGATGAGTATCTTTGGCTTATGTGCATAGATGAACTATTTATTGGTATGATTATAACCAGGGATTATTCGGTATAATCATGACCTGTAATGTTATAGATGATGTCGTAAAAGTCCTCATTGGCCCGTAGTGCATTGATGGACAGTTTTTGGTATGATTATAACCAGGGATTATTTGGTATAATCATGACTATTGATGATTACATGAATATCCTTGGCCATAGTTCAATGATGATTCGATGATGTGGATTATTTATTAAGCTGAGCCTCAGCGATAAAATATTGATTACACACTTTTAATTCGTAAAAGATAGTAGATATCATGCTCTACTTGACTCTTCTAAAATACAGTTATATGTCTTTGTCCTGTAGTGCAAAGATGAATTGTTAATGAATATTTTTGGCCGTAGTGCAAAGATGAATTTATTAGTATGATTATGAGCAGGAATTGTGATTTGGTATAATCATGATTTTTGATGTTTCAGGTGAAGATAGGTGATGAAAATTATCTTCGTCCTGGGTGCGAAGAGGATTTAGGATCACAATTATGATTATGAGTTATTCATATGATTGTGGACATGAATTATTGATTGATGTTATAGGGATAAAACATTATTGGTGGACTTTTAACATGGAGAAGATAATAGATCTGATGGTCTATTTGACTCTTCTAATGGATTACTCGTTCCGCTGCAACTATGGTTGAAAAGTTTTATCATCTACCATATATTCTAAATCTCTAATTTATTACTGATGAAGGCTATTGATGATGTAAATTATCTTTAGTCAAGATATTCTTTACTGGGCTAGTTGTGCTCACTCTTTTTGCTTCACAATTTCTTTCAGGTAATACGAGTATAGCTGGGTCGAGCGGGGGTAACAGGAGAATAGAACGGTTGTCTATAGCTGTTGAGGTTCTCCCTAAATAGTATGGAAATAATTTTATTGAGAACTTTAGATAAGTGTGTCATATTGTATACGTCATTTGACATTTAATTTTGGTGAACCGAATAGGGTGAGGTGAACCCAACTTTGGAAGGGTGTTTTGCCAAGGATAATTTTGTGGACATATGATATCTATCATAACCTAGACGCATGGCCTCCGATGTACGAAGGTTTCCTTGAGCACTTCCCAAAGATTTTAGTTTCTAAAATAGTATTTGACTGTACTTTTATGTAAAGTACCTTTGTAAGATTATGGTCGAGGCACCATGAGAGTTACATATATTTGTATTAAAACTCACAGTTTAACTGTGGTCGTATTCTACACGACAGTTTAATAGTTGTATAAATGAAGTTTGTATTTGATTTTTATAGTATGATATCTGGCGACTCAAGATAGGTGATTTATGCCTATTTTGGGGGCGTCACAAATGGTATCAGAGCTTAAGGATATGGTTGCTAGCGGAGATAGGAGTCTAGAACTAGGAGGGGAGAGACGAGTAATATACTTCGCTAGTGTGTGACTTACCTAAGCTGAAATTGTTTACTTGATAAGTTGATAAATTGTGATATGTCAATTAACCTTTGTTTTGAAGATATATTCTAGAATGATATCTGAAATACAGGAGATGAGCAATGGGAAAATCATGATACAGAGGAAATAACCGGGAAGGTACAATCCGAAAAGAAAGAAAGGTTTCTCATCTATTCGAACTACCAGGTACGAAAATTTCGAGGGAGAAATTTCATAAGGAGGGGAGATTGTGAGACCCCGAATTTTATGAAATGAAAGTATTCAATTTTCTTATAATTATTCTATTTAGTAAATGGTTAAATTGATAAAAGGTTAAAGTTAAGTGTGATATATGAAAAATTTTCAAAGTAACAAGTTGTCATAAAATAATCGGTGATAAAAGTACAGTAATACGCGTGGTTGCATAGTAGCACACGGTATTGATTATTGATGCTTACGTGAAAAGTCACTTAGTTATACTCAATTATTGTTACAGTAATTGTTGCATCATATCTCTCATATTATTGATTCAATTATTGTCACAGTATCAATATTTTATATTATTAATCATTAATTGAAACGACAAAGTTATTCATATTATTATTTACAATATTGATAATGTCTAGAAGTTCTGTCAAGGAGAGGTTTGGTCACCTCATTGCACGCCAATAAGAAGAAATCCTTATCGGAAAGCCCCCTCTTTCTTGGGAACGACCTGGTTGTTAAATATTATGAAGTATAATATTAATGATGAATAAGTTCGTGTTGATTAAAGATGAAATTGATAGTTCCATTATGTTGGAATTATTAGTGTTAGTGAAAATCGACATTTATTTCGATAATAATTGATGTCTGGAGGTTATATTGACCAATCGGGTAATTAACTGGATAAATGAGCAATTAATTGCTATTGATTCACATGATTATAACTATTTATTCACATGTGTGTACTATTGATTCACATTCATTTACTATTAGGGGAGTTGGTGCAAGATTGATAATACTTGCATGACTAAGTTAAAAATGGAGGTATAGATGGAGGTACTATACTGTAATTGATATTTTCACATGTATAGATCTATTGATTCACATGATGTACTATTAGGGGAGGTGGTGCAAGATTGATAATACTTGCAGGACTAAATTAAAAATGAAGGAAAAGATGAAGGTATTATACTGTAATATTTTGAGCCCCAAAATGTGCAATTATCGAAACTATATTTTCCTATAAATAGAAGCTTATTCCTTCATTATTTTTCACCACTTCACTAAGTCTCACAAGAGCAATTATTATAGAGAAATTATAGAAAGAGAAACTATAGAGAGAAAGAAGAAGCGAAGTCTGCTACTTCACTATTCCAGTATCCAGTCTTCTTCTGAGGTAAGAGATATAATTATTGTGTAAGGGGTATTATTCTTTCGTATTCATGAAGAGAGTTATTTTCTTTCAATACTCGTAAGGGTTGTTATTCCATTCTTTATTATTATGTTGGAATAACCTGTCTATGTGAACTACCACATACATGGTGAAATTCTTCTATTATTCCATTCTTTATTATTATGTTGGAATATCCTGTTTGTGCGGATTACGAATGACCTGGTTCCATTCTTTATTATTCTGTTTGAATATCCTGTATGTGCCAATTACACATGACCTGGTTCCATTCTTTATTATTCTGTTGGAATATCCTGTCTGTTCGGATTACGCATGACCTGGTTCCATTATTTATTATTCTATTGGAATAACCTGTCTGTGCGGTCTATCGCATGCCTAGTGAATTCTTTTGTTATTCCATTCCTTATTATTCTGTTGGAATAAATTGTCTGTGTGGACTACCGCATGCATGGTGAATGATCCTTCGTATTCATTCTTTATTAAATTGTGGAAATGATCTGTCTACGTGGATTACCGCATGGCGGGTGAAAATCCATTTGCAGTTTCATATATTCTATTATACTCGTATGAGATATCATTTCTTTTGTACTCGTCATGGAATATCATTTTCTTTGGTATTTTTTTACACGTTACTATTCATGGGTTACTATTCACCCAGTTACTATTCACTCTAGTATTATTCACTCGGGTATTCGGGGCACTTTTCGTGTCAGAGTACTATTCTCGAGTTACTATTCATGGGTTACTATTCACCCAAATTACTATTCACCCGAATATTATTCACTCGGGTATTTGGGGTACTTTTCATGCCGGGGTACTATTTACGAGGTACTATTCCCAAATTACTATTCTTAGGGTACTATTGCGGGGTACTATTTACCCGAAAAATATATTTCTTTTCTATCCAAATTATTTTTGGTACATGAATATTATTCTTGAATTTTACTCCGCAGCAAAGATTCGTCGATAATTTGGATATTTTTAAACTCTGGATAAATTTAAAGTCTTTAATATTTATCTTTGATTTTGTTTGATTAATGTTTATATCATTGTCATCATCCTCATGCTTATATTATGATGAAAGTCATCTTTGGCTTACGTGCAAAGATGGACTATTGATTATTGGTTTTATAGTTGTATATTTTTGGCTTACGTGCAAAGATGGACTGTTGATTATTGGTTTTACAGTTGTATATCTTTGGCTTACGTGCAAAGATGAACTATTAGTTAATGAGTATCTTTGGCTTATGTGCATATATGAACTGTTTATTTGTATGATTATGACCAGGGATCATTCGGTATAATCATGACCCGTAATGTTATAGATGATGTGATAAAAGACCTCATTGGCCCGTAGTGCATTGATGGACAGTTATTGGCATGATTATAACCAGGGATTATTCGATATAATCATGACCATTGATGATTACATGAATATCCTTGGCCGTAGTGCAGGGATGATTCGATGATGTGGATTATTTATTAAGTTGAGGCTCAGCGATAAAATATTGATTATACACTTTTAATTCGTAAAAGATAGTAGATATCATGCTCTACTTGACTCTTCTAAAATACAGTTGTATGTCTTTGGCCTGTAGTGCAAAGATGAATTGTTAATGAATATCTTTGGCCGTAATGCAAAGATTAATTTATTAGTATGATTATGAGAAGGAATTGTGATTTGGTATAACCATGATTTTTGATGTTTCAGGTGAAGATAGGTGATGAAAATTATCTTCGTCTTGGGTGCGAAGAGGAATTTAGAATCACAATTATGATTATGAGTTATTCATATGATTGTGGACATGAATTGTTGATTGATGTTACAGGGATAAAACATTATTGGTGGACTTTTTACATGGAGAAGATAATAGATCTAATTATCTATTTGACTCTTCTAATGGATTACTCGTTCCGCTGTAACTATTGTTGAAAAGTTTTATCATCTACCATATGTTCTAAATCTCTGATTTATTACTGATGAAGGCTATTGATGATGTAAATTATCTTTATTCATGATATTCTTTACTGGGCTAGTTGTGCTCAACCTTTTTGCTTCACAATTTCTTTCAGGTAATAAGAGTATAGGTGGGTCGAGCAGGGGTAACAGGAGAATAGAACGGTGGTCTACAGCTGTTGAGGTTCTCCTTAAATAGTATGGAAATAATTTTATTGAGAACTTCAGATAATTGTGTCGTATTGTATACATCATTTGATATTTAATTTTGGTGAACCGAATAGGGCGAGGTGAACCCAACTTTGGAAGGGTGTTTTGCCACTATCATACAAGATGTCTAATGACATACAACCTCGTGTTATCATAAGACAGGGTTGTGCACATCCACTTGCGGAGTATATCTATAAGCACTACCTATATGATCTTGGAGTTTGGTTAAAATATAATTTTCAATTGCAGACAGTGGAGATAGTTATATGTCAAGAGAAGACTCACCATTGGAAATAACATGATTGTAATCTTCTCATTTTTCTTTGGGGTCTATTGGGTCAACCAAGGATAATTACGTGGACATATGATATCTATCATAACCTGTATTTATGGCCTCCCATGTACGAAGGTTTCCTTGAGCACTTCCCTAAGATTTTATTTCTAAAATAGTTTTTGACTGTACTTTTATGTAAAGTACCTTTGTAAAGTTGTGGTCGAGGCACCATGAGAGCTACATACATTTGTATTAAAACTCACAGCTTAACTGTGGGTCGATTCTCGCATGCATGACCAACAAATTGTATAAATGAAGTTTGTATTTGATTTTTATAGTATGATATCTGGCGACTCAAGATGGGTGATGTATACCTGTTTTGGGGGCGTCACATTACTGATTTCCACCAGTAATCTGCCTATCCTCGCAAAATAAAGGTGGCAAAAGGGAACCTTTTGCTCCTCAGAGCATCCAAAAAAATCAAATATCTTGGTGATATGCTTTATCCACATCTTTGCCTTAAGTGGTTTTGGCTCTCCCAAAAACTACGGTGGTCCCAGCTCCTTGAACTGCTTACTGATGACCATGCGAGAGTTGCCAGTGTTTCCACCTGCATTTTGAACCGGAGTCTCTCTCGCCTGGTGTTGCATGAACTGCATAAAGCCTCTGAACATCCCATCGTTTATCATTTGATCGGTGTTGTTGTTTACCTGAGGATTATTGTCTTCCTATTGCACATTATCTTGGGTATTGATCGTTGGTGACTCAACGGTCTCAGGTGCTTCATTGCTGATCTCAACATTTTCAGATGTTATTTTCGAACACTGCCACAAAACAAGGGTTAATTGACATGTCACATATTATCCCTATACTCTGACCGACCAATTAAATACCAAATAAACTTAGGTAGGTCATACTAGCGAAGGAATTCCCCGTCTCTCCCCTCCTAGTTCTTCTCTCACATCTCAGCCAAGAATCATATCCCTAAGCTTTGATACCAACTGTGACGTCCCCAAAACAGGTATACATCACCCATCTTGAGTCGCCAAATACATGGTACATAAATCAAATACAACTTAATTATACAACTGTCGGGTAATATATGATAAAACATAGCTGAGAGTTTAAACAAGAATATTTCCTTCTAGACAATATCCACTCTCAATGGAGTCCTCATTATATTTTTTATCACACTATTTCACAGAATAGTGAGGACTACTAAAATAACTATCTGGACCATCAATCCGTTCCCCGACCAGTCCCAGCTATATTCTCATTTCCTAAAGAGAACAGTGAAAGAAAAGGGTGAGCTCAACTAGCCCAGTAAGAAATATTATGACTAAGATAATGAAGAATAAATTATCCTTAGCCTTCAATAGTATAACAACTGATATAATACAATAGACAACAAGTTTTACATCAACAACTGCAACAGAATAAGCAATCCATTAGAGAGTTAAGTAGAGCATGATATCTACTATCTTCTATGATTTAAAAAGTTTTTCATCAACTTTATCGCTGAGACTCAGCTTAATAAATAATGCACATCATCGAATCATCCCTTCACTACGGCCAAGGATATTCATTAGTATCATGACCACAAATTATCCATGCACTACGGGCCTAGGATATTCATATTTTCATCAATGGTCATGATCATGCCAACAACTGTCCATCAATGCACTACGGGCTAATGAGGACTTTTACCACATCATTTGTAACATTACGGTCATGATTATACCGAATAATCCCGAGTCATAATCTTACCAAGTCCATCTATGCACTACGGGCCAAAGATAACTTTCATAATAATATAAACATAAGGATGATGACAATGATATAAGAATTCAATTAAAAGAAAGCAAATAATATATTTTTAAAGATTTATAATTTAATTTATCCAGAATTCAATAATGTCCAAATTGTCAACATGATACTACTTTGTGGAGTAAAATTCAAGAATAATATTATATCAAAAATGATTTGGACTGAAAAGAAATCAATTTTTATCATGAATAGTACCCCTAGTGAATAGTAACTGAGTGAATAGTACCCCATGAATAGTACTTCAGGAATAGTAACCCCGGGAATAATACTCCGGCATGAAAAAGTTAAAACTTATCAAGAATGCTTATAATAATATTTCCATGAAAAGATATTGGATGAAGCGCAAATATCAAGGATATTATACTAATTTCATGGAGTATAGAAGCCAAAACATTAACAAAATGAGTGTAGAATTTGAAATCTAAAACAAAATAATATTACTTACATACTACAGAGTATGGAAGAAAATATTATTTCATATGAATACTGAATACAAATAATATCCCTTACGATTGTTGAACAAAAATAATATTCATACGAATATTGAAGAAAATGATATTCCTTTACGAATATTGAACGAAAACAATATATTCATACGAATACGAAAAGTAATGTCTCTTCAGAATATGAAATAAATAATACCCCTTACCTTGGAAGAAGACTAGATACTGGAATAGTGAAGTAGAAGACTTCTCTTCTTCTTTCTCTCTATAGCTTCTCTCTCTATAACTTCTCTCTCTATAATTGCTCTTGTGAGTCTTAGTGAATTGGTGAGAATGAAGGAAGAATGAGCTTCTATTTATAGAAAAACATAGTTTTGATAATTGCACATCTTGGGGCTCGAAATATTACAGTATAATACCTTCATCTTTTCCTTCATTTTTAATTTAGTTCTGCAAGTATTGTCAAACTTGCACCACCTCCCCTAATAGTTCATCATGTGAATCAATAGTACAATCATGTGAATTAATAGTTCTATACATGTGAAAAAAATAATTAAAGTATAATACCTTCATCTATACCTCCATTTTTAATTTAGTCATGCAAGTAATATCAATTTTGCACCACCTCCCCTAGTAGTTCATGCATGTGAATCAATAGTACACACATGTAAACAAATAGTTATAAGCATGTGAATTTAATATCTCATTTATCCGATTAATTACCCGATTGGTCAATATAACCTCCAAACATCAATTATTATCGGAATAGATGTCGATTTCCACTAACACTAATAATCCCAACACAATGAAAATATCAATTTCATCTTTAATCAACATGAACTTATTCATCATTAATATTATAACTCACAACATTTAACAACCATATCATTCATAGGAAAAAGGGGGCTTTCCGATAATGATTTCTCCCTATTGGCGCGCAATTAAGTGACCAAACCTCTCCTCGACAGAACTTTCTAGACATCATCAATATTGCAAATAATAATATGAATAACTTTATCGTCTCAATTATTGATTTAATAATAATAAATATTATGCAGATGATACTGTGACAATAATTGAATCAATAATATGAGAGATATTATGGAGCAATTACTATGACACCCCCAAATCCAGGTACTCCATTTCCACAGGATTTGGTGTTCACTATCCAAAACCATTACATCTAACTAGCCATCATAAAGGATAAAGACATAATTTAAATAACTTCAACAATAATCTTTCTCATTAAAGGGTTACATCATCATCTCAAAATAATCCCAGGTAATCTAACCTTAAATTGATTACATAAGTTTGCGGAATAAAAAAATAAAAAAAGTCTCATAACATAAAACATTTAAATTAATTTCAATAAGTCTTCAACACTTGGACATCTTGCCCTTCCCTTTGCTAGTAGATGACTCATCGACTTTTTCAAGTTTAGCTGCAGTGTTAATTGCAAGAGTGAGCAAACAAATGCTCACTGATATAGAGAGTAGTAATGATAACAACATGAGAATGAACAACGAAAGCTGAACAATAATGAACTTGCTCTACGAATCAAAAATAGAAAACAAGTTTGTAGTTTAATATCTGAGGGTCTTAAGACCACGAACTATGTCTCCGGTATTTAGGTATTATTACCTCAACCTTAACAATCATTTAGACTATACAAACCATTCTTAATGTATTTAGGGGGATCAACCCTTTGTACCATGTATTGTGCACAAACATCTAAACATTACACGTACAAAATCCCCTATGTTAGGGTTGTTCGTCTCAGTTTGGTTTTAGAATTTCCGTACTAAAGAAAGTTTAGTTTGGAACTAGCTTATCAGTGTTTCTAAAATTTTAAAACACTATTCGATTATGGATTAATGCAATCAATAAAAGTTCACTTACTACTTGAAGGTCTAATACAAGAATGTATAACTGTACAAGGCTATCAAAATCAAAGATCGGATATCAACAATATATAATTGAATAAACATGATATACATGCAAAGTGATATATCCAAAAGAGTTTGAACAATCTCATTGGAATTGATGTATTAGAACCATATATGCTTTGTACAATAATATCAAGGTTTAGAAAAGTAAAACTCGCTCAAGGTAACGAAATAGGCTACAAGAGCTTATTCAATCATACATAAGGATATAATCAATCGTCTTGCTCAATAAAATTTAGAAACTTGCATTCATTAACAAAAGAATGAAGTTAGAAAGCTTTCTCAATGTAAGGAGTTAAGGTTTAGAAACTTGCCTTGTTTGTACGCTACACAAGTTTAAAATAATCTCCAATTACCCTACATATATCATTGAAATCGCAACAACAATTAGTTGCATGAATATCAACTTTAGGGTTTAAACCATCATTTAGGTCATAACCCTAACCTAGCACCTAACCATATTGGTTAACACCTTAACGATTCTGAAATCACACTATAAACTAACATAAACCTTATAATTTATCTTTAACTTTTGAAAACATCACATTTGGTTCATTACAAAACTTATATAAATAATTACTTAAAATCTTCAGACTTTGTATTACAACACCTTACAATATGCTATTGTGGTTTATATTATGCCTCAACATTATTAACATGCATGCCAAACTAATATAAGTCCATTAGTCATATCCTACAAATAAGCAGACTTCATTTGTCTCGGACGAGTAGGTATGGCAATTGCGCCATATACTTAAGCTCAGACCCACAGAATAAGCTATAGCTTTTTTTAGCCTTGGCACCAAAGATAATACCGGTGCTCGTCTCAGAAAAAATTAGGCGCAATTGCTACTGCTTTTCTTCTTCATGTAACCTTGGCCAAACAAGGCCACGCCCAAACCAAAATCGCATGCTCACTGCACTGGACACCCAAATCATTCCAATAACCACCGATTTCCATGAAACTTAACAACTAAACCTTGTAATAACATAGCTACACATGTTATCCATCATTCTATATAAAACAACATTACATACACACAATTTTAAGGAATCAAAACCACAGTTTTCCAAATTTCTTCAATTTTGACACTTTTAGCGAATTTGATCACCACGAATTCTTTTCTCACTCAATTGACACGATTCCAACTACGCCGCTTTCGTTTCTTAACATACTAACATATTCTAACATTAAATAACAGATTATAACACATATTGAGCATGAAATTTTATTCTTTCTAAAGCTACTTTCAAATAAAAACACTATTATTTATTTTTCTCCATATAAACCCAAATTTCATGCATTTGAACACCAACATAGACTTATAAAGGATAACTAACAGATTTAGCAAGAGAATACATACATATAAACAACATCTTCTACAATAATTCAATCAAAAACCAAATATTAGAATTAGGGGTAGATTACCTTGATTGAATGCTAGAAAACGATAGTGTTAGGGCTTAGAAATTCTCCTTCTTCCTCTTGACAATCTCAGAAACTCAAAATCACAGTGTTTTCCCTCTTGCTTCCAAGCTCTCTCTCTCTAAACCCTCTGCTATTCTTGGCCTTGGAAGAATAAGACGCGAAGTAATAAAATGGCCACTCCTCCACGTAGTCTTTCAGTTAGAAAACGTAAAAAGACGTCAGTTGGAATAAGCCAAAGGCCACAAGGCCTTGTTTGGCTAGCAACTTTTCCCCCTAAATTAAATTATTTTTATATTATTCTTATTATATAGTTACTTGTGTCACACTTTAATTTAGTTAATTTAAATAACTTTAGCTTAATTGAGTTAAATAACTTGTAATGGTAATTAAAATAATTTCTATTATAGTTATATTTATGAATAATAAATAATTATATATCCAATTTAATTAATAAATTAGACACATCACTTTATTTAATTTATTTAACACTTCATTTAGTTTAATTATTTTCTTAAATATTAAGTAATTGGTTTAATTTAATTTTTTTCTTATATTAAATACTTGATAAAATTATCATTACTCAACTTAATTAACATTAATTAATTTAGTTACTAAATTAATTCACCAAAATTCATCAATTATTTATTTTTCTCAATAAATAAATTATTTAAAATATTTATTTAATTCAATAAATATTTAAATTAAATTATAAATTTCTCGATCGTTTCAATTATTGTAGCAATAATTGAGTATAATTGAGTGACTTCTCACGTAAGCATCAATAATTAATACCGTGTGCTACTATGCAACCACGCCAGATTCATCGTAGATTTTTTACTACCGACTAGTTCAATGGTTTAACGGTAAAACTTTCACCGTTATTTTATAAAAGATAATTACGTGCTTTTCTAACTACGACAATACTTTCGTTGTGGGGTCCACTAATGAATGTGCCATCGTACGAATATTCCCTGTTAAAACGAATATTCCTCGACCAATCGAATATTATATAACCACTTGCTTACTTTGCAAAATTTGTAAATATTACCCACAACTATAACATTATATCAAATCCACAACATAATATTCAAAAATATATTTCGAGAAAAAATATTATTTATTCATAAAAGTTGGGGTCTTACATATCATGATATGTGTGGGAGTAATTTAATGTGTATTTTAAACCAATGAGAGAAAATAACTTTGATTTAATAAATATATAATATTAAATGATTATTTTAATATGTATGTAGAATTGGAATAATGAGTTGTAATTCAAATAATATTGGTACCCAATTAAAATTTCATCCTATGTCTAATGTAAATATTATTTGAATTTAAACCAATGTACATGGATTATATGATTCTATGCGTAATGTATGAGTGGGTGTATATGTATGAACATTTGTGGACAATTATCAAATAAACCTAAGTATGCTAAGTAATGGTTTGCAAATGCTGAGTATTGGTATTGTCCCAAATTGAGTGTCTCTCTATTTCTTCTTCATGTAATAGGCCATTGGCCTAGTCCCTCATTACCAAATACATAGCTAGCAAATCATGAGGAGCAGAGTGGTCTACATAGTTGTGACGCCCCCAAAACATGTATACATCACCCATCTTGAGTCGCCAAATACATTGTATAAAATTCAAATACAACTTAATTATACAATAGTCGTGTAAAATACGACAAAACATAATTAAGAGTTTTAATAAGAATATTGTCATCTAGACAATATCCACACTCAATGGAGTCCTCATTACATTTATTGTCACACTATTTAACAGAATAGTGATGACTACTAATGCTATCATCTGGACCGTCACTCCGTCCCCCGACTAGTCCCGACTACGTTCTCATTTTCTGAAGAGAACAGTGAAAGAAAGGGTGATCAGCTCAACTAGCCCAGTAAGAAATATTATGACTAAGATAAAGCAGAATAAATTATCATTAGCCTTCAACAAATGTTAAACTGATAGAATATAATAGACAACAAGTTTAACTGCAGCGGAACAAGCAATCCATTAGAAGAGTCAAGTAGAGCATAAAATCTACTATCTTCTATAATTTAAAAAGTTTTTCATCAACTTTATCGCTGAGACTCAGCTTAATAAGTAAAATCGAATCATCCCTGCATCACGGCCAAGGATATTCATGTAATCATCAATGGTCATGACTATACCGAATTATCCCTGGTCATAATCACACCAACAACTGTCCATCAATGAACTACATGCCAATGAGGACTTTTACCACATCATTCGTCACATTACGGCCATGATTATACCGAATAATCCCTAGTCATAATCATACCAAGTCCATTTATGCACGTAAGCCAAAGATGACTTTCATCACAATACTAGCATGAGGATAATGACAATGACATAATAATTCAAAAAAACAAGTTCAAGGATAAATTTTAAAGATTTATAATTTTAATTT
Source organism: Panax ginseng (assembly GCA_020205605.1). Classification (NCBI taxonomy): domain Eukaryota; kingdom Viridiplantae; phylum Streptophyta; class Magnoliopsida; order Apiales; family Araliaceae; genus Panax; species Panax ginseng. The sequence goes on from CM035130.1 coordinate 81,747,677, forward strand.
ATCCAGAAATCAATAACGTCCAAATTATCAACTTAATACTTCTTTGTGGAGTAAAATTCAAGAATGCTCAGAAGAATATTTCCATGAAAAGATACTGGATGAAGTGCAAATATCAAGGATATTCCACTAATTTCATGGAGTATAGAAGCCAAAACTTTAATCAACTGAGTATAATAGAATATATGAAACTGCAAATGGATTTTTGCCCGCCATGCAAGAATCACGTGAGATGATCATTTCCACAATTTAATAAGGAATGAATACGAATGATCATTCACCATGCATGCAGTAATCCACATAGACGAAGTTATTCCAATGTAATAATAAAGAATGGAATAATGAAAAAATTAACCAAAGCGTATGTAATCCTAGACAGAGAGGTTATTCCAATAGAATAATAAAGAATGGAATAACAGAAGAATTCACCAGGCGTGCATAATCCGCACAGACATGTTATTCCAACAGAATAATAAAGAATGGAACCAGGTCATGCGTAACCCACACAGACAGAATATTCCAACAGAATAATAAAGAATGGAACCAGGTCATGCGTAATCCTCACAGACAAGATAGTCCAACAGTAAAGAATGGAACCAGGTCATGCATAATCCGCAAAGACAGGATATTCCAACATAATAATAAAGAATGGAATAACAACAGAATTCACCAGGCATGCGATAGACCGCACATACAGGTTATTCCAACAGAATAATAAAGAATGGAATAACAGAAGAATTTCACCATGTATGTGGTACTTCGCATAAACAGGTTATTCCAACATAATAATAAAGAATGGAATAACAACCCTTACGAGTATTGAAAGATCTCTCTTCATGAATACGAAAGAATAATACCCCTTACCTTAGAAGAAGACTGGATATTAGAATAGAAAGTAGCAGACTTCTCTTCTTCTTTCTCTCTATAATTTCTCTTTATAATAATTGCTCTATAGCTTTAGTGAATTAGTGAGAAATCAAGGAAGAATGAGCTTCTATTTATAAGAAAATATAGATTCGATAATTGCACGTTTTTGGGCTCAAAATATTACAGTATAATACCTTCCTCTTTTTCTTCATTTTTAATTTAGTCCTGCAAGTATTATCAAACTTGCACCACCTCCCCTAATAGTAAATAATGTGAATCAATAGTTATAATCATGTGAAAATACGAATTACAGTATAGTACCTTCAACTATACCTTCATTTTTAACTTAGTCATGCAAGTATTATCAATCTTTCACCACCTCCCCTAATAGTACAAGAATATGAATCAATAGTACACATATGTGAACAAATAGTTATAATCATGTGAATTAATAGCAATTAATTTCTCATTTATCCGGTTAATTACCCGATTGGTCAATATAACCTCTAGACATCAATTATTATCGAAATAAATGTCAATTTTCGCTAACACTAATAATTCCAACACAATGGAACTATCCAATTAATCTTTCATCAACACGAACTTATTCATTATTAATATTATAATTCACAATATTTAACAACAAGGTCGTTCCCAGGAAAGAGGGGGCTTTCCGATAAGGATTTCTCCTTATTGGCGCACAATTAGGTGACCAAACATCTCCTTAACAGAACTTCTAGACATTCTCAATATTGCAAATAATAATATGAATAACTTTGCCGTCTTAATTATTGATTTAATAATATATATTATGTAGATGATATTGTGACAATAATTGAATCAATAATATGAGAGATATGATGCAGCAATTACTATAGCAATAATTAAGTATAACTGAGTGACCTCTCACGAAAGCATCAATAATTAATACCGTGTGCTACTATGTAACCACGCCAGACATCGTATTTTTACTACCGGGTAGTTCAACGCTTTTAATTGGTAACACTTTCGCCGTTATTTTTATAAAAGATAATTATGTCATTTTCTAACTACGACAATACTTTCGTTGTGGGGTCCACCAATGATTGTGTCGTCGTACGAATATTCCTGTTAAAACGAATATTCCACGACCAATCGAATATTATATAACCACTTGCTTACTTTGTAAAATTTGTAAATATTACCCACAACTATAACATTATATCAAATCAACACCATAATATTCAAAAATATATTTCAAGAAAATTATTCTTTATTCATAAAAGTTGGGGTTTTACAACTTCCCCTTCTTATGAAATTTCATCCTCGAAATTAGGGTACGTACCTAGTATATCAAAGAGGTGAGGCTATCTTGACTTCATCTCAGATTCTAACTCCCAGGTCATTTCTTCCACATCATGGTTTCTCCACAAAACTTTGACTTGAGGTATAAGCTTGGAGCGTAGAATATGATCCTTCTTATCCAAGATTTTAATAGGTAACTCTTCATACGTTAAATCTTCCTCTATCTCGTCTGATTCTAATTCAATAATGTGGTTCGGGTCTTTCACATATTTACGTAACATAGATATGTGAAAAATATTATAAACACGAGACATACTTAGCGGTAAGACGAGTCTATATGCCACAGTTCCTACTCGATCGAGGATTAAAAATGGGCCAATGAATCGAGGATTGAGCTTTCCTCTCTTTCCAAATCTCGTAACTCCTTTCCATGGAACAACACGTAACAACACATGATCTTCAATATTGAATTCCACGTCTTTTCGATGAAGATCAGCATAACTCTTTTTTCGATCTTGTGAGATTTTTATACGTTGTCGGATCGTTTGAATCTTTTCCGTAGTCATACATACCAAATCCAGTCCCAACAACGTTGCTTCACCCACCTCATCGCAGCATACTGGAGAACGACACTTTCTTCCATACAACGCCTCAAATGGAGCCATGCCAATACTTGCTTAATAACTATTATTGTAGGAAAACTCCACCAATGGTAAGAACTTGTCCCAACTTCCCTTGAAGTCAAGGACACAGAGTCTTAATAAATCTTCAAGAGTTTGAGTAGTCATTTCCGACTGCCCATTCGTTTGAGGATGATATGCCGAACTAAATCGTAAATCTGTGCCCATAGATTTTTGCAAACTAACCAAAAATCTTGAAGTAAATCTTGGGTCTCGATAAAAAACTATGGATATTGGCATACCATGCAATCTTACAATCTCATTTATGTACATACTAGCAAGACGTTCAAGTGTATAATGTGAGACCCCAAATTTTATGAATAAAGATTTAAATTTCTCGAAATATTTTTTTTAATATTACGCTATGGATTTGATATAATGTTATAGTTGTGGGTAGTATTTATAAATTTTACAAAGTATGCAAGTTGTTATAAGATAATAGTTTGGTCGGGGAATATTCTTTTTGTCGAGAAATATCCGTACGATGGCACAATCATTGGTGGACCCCATAACGGAAGTATTGTTGTAGTTAGAAAATGACAGAATTATCATTTTATAAAAATAACGATTTAAAGTGTTACAGCTTAAAATCGCTGAACTACTCGGTAGTAAAAGTACAGTAATATGCGTGGTTCCATAGTAGCACACAGTATTGATTATTGATGCTTACGTGATAAGTCACTCAGTTATACTCAATTATTGCTACAGTAATTGCTGTATCTTATCTCTCATATTATTGATTTAATTATTGTCACAGTATCATCTGTATAATATGTTATATTATTAAATCAATAATTGAGATGATAAAGTTATTCATATTATTATTTGCAATATTGACAATGTCTAGAAGTTTTGTCAAGGAGATGTTTGGTCACCTAATTGCGCGTTAATAAGGAGAAATCCTTATCGGAAAGCCCCCTCTTTCCTGAGAACGACCTAGTTGTTAAATATTATGAATTATAATATTAATGATGAATAAGTTTGTGTTGATTAAAGATGAAATTGATAGTTCCATTGTGTTGGAATTATTAGTATTAGTGAAAATCGACATTTATTTCGATAATAATTGATGTCTGGAGGTTATATTGACTAATCGGGTAATTAACCGGATAAATGAGCAATTAATTGCTATTAATTCACATGGTTATAACTATTTATTCATATGTGTGTGCTATTGATTCACATTCATTTACTATTAGGGGAGTTGGTGCAAGATTGATAATACTTGCATGACTAAGTTAAAAATGGATGTATAGATGTGTACTATAATCGTAATTCATATTTTCATACGCCTGTAACTATTGATTCACATGATTTACTATTAGGGGAGGTGGTGCAAGTTTGATAATACTTGCAGGACTAAATTAAAAATGAAGGAAAAGAGGAAGGTATTATACTGTAATATTTCGAGCCCCAAAACGTGCAATTATCGAAACTATATTTTCCTATAAATAGAAGCTCATTCTTCCTTCATTTCTCACCAATTCACTAAAGTTATAGAGCAATTATTATAGAGAGAAATTATAGAGAGAAAGAAGAAGAGAAGTTTGCTACCTCACTATTCCAGTATCCAGTCTTCTTTTGAGGTAAGGGGTATTATTTCTTTCGTATTCATGAAGAGAGCTATTGTTATTCCATTCTTTATTATTATGTTGAATAACTCCGCCTATGCCGAAGTACCCGCATACATGGTGAAATTCTTCAGATTCCATTCTTTATTATTCTCATTGGAATATCCTCGTCTCGTATGTGATTACGCATGACCGGTTCCATTCTTTATTATTCATTTAATAACCTGTTTATGCGGTCTATCGCATGCCTGGTGAATTCTATTGTTATTCCATTCTTTATTATTCTGTTCAAATATCCTGTCTGTATGGATTACGCATGACCTGGTTCCATTCTTTATTATTTTGTTGGAATATCCTGTCTGTGTGGATTATGCATGACCTGGTTCTATTCTTTATTATTCTGTTGGAATATCCTGTTTGTGCGGATTACGCATGACCTGGTTCCATTCTTTATTATTCTGTTGGAATAACCTGTCTATGTGGATTACCGCATGCATAGTGAATGATCCTTCATATTCATTATTTATTAAATTGTGAAAATGATCTGTCTACGTGGATTACCGCATGGCGGGTGAAAATCCATTTGCGCTTTAGATATTCTATTATATACTGTATGAGATATCATTTCTTTTGTACTCGTCATGGAATATCATTTTCTTTGGTATTTTTCTGTTATGAGTTACTATTAATGGGTTACTATTCACCCCGTTACTATTCACTCTAGTATTATTCACTCGGGTATTCGGGGCACTTTTCATGCCGGAATACTATTCATAACTTACTATTCACATGTTACTATTCACCTGATTACTATTCACGCTAGTATCATTCACTCGAGTATTCGGGACACTTTTCGTGTCGGGGTACTATTCCCGAAGTACTATTCACGGGGTACTATTCACCCAAAAAATATATTTCTTTTCTGTCCAAATTATATTTGGTACATGAATATTATTCTTGAATTTTACTCTACAAAGCAGTATCATGTTGACAATTTGGACGTTATTAATTTCTGGATAAATTAAGTTATAAATCTTTAAAATTTATCCTTGAACTTGTTTTATTGAATTATAATGTCATTGTCATCATCCTCATGCTTATATTGTGATTAAAGTCATCTTTGGCTTACGTGCATAGATGGACTTGGTATGATTATGACCAGGGATTATTCGGTATAATCATAACCATAATGTGACGAATGATGTGGTAAAAGTCCTCATTTGCCTGTAATTCATTGGTGGACAGTTGTTGGTATGATTATGACCAGGGATTATTCGGTATAATCATGACCACTGATGATTACATGAATATCCTTGGCCGTGGTGCAGGGATGATTCGATGATGTCGTTTATTTATTAAGTTTGAGTCTCAAATGATAAAGTTGATGAAAAACTTTTAAATCATAGAAGATAGTAGATTTTATGCTCTACTTGACTCTTCTAATAGATTGCTTATTCCACTCGCAGCTTGTTTATCTAAAACTTGTTGTCTATTGTATTCTATCGGTTGTTATATCATTTGAAGGCTAAGGATAATTTATTCGCATTATCTTAGTCATAATATTTCTTTCTTGGGCTAGTTGAGCTCACCCTTTCTTTCACCGTTCTCTTCGTGAAATGAGAATATAGTTGGGACGAGTCGGGAAATGGAGTGATGGTCCAGGATAAATGGCTTTAGTAGTCCTCACTATTCTATGGAATAATGTGATAATAAATGTAATGAGGACTCTATTTGAGAGTGGATATTGTCTAGAAGGCAATATTTTTGTTTAAACTCTCAGCTATATTTTGTCGTATTTTACACGACTGTTGTATAATTAAGTTGTATTTGAATTTTGTACCATGTATCTGGCAACCCAAGATGGGTGATGTATACCTGTTTTGGGGGCGTCACATATAAGTTTCTCGTATCAGTAAGAAATGAGCAGAATTGGTCAATCTATCTATAATGACCCAAATCGCATCTATGCCTTTAGAAACCTTGGGAAGACCAGTAACAAAATCCATTAATGTGCTCCCACTTCCATTCTGGAATTTTAAGTGGTTGCAATGGACCTTTTGGCACTTGATGCTCCTCCTTGACTCGTTGACAAGTTAGACACCTTGAGATAAACCCCGCTATCTCTCTCTTCATATTGCTCCACCAAAATGTATATCGAAGATCATGATACATTTTTGTACTCCCAGGATGGATTGCAAACGGTGTGTTGTGCGCCTCCATCATGATTTTATACTTCAAGTCAGAATCGTTAAGAACACAAAGTCTAGAGTTGACTTGAAGTATTCCTTCTTCATCGATTCTTTCTTCTGAAATAGCACCTTCTTGCACTTTCTTCCTCATACGCATCAGCTCCAGGTCTGTAGCTTGAGCAACTTTAACTTTATCGATTAAAGTCGGTTCCACTCATATATTCGCCATCATCACATGGGTCCCTGGAGTCTTTAACTCTATTTCCATCCTTTCCAAGTCATACAAAATGGGCCTTTACATACGACAATGTTGCACTTTCGTCTCGCATATGATCTTCTACTCAATGTGTCAGCTACTACGTTCGCTTTTCCAGGATGGTATTGGATGGTATGATCATAATCTTTCAACAACTCAAGCCTTCGTTGTTGCCGCATGTTGAGTCCATTTTGAGTGAAGAAATATTTGAGGCTTTTATGATCCGTATAGATCTCCACCTTCTCTCCATACAGGTAATGCCTCCAAATCTTAAGCAAGAAAACGCATCGGCCGCTAACTCTAGATCATGAGTAGGGATAATTCCTCTCATATTCTTTTAGTTGTCGCGACGCATAGGCTATGACTTTCCTATGTTGCATGAGAACACATCCTAACCCTTTGCCTGAAGCATCACTGTCGATGACAAATCCCTCCTAGCCAGATGGTATTGTCAGAACAGGTGCTGAAATGAGTCTTCTCTTTAGTTCTTGAAAACTCTTCTCACATTCCTCGCTCCAACCGAACTTTGTATCTTTTCAAGTCAGCTGAGTTAATGGAGTAGGGATTCGAGAAAATCCTTCCACAAATCTCTGATAATAACCAGCTAAGCCGAGAAAGCTACGTACTTTGGTCACTAACTTTGGTTGCTCCTAGCTTTGAATTGCTTCAATCTTCGCTGGGTCAACAGATATTCCATGATTTAATATCACGTGCCCAAGGAATGTAACTTCCTCAAGCTAGAACTCACATTTCCTCAACTTTGCATATAGCTTGTTTTCACGATGCTTTTGGAGTATCAGCCTCAAGTGTTGCTCATGGTCTTCACGGGTTTTGGAGTATATGAGGATGTCATCAATAAAGACGACCATAAAGTTATCCAAATATTCCTTGAATACTTGGTTCATCATGTCCATGAAGGTAGTAGGAGCATTAGTCAATCCAAAAGACATGACTAGGAATTCGTAATGCCCGTACCGAGTTCTGAAAGCAGTCTTTGGAATGTCATCAATTTTAATCTTCAACTGATGATATCCAGAAGGAAGATCAATCTTTGAAAAGAATTTGGCTCCTTGCAACTAGTTAAACAGGTCATCAATGCGAGGCAACGGGTACCTATTTTTGATGGTGACATGATTCAACTCCCGATAATCAATACAAAGTCACATACTTCCATCTTTCTTCTTCACCAATAGAACAAGAGCACTACAAGGAGACGTACTAGGACGAATGAAACCAATGTCTAACAACTCCTGTAGTTGGGTTTTCAACTCCTGAAGTTCAATAGGAGCCATTCGATATAGGGCTTTGGAAATGGGTTTTGTACCGGATTCAAGGTCGATACAAAATTCAATTTCACACTCTAGGGGTAGGCTGGGAAGTTCTTTAGGGAATACGTTGGGAAATTTATTAACAATAGAAATAGCATTCGAATCTGAAGTATTTTTATTTAAATTCGTGACATGGGCTAAGAAAGCTTGACATCCATTTTTCAATAAACGAATAACTTTATGACTTGATATGACAGTGATTGATTTTAGTGGTTTGGTTGCTTGAATTCACAAAATAGGTTGGTTAGGAATATGAAAGATAAAATTGATTATTTTCCCTAAAATCACATCAAATGCAAGTATTTTCAAGGAAATAAGATCGACAGGTAACGTGTGGTTTCCGATTTGAATCAAACAAGACTTATAAACATTGGATGTAATGAATGTTTCTCCCAACAGAATTTCAACAGATAAATAAAAGTCTATTTTCTCCGGAGTTAAATTTAAACATTGAGCGCAAATAGGAGAAATGAAAGAATGGGTAGAACCAGTATCAATTAAAGTATAAACTTCACTAGAGTTTATGATTAGCTTACCCGTGATCATCTCGTTCGGATTTCTCGCTTTTTGGGAGGTTACGACAAACGCTCTCCCTTGAACTACCGAATTTGTCTTGTCTAGGTCACCCTTTGATGCCTCCATCCCAGCTGGACTTGACTTTGGTGCACGAAAAAATCGGGCTAGGTGACCTTCTTTTCCATAATTGTAACACACTTTGGACTACATCGCGTAGTTTGGACTGATGTGTCCTTCCCCTCCACATTTGTAACATACAGGTGTTGGTACTGACGTCTTTCCATCATTGTTGAATCTCCTCTTCTTAAAATGTCCACTCTTATTGTCATGGCCATGATTACCACCGAAGTGATTACCATTTCTGGCATGTTGATTCCCTCCACGCTTGTTGTCACCGCTTCGATGACTTCTACCGCTGGTGTTATCGACTTGTCGACCGCTCTCTCTTGGTTTGGTTGACTCATTATCGCGCTCCAATAACTGAGCCCTATTCACAATATCTGAATACAGACACAGTTTGTGAGAAATTAGGTATTGACGTATCTCGGGTTACAAACCTCTTAGAAACATCTGCGTCATTCTCTCCTCATTATCAACCAAGTGGAACGCAAAACGAGATAACTCGGCAAATTTAGCTTCATATTGCAACACTGTCATATTGTTTTACTCCAGCTTGATGAACTCTACCTCTTTCATGTGAAGAATACTTTTGGGAAAGTACTTGTTGTTCAACAATTCTTGGAACTTCTCCCAAGACATCTTGAGTGCGTCAGGCTGGGTAACGTTTTATAGATTCCCACCAGTAATCTGCTTCTTCACGCAACATAAAGGTGGCAAAGGGAACCTTTTGCTCCATGGAGCATCCCAAGACATCAAATATCTTGGTGATTTACTTTAACCACGTCTCCGCCTTAAGTGGTTCTGGCTTTCCCAAAAACTCCAGCGGTCCCAGCTCCTTGAACTGCTTAGCGGTGACCATCCGAGAGTTGCCAGTGTTTCCAGCTGTATTTTGAACAGGGGTCTCTCTCGCCTGATGTTGCATGAATTGCATAAAACCTCTGATCATCCCATCATTCATCATCTGATCGGTGTTGTTGTTTACCTGAGGATTATTTTCTTCCTGTTGCACATTATCATGGGTATTGATCGTTGGTGACTCAACGGTCTCATGTCCTTCATTGCTGATCTCAACATTTTCAAATGCCATTTTCAAACATTGTCACAAAACAAGGGTTAATTGATATATCACATATTATCCCTATACTTTGACCGACCAATTAAATACCAAATAAACTTAGGTAGGTCATACTAGCGAAGGAATTCCCCGTCTCTCCCCTCCTAGTTCTTGTCTCACATCTCAGTCAACGATCATATCCCTAAGCTTTGATACCAACTGTGACGCCCCAAAAACAAGTATACATCACCCATCTTGAGTCACCAAATACATGGTACAAAATTCAAATACAACTTAATTATACAACAGTCATGCAAAATATGACAAAACATAATCTAAGAGTTTTAATAAGAATATTGTCATCTAGACAATATCCATACTCAATGGAGTCCTCATTACATTTATTGTCACACTATTTAACAGAATAGTGAGGACTACTAATGCTATCATCTGGACCGTCACTCCGTCCCCCAACTATTCCCGGCTACGTTCTCATTTCCTGAAGAGAATAGTGAAAGAAAGGGTGAACTCAACTAGCCCAGTAAGAAATATTATGACTAAGATAATGCAGAATAAATTATCATTAGCCTTCAACAATGTTAAACTGATAGAATATGATAGACAATAAGTTTAACTACAGCGGAACAAGCAATCCATTAGAAGAGTCAAGTAGAGCATAAAATCTACTATCTTCTATAATTTAAAAAGTTTTTCATCAACTTTATCGCTGAGACTCAGCTTAATAAGTAAAATCAAATCATCCCTGCATCACGGCCAAGGATATTCATGTAATCATCAATGGTCATGACTATACCGAATTATCCCTGGTCATAATCACACCAACAACTGTCCATCAATGAACTACATGCCAATGAGGACTTTTACCACATCATTCGTCACATTACGGCCATGATTATACCGAATAATCCCTAGTCATAATCATACCAAGTCCATTTATGCACGTAAGCCAAAGATGACTTTCATCACAATACTAGCATGATGATAATGACAATGACATAATAATTCAAAAAAACAAGTTCAAGGATAAATTTTAAAGATTTATAATTTTAATTTATCCAGAAATCAATAACGTCCAAATTATCAACTTAATACTTCTTTGTGGAGTAAAATTCAAGAATGCTCAGAAGAATATTTCCATGAAAAGATACTGGATGAAGTGCAAATATCAAGGATATTCCACTAATTTCATGGAGTATAGAAGCCAAAACTTTAATCAACTGAGTATAATAGAATATATGAAACTGCAAATGGATTTTTGCCCGCCATGCAGTAATCCACGTAGACAGATCATTTCCACAATTTAATAAGGAATGAATACGAATGATCATTCACCATGCATGCGGTAATCCACATAGACAGGTTATTCCAACAGAATAATAAAGAATGGAATAACAGAAAAATTAACCAGGCGTGCGTAATCCGGACAGAGAGGTTATTCCAATAGAATAATAAAGAATGGAATAACAGAAGAATTCACCAGGCGTGCATAATCCGCACAGACATGTTATTCCAACAGAATAATAAAGAATGAAACTAGGTCATGCGTAACCCGCACATACAGGATATTCCAACAAAATAATAAAGAATTGAACCAGGTCATGCGTAATCTGTAGATACAGGATATTTCAACAGAATAATAAAAAATGGAACCAGGTCATGCGTAATCTGCACAAATAGGATATTCCAACAGAATAATAAAGAATAGAACCAGGTCACGCGTAATTCGCACAGACAGAATATTCCAACAGAATAATAAAGAATGGAATACCAACAGAATTCACCAGGCATGCGATATACCGCACAGATAGGTTATTCGAACAGAATAATAAAAAATGGAATAACAGAAGAATTTCACCATGTATGTGGTACTTCGCATAGACAGGTTATTCCAACATAATAATAAAGAATGGAATAACAACCCTTACGAGTATTGAAAGAAAATAACTCTCTTCATGAATATGAAAGAATAGTACCCCTTACCTTAGAAGAAGATTGGATACTGGAATAGTGAGGTAGCAGATTTCTCTTCTTCTTTCTCTCTATAATTTTTCTCTATAATAATTACTCTATAGCTTTAGTGAATTGGTGAGAATTGAAGGAAGAATGAGCTTCTATTTATAGGAAAATATAGTTTCGATAATTGTACATTTTGGGCCTCAAAATATTACAGTATAATACCTTCATCTTTTTCTTCATTTTTAATTTAGTCCTGCAAGTATTAACAAACTTGCACCACCTCCCCTAACAGTAAATAATGTGAATCAATAGTTCAATCATGTGAATCAATAGTTATAATCATGTGAAAATACGAATTACAGTATAGTACCTTCAACTATACCTCCATTTTTAACTTAGTCATGCAAGTATTATCAATCTTGCACCACCTCCCCTAATAGTATAAGAATGTGAATCAATAGTACACACATGTGAATAAATAGTTATAATCATGTGAATTAATATTAATTAATTGCTCATTTATCTGGTTAATTACCCGATTGGTCAATATAACCGCCAAACATCAATTATTAACGAAATAAATGTCGATTTTCACTAACACTAATAATTCCAACATAATGGAACTATCCAATTCATCTTTAATCAACACGAACTTATTCATCATTAATATTATAATTCACAATATTTAACAACCAGGTCGTTCCCAGGGAAGAGGGGGCTTTCCGAAAAGGATTTCTCCTTATTGGCACGCAATTAGGTGACCAAACATCTCCTTAACAGAACTTCTAGACATTGTCAATATTGCAAATAATAATATGAATAACTTTGTCGTCTCAATTATTGATTTAATAATATATATTATACAGATGATACTGTGATAATAATTGAATCAATAATATGAGAGATATGATGCAACAATTACTGTAGCAATAATTGAGTATAACTAAGTGACTTCTCACGTAAGCATCAATAATCAATACCGTGTGCTACTATGCAACCATGCGATATTCTTTGTACTTTTACTAACGGGTAGTTCAAATGTTTTAACGGTAACATTTTCGCCGTTATTTTTATAAAAAGATAATTCTGTCATTTTCTAACTACGATAATACTTTCGTTGTGGGGTCCACCAATGATTGTGCCGTCGTATGAATATTCCCTGTTAAAACGAATATTCCCTGACCAATCGAATATTATATAACCACTTGCTTACTTTGCAAAATTTGTAAATATTACCCACAACTATAACATTATATCAAATACACACCATAATATTCAAAAATATATTTCGAGAAAATTATTCTTTATTCATAAAAGTTAGGGTCTTACAATAGTACTCTTCCACCAAATCCTTTATACCCATCATCTTCTTCTCTATTCCAATAGTTTAATTCATTGAGTAAAGTCAAATTTGGTCACAAGCTTTCCTATAAATAGAGCCCTTCTCATTCACAGACTTTTTGCTAGAATTCTTTGTTAAACTTCAAGTTATGTATGAGTGTGGTTGGGTTGAGCTTATACAATCTATATATTGGAGCTGAAGTAGCAATTCAACTTCACAAAAGGTAATATTCCTCTATATGCTCTTAAAATTCAAGTTTTACAAAGCTCTTAGAAAAGTACTAAAATACTTGTTTTAAGTTGAAATGTTTATGGTTGAAGCATGATAGAATGTGTCAATTGATGCTAGATATTGTTAATATGGTTAAATACAAAATCAAAGAAAGTTAAACGATGTAATTTTGTCAAGTAACGAATCTATAGTGAAGCGAATCGCTAAATTTGTTAAACTTTGGAAAAATGGCATAAATTTTGGATTGGTTATTGAATTTGATTGTTTGTATGTTTGGAATTGTTAGAAGCATGCTAGGGATGTTTAGTAGTAAGTTTATATCAATTATGTATCATTACAATTCTGTTGGATGGGAGTTGGCATGTTAGCTCGAAGCAGGGGAATACCATTGTTCTAACTGCAGCAGTCATGCCTGCCCCGGTGGGGTCATGCAGTATATAAGGCCCGCCCCGGTGGGGGTCATTTATTGTGAACTTTTGAACAACTATGATAGGATGTTTCATGCCTCTAGAGATAACCAACATATTTGAGCATCTAATTAAACATGTTATAAACTACGCAGGCATGAACTAAAAGAAGTTCTAAGTACAGAGTTACACAACCAAATCTAATATATGCAAGCATGCGTAAAAAGAGGTTGCTTTGCAATGTTATGAGGTTTAATGAACGCTATGGTTGATAGTTGATATAATGAGCTCTTTTAACTTTGTAAAATGGAAATTTATGAATAAACTTCACAAAGGGCCAAACTTAGCCTAGAGGTTATTTAACATGTATGAATAACTTAAGTAATGTTTCACATAAAAGGTGAGTATAAGAGATCTACAAATGTTTCTAAAGATTTTGAAATTAAGATCAATGTGAGTTATACATCCATGAGTTTGAATGTGTGTAGCCTACATGAATTTAAATATGTGTGATAAATGTATATGGATATGTATGTCAAGATGTATGACTAATGAATACCTATATATACATAAATAGGATAACATAGTTCATTGTAGTGATTTTACGCTATAAGTGGTAATCAACGCTAAAGGCAAGTCTCCTAACTCACACAACTTTGGATTTTGTGTGAGTTCTCTAACTTCATTTGATTCTTATATTGAATGCAAGTTTTTTTCTAAATTCTTTACAATGTATATATATTGTATAATCTGAATTGTAGCCATATCAATCATATTTATACCAAGTAAATATCTATTACTATTCGGAAATCATTTGTATACCTTGACATTGTTCCAAGCATTGGACTTATTGGTCTTAAATACATTATAAAAGCTGTCTAAGCCTTTGATTCAGTTAGACTATTATCATATGTTAGAAAGCTACCCAAACCAATTGACTTGGTACGGACTCTTGTAAATCTACTGAGATGAACAACCCTCTTAAAAAGGGGAAATTTTATATTATCAGGGAACCGACGTGCGCACATGAGTATGATTAAATGTTATGCATAACGTAGGGTACTTTAGGCTGATCATCTGTTGTACTCGTTTATATTGGATTGCAATATAATACTGTTAATTCTAGTAAGAGTTCCTAGTCCTTAGTGACTGCTCAGTGTTCATCCTTATTGAACTTGAAATGAATACACTTTAAAATTCTATTGATATCCTTCAGCCTATAACGACACTTATTGAAAACACTTGATACTTCTTGATATCCTTGAACTATCAATTATTGTTATACCTTTGAAGATTCAAACGTTTAACTGCTTATCCTTATTATTATATTACTTTCTGGGCAAACTTATTGCTCATTCTTGCTTCCCTAAAAACATTACAGTTAAGGCAAAGCAAGGTGGTACCTCAGGGAAGGACAAAGGAAAGGGTAAGGCTACAGAATAGCTTAGTCCTTTAAGTGTAGAAGTATTATCATTATTATTACTACTACTACTACTACTACTACTACTATTATTATTATTATTATTATTATTATTATTATTATTATTATTATTATTATTATTATTATTATTATTATTATTATTATTATTATTATTATTATGTATTAAGGATGATTAAATTATGTTTAAGTGTTATCACTGGTTTGTTGTAGTAATGGATACGGTTTGGGACGCGAATATTTATATTATATCAATGTAAATTATTTTATTATTTTTGTTGTTATTTATTTTGGTATGATATTAGAATTAGTACGTGGCAAACTAAATTCGAGATATAAGTGTTTGAATTTGGGGGCATCACATGTAGTGATAGTTGTACAAATGATCCTTAGACTTAATGAATTACACTTTGACTTATTCCTTAAGACTCTTAGAGTATATCAAATGGTATGCTTGGTGTAATAAGTTATATATGGAGATAATAAATGATCAATAAAAATTCTACCACTTCTAGTAAAAGAAGAAAAATGTCATATGTGATTCGATAAATGACAACCCAGGAATCCTTGGTCAAGGTGGAATGAAATTAGAAAGTAGTTTCTAATTTGTATGCATTAGGAGTTGTGCATTTAGGAATCGAAATACGTATAATTAAATAAAATAATACTTGACATTAATTTCATGTCTTATATTTAATTGGGACATTGTATAGTGGAAGGATTGAATTGTACGGTAACTATTTACTTTAAGGTTCTTTTATGATTAATGTTGAAATAATATTATCTGGAAAGTCGTTGATCGCTAGGGGGACTTATCCCTATTGTAGAATAAATATTATTTATTTAAATAAATTAATAGTTTAATTTATTTATTTAAATAAGATTAGAATTGTTCTAATTGATTTATTCACAATTGGTTTAATATGGAAAACCTAAAGGGTCACACCATAAAAAGAAGAATAATTATTTAAGAAGTTGATGGCATAATAGTAATAATATGTTAAGTATATTTAATTTAATCTATGGTGATAGAATAAATTAAATAGCTTAATATTTATTATTTAATATTTTGGAAATATTAAATATAAATTAATAAAAGGAGTCTTATTAATATTATTATTATTATTTTTAATTTCTAAAAGAGTTTAGGAATTAATTTAATATAAGTACTCTCATTTATTCCTAATAGAATAAGGAGGAAAAATTAGTTAAAGGAGTTTAATAAATTCTCCCTAATAAGATTAGGGAGCCCAATTAATTAAAGGAGTTTAATTAAATAAATAATACCTTATTTTAATTAATATCTTTATAAGAGGAGTCTTATATCAGATATCAAATATACATGATTCCAATAGTTGAAGAGTACGCCCCCCCTTTTTATATAAAGATAGGAAAAAACTAGGGTTTAAGTCAATACACCCTTCTTCTTGAAAATTCTTCTTCCTTGGTGGATCACCAATAGAGGCCATACACTTTGGTGGCTAACATTGATCAAATGAAGGAATCTACTAGGAGATCCAAGGAGATCGCGGAGAAGTAGGAGTTGAACTCGTACTTGTGAAAGCTCGTATCTACAAGGGTATGATTCCATAACTTCTTGTTCTTCGTTTTAATTAATAATATGCATAAAAGGATGATCTGGGTAATTAATTTGTGAATTTTTTTGAAATCTGGTTTTACTTTTGCTTTCGCTAATTTTGTAATTTGATTGCGTCTATGATTTTCACAAAACCTAACATGCAGTTCCTCTTCCAGTGACCCGACTTGTTGCAATGGAAGCAAATACCTTTGCTAGCTGGATTAGGTTTTTTAGATCCTTCACTTTCGCCTTAACCTTCATCTTCTTGGATTTCTTCTTTTTAGAAGATACCTTGGGCCTCTTCCTTTTCTTGGAAGAGTTATCCACTATTAAGACATGGTCCTTCTTGGATGGGAAGTGACCTTCAGCAGCTTTCAACATGTTAAGTAACTCAGGCAAGCTGACATCCAACTTATTCATGTGAAAATTCACAACAAATTGTGAGAAGGTGTCGGGGAGTGACTACAAGATCAAATCTTAACTCAACTCCCCATCCATGACGAACCCAAGTTATCCAAGACATTCAATCAGATTGATCATCTTTAAGACATGAGTCTTGTAACGCCCCAGAAAATTTGGATTTTTGAGAATTAAATTTTTATTTTAATTATATGGATTAAATGAATTTAATTAATTAATTATGGGAGTAAGCTATTCGAAGGTCATTCTATGACCTAGATATATCAGAATGTCGTAGTATTTTGGCTACATGGTAGAATTAAAGTGTTTGAATTTCCAAGACGAAAATAAAAGCTTTCCGAGAAATTTTTCAAAAAACACTATTCATGCATTTCTGCTCGAGAATTATTTTGAACTTCCGAGAAATACGTAATGATAGAATATCAAGGTGTGATATAATATCCAATAATATTTCTATTATGGGAAACACAATTTTTCGCCTGCAGACTTAAAACCTAATGGTTAGGGAAAGTGAGTTCCGAGAAGGAATTTAAATGCGTATAATGAATTAAAGCTATGATTGTATAATACGTAGGAATTATACGAGGTAATGAATACGAATATAATACGAGGTATTATACGAGTGTGTATGAATGATGGAATGTCGTATATTAAATAAGTATACGAGTTAGAATACGAGATTAATACGTAGATTATACGTTATAAGACTTTAAGCCAATTGTATTGAATTTGTAGGAATGTGTAGGAGATTGTAATGTCCAATTGGGATAATAATAAAGCCCAATACTAAATAATGTTAAAGCCCAATTATTTGTAATGTTAAGTCCTATGTAAATTATTGAACAAGCCCAAATGTTTGTTTAATTGTAAGCCCAATGTATAAGATAAGTTAATTAAGCTAATTGAATGTAAAGCCCAAGGTAAGATCCAAAGGGTAAAGCTTGATCCACAGGAGAAACCCATGGGTGATCCAAAGTAATGAGCAAGTAACTTAATGGCTAAGTGTTGTGATGGCCAAGAAATTAATGTGATAAGCAAGTAAAGTGTTTATGTGTGGTGGACAAGTAAAAGTTGTGATGAGCAAGAAATGGATAAGCTTGGTGACTAGCAAGTATACTTAATGGCTAAGTAAGTGTGATGATCAAGTAGACTTAATGGCCAAATTTACTTAATAGCTAGGTAATGAATAGTAAGGAGGTGATTAAGGAGGTGGAGTGGCTTTATGACCATTATACCCTAATTTAGGAAGTCCTATAAATAGAAAGCTTGCTAGCTCATTTGTTAGTTTTTAGATTTTCATCCAATAACTTATAACTTATTGGTTAGAGAGAATAAGTGAGAAAAAGCTACAAAAGCTAGAACAAGTTAGTCTTTGAGAATTCAAGAAGCAAGAAGGAGATTAAAGATTAACCAAGTGATTATCAAGGGTAAGAACTTAAACAATGAATCTCTTTCTCTTCCATTGTTAGAGAAGTGGGTAGTGGTAGAGCATGTATGCTAAGGAATGATAAGGATGATTAATCAATGGACTTAAGCCGTTTAAGCCATGAATAAGTAATTCAAACTTAATTGAGTTATAAACTTATAAGGAACTTAGATGAACTACTCATATGTTTACTTTAATAAGATTGTATGATAATAAGAAGCATGAATGGTGGTTAAAAGACTTAATCTATAATAAGTCATGAGAAAGGAAGTCATAAGTAGTTTATACTTTTATAAGTTCTAAATTCACAAAGAACAAGTAATAACTTATCATGTTTATAAGTTAATGAAGTATGTATATCAAGATGATAGTTTAATGGATTGAATCCATTTGAATCAATGATCAAATAGTTAGTAATAAGGTTTGGCCAGAATTCACACGAATGGACGATAATCGTCGAATTCGTGAAATTCTCAGAATGGAAGTTGAATTTTGATATTGAGCTAGAAAACATTAGTTTTCAATGGAGACAAGTCATATTTGGCATTACAGAGTTGCAGACTCAAAATTGACTGAATTCCGACTTAGAACGAAGAAACGAGCGTTGAACGTTCACGAACGTTTATCGTTTTCATTAAAAATGAACTAATAGGTGATTTTTTATCAAATGAGGTCAAATAGATAAAATTCTTGCATGAACGTGTAGAGTGTGTAATTTGTGAACCGTAGCCTTTTGAACGAGCCAATTCGTACTTATAACAAAGAAGTTATGAGTCCGGGAGTTTCGTAAAATTTTTAAATTTTGCAAACTAGTCGAGAGACCTGATGTTGGCGCATACAAATACCAAACCAAGGCCAAATGGGTGGCGCAAAGAATGCCGTAATGTTGTCGTAAGATCATCGCTAACTCATGCTATGGCGCAAGATGAAGAGCTAAGTGTGGCGCCGTGACGCCAGTCCTAGGGTTTCGACATACAAGAATGTTTACAAGTATAGAATGAAAGATAACTCATTCATAATGAACTAAGGTGTAAATATAACATTGTTAAAGCATTGTTAGACGCTTAATGTATGATGATTAAAGGTTAATAATCAATTGAAGATGAACATAATGAGAACAACGTAATGTGCTAAGCCGACTGTAGAAATTTGTTGACCAAGTTGATTATGAATCCAATGGTTTGCAATACCAGTATGGGTTATGTAATTACTTAATGAACATGATAAGATCTTTCCTAAATCATTGTTATAGGGATGAATTTAGGAATTTAATATTGTTTAATGAGTAGTTAAACGATGAACGTAAAGTATAAAGAACGTGAACTGTATTCAATAATGATAATGACTATAACGTTGAGGGTTATAACTAAATGTTGATAAATATTACGTAAACATAAACGGGATGCAATAAAGTGTACTTAACAAATGACGATAGAGTTTCGAATAACGTAGGAATGTTAGTAAGCTGTGAGGAAGGATGATTAACTCGAAATGAGTTCTATTAATGAAGTAAATCCACGTAAGACATTGAAGAGAAAGAAGTTGGTAAGAATAATGTAAAATATAATGGCAAGCCGGAACCAATAGTAACAAATCTAATATAAGATTAGATTGAAAAGAAGGGTAAGATTCATTAGGAACCATGTATGTTCATTCATGACCTAATGTGGTATGTTATGTGGTTATGTGTTGTAAAGACCGTAAAGACTGAAAGGAAAAGTTATTATACTATAGCAGACGCTGAAGGCAAGTTTTTCTTAAACGCTTGTCTAACCTTCGTGTTAGCCAAGTTTTCTGTGATTCATGTTATGAGATGCATGAAGTGTTTTACTAAAGGGTCGATGCCAGTTTTATCTCGGCTAGACTAATCTTGAAGAGTTGATTTATTTATTTACAAGTCTTTCAATATAGAATTGCTAACACTATTCTACACTAATTGTTTGGTACGGATTCAAGGTAAGCCTGAGTATGAATAAACAAATGTATTTTTCATCGATTATTCGATGGGCACGTGAGGTTGCCAAAACTTAAATGTACATACATTTAATAGGATGTAGTGTTAATCAACATAGAGTACTATGGGTTGATCACCCAGAAGTGCTCGTAAGATATGCCGGACTTACGGACTTAGTGTCGGGTTGTCCTTTTCAAAGAAATTATGAAATGCTCAAGGTCTTGAGCAAGAATTGATGTTTTACTGAATATTGTTATTGTAAAATGTTTTGAAGGAAAAGAAATGCTATTTTGAATTATTGATAGTACTTCATAACTATTATCCAGTTATTGAAGATATACGATTCCTATGTTTCAAGCATGTTGGTTAAAAGAAATTGTTGTACTTGCTGAGCTTGTTATACTCACTCTTGCTTGAACCATATGAATGCAGCTAGGACCGAACAAACCAAGGGATCTTACGAGGATAGAGGCAAGACGAAGCTAAACGATTAGTTTACCTTATAATAAACTAGTAAGTTGTATATATTATAGAATGCTGAACAAAGAATGTAATGGTTTTAGAACCTGGGAACGAGATGTAATATTATTAATGTAATAAGAATGTCGTCGATACACACATTTTGATGTCGTTTCAATAGAATGAATGTACAATTATGAGTACTGTGTAGCACCATCTATCGGGTTAGAAGATACCCAGATTTGGGGGCGTCACAGGTTGGTATCAAAGCATTAGGTTATAAAACTTAAGGGGGGAAGAACCTTAGGCTAATAACCTCGTTAACGAAAAAAAGTCCGAACGAAGTAAACTCGAGCTTTACTTAAGTTGAATGAGTTAATAAAGTATTGACGAAACTCAGTACCGAAAGATTTAAAAGGAAAGTAACCCTAAGTAAATTAAATGTGATTTGTGCTTATACTATTGTGTGTTATGTACTAATCAACATATGTGTTATTGTAGGATGTCGATCGATAGCTGATGTATAGAGATATACACGCGGTGAACGAAGAAATTGTGAATAGAGTAAAGCCTGTACCTATGCCAGTGGCGGAGGTACCATTAGTGATTCAAGAGGAGTCAGAGATAGAGGAGTACTTTTCTGAGGAAGACTACTCTGAGGGAGATATGGATATAATGTCATACCTTAGTATGATGAACGAAGTGGAGGAAGGGATGGAGGTAACATCGGTTGATACGGTGGTACCTACACTAGAGTCATCACCTCCAGATGCAATGAGATCATTGTATCTGGCAAAGGCTTGACAGAATGTGCAATTGAGTACGCCAGTGTAATCGTAATGAAGAGATTAGTGCTCTTTATGTAGTGAAGGAGTCTGCAGAAGCCGATTTTGAGTCCGAGCATGATGAGAAGGTACTCATGATAAATAAGGCTAGGGATTTTAAGAAGGAGGCCGATGAGCTTCGTAAATAATTGGGGGAGAGAGACCGGAAGATAGCACGGATGTCTTACATCCATAAGAGTGCTCATAAGAATTTCAATCTTAAAGTTGCTTGTTATTCTATAGAGTTGGGGTAGACTCGACATACTATTAGTCGGGATACTGTTGAAATGATTGCGAATGAGAAACACGAGGACGCTGTTATGCATTGTTAGAAGTTTAGAGTTATAAATATCTGTGTAGTGACGTAAAACCCTCTTTTGTATAAAAGGGTAGTCTTTTTGTAAATCCCAACTTTTGTGAAGTTTAATTGCGGGATAGAAATGTAATAGCTTTTGGCTATGTAAAACAAATTGTAAATAGTTTCAAACTATGAAGAAGCATATTAATATAATGAAGTTTTTGTTTAATATGCTTTGTTATGGTATGAGTTATTATGTGGTGAATAATAAAGTAAGTAAATAGATAATAATAAAATTCTATTTATTTAATCAGAAAATGCTGCCAAGGAGAAGACAACGTAATCAAGAAGCGGAATCAAGTAATAAAAATCAAGGGGGTCAAAACAACCCTATGCAAGAGTTCGTTAATTTATTAACGGTTGTATTTAACTAAACCGGGGGTAGAGTACCTGCGGAACCTAGGTTAGCCAGAACGACTACTTTTAAAGAATTTAAAAAGCGTAGGTCCGCCGGAGTTCAAAGGAACAACGAACCCATTAGAAGCCCAGACATGGGTAAATGAAATAGAAACGGCGTTTGATATTATAAACGTAGGTGAGGCGCAAAAGACTTCTTTTGCAACTTACATGATGAAAGGGGAAACCAACTTTTAGTGGAAAGACTCATCTAGGAGTCTGTCTGAAAGGGATTATAAGTACCTTTAAACATTACGGTAGAGGAGGAGGGAATAACTTTCGTTTATTATATTCGTGGAAATAGTTTCATGGATAATAATGGTAAGCAAGTGTTGATAGATAAGTAACGATAATGTTGAGAGAATTTGAAGTAATTCTCGGTATGAATGGGTTAATTAATCATAGAACTTTAATAAATTGTTAGAATAAAAGTTTTAATCTTCGGTTTTCTAAGTAACCCAAGGTAGTATTTTATGGTAATAAAATTCTGCAATGCTCTTGTTGTATAACGATGAAGTAAGTTATGTCAATTGGGTGGACTGATGTACTGAAGATTAGACTTTCCGTAAGCGGCGCCGAGCAAGTCGGTGGTAAACAGATAGGTTCTCTTGTGAGGTGTTATAGTTGAAATACCATTAGCGTCACAGAGTGTTCAAATAATATTTGGCTGAATATTTAAAGATAGTGTGAGAAACACTATGGAAGGAGAAGTTGGATACGGATTTCACTAAGTGTGAATTTTAGCTTAAAAGATATATAGATATGTTATTAATAAGTATGGTGGGAATGAGAAGTGAGAAAAATTGTTTTGAGGAACTAAAAAGGGAAGTTAAGTAAGGCACCTGTATTATCCTTATTCGATGATATGAGGAATTTTGTAGTGTATCTCGATGTTTCGCATAGATGACGAGCTTGCGTGCTCATGTAGCATGGCAAGTTCATTAGGTATGCATCACGCCAGTTAATGGAGTATGAGAAGGTTTATCTTACTTATGGTCTAGAATTGGCAGCTGTAGTTTTAGAAAAAAAAATTTGAAGATAGTGTTTATACGGGGAGAAGTGTGAGATGTACACAGAATCTAGGAGTCTGAAATATATCTTCACCCAAAAGAAGTTGAATATGAAGTAGAGAAGGTGATTAGAATGGATAAGAGATTTCGACGTTGATATGTTATATCAATCCGGGAAAGTTAACGTAGAAGTTGACGCGTTAAGTAGGAAGGGTAGGGAAAACTATCGATGTTAACAACTCAGAATGAGTTAATAACGAAAATGGCAAGAATGAAGTTAGAAGTTAAATTATGGAATGAAGTGGTAGAAATGTTATCCACAACGTAGACTCAATCCACGATAATGGAATGCGTTAATTGAGTATAACTAGGTAATGAGGAATGCAAGCGAATGAAGAAGAGGATGCAGGATGAAGAGAAGATCAAGTATAATCTTGTTTTGAAGGAGGAATTTGAGTTTCATATAATTTGGTATTAAAAGAAGGACTAATAAAAGGAAGATAGCGTAATGTGTGAGTAAAGGTTTAGCTTCCAACTCAAAGTATTGTTAGGAAGTGACATGTCATGAAAAATAAGATAACACCTTCGTTGAAGGTGAAAAGAAAGAACCACAATGTCGAAGAAGCATTGTGGGAACTTGAGATTAAAATAAAGGAAAATGTTTCCTCAATGGTGTATGTATTATTAGCGAGATTCTGGGGACAGAATCCTTATAAGGGGGGAAGAGTATAACACCCCAGAAAATTTAGATTTTTGAGAATTAAATTTTTATTTTGATTATATGGATTAAATGAATTTAATTAATTAATTATGGGAGTAAGCTATTCGAAGGTCGTTCTATGACCAAGATATATCGAAATGTCGTAGTATTTTGGCTATGTGGTAGAATTAAAGTGTTTGAATTTCCAAGACGAAAATAAAAGTTTTTTGAGAAATTTTTCAAAAAACACTATTCACGTATTTCTGCTTGAGAATTATTTTTGAACTTCCTAGAAATACGTAATGATAGAATATCAAGGTGTGATATAATATCCAATAATATTTCAGTTATGGCAAACGTAATTTTTGGCCTGTGGACTTAAAACCTAATGGTTAGGGAAAGTGAGTTCCGAGAAGGAATTTAAATGCGTATAATGAATTAAAGCTATGATCGGAAGAGTTCCTTAGATATCTCATATCTAGAAGTCCTACTTTGCTCACCATACAACTCTTGAAGGTGCGGCATTATAGCAGGAGCATCCATGGTTTCATACTGATGCTGAATCTCGGTACTCATGGATGCGAGCATGATGCATTGAGCCAAAGATGCATCATCTTGCTACTTCTTAAAAGTAGCAATCTCTTCCTCAGAGGCTGTTTCAGCTAGTTTTTGAGGGACAGACGAATTTAGACATAAGAAATCTTTTCAACAGTGAGAACAATTCTCAGATTCCTTAACCAGTTTGTTAAATTTGGTCCGGTCAGTTTTTTAGCATCAAGTATGCTATGCAGTGAAATTAGTGAATGTGACATTTTCAAAATTCTGCATGTAAAAAGATAATATTTTAGCAAATATTCATTTAATTAATTTATTTTACCAAAATAAATTAGGTCTTATTTTATATTGGTATCTCCCACTATTTTCTTCAAACTATATTACCCTCATCGATATAGTTCGACAATACCTAATCAAAGATTTGCTAGTGAGAATAAGGATCCCATTTCAAATGTATATAGCCTTGTGGTGACACGACAAACTGTATATAAACAAATAGATAGACAAATCCTTGTCAATTACATCATCATGTAACTCCTTATATTTTGCCTCTTGGATTATTTTTATCAAGTGGTGGCACATCCGAATTAAAATTATCTAAGTTAAGTCAAACCTAGAACTTCCATATATTCAAAAAAGAAGAATATTGTCCTTGTGGTGACACAACAAAACAAAATTGTTCATGTGACGCCCCCAAAATAGGTATACATCACCCATCTTGAGTCGCCAAATACATGGTACAAAATTGAAATACAAACTTAATTATACAATATGACCAAAGGCATAGCTGAGAGTTTTTACTCGAATATTGTCTTCTAGACAATATCCAAACTCAAATTCAATATTATTACATTTATTTTCACACTATTTCACAAAATAGTGAGGACTACTAATGCAAACATCTGGACCGTCACTCCGTTCCTCGACTAGTCCCAACTATATTCTCATTTCCTAAAGGGAATAATGAAAGCAAAGGGTGAGCTCAACTAGCCCAGTAAGAAATATTATGACTAAGATAATGCAAAATAAATTATCGTTAGCCTTCAATAGTGTTAAATTGATAAAATACAATAGACATCAAGTTTAACTGTAGCAGAACAAGCAATCCATTAGAAGAGTCAAGTAGAGCATGAAATCTACTATCTTCTATGATTTAAAAAGTTTATCATCAATTTTATCGCTGAAACTCAGCTTAATAAATAATCCACATCATCGAATCATCCTTGCACTACGACCAAGGATATTCATTAGTATCACGACCACGAGTTATCCATGCACTACGGGTTAAGAATATCTGTGTTTTTATCAATGGTCATGATCATGCCAACAACTGTCCATCAATGCACTAAAGACCAATGAGGACTTTTACCACATCATTTATAACATTACGATCATGATTATACCAAATAATCCCTATCATAATCATATCAAGTCCATCTATGCACTACGGGCCACAGATGACTTTCATCATAATATAAGCATGAGGATGATGACACTGATATAAGAATTCAATTAAAAGAAGTAAAGGATAAATTTTTAAAGATTTATAATTTAATTTATCTAGAATTCAATAATGTCCAAATTGTCAACATGATACTGCTTTGTGGAGTAAAATTCAAGAATAATATTATATCAAAAATGATTTGGATCGAAAAAAAATTAATTTTTGTTATAAATAGTACCTCAGGTGAATATTACCCGAGTGAATAGTACTCCGGCATGAAAATTTTAAAACTTATCAAGAATGCCCAGAATAATATTTTCATGAAAAGATACTGGATGAAGCGCAAATATCAAGGATATTCTACTAATTTCATGGAGTATAAAAGCCAAAACTTTAACAAAACAAGTACAGAATTAAAAATCTGAAATGAAACAATATTACTTACATACTACAGAGTATGGAAGAAAATATTATATCTTACGAATACTGAACAAAAATAATATCCTTACCTTGAAAAGAAGAGTATTCCAACTGGTATAGCAGGGATATTCTTGAAGAAAACTTTCACTATTTTCTACGCTCAAAGCTTTCTAAAACTCGAAAGAAATACGGTGAATATTATAGAAGAAGAATTCTCTGATTCTGGTGTGATTTTTAATTCTAACTAAGCATCCTATTTATAGGAGAATGGAAAGGATATTATTTGAATAAAAATCATGGACGCACAGTGTTAAGGTTCACGGGAGCTGAAAATAATCGTCTGAAAATTTTTAAGGTTACTATGCAGTCACTATGCAAACACTATGCATAATAAAATATAATATATTCTATTTTTCATAAAAAACAAAACTTATTATAATATATATATATATATATATATATATATATATATATATATATATATATATATAAAAATTTTGTCCCCAGGTGACTTCCTCAGGAAATCCCTCAAGACTTTATTTCCCACATGTGGGCCCCCATTTATTATATAAAATAACTTTCTACTGCTTATTTTGAAAAATGGGTAAATCGGGGTCCAAATAATACGCCTAACTTACAACATATACTTCATAAAATCCCTCAATATTTTCAATAATATTTATTCATCATTATTATTATTCGCAATATTTAACAACCAGATCATTCCCAAGAAAGAGGGGGCTTTCCGATAAGAATTTCTCTCTATTGGCGCGCAGTTAGGTGACCAAACCTCTCCTCGACAAAATTTTTTAGACATCATCAATATTACAAATAATAATATGAATAACTTTGTCGTCTCAATTATTGATTTAATAATATAAAATATTGATAATGTTACAATAATTGAATCAATAATATGAGAGATATTATGCAGCAATTACTATAGCAATAATTGAGTATAACTGAGTGACTTCTCACGTAAGCATCAATAATCAATATCGTGTGCTACTATGCAACCACGCGTATTACTGCACTTTTACAACCGGGTAGTTCAACAGTTTAACGGTAAAACTTTCGCCATTATTTTTATAAAAAGATAATTCTGTCATTTTCTAACTACGAAAATACTTCTATTGTGGGGTTCACTAATGATTGTGCCTTCGTACGAATATTCCCTGTTAAAATGAATATTTTTCGACCAATCAAATATTTTATAACAACTTGCTTACTTTACAAAATTTGTAAATATTACCCACAACTATAACATTATATCATATCCACACCATAATATTCAAAAATATATTTCGAGAAAAATTATTCTTTATTCATAAAAGTTGGGGTCTTACAAACTCCCCTTCTTGAATGGTATGATCATAATCTTTCAACAGCTCGAGCCAACGTCGTTGCCACATGTTGAGTTGCTTTTGAGTGAAGAAATATTTGAGACATTTATAATTCGTATAGATCTCCACCTTTTCTCCATACAGGTAATCTCCAGATCTTTAGTGCAAAAATGACTGATGCCAACTCTAAATCATGAGTAGGATAATTCCTTTTATATTCTTTGAGTTGTCGTGAGGAATAGGCTATGACTTTCCCATGTTGCATGAGAACACATCCTAACCCTCTTCCTGAGGTATCACTGTAGATGACAAACCCCTCCAAACTAGATGGTATTATCAAAACAGGTGTTGAAATAAGTCTCCTCTTGAGTTCTTAAAAACACTTTTCATATTCCTCGCTCCAACCGAATTTTGTATCTTTTCTAGTCAGCTGAGTTAATGGAGTAGCAATTTGAGAAAATCCTTCCACGAATCTCCGATAATAACCAGCTAAGCCCAAAAAGCTATGTACTTTGATCACTAACTTGGGTTACTCCCAGCTTTGAATTGCTTCAATCTTTGTCGGGTCAACAGATATTCCGTGATTTGATATCATGTGCCCAAGGAATGCTACTTCCTCAAGCCAGAACTCGCATTTCTTCAGCTTGGCATATAGCTTGTTTTCACGAAACTTTTGGAGTATCAGTCTCAAGTGTTGCTCATGATCTTCACGGATTTTGGATTAAATGAGGATGTCATCAATAAAGACAACCACAAAGTGATCCAAATATTCCTTGAATACTCGGTTCATCATATCCATGAAGGCAGCATGAGCATTAGTCAATCCAAAAGACATGACTAGGAATTTGTAATGCCCGTACCGAGTTCTAAAAGTAGTCTTTGGAATGTCATCAGTTTTAATCTTTAATTCATGATATCTGGAACGAAGATTGATCTTTCAAAAGAATTTGGCGCCTTGCAGCTGGTCAAACAGATCATCAATACGAGGTAACAGGTACCTATTTTTGATTGTGACATGATTCAACTCCCGTTAATCAATACAAAGTCGTATACTTCCATCTTTCTTCTTCACGAATAGAATAGGAGTACCCCAAGAAGACGTACTAGGACGAATGAAATCGATATCTAATAATTCCTGTAGTTGGGTTTTTAACTCCTGAAGTTCAATAGGAGCCATTCAATATGGGGCTTTGGAAATAGGTTTTGTACCGGGTTCAAGGTCGATACAAAATTCAATTTCACGCTCTGGGGGTAAGCTAGAAAGTTCTTTAGGGAATACGTCATGAAATTTATTAACAGTAGAAATATCATTCAAATCTGACGTATTTTTATTTAAATCCGTGACATGGGCTAAGAAAGCTTGACATCCATTTTTCAATAAACGAATAGCTTTATGGCATGATATGAGAGTGATTGACTTTAGTGGTTTGGTTGGTTGAATTCACATAATAGGTTGGTTAGGAATATGAAAGCTAACAACCTTACGAAAACAATCGATTTTAGCATGAGTAGTTAACCAATCAATCCCTAAAATCACATCAAATAGTTGTGGGTAATATTTATAAATTTTGCAAAGTAAGTAAGTGGTTATATAATATTCGATTGGTCGGGGAATATTCATTTTAACAGGGAATATTCGTATGATGGCACAATCATTGGTGGACCCCACAACAGAAGTACTCTCGTAGTTAGAAAACGATAGAATTATCTTTTTATAAAAATAACGGCGAAAGTGTTACCGTTAAAACTGTTGAACTACCCTTAGTAAAAAGTACAAAGAATACGCTGGCGTGGTTGCATAGTAGCACAAGATTGATTATTGATGCTTACGTGAGAAGTCACCGCTTATACTCAATTATTGCTATAGTAATTGCTGCATCATATCTCTCATATTATTGATTCAATTCTTGTCACAGTATCATCTGCATAATATATATTATTAAATCAAAAATTGAGACGGCAAAGTTATTCATATTATTATTTACAATATTGACAATGTCTAGATGTTCTGTCAAGGAGAGGTTTGGTCACCTAATTGCGCGCCAATAAGGAGAAATCCATATCGGAAAGCCCCCACTTTCCTGGGAACGACTTGGTTGTTAAATATTGTGAATTATAATATTAACGATGAATAAGTTTGTGTTGATTAAAGATGAATTGGATAGTTCCATTGTGTTTGAATTATTAGTGTTAGTGAAAATCGACATTTATTTCGATAATAATTGATGTCTGGAGGTTATATTGACCAATCGGGTAATTAACCGGATAAATGAGTAATTAATTGCTATTAATTCACATGATTATAACTATTTGTTCACATGTGTGTACTATTGATTCACATTCTTGTACTATTAGGGGAGGTGGTGCAAGATTGAAAATACTTGCATGACTAAGTAAAAAATGGAGGTATAGTTGAAGGTACTATACTGTAATTCGTATTTTCACATGATTATAACTATTGATTCACATAATTGAACTATTGATTCACATTATTTACTATTAGGGGAGGTGGTGCAAGTTTGATAATAATTGCAGGAGTAAATTAAAAATGAAGAAAAAGAGGAAGGTATTATACTGTAATATTTTGAGCCCTAAAACGTGCAATTATCAAAACTATATTTTCCTATAAATAGAAGCTCATTCTCCCTTCATTTCTCACCAATTCACTAAAGCTATAGAGCAATTATTATAGAGAGAAATTATAGAGAGAAAGAAGAAGAGAAGTCTTCTACCTCACTATTCTACAGTATCCGATCTTTCTTCTAAGGTAAGGGGTATTATTCTTTCAGTATTCATGAAGAGAGTTATTTTCTTTCAATACTCGTAAGGGTTGTTATTCCATTCTTTATTATTATGTTGGAATAACCTATCTATACGAAGTACCGCATACATGGTGAATTTCTTCTGTTATTCCATTCTTTATTATTCTGTTGGAATACCCTGTCTCTGCGGTCTATCGCATGCCTGGTGAATTTTGTTGTTATTCCATTCTTTAATATTCTGTTGGAATATCCTGTCTGTGCGGATTACGCATAACCTGGGTCCATTCTTTATTATTTTATGAAAATATCCTGTCTATGCGGGTTACGCGTGACCTGGTTCCATTCTTTATTATTCTGTTGGAATAACCTGTCTATGCGGATTACGTACGCCTGATGAATTCTTCTGTTATTCCATTCTTTATTATTCTGTTGGAATAACCTGTCTATGTGGATTATCGCATGCATGGTGAATGATCCTTCATATTCATTCCTTATTAAATTGTGGAAATGATCTGCTCACGGATTACTGCATGGCGAGCAAAAATCCATTTGCAGACTTCATATATTCTATTATACTCAGTTGGTTAAAGTTTTGGCTTCTATACTCCATGAAATTAGTGGAATATCCTTGATATTTGCGCTTCATCTAGTATCTTTTCATGGAAATATTCTTCTGAGCATTCTTGAATTTTACTCCACAAAGAAGTATCATGTTGACAATTTGGACGTTATTGATTTTTGGATAAATTAAAATTATAAATCTTTAAAATTTATCATTGCACTTGTTTTATTGAATTATTATGTCATTGTCATCATCCTTATGTTTATATTGTGATGAAAGTCATCTTTGGCTTACGTTCATAAATGGGCTTGGTATTATTATGACCAGGGATTATTCAGTATAATCATGACCGTAATGTGACGAATGATGTGGTAAAAGTCATCATTGACCTATAGTTCATTGATGGACAGTTGTTGGTGTGATTATGACCAGGGATTATTCGGTATAGTCATGACCATTGATGATTACATGAATATCATTGGCCGTAATGTAGGGATGATTCGATTTTATTTATTAAGCTGAGTCTCAGCGATAAAGTTGATGAAAAACTTTTTAAATCATAGAAGATAGTAGATTTTATGCTCTACTTGACTCTTCTAATGGATTGCTTGTTCCGCTGCAGTTAAACTTGTTGTCTATTATATTCTATCAGTTTAACATTGTTGAGGGCTAATGATAATTTATTCTGCATTATCTTAGTCATAATATTTCTTACTGGGCTAGTTGAGCTCACCCTTTCTTTCACTGTTCTCTTCAGGAAATGAGAACGTAGCCGGGACTAGTTGGGGAACGGAGTGATGGTCCATATGATAGCATTATTAGTCCTCACTATTCTGTTAAATAGTGTGACAATAAATGTAATGAGGACTCCATTGAGTGTGGATATTGTCTAGATGACAATGTTCTTATTAAAACTCTTAGATTACGTTTTGTCGTATTTTACACGACTGTTGTATAATTAAGATGTATTTGAATTTTGTAACATGTATTTGGCGACTCAAGATGAGTGATGTATACCTGTTTTGGGGGTGTCACAGTTAAAACCCCGTGAATAGTACTCCGGCATGAAAAACTTAAAACTTATCAAGAATGCCCAGAATAATATTTCCATGAAAAGATACTGGATGAAGAACAAATATCAAGGATATTCTACTAATTTCATGGAGTATAGAAGCCAAAATTTAACAAAACGAGTATAGAATTCAAAATCTAAAATGAAATAATATTACTTACATACTCCAGAGTATGGAAGAAAATATTATTTCTTACTAATACTGATCAAAAATAATATCAATTACCTTGAAAAGAAGAGTATTCCAACTGGTATAGCGGGGATATTCTTGAAGAAAAGTTTCACTGTTTTCTACGCTCAAAGCTTTCTAAAACTCGAAAGAAATACACTCAATATTATAGAAGAAGAATTCTTTGATTCTGTTGTAATTTTCAATTCTAACTAAACATCCTATTTATAGGAGAATGAAAAGGATACTATTTGAATAAAAATCACGGACGCACAGTGTCAAGGTTCACGGGTGCCGAAAATAATCGTCTGAAAATTTTTAAGGTTACTATGAAGTCACTATGCAGACACTATGCAAACAACCAATACTTCATAAAATCCCTCAATATTTTTAACAACATTTATTCATAATTATTATTATTCGCAATATTTAACAACCAGTGTTAGGTTTATAATATTCATGAACGTAATCAAATTGCATAAAATAAGCGGAAACGTGAAAAAAACATAGTTTTAAAATTTTACAAACCATATACCCAGATCATCCTTTATGCACAATTATTAATTAAACGAAAAGACAAAGAATAAAAACATACCCTTGAAGATTCGAGCTTCCTCAGGTACAAGTTCACCTCAAAATCCTTTCGCCTTTAACTTGAATCCACCGGGTTTGGTTCCTTCCTTTGATCAACATTAGCCACCCAAGTGTTTGGCCTCTAGAGGTGATCCACCAAGGAAGAACAAGAATTCAAGAAGATGGGTGTTTGACAAAACCCTAATTTTCTATCTCTACAGAAAAAGGCGTACTCTCCCAACTATTGGAATTACGTATTCACGTGTTGTGAAAGTGTCAACCACCTCACCTATAATAAGACTCTTCTTATTTATAGATGTAGGCAACCCTCAACAATTAAGGAATTGGGTTTTATTTAATTAATTAAACTCCTTTAATTAATTAGGCTCCTAATCTTATTTGGAATAAATGAGAGTACTTTTATTAATTAATTCTCAAACTCCTTTAGGAATTAAATAATAATAATAGTAATAATAATAATAAGACTCCTCTTATTAATTTATATTTAATATTTCTAAAATATTAAATAATAAATATTAAGCTATTTAATTTATTCTATCACCATAGATTAAATTAAATATACTTAACTTATTATTACAATTATGCCATTAACTTCTTAAATAATTATTCTTCCTTTTATGGTGTGACCCTTTAGGTTCTCCATATTAAACCGGTTGTGAATAAATCAATTAGAACAATTCTAATCTTATTTAAATAAATAAATTAAATTATTAATTTATTTAAATAATATTTATTCTACAATAGGGATAAGCCTCCCTAGCGATCAACGACTTTCCAGATAATATAGATTTCAACATTAATCATAAAAGAACCTTTTAGTAAATAGTTACCGTACAATTCAATCCTTCCACCATACAATGTCCCAATTAAATATAAGACATGGAATTACTGTCAAGTCTTATTTTATTTAATTATATGTATTTCGACTCTTAAATGCACAACTCCAAATAATGCAAATTAGAAACTCCTTTCTAATTTCATTTTGCCTTGGCCAAGGACTACTGGGTTGTCATTTATCGAATCACATAAGACATTTCTCTTCTTTTACTAGAAGTGGTAGATTCTTTATTGATCATACATTATCTCCATGTACGACTTTTTATACCCAAGCATACCCTTTGATATACCCTAAGGGTCTTAAGTAATAAGTCAAAGTATAACTCATCATACACAAGATACTATGATGATCTCAAGTCCAAGGATCACTTGTACTACTATCACTATAGGAATTCCTATTGATAGGCAAGTAAAACTCCATTAGGTATTCCTTAGTGAGCCACGTTTAGTGAACTTATTCTCTAATAAGCACCTACATACTTGCTTTAGTGTCTCCACACAAATAATCATGAGATCAATCATCCTCATCCAATGAGCAAACAACATATGTAGCAATCTATCCGGATTCACTAATCCCCAATTTAGTAATCCAACGATTGGGAACTATTTTAGTTTTAAGCTTTCTAAGAATTTAGATCTCATTAGAATGATCATCATCATTATTCTAAAAACATTGCTTAAAACTATGGGTTTATCACATATTAAAAACAACATCATGTAGATAAGTAAAAGCCTTTAATATATTAATACCTTTTATTAATAAATGAATAAGATTGTTACAAAGTATATGCTTTATCATCAAACATGATTGGCTTGTGTGCATACTACTTTCAACCAGGTCATTCCCAGGAAAGAGGGGGCTCTCCGATAAGGATTTCTCCCTATTGGCGCGCAATTAGGTGACTAAACCTCTCCTCGACAAAATTTTTTAGACATCGACAATATTGCAAATAATAATATGAATAACTTTGTCGTCTCAATTATATATTTAATAATATAAAATATTGATACTGTGATAATAATTGAATAAATAATATGAGAGATATTATGCATCAATTACTATAGCAATAATTAAGTATAACTGAGTGACTTCTCACGTAAGCATCAATAATCAATACTGTGTGCTACTATGCAACCACGCATATTATTGTACTTTTACCACCGAGCAGTTAAACATTTTAACAGTAAAACTTTTGAGGTTATTTTTATAAAAAGATAATTTTATCGTTTTCTAACTACGACAATACTTCTGTTGCGGGGGCCACCAATGATTGTGTCATCGTACGAATATTCCCTATTAAAACAAATATTTCCCGACTAATCGAATATTTTATAACAACTTGCTTACTTTGAAAAATTTGTAAATATTACCCACAACTATAACATTATATCATATCCACACCATAATATTCAAAAATATATTTTGAGAAAAATTATTCTTTATTCATAAAAGTTTGGGTCTTACAGTTCAATTTTCTTTATAAGCATCAAATGTGATAAATTAACATCTTAAATACTTAATACTTGCCTTGTGGTGACACAATAAACTCATAATAAATATTTAATACTCTATTAATTTTATCATGCTAGAAGTCGACGTTCGATATTCCAAATATCTTTAAACACTTAGGACTTAATATAATTTCTTTGAGGAGTTTGTTATTAATTGTTTCATCTTTTTTAGCGCCCATGCACACACACACACACACACACACACACACACACACAATATATATATATATATATATATATATATATATATATATATATATATATATATATATATATATAATACTAGCATGTAAGTATAGAATATTATATTACACTTGATTGATTATAGACTCTTATTCTAGTTTGGTTCACTAGAGCCACCAAGTGAACCAAAAAGTCAAACCCTACGGTGAAAGAATTAACATTTAAATATAACTATTACATTTAAACATGGGCTCCATTAAAACGGGTCTTCAAGCGCTCCTTGTTCCTTGATCTTTTGTTCTTCGAGAAATTCTCACTAATCCTATTACATAAACTATTTCATTTAAATAGAAATCATGATCAACAGTCAAGGGGAAGTACATAGGAGAGAGATATAATTTACAACAAGAAGAAAACTAGAAAAGACGAGGTACGCAGACTCCATTTAATAAAACCCATACATTCAAACATCCATCCAAAATAAAATCCTATTACATTGGTCATAATCTATAATCAATCTCATTTATTATCATACATATCAACATAAGCATCAATAAACAACATTCATCACATGAATTATAAATTTATTCCATATATGCATTAATATCAATTAATGGGCAAAAGTTTACTAAACTTTAGTTTTGAAATAAAATAAACTCTTTTATTTTAATCAAAAACCAAATCCAAATTAAACTCTTTAATTTTAGCAAATCTGGAATCATATTTCATATAAAATAAACATCTTTATTTTAAACTTTTATCAATTAAATAAACCATTTATTTAATTAAAGAAAAAAAAAGTTTTTCAGATTACGCTTGGGCGCAATTTGCTACCAAAAGAACTAGGTCACAGTACAATTTGGCTTCAAAGCCAGAAACTAATTTCCAAGTAACTACAGCAATTTACCACAATAAATCGACACGCACAATCAAGCAACTGCTCAACCAGAAATCGAATTGGTAATCAGCAGCCACGCCCGTAATGAATCGGAGATTACAATGGCAAGATCACATCACAAAAAAAGAAAACTTTTTCTGTTGCCTAGAAATTCGATCCAATCGCATATTACACACATATGGAATCACAAAGACTGATAATTAGCACAAGATTGGCTTTGATACCACTGTTACGTTTGCTAGAAAAAAAGAGTATGTAATTAAATCACATAAATAAAGCGGAAGCGAAGTAAAATGAATTTTAAAATTTTCTTACAAACCATAAACCAAGATCGTTCTTGTGCTTTGATTATCAGTCAATTAAAAGCATAGGAGAATCAGAGTCATACCATTGAAGATCCGAGTTTCCTCAAGTACAAGTTCAACCCCTATTCCTTTGTGTTCTCCTTGAATACGCAGGTTTGGTTCCTTCCTTTGATCAATGTTAGCCATCCAAGCGTTTGGCCTCTAGAGGTGTTCTGATAAGTAGGTTTTATACCTACTTATTGGGTGCCTACTCACTAGAATTATGCTATCTCAAGTATTTTACTATGTTTTAGTTGCATTTTATGTTTATTTTGCAGTGCTTGTAGTTGGAACCCTTATGGCATTGAAAAACAAGAAATAGCATGAATTGGCATTAGCATGGATTGGCATGATGGTATGAAGCTAGCAAAGGCATGTAATGAAGGTTTCTCCCAATGGAGTTTCAACAGATAAATCAAAGTCTAATTTCTTCGGAGTTAAATATAAACGTTGAGCGCAAGTAGGAGAAATAAAAGAATGGGTAGAACTGGTATCAAATAAGGTATAAACTTCGCTAGAGTTTATGATTAGCTTACCCGTGATCACCTCATTCTGATTCCTCACTTTTTGGGAGGTTACGACAAACGCTCTCCCTTAAACTACCGGTTTTGTCTTGTCTGGGACGGCCTTTGATGCCTCCACCCCAGCTGGACTTGACTTTGGTGCATGACAAAATCACGTCAGGTGACCTTCTTTTCCACAATTATAATACACTTTGGATTGCATCGCGCAGTTTGGACTGATGTGTCCCTCTCTTCCACATTTGAAGCATACGATTGGTGGTCGTTCTCCTTCTTTATCAACGGGTGCTGGTGCTAACGTCTTTCCATCATTGTTGAATCTCCTCATTTTGAAATTTCCACTCTTATTGTCTTGTCCATGATTACCACCGAAGTTGTTACCATTTATGGCATGTTAATTACCTCCACGTTTGTTGTCACCGCTTCGATGACTGCTACCACTAGTATTATCGACTTGTCGGCTGCTCTCTCTTTGTTGGGTTGACTCATTATCGCAATAATTGAGCCCTATTTACAACATTTGAATATAAACACAGTTTGTGACAGATAAGGTATTGACGTATCTTGGGTTTCAATCCTCTTAGAAACATCCGCGTCATTCTCTCCTCATTATCAACCAAGTGTAACGCAAACCGGGATAACTCGGCAAACTTAGCTTTGTACTACGACACGATCATATTATTTTGCTCTAGTTTGATGAACTCTACCTCCTTCATGTGACAAATACTTTCAGGAAAGTACTTGTCGTTGAATAATTCTTAGAACTTCTCCCAAGACATCTTTAGTGCAGTAGGCTGAGTATGCTTTATAGATTCCCACCAGTAATCTGTCTCTCCTCGCAACATGAAGGTGGAAAAGGGAACCTTTTGTTCCTAGGAGCATCCCAAGACATCAAATATCTTGGTGATCTGCTTTATCCACGTCTCCGCCTTAAATGGTTTTGGTTCTCCCAAAAACTCCGGTGGTCCCAGCTCCTTGAACTGCTTAACGGTGACCGTCCGAGAGTTTCCAGTGTTTCGACCTGCATTTTGGACAGGAGTCGTTCTCGCCTGATGTTACATGAATTGCATAAAGCCTCTAAACACCTCATCGTTCATCATTTGGTCAGTGTTGTTGTTTTCCTAAAGATTATTGCCTTCCTGATGCACATTATCCTGGGTATTGATCGTTGGTGACTCAACGGTCTCATGTGCTTCATTGCTGATCTCAACATTTTCAGATGCCATTTTTAAATACTACCACAAAACAAGGGTTAATTGACATGCAACATATTATCCCTATATTCTAACCTACCAATTAAATAATACATAAACTTAGGTAGGTCATACTAGCGAAGGAATTACCCGTCCCTCCCCTCCTAGTTCTAGTCTCATATCTTAGCCAGGGATCATATCTCTAAGCTTTGATACCAACTGTAATGCCCCCAAAATAGGTATACATCACCCATCTTGAGACGCCAAATACATGGTACATAATTCAAATACAAACTTAATTATACAATACGACCAAAGGCGTAGCTGAGAGTTTTTACACGAATATTGTCTTCTAGACAATATTCAAACTCAAATTCAATATTATTACATTTATTTTCACACTATTTCACAAAATATTGAGGACTACTAATGCAAACATCTAGACCGTCACTCCGTTCCCCGACTACTCCCAGCTATATTCTCATTTCCTGAAGAGAACAATGAAAGCAAAGGGTGAGCTCAACTAGCCGAGTAAGAAATACTATGACTAAGATAATGCAGAATAAATTATCGTTAGCCTTCAACAGTGTTAAAGTGATAAAATATAATAGCCATCAAGTTTAACTGCAGCGGAACAAGCATTCCATTAGAAGAGTCAAGTAGAGCATGAAATCTACTATCTTCTATAATTTAAAAAGTTTATTATCAATTTTATCGTTGAGACTCAGCTTAATAAATAATCCACATCATCGAATTATCCCTGTACTATGACCAAGGATATTTATAGGAGAATGGAAAGGATACTATTTGAATAAAAATCATGGACGCACAGTGTCGAGGTTCACGGGCGCCGAAAATAATTGTCTAAAAATTTTTATGATTACTATGCAGACACTATACAAATACTATGCATAATAAAATATAATATATTTTATTTTTCATAAAAAACAAAACTTCTAATATATATATATATATATATATATAAACATATATATCAAAATTTTGTCCCCCCCGCCATGACTTCCTTAGGAAATCCCCCAAGACTTTATTTCCCACATGTGGGCCCCCACCTTTATTATATAAAATAACTTTATACCGATTATTTTGAAAAATGGGTAAATGGGGGTCCAAATAATACGTTAAACTTACAACAAATACTTCATTAAATCCCTCAATATTTTCAACAATATTTATTCATCGTTATTATTATTCGCAATATTTAACAACCAGATCATTCCCAGAAAAGAGGGGGCTTTCCGATAAGGATTTCTCCCTATTAGAGCGCAATTAATGACCAAACCTCTCCTCGACAAAATTTTTTAGACATCGTGAATGTAACAATCCGAAATTTTAAATTTTAATTCTAAATATTTATTGAATTATATAAATATTTAATTAATGTGTTTATTGTTGAATAAATATTTATTTAGTTTGATTTGAATTGATTATTTATTTGTTAAATAAATAATTAATGAGTGGAGGAAATTAATTATTATGAGATTATATTCTAATTTAATTTAATAATTAAATTAGGGAGTTGAAAAGGATTAAATGGATTATTATAATATTTTTAATTTAATTTAGTAATAAAAGTGTGATAATAAATTATGCTATAAATGGGTTATTAAAATAAATTAAAGGAGTTTAATTTAGTTTTTTTGCCAAACAAGACTTAAAGATATTAAGTGTAAAATCCCAAATTTTACGAATAAAGATTTAAATTTCTCGATTTTTTTTTTGAATATTATGGTATGGATTTAATTTAATGTTATAGTTGTGGGTAATAGTTATAAATTTTGTAAAGTATGCAAGTTGTTATATTATATTCAATTGGTAGGGAATATTCTTTTCAGTGTCGTGGAATATTCGATGCACGACACAATCATTAGTGGACCCCACAACTAAATTATTGTCGGATTGAGAAAACGACAAAAATATTTTTATAAAAATAATGGCGGAAGTTTTATCGTTATCTTGTTGAACTACTCAAGAGTAAAAAGTACAATGTCTGGCGTGGTTGCATAAGTAGCACACAAAGTATTGATTATTGGTGCTTATGTGAGAAGTCACCGCTTTTGTTCAATTATTGCTACACGATGAGTTCTTTGCATAGTATCTCACGTTATTTGATTCAATTATTGTTGATTGTTATATATATATATATATATATATATATTTTTGTTTTATTAGTATTATTAATGTAATAAAAGCGAGAAAAACTTTTATATAAAAAAGTAATACTTTTATAAAGTTATTCGCTTTTATTAGGCTAATAGTAAAATCTTTTTATATAAAACAGAATACTTTTATAAAGTTATTCATTTTATTAGACAATAATTAAAATATTTTATATTTTATTATGCATAGTATTTGCATAGTGCCTGCATAGTATTTGTATAGTAAATTTTTTTTAAAAGTTATTCATTTTATTAGATTATAAATAGAATATATTATATTTTATTGTAAATCAATCTGGACCATCCGTTTAAAGTAAATCGATCTGGACTGTTTATGGATTGGTTACTATTCAGTCCATTTTTCTATAAATAGAAGCTCATTCCTTCATTATTTCTTACGAATTCACTGAAACTCTAGAAAGAGAAACTGTAGAGAGAATTATTCTTCTATCTTGAGCGTATTTCTTTAGCGTTTAAGAAAGCTCTGAGCGTAGTGCAAGTTTCTTCAAGTATATCCCAGCCCTACCGTCGGAGTACTATTCTTTATAAGGTAAGGGGTATTATTTCTTTTGTATTCATGAAGAGAACTTCTATTATTCAATCTTTATTATTCTGTTGGAAAAACTTGTATACGCAGTCTACCCTATACTTGGTGAAATTCTTCTGTTATTCCATTCTTTATTATTCTGTTGGAATATCCTATCTGTGCGTTTACGCCGGACCTTGTTCCGTCTTTATTATTCTGTTGGAATATCCAATCATGCGCTTTTATGCCGCACGGTTCTTACATTATTTATTATTCATTGGAATAACTTTGCTCTATCGCCAATCACCGCATGCATGGTGATTTCTGTTGTTATTCTATTCTTTATTATTCTGTTGGAACATCCTGTCGATGCGAATTTCGCCTGACCTGGTTCCGTTATTTATTATTCTGTTGGAATAACCTATCTATGCGAAGTACCGCATGCATGGTGATTTCTGTTGTTATTCCATTCTTTATTATTCTGTTGGAATATCCTGTCGATGCGTATTACGCCTGACCTAGTTCTGTTATTTATTATTCTATTGGAATAACCTGTCTATGCGATGTACCACATGCATGGTGATTTCTTTTGTTATTCCATTCTTTATTATACTCAGTTTATTAAAGTTTTGACTTCTATACTCCATGAAATTAGTGGAATATCCTTGATATTTGCGCTTTATCCTGTATCTTTTTATGGAAATATTCTTCTGAGCATTCTTAAATTTTACATACAAAGAAGTATCATGTTGACAATTTGGACGTTATTAGTTCCTGAATAATTTAATTCTTGAACTTGTTTTATTGAATTCTTATATCATTGTCATCATCCTCATGTTTATATTTTGGTGAAAGTCATCTGTGGCCTGTAGTGCATAGATGGACTTGGTATGATTATGACTAGGGATTATTCGGTATAATCATGACCGTAATGTTACAAATGATGTGAAAAAAGTCCTCATTGGCCTGTAGTGCATTGATGGACAATTTTTGGTATGATTATGGCTATGGATTCTCTTCGGCCAAGGGAGCAAAGATGAATTGTTTTATGGCATGATAAGGACCGTTGATGAAAACACGATTATCTTTGGCCCGTAGTGCATGGATAATTTGTGGTCATGATACTAAATAATATCCTTGGCCTGTAGTGCAGGGATGATTTGATGATGTGGATTATTTATTAAGTTGAGTCTCAGCGATAAAAGTGATGAAAAACTTTTTAAATCATAAAAGATAGTAGATTTTATTCTCTACTTGACTGTTTTAATAGATTGCTTGTTCCGCTGTAGTTAAACTTGATGTCTATTGTATTTTATCAGTTTAACGTTGTTGAAGACTAATGATAATTTATTCTACATTATCTTAGTCATAATATTTCTTACTGGGCTAGTTGAGCTCACCCTTTCCTTCACTGTTCTCTTTAGGAAATGAGAATATTGTTGGGACGAGTCGGGGAATGGATTGACAGTTCAGATGATAACATTAGTAGTCCTCACTATTCTGTTAAATAGTGTGACAATAAATGTAATGAGGACTTATTCTGAGAGTGGATATTGTCTAGAAGACAATATTTGTATTAAAACTCACAGCTCTCTTGTTGTATATTAATGATTGTATTTGTATTTTGTACCATGTATCTGGCGACTCAAGATGGGTGATGTATACCTATTTTGGGGGCGTCACATTAAGTCTTTAATTTTTAAAAAGTTTTTGCCAAACATAGTCTTATGGCTTTTGGATTTTTGAATTTTGAATTTTTAATAATATAAATAAAATATAAATTATATATTAATTTTTGTAACCACTGATTTAATAGGGTCATTAGTAGAACGTCGGTTTTAGACGTTTGAAAATGTGTGCGTTGGTTTTGTTTTATTTCGCGTAAAAGAGTGAGTCTGGTTTGGTTTTGAGTCTAATATTG
The DNA here is from genome assembly GCA_020205605.1 of Panax ginseng. Classification (NCBI taxonomy): domain Eukaryota; kingdom Viridiplantae; phylum Streptophyta; class Magnoliopsida; order Apiales; family Araliaceae; genus Panax; species Panax ginseng. Next base: position 81,791,093 of record CM035130.1, read on the forward strand.
GCTTAAAAAAAGAGAAGAAAAGTGCAGAGAAGTTGAGAGGGAATTGAGAGAAATTTGAGAGAGTTGGAGAGGAAAGAAAAATTCTTTGGATTTCAAGCAAATTATCTTCTAACTAGGGTTAACCAAGCAAAATAAGGTATTATACATAACCTTAATATATATATATATATATATATATATATATATATATATATACGTATATATGTTTTACGACATAATTCCTAAGTCTCTATGTTCTTGAGTTTCAGTGTAGTATAAAGTTGTTGACAAAATTGTCTGTAATCTAAATTTTTATAATTGGTTAAGAAATTTTGTGTATATGCTGTTGTGATGTTATAATTAGCATATATATATATATATGATTGTATGCTACATTACGTTTAAAAGAAAGAAATTGGTTTTACAGTGAGTATATGTATAAACATGGCTTGTAGGAGTACTAAAAGTAATATTTGATTGTGAGCTAATTTTGAAATTGAACCTTGAATATGTTTGATAAATGAATTTTATATCCACAAATCGGTTCCTAATTCAAGCTTAATCGGTGTTCATTCTTTATGTTTATGTTTATTTTTATTTGTTTATTGTTGATTTATGTGTAGGATGGTTGGTGTGGCAAGTGATTAAAAAGGATGCATTTGGGGAAACATTTTACCAAGTTTGAAGCTTAAGCAAAGTTAGTTGGCAGAACCTACCCCCGCCGGGGCGGGCACTTTACAAGCTAATACCCCGGCTGGGGCGGGGGGTCCCGAAACATGACTATCCTAGTTTGATTCCAACAATGCTGGGACATGAGTTTTAGTACTTGCATGGCATTGGGACTCAAAAAGAGGGAGAATTGCACTCATATTGGGTATAAAATCATATAACTACATAAACAAAGATACAAGACCATGACGAAAAAAAGGTAATTAACATAGATAAGGACACATTTTCATAGCAAGCATTGGAGTGAAGATTTTGAAGGAACTTTCATATCGATTGCGGATTAAGGCTTAAGTGAAGGGTGTTCTGAATTATTCTTTTTCTTTAGTTTTATATTTGTAATTGAAAGGATGATATCTTTAATTTATTCAGTTATTATTTCATTGATGATGAACTAATTTACTTTTTAGGCTTATGATGGATCGTTAAGTGAAACGATGATTATGTAACTTTGATTTTCAGTTTAATAAGCTATTATCCAGTTTATCTATATTAATTTGAGCTAGAATGTATGAATTTCCTGATCAACAGTTCTTTGTGGACTTGTATGAATTTAAGAGAGGAAGTACGAGTTTAGACTTAGTTAATATAGCATGTGTTCTTGAATTTTGTGAATGAACATAATTTTGATGAATATTAGGGTAGAGATATGCTTGACATCGCATGTAATCAGATAAAGGACTTAAACTTAAAACTTTTTTAATTATAATTCACATAGAGATATAGTGAGTTAGTTGATTAAGGTGTTTAACTTGTTTTTATCTAAATTGCGGATTTGAGTTAATACGGTATTAGTACATCGAGGGGTGGATAGTGCTACATATGTGTTCTTGATTAATAAACTAGGATAGTGAATTGAACTAGAATAAAGGTATAAAAATCAGAGTGAAGCTTAGGGTGAAGTCGTAAGCCTAATTCTCCAATAATTGTTTGAAATTTTAGTTTTTAATATTTGTGATTGTTTTGTGATCATAGTATTTTAATAAATTAGTTTTTACAATTTTAATCATTAATTTGGATAATTTAATAAAATTAGGATTAATAGGAAACTGATAATTGTGAGGTTAAAATTCTTACTGATTTCACTGTGGGAACGATACTCTACTTACTATTATATTACTTGTTGACCACGTATACTTGTGTGTTGTGCGTAATTAGATTTTACCCAACAATGTTAATTTGGTAAAAATAAAGAGAACGTAGTTCGAATGAATTAATTTGGTGTATAATCGAGATTACAGTGTTAGTTTTGTCAAATAATATCATAAATGGAGTTTTTGGTTTAAAACATGACATTCAAGGATTTAATATTTCTAAAGTTGTTGTTTAGATGTTTTAAATCAGTATATATATATATATATATATATGATGGGTAATGTTTATGTGTAATCCATGTGTGTTAATTTAGGTGCTAGAAGTTGTTAAACAGTCAAAAATTACCTTTGTTCTGTTCTTCGTCCTCAGTTCTGTAATTTGGCGCCTTTGCACCAAAATCGGTCATTAATTACCCCAACCTTCAGCGTTAAATACCAAAGTCGATCTTAACGCTAATATACCGCTTAATGGCCAAATTTCATGGTTCGTGATTCGCTTACACAAATACACAAAGACCGTAACAAGTTGTCAAATCCACAATGTGCATTCTCGTAGTACTGCAATGATGCTTAGCGTAATGACCAAAAAAGTATTTTCTTTTACACAGAGTCTTTAAATTCAGATATGATGCAATACTATGATTCTTAAAAATGTAATTTTTGTTAATTGTGGTATTATTGTTCTAAGAATGGGCATATTATTAATAGTTAAACGAGTTTTATTATTACATTATTAGTGTAACTGGATTATGTGGTTAAAAGTCAAGCCATACATGAAGTAGACACTTAATTGTATGCAGACTATTTGTAGTAACTAATTATGTCATGATGACATGTGTATAGGGTATTGTGAATCAAATAATTACGGTTTAGCTTACGCGCAAGGTAAGTTTTTCTAACCCTGAACTTTGTTTGGGCAAGTTTCTTAACCTTAATTATATCATGCAAGCTCCTAAATCTTACCTTTTGATATTGAGCCAATTGTTTTTTTAATATTTAACTTGTTATTTAGCATGCAAGTTTCTAAATTTTGATACACTAATATTGAACAAGTTTTGCCATTCAATTTACTATTTGTTATGCATGCTCCATACTCAATTCTGAATAAGATTTTAACCTTAGCTTAATATGGTTCAAGCAAGGTATGTTATGTTATTCAATACTTATTCTTTTAGTTCATTCCTAAAGCATGACTTTACAATGCAATGTTGATTCATTTATGATTTATTGCATAGCATATTGTTACTACATTTTATTCAACTAATCCTTAGTTGATGTTCATTAAACTCTAAATTACCTTGAAACTTATCCAAACCAAACTTACTTTGGTGCGGACTTGTATTCTAAATACTGAGATGAACAACCCTATTACAGGGAATAATTTACGCATAGCGTTGAAATGTTTGTGCACAATACATTGTACGAAGGACTGATCCCCCTAACTACGAGGAGTCCTTATAGTCTGGATAAATTATACAATTTGGATATTTTTAAACTCTAGATAAATTTAAAGTCTTTAATATTTATCCTTGATTTAGTTTGATTTGATTTCGTTTGATTAATGCTTATATCATTGTCATCATCCTCATGCTTATATTGTGATGAAAGTCATCTTTGGCTTATGTTCATAGATGGACTATTGATTGGTATGATTATGATTAGGGATCATTCGGTATAATCATGACCCGTAATATTACAAATAATGTGGTAAAAGTCCTCATTGGCCCGGATTAAAGAGTAAAGGCAGAACACCAGAGGCCAAGCGGATTACTTCAACCGTTGGAAATACCATAGTTGAAATGGGAACATATCATAATGGATTTTGTGGTAGGTCTTCCGACTACTCAGAAAGGATATGATGCGATTTGGGTAATAGTCGACATAATGACAAAATTAGCACACTTTTTGCCAATAAAGATTAGATTCAATCTTGAGCAGTTGGCAAACTTGTACGTTAAAGAAATAGTTTCGAGACATGGAGTTCCAGTGTCAATTGTATCAGATAGAGATCCGCGATTCACGTCAAACTTCTAGAAGAGACTACAAGAATGCATGGGAACATAGTTGAGAATGAGTACGGCATACCATCCGCAAACAGATGGCCAAAGCGAACGAACAATCCAGACGTTGGAAGATATGCTTAGAGCATGTATCATGGATTTCAAAGGAAGTTGGGATGAACATTTACCATTGGTGGAATTTTCCTACCACAATAGTTACCACGCAAGCATTTGAATGCCGCCTTACGAAGCATTATACGGTAGGAAGTGCAGAACTCCACTATGCTGGGATGAAGTCGGTGAACGCCAACTGTTAGGACTGGAACTGGTACAACAAACTGCTGAGGTTGTTAAACTTGTCAGAACAAGATTGGTAGCTGCTCAAGACAGACAGAAGAAGTATGCTAATCAACATAGACAAGATCATGAATTCGACGTAGGAAATTTCGTGTTCTTAAAAGTTTCTCCTTGGAAGGAGAAAATTCATTTCGGTAAAAAGGGAAAGATAAGCCCGAGGTTTATTGGACCTTTCGAGGTGCTGCGAAGAGTAGAAGAAGTGGTTTATGAGGTAGCTCTACCTTCAGAGTTAGAAGACATTCACAATGTATTTCATGTTTCGGTGTTACGATCGTATAAACTCGATTACAAGAATGTGATTGAGTACAGACCATTACAGTTCGATAAAGACTTGTCTTATGAAGAGGTTCCTATCCAGATAGTCGACAGGAAAGAACAAGTGCTCAGGAATAAAGTGATACCTTCTGCGAAGGTAATATGGAGGAACCACAATGTCAAAGAGGCTACGTCGAAACACGAAGCTGAAATAACGAAGAATTACCCTGAGTTATTTATTTAATCTGTGTCTTCAATTCTGGGGACAGAATTTTTGTAAGGAGGGAGGAATGTGACGAATAATTTGTTTGAGTTGTGATTCTGGGGACAGAATCCTTGTAAGGAGGGAAGGATGTAACAATCCAAAATTTTAAATTATAATTTTAAATATTTATTGAATTATATAAATATTTAATTAATGTGTTTATTGTTGAATAAATATTTATTTAGTTTCAGTTGAATTGATTATTTTATTTGTTAAATAAATAATTAATGAGTGAAGGAAATTAATTATTATGAGATTATATTATAATTTAATTTAATATTTCAATTAGAGAGTTGATAGGGATTAAATGGATTATTATAATTTTTTTAATTTAATTTGGTAATAAAAGTGTGACAATAAATTATGCTATAAATGGGTTATTATAATAAATTAAAGGAGTTTAATTTAGTTTTTTTTACCAAACAAGGCTTAAAGATATTAAGTCATTAATTTTTAAAGAGTTTTTGCCAAACAAAGCCTTATGGCTTTTGGATTTTCAAATTTTGAATTTTTAATAATATAAACAAAATAAATAAAATATAAATAATATATATTATTTTTGGTAACCGCTGATTTAATAGGGTCATTAGTAGAATGTCGATTTTAGACGTTTAAAAATATGTGCGTTGGTTTTGTTTTATTTCACGTAAAAGAGTGAGTCTGGTTTGGTTTTGAGTCTGGTATTGGCTTAAAAAAGAGAAGAAAAGTATAGAGAAGTTGAGAGGGGATTGAGAGAAATTTGAGAGAGCTGGAGATGAGAGAAATGTTCTTTGGCTTTCAAGCGAATTGTCTTCTAACTAGGGTTAACTTGGCAAAATAAGGTATTCTACATAACCTTAATATATATATATATATATATATATATATATATATATATATATATATATATATATATGTACCTATATATGTTTTACGGCATAATTCCTAAGTCTATGTGTTCTTGAGTTTCAGTGTGGTATAAAGTTGTTGACAAAATTGTCTGTAATCTAAATTTTTATAATTGGTTAAGAAATTTTGTGTATATGCAGTTGTGATGTTATAATTAGCGTATATATATGTGCTTGTATGCTAAATTACGTTTAAAAGAAAGAAATTGGTTTTACAGCGAGAATATGTATGAACATGGCTTGAAGGAGTACTAAAAGTAATAATTGATTGTGAGCTAATTGAAAATTTGAACCTTGAATATGTTAATTTGGTAAAAATAAAGAGAACGTAGTTCGAATGAATTAATTTGGTATATAATCGAGATTACAGTGTTAGTTTTGTCAAACAATATCAAAAATGGAGTTTTTGGTTTAAAATATGGCATTCAAGGATTTAATATTTCTAAAAGTTGTTGTTTAGATGTTTTAAATCAGTATATATATAATGGGTAATGTTTATGTGTAATCTATGCGTGTTAATTTAGGTGCTAGAAGTTGTTAAACAGTCAAAACTTACCTTTGTTCTGTTCGTCGTCCTCGATTTTGTAATTCGGTGCCTCAACGCCAAAATCAGTGTCGAAGCCCCAACCTTCACGTCATAGTACCAAAGTCGCTCTCATAGCTCAATCCCACACCGCAGTACCAAACCCATGCCCTATGATTCAAGTCATAAATACCGCCGCATGGCCAGTAGTCATTAATCCACATAAGCAGCATTCTCGTGGCTGAAATACAAATACCGGTTAGCGTAATGGCCGAAAAAGTATTTTCTTTTACACAGACTCTGTAAATTCTGATATGATGCAATATTATGATTGTTAAAAATGTAATTTTTGTTAATTATGGTATTATTGTGCTAAGAATGGGCATATTATTAATAGTTAAACGAGTTTTATTATTACATTAGTAGTGTAACTAGATTATGTGGTTAAAAGCCAAGCCATACATGAAGTAGACACTTAATTGTATGCAGAGTATTTGTAGTAACTAATTATGTCATGATGACATGTGTATAGGGTATTGTGAATCAAATTATTATGGTTTAGCTTACATGCAAGGCAAGTTTTTCTAACCTTGAACTTTCTTTGTGCAAGTTTCTTGTGCAAGTTTCTTAACCTTAAATATATCGTGCAAACTCTTAAATCTTACCTTTTGATATTGAGCCAGTTGTTTTTCTAATATTTAACTTGTTATTTAGCATGCAAGTTTCTAAATTCTGATACACTAATATTGAACAAGTTTTTTCGTTCAATTTACTATTTTTTATGCATGCTCAATACTCAATTCTGAATAAGATTTTAACCTTAGCTTAATATGGTTCAAGCAAGGTATGTTATGTTATTCAATACTGCTGCTTTTAGTTCATTCCTAAAGCATGACTTTACAATGCAATGTTGATTCATTTTATGATTTATTTCATAGTGTATTGTTACTACATTTTATTCGACTAATCCTTAGTTGATGTTCGTTAAACTCTAAATTACCTTGAAACTTATCCAAACCAAACTTACTTTGGTGTGGACTTGTATTCTTAATACTGAGATGAACAACCCAATTACAGGGGATAATTTACGTATAACGTTGAAATATTTGTGCACAATACATTGTACGAAGGGCTGATGTGACAACCCGAATTTTCATAAGTTATTAAAATAATAATTTAATAATTGAAATTCTTATTACGATGTGATTAATGTAACAATCCAGAATTTTAATTGTAATTATGAATATTTATTGAATTATATAAATATTTAATGGATGTGTTTATTGTTGAATAAATATTTGTTTAATTTGATTTGATTTGATTTGGTTAATTATTTGTTTAATAAATAATTAATGGGTTTAGGAAATTAATTGTTTTGAGATAATATTCTAATTTAATTTAATAATTAAGTTAGAGAGTTTATAATGATTAAATGATTTATTCAATAAATTGTTATTAGAATTAATTAAATTAAGTATGAAAACTTAATTAAATAAAGTGTGACAAATAACTGTAGGATAAAGGAGTTATTAAAATAAATTAAAGGAGTTTAATTTAGTTTTACCAAACAAGGCTTAAATATATGAAGTCTTTATTTTTTAAAGAGTTTTGCCAAACGGAGCCTTATGGCTTTTGGATTTTTAAAATTTGAATTATTAATAAAATAAATCAAATAATAAATAAAATATAAATAATATATATTATTTTGGTAACTGATAATTTATTAGTATATTAAGTATAGCGTCGGTTTATACGTTTTAAAAATCGTACGTTGTTTGTGTTTTTATTTTACGTATAGTGTAATTGGTTTAAGTCTAAGAAAAGAATAGAGGAAAGGTTTGTCAGAGGCTTGAGAGAGAGTTTGAGAGAGAAAAATAAGAGAAAGTTTTTAGTTCTTCAAGCTATTCTCAGAGGATTAGCAAGGATTTTCAAAGCAACAAAAGGTATTTTTCCAATAACCTTAATGTTATATTTACATATATGCGTTAATATGTTTTACGACATAGTTTGAAGTCTCTGTGTTCTTGACGGTAGTATAAAGTTTTTACAAATTTTCTATAATTGTTGTGATATAACTGAATTATGGTGATTATATGGTTTCCTGATATAAGAATAGTCTTTAAACAAGAGTTATTGTGTTAATTTCGTTAAAACGAAAGACAAATTGTTTCTCAGTGTATGTTCTTATACATGGATAATGGCATTAACAAATTTAGTGGTTGAGGTGTATACTAATTTTAAAATTTAACTTTGAATTCGTTAATTGGGTAAGAAATACAATGAAGATAGTTTAAAGGCATCAAATTAGTTTATCATTAGCATTTACGGTGTTCACTGTGTCAAGAAATATCAAACATGGAGTTTTGGGTTTTAAACTATGGTTTCAAGGATTTTAGTTTTCTAAAATTTCTGTTTAAGCTGTTTAAATTGGTACATATATGCTTGGTAATATTTATGTGTGCTTTACATGGATTACACATGTTAATTGGTGTTAAAAATTAAGACACAGTAGCTTGGTTTTGTTTCTGGTTTTTGGGTGTTCTGTAATTCGGCGCCCCAGCGCCAAATTTCACACCCTAGAGCCAAATTTTGCTCCCCAGCGCCAAAAATAGGCCAGAAGTTCACGCCCTAGCGCTGGAATTCGAGCCCCAGCGCCACTGTCTCGCGCCCCAGCGCTGGAAAAGTGTTCTGGGTCGGATAGTTTTGATTTCCTGTAGTAAAAGGGTCATAACGTTTTCATACAAACTCCGATTGAGGTGATTCAAGATGATCCGGAACGAGAACGAATAGACCTACAACTTTTGTTCTTTAAGTTTTTCAATTTGAGGTCCTTAGGAAGGGTTAAAATGGTCATTTGTAGGACTGTTGTGTTTTCGGAGACAATCGGAGGGCGTCGGGCATGCACGTATGCAAGTGTAGTGCTCTTGACGACAAAAGATGTTGTTCTAAGTTATAGAACATGAATATTATGTAATATAATGATGCTTAACATTAATAAATGATGTATTAGATAAGTTGTATAAGCATACTAAGCACACACAAGAGAGACAAATCGGGCGTGTGACGAATGAACATCGAAATGTCGTGCCAAGTGTAAATAAACTTAAAAAGTGTTTCAATTCAATTAAAATGAATATTATAGGATATGGAATGGATTTAATATAAAACCAATAAGTAGTCCTAGCAAGACTTAAGCACTTGAATGAACTTCGAATATGAAATATAGTGAGTTATAAGTCTAAAGTTAACACAATCAAATTGAACATTGTGTATTAATTAATAGGAAGAGTTATAAGATGTAGATTAAAGTTTACATTACAACCACTATGCGTTGCTATGTGACTAATAGTTGATGTGAATGATTATATAACTGTGTAGGGCACGTGAAGTACAAATAACTGTAAGCTGTTAAACTATTAATGGTAAACAACGATCAAGGCAAGTCTTTCAGTTCCTATTTGCTATGTGAATTTGATTGTTTTAAATCTTTATTTCAAAGAACATGATGTGTTATATATATATTGAATGTATGAAATATTAAAGTCAATTTATGACTACGTTGTTTGACTAAAGCATGTTGATTAAGTAAGGAACTCAATCTTTATAATTGTTATATGAATTGTAGCATGTATGTTATGTTAGTCCGATGTTTATGAGATATATGTTGAGCATGTTATTATGTGCTATGTGATGCATGAAAATTGTTAGATTTTGCTGGGCTGTCGAGCTCAACCTTGCAAATAACCACTTTTGCAGGTTAAAGATTTAAGGTAAGGATATGTGCTACGTGAATTATAGAGATCCATATTCATGAAGATTGCTTATGTTTTATGGGAAATGTATTTAATATTTTGAATGTAACATGTTGTTGAATTGTAAGTTGAGTTATCCGGTGTATATGGATACCTATTTATGATGTAAGACTTTATATAGTCATTTTGTTGTAACGATTCACGATATAAATTTGAATCAAAGAGATGTAATGTAAAGGTTGCGATTTAGGATAATAAAGAAGGAAATGTATAAAAGTTTTAATTATTCTGCAAATTTCAATGGTTGTATTACCGTTTAATGATGTAAAATTAGAGGTTGATTGTATTATTAACGACCGAAGTCGAGAATTAAATTGTATGAATTTTGGGGTCGTTACAGCTGATCCCCCTATGTACGAGGAGTCCATATAGTCTTAAGACTGTTAAAGTTTAGGTTAAAAGAATACTTAAATTATGGACGTAGTTCGTGGTCTTTTGACCCTCAGTTATATATATTTCAAATTTTGTTCTTGATTATTATTGATGAAGTACCTTATTCATTTCTATTGAGCCTATTCATTTGGCAGTTGATACGATGTTTATTCATTGTCATTTCAAGTGAGCCTTGTTTGCTCACTCTTGCTTATATTAATATTACAGCTAAATTGAGAAGGTTGATGAACCTAAAACCAATAAATGGAAAGGGAAGATAAGCAAGTATTGAAGACTTGTAAAACCGTTAGCTTTTATGTTGTTGGACTATATTTTAAATCTTATGATGTAATTATTTAATTTTCCACATATGATGATTGTATTTAAAGGTTAGATAACCTAAAAGATTTTGTTGAACTTATTGATGTAACCCTTAAATGGGATGGTTTATTATTAAACTTTATTATGTTTGGGTAGTTAGATATAAATGTTTTTATCAAGTGAGCACCAAATCTTGTGGAAATGAAGTACCCGAATTTGGGGGTGTCACAGTCAATATTACAAATAATAATATGAATAATTTTGTCGTCTGAATTATTGATTTAATAATATAAAATATTGATACTGTGACAATAATTGAATCAATAATATGAGAGATATTATGCAGCAATTATTGTAGCAATAATTGAGTATAACTGAGTGACTTCTCACGTAAGCATCAATAATCAATACCTTGTGCTACTATGCAACCACGCGTATTACTGTACTTTTACCACTGGGTAGTTCAACAGTTTAACGGTAAAACTTTCGCCGTTATTTTTATAAAAAGATAATTTTATCATTTTCTAACTACGACAATACTTCCGTTGTGGGGGGCACCAATGATTGTGTCGTCGTACGAATATTCTCTGTTAAAACGAATATTTGCCGACCAATCGAATATTTTATAACAACTTGCTTACTTTGCAAAATTTGTAAATATTACCCACAACTATAACATTATATCATATCCACACCATAATATTCAAAAGTATATTTCGAGAAAAATTATTCTTTATTCATAAAAGATGGGGTCTTACAGTTCAATTTTCTTTATAAGCATGAAATGTGATAAATTAACATCTTAAATACTTAATACTTGCCATGTTGTGACACAACAAACTCATATTAAATATTTAATACTCTATTAATTTTATCATGCTAGAAGTCGACGTTCGATATTCCAAATATCTTTGAAGGCCTAGGACTTAATATAATTTCTTTGAGGAGTTTGTTATTAATTGTCTCATCTTTTTTAGCGCGCATGAACACACACACACACACACACACACACTTATATATATATATATAATACTAGCATGTAAGTATAGAATACTATATTCTACCCAGATTGATTATAGACTTTTATTCTAGTTTGGTTCACTAGAGCCACCAAGTGAACCAAAAAGTCAAATCCTAGGATGCAAGAATTAACATTTAAATATAACTATTACATTTAAACCCGGGCTCCATTACAAACGGGTCTTCAAGCGCTCCTTGCTCCTTAATCTTTGGTTCTTCGAGAAATTCTAACTAATCCTATTACATAAACTATTTCATTTAAATAGAAAGCATGATCAGCAGTTACGGGGAAGTACATAAGAGAGAGATAGAATTTACAACAAGAAGAAAACCAAAAAAGACGAGGTACGCAGACTCCATTTAATAAAACCCATACATTCAAGTATTCATCCAAAATAAAATCCTATCACATTGGTCATAGTCTATAATCAATCCTATTTATTATCATGCATATCAACATAAGAATCAATAAACAACATTCATCTCATGAATTATAAATCTATTCCATATATGCATTAATATCAATTAATGGGCAAAAGTTTGCTAAACTTTAGTTTTGAAACAAAATAAACTCTTTTATTTTAATCAAAAACCAAATCCAAATTAAACTCTTTAATTTTAGCAAATCTGGAATCATATTTCATATAAAATAAACATCTTTATTTTAAATTTTTATCAATTAAATAAGCCATTTATTTAATTAAAGAAAACTAAAGTTTTTTTCAGATTACGCCCAAGCGTATGCTTGCTACCAGAAAGAATCGGGTCACAAGGCAGCTTGCACTTCAAAGCCAAAAACTCGATTTCGAGGAATCGCGCCAGATGTATCGGGACACGGCGCAAGAATCATACCGCTTCAACCATGAAATCAATCTGGGTAACAACAAGCAATTGTGTTTCTAAAATGAATCGAGATTTGTAGCAATTAAAGCGTCATGTCAGAAAAAGAAAACTTTTTTTGTTGCCCAAAAATTCGATCCAATCGCATATTACACACATGGAATCACAAAGACTGATAATTAGCACAAGATTGGCTTTGATACCTGTGGCAACCCGAATTTTTATAATTTATTAAAATAGGAATTTAATAATTAAAATTCTTATTATAAGATATTTTGAGTTTGAGTATGTATATATATACGTACTATATATATTTTGAAATGTGTGATCTGGCGGAAAGAGAAATATATATTCTTATATTGGGAAAGTGAGGTTCAATAGTTAAGTTAACTATTGAAGAAATTAAATGAATTTATTCAATGAATTTGGTAATTATTTTAAATATTTATTGAATTAAATATATATTTTAAATAATTTATTTATTGAGATAAATAAATTTTCGATGAAATTGTTGTGTAATAATTTAGTTAAGTGTTTATATTAACTAAATTAATGTATGGTAATTTTTTTATGGATTGAAGATTTAATTTTATGAAATAATCAAATTAAATTAATTGTTTAATAATTATAATATCGTGTAAATGGTGTTATTTTGATATAATTGATTAATGGAATTAAGGATTGATTAATTTAGAAGGTTAATATTTATTAAATAAATGTTAAGAATTATGTTGGCTAAGTAAATATTATGTGGATAATTATAGATTATGATTTAAATATAATAAGTGTGACATTTGTATACTATATAAAAAGCAAAAGATGAAAATAAATTAAAAGGAGGTTGGAGAGGGTTTTGCCAAACATGGTCTTGTTACCTTTGGCATAATTTAACTGATGAAGCCATATAATTGTACGCTTAATGTTATATTAGTTTTATGTTACGTGTTTTATCATATTAGTTTTATACATATATTTTCCTAAGTCTAAAAGCAAGAAAGAAGAATTTAGAGAAGAGAGAAATTGAGGGAATTGAATGACAAGGTTGAGAATCAAAGAAAGAGAAGAAAAAGGGTAATCATCTTGTTAATCATCTATTCAAAGAATCAAAGAGGTAATAACCTATTCTACAAACTTTAGTATATGTGTTCTTAGAATTTTCTTTTGAAACATATATTTTATTGGATTATATGATAGAAATAGATATTATATATATGTTGGTAGATGATTATAATCTGTATATGTTGTCTAGGAATGATTTTTAGTAATCAAAATCCATGAAAACATGTTTAGGATGAAGAACTTGGTTATGTGATAATATATATATTTTGGCTTACTTTGAGACCAAAATTAGTGGTTGAATCATGTGTTAATCTGTAAATTGGCAATGGTTTGTGTTAATACATTCAAAAACAAAATAACTCAAGTTGAATGAATCAATTTTGTTAAGAAATGAATTCGAAGTGAATGAATTCGCTAAACATGTTAAAATATGAAAAGTTAGTATAAACATGAGTTTTAAGTCAAGATTTGGGTTAGTTAATGTTCTTGTAAATTGTTAATTCTTTGGTATGTTGTAGTTCTATGAATTACAAATCCATAGAGTTGAACGGACTAATTTGGATGTGTATAACTCAAGTTATGAAGATTAGTAGGAGAAAAAGGATCAAAAATAGTGAAGAACAGTAGCTTGAGTCCGTGTCCGTCATGAGTCTAAAAAAAATATTTATGCCCAAGGCTTAATTGGGTGCAGCTGCGCCCAAAGTATGTCAGGTGTGACTGCTTTGACATATTTTAGTAAAATAGGCATAACGTTTTCATACGAACTCCGGTTGAGGTTATTTAAGATGATCCGGAACGAGGACGAATAGACCTATAACTTTTATTCTTTAAGCTTTTCAATTTGAGGTCGGGAGCAGTAGTGAAAATGGTCATCTTTGTGACCGATGCGTATTCGGAGGCAATCGGAGAGCGTCGGACATGCACATACAGAAGTATAGTGATGTCGGCGATAATTAATGTTGTTCTAAGTTATTGAACATGAATATTATGAAGTATAATGATGCTTAATATTAATAAATGATATATTAGATAAATTGAATACGCATACTAAGCACACACAAGAGAGACAATTTGGGCGGGTGACGAATAAACGTCGAAACGCCGTGATAAGTGATAATGAACGTAAAAAGTGTTTTAAATCAAATGAAATGAATATTATAAGGTATTGAATAGTGTTAATATAAAACCAATAAGTAGTCCTAGCAAGACTTAAACATTTGAATGAACTTCGAATATGAAATACAGTGAGATATAAGATGAAAGTTAACACAATAAAATTGAACATTGTGTATATATAATAGGAAGGGTTGTGAGATATAAAGTAAAGTTTACATTATAATTACTATGTGTTGTTATGTGACTAATAATTGATGTGTATGATTATATAATTATATAGGGCACGTGAAGTGCAGATAACTGTAAGTTGTTGAACGTTTATTGGTAAACAACGATCAAGGCAAGTCTTTCAGTTCCTATTTGCTATGTGAACTTGATGATTAATTTTTTTAAATATTTATTGCAAAGAGCATGAGGTGTTGTATATATGTTAAAAGTATGAAATGTTAAAGTCAACTTATGACTATGTTGGTTGATTAAAGCATGCTGATTGAGTAAGGACTCAATCTTTATACTTGTTATATGAACTATAACATGTATGTTATATGTTGAACATGTTATTATGTGCTATGCGATGCATGAAACTGTTAGATTTTGTTGGGCTGTCGAGCTCAAACTTGCAAATAACCACTTTTGCAGGTTCAAGATTCAAGGTAAAGTTATGTCTTACTTGAAGACATGAATCAGATGTGATACTTGAAGATTTATACACTTTGGTTGTGTTATTATTATTTGAACCATGTTTAAGGTTCCGAATAATGTATTAATTTTGAATTGTAATATTATTTTGCAATGTAAACTATTGTAATGTTAAAAATGATTCTGAGATATTTAGATGTAAAGACTGAAAGTTCTGGGAACGAGAATAGTTTGTAATAGAAAATTTTAATTATTCCACAAATTTCAATGGTTATATTATCGTTTAATGATGTAAAATTAGAGGTTGATTGTATTATTAACGACCGAAGTCGAGAATTGTGTTGTATGAATTTTGGGGTCGTTATAGTTGGTATCAAAGCTGTAGGTTATAAACATTAGGTAGGAGTACCGTAGGCTATAATCTTAGAGAAGAGAGGTGCAGATAATGAAAGAATAAGCTTAAATAAAGTTTGAATAATAAGAAGTAATTTAAGAAATTTATAAAGAAGGGATTAAAACATACGTGAGAGAATTCCAAGAAGAATCTCGCAGAGTTATAAGGAATATGAATGTGGGGTTACCCAACTCCAATGATAAGAATGTAAGGTGATAATAAATAGACAATGTCTTTCAGAAGAGAGTGATAAAGAAGTTAAGAATCAAAAAGTTATATTTAAGTATGGTATAATTATACTCTTTAATAGTTGATGTGTGGTATTTGGGCTAAACGATTCCTTCATAGAGCGGAGCTATATACGAACTAGAAACTCGGAACCTAGTTTGTTGGTTGTTGGTGGGAAACCACTCAGCGTACCATATTGAAACTATTAGAGACTCGATGTGTACCAAGTATAGAAAATGCATATGTATGATAAAAATATGGAACTTAAATGAAATGTTGAGCAATGTAAATGAAGTTAGAAATTCTTAAAAGAAGAATTGTTATACAAACAAGAGAATTCAAAGAAGAAACTTGAAGATAAGAAATGGCAATAGCCAATATAACAAATAATTTCGTAAATGATGAAAAGGGGAAAGAAAGAGGATCGTAAAACAAAACGATCACGAGCTAAGAAAAGAATTTTAAGGGAGATGAATATAGAATAAGATCACGACGTGATCTGTTTAAGTTATAAGAGAAAGATGGTTTGTAATGTTTGAATAATTATAGCTTGATGCTATGAAGATGATGTACTATGAAATAGTACGAGATAACTCACGAGGAGTTATAGATGATGTGATACGAGGAATTCGTATCGAGCAAAAAGCAAGTTATAAGTAAGATAGAGTTAGGTGGGATTTCAATTGAGGACTCATGTGATGGCTGAGTTGTACAAACCTTTGTATGGGCGAGGGTTTTATGCTTGCATTCAGTTTATCACATTGATAATCATTGGAATGTTGGTGTTGCGCTATCAATGTGTATGTGACAAAAATGTGATTCTTTTTTCATGTGTATATTTGATAGTTAAAAACTATTAAGATTAGTCAGATATTATTAGGATTAGGTGCGGTTCTTAAAACTAATGCATATGGTAAGTTCGTGACTCATAATAATATGGTATGTTTTGAACCCCTCCGCGAATGGACGCCTATGGTCAGACTAGGACAAGTTTTTAAACTCATATTATTGTGGCAAGTTCCTGGATTTCCAATGTGCGGTAAGTTTGATGAACTATATTCGGTAGAAAATGGTTATAGTATAGAGAACATTGATGAAGTTAAAGATTGATAAAATGGTTAAGTAATGAAGTAATGGAGTAATGATTGAAGTTGATGGATACCTGGATATTCTAAATTTACTAGCTATGCTAGACTTTCGAAATCTATTGACTTCGTACTGATGTTTACACTTCTATTTTCTTGAAAAACATTGGATCAAATGATGAAATCAATGAGTTTTCAAAAATAATACCGTTATTCGTATGTCTATGCTAATTGCTTCGGCTAGACAAAAATGATTTAAAATATTTCAAAATGTATTTTTTTTATATCATCAATGCATCATGGAACCTGGTGCAGAGATGATAAAAACGATGGAGTCATCAATGCAGTATTACTTAGTGTTGGATGTGATCTAAGGATCGTTAGCCCACTATGGTATGATGTAGTATGATAAAATCACCAAATGACGGAATCCTCAAACGGACTGTAAATACGGTGCGGTATCATGATGTTATAAATTTTTTTTAAAGATTTCTTTAAGATATGAGAATATATATATATATATATATATATATATATATGTATATTTCGATTGATGTCTGAATTGTTATAGAAGTCTATGCTATTTGATTCAGCTAGATGAATATTGAAAGATGTTCATGAAATTCAAGCGTTTCTTGAAAAGTTATGCCAAACCAAATTGCTTTGGTGCGGATTTGGATGTTGAAAAGCTGAGATGAACAACCCTTTTTATAGGGGATTACGCGGAGGCTTTTAGATGTTTGTGCACAATACATTGTACGAAGGACTGATCACCCTAAGTACGAGGGGTCCCTATAGTCTTATGACTGTTAAAGTTAAAGTTGAAAGATTACTTATAACTATGGACATACACATAGCATTTAAATGTTTGTGCACAATACATCGTACAAAGGGCATAACACCCTAAGTACGGGAGTCCCTATAGTCTAATGACTGTTAAGGTTTAAGTTGAAAGAGTACTTATAACCGTGGACGTAGTTCATGGTCTTGCGACCCTCGGCATGATTTGGGATCTTTTAAATTCATGAGTTATTCATACTGCTTCCCAATTATTGAGCAATTATGAAAGATTCTTTCTATTCTAAAAGGTGAATGTGGTAAGGATGATATTCCATAGAAAGAAGTGAGTCGTAGAATACGACACTGAATGATGAATATATTGAAGAAGTGAGAAAAAAAAAAATTTAAATGAGAAGGAGATGAGTTATCAAAGAATAAAGTAAAACTTTTAATAGAGAAGTTTAATAATTGTAGAAAGATCTTTGTGGAAAGAAGTGGTTTTAGAACCCAATGAATGAATAAAATATTAACATAAAATCTATTTTGATAGATTGAATGAATGAAGATTAATAAATAAAAATTTCGAGGACGAAATTCTTAGAAGAAATGGTGAATGTAATATCCCGAGTGTTTATGATAACGATCCTTAGAAAAGGAAATGAATGGGTTAAAGAATATATAATACTCAAAATATAATTGAGTCTAAGTAAAGGTTATGAAATAAAACTTACAAGAATTTATTATCAAGAATGGTGGGAGTAGGAAATATAAAACCTATATTAAGGTAATGTGTTGAAGTTATTCAACGAAGAGATTTGGTGAAAACCTGAGTAAGGTAGGGTTTCGATGATTCCGAGGACGGAATCCTTATAAGGAGGAAAGGATGTGACAACCAAAATTTTTATAAGTTCTTAAAATAGGAATTTAATAATTAAAATTCTTATTATGAGATATTTTGAGTTTGAGTATGTATATATGTACGTACTATATATATTTTGAAATGTGTGATCTGGTGTGAAGAGAAATATATATTCTTATATTGGGAAAGTGAGGTTCAATATTTAAGTTAACTATTGAAGAATTTAAATGAATTTGTTAAATGAATTTGGTAAATATTTTAAATATTTATTGAATTAAATAAATATTTTAAATACTTTTTTATTGAAATAAATAAATATTAGATGAAATTGTTGTGTAATAATTTAGTTAAGTGTTTATATTAACTACATTAATGTATAGTAATTTTATGGATTGAAGATTTAATTTTATGAAATAATCAAATTAAATTAATTGTTTAATAATTATAATATCGTGTAATGGTGTTATTTTAATATAATTGATTAATGGAATTAAGGAATAATTAATTTAGAAGGTTAATATTTATTAAATAAATATTAAAAATTATGTTGGCTAAGTAAATATTATGTGGATAATTAAAGATTATGATTTAAATTTAATAAGTGTGACATTTGTATACTATAAAATAAGCAAAAGATGAAATAAATGAAAAGGAGGTTGGAGAGGGTTTTGCCAAACATGGTCTTGTTACCTTTGGCATAATTTAACTGATGAAGCCATATAATTGTACGCTTAATGTTATATCAGTTTTATGTTACGTGTTTTATCAGTTTAGTTTTATACATATATTTTCCTAAGTCTAAAAGCAAGAAAGAAGAATTTAGAGAAGAGAGAAATTGAGGAAATTGAGAGACAAGGTTGAGAATCAAAGAAAGAGAAGAAGAAGGGTAATCATCTTGTTAATCATCTATTCCAAGAATCAAAGAGGTAATAACCTATTCTACAAACTTTAGTATATGTGTTCTTAGAGTTTTCCTTTGAAACTTATAATTTATTGGACGATATGATAGAAATAGATATTATATATATGTTTGTAGATGATTATAATCTGTATATGCTGTCTAAGAATGATTTTTAGAAATCAAAATCCATGGAAACATGTTTAGGATGAAGAACTTGGTTATGTGATAATATATATTTTGGCTTACTTTGAGACCAAAATTAGTGGTTGAATCATGTGTTAATCTGTAAATTGGAAATGGTTTGTGTTAATAAATTCAAAAACGAAAATAACGCAAGTTGAATGAATCAATTTTGTTAAGAAACGAATTCGAAGTGAATGAATTCGCTAAACATGTTAATATATGAAATTTAGTATAAACATGAGTTTTAAGTTAAGATTTGGGTTATTTAATGTTCTTGTAAATTGTTAATTCTTTGGTATGTTGTAGTTCTATGAATTACGAATCCATAGAGTTGAAAACGGATTAATTTGTTTGTGTATAACTCAAGTTATGAAGATTAGTAGGAGAAAAAGGGTTAAAAATCGCGAAGAATAGTAGCTTCAGGTTCCCTTTCTGCTAACGGGCGCAGCTGCGCTGTGCCCAAGGCTTAATTGGGTGCAGCTGCACCTAAAGTATGTCAGGTGTGACTACTTTGACCTATTTTAGTAAAATAGGCATAACGTTTTCATACGAACTCCGGTTGAGGTGATTCAAGATGATCCGGAACGAGGACGAATAGACCTACAACTTTTATTCTTTAAGCTTTTCAATTTGAGGTCGGGAACAATAGTCAAAATGGTCATCATTGTGACTGATGCGTATTCGGAGGCAATCGGAGAGCGTCGGACATGCACATACAAAAGTATAGTGATGTCGAGGATAACAGATGTTGTTCTAAGTTATAGAACATGAATATTATGAAGTATAATGATGCATAACATTAATAAATGATATATTAGATAAGTTGAATACGCATACTAAGCACACACAAGAGAGACAATTTGGGCGGGTGACGAATAAACGTCGAAACGCCGTGATAAGTGATAATGAACGTAAAAAGTGTTTTAAATCAAATGAAATGAATATTATAAGGTATTGAATAGTGTTAATATAAAACCAATAAGTAGTCCTAGAAAGACTTAAACATTTGAATGAACTTCGAATATAAAATAAAGTGAGATATAAGTTAAAAGTTAACACAATAAAATTGAACATTGTCTATATATAATAGGAAGGGTTATGAGATGTAAAGTAAAGTTTACATTACAATTATTATGTGTTGTTATGTGACAAATAATTGATGTGTATGATTATATAATTGTGTAGGGCACATGAAGTGCAGATAACTATAAGTTGTTAAACGTTTATTGGTAAACAACGATCAAGGCAAGTCTTTCAGTTCCTATTTGCTATGTGAACTTGATGATTAATTTTTTAAAATATTGATTGCAAAGAGCATGAGGTGTTATATATATGTTGAAAGTATGAAATGTTAAAGTCAACTTATGACTATGTTGGTTGATTAAAGCATGCTGATTGAGTAAGGACTCAATCTTTATACTTGTTATATGAACTGTAGCATGTATGTTATATGTTGAGCATGTTATTATATGCTATGTGATGCATGAAAACTGTTAGATTTTGCTGGGCTGTCGAGCTCAACCTTTCAAATAACCACTTTTGTAGGTTCAAGATTCAAGGTAAAGTTATGTGTTACTTGAAAGACATAAATCAGATGTGATAGTTGAAGATTTATACACTTTGGTTGTGTTATTATTATTTGAACCATGTTTAAGGTTCCGAATAATGTATTAATTTTGAATTGTAATATTATTTTGCAATGTAAACTATTGTAGTGTTAAAAATGATTCTGAGATATTTAGATGTAAAGGTTGAAAGTTCTGGGAACGACAATAGTTTGTAATAGAAAATTTTAATTGTAATAGAAAATTTTAATTATTCCACAAATTTCAATGGTTATATTATCGTTTAATGATGTAAAATTAGAGGTTCATTGTATTATTAACGACCGAAGTCGTGAATTGAGTTGTATGAATTTTGGGGTCATTACAATACCACTGTTAGGTTTGCTAGAAAAAAGAGCATGCAATCAAATCATATAAATAAAGCGGAAGCGAAGTAAAACGGATTTTAAAATTTTCTTACAAACCATAAACCAAGATCATTCTTGTGCTTTGATTATCAGTCAATTAAAAGCATAGGAGAATCAGAATCATACCCTTGAGGATCCGAGCTTTCTCAGGTAAAAGTTTAACCCCTATTCCTTTGTTCTCTCCTTGAATACGCAGGTTTGGTTCCTTCCTTTGATCAATGTTAGCCACCCAAGCATTTAGCCTCTAGAGGTGATCTGATAAGTAGGTTTTATACCTACTTATTGGGTGCCAACTCACTAGAATTATGCTATCTCAAGTAGCTTTTACTATGTTTTAGTTGCATTTTATGTTTATTTTGCAGTGCTTATAGTTGGAACCCCTATGGCATGGAAAAAAAAGAAATAGCATGGATTGGCATTAACATGGATTGGCATGATGGCATGAAGCTAGCAAAGGCATGACAAGAGGAACTCGAGTAGATGAGGACTGAAACAGTAAATGAATGCAGTGAAGAAGAGAAGGAATGAAGAACGAACGACAATGAACAAGAAGCAGCAGCAGTAAGACAGCAGAACACAGAAAGTAGTAGTAGCGCGGCCGCACAACTTTTTAAGCCTAATATCGCTCGGTCGCACAACATGAAATCAGAGACTGTTTTACACCATTGCGCAACCGCACCCCAGCAAAGAAGGAATATCGTGCGCCCGCGCCAAAACATCGACAGACATTTCCACAGCGCGCCCGCACTCGTGCTACACTATAATCTCGTGTGACCGCGCGAGTCCTCTGCAGTCTATTTTGTTGACTTTTTGTAATTTGAAATTTGAGCGCTTTAGGCTCAACTGAATGATGTGGTTGCTACCAGACATGTTTTGAAGGCTCTTTTTATCAGTTTTATCATGATTATTATGGTTCTTAAGTTTTAACTAGGCTAGAGAGGATTTGATCATCACATGATACATTTCTATATCCTCTCTTCATCTTTGTTATTTCAATAATTCTTAGTTGTCAATTCTGGAGATTATTGGAGCATTAGAACAAGTGTGGAACGAATTCTGCAACTGGGTTTAATAGATTTGTTTATCATTTCTCTAATCTCTTTTGCTACAGTATTTAATTTTATGCATTACTCCAATCCCATAATGGCTTTTGGTTTAGAAATGAACTAAATTCCATTATGGGATTCTAATGGATTTTAATATGAAGTCTAAATTTATAAATCTGATTGTAATGCTGTATGTTTTTCATTGGATTAACCATTATGATTGAGCGTAACTAATGAATGTTTGATCACCATTAACCTTGTATGTTTATATGGAATTGAAAAATAAAATATGAGTATGGATTAAATCATAATGGAATATGTTTATGAGACTGATTTGTTAATTTTTGTAATTCGTGAACCGGATAGACATATACCATTTCACTGTGTGTAGTCATGAAAAGAGCCTGCACTTAATTCATTATTGCTATAATTTCACATAGATATATAGTGATTTTGGCAATAGTGTTGCTTGCATGATTTCTATCATATGTCGAGGTTATGTAAATTGGTCATAGTTTATTGAAAAATGGGTATGTCTACTATTGTGCTCTTGACTAGTTTTCCATGATAAATATATAAACATTGCATGATGGCTGCAGTTTAGATGAAACATTAAATGAAGTTAGAATCCCATTCTTTTCCAAATTTAATTACATTACTTTAGTATACGTATTTTATTTTTATTTCATGAATTAAATTTAGTGTTACTTATAATTGTGAGTTACTCGTTTAAGCATATAAAAATAGTGATATAGTTGATGCATGATAGTTTAAATTCAAAACTTTTCTTCGTGGATCGATAATTTTCTTACTCTGTACTACTTGTTGACGAAAAAACAGTCTGGATTTTGTATCGAACCGAATGCAAAAACCGATAATTGATGCAGGTTTACGCTTCTTTATTTTTTCGGTAATTTCGGATAGAATCTGGGTTCGGGTTTTTCAAGATCTGGGTTCGATTTTTTAACCGATGAGCACCCCCACACGCGGTCATCCAATTCCGAAGTTAACACCTTTCCGGGATAAGATTAACGGAAGAGGTTGGAAAATGAGAGTGCGTAGGAATTTACAAGCAGCTTTAGAGACCACAACATCCAACATGGCAGTAGAAGAGCAAAGAGAGGAGCACAGGGCCTTGAGAGATTATTCGATGCCGAAAATCAATGGATTACAGTCGAGTATAGTCAGGTCAGTTATAGCAGCCAACACTTTTGAGATAAAAGTCGGGAACTATTCAAATGGTGCAGAATTCGGTATAGTTTGGGGGTGCTACTATAGATGACCTGAATGAGCATCTATTGAGTTTTATAGAAATATGTGATACCTTCAGATATAACGGGGTGATAGAGGATGCAATCAGGCTTAGACTATTTCCATTTTCTTTACAAGATATGGCAAGAAGTTGGCTTCACTCTCTACCTTCGTGGATCTATTACAACATGGGAGGAACTAGTACAAAAAAGTTCTTAGCCAAATTTTTCCAATGGCTAAGACTGCTAAAATGAGGACAACAATTTCCAAGTTCGAGCAGCAGCAGGGTGAATCTTTATATGAAGTCTGGGAAAGATACAAGGAGATGCTAAGGAAGTGTCCACACCATGGTATGCCGGATTAGATGGTGATTAATACATTTTATAATGGATTGGGATGGCAGTTAAGGCCAATTATAGATGCAGCTGGAGGAGAAACTTTATGGGCAAAGAGCTATGAAGAGGCCTATAATCTTATAGAGACTATGGCAGCTAATGATTTTCAAAATCTTACAGCCAGAATGCCACAGCCCAAAGTTGCAGGATTGTTAGAGGTGGATGCTATCACTCAGTTGTCAGCTTAGATGGCATCGATGGCAAAAAAGATTGATTGTTTGGCAGAAAGTAACGCGAAGACGGTTGCTTTCTTGTGTGAGATATGTGTAGGGTCGCATTCAACTGACCAATGTTCTATCAGTTCAGAGTCTGTACAGTATGTGAGCAACTACCAGAAGAATCAAAGGCAGTTTCAGAATTCATACAACTCCAACAACCGCAAACATCCAAATTTTAGTTGGTCAAATAATCAAAACATTCAACAAAGTCAGTTTCAACCACAACCACAACATCAATTCCAAGCACAACTATCTCAGCAACAGTGTGCACTAAGACCACCCTATCACCCTAGATTTTCACAGCAGCAACAACATCATCCACCACCTGCACCTCCGCAAGAGTAGAAGTCGGAGATGGAAGAGATGACGATGAAGAATATGGCAAATACCGAAGTGATGATTATAAGCCAAGCAATGGCTATTAAAAATTTAGAAACTCAAATGGGTCAGATGGTTAGCATGTTTAATAATAGACCACAGGGTTCATTGGTAAGTACAACAGAGTCTAATCCAAGAAGGGAGGGTAAAGAAAAATGTCAAGCAATTACACTTCGGTCAAGGAAACAAACTACAAAAATTCAACATGGCGCGCCCACGCCACTTTTTCAAGAGGAAACCACGCGGCCGCGCGGTGAGGAAAATTTCTCTGAGGAGAGTTTGGGTAAAGAAGGTTCAGAACAGCGGGAAGTGAATAAGAATAGATCAGAGTCATCTGAGAAGCTAGTGACCAAGGTACCTGTTGTTCATCCTCCTGTTCCATATCCACAGAGACTACAGAGGGAAGATAAATAGTTCAGTAAGTTTTTGGAGGTGTTTAAAAAGCTACAGATAAACATACCCTTTGATGAGGTATTGGAACAGATGCTTAGTTATGCAAAGTTTATGAAGGGTATCTTGTCAAGGAAGAAGAGGTTAGAAGAATTTTA
This sequence comes from Panax ginseng, assembly GCA_020205605.1. Taxonomy (NCBI): domain Eukaryota; kingdom Viridiplantae; phylum Streptophyta; class Magnoliopsida; order Apiales; family Araliaceae; genus Panax; species Panax ginseng. The sequence continues at coordinate 81,816,596 of CM035130.1, forward strand.
AACAATAGCCTTAATTGAAGAATGTAGTGCAGTGCTTCAACGCAAGTTACCTCCAAAGCTGAAGGACTCGGGAAACTTCACGATACCTTGTACAATTGGAAAGATGAGCTTCATCAAATGCTTGTACGATCTTGGGGCAATTATAAATTTGATGTCGTTATCAGTGTTCAATCAATTGGGATTGCCAGCTCCAAGGCCGACAAATATTTCTTTACAGTTAGCTGACAGGTCAATCACTTATCCACGGGGTATTGTGGAAGATGTACTGGTGAAAGTAGATAAATTTATCTTTCTGGCTGATTTCATCATATTAGACTATGAAGAGGACTGAAGTATTCCGATCATTCTTGGAAGACCATTCCTAGCTACAAGAAGGACCTTGATAGACGTTCAGAAAGGAGAATTGACAATGCAAGTTCATGATCAAGAAGTCACTTTCAACGTATTCAAGGTGATGAAATTTCCAACAGATGAAGAGGAATGCTTCAGGGTTTATTTGATGGAAAAGGTATTGAATGATGAAGTAGAGAACTTGGTGGAATTTGAACCTTTGAAGAATGCTATTGTGGGAAGTTCACAAATAAAAAATGAGGAAATTACTGAGTTAGTTCAAATACTTGACACAACTCCGCAGTTCAGGAAGTTCAAGACTCCTGTTGAGCCATTAAAGATTGCTAGAGAATCATCAGTGAAATTAAAGCCATCTTTTGAGACACTTCCAGAACTTGAATTGAAACCACTTCCAGACCATTTGAGGTATGCATTTTTAAATGATAATTCAACATTACATGTGATTATTTCTTCTGCACTAACATCTTTTTAGGAAGAAAAACTGATAAGAGTTCTTAGAGAATTCAAGTCAACAATTGGGTGGACTATAGCAGATATAAAAGGGATCAACCCATCTTTCTGTATGCACAAGATCCTACTAGAGGATGATAGCAAGCCTTCAGTGGAACAACAAAGAATACTGTTGACGTTGGGATTTTTGAGTCTCCCTTTTCGTTACTTGTTCTTTGGTGTTCTCATGTTAATGTGAGATTTGTTTTCAAAAACAAGTGAAAAAGGTCCGACATGTATAATGTCGACGATTTAACTTTAAGAGTCGCCAGTTGGTGTATTTAAATGGTTGCACCAATGCAACCGAAAAAGGTTTGCACACTGACCCAGTGATTTGACACTACTAGACGGGTCTATAAAACCGAGATTCATTTCGGGTCCGGGGGCTTGATTATGCGGAGGGAAGTTGTTAGGCACCCCCCGACATCCGTGTTACCACGGTGACCGCCACTCTTCAAAGAAATTGTTATATGAATGTGTGTGTTTGTGTGTGTGTGTGGATCAATGTGCAGTTATTTAAAAGTAGTGCGAGGCCTCGTTCACACCTATATACAAAGGGTTTGAATTTATAGAAAAATTCAGTTTTAACCACGATATAGCAATGGCGTTTTGTAAAAGTGGTTTTTCAAACCCTGTGCTCAATAGGAATTGAGACCTTTTCATACTTCTAATTTATTATTAAATGTTCTACTTTGTTTGCTTTTATTTTCGAGATGCGAAGCGATCTCGAAAAATAATATCTGAGAATCTTAAACTCCTCATGGGCATGATGACCATCCAAGGAAATTCGACACCTTTGTAAAATAATGTACAAAGTCGCTACAATTGAAAAATGTCCATCATGGGAACCAAATCTAGATTTAGTAAATCGAACTCATGATCACATGATTCCTAGGCTCACATGATAATCTGTAATTTGTATGGAAAGCGGCAGCGATATATATATATATAAAAGCTATATATATATATATATATATATATATATATATATATATATATATATATATAACCGCCACCACTAAGTAAACTTCAGGTGAGACAAAATGTAAATAAAGTCATAAAAGTGATTAATCGCCACGAAGTAAACTCCAGGCGTGATGTAATGTAAATAAAGCTATAAAAGGCCACGAAGTGAACTCCGAACCCCGATGTAAATGTAAATATATATATATATATATATATATATATATATATATATATATATATATATATATATTAAAGCGAAGAACGACCGGATGTGAATCCGTGCTCATCGATATATGTCCGATGTTTTATATACATGTGTATATATATATATATATATATATATATATATATATATATATAGCGATTAAACGCACTAGATGTAAATCTAGGCTCATCGATATATGTCGATATTATTATATATATATATATATATATATATATATATATATATATATATATATATATATATATATATATATATATTATATATATATATATATATATATATATATAAATATATATATATATATCAATCGAGGCATAACTCGATAATGTTAGTCCATATATAAAATATATACATATATAAGTATATATATATACAGACATAAATGAAAACCACTTTAATCAAAGTCCTGCAAACGACATATACACGACTCTAAATGTGTATAACAATGTGTGCTAATATGAGAAGAAGGCTTTATAGAATATAAGAAGGCTTAGAGTGGGCTGCCAAAGTAGACTTCTATGACTTTAAATGGATAAACACTCAGCTCCCGTCGGATAAAAGATAGCTATATATGAGCTAACTAGTGTTTAAAGATGAGGAAACACTCAAAAGATGTGTATGCAGAGTAAAATGGATAGGGCTTCCTCGCCTTTTTCCCTCCCTCTTTCTTCTCAAATGATGACCCCAAGGGCTGTATATATATAGACGGATGGTCAGCAGGTACACCTATGGCGGTACCAAGTAGCTTGTACCAAATGATCGGTCGTGATGCATCCAAGCCTCGCGAATCTTGTTGTCTCGTAGTATGTGCACTCATGCACTGTAATGTTTGCTCAAACTTGCAGAACTTCAATCCGAGCATCCGAACGAGGTATATCTGACCTTCTTCAGACCATTTGTGTCGAGAGTTACACAATGACATGGATTAGAGGATGTATGAAGTCAGGAAGAGGGTCTATGCCCATGGTCTTAAAGATTCAAATTCTATCCAAAGTACTTTCACCAGAATAGTCACTCGATTGTCAATCCTCGATTCTTGTGGGACATTGTTGGATGTATGTATGTATGAAGTGTTGAGACTACGTGCCATTGTCGAAGGAACAAGATGACGTTTGACTCCTCACTGGGGTTATCGCCGGTTTAAGTTGAAAGTAGACGTTGCTCAGGGTTACAGCTGAGATTGGACTACTTGTTGGCATGCCTCGATATCATCTTGTTAAGATGGTAAGATGACGTTGTGACTCCTCACTGGGGTTATCGCCGGTTTAAGCGAAAAGTAAACGTTGCTCAGGATTACATCTGAGATTGGACTGCTGCTTGTTTGTATGTCTCACTGTCATCTGTAGGTGTTCCTGTCTGCCCGTTTGTTAACTCCGAGTCTAAGGTGTGTGTGCCTTGAAAGGATGTCTGGGGTTGAAGCTGATTGCATATGTTTAAAACAAGAATTTCCAGGGTATTGCTGCTGAATCGCAATGGAATCTCTTGGGGCTATCACCAAGGATGGGGTTCTTACTCTCCGATGTTATCTCTAGGATCGAACTGAAAGTCCACGTGTTATTATGCGAGATGAAATCATCTCTCTCCGGTGTTGTTTCTTGGTCTTTTTGATCTGTATATCTCTCGGGGTTATCTCCTAGATTGGAAATGACATTCCCTGTGTGTGTTCCGGGGTTTGAACTGATGTTCCCAGTTTGTGTTCTGGGTTAGAACTGATGTTCCCGGTTTATGTTCCGGGTTGGAACTGAACTCCCAGTAGTATTCAGAATGGATGTAAGCTGTCTTCCAGAGTTATCTCCGAAAAGACGAACCTACCCTCCTGCAATGTTAGTAATAGGAGCGCAGAAAATTTTGAGTTTCTACAAATGCCCCTCTTTATCATATTCATGCAATGCAAGGCATGGATAGGATAAAGAATACTAGACACTTGAAATGCAAGCAAGATAAACATGATGTTATATGTAGTAACATGATGCAAATGCATGTAAAATGCATGAATGATTGTTAGGTAATCCTGTTGGGATGACAATTAGTGATGGCTTGGACATGCGATCCAAGTCTCCAAGGATGTTGATGTTGGGCTATCACCAAAGTCTTGAATCCTAGACACTGACTTATATTCCATAGAGGTACCTCTTGTGTGTAAGAGATCTGTGGGGATAAAGCTTTGTCTGTTTGAGGATGTGTATAACATATTCCCTCACTCTTTCGGAGTTACTGCCAACAGTTTGTTGTTATCAGGGTTTCCTAATCTTCGCTAATGTGTGTATCACAAGATAAATCCCTGTTGGGTGCATTGTCAAGGCTGTTTGACCTTCATTGATGTATGTGTCAATGGTAGCATTGTGTTGTGACCCCTGCCAGGGAAGGTTGCTTCGATGGGTTTACTTTCCATCGGCTAACATAATGTTAAGGCTGCTTGACCTTCATTGATGTGTGTGTCAATAGTTGCATTGCGTTGTAACCCCCGCCGGGGACACACAAAAGTTTGAAGGATGTGCGTTGTGACCCCCGCCGGGGATACGTAGATGTTGATAACTTTGGCGTTGTAACCCCCACTGAGGAGGTTTGATATATCATGGTTTTGAATTTTAACCCCTGCCGGGGAGGTTTAATATATCGTAGTTTTACGTTGTAACCCTCGCTGGGGAGGTTTAGGGTTGTGGCCCAGCAAATGACGGCATCAGACCTTTGTGGGGTATTGCCGAGCATGATTTATGAAAGCTGAGCTCATTGGCATAGTATACCCTGCATTCAGGTGAATACCTTTGAGACGACGAGAGTTTAACTCTGACCGACGAGAAACCAGGATTTCAGGCTATTCCGCTCAATCGCGTAGCATTTTTATTCCTGATTTTGGCCTTTTCAGCTTGTGAGACCTCCTTTGCAACTCTAATTGGAGCAAACCAGAGGTGTGGGGCCCATAGAGGGGTGCCGCAGGTGTACCTACAAGAGCCGCAGGTTAGCCTGCGATCAACCGTGCCTATGTATAGGCGACTGGTTTCTTTCATAAGTCATTTTCAAGTTGTGCACAAAGGAAATCCGAGAGCTCTTCTTCAGATCTGCTGAGTTCGGGCCACTTTCTGCATATTTTGCCACCGTACAAGCGTTCTTCACTGTTGTAGAGTCCCCGAATCCGGATACTTGAAACCCGAACTCGGTACTTTACGATACCATTTCTATGAGCGGAATAATACTAATAATAATAACGATAATATAAATTATAAACTTAACTTACATTTATCAGAGTCTAATCCCAAGTACGCAACCTTTACTATATTCTTTACATGATATATAATACATATCATTAACTTAATCCAGTCTATCTATTACAAAAGATACCAATAACATATTCTGTTTACTTTCCTTTTCACTTGTTTCTGTCCGAACCTTCTAGCTTTCCACACTTAGCTGAAAACATTTAAATTAAGCAAGGATGAGCATTTGAGTGCCCAAAGAAGTATTATATATATATATATGTCGAAAGAATTTAAACGTTTTCTTTATAATATTCTTCTACAACCATCAATAGTTGTGAAGTAATCTGTACTAATAATAATAATAGCATAACAACCCTCGCTTCAAGTTTTTGAAACTGTGTATTGTCTATTTATAAGGTTTACGTGACATATCATGAACATTGTTTTCATTTTTCAAAAAGGTTAAATGAAATTCATCTATAAACCCAAGCATTGCTTACAGAACTTTGAGGGTATACAATCCATGGGCCTGTGATGATCAATACTACATTGCTAGAAACGATATTATCGTTCATCCTTTGTCCGTAAGTAAGCGTAAAAATTTTCCCATTATCGGGATGTTCATTTTACATCGGGTTTTCATAACAAAGGTCTTATATAATTCAACATATATGTATATCAAAGGTGTATCAACATGCGATAAATATAATGATTATCCAAGTGGGGACACTTGTATAATCATTTATAGAAATTAACGAATGAATATATTTATCCGAATTATCATATACTAACATGTTGATAATCAATGGGCTTATATAATATAGCTTTAACAATCATACATTAATAATAATAATATAATTTTGAAACATTCTTACACTTGTCCATTGCATAAAGAAAATGCAAAGTTAGGATACTTGCTTTGATCTACCGCTTACACTTCACGAACTTAGATTTATCTTTTCTATCACGACCTATCATTAATCAAATCATTTTACCGATTAGTATATCATAACGTAACACATAACAATGCCTATTGCGGTTGAGACATAACCTAATCACCTTATCACACATTTCAACAATCATGGTTTCACAAACAAACGTCAACACATTCCTAATCGCATTGTTACATAACCTTAACCACCATTGAATCACAAATAAACAGTTAACTAACTAAATTATCTATGTCCAGATCAATTTCTGAACCATGTCGGTCTACCGACAACTTTATCGGGTAATCATCGAGTCTATGACTCTATACAGTTATACAATATCCATTTGGATAACTTAAACACCCGTCGCACTATTTTTCATGGCCTTGTAATAATTTTTAAACAATTATTACCATTTATCATAATTTTGAAATATCAGAATCATTATTAAATGATTTAAATATCACATAATTCTATTATCATTAACATTTAATCAATATTAAATTATTAATGAAACCATTGCCAAAATATTAAAGTTATGAATAATAACTCAAAATATTCTTAACATATTTATATTACCCTTAAATGATTTTTAAAATAATTAAAATCATTATTAAATAATTACCATTAATATTAAAATATTAATGAACTATTTATTCAAATATTAAAAGTCATTAATTATAACTTAAAATATTATTAATTCATTTTTATCCCTTTTAAATGATTTTTATTAAATAAAACCATTTTTAAACTATTTATTTAATATAATTATTAAATAAATTAAATTTCATTAATCATTAAGTAAATATCATTAATATTAAATTATTAATGAAATTATTCTTTAAATATTAAAAGTTATATTTTATAACTTAAAATATCTTTAAACACTTTATTTTTCATTTAAAATGATTTTATAATATTAAAATCGTTTTTAAACTAATTTATTTAATATAATTATTAAATAACTTTAATATCATTATTAATCATTAATTAATGAAATTAACCATTAAATATTAAAAGTTATATTTTATAACTTAAAATATTCTTAAATACCTTATTATTATTTAAAATGATTTTTAATATAATAAAATCATTTTTAATTTATTTATTTAATTCATTTAATAAATAACTTAACTATCATTAATATTAATTTATTAATGAAAATTATCACAAAATAATAAAAGTTACCAAAATAACTCAAAATATTTTATAACACAATAATATAATTTTTCATGATTTTCATGAATTAAAACTATTTTTAAATAATTTATCTAATATTGTAATTAAATAAATTAAATACTTCTTTCATTCCAAAAATATTAAATATTTTCGAAATATGCCCAAAATAATTAAAAACTATTTTCAGAATTTATTATGTATTTTTAATAATTAAAAAACATTTCTATAATTTTTTTTATTAATTTCCAGAAATTATAAATAAAACTGTCACTAAAGGGCTATAGCGACACTTTCTGTCGCTATAGGTGTTCTTGAGGATTTCCAGAAATGCATGACAGTGTGCTAGGGGGGTGGTTTGACCGGTTATATCTCTTAGGATAATGTGTTTCTGGACTTCCAATTGATTTCATATTGTAGTATTCTTGTAATACTACAACTACATAACAAGATTCGTGGCTAAACATCATCAGATCAGAGAGATTTAAGCTCTCCAAAAACCTGACAACGCTGTTCTTCAACATTCTGGGTTTAACAGATTTCGAGGTGCCTACTTTGAGTCCTTATAACTTGATGTTCATGTAACCTTTGTATGATATATCAACTTTAGTTTGTAGAAAGCATGTAGGACTACAATTACAAATTATCATAACACAAAAACATCAAAACATCAGCAAGATCTGGCCGGTCAAAGTTAGACACGGACACTTTAAAAAATTTCGGGTTGATGAATTTGTGATTCTGATCGGCCAACGGATTTGACCGGCTATAACTTCCGATCTACAATTGATCAGTCCTTGATTCTTTTTGCATCTTAAAGAGCACATTCAGACTTACATGTTACAACCTTTAAACATCAAAAACAATGAAAACACACGGATTCATAGGATCTGACATTTGGCTGTAAAACGAAAATTTTCCCATTTCCAGATTTGCTAAAAATTCAAAATCATGAACATTGATGTTATGGGTCATGGATTTAACAACCCAGAACATCAATTGACACCCTATTACACAACTTTCAACAATCAATTGCAACATTTAACAACAAATCGAAGGATTTCTAGAATTAGGGATTTTATACCTTTCTTTGATCCAATCTTTGATTTTCTGATTTTGTTGTTTCTGATTTGATATGGGTAAACGTGGGGCTTGATAATGGGTCTAAAACACTTCTATATTTCGTGGTTTGAGAGAAAAATGGACTTGGTTGAGTGTTGTGAAATTTTTAGTAAACAAAATCATTTCCTCTCTCCTCCAATCTATATATAGGCCACAAGATTCATGTATGTGATGCTAGAGGCTTGAATTGCTGGCATTTAGAGAGCATGTGGAGTTGGTGGAGTTAGTATGAGTTGGTTAACAACTCAACCTAAATGTCAAAACCTAGTATTTAGCCTAAATAATACAACTAGGGGTATAATGGTCATTTAGTTTGTAATTTTAAGGGCAACCATGTAATCCTTGTAAACCCTTAGGGTTTAGGGTTTGAGCCAAGTTAGCAAAATTCTAGGATTTCCAAAATTAGGATTTAGCAACTAGGGTTTATAAAGAAAATAAAATTATTTTAGTTTCTAAAATTTAAAAATTAAAATTTGTTAACTAGATTAGGTTAATAATTAAATTATACAAGAACATTAGGGTTTAATACCCTTATTCATATTAACCTTGCCAATTAAGCAATTAGTGTTTACAATTTCAATAATTAGGGTTACCATAAGCAAATTAGGGTTTCTAGCAATTAAATTAGGGTTCTATATTTTAGGGTTTTAATTTACTAATTAGATTTATTTTAATTAACAATTAAAGTCTATCACACGTGTTATTAATTATAGTAACACAATTCTTGACAGATCAAACCTCCGGTTTAGGTTTCCGGATTAGGGTTTTCATTCATAGTTAGGGTTTTCTAATATCTAGAAAATACAAATATAAACTAAGGTTTTAAATTTAATAATTAGGGTTTCCTAATTAGCATACCATGAAGTAACACACAACATATATCACACAACACAGTTATATAATAGCCTTAAATTCACGATTTGAGTTTTAAATTAGGGTTTTCCCACGATGGCTTAGGGTTTTCAAATACGCACCATTATACATCATAATTGACCAACCATTGTCGGGTCCACATACATACATATATATATATATATATATATATATATATATATATATATATATATATATATAGTATTATTATCATTATTCCTCATCTCGAACCAAAATTAGGGTTTATTAGACTAGTATTTAGGGTTTATAAAAATATTATTAGGGTTTAGTTGTAATATAATAAAACTGTTTCCACACACATTAACATTACACATATAATCATACATATATCTGAATAACGACAAATAATAATAGAATATTATTATTCTCATTCCTTGATCAAAACTTAGAAATTAGGGTTTGGATTCCATATCGATTTTATCTTTCATATATAACCTTAATAATTAAGTTAAAATAATTAACTTAACTATTACGAAATAATTTCATATAATAAAATAAGTATTATAAAAATCATATCATATATTATTTAAATAATATAATTATCCTATTTCCTTGGAAATTAAAATTAAAAACATTTTTACTATAAAATTAATTATTATAAGAATATAATTTATAATGAAAATTATTCATAATCATTCATGCAATAAATATATTTTATATTCATCACATAATTACTTACGTAATACCTTTCATGCATTCTTATAAATAAAATATTCTAAAATCATTTCATATATTTATTTATATTTTCCTAGAAAAATAATTAATAACACATTTCCAATAAGGAATTAATTAGTATAAAAATATAATTGATAATAATCAATAATTCTAAAAAAATTTATTTGCAATACTTAATGTAATAAATAAATTTTATTTATCACACATATAATTATAATTACACATTACCTTGACACATATCATTCATATTTATTTTAATAAATAAAAAAAAAAATTATACGCAAAATTTATGATTTATTTATATAGAAAATATCGGGTTGTTACAACTGTCCTGGTAACACATGCATGTATTTTTTTCCAATTTCTGTCCATTGGAAAATGACTTATCACATGAAATGCATTTAGACACATAGTAGTGAATATGAATGCTGATATGACTTGATAAAAAATATTCAACATAGCAAATGTTAATATTAAACCATGCTGAACATAATAATGTGAAAAAATTTGACTTTTGAAATAGTCAAATTGGCCCCTTTTACTGTCATTTCTTATCCTATTTGGGGACAAATGAGTAAAGGTAGACAAGCAAAATAATCCTGGTAATTAGAATACATTTACGGATTTTTTTACTGCAATATATTAATGTATATAGGATGTATATGACTATGTACATGTGTGCTACTGAATGGCCACCTAGTCATGCCTATGTGCATGTGGATAGTCCCATTTACAAAGGGGGCTATGGAAAATTTTTCCCAAAATGTAGGTATTGGGTAGTCATGCATTTTTAACTCTACTGTAGATGTATGTTAAAACAATGCATGTATGCAGTAATCATAGAATGCATTTTGAAAAGACTCCAGGTAAGAAATTACCAAACCCTTTCTGAGGTGATTTAGAGACTTGTTATCCAGATATCAGCCGAGTAGTTCCCGCAGGACCACTTCTGGTGTATGGAGGAGGGCTTTTGAAGAGCCTCAACATCGTTCTATTAGACAGCCTCATCATTTGGCGGAGGCGGTGATACGTCTTATTCAGATTGAAGTGCCGAATGTCGAGGACGAGGAGGAGGATGCACCGATTGAGGTTCCTGCTCCTGCTATATGTGTTCCCCATAGGGAATTTCCAGGTATTCAAGTGGCGAACCCAGATATTCTAGGTGACTTGAGTAGGCATCCTTCAGTTTACCTGCATGAAAATGAGGTATGAAGTTAGATCTTTAATCTTCCTTATTTCCTATTGATGAGGAGTCAAGGAGTCGATGTTGATCTTCATTTGATGTAGGTTCTTGGCTTCACACACGACCTCGAGGAAATCGGTTTAGCATCCACTCTATGTATCGGGCCTTGCATGATGACTATAGAGCGATCGATCGTCCATGGTGGGGATTCGGGAGATTCTTCTCTATTCTACCCGTCATTTGTCCCTCAGGGGTTACCTCGGGGCATTATCGAGCGATGGTTCCACCGAACTTCGATCCTCCATTTGATGGTTTGTGAGGTGATGATGACGTCGATGGATTAACGGTTTATCATAGGTATGGAGTTTGGAGGGGCCGGTGCCTTGCACGTTGGATATTACCCTCTTCCGTCGGATCCTTGTTGGGAGTTCGAGTGGAAGCGCTTTCAAGGCGGGGCTGTTCGTCTGAGTCCTTTAATACCGTAGATGCTATGGCGAAATTTGTTGAGTGAGCCCATACCCGATGATGTGAGATTCAGGGATCACATTCTCCGATGATTGTTCCTGATGATCATTAGGGGCTGCTTCATAGCAGATAACTCTTCTACGGTGTCCTTCGCTTTGATCAGCACCACTAGACACGTGGACCGTATAGGAGAGTATGATTGGGGTTCCTACACCTTTGCCTACTTCCTCAGGGGAATGCGCATGCGATCGCAGGGCTTGACCGAGGCGTGGTTAGGAGTCTACCCGTTTCTGCTGGTGAGTGTTTCTCTTATCTTTTCCTATCTACAGGTTAAGAGTGTTGACTGACAGCAGATGTTTGCCTTTGTGTTGGCAGTTTTGGGCCTGTGAGAGGCTTCCATGTTTGCATCCTGTGAGTGTGTTAGGTTTAGACACCTATCCACGAGGACGGCGATGACATCATTCTATACTGGCGGAGGTCCCTGTTGCTGAGGGTTTCACTCATTGTCGCCTACAGCTGGAGCTATTGACAGCCGATGTCATCACATGGAGTCCCTACTCTGGAGAGCATTTGGGAGTTAGTTTTGAGGATGGGTACCCGACTGGAGTAGAGTACGTCATTTCCACCCGCAGGATTCCTCTATTTACAGATGGAGGATGGGAGCTCTATTTAGGAGAGTGTGTTATTAGGAGCACTACGGGAGAGATTCATATGCCGATCTTGCCTCCTGCCAGACGTTATTGGCCTATTTCGCAGTCACCCGTCATTGACATCCCATTGATGGGGATTGACGATTTTACATTATCAGAGGGCCCTATTCTCGTGGAGATGTTCCAAAGATTGGTGGATCCTCTCATACCATTAGAGCTCAGACCCGCGCCACATAATTTATGGGGGTTATGGTCCCAGGATCCGTGATGATGACAGATTGGTTACCCTGTGTCAGAGATCCGACTCATGTGACACAGATTGACAGATTGACCCGGCAGCTGGACCGATCACATCTTTTCATTCGGCATTTGGGTAGAGATCCTGCAGAGGTAGATACTTTTGATCCTTCCACTCAAGGCCGGTCCCTCGGTGACCCATATGGTTTTGCTTGCAGAGATCCTCCTTTGTATCGGCCTGACATCCTTGTAGATAGAGATCCAGTGACTAAGGAGAAGTTACATCAGGTAGACAGTATCGATGATGTAGACATCAACACTTTTGACTTTTTCTGATGTATTTCTTGCTATCTCTTTTGATAGGCCTCTGTTGTATGTTGGGTAGCTTCGCCCCATTTCCCTGTATTTTAGCTGTACAGAGATGTATTAGATGATGATATACTTAGGAATGTATGCACTATTTTCCATTCCCTATATCATATTGCCATCTATTGTATCATGCATGTTATTATGTTATGCATATGTATGTATGTCCAGAGATATTCAGCATTGACCCCTGGATGGTCTTATGACACGGCCCATCTGAGATGTCTTCTTGACGATTAAGTCAGTATTGATCATACCCCACCATTTGTGGTGGTAGCTGGTATGCGCTCATGGTATGATAGTATATCACCATCAGATATGGTGATCATAGATGATTTGTTATAGCATACTATGACCCTGTTGATGTTTTAGGTTCCCACAGGATTTGTAGAGGGTATGCTAGAACACTGGGTATCGGAGAGGCGATTTTTCCGATTTGGGACCCGGAGTTGACTCCTACTTTGGAGGAGTATGCACGGTTGATGATCTTCTTGTTGGACCGACCTTCCTTGCATGCATATGGCTATTGGAGACATGAGCGGGCGGATTCATGACCCTCACTTTGGATTGAGGCGTAGAGTGGTCCGGGACGAGATTACATCCAACCATGTGATATCCCAACGTTTCTGTTTGACATGTTTAGCTCGAGGACGACTATGCACGGCATTAGGGATTTCACCACACCGGAGGATCTTTGGCGTTCAAATTTAGAGTAGATGTCTTTCGCTTCTATCGTATTGTCATACGTCTTCATGCCATGCAGTACATGGATGAGTTTGGTTATCGGCGTCATTATGGCGGTGAGAGCTCTCGGGGAGGGTCATACCATTGTCTGGATGATCATTGCGAGAGACTCGAGGTCGACTACATCTTCTTTGCACATATTCGGCGAGGAGTGTATCTGAGTAGCTTCGGTCATCTTTGTATGTGTGGTTTATGTCACACTTGAGATCGATTAGCACATTTAGACGGCAGTGGTTTTGTTTCACCCATGATATAGCCATGTCGTACTCCTTTCAGCCTGCGGAGTGTACAGATGCTACATCGTGGTCAGTTTTTCTGGCAGGGATTAGGGATCCATTTGCCATATTGCCATGTTCAGGGCTTAGTTCACCCTACAGCTTCATTACTCATGCTCCGGGCATAAATTATCTCCCTTTGGCTGGATTGAGGGGCATGATCACTTACCAACCATTGGCCGTGATGTGTCAGTTTGACCAGTTTCAGGATTTTCATCCGTATGAGGGGGCAATGAGTCAGCATTTCGCGTCACACCGTTTATCAGTGGAGGATAGATCCAGTTTGTATGCCTGTTGGGATCAGTGAGAGCTGGCTGAGTTTTCTGTCAGTCATCCAGGTTGTTCTGCAGAGTATTCCGCATGGATGGAGACAGAGACTGGATCGGCTACGACAATATCCACAGTGTATGGGATTGATTCTGACGATGAGGAGCCTATAGAGGAGGCTGTTATTCCCATCGATGACTTGGCTGTTGAAATTTGCATGACATTTGTGATGGATTCTCCCACCCAGTGCCATTTGTTACTCGATGATTCGGCACAACATTTGGAGCGAGCTTACATCCGATGACCTATGATAGAGATCGAGGCTAGGGCGCGATGTTGATGACTCTTGATGAGAGAGATCTTTGCTTTCTGTTAGAGAGGGATAAGGCTAGATCAGCCAGGGATGCATTGATTGGGGAGTGGAATGTCGCCTTATCTGCTAGGGATGTGGCCATTGCAGATAGTACCTCCATTAGATCCTAGATGACTGTTAGTCTTGCCGACATGAGTGCTTACATTGATGAGCATTATGCCACCATGCAGTTAGTCTCTGATCTGCTAGCTCGTGTACATACCCTTGGGCAGGAGCTTGTAGTGCTACCTCCGTCTTCGAGAGGGATGCTATTTAGATCTGATAGTCCTCATACACACAGATCTGTAGATAGCGTTGTATTTTCCTGCACAGGCTAGCTTAGCCATTTTGTCATGTACAACACAGATGTATATATCAAGCAGTATTATGTATGGCAGAGAAATATATTTTGATTCACTTCCCTTTTAGTTATGCCTTGATACTTGCATGATATTTGCCTGTTTCTTTAGGACCTTGTGATCTTGATGAATTCTGAACTTATCCTTGATAGATGGACATTGAGACGTCGCAAGATCTCTTAGAACGGATCATTGAATTCATTAAATCCCTACCATCTTTGGTGTCTTGGGACTGGTATCTGTATGGAAAAGTGGAGACGAGGGTGGTTTCTTCCACTCTGAGATTTACCGCACCACAGATGGTCGCCAGTACTTCTATTTGTGAGAAGCCTAGTTAATTCCATCTCTTATGGGTTGGTATTGCTCTTCGAGGCACGATCGCAGCTTAGATGGTCACCGAATATTCTATTTGTGAGAAGAGGTTGGATAATTCCATCCCTTTGATCTGAAACCGATGAAATGGGGCAAATTGAAGGTAGATCCCAGTACCGTGTGACAAGTATGTTGTTCTGGTAGGGGTTAGACTGCACCATGAATGGTCACGCCTATGTACTCCTATTGAAGAGGAGATCAAGTCTGCGTGTAGTTTCGAACACAGGTGTAAGAGTTTCAACAAATGCGGAAGGCGGATGGGTGTAGAAGTATTTTTGTTGTTTTGTTGTTTTGTAGAGAAATGGAAGAAATGTTTTTGTTGTTTTTTCTTTATTGCGGTAGGACCATAGAGAATATGGTTGCCTCACGCACCCGGTGTATCGTGGAGATCGGTCGGCGTAGTTAAGCCCTCAAGATGAATTGAGGCGAAGAGAAGTTTGAATCCCATGCGAGGCTATCTCATGCGGGGAGAAGAAAGTTTGATCCCATAATGGGGACAAACTGCAGGTATGAAAAAGTTTGATCCCGTGCTCAGGATAAACTACAAGCGTAGAAAAGTTTAATCCCGTCTTCAGGATAAACTGCAGGCGTAGAAAAGTTTTATCTTGTCTTCAGGATAAACTGTAGGCGTAGAAAAGTTTAATCCCATCTTTAGGATAACCAAAATTGTGAAAGGTTTGAAATGAAGTGATACCAGGCTGCTGGTTTGAAGTGTATGTTTCCCTGAGGGGAAGAAGAGTATTCAAAAAGGAAAGGGTTCAAAACAAGAATGACTGGTGATTTGATGATCAAAACCAGGATGTTTGTTTGATGGTAACTTCAGACATAGTACCGTTTCACGGTGTCCGAGTTGATATGCTATGGAAATTCATCGCCATCCATTTCCTGCAATCTGAGAGCACCTCCTGTCAATACTTCCTTGATAACAAATGGGCCTTCCCAGTTAGGAGTGAATTTTCCCTTAGATTGATCTTGGTTGTCAATGATCTTCTTCAAAACCAAGTCATGTTGTTTGAACTACCGTAGTCAGACTTTTCTATTGTAGGATCATGCGATCCTTTTCTGATATAACTGACCATAGAAGATAGCCGCAGATTGCCTTTCGTCTATTAGAGATAATTGGTGATACCTGTCTTGCACCCATTGGTCTTCATCCAACTAAGCATCCATCAATACTCTGAGGGATTCCATTTCTACTTCTATGGGGAGCACTGCTTCCATCCTATAGACAAGTGAGTAGGGGGTTGCCCCAGTGGAAGCACGCATATAAGTTTTGTATGCTAATAAAGTCAGAGGCAAGAGATCAGGCCATCCTTTATTATTAGCGGACATTTTTTGCATGATCTTTTTGATGTTTTTATTAGCCGCTTCAACAGAACCATTAATCTTTGGACGTTAGATGACGGATTTGAGATGTTTGATGTGGAATTTTCTGCATAACTCATCCATCATTTTGTTGTTGAGGTTCTTAGCATTGTCTGACATAATGACCTCTGGTTGTCCATATCAACAGATGACATTGTTTCTGATGAAAACAATGATAACTTCTTTAGTCACCCTGGGGAAGGATGCTGCTTCTACCCATTTGGTGAAGTAGTAGATCATGGTGAATATTAATCGATGTCCATTACTGGCTTTGGGCTCGATGGGCCCGATCACGTCCATTCCCCACATTGAGAAGGGCCATGGCGAACTCATATTGTGGAGTTCCCTTGGAGGGGCATGGATAGTATTCCCATGAATCTGGCATTGATAGCACCTCTTGACATGATCATCACAGTCAGTTTTGAGTGTAAGCCAATAATGCCATGTTCTGAGGATCTTCTTGACAAGTAGGGGTCCGCTCATGTGAGGGCCACATACTCCACCATGGATCTCATCCATGAGTCTCTGAGCTTGGTCTTTGTCAAGACATCTGAGGAGATCTAATCCTGGATCTCTTTTGTAAAGTGCATCTCCGGTCAGGTAGAATTTCATAGTAAGTTGATGAATCCGCCTCTTCTCAATTAGGCTCGCCTTAGTGGGTGTAGATCCATCTCATAGATACTCCTTGATGTGCTAATACTAAGGGTTCTGGATGGGAGGTAGTTCATCCGATACTTCTCAATGTAATTCCCATAGATCGGGCTTTTTGCAGAAGCAAGCGTGATGTTTGGCATGTTTTCCTTGTCGGATATATGTAAACCAGGGAGGCCAACATTGCTAATGCATCTGCAAAATCATTCTATTACGAGGAATGTGTAGAAAGGAGATTTCTTCAAACTCCAAAGCCATCTCAAAACTTGCCGATGGTAAGGCGACAAATGTAATTCTTTGGTTTGATAGATTCACGTGGATTGTCGATTACCAATTTGGAATCCCCAAAGACGATTAACTTTTGATGCCCATTGAACGGGAAAGTTTTAGCCCCATGATACAACCTTCATACTCAGTTGTGTTGTTGGTGCTGACAAACTGCAATTTGACGGCGACGGGATACTGCTCCCCCGTACCGGATATTAAAACTGCTCCAGCTCTAGAGCCTTCTGAATTAACAGCTCCATCAAAATACATTTTCCACGTACGACATGTATCATACTGATGTTGTAGTTGAATTGTCATTACTCCTTCATCAGGAAAGTATGTTTCTAAGGGTTTGTAATCCCTTACAGGTGCGGTGGCCAGTTGATCCGTAATTCCTTGACCTTTGACAAACTTTTGCATCACAAAGACGATGTCAAATTGCTGTAAGATCAACTGCCATTTGGACAGTCGACAATTCAGTATGGGCTTACTGAACACATACTTGAGAGGATCCATTCGGGATATGAGATGGGTTGTGTGACCATGGAGGTAATGTTGTAACCTCATGGATGCCCATGCTAAAGCACAACACGTCTTCTCAATAAGAGTGTACTTGTGTTCATTGATCTTTGAATCTTTTCTTTGAGGTAATAGATAGCTCGTTCTTGGCCTCTATTGTTTTTTTTTACCAAAGATGCAAAGCCCATGGCATTGTCATTTATGGACGGTACACATGAAGCAGGGAGCATCATCCACAGGTGGTATCGGTTTTCTTTGATTGTGAGGAAGGCTTTACGACACTCATCATTCTATTTCATGGAGGAGTTCTTCCTTAACAACTTGAAGATTGGCTCACAGGTTGCTGTGAGTTGAGAAATGAATCTGCTAATGAAGTTGATCCTTCCCAAAAATCCCCGTATTTCCTTCTCTATCTAAGGAATGGGCATTTCCTTGATGGCCTGGATTTTGGTAGGATCCAGTTCAATCTCTTTGTGGCTGACTAGGAAACCTAGCAACTTGTCTGACTTAACACCAAAGGCACACTTGGCGGGATTCAACTTCAAGTTGTACTTACACAACTTGTTGAAAAGTTTTGTGAGATGGTCTAAGTGGTCATCCTCCTTCCAGGATTTGACAATGATGTCATCCACGTAGATCTCTATCTCCTTGTGCATTAAATCGTAGAAAAGAGCCATCATAGCTCGCTGATAGGTTGCCCCAGCGTTGATGAGGCCGAATGACAACCGTCTGTAACAAAAGGTTCCCCGAGGCGTGATGAAAGTAGTTTTCTCACGATCTTCCTCAGCGACCATAATTTGATGGTACCCCGCAAAGCATTCAGCAAAGGAGTACATGCCGTATTGAGCAGTATTATCAATAAGAATGTGGATAAAGGGCACAGGAAAGCTATCTTTAAGGCAAGCTTTGTTCAAATCCCGGTAATTAATGCAGACTCGCGCCTTTCCTCCTAGTTTAGGCACGGGAACAATGTTGGATATCCACTCCGGATATGTAGACACCATGATGATGCCAGCTTGAAATTGTTTCACAATTTCTTCTTTAACCTTTAAACTCCACTCAGGTTTCAATCGCCTGAGTGTTTGCCTAACTAGCTTGAATCCTTCTTTAATGGGAAGGCGATGAAGAACAATGTCAGTGGACAAACCCACCATATCTTCATGAGACCATGCAAACACATCCTAGAATTGGGTTAACAGTGCAACCATGTCATTCCGTTGATTTGTGGTAAGGTCTGAACCAATCTGGATTAGCTTAGGGTTGTCTAAGGTTCCGAGATTGAAAGGAGTGGTTCGATCAAGATTGGGTTTGGGTTTGTCTGCGACCCATTCCTTAATCTTTTGAGGTGTCTCAATGTCCTCTTGGATGTCCATCAAGTATGAATCCAACTTTGTATCAAAGTTACAGCCCTTGTGAAGAGAAGGCACCTTATCAGCAAGTACATGCACATCTAAATTCAGAGTCCTTAAACAAAAGATGCTTTCACTTAATATATGCAATTGTTCGATCATACAAAAGTGTTAGCATGTACTTGATAAATTAACTGCTAGTGCTTTAAAGGAAAGCAAGTAATTAAAGTTATCTATAGGGCAGATGGATTTTCTTCCCATTTTACCCTCGTCGACCAATGCATGGAGTACTGCTCCAATTGTCGAGGGAAAAGTCCTAATAGACTGCAGTGATGGAAGGATCGTCATTGTCCTCCTTCTCCCGAATGATAACCATGACATCTGGGCAATCATCGTCTGGGGTGTATCTGTTTGTATGTTCATCATGAACAATGATGCGAATACCTCTTTTGCTTTGATTGCCATTAGTTTTGGAAACATCATGGCCACAATATGGGCTGGAACCTTTATTGGAGATTGCATTAACTCATGAGGTAAAGATATAGAAAATCGTTATGCGGCGGAAGCTTGAGGAACCTGCTTGTGCTTATGAGGAACCTGCTTGTGCTTATGAGGATTCCTATGGCTGGAACTGGCAGAATAGCCTAGTCCGATTGTTCTGATTTGACTGAACATTTGGATAGGGTGCTTAATACCCTGCTTATCTTTACCAAGCCCTTGTCTAGGTTGATGACCCAATAACATCATTTATTGAGTGGCCAGCATAACCTCGGCAGAAATCTTGGGTACGGGAAATGGCGCTCCAATAGAATGGTATTACGTGTTACTCACTTCCGAGTATGGAAACCGGTAGGTTCAACTTCAATTGAAGCTAATAATTGGTAGAGCTCCTTGTTCAGGACAATCTGGCTCAGCGTTGATAGTGACTAGACTATTGTTGATAATGTATTTGAGTTATTGATGTAAGGTGGAGGGAACAGCTCCAGCCATGTGTATCCATGGTCTCCCCAAGAGCAGGTTGTATCCTATTTCTATCTTGAGGACATGGAAAGGTACATTGAATGTATTGGGACCAATCTCAATTGGCAATTCAATCTTTCCAACGGAATTTCACAGGGATCCATCAAAAGCTCTGATGACCGTATGGCTGCTTTGGATCCGCTTGAGATTGATATTCATCTTTACCAAGGTGGAATAAGGACAGATATTTAGAGATGAGCCTCCATCTATCAATACTCCTGCTAGCATGTACCCGGAAGACAAAACTGCAATATGCAAAGGCTTGCAATGACCTGTCCCTTCGGGAGGTATGTCATCATCAGTGAAGGATATCACATTGTTGTTGAAAATGTGATCAACCAAATGTTGAAATATTTCCATACCCACTGATTTTGGCAAGTAGACTTCTTCTAAAACCTTCAATAAGATCTTCCGATGATCCTCGTGAAAAAACCAAATCGATGTCGAAAATCGGTGTGGAGCTTCTCATGAAGCTTAAAACCACTTTGGCTTCATGTGGCCCATAAATACAGAGAGAATTTTTCAATCTTCTCCACGGGCAAATTACCCTTTGTTTTGCAAGTAGGTTTGACAACCCATTGAGGAAGGTATAGTGGATTTTCCTTCAACACTGTAGCAGTAGCATGAGACGTGGATCCTTCAGCTTCTCCATAATTCCATGGAACTTTGTGTAAGCTGACAACAGGATATTGTGGTCTGAAAGGTAAAGGAATTAGCTCTGGTTCGGCCACTTTCAAAGGATTGTCAGCTCCTTTGAGTTGAATTGGTTGTATGGGAAATACTTTGACAGTCTCATCATCCACTTCGGATATAAGCCATCTTGATCCCTTCCATTTGGTAGGATATGCATTCCCACCCTTGAGTTGCATGCGGTGTAATCATCTGCTATTATTTGCGGGACACCACTATCAATAAGATTACGAATGAGATGGCGGAGTGCCCAAAGATTCTTCCGTGTCTTGATGTGCTGCGAGAATGTGAATGATATTGACACATTTCATCAGGATTGAACCGCCCTGAGCGGGGATTGATGGGAGGGAGAAGGAATGTAATTCTTTCTTCGTTGATCAACATTTGAAGTATCTCCTTCATAGATTGGCCCAAATAGGTGAATTCCCTCCGATTGGAAAAATCCCGATGGGATTTAGCATTTGCTCTCTTTGCAACCTTATCCTCCATAGCTTCGTTTTCTGAAGGTGTTGATGGATCATTTACAATAAATGGAAGGAGATAGGCATGCTCCTGCCTGATTAATTGGCGTGTGACTTGATGCTCGTGGGTCACTAGTTCTGCCAATTGCTCAATTTATCTGCAAAGAGCTTTCATTTTTCATTCCATGGTAAACTAGAACTTGCATAATCCCATTTGTCAACAAATACTCTATGATGGGTTGGGATGATTCGCCATTAAATTGGAACCTTGTGCGAGTGCTCCAACCGATCATGTTGACCTCTTCTTCTTTGTGTTGAGGAAAAGGGTTGTCTTGCATGAGAGGTTGATCTGGTCTAGTGACCACGATCTCACCGTTGTCTATTAGATCTTGCATCTTATGTTTCAAGGCCCAAAAATCTTGAGTATCATGTCCAGGTGCCCCGACATGATAAGCACACTTCTAAGTAGCATTAAAACCCCTCCCATTAGGGTTGGCTGGTGGAAGAAGCTGTGTAATTTTCTTCTGAGCAGTCAGAAGAGCAAGAATATGCTCAAGCGAGTCCCCTAAGGGTGTGAACATTCGAGGTCGCTTTACTTCTCAACTTTTAGGCAATGGAGGGTTTGAAGATTGTGCTGGAAAAGGGGAGTAGTTTCTCCTCTGTATAGGCATGCTTTGATTGCCTTTTTGTCCTTGTAGTATCAAGGAAACATCCTCCTCTTTCTTTTTATGGACCCTCCGGGGGTTGTTTCCATAAGATCCAGACTGGATGTGCTCAGCAACAGCTTTAAGAGCGGTTAGGTCTTGAATTTTACCGGAATTCAATCCCATTTCAGCCATCTCGCTGTGTTTGATCATTTTAGATAATGGTTTGCCAATACCAGCTAGAACTCTTTCATAGAAAGGAGCTTCCTGTACATCTATGAAGGTCATGACCATTTCTAATTCTGTCATGGAAGGAATAACATGAGCAGCAAGGCGCCTCCACCATTGAGCGTACTCTCTAAATGACTCATTAGACTGTTTCTTGACCTTGGTAATTTGGTACCGGTCAGGAGCCATCTGAGATTGAAAACTGTATTGAGTAAGGAAGGCGTGAGCCAGCTCTTCCCAGCTATGGATCTTTGAGTTGTCTAATCTGATATACCTTGAATGGGCTTCTCCAGTTAAACTTTTATGAAACAACTGCATTCGGAGCTTTTCATTTTCTGCGTAAGACCCAAGTTCTCCAATGAACACTTTTAAATGTGTATAAGGATCCCCTCATCCGTCATATTTCTCAAAATCAGGGGTCTTGAATTTCTCTGGATATTGAACACCAGGGAATATACAAAGGTCTGTATATGAAACACTGTCATGTGTTCCAATCCCTTTGAGAACGCGGATGGTTTCCTCCATTTGGAGGACCTTCTTCCTGATATCACCGGTGTCTGGATCTCCTTTAAGATGGGTGTTTTCAGGGTCTTTGTTGGTCGTATACAACTGATGTTCTAGAATTGATTTTTTCAGCCCTTGAACTCCTCCTTGTGTAGAGGATTTTGTATGTGTAGGTATCTTCGTACCCTGAGTGGACTGGTGCAATTCTTTCAGCAGAACGGCCAAGTCTGTAATTTGTTTACTCAATTCATCAAATTCTTCTCGGGAAACAGGATTAGACTGGTCAGAAGAAGACATGATTGGCTGTAGGCCTATGGCCTTTGAGCGGGTAACAGGCCCAATTGCTTCCCTACAAAAGACTTACGTAGTAGTCTTATGGTATTGCAAATGTTATCATAACATGTCCGTTTAGGAATTTTGTCCTGCAAAACAGGTTGTTAATTGATAACATGTTATGCATGCACAACTATTCTTCATATTTTCCATTACATATGGATGAACATGGAATAAAATTAGAAGTAAATGCGTTTACAAGTAATTGAAAAATGGAAAGTATGAAGAGACTTTCCTCAGCGTTTAGTTTATCAGAGGTTGACCTATCTTAGGGTTTCTCTCGCGGCTTTTTGGCATGAAGGTTCCCAGATCATCGCAATTTACTCGACGGGAAGTTAATCCAGTCTTTCAACGGGAGCGAATCTGGGTGGTGCCTTTCCTGAGCCCCGAGGAATTATTCTTCCCATGAGTCTAGTAATCAAACACCGACAGGATAGCCTCCTGATGGAGGAACCACACAACATACATTCACATACAACGTTCTCACTGTTTATACAAAATGATGACATGTGCGAAGCACTAATATCACAGATAGATATTTAGCAGTGCAGTAAATAAAGATGCATTCGTACACATTCATCAAAAATGTAAATGCAACATTCACACACAAGCATATAACAATTTTGAAAAGCTTTTAATAGTGGCTTAAGCCCTCTTTGTGATAACCCGGGATTTCGAATAATTAAAAATTTACGAATAATTTTTTTTTTATTATTAACATTGACTGTTAATAAGGTTCTGTGTATCTGTGATACGAATTTTAAAAAATTAGTCAATTTGTGTATTGACTGAGAAAATAGAGTAGAGTTGTGCTTAACAACTTTAGAAACCCTAACCCTAATTTTCGGATAGGGATTCGGTAGAAAATATAATTAAAATAATTATATTGCTAATAATGTGTTTGTGCTGTATGTTGGTTATGTTGATCAATAATTGATCGGATAAGGTTTGTATTTAATAAACCTTAATAAGGGATTTAAAACCCTAATCTTAAATTTAGAAAATAAATTGTACAATCAAAACCCTAATTGTACGCCGGGAAACCCTAATTTCAAAATCGGAAATTGTAAACCCTAATTAGGCAACCCTAATTTTTATTAGCATGCCTAAAGTGTTTGTTAAACTTAAATATGATTAGAAAACTCTAATTATATTTTTGTATGTTAAATTTCTATTTTAGAAACCCTAATTTTTATTTTAGAAAATTTATTTTTCTAATTAAACCCTAAATTTGCAAATTTTGGGAATTAGAATTTTTAGACCTAAAGGGTACAAAACCTAAACCCTAGATTGGCCAAACCCTAAACCCTAAGGGTTTCATCTAATGCAAAAATCTAGAAAAAATTGGAAATGACCATAATGCCCTTTTTAGTTACTAAATTGGCTAACTTGTATTATTGGTCATGACTTTAGTTGTTGAGCTAACCACTTGACTTTGTGACACAAGAAATCCAGCAAATCAGCAGCCAAAAAATCGTCCAAATGATCAGCCAATGCAACATCAAGCATTATATATAAGTTTAGAGAGAGAAAATGTCCATAATTTAGACATTTTGTAAACTTAGCTCTCACCAACTCTTTCCCATACAAGACCTCCGAAAATTAGAAGTATATCGGTCCTAAATTCAGTCCATAGATCAACCAATAACAGATTTGAGGATTAAGATCAAGAATCGAAGCTAGAAAGGTAAAACCTACTTTTATTTTTGATCCATGTTGCTAAGACAGAGTTCATGTTTATGTGTTTAGATTAATGCTAGAGGATGTTTTATGTTGATCTATGTTGATCAAACATATATCCATAGCATCAAAGTGCTTTAAATTGGTGTTTTTCAAAAACTGTCAAGAACACGATCTGTGGTCTGACAAGTTAATGTCAGGTGCCATAGATCCGTGCCTGTGTTTGAGTTTTCTTGTTTTATTGTTTGGATCCGTAGCCTGGCATATGGTCTTTAATCTGCAAGTGGTAGAATAGCTATTAGGTGTCTGGAATTAAAGTTATTTTAGGTCAAACAACGTTGACCGAAGTTGACCAGACGAAAATCTGGGCAACCCAGAAATTTAAAACAGCTTCTGACAAGATTTTGTATTGTCCGAATCTGTCAGTCTGTTTAGTTTTTGATGTTGTTTATTGGTACATCTTGTAGCTGGTTATGTGTACTATAAATGGAAGTCTTTATATCACTTATAAATGCAACGGATCGATCGTGACGAGTGGTCAAAGTAGATCACTTGGTCTGTTTTGATGTTTTCTGGAAAACCCAGAAAACGGTATGAACTCCGTTCATCGAGTTTGACCGGGACTAATCTAGCGGTGTGATGTTGGTTAAATGATCATTGATTTGTACATGTTCCTTGACATGCGTACTTCACAAATTTGAACCATCAAACCACTTAAAACATGAACAGAAGATAGATTCGATTAAGCTTGAAAGTGATCACTTGAAACTGTTTAAACCCAGAAAAATTCGAAAACTATTCATCGATGAGGGTTTAGCCTTTCGGATCTTCATATTATGTGATGTTATGATCAAGTAATAACGATTATTGTAGTATTACAGTTTGTCTACATGATCAGTGTCTAAGGTAGGTAAGAACTGAATGAACAGAAAGTTACAAGCGGTCAAACATGGACCCTTGATCTGCCGGCTGTCAGTGTTCTTGAGCTCAAGAACACCAATAGCGACGCTAAGTGTCGCTATAGGCTATTAGCGACAGATTTATTTATTTTAATTTCAGAATTTCCGGTAATTAATTAAAAATTAGAAATAAATTCTAAAAATTACAAAAAATGGTTTTAAAATTATTTTAAATTATGAAAAATAATTTCCGACCAATTGAATATTTTTCTTTAATATTTATAATTATTTAAATATTAAAGGTATTTAATTTATTTAATTAGTGTATTAAATAAATTAGAGAAAATGATTTAATATTATGAAAAATCATTTTAAATAAGATTATTGTATTTAAAAATATTTTGAGTTATAAAATATAACTTTTGATATTTTTGGAGAATTTTCATTAATAATTTAATATTAATGATATTAGATTTATTTGATTATTAAATTGAAAAATAAGATAAAAATGATTTAAAAATCATTTTAATTGAGAATAAAGTGTTAGAAAATATTTTAAATTATAAAATATAATTTTCAATATTTTTAGAGAATTTTCATTAATAAATTAATATTAATGATATTTGATTTATTTAATTGTGATATTAAATAAATGAATTAAAAATGATTTTATTGATTTAAAATCATTTAACAATGAGAAAAATAGTTTAAAAATATTTTAAGTTATAATTAATAACTTTTAATATTTAGATGATAATTTCATTAATATTTATATATTAATGGTGGTGATTTAAAAATGATTTTAATTACTTTAAAAATCATTTAAGTGGAATATTGTTGATTTAAAAAAATATTTTAAGTTATTGATAATAACTTTAATATTTTGACAAGTATGTTATTAATATTTTAATATTATTAAATATTAATAATGATATGATTATTTGATAGTTAAATCATTTAAAAATGATTTAAGTGTTTGAAAAATTATTATAAATTATAATAATTGTTTGATTAGTAGTAAAAGCTTCTGAAAAATATTATTATTGATAATTGACTTATCTAAATTAATATTGAAGCTTAGAGACCTAGTTTAATGGACAATCAATGTGTTAATTGTTTGACAAATAGGGTGACGAAACAGAGAATGGACCAAGTCCAACCAGTGATATAGTTAGACTTGTTATGTGTTTATATAGGTTGTAAACACTGATGTGGCTATGTGGTAATGTGCCTAGGAGAAGTTTGACTGTGAACTACAATTGTTACGTGTTATGAATAATTGTGCTAATTGTAAGACCGTATTATTGGTTATAGGTCTTTCGAAAGTAGATAAGTATATTGTGTAGTCATAATCACGGGAAGAGGCAAGTTTCCTAACTCAACCTTGAGTTAAATTTATTCAATTATTATAGTGGTTAATTATTGCTAATTACACCACATCCGTGGAATTTATTGTTGATTATTCGCAGTTAGTGCATGCTTAATAATTCAAATTGAATTATTGATTCGAAATATGTATTTGTAGAATAACTGTGTTGGATATTCATATCTCAGAAGTTAGAAGTGACAATACAGATAATTCACATTTATTGTCAAATTATCTTTGAGAAATGTCTTAGCTAATTATTCGCTGAAGCGAATATTAGTTAGAACTTGATAAGTTCGAGAAGAGAATTCAATTATTATTGATAGATCGATGCCAATTATTTCGGCTAAGATCGAGAAGTAAATAAATTTGAAATCACAAGATTTCGTTGTTAAATCAAAATCTTGATTACGAGATCGAGAAGAACAACCTTTTATAAAAGGGAATATCATTAAATCGTATATTCGATCATTACTTGTGACTTAAGTATTATGCATAATATAGGGTATAATAAAGTCGATCACTTGTTATACTTGCGAGAGGGTGTGATTTAATCTTTACGGTTATCGATACACTGGTATATCAAAGTATAACTTTAATAGTTACTCGAGAAGAGAAGTTCAAGATCCAATGGATCGCTTTCGGTATAAATCTGGAAAAACATTCCACTTTGATATTTCGTAGAATTGATTTTTGATTATTCATTAGAATATCGTAGAAACTTTGAAAGTGTTGTAATCTTTCATCATTGAATTATTGTGTTGATTAGAAAACGAGAAGACTTGTTATTTAATAACAATTTGTTCAGCTATTTCAAAGTTCCCCGAACTTTGGTTTCATTCTATCAAAATAGATAGTCTGGTGATTTGAATACTTATACAATTATTGTATGTATTAACTTGCGGGGCAAATTTGTTGCTCACCCTTGCTAAATAAAACATTTCAGCTAGGGACGAAGTGGCAGGAGGTGCTGCGAAGAATAAAGGCAAAGGCATTGTAATAAACTAGTTATGATTAACATATTTATGATGTTGTATTTGTAAACCCTTTTTGTATATCTAAAGGGTATGTTTGTAAAGTTAAGGTTAGAAAACCTGGGTGATGTATTATAAAACTCTGATAAAAACTTATGTAAGATACTACTATATAGATTATGGGTAGTTAAATGTTATTTATATTGTGGATCGTGAACACCAAACTCGGGAGTCAGGTAACCCGGATTTGGGGGCGTCACACTCTTACTGGAGTCCCCAGCAGAGTCGCCACCTGTCGACGTCGGGATTTTTGAGTGTCCCTTTTTCGTTACTTGTTCTTTGGTGTTCTCGTGTTATTGAAAAAACAAGTGAAAAAGGTCCGACATATATAATGTCGACGATTTAACTTTAAGAGTCGCCACTTGGTGTATTTAATTTGGTTGCACTGCAACGAATCAAAAAGGTTTGCACATTGACCCAATGATTTGACACTGCTAGATGGGTCTGTGAAACCGAGATTCATTTTGGGTCCGGGGGCTTGATTATGTGGAGGGAAGGTGTTAGGCACCCCCCGACATCTGTGTTACCACGGTGACCACCACTCTTCAAAGAAATTGTTATATGAATGTGTGTGTTTGTGTGTGTGTGTGTGTGTGGGTCAATGTGCAGTTATTTGAAAGTAGTGCGAGGCCTCGTTCGCACCTATATACAAAGGGTTTGAATTTATAAAAAAAATTAGTTTTAACCACGATATAGCAATGATGTTTTGTAAAAGAGGCTTTTCAAACCCTGTGCTCAATAGGAATTGACACCTTTTCATACTTCCATTTTATTATTAAATGTTCGGCTTGTTTGATTTTATTTTCGAGATGCGAAGCATTCTTGAGAAAATAATATACATTAGTTCCAAACTCCTCATGGGCATGACAGCCATCCAAGGAAATTCAGACACTGTAAAATAATGTACATGCTGATTACAATTTGAAAAATATCCATCATGGGAATCGAATCTAGATTGATGGCGAACACAATGATCACATGATTCCTAGGCTCACATGATCTTTGTAATTTGTATGGAAGCGATGGCGATTATATATATATATGTAAAAATCAGTAAATATATATATATATATATATATATATATATATATATATATATAAACATAGTCAACAAAATGTAAAAAAAATAGTAAACTCGGTAAGTGACAAAATGTAAATAAAGTCAGTAAAAGCGATCAACTACCACAAGTAAACTCCTCTAGGAGATGAAATGTAAATAAAGTATATAAAAGGTCACGAAGTGAACTCTAGGCATATATATAAATGTAAATATATATATATATATATATATATATATAGCGATAAAAGCATGATGGATGTGAATCCAGGCTCATCGGATATGTCCGACAGTAATTATATATATGTATATATATATAAGCGAATAAACGCACTGGATGTAAATCCAGGCTCATCAGATATGTCTAACAACAGTTATATATATATATAAAAAAGCAATTAAATGCTCCAGACCGAAGTCTAGGCTCAATCGAGGCATAACTCGATAATGTTACTCCATATATAAAATATATACATATATAAGTATATATATACATACAGAAATGAAAACCACGGACCGAAGTTCGGGCAAACGCATACAACACGACTCTCAATGTGTATAACAGTGTGTGCTAATATAAGAAGAAGGCTTTAAAGAATATAAGAAGGCTTACAGTGGGCTGCCAAAGTAGACATCTATGACTTTAAATGGATAAATACTCAGCTCCCGCTGGATAAAAGATATCTATATGTGAGCTAACTAGTGTTTAAAGATGAGGAAACACTCAAAAGATGTGTATGCAGAGTAAAATGGACATGGCTTCCTCGCCTTTTTCCCTCCCTCTTTCTTCTCAAATGGCTGACCCAAGGCTTGTATATATAGACAGATAGACGCAGTTGTGCCTGCGGTTGGTCGTGATGCATCCGAGCCTCGCGGGTCCCGTCGTCTCGTAGTACGTGCACTCATGCACTGTAATGTCTGCTCGAACTTGCAGACCTTCTTCGGACCGCTTGTGTCGAGAGTTACACAATGATATGGATTATAGGTTGAACGAAGTTAGGAAGAGGGGTCTATGCCCATGGTCTTAAAGATTCAAATTTTATCCAAAGTATTGTCACACGTAATAGTCACTCGGGATTGTCAATCCTCGATTCTTGTGGGACATTGTTGGATGTGTGTATGTATGAAGTGTTGAGACGACGTGCCATTGTCGAAGGAACAAGATGACGTTTGACTCCTCGCGGGGGTTATCGCTGGTTTGAGTTGAAAGTAGACGTTGCTCAGGGTTACAGCTGAGATTGGACTACTTGTTGGTATACCGCGATATCATCTTGTTGAGATGGTAAGATAATGTTGTGTCTCCTCGCCGGGGTTATCGTCGGTTTAAGCGGAAAGCAGACGTTGCTCAGGGTTACATCTGAGATTGGACTGCTGCTTGTTTGTATGTCTCACTGTCATCTGTAGGTGTTCCTGTCTGCCCGTTTGTTAACTCCGGGTCTAAGGTGTGTGTGCCTTGACAGGATGTCTGGGGTTGAAGCTGATTGCATATGTTTAAAACAAGAATTTCCAGGGTTATCGCCGGAACTACAATGGCATCTCTTGGGGATATCACCAAGGATAGGGTTGCTACTCCCAGTGTTGTCTTTGGGACTGGAACTGAGCGTCGCGGTGTTATTGCCGAGATAGAACTGTCCTCTCCGGTGTTGTTGTCGGTCTTTTGATCTGCATATCTCGGGGTTATATCCTAGATTGGAAATGACATTCCTGGTGTGTGTTCCGCGGTTTGAACTGATGTTCCCGGTTTGTGTTCTGGGTTGGAACTGATGTTCCCGGTTTGTGTTCCGGGTTGGAACTAAACTTCCGGTAGTATCCGGAATGGATGTAAGTTGTCTTCCAGGGTTATCTCCAAAAGATGAATCTACCCTCCTGCAATGTTAGTAATAGGAGCGCAGAAAATTTCGAGTGTCTATAAATACTTAATCCAATCATGAAGGAAGTGGTCAAGAAGGAAGTGTTGAAATGGCTGGATGCAGACATTATTTATCTGATTTAAGATAGCTCGTGGGTGAGCCTGGTATAGTGTGTACCGAAGAAGGGTGGTATGACCGTAGTCTCTAATGAGAACAATGAGTTGATTCCGACAAAAATAGTGACGGGGTGGAGAGTCTGCATGGACTATCGCAGACTTAACAAAGCTACAAGAAAAGATCATTTCCCACTGTCGTTTATTGACCAGATGTTGGATAGACTAGCGGGTCATGAGTTTTATTGCCTTCTGGACGGGTATTCAGGCTACAATCAGATTGTGATAGCTCCAGAACACCAAGAAAAGACAACTTTTACATGTCTATATGGTACATTCGCCTTCAGAAGGATGTCTTTTGGTTTGTGCAATGCCCCAACCACTTTTCAGAGATGTATGATGGCTATCTTTTCGGATATGGTGGAGCATAATGTGGAGGTGTTTATGGATGATTTTTTCAATATTTGGTGATTCTTTTGATTTGTGTCTAGAAAATTTAGTGATGGTATTGAGAAGATGTGTTGAGACGAACTTTGCGTTAAATTGGGAAAAGTGCCATTTTATGGTATAAGAAGGAATCATTTTGGGACATAAGGTGACGAAGAAAGGACTAGAGGTGGACAGGGCCAAATTAGAGACCATTGAAAACTTGCCACCTCCAACTTCTGTAAAAGGTGTTCGAAGTTTTGTAGGACATTCAGGCTTGTACCGCAGATCCACTTTGCACCTTATTGGAGAAAGATGCAGAGTTTAGGTTTGATGAGGATTGTGTGGCGCATTTGAGTATTTAAAGAGGAAGTTAACCTCAAAGACCAATGATTACTGCCTTGACCGGATTGGGACCTACCATTCGAGTTAATGTGTGATGCCAGTGATTATGTTGTGGGGGCTATTTTAGGCGAGAAGAAGGAAACGATTTTTCATGTGATATATTATGCGAGCAAGACCTAGCGATGCTCATGGTTGAACTACACCACCATAGAATAATATCATCATTGTTATAAAATAACAAACATATTTCCACATACTTATATATGTTAACGTGATGCTCCATTTTAAATCGGTCTATCTGACATATAAAACCTATAATAGATCTTTTCGAATATAGTTAAGTATTAGGAATTATCCAAGTAAATTAGATAACATCTTAGCGGCGTGATGCTCCATTTTAAAATTTACGTGTATGCTTATTTGGATATGTTTTAGCTCCCGGAATTTAGCCCGGAAGTGACAAGTTTGTTTTGGTTCATCTTCTTTGTTCAAGCATCAACCCTTAAAAATGGAAAAGATCTAACCATAAAATTATCTGATTAAGTTACATGGGTGATAAACTACACACGGATCATCATGATAATTCGATACTTGGTGGCAAAGAAGGATGCAAATCCTCATTTTATTATTAGGTGGATACTTACATTGTAGGAATTTGATTTAGAGATTAAGGATGAAGGGCCTTCTCTTCTCTCTCTCTCTTGTCTTCTTAGCTAACTCGAGAACCAAGTGGCGGACCACTTATCTCAACTAGAAAAACCAGGGAAGGGAGGTAGATGACAAGATTGTGATTAATGAGTCCTTTCTATTTAACAGCTTATTTGTGGTGAAAGGGAAGTGCCATGGTTTGCAGACTATGTGAACTCGCTTAAGTGAGCAGGATGATCCTTCCAACTTAGTTGGACATCAAAAAAAGAAATTTTTAATTCACTAAAAGCATGATGTGAAGTGGTTTATATTGGATGAACCGTATTTTTTCAAATAATGTCTTGATCGGATGATAAGGAGATGTATCCCATATAGTAGTGAGACGGAGGGAATTTGCGGATTGCCACGCTTCATTATATTGAGGTCACTACTGGTGAGAGAGACAAATGACTCGAGTATTACAAGCGAGATTTTATTGGCCGATGATTTTTAAAGATGCTTATAGTTTTATCCAGAGATGTGACAGATGTCAAAGAGTTGGGAATACATTGAAAAAGGAATGAGATGCCATTGAACACAATCCTCGAGGTTGAAATTTTTGATGTTTGGGGATAGATTTCATAGGCCCTTTCGCTTTCTTCATGTGAACATTTATACATCTTGTTAGCGATCGACTATGTTTTGAAGTTTGTGGAAGTGGCGACTTTTTCCAACTAATGATGCCAAAGTGGTTCTACGATTTTTATAAAAAGTATTTTTACAAGGTTTGGGACTCAAGGGCTATTATTAGTGATGAAGGCAATCGTTTCTATAATCGGCACATCTGACTCTATTGGCTAAATATGGGTACCATCCTCAAACCAATTGCAAACAGAGGTTTCAAATCGTGAAGTAAAGAGAATTTTGGAGAAAGTCATGAACCCCACAAGAAAGGATTGGTCATTAAAACTTGATGATGTTGTATAGGCGTATAGAATTTCTTCTGAAAGACTCAGATTGCGTATAATAACAAGATATTTTCTATATAAATAAATGAGAAATTTTCCATATAAATTTATTATTATTATTATTTTAAAGATAGGAATATGTGTCAAATAATGTGTATGTATATATGATAAATAAAATTTATTTATTACATGAATAATTTTAAATAATTTTATTTTAGAAATATTGATAATTATAAAGTATATTCTTATAGTAATTAAATTTATAGTAGAAATGTCTTTATTATTTATTTTCTATGAAAATATAATTTTACATCATTTAAATAATATATGAAATGATTATTAGAATAATAATAATTATTATAATATTTTATTATATAAATTTTAGTTCGGATTACTTAAGTTTATTATTTTTAACTTAATTAATAATGTTATATATGAAAGATAAATCGAGATATGGAATCCAAACCCTAATTTTTGATTTT
This sequence comes from Panax ginseng, assembly GCA_020205605.1. Lineage (NCBI taxonomy): Eukaryota > Viridiplantae > Streptophyta > Magnoliopsida > Apiales > Araliaceae > Panax > Panax ginseng. Next base: position 81,850,769 of record CM035130.1, read on the forward strand.
GAGCAATGAATGAGAATAACAATATTATATTAAATATAATATTATTTTTCATGTTATAAATATATATTGTATATGTATAGATATAATGATTATCAATATTTATATGTATACGACAAACCTAGTATTATCATATAAAACATAATTGGAAACTCAATGATTAAGATCAAAATATATTCATGTTACATATTATAGAATTTTTGTTAATTAGAAAACCCTAATTAATATTTGAAAACCATTAAAGAATTTGCTAATTAGGAACCCTAATTATTAGAAACTTAATTAGTAAATTAAATTAAATTAATTTGGGAACCCTAATAATATTAAGGAACCCTAATTATTTAAACCCTAATTTTCTATTAAAACCCTAATTTTAATTAGCGTGTTTTAATTAAAATTTTATTACACTTTAATTTTTAATTTTTCAAACCCTAGAAATTAATTGAGAAACTTTAAGGTTTAAAATCTAGTGATTAAACCCTAGATTCAAGTACCATGGACAAGAATACCATCAAAATTGATAAACCAAATGACCATTTTACCCTTTTTGTCCTATTCTTGAATTATTGCTAGCTAAATCTTGCCAAATCACTACTACAAAATACTAAATAGACAACACTTAAACTACAATGTTTTTTATAAAAACGTTGTGGTATTTTTTTTACAACATTTTTTAAAAAAACGTTGTAGATATATATGCAAAAACGTTATCTATTTAAAAGGGCATTTTTTTGGATTTAATTAGATAACATTTTTTTAAAAAAACGTTGTCTATAAAGAAAAACACAGAGCTAAAAAAAGGCAATTAAATAAAAACTTAAGCTAGTGCTCCGTGCTCGACCTCTTTTTTCCTTTCTGGAAGTTAATCTAGGGCTCGACCTCTCCCCACCAGAGTGCAAGCAATTCGTCAGGAAAGTTGTCGAATCCTACCTCGCAGACCTGCAATCCAAAGCCGAAGCAGCGCGACAAGCGGAGGAAGAAGAGCCTGAAGAAGAAGATGACGAAGAGGGACAGAGAAAGGGAAAGAGAGGCGGCGCTAAAGAGTATGACGATGATGGAGATCTCACCATTTTTCGTGTTAGTTTAGATTCGATTCATCTAGTTTCTGTTTTCTTTTATTAATCTTTGGACGTGTTTTCATATTCAGGTCTGAATTAACAGAGCAAAGTGGTGAAATTTTGCGTTCTGTTTCTGGCCTAATATCTAATAGGTACACCTCTTGTTGACCAAGAGTTCACAGAAAGCGGGTGGGGATTTGTGAGTATCTGATTTTTGTGTTTCCTTCTCAAGTGACATGGATAAGATTAGTAATTTTTATAATCATTTTTGTAAACCATGGTTGCAGACAATTGAAATATTGGATGAATTAATTGAGAATGATTCTGATAAGATGGATGTAAAGATAAGGATGAAGTTACATCACAGATGAGATCTACTGTTGCTAGCAAACAATTTGGGTAAAAAAATTAAACAATTGCAAAGTGATTTTCAGGCTTTCAGCACTACTACTTTAGCAGATACCTGATAGTATCTTGATGATGCTTAGCATAAGTTTTGTGAAAGATTGGGGTTGATGCTGGGTGATGGATTTACTTTTCATTCCAAGTAAATGGCTCTGGTACAGAATAATACCAAAAACTTAGCAATTGCAATTGACTAAGGCAAATAATGTGTGCATTGTTCACCTATATAGGTGATATTGTGACTAAAGGTACCAATTATATGTCCTTTTACCTGACTAAGGAATGTAGCATTTTCCATTATTTTTCAAACATTTTAAAAGCAACACCAGACTTTCTAAATTCTCATCATCTTTGGATTCCAGAATTCGAGATGAGATCTATGACGTTGGCACTCTCTGCGAAGAAACAATCTTGGGATGGTAAATGGCATGCACACTGAAATCTCCCCTGTAGATTCACCTCATTCTCTGTTGTGGAAAAGATGCAATGATATGGTAATCTCTTGACTTTTTATGTTCTATCTCTGCAGAAATTGTTTCAAGTATTGTATATATTCCTACTGCACATGAGATTTGGAATGACTTGCATGCTAGGTTTTACTTAGAATAATGGTCAAGACTATTTGTAATTAGAAAAGATATTGAATCTTTACGTCAAGGTAACTTGTCCATATATATCTGGATCTGCAAACCGTGATTTCCTATTTGGTTTTGTTGGCGTAAAGCAGTGGCATGATTTTGCTGAATCATTTGAAAAACGTTGTTTCCCCCATATACTATGTTATGTTTAAGTCTTTAACTATTTTGGCAAGCGTGATCATGTTCAAGGTAACCATTGATAAGAAGCATTGAAACTCACGTTTGATTGATATAAATATTAATCGTTAATCATATCATTTTGTAAGTACCATCAGATGCATCTCATTAGAAGCATTTGTGTTTTCTGTTTTTGAAAATTTTTGTTTGCATACCTCATATATCTTTTGGAGCAACTGGAAGAAGGTGGACTTTATTCAAATTGTTGTTTTACCTTTAGGAATGTGCTTGTTAAAGGTGGTGACCTTCCTGCTTCATCAGATGCTATAGATATTTTCTTTGATGGTATGCTCATATATTCTTTCCAATCTTCCACTTGTACAGTATTCTTGCTTCTCTATGTTTCTTGTTAATTGCTTACCTTCTACTCTGATTCGGCCTTGAAGGTGAGGAGTTTTTCGAGCTGCAATCACCATGGATACACACTCGAAATACTCATGGAACTGGTTGCACCTTTGCATCATGTATAGCAGCTGAGCTAGCAAAAGGTTCTCAGATGCTGTCAGCTGTTAAGGTAATTTATTTTGTTCTTCTGATCCTAACAGAGTTTTTTTTAGTATTTTGGGGTTTGAATGTGTACTTAAATATTACTAGGGCAGCTTTAAGTTATGTCTTGGTATATATAGGCTTGAAACAATCAACATATTTTTTTGGTTGAGCTGTCAATCAAACAGGAGACAAGAGAAACCAAATAATCACCCCCCAACCCAACACACAGTCTTTCTCTATAGTCTCTTCCCTTTACGTTTCCTTCTTTGGATCTCATTTTTCGTTGTTACTAACATATGGCACAAAGATTAGGGGTTATTTATAAAATTTTAGGAGGTCCTACTTTGATTAATTATGTGAATAAATGTTATCCATAGTGATGCTTCTCAGATGAACGAGTGACAAGATAAACGAGAACAGAAATAGATAAATGTATACTTGATAACTGAGTTGGTTCATGTTGAGAGTTCTGAAAATTTGTAGTTACTAGTTATCAAAGCTAAAATTAGTTATATTTTTACATATGGTTGCAAGGAAATAGATCCTTTGTTTGTAAAAAGTTAAGATGGACAGCACGGCAGAACCAACATTGTAGATAATGCTTTGACTTGAGTTGGAATTCCTCCCAAACCGTAAAATCATATCTACAGTAAAAATTAGATAAAAGAAACAAACATGTAAATCAAATTTTAATTTACAGATACATATAATAACAGTGTATTCATTTAACACCAGTGCATTGACGTTCAGTGATTCTTCTTTTGTTTTAGGCTTGTGCCTTACTCGTCTGCTGCCCTGCCTTTTATTTTCTCTCATATGTTGGAAGATCATTTTTCTTCAATCCAGTCTTGACAGGTCGTAAAACGCTATGTTGAGACTGCATTGGATTATAGCAAAGACATGCTTATTGGAAACGAGGCCATGCATCTCTTTAGAGCAGGTCTTAATGACCTATCGTATCAACATAACTATGTCTGGTTTCAGGTCCTTAGTTTGTGTGTAAATGTAATGATCTTTCTAATTTTTTTACCTGAACCAGACAAGGAACCTACTACTCATTGATATATTCAATATTAATTCATTTTCCAATCCAAATAAGGATTAAACTTGTGTTGTTGAATGGAATTTTGTGGATAGCTTGAACACCAAAATTCTTTTTGATGAACTCTCTTGATACAATATTTGAAAGTTCTCAAGCAACGTATTACAGTATACTTGCATAGAGAAATCACATATATTATAGTATACTTGTTTTGGCAGTCACTGTGTATCTTTGTGATATGGTGTTTTGGCAGTCACTGATATGGTGTATCACTGTATCTTTGTTTTGGCAGTCAACTCTTCTTGGTTTGCCTTGTCCTGCTAATTCAGTTGGAAATTTGCCACTTGGTAACATCAATTTGAATGAGGTTATTTCTTATTTATCAAATATACCTTGTCATGTTATCTTATTATGCACCATCTTATAGTTTGGGACAAAAGCTGTTGTTGAGTTTAAAGGTAACCAAGTATAGTACTTGCTGATTTTACGTTTTTTTTCTAGACCCAACTGGGAAGGTGGTCAGTATGATGGTGATGAAAAAAGTCGACTGAACGTGCTTCAATTGGCCATGGAATTGGGAGCTGATGACATTGATGTGGAACTTCAGGTTTCTTTCCCCTTAAATTTTGTTTACACAGTTCAAAGACTGACATTCATTGTAATGTAATAAACAGCCTAAAAACTGGTTTGAATGCAAATATTGTGTTTGTTGATTGTTTAATTAATTTTGGATCAGGAGCTTCCGGTTCATCAGAGGGGTGATGCTACGAGCAATTTATTTTTTGAAGCGAACGCAAGAATGAGAGACCCTGTATATGGTTGTGTTGGGGCAATCTCCTACTTGCGGAATCAAGTATCTCAGTTACAAATGCAGCTAGCAATTGCACAAGCAGAGATATTATGCTTCCACCAGTTGCACAAGCAGTTTGGTGATACATGTCATTTTGCCCATGGTGAATGGGAACTTGGCAGGCCAACAACTCCATCCCATGAAGACCCTCGTGTTATGGGACCAAGGCAAGGCAGCAGGTTCGGTGGCCACATGGAGCCAACCCCGCCAAGTCACACTATAATTTTATGCATGCTTAGGTAGTAGCTTAATTTTATGGATAGTTTAATTTATTTTGTAGATGTAATCAAATTCACCTGCATTGGTAATGGAGGTGAATCACAACAATTTTTTTTTTAAATCTACAACATTTAAAAAATGTTGTGTAAATGTGCCTAAACGTTGTCTGATATACTAAACAACAACATTTTTATCCAAAAAAAGTTGTGGAATCATACCTTCTACAACGTTTTTAAGCATCTGCTAATTTTTGGAAAACAAATCTACAACGTTTTTTCCCAAAAAAATGTTGTGTATTGTGCTTAACTACAACGTTTTAAAAACGTTATGTAAGGGTGTCAAATAGATGACACCCTTAACCACGACGTTTTCCTGACTGAAACCACAATATTTTTTCCACGTTGTCTATTTACTGTTTTATAGTAGTGAATCTTGGCAAAATCATTACCCTAACCTAGCTATGAGCTACAATATACCAGCACATCAGCCATTATTAACATCCAAATACATTGCATCAAGTTATAGACAAGGATTAAGAGAGAGAAAGTGCATTATTTACTCATTTGTGAAACCAACACCCAACCAAACTCTCTCAAGCTCAAACCCATGAAATTTCCTTGCTAGATCAGTCACAAAACAAGCCCCACAAATTCCTCAAACAGATCATAAGCCCTGGATCAAGAACTTGTTCATAAAAAGGTATGAACCCTAAAAGAAATCTGATCTTTAATCTTGTGTTACATGTTAAGTTTTTTTGTGTTAAATATGTTGTATGGAGTCTAACAAAGTTATATGGGTTGCTAGATGTTAGATCCATAACATCTAGAGGCTCAGATTTGTCATTTTTCAAAATTTGGATCTCTCTCTGTTTATGATTTGGTGTGTTTTATGTTTTGAATTTGTAATATGCTATGAGGTCTATAATCTAGAACTTGTAGCAGGACCAGATCATGCTTAGAATGTCAGATAATTATGGTCAAAGGTCGTTGACCAACCATGATTTTCTAAAATCTGGAAAACCCAGATCGTGCCCAGAAAGGGACTGACAACTTTTTCAAGCAACTAGATCTCGCCAAAGGTGTTGTTGTTTTGATTACATTTATTGTAAATAAGTTGTAGCTTGTTATATGTACTATGGATACATGCTCTTAGATCCCTTAAATCATCAATATATTGCACACAGTGGAAGGTCAAACTAGCCTACTCGTTCACGAATTCTGTTTCTGGAAATTCTAGAAAACTCAAGAACATGTCTTCCGACATGGTTTGGCCAAACCTAAATCTGCTTGATCTGTTGTTGTTATCTTTGCTTTTTATGTAATAGATCTGTTGTCTTGCATGCTAGCTACAATCTAGAACTCTTAGATCATAAAAACATCAAACGAACAACATGTAGTGGAAACCCAAACATGCACACTCGATCTGTTCTTCATTTCTGGAAAACCCAGAAATGAAGAACAACCTCTGACACAATTTTTGAAGCTTAGATCTTTCTTATTGATGATGATTAGACTTGAAAAATGATCAAACAAGATACTCTGTTAGTAAGTCTATACGGCCCGACGTCTAACACAATTATAACATGAACCGATTGACTGAAATGAGGCCACAAAGGGCGTTGACCGGCCATAACCTTAGGATTCTGGGCAGCCTAGAAACTTGAAGAACCGTCTGACAATAATTTCTAAGCTTTATAACGTGATATTGTGATGTTGTTTAACCATGATTGTTGTTGGATCATGTAGTATTACATTAGTACTACAAAATCTAACCATTAGCATGTCAATAAACAACTTATTCAGAGAATGATTGATGGTCAAACAAGCTAACTCAAAACTGTCTATGAAGGTTCTGGGTTTCTCAAGAACACCTAAGGCGACACTTACAGTCGCCAAAGGTTTTAGCGACAGACTTATTAAAATTAGTTAATTTAATTTTTGAAAATCATTTAAAAATAGAAAATAATTTCTGAAAATTACAAAAATTATTTTAAGTTATGAAAATTAACTTTTAATAATTTGACATATTTTTCATAAATAATAATATTTATTTGGATATTATTGGTATTTAATTTATTTAATAAATGCACTAAATAAATTAATTAATATGATTTTATTATATTAAAATCATTTTAAATGACAATAAGGTATTTAATAATATTTTAAATTATAAAACATAAATTTTAATATTTTAAGACAAATTTCATTGATTATTTAATATTAATGATATTAGATTTATTTAGTAATTATATTAAATAAATTAATTAAAAATGATTTCAATATTATAAAAATTATTTTAAATGAAAATAAATAGTTTAAAAATATTTGAAGTTATAAAATATAACTTTTGATATTTAAAGGTAAATTTCATTAATAATTTTATATTAATGATATTTGATTTATTTAATAATTATATTAAATAAATAAATTAAAAATGATTTTATTGATTTAAAAATCATTTAGAAAGGATATAAATGAATTAAAAATATTTTAAGTTTTAATAAATGACTTTTAATATTTTGATGAATAATACATTAATATTTAAATATTAATGATAATTATTTAAAATGATTTTTAAATATTTTAAAAAATCATTTAAAGGTAATATTAATACTTTAAAAATATTTTGAGTTATTATAAATAACTTTAATATTTTGGCAATGATTTCATTAATAGTTTAATATTAATTAGATATTAATGATAATATAATTACTTAATATATAAATCATTTTATAATGATTTTAGTGTTTGAAAAATTATGATAAATTATAATAATTATTTAAAAATTATTATAAGGCCATGAAAGATATTATGGCTGATATTTAAATTATCTAATCGAATATTGAACTACAGAATAGAGTTTTAGACTCGATAATTACCCGATTAAGTCAGTTTGCCAAAGGCAATATTTTAAAAATTTTAGAAATTAATTTAGATCGGATAAGTGTTTGTTTGTGAACCAATGATTATGTTATGTGACAATGTGATTAGGTTATGTATAACGCAAATAGCAATACTATGTGTTATGATACATTATTCTAATCGAATCGAATGATCTTATTAATGATAGGTTTCGATATAAAAGATTAATCTAAGTTATAAGTTATTGTAAGCGGCTGACTCGTGCAAATATCCTAACTTTACATTTCCTTTATACAATGGACATGAGTAAGAAAGTTTCAGAATCATATTATTGTGCCAGATTATTAACTCTATTGTTATTGATTATGTGTCCAATTATTCATATTCATACAAGTTCTTAAATTATCCGATCATTGTTTATCAACACAGAATTAGTGCATAATCCAGATATTTATTCTATTCGTTAGTTTCTAAATATGGTTATACAAGTGTCCCCACTTGGATAATCATTGCATTTAATCACATGTTGATACATACCTATTGATTTCCAATATGTATATGTTGACTTAAAAGTCGTCTAAGCTATTTAATTTGGCTAGACACAAACTTAAAAATATTGTTGAACAAGATAGAACTTTATTTTATCCAACCAGATTATTTTTGTTTGAATTCTCGACTAAGTATGAACATCCCGAACATGGGAAAACTTTTATGCACCTAAGGTGGATAAGATGAATGATAATATCGTTCATGCATGTAGTATTGATCAATACAAGGCATAACGGGCTGATCACCCCCGTGCATGTAAATTATGACGTTTACAGATGAAGTTCTGTTTAACCTTTTCGAAAAAAAAACAATGTTCATAGTCTGTCAAATGATCTTCAGTTATAGTCAGTAGGTAGTTTCAAAAATTTGATATAGAATTGATATGTTGTTATTATTGGCTTAGCTCACTATGCAACTGATAATTCGTTGTAGAAGTGTCATTCAAAGAAAATATTTAATCCTTCAGGTAATATTTAATCCTTTCAAGATTAAAATAAACTCTTTATTTTAATTATAAAATTATTATGATATTATATTATATATATGACTTATATATATATATAATATTAATCTTAACGTGATTCGCGTGATACCAGTATGATCAAATCAGATTTTGAATTAAAAAAAAAGCCACGGACTCAGTTATTATATATAAATATATTTAACCGAAGATACATGTTACAGCGAACTGCGAAATCACGGATATGCCTTTTTTTCTTTCATAAAATAATAATTTTATACAAATTATGCCAAATAAATTATTCAAAATACATATTCATACATATATGAAATCAAAATAATTAATAATTTGCATAAAGTCTGGCTGTTGATACCACTGTAAGGTTTTGTGAAAATCAATGTAGCAATCAAATTGCAAAAATAGCGGAAGCAAAGTAAAATCAGATTTTAAATTTTTTCACAAACCAATTACCTGGATCATCCTTTATGCATATTATTAATTAAAACGAAGAACAAGAAGTTATGGAATCATATCCTTATAGATACGAGCTTTCACAGGTACGAGTTCACCTCCTACTTCTCCGCGATCTCCTTGAATCTCTGGGTAGATTCCTTCCTTTGATCAATGTTAGCCACCCAAGTATATGGCCTCTAGAGGTGATCCACCAAGGAAGAACAATTTTCAAGAAGAAGGGTGTATTGGCTCAAACCCTAGTTTTTCTTATCTATATAGAAAAAGGGGTGTACACTCCAACAAATTAGAATTGTGTATTTCTGATATCTGATATAAGACTACTCTTATAAAGATATCAGGTAACTCTATTTAATTAAAATAAGGTATTATTTATTTAATTAAACTCTTTTAATTAAATGGGCTCTTTAATCTTATTAGGGATAATTAATTAAAATCCTTACCTAATTTTCCCTCCTAATCCTATTAGGAATAAATGAGAGTACTTATATTAAATTAATTCCTAAACTCTTTTAGAAATTAAAATAATAATAATTGTAATAATATTAATAAGACTCCTCTTATTAATTTATATTTAATATTTCTAAAATATTAAATAATAAATAGTAAGCTATTTAATTTATTTTATCACTATAGATTAAATTAAATATATTTAACATATTATTACGATTATGCCGTTAACATCTTAAATAATTATTCTTCCTTTTACGGTGTGACCCTTTAGGTTCTCCATATTAAACCGGTTGTGAATAAATCAATTAGAACAATTCTAATCTTGTTTAAATAAATAAATTAAATGATTAATTTATTTAAATAAATAATATTTATTCTACAATAGGGATGAGCCTCCCTAGCGATCAACGACTTTCCAGATAATATAGATTTCAACATTAATCATAAAAGAACCTTTGAGTTAATAGTTACCATACAATTCAATCCTTCCACCATACAATGTCCCAATTAAATATAAGACATGAAATTACTGTCAAGTCTTATTTTATTTTATTATATGTATTTCGATTCCTAAATGCACAACTCCTAATGAATGCAAATTAGAAACTACTTTCTAATTTCATTCCACCTTGGCCAAGGATTCATGGGTTGTCATTTATCGAATCACATAGGACATTTCTCTTCTTTTACTAGAAGTGGTAGATTTTTTATTGATCATCATTATCTTCATATATAACTTATTACACCCAAGCATACCCTTTGATATACTCTAAGTGTCTTAAGGAATAATTCAAAGTGTAATTCATTATACATAAGATATTATGATGATCTCAAGTCTAAGGATCATTTGTACTACTATCACTACAGAAATTCCTATTAACAGACAAGTAAAACTCCATTAGGTAATCCTTAGTGAGTCACGTTCAGTGAACTTATTCTCTAATAAGCACCTACATACTTGTTTTAGTGTCTCAACACAAATGATCATGAGATTAATCATCCTCATCCAATGAACAAGTAATGTACTTACCAATCTATCTGGATTCACTAATACCCTTTTTAGTAATCCATTGATTGGGAACATTTTAGTTTTAAGTTATCTAAGACTTTAGATCTCATTAGCATGATCTCATCATGATTCTAAAAGCATTGCTTAAAACTATGGGTTTATCACATTTTATTAAAACAGCACCATGTAGATAATTAACTGCCTTTAATAAATAATTCTTTCATTAATAAATAAATAAGATTGATTACAAAGTATATGCTTTATCATCATACATGATTGGCTTGTATGCATACTACTTTCACAAAATTCAAAGATTGGGCAGGAGGTACCTCGCACCCAAGGGGTAATGGTTTCATCCTTTGTCCCGCGTTATCTGCGCCATCACCGCAGCCTTCAAGGAAAAATGAAGCAGGCACCTTTACTCAAGCCACTGCTGCTACTAATGATCGTTAGCTTCGAAGGTTGGAGAGGAAGGTCGATGCTATGTACGATAATTTTGTAGCATTTGCTACGGGTTTGACGAGGTCTCTAGCGGTGGCTTTTGCGCAACAGGGTACCATGCTCGAGTGGCCACAATTTGGGACAGTCGTGCCATTTCCATCACCGGATTCACCAACCGAAGAGGTTGGTGTAGCTGATCAGTAGGGGAGTTCCTTTAAACCCTATACCTTCATTCATCGGGGCCATGAATATGTTAAGTTTGGGGGTATTGGGTAGTAGTGTAGTTGCATGTAGTTTAATTTGCATATTTTTGCATTTTAGTTTAACTTTTACATGAATGATTATATGCTGGTAAATAATTGAAGAAAATTTTTATGTTTTTAGTAGTTATTATATGTTTTAGTTATGTGTTTAGTTGCATGTCCCAAATTTCTAGCGCTATAGAGCTTTAATCAAGCCAATGATGAAATTGAATTTTGAAGGATTTTTGAATTTAGTGGATAACATGAGCTTAACTATAATGTTTTACATGATGTAATCCATGCCTGTTGTTTAGATGCTTTCGGTTAGCACATACGTGTTCACATATGCTTGTTGGTATACGAGTAATGTGTTTTTATTACTTAATAGAAAATGTAGTTTTCTTAAAAAAAGAATTGTGTAGAAAGTGAACTTAGGCTATGAAAACATTGATAATCAAACTTTGGGAACACATGGATATGCTTATTGTGTATAAAAAAATTAAGAAAAAATCTATCTTGGAACCTTCCTGAGCTGAATTATTGAATCCTTGGAAGGGGTGAGATGGAGCGTAAAACGAACTCGCTACAATAAAAAAAAATATATAGCAATAAACATCGCGGGAAAGTGCAAAAATTGCCCTCGTGAGTAAAAATAAAGCAAATTAAACCCATTGTTGAACCTTAGTTTGTATTGATATGTTGGAGTAGTTTTTGTTGCATTAGTATACATGGATCTTGATTTAGACTGCAATTTTCTATTTTGAGCAGTATAACATGTGTATTCTTTGCCTTTGTCAAGTTTTTGGTGAACACCACACACACACAACATCTTTATAGTGAGTATGGATTATTTGAGTGTATGATATTATGTCTATAGTTAGTTTTGACATTTTATTCTTGAATCTGGATAATTTGCTGAGGCACATTAGATTGGAATTCTATTTTAGCTGGAAAAACTTGGGACTCATTTGCATCATAGTTTAGTTTGCATAGAATGTAGTTGCATTGCATTGTTTATTGTCGTATGCATTGCTTGAGGGCAAGCAATAGTTCAAGTTTAAGGGTATTTGATAAGTAGGTTTTATACCTATTTATTGGGTGCCAACTCACTAGAATTATGCTATCTCAAGTAGCTTTTACTGTTACAACCTAAAAATTTAGATAATTATTTAAATCTTAAATGATGAATTAAAGGTTGAATAATAAACCTAGACATAAAATAAGTGAATGAATTTGAGATTTTTGGGAAGGAATTTAGTGAATTTAAAAATTCTTGTGGTGAATTATACATCATTAAGTGTATATGAGTATATGTTCTGTGAATATGAAGATTATGTGATGGTTTATATTTATTTATTATATAAACAAACAAAAAGAAACTAGTGTGATCCTAATTTATAATTAGGAATGAAGAATTGCATAACTTAAGGGTTATGTGATGAGAGAATTATGGTATATAAGAATATATACTAATTTTAAGAGATTTATTTTATAAATCTCAATTAATTAATTTTATAACCTAATTATAGCAAGTCTAGTTGGGTTAAGAAAATAAATGTGCATGAGTAAGGATTTATATTATAATGGAGGAAATGAAAACCCTAATTACATAATTAGGGAATGGTAATATTAAGAGTGTTTGAAATGTGATATTTTGTTATGGCACAAAGAAATTAATTAAAAGTCCAAAGAGATTAAATATGGTGGCCCAAGAGTTGGCCCAATAAATAATACAAAAAGCCCAAAATTTGATCCAAGTATGGGGGGACTTTTTGGGCATTTAGTAAGCTAATTAATGAAATGTAAGAGAAATAAAAGGGAGCCCAAACTTGGCACAATTAAAATCAACTTGAGGAGGGGCATTATTGTCATTATATAATGCATTCAATAAAACAAAAGATGGAGTGGATGAAAGGCCCATGTGGATTTTGTAAGATATGATTAGATATGCTAAGATTATGTGGAGGAAGGAGGAGAGCATGTAATGATTATATCACTTTATTAGGTAAACTACTTTTGCTAGGTGTCAACCATTATATGGGACAAAACTTGGTTATTCTTACAAGCAAAATCAAAAGAGATATAGTGGAGATATTGATGATCATGTTACTTTAGTTGGTGAACAACACCCTTAGGTGTCACCATAATATTTGGCCATATGATTTTGTCAAGATTACAAGCTAGATGAATTTGATAAGAGAGAGAACTTGGAAGAGTAAGCAAACTTTACTTTTCATTTCTAAGTTAGCTAGCAAAAGAAAGATATGAGAGAGAGAGAGATAGCCGTATGGCTTGGTAGAGGAGGAGAGAGAGAGAGAGTTTTCTTCAAATTCTCCCAGCTCCATAGCCATCTTGGGAAGAAGAAGAAGAAAGGGAGCATGAAAGTCAAAGGTATAAATACCTTTTGTTATGTATTTTTGATTATTCTTAATCAAACCTTGAATCTATAGTTCTAAACTCAAAAACCATATATATACATGTTAAGGAGTGTTTCATGTTTAGATATACCCATGTTGGGTGTTTTTTTAGTTGAAAATCAAAAGTAAAGAAAAGTGATTTTCTAGTTGATAAACCTTAAATTTCAATGTACTTTGGATTTTTACAGTTTTTGATCTACACCTTCTTTTTGCGATCCGTCAAAGAGAGGTACTAGATATATAATTTAAATACTAAACCCAAGTGGTAGCACTCAAAAATGTTGAGTAGATAGTCTGTAGTGACTGATTTAGCAAAAATAGATTTATGTCTTTTAAGGAAAAATAGACTATTTTGGACAGTCAAGAGTAGGGGTTGTTTAGTTATTTTTTGGACATTCAAAATTCTAAAAATATTTGTGAGGATAATATGATAAGTTTTCTAACATCTCCAAGTGGATTCACTAAAAAAGGAGCTGAAGATTTCCGTGTGGAATATTTTTAACAAAGTATGAAAACCTTGTTTTTCCAATTTAGCTACAACCCAAAATTTTAAAAGGGCATTTTCAGCCACTTAATTTGTTAGAAAAGTTTCAACTTTTTGGGACATGAAAATATATGGTATAAAGTACCTACTGTCATAAAATGAGCTCATTCTGACTTAAAATGACCAAGTTATGACCATTTCAATTTTTGTGATTTTCTGACAAAAACGGCTATAACTAGAGTTCTATAACTTTGATGGCCACGAAATTTAAACTGGAGGCTCACGTTAACAAATACAAGATTGTGTCAAGAGATGGGAATTTCTGGAGTTAAGCACGATGTAGCTAATTTCTTAAGGAATTAACTAGAAATTTATTTTTGAAAAATACCAAAGGAAGTTGGAAAATTATGGAAAAATACTTTTTGTGTATGAAATATATGTATATGTGTTTGGCCAAAGGATAGAAAAATAATAAGTTGATTTGGTATTTTTATGAAAAAGAATAGTGAATTCAGGTTGCTAAAATTGAATTCAGACTGCTAATCTGATTTTGGTCTGCTGAAATAGTGATTTCAGGATACTGAAATGAAATCCAACTTACTGAAATGGTATTTAGGTTTACTAAGATGTTATCTAATTTTCTAAGATAACATATAAAAGGGGAAACTTAAATGTATAAGTTATGACATGATAAAAAGATTATCAAAGTATAATGATAATACTAAAGCTATAATGTAATGTCTAATACTTAACTAGGTTAGACAATTTAATATAAGATGATGAGTTAACATGTATGTTATGCTAATTGAAAGATCAATCTGATAATTTATAGGTCTTTCATAAGAGATTACATTAGATTGCTTAGCGGTAATCAGCGGTTCAGGCAAGTTTCCCTAACTCAAATTTGAGTTGTATGTTCAGAGCATGTTAGTGAGTTGTTGTTGTTGATTATTCATGTCGATATTGATTATTGATTCGCACGTTGTGCATATTATAAATTTTCATCAGGTGTGAAAGGCTGATCACCTTCATTACCATTTGGTTCAGTTAATCTGTTCATGTTTATGCTTGACCATTCATTTTTATTGACTTGGTCGTTCAGCTAAGAAAATTTGTTCATGCTCTTTCACAATGTTTATATTGTTTAAAGTTAGCTAAGCTTATTATTCAATTCTTTCAATCATGATATATCCTCAAATAAATTTAAACTTGCTAGGCAAATTTGTTGCTCACCCTTGCTATATCATGATAAAAATTTTCAGATTAAGATGAAAACTCGAGTAAAGGCAGAGGCAAAGGCAAAGTCCAAGATTAAGCTATTATGCAGTTAGAACTATTAATTGTGCTATTATAAATGGTATTGTAAACCTTTAAGATATTGAAGGTATGTATTAAGTTAAGGTTGTAGACCTTGGGAATGATGTGTAAAAGTTTAATGTATAAACAATTTATGTTTATATCTTCCGCAATAGTTATAGAAATGATGTACCAGATCTTAGGTAAAAAGTAACCGAATTTGGGGACGTCACAGTTGGTATCAAAGCCGTAGGTTATAAACCTTATGTAGGAGTACCTTAAGCTATAACCGCGGAGATTATAAGGAATAAACTCAGATCGAGTTTAAGTGGTAAGAAATTAATTTAGGAAATTCATTATTAAGTAAAGAAGAAGATAAAGAAGATTCAAAGAAGAATCTTGAAGGGTTATAAGGATAAGAATCTGGAGTTACCTGACTCCAGTAATAAAGATGAAAAGTGAAAATAAATAGACTATGTCTATAAGGTGAAAAGTGTAAAATCATAATATTATATGATTAAAGGAAAATAAGATCGTAAAATTAAACGATCATAATACGGTTAAAATATGAGATCACAACGTGATCTAATAAGGTCATAGCAGGAGAAGGATCAATCAAATTATTGAAAACTTTATAGCATAATTGTTGTACGACAGTTGTACTATGAAATTGTACTATGAAAACTCATGAAAGAGTTATGAATTATAAATACGGATTAAATGAAATTCGTATGGAGTAAGTGTGGAGCTTGAATTTTATGGGATTTCAATTGAGGACTTATGTCAGTAACTGAGTTGTATGATTCCTTGTATGGGCGGGGAATTTGTACTTGGTTTTAGAATCACTTAGCTTCCTGGTCGATATAGTGGTTAGGTTGACCAATTCTTTGTATGGACGGGAAATTGTCCGCTTAGCTTCCTATATTGATTAGTGGTCGAGTTTGGTTGGACAACCACTTAGTTTCTTACATTGATAATCATTGAAATGTCTGTGTCGCCCTATTTGCTATATGCCTGTTGATAAGGTAATTATTTTCTCATGTGTATAACGAATAGGTTGAGAATATAAGGTTAGTTGCGAGTTCTTAAAAGTCATACTTATGGAAAGTTCATGACTCATAATTATATGGTATGTTTTGAACCCCTCAGTGAATGGACACCAAAGGTCTGACTAGGATAAGTTCCGAAACTCATACGATTGTGGCAAGTTACTGAACTCATAATGTGTGGTAAGTTTGATGAACTGGGTATAGGAAAGTTATGAATGGAGCATTGAGGATTATAGGAATAGATAGATTTATGGGAAAAAGAACCTTTACCCCACTGTGGTTGTAGTATTTTAAGCAATTAACCACTTTACTTTTAAAATATTCAATTAGCCCACTCTACTTTTTAAAAATAATCAATCAAGCAATTTCGCCCAATTTTGCTAACGGACGTTAAAAAATTAGGGGGAAAAAACACCTTTACCCCACCGTGCTTTTAAAATATTCAATTAGCCCACTGTACTTTTTATAAATGTTCAATAAAGCAATTCTGTCCAATTTTGCTCACGGACGTAAAAAAATTAGGCCAATTTTCCTACGTGGCTTTAAAAAATAAAATACAAATGACGTCCGTGAGCAAAATTGGCCCAATTTGTATTTTATTTTTTAAATGGGGATGAATAATATAAGAATTGAATGTAAAAATATTATTTAATACTAATATTTATGTCATGTACGTAATTTAAGAGAATATTGGATAAAATTTAATTAGAAATTATCAAAACTAAAAATCACGACATCACGACATATGTAACAAAATACTAATAAATTATATAAAATAAAATTGTTATCTAATAATCATATAGTAGATAATTTAAGAAAAAATAAGAAATTTAAATTTTATTATTATCATTTATCATAATAAAACAATGTTATTGATCATATTGGATATGTTAATAAAATTTAAATCTTTAAATATTCTCTTAAATTACGTACATGACATAAATATTAGTATTAAATAATATTTTTACATTCAATTCTTATATTATTCATCCCCATTTAAAGATTCTATTCTATTTGAGCGTTTAACTTTGACTAAAAATTAAAATTTTAAATTTAAATTAATTTTTTTTTGAAAAAACAATTCTAAAAATCATAATTCATAAATCTCACGCGGTCTAATATGGAACACCATATGTCACCGATCAACGATTCCAAACTATAAATTCTTAAATTAATAAACTTAGTTAATAATTTTGGTACTCATGGTTTTAATTATGATCAAATATATGTATAACATCCGCCCATATTTATATATTTATATATATATATATTCGATATAATAAATAAAATTACTCCAAGGTCAAGATGGTCACGAATCCAATTCAACCCACTAAACTTAATTAGAAATTATCAAAACTAAAAACCAGGACATCACGACATATGTAACAAAATACTAATAAATTATATAAAATTAAATTGTCATCTAATAATAGTATAGTAGATAATTTAAGAAAAAAATTAAGAAATTTAAATTTAATTATTATCATTTATCATAATAAAACAATGTTATTGATCATATTGGATATGTTAATAAAATTTTAATCTTTAAATATTCTCTTAAATTACGTACATGACATAAATATTAGTATTAAATAATATTTTTACATTCAATTATTATATTATTCATCTTCATTTAAATAATATTAAATAATACAAATGACGTCCGTGAGCAAAGTTGGCCCAATTTGCATTTTATTTTTTAAAGCCACGTAGGAAAATTGGCCCAGTTTTTTAACGCCCGTGAGCAAAATTGGATGGAATTACCTGATTGAACATTTTAAAAAAGTACAGTGGGGTAAATGTGCTTTTCCCTCCCAATTTTTTAACGTCCGTGAGTAAAATTGGACGGAATTACTTGATTGAACATTTTTAAAAAGTACAGTGGGCTAATTGCTTAAAACACTACAACCACAGTGGGGTAAAGGTGCTTTTTCCCATAGATTTATTAAGCAATGGATCATTAGAGAAAGTGAAGTTGATGATGGAAGCATAGGTATTCCAAATCTTCTAGCTATGCTAGACTTCGAAGTTTTTAACATCAAGCTAAATACGCACTATGTGCTTTTGAAAAATGAATTTTTATTCTCAACCTCTGGTGACCCTTGTGTATGTGTGGACTTTGGGCCACCGACACCTCGTTACCTGTTGAGATTATAAAACTAATTTGTAAAGATTTTGAATGATTTAAAGAATAGTCTATGCTAATGAATTATCAAAATGTAATTTTATATCATTAATGCATCATGCAACCTAGTGCAGATAGGATAAAAATGATGGAGTTATCAATGCAGAATTACTTAGTGTCGGATGTGATCTAAAGATCGTCAGCCCACTATAGTATGATGTAGTATGACAAAGTCATAAAATGACGGAATCCTCAAACGTACTGTATATACAGTGCGGTATCATGACGTCAAAATGATTTTAAGAATTTTAAAGATAAATTATTGCCAATTGAATGTGGCTAACAATGTTTCGATTGAAATTCGAATTATTCGATATGCGTCTAAGCTATTTGATTCAGCTAGACAAATGTTTATGAAAATTTAAAGTATTTTTGAGAAGTTATCCCGAACCAAATTGTTTTGGTGCGGAATCTTATGCTAAGTCTGAGGTGAACAACCCTGAAAAAAGGGATATGCCGATTGGATAAAATAATACAATCTAGTAGCGCAAATATTCGCTAGACATGATTAATACGTTGTACATGACGTAAGCGTATGAAAGGCTAATCACCTAAAGTACTAGCAACAGTAGTTTACCTTCTTCGTGATTGTAAACATAACTAGTAATTTATTGTTTTGCGGTGTGAATATCGTTAAAACTATGTGTTCATGGTCTATATGACCCCTCAGCATGATTTGAAAAGTTTTAACTCCTTAGACTGAAATCATGGAAGAATGTGATAGTAGCAGAGCTCCTCATAGTAGGAAGCAAGATGTACTCATTAAATTGAGCATGAAATCAAGTAAAGGTTAATTTGAAAACCTAGTTTTAATGAAGAAAAGGAGTGGTGATTAGTAGACTAAAATTTCGGGGATGAAATTTTTAGAAGAAGAGGTGAATGTGACAAACCGAAAATTTAGATAATTATTTAAATCGTAAATGATGAATTAAAGGTTGAATAATAAAACCTAGACAGAAAATAAGTGAATGGATTTGAGATTTTTGGGAAGGAATTTAGTGAATTTAAAAATTCTTGTGGTGAATTATTCAGGATTAAGTGTATATGAGCATATGTTCTGTGAATATGAAGATTATGTGATGGTTTATATTTGTTTATTATATAAACAAATAAAAGAAACTAGTGTGATCCTAATTATAAATTAGGAATGAAGAATTGCATAACTTAAGGGTTATGGGATGAGAGAATTATGGTATATAAGAATATATACTAATTTTAAGAGATTTATTTTATAAATCTCAATTAATTAATTTTAAAACCTAATTATAGCAAGTCTAATTGGGTTAAGGAAATAAATGTGCTTGAGTAAGGATTTATGTTATAATTGAGGAAATGAAAACCCTAATTACATAATTAGGGAATGGTAATATTAAGAGTGTTGGAAATGTGATATTTTGTTATGGCCCAAAGAAATTAATTAAAAATCCAAAGAGTTAAATATGGTGGCCCAAGAGTTGGCCCAATCAATAATTTAAAAAGCCCAAAATTTGATCCAAGTATAGGGGGACTTTTTGGGCATTTAGTAAGCTAATTAATGAAATAAAAGAGAAATAAAAGGGAGCCCAAACTTGGCCCAATTAAAATACACTTAAGGTGGGGCATTATTGTCATTATATAAAGCATTTAATAAAACAAAAGATGGAGTGGAAGAATAACCCATGTGGATTTGGTAAGATATGATTAGATATGCTAAGATTATGTGGAGGAAGGAGGAGGGCATGTAATGATTATATCACTTTATTAGGTAAACTACTTTTGTTAGGTGTCAATCATTATATGGGGACAACTGTTGGGTAAATTCTATATACGCACAACACGCAAGTATACGTGGTCAACAAGTAATACAGTAATGAGTAGAGTATCGTTCCAACATAGACAATTTAGTAAGAATTTTAACCTTACAATTATCAATTTCCTATTAATCCTAATTTTATTAAACTATCCAATTCAATGATTAAAATTATAAAAACGAAATTATTAATAAATATAATATCACAAAACAATCACAAAAATCAAAACTAAAATTTTAAATAATTAATGGAGAATTAGACTTATGATTTTACCATAAGTTTCACTCTGATTTCTACACCTTTATTCCAATTCAACTCACTATCCCAGTTTATTAATCAAAAACACGAATGTAGTACTAACCACCTCTCGATGCACTAATACTGTATTAACTTAAATCCACAAATTAGATAGAAATAAGTTAAACACCTTAATCAACTAACTCACTATATCTCTCTGTGAATTATAATTAAAGAAGATTTAAGATTAAGTTCCATATCTGATTATATGCGATGTCAAGCATATCTATACCTTAACATTCATCAAGATTCTGCTATTCACAAAATCCATGAACACATGCCATATTAACTAAGTCTAGATTCGTATATCCTCTCTCGATTCTATACAAATTCACAAAGAATTATTGATCAGGAAAATCACAAATTCAAGCTCAAATTAATATAGATAAATTGGAAATTAGTTTATTGAACTGGAAATCAAAGTTTACAAAATCATCGATTCACTCAAGGATCCATCATAAGCCTAACAAGTGAATTAGTTCATCATGAATGAAATAATAACTGAATAATTCAAAGAAAACATCTTTTCAATTACAAATATAAGACTAAAATGAAGAATAGTGAAAAACACCCTTCACGTAGCCTAAATCTGCAATCGTCACGAAAATCTCTTCAAAATCTCCCTCCAAAGCTTGCTATTAAAAATCTGGAACTAATCTCTATAATATGCCTTGTGTGCTTAATTCATTGTTAATTGAGCAATAGATATCCCCCCTCTAAGTCCAGGCCGAATTACCATGCTAATTAGAGTCCAAGCACATTACAAGAGCTGAAATCCATGTTCCAACAGAGTTTAAGGCAAAATAGGAGACTCAGCAGTCGACACCCCCCGCCCAGGTGGGTATCCATTCTGTAAACCAATATTGAAGACCCCCACCTTTACAAGCGAAGTTATGAAAACAAAAATAGCACCTTCCTTAGGGTAACTTCAGAACCGGCTTGGCTACTTGATTCTTGCAACCAAAATGCTCCAAATGCTTCCTTTTTCACTCAATCACCACACCACCTATCCTACATACAAAAGAACATGAAACGAGTAAAAACGAACATGAACACAAAAAAGGAACAACGATTAAGCTTGAAATGGACATCAATTCATGGATATAAAATCCACTTATCAAAATCCCCCAAACATAAACCGTGTTAGTCCTCGAGCACAAAACAAACTACATACTATGCAATGCAATGAAATGTAACGAATCTAATCTATATGCTTTCGAATCCAACAGCATCACAGAATCAAAAATTATCTCACTAACCTCAGAGAAAACAAGCAAACTCTACACTATTAATCACCAAAACCAATCAATAATTCCTTATTAGTTCTCAAATCTTAAACCATTATTACTGGTATAATGTGCGTGTGTGTTCAACGTCCATGATAACTGATACAGACTCAAATTCAATATATAACCAATTTCTTAGAAGGAATCATACAACGCAAACTTAAAAATTTTAAAAATAGACAAGTTCCAACTGAATTCAGACATTTACAAACCTTAAGGGATCAAATAGGGTATTCATGCTTTCTTCTTATTTTTTTCATTGACGGGAGACCCTTTGCTCTTATTTCCCATCTTTTCATACTTTTTTTATAGACAGATGGTTGGTGAGTGCGTTTTACACTCTATCTCACGCTCCTGTTTATAGGGAGTATATTTTCCTCAACCCACCACAAGACTGAACTAGATATTATATATTGTTTTTCGAAGCTTATATACCATACTTTTTTCCCCCAAACTTAAGTTCTTGTCTAATTTGTCATTTTCACTGCCTATCCTATCATTTTCTCATTCACCATAGCATTATCCTTTAGAAAATCTTTATGTATCAATTTGAACTAACTAGTCAACACAAATGATGTTGCGTGCTTCCCTTTTTATACCAGTTTCAAACAAGCACAAGATTCGATTCATAACAGAAACTATATCACAGCTCTAATAATCAATGTTGTATTGGTTAACTTATTCTCAATCTCATCATTGTCCCAAAATAACATGAACTGCAACACTACTGGACATATGCAAACACAATATGTAACTAAATGTTTTTTTTAGATTCAATAGATTGAAAAATAAACATAACATGACATAATGCAATAAAAACAAAAATAAAAATGCAATAACAAAAGTGACCTAAGCTACTATGTGACTATATGAATGCAACATCACAATTCCTAAACTAATATGCTAAACTAGAATGCAATGACAAATGTAAGCCTAACTAATGACATTATACATGCAAACAAGAAATTAAATCCCCCAAACTTAAGAATTACAATGCCCTCATTGTATGAATAATCACAATTAAGTGTGTGAGGACTTCCCTACAATCGCCCAATTCTGGGTTGGTGGTGGTTGATCTTCTTCCTCTGAATCACTTGGCGGAAACCTTGGCATTGGCATGGGCTGCTGATATGGAAATTGTGTAGCTGAATTAAAGCTCTGAAGTGTCTTATTGAGTGAAGCAAAAGACGTGTTCATAGCGTCAAATATGTTGTCTTACCTCAATGTAAGTCGTCGCATCTCCCGACGTGCTGCTTTGTTGTGCGCATTCATTTGACGTTGAAAGTCAAGAAACTGAGGACTGGATAATGCCTTGGACTACGGTACCTGCTCGGTTCCTTGATCTCCCATAGTCTCGTCCTCATCCTCCGAGGTGACTGCAGCATCAACTTCGTCCTCCAAAGTCGATGGAAAAATAAAATCCAGACCTCGAGGATGGGACTCTCCTCCGGCCCACACCGAATACCGCACTATCATTCTGGAATCTAGTAACTGAAGTGGCATCTGTATGGGTTCATCGTCAGACCATCTCACACCCGCTTGGAGACACAACCTACATATGAGTGATAGGTGTGGCAAGCCGCCCGAAAAGTTTCCTCGTAAGCATCGGCGAATCGAAAAGCAGATTATGGTCCCGACATCAATGATGAAGTCTTGCACAATCGTGTACAACTGTAATGCCTTCTCCTTGGTCACGTCCGATGTGTGTTGAGACGGATACAGTTTAGCACATAAGAAAGGATACCAAATTTTACCATACCGACTAAGATCTTTACTATGAAAAACTGTAGGACCCCAACTTTTATGAATAAAAATGAATTTTCTATAATTATCAATTTTGAATATTATGGAATAAATTTGATATAATGTTATAGTTGTGGCTAATATTTATAAATTTTACAAAGTACGCAAGTTGTTTATAATATTCGATTGGTCGGGGAATATTCGTTTTAACAGGGAATATTTGTATGACGACACAATCATTGGTGGACCCCACAATGGAATTATTATCGGATTGAGAAAACGACAAAAATATTTTTATGAAAATAACAATGGAAGTTTTACTGAATAATTTGTTGAAACACTTCGATGTTAAAAGTACGAAATATGCGTGGTTAGATAGTAGCACACGGTATTGATTATTGATGCTTATGTGAGAAGTCATTCAGTTTTATTCAATTATTATCGATATTTTATATATTATTAAATCAATAATTGAGATGACAGAGTTATTAATATTATTATTTGCAAAATTAACGATGTCTAGAAGTTCTACCAAGGAGAGGTTTGGTCACCTAATTGCGCGCTAATAGGGAGAAATCCTTATTGGAAGCCCCCTCTTTCTTGGGAAACGACACAGTTATTAATAGTGTGAATAATAATAATGATGATGAAGTTTTGTTTTATTAGTATTATTAATGTAATAAAACAGAAAAGCTTTTTATATAAAACAGAATACTTTTATAAAGTTATTCATTTTATTAGGCTAATAGTAAAATCTTTTTATATAAAACATAATACTTTTATAAAGTTATTCGTTTTATTAGACAATAATTAGAATATATTATATTTTATTATGCATAGTATTTGCATAATGCCTGCATAGTGTTTGCATAGTAAAATCTTTTTAAAAGTTATTCGTTTTATTAGATTATAAATAGAATATATTATATTTTATTGTAAACCAATCTGGACCGTCCGTTTAAAGTAAATCGATCTGGACCGTTCATGGATTGGTTACTATCCAGTCCATTCTTCTATAAATAGAAGCTCGTTCCTTCATTATTTCTTACGAATTCACTAAAACTCTAGAGAGAGAAACTGTAGAGAGAATTATTCTTCTATCTTGAGCGTATTTCTTTAGCATTTAAGAAATCTTTGAGCGTAGTGCATGTTTCTTCAAGTATATCCCCGCCCTACTGTCGTAGTACTCTTCTTTATAAGGTGCGGGGTATTATTTTTTCATATTCATGAAGAGAACTTACATTATTCCATTCTTTATTATTACATTGGAATAATCAGTATATCTTGATCTACCCTATACTTGGTGATTTACATTTGTTATTCCATTAGTTATTATTACATTTAGAACATCACATGCATGCGTTTCTTTACGCCGACACGGTTCCGTCTTTATTATTACATTTGGAATATCCATCTATGCATTTCTGTGGGACTGGTTCCTTCTTTATTATTACATTGGAATATCCTATCTCATGCGTTTCTGGGGATCTGATTCTATTATTTATTATTACATTTGGAATAACATGTCTATCTGCATCTGCATGCATGGTGATTTCATTGTTATTCCATTCTTTATTATTACATTGGAATATCTTGTGGGGTCATGTATTACGCTTGACACAGTTCCGTTATTTATTATTCTGTTGGAATAACCTGTCTATGCGTAGTACCACATGCATGGTTGTAAGACCCTAACTTTTATGAATAAAAATGAATTTTCTATAAATGTCATTTTTGAATATTATGGAATAAATTTGATATAATGTTATAGTTATGGGTAATATTTATAAATTTTGCAAAGTACGCAAGTGGTTATATAATATTCGATTGGTTAGGGAATATTAAATTAATGTACAGACAATCATTGGTGGACCCCACAACAGAATTATTGTCGAATTGAGAAAACGACAAAAATATTTTTATGAAAATAACAATGAAGTTTTAGCATTGATCTTTGTTGAACTACTCGGTAGTAAAAAATACGATGTCTGGCGTGGTTGCATAGTAGCTACGGTATTGATTATTAATGCTTATGTGAGACGCCACTCGGTTTGATTCATTTATTATCGATATTTTATATGTTATTAAATCAATAATTGAGATGACGAAGTTGTTAATATTATTATTTGCATTATTAACGATGTCTAGAAGTTACGCGAGGAGAGGTTTGGTCACCTAATTGCGGCATGATAGGGAGAAATCCTTATTGAAAAGCCCCTCTTTCACAGGAACAACACAGTCGATTAATAGTGTGAATAATAATAATGATGATGAAGTTTTATTTTATTCATATTATTAACATAATAAAACAGAAAAACTTTTTATATAAAATGAATACTTTTATAAAGTTATTCGTTTTATTAGGCTAATAGTAAAATCTTTTTATATAAAATAGAATACTTTTATAAAGTTATCTGTTTTATTAGATAATAATTAGAATATATTATATTTTATTATGCATAGTGTTTGCATAGTGCCTGTATAGTGTTTGCATAGTAAAGTCTTTTTAAAAGTTATTCGTTTTATTTTATTTAAAATAGAATATATTATATTTTATTTAAAAGATTTTGCATTAATTATGGACTATTCGATTAAAGTAAATCAATCTGGACCATTCATGGATTGGTTACTATTCATTCCATTCTTCTATAAATAGAACCTCATTCCTTCATTATTTCTTACGAATTCACTGAAACTCTAGAGAGAGAAACTATAGAGAGAGATAAACTATAGAGAGAAAGAAGAAAAGTATTCTACTACTTCACTACTCCGATATCAAGTTTCTTTTACGGTAAGGGGTATTATTTCTTTTGTATTCATGAAGAGAACTTCTATTATTCCATTCTTCATTATTCTATTGGAACATCCCGTCTGTGCATTTTATGCCGGACCTGGTTCCGTCTTTATTATTCTGTTGGAATATCCTGTCTGTGCGTTTTACGCTGGACTTGGTTCCGTCTTTATTATTCTGTTGGAATATCCTGCCTGTGCATATTACGTCGGACCTGATTCCGTTATTTATTATTATGTTGGAATAACTTTGCCTATGCATATCTGATACCGCATGCATGGTGATTTACATTGTTATTCCATTCTTTATTATTCATTTGGAATATCACATGGGTCATATTACACCGAACTGGTTCCGTTATTTATTATTCTAATGGAATAACTTTGTCTATCTGATGAAATACCGCATGCATGGTGATTTCTTTTGTTATTCCATTCTTTATTATACTCAGTTGGTTAAAGTTTAGACTTCTACACTCCATGAAATTAGTGGAATATTCTTGATATTTGCGCTTCATCCACTATCTTTTCATGGAAATATTCTTCTGAGCATTCTTGAATTTTACTTTACAAAGAAGTATCATGTTGACAATTTAGACGTTATTATTTCATGAATAAATTAATTCTTTAAATTGTTTTATTGAATTCTTATATCATTGTCATCATCCTCATGTTTATATTATTTTTGAAAGTCATTTCTGGCCTGTAGTGCATAGATGGACTTGGTATGATTATGACCAGGGATTATTCGGTGTAATCATGACCGTAATGTTACAAATGATGTGGTAAAAATCCTCATTGGCCCAAAGTGCATTGATGGACAGTTGGTTGCATGATCATGACCATTGATGAATACACAAATATCCTTGGCCCGTAGTGCATGGATAATTTATGGTCATGACCCTAATGAATATCCTTGGCCGTAGTGCAAGGATGATGTGGATTATTTATTAAGCTGGGTCTCAGCGATAAAAATGATGAAAAACCTTTTTAAATCATAAAAGATAGTAGATTTTATTCTCTACTTGACTCTTTTAATGGATTGCATGTTCCGCTGCAATTAAACTTGATGTCTATTGTATTTTATCGGTTTAACCTTTGTTGAGGACTAATGATAATTTATTCTGCATTATCTTAGTCATAATATTTCTTACTGGGCTAGTTGAGCTCAGCCTTTCTTTCACTGTTCTCTTCAGGAAATAAGAACGTAGCCGGGACTAGTCGGGGAACGGAGTGATTGTCCGAGATGGTGTCTTAGTAGTCCTCATTATTCTGTTAAATAGTGTGATAATAAATGTAACGAGGACAAAATTGAGTGTGGATATTGTCTAGATGACAATATTTTTATTAAACTCACAGCATGTATTTTGTCGTATTTTACACGACTGTTGTATAATCAAGTTGTATTTGAATTTAGTACCATGTATTTGGCGACTCAAGATGGGTGATGTATACCTATTTTGGGGGCGTCACAATGGTGATATCTTTTGTTATTCCATTCTTTATTATACTCAGTTGGTTAAAGTTTTGACTTGTGGAATATCTTTGATATTTGCGCTTCATCCACTATCTTTCATGGAAATATTCTTCTAAGCATTCTTAAATTTTACTCTACAAAGAAGTATCATGTTGACAATTTGGACGTTATTAGTTCCTGAATAAATTAATTCTTGAACTTGTTTTATTGAGTTCTTATATCATTGTCATCATCCTCATATTTATATTTTGTTGAAAGTCATTTGTGGCCTGTAGTGCATAGATGGACTTGGTATGATTATGACCAGGGATTATTCGGTGTAATCATGACCGTAATGTTATAGATGATGTGGTAAAAGTCCTCATTGGCCCGTAGTGCATTGATGGACAGTTGTTGGCATGATCATGACCATTGATGAATACACAAATATCCTTAGCCCGTAGTGCATGGATAATTTGTGGTTGTGATACATATGAATATCCTTGGTAGTTGTCTTTGGGATGAGGTGGATTATTTATTAAAATTTGAGTCCCAAAGAATAAAAGTGATGAAAAACCTTTTAAATCATAAAAGATAGTAGATTTTATTCTCTACTTGACTCTTTTAATGGATTGCATGTTCCGCTGTAGTTAAACTTGATGTCTATTGTATTTTATTAGTTTAACATTGTTGAAGACTAATGATAATTTATTACGCATTATCTTAGTCATAATATTTCTTCTTGGGCTAGTTGAGCTCACCCTTTCTTTCCTTTGTTTCTCTTGAAATGAGAACTTAGCCGGATTAGTCGGGGAAACGGGTGGCGGTCCGGATGATAGTATTAGTAGTCCTCACTATTACATTAAATAGTGTGTTGATAAATGTAATGAGGACTTATTAAAGAGAGGATATTGTCTAGAAGACAATGTTTGTATTAAAACTCACGACTCTCTTGTTGTATATTTAAGATTGTATTTGTATTACATACCATGTATTTGGCGACTCGAAATAGGTGATGTATACCTATTTTGGGGGCGTCACGATTAGTATCAAAGCTTAGGGATATGATCCTGGTGAGATGTGAGACAAGAACTAGGAGGGAGAGCAGGAATTCCTTTGCTAGTATGACCTACCTAAGTTTATTTGATATTTAATTGGTTGGTCAGAGTATAGGGATTATATGTGATATGTTAATTAACCCTTGTTTTGTGGCAGTATTTGAAAATGGCATCCGGGAATGTTGAGAACATCAATGGAGCACAGGAGACCGTTGAGTCTCCACAGATCAATAATCAGGATAATGTGCATCAGGAAGGCGACAATCCTAATGCAAACAAAAACACTGACCAAATGATGAACGATGGAATGTTCCGAGGCTTCATGCAATTCATGCAACATCAGGCGAGAGTGGCTCCTGTCCAAAATGTAGGTGGAAACACTGGCAACTCTCGGACGGTCACCGCCAAATAGTTCAAGGAGCTGGGACCACCAGAGTTTTTTGGAGAGCCAAAACCACTTAAGACGGAGACGTGGATAAAGCAGATCAACAAGATATTTAATGTCTTGGGATGCTCCGAGGAGCACAAGGTTCCCTTTGCCACCTTCATGTTATGCGAGGCATATTCTTCGGTGGGAATCAGAAGCGTACTCAACTCGCCGCCTTGATCAAGATGTCTTGGGAGAAGTTCCAAGAACTGTTCAACGACAAGTACTTTCCTGAAAGTATTCGTCACATGAAAGAGGTAGAGGTCATTAAATTGGAACAAAACAACATGACCGTGTCGCAGTACGAAGACAAGTTTGTCGATTTGTCTCGGTTTGCGTCCAATTTTGTTGATAATGAGGAGAGAATGACGCGAATGTTTGTAAGAGGTTTGAAACCCGAGATACGTCAATATCTTATCTCTCATAAACTGTGTTTGTATGCAGATTTTATTAATAGGGCTCAGTTATTGGAGCGCGATAATGAGTCAACCCAACCAAAAGAGAGCAGCCGACAAAATGATAATACCAGTGATAACAGTCATCAAAGCAGTGACAATAAGCGTGGAGGGAATCAACATGCCAGAAATGGTAACCAGTTCGGTGGTAATCGTGGCAAAAGCAATAAGAATGGACATTTCAAGAAGAGGAGATTCAACAATGATGGAAAGATGTCAGCACCTGCACCTGTTGTTAAGGAAGGAGAACGACCACCTATCATATGCTTCAAATGCGGGGGGGAGGGACACATCAGTCTAAACTGTGCAATGCCATCCAAAGCATGTTATAATTATGGAAGAGAAGGTCACCTAGCCCAATTTTGTCGTTCACCAAAGACAAGTTCAGCTAGGATGGAGGCACCAAAGGATGCTCTAGAAAAGTCAAAGCCAGTAGTGCAAGGGAGAGCGTTTGTCGTGACCTCCCAGAAAGCAAGGAACCCGAATGAGGTTATCACGGGTAAGCTTAGCATAAAATCTAGCGAAGTATATACCTTATTTAATACCGGTTCTACCCATTTCTTTATTTCTCCTACTTGCGCTCAACGTTTAAATTTGACTCCGGAGAAATTTGACTTTGACTTATCTGTTGAAACTCCGTTGGGAGAAACCTTCATTACATCCACTATTTATAAGTCTTGTTTGGTTCAAATCAGTACCGTCACATTACCTATCGATCTTATTTCATTGAAAATACTTACATTTGACGTAATTCTAGGGATTGATTGGTTAACTACTCATCATGTAAAAATTTATTATTTTTGTAAGGTTGTTAGCTTTCATATTCCTAACCAACCTATTATGCGAATTCAAGCAACCAAACCATTAAAATCAATCACTGTCATTTCAAGCCATAAAGCTATTCGTTTATTGAAAAACGGTTGTCAAGCTTTCTTAGCTCATGTCACGGATCTAAACAAAAATACGTCAGTTTTGAATGATATTTCTATTGTTAATGAATTTCCTGACGTATTCCCTGAAGAACTTCCTGGCTTACCCCCAGAGCGTGAAATTGAATTTTGTATTGACCTTAAACCCAGTACAAAACCCATTTCCAAATCCCCATATCGAATGGCTCATATTGAACTTCAGGAGTTAAAGACCCAACTGCAGGAATTGTTAGACATTGGCTTTATTCGTCCTAGTACTTCTCCTTGGGGTGCTCCTGTTCTATTTGTGAAGAAGAAAGATGGGAGTATACGACTTTGTATTAATTATCGGGAGTTGAATTATGTCACCATCAAAAATAGGTACCCATTGCCACGTATTGATGACCTGTTTGACCAGTTGCAAGGTGCCAAATTCTTTTCAAAGATTGATCTTCGTTCCGGATATTACCAATTAAAGATTAGAACCGATGACATTCTAAGGATGGCTTTCAGAACTTGGTACGGGCATTATGAATTCCTAGTCATGTCTTTTGGATTGACTAATGCTCCTGCTGTCTTCATGAATATGATGAACCGAGTATTCAAGGAATATTTGGATCCCTTTGTGGTCGTCTTCATTGATGACATCCTTATTTATTCCAAAAGCCATGAAGATCATGAGTAAAACTTGAGGTTGATACTCCAAAAGCTTCGTGAATATAAGCTTAATGCCAAGTTGAAGAAATGCGAGTTCATGCTTGAGGAAGTAGAATTTCTTGGGCACGTGGTATCAAGTCATGGAATATCTGTTGACCCAGCAAAGATTGAAGCTATTCAAAGTTGGGAGCAACCTAAATCAGTGACCAAAGTACGTAGCTTTCTCAGCTTAGCTAGTTATTATCGGAGATTCGTAGAAGGGTTTTCTCGAATCGCTACTCCCTTAACTCAGCTGAATCGGAAAGATACAAAATTCGGTTGGAGCGAGGAATGTGAGAAGAGTTTTCAAGAACTCAAGAGAAGACTCATTTCAGCACCTGTTCTGACAATACCATCTGGCTCGGATGGATTTGTCATCTACAGTGATGCTTCAGGCGAAGGGTTAGGATGTGTTCTCATGCAACATGGGAAAGTCATAGCCTATGCCTTTAGACAACTCAAAGAATATGAGAGGAATTATCCTACTCATGATCCAGAGTTGGCAGCTGTTGTCTTCGCACTTAAAATTTGGAGGCATTACTTGTATGGGGAGAAAGTGGAGATCTTTACGGATCACAAAAGCCTCAAATATTTCTTCACTCAAAAGGAACTAAACATGCGACAACGACGTTGGCTTGAACTATTGAAATATTATGATCATACCATCTAATACAATCCTAGAAAAGTGAACGTGGTAGCTAACGCATTGAGTAGAAGATCATATGCGGGTACGAGTGCGATATTGCCAATGCAAAGGCCCATTTTGTATGACTTGCAAAGGATGGAGATAGAGATAAAGACTCTAGGGATCCAAGTGATGATGGCGAATATACGAGTGGAACTGACTTTAATCGATAAAGTTAAAGCTGTTCAAGCTACAGACCCAGAGCTGATGCATATGAGGAAGAAAGTACAAGAAGGTCCTATGCCAGAAGCAAGAATCGATGAAGAAGGAATACTTCGAGTCAACTCCAGACTTTGTGTTCCTAACGACCCTGATTTAAAGTATAAAATCATGATGGAGGCGCACAACACACCGTTTGTAATCCATCTTGGGAGTACCAAAATGTATCATGATCTTCGACATACATTTTGGTGGGGCAATATGAAGAGGGTGATAACGCTATTTATCTCAAGGTGTTTAACTTGCCAACGAGTCAAGGCAGAGCATCAAGTACCAAAAGGTCCATTGCAATCACTTGAAATTCCAGAATGGAAGTGGAAACACATTACTATGGATTTCGTTACTGGTCTTTGTTGGGTAAAATCTAATTACGCACAACACGCAAGTATACGTGGTCAACAAGTAATAAAGTGATAAGTTGAGTATCGTTCCCACAGAGAATTATTTAATAAAAATCACCAAGTACTAACCCGTAACCAACTCAATCTTATTTAAACGAATGAATTTCAATTTATAATTAAACTAATTCTAATTACCACTAGTTAAATTAAGATTACGGAGATTTAAGATCACAACTTCACCTATTGCTTCATTTAAGTTAACACACTTCTCATCAATTATTCTCTATCCTGAATTGTTAATCAAGAACACTAAAGCAGATAAAACAACCTCTCGATGCATAATACCCATACTTACTTAAATCCACAGATAATAGAATTAAGCAAGACACCCTAATTAACTAATCCACTATATCTCTATGTGAATTACAATTAAAAAGGATTTAAAGCACAAGTTCTCTATAAGATTACATATGGCGTAAAGGCATATCTCTATCCTAAACACGAATTATGAATTCTATCTATGCAGAAATCACAAACATATGCTATCATGATCAGATCTAAATCTATACTTCATCTCTCGAGTTCATATAGATTATCACGGTAATTAATGGCCAATCAATTAGACAATTAAGTCCAAATCACAATAGACAATTCTCACAATAGAACATAATAATTGATAACGAAGCATATTAAAATAAACTACACAATAAGATCCATTGTAATCTCAAACAAAGAATTAGTTCATTGAATTAAAAGTAAGAATCCACACTTGAAATAACATTGAAAGATAAGAATACGATTAAAGAAAAGAATTGAATCTGTTGTCAGCAAATCTTCATCTTCCTCAAGCTCATGCTCTTGATCTTCAATGGTCTCCAAGTTGCTTCAATCTCCAATTCTAATCTAATCTAGGGTTCCTAATCTAAGAAAGAAAGTAAAGAATTAGATTCTAGAAATCTATCCCAAGAGGGATTTTATAGAATATTAGAACTAGCCTCCCAATCCAAGTTAAACTCAAGTATTTAGAGTTCTAATGAACATCCTAGCAAGTTAGGCAACTAAGAATCCAATTCTAGCTCAATTTGGACATCAAATAACCCAATTTGACTCAAATCCCACCGCCTAGCGCGCTTAGCTCTCTCCCTAAGCCATTTTTGGCGCAGTCCACGCTACTGGGTCCGACATTCTGCTGGCCTAGCGTGCTCAGCTCTAGGCGTAGCACAGTCCGTGCTAGGCTATTTTCTGCTGCGATGTCCTTTGGTAAAACAGGTATAACTTTTGATCCGCTTGGAGTTACGGGGCTTCCCACCTATCAAATCGAAGATAACGACGAGGTCTACAACTTTCATTCTTCGAGGATTGACAGGTTCGAATTGGATCAAGGAGGAAATCGGACTTGAAGTAGATGCTATGTAAATGGAAAGCACGACAACTCTTAGCTTTGATCTTCGTTAATAAAAAGGCCATAACTCTCGCATCCGAGCTCCGATTGAGACGATTCAAGATGTTCTGGAAAGATAAGAAGTAGAGCTACCATAAAATCAAAGTTCCAAGCCAAGAACATGCATCAAACTTGATGTTAAAAGTCCTTCAATATTCCCTTCTTGCATTTGCTTGCGTATTTTAGTCCAAAAGATGTCCGAATTGCTTTTCCTGGCTTCTTCATGCCAATGTCATGTCATGGCCTACAAAATAACATAAAATGTATGAAAAGTAACTAAGAACATAAATATAAGTAACTAATTCAAGTAACAGATACCGGATAAGTAGGTATAAAACCTACTTATCAAATACCCCCAAACTTAAATATTTGTTTGTCCTCAAGCAAAAAACATGAATTAGACAGATTCAACCTCTAGCAATGATCCACCCAAACAATGAATCAATATGAATTCGATCAATGGCCTTAAAGGTTACAACAAATTATAACCCATGGAAAATTTCAAAACAATGTCATGTCTAAAATTTCAACAACTTTCGTTAGATTCATATTTACTCTTGATCCTTTAAGTGCGTGTGTGCATCCATACGTTCAATCCAGTCATGATTTAGATTAAATTAACCAATACTAATAAAAGATTTTCAAAAATGACTTTCAAAACTTCTTATCACATCAATCACCGCTAATATAGATATAACACAAATTTTTCTTGAGGATCGACTGGATATTTAAACTTTTAAGCACGTAAGAACCCTTCCCAAGTATTTCAAACATACATATTTTCTTTTTTTTTTTCTATATTTAGTGAGTGCGTTTCGCTCCATCTCACTTTCCACTTTTCATTGAACGAGTGCGTTTACGCCCATCTCGCTTTCCATTTTCATCGAGCGAGTCGTTTTCGCTTACGCCCATCTCGACCACGAGTTTATGGGGAGTCGTGTTTACGCTCCATCTCGACCCACCACAAGATTCAATTATTCAACTCGGGAAGGTTCCAATAATTTTTTTTTCATAAATACCCCAAGATTTCCCCAAACTTATGTGAGTGCCTAATTTTCACTTGAATGATGCTCAAATAAGATATCTCAAGTTGCAATGGTATCTTTCATAAGAAATTAGCCAAAAAATTTCAATCCCAATTGACTAAACAAATGGTTATGTGTAAAAATTTTCAAAAATTTACATAAGTAATGTGAAACCCAACTAACTAGTTAAAATATAGACTAAGCATGCTCATCAATTCTCCAAGAGTTAACAATATCAACCACCCACTTATCATTGGCCAAAATCAAATTCCATCAAAACATTGCCCAAGTAAATACTAAACATGATAAATACCCCCAAACTTAAAATAGACATTGTCCTCAATGGCTAAGATAAGAAAAATTAAAAGAGATGACTTCCCTGACATATAGCAATTTATCTCCTTGTCTGCGAAGTTTGAAGAATAGGTTAAACACATTGGAATGAATTGGGCATCACACTTGAGTTGGACTTGACTAACCTGTGAATATGATAGAAGCAAGCTTATTAAATCTTACAAAAAATGAAAAAAAATTCTATTAACTAATATGAAACCTAAAAAAGAAAAACTAAAAATAAAAATTAAACTTGGGTTGCCTCCCAATAAGCGCTTGATTTATAGTCATTCAGCCAGACTTTGTCTGGTCAACGCTATCCAATTCCTCTTTGGAAATTGAGGAATCCTCCATCTATTGGAAATAATGTAGCTTTTGGTAGGTTCTCAATTGTGATAGCCATTGCTTTAAAGTCACCTAGCATGCTCTGATTTGGTATGATCTCAATCAAGAACATCCCCCAGCTAGGTGTTTTCTCCATTGTATGTGTGATCACTTTGGGGCATGGAAGCTTGTCACACATAATGGGCTCTCCATCTATCCTCTCTTTCTCATCCCACCATGGATTCAAAATTGTATTCGCTCTTATGTCATCAAGAGCTTCACCGACAACATGACTACTAAGTGAGCATGATTTTGCAAATCTGACCGACTCTTTGATCTTTGGTGGAGACCCATTTAGATCTTCGTGGACCTCTATTTCATTATCCCCAATTGTCTCCACACTTCCAATATCTTGTGGCTCATCCAGTCGTAGATTCGGTTCGGGTTCTCCATCAATTTCGTCATCCATATCATAAAGCCAAGTGTTTAGAGGAAGGTTGCTTACGGCTTTGGTCATTTGCTCTATCTGATCCTGCAGATTTTGAATTGATATCTCTTGATTACGAATTGACCACTCTTGATTACGAATCCTCCTCTCTCGATTAATCCTCCACTCCTCATTTGATGTTACGAACTTGGACCACAATTCCTCCAACCTTGAATTATTTGTCTCAGCTATGGAATACATGTATTGAGGGCCATGAGTTGAAGTGGTGATGAGTTGTTCCATATGGTGCTGAAAATTGTAGCTCGATATTTCTTGACTCATCATCCTCTCCTCTTGGTTTGCTATGACCTTTAACAATAATTCCTCCAACTTTGACTTTTCTTCGTTTAATGGAGGTTGATATGAGAATTCTGACATGTATGTTGGATTTGGAGTAGAGTATTGATCTTGATAATTACAGCTCTACGAAGAATCCAGGTGATACCCCCAAACTTGATGATAACTGGGATAAGAATAGTTGTTGAGGTAGTTACCACCATACTGTACCGGCCCAAGACTGATGGTTCATTGATTACTTGGGTGATTGCAAACACAATAATTGCAAGTAACTGCTATCCTTCGATTACGTTGGGCTGCAACAACGTCCAACTTCGTCGAAAGTATCTCAAGTTGTGCTGATATTGCGGAAAATTCATTAAGTCCATCAATCCCCGTTTCCCTTGGTTGAGTCATGTTCGTGTATGGCCATTGATACGCAAAGTCATCCATGGTACCTGAAAAGAGAGAAATATAGGAAGATAATTAAAAATAAAAATAAAAATGTTTAAATTAAGACTAATTTGATTGAAATTATTATTGGTAAAAAATATTAAACTAATTCCCCGGCAACGGTGCCAAAAACTTGTTGGGTAAAATCTAATTACGCACAACACGCCAAAGATATCGTGGTCAACAAGTAATAAAGTGATAAGTTGAGTATCGTTCCCACGAGAGAATTATTTAATAAAAATCACCAAGTACTAACTTAGTAACCAACTCAATCTTATTTAAGCGAATGAATTTCAATTTATAATTAAACTAATTCTAATTACCACTAGTTAAATTAAGATTACGGAGATTTAAGATCACAACTTCACCTATTGCTTCATTTAAGTTAACACACTTCTCATCAATTATTCTCTATCCTGAATTGTTAATCAAGAACACTAATGCAGATAAAAGCACCTCTCGATGCATAATACCCATACTCACTTAAATCCACAGATGATAGAATTAAGCAAGACACCCTAATTAACTAATCCACTATATCTCTATGTGAATTACAATTAAAAGGGATTTAAAGCACAAGTTCTCTATAGGATTACATATGGCGTAAAAGCATATCTCTATCCTAAACACGAATTATGAATTCCATCTATGCAGAAATCACAAACATATGCTATCATGATCAGATCTAAATCTATACTTCATCTCTCGAGTTCATATAGATTATCACGGTAATTAATGGCCAATCAATTAGACAATCAAGTCCAAATCACAATAGACAATTCTCACAATAGAACATAATAATTGATAACGAAGCATATTAAAATAAACTACACAATAAGATCCATTGTAATCTCAAACAAAGAATTAGTTCATTGAATTAAAACTAAGAATCCACACTTGAAATAACATTGAAAGATAAGAATAAGATTAAAGAAAAGAATTGAATCTGTTGTCATCAAATCTTCATCTTCCTCAAGCTCATGCTCTTGATCTTCAATGGTCTCCAAGTTGCTTCAATCTCCAATTCTAATCTAATCTAGGGTTCCTAATCTAAGAAAGAAAGTAAAGAATTAGATTCTAGAAATCTATCCCAAGAGGGATTTTATAGACTCTTAGAACTAGCCTCCCAATCCAAGTTAAACTCAAGTATTTAGAGTTATAATGAACATCCTAGCAAGTTAGACAACTAAGAATCCTATTCTAGCTCAACTAATAACCCAATTTGACTCAAATCCCGCCGCCTAGCGTGTTTAGCGCTGTCCCTAAGCTATTTCTGGTGCAGTCCGCGCTACTGGGTCCGACTTTCTGCTGGCCTAGCGTGCTCAGCGCTAGGCGTAGTGCAGTCCGCACTTGGCTATTTTCTGCTGCGATGTCCTTTGGTAAAACAGGTATAACGTTTGATCCGCTTGGAGTTACGAAGCCTGCCACCTATCAAATCGAAGATAACGACGAGTTCTACAACTTTCATTCTTCAAGGATTGACAGATTCGAATTGGATCAAGGCGGAAATCGGGCTTGAAGTAGATGTTATGTAAATGGAAAGCATGACAACTCTTAGCTTTGATCTTCGTTGATAAAAAGGCCATAACTCTCGCATCCGAGCTCCGATTGAGATGATTCAAGATGTTCTAGAAAGATAAGAAGTAGAGCTACCATAAAATCCAAGTTCCAAGCCAAGAACATGCATCCAACTTGATGTTAAAAGTCCTTCAATATTCCCTTCTTGCATTTGCTTGTGTATTTTAGTCCAAAAGATGTCCGAATTGCTTTTCCTTGCTTCTTCATGCCAATGTCATGTCATAGCCTACAAAATAACATAAAATGTATGAAAAGTAACTAAGAACATGAATATAAGCAACTATTTCAAGTTACAGATACCAGATAAGTAGGTATAAAACCTACTTATCAGTCTTCCCAAGTTTTCTCAAGGCATAGATGCAATTTGGGTCATTGTTGATAGATTGACCAAATCTGCTCATTTTTTACCTATACGAGAAACTTATACCCTTGAACGTCTTGCTCGTATATACATAAACGAGGTTGTAAGATTGCATTGTATGCCAGTATCTATAGTTTTTGATCGAGACCCAAGATTCACTTCATGATTTTGAGTTAGTTTACAAAAAGCTATGGGCACGGATTTACGATTTAGTTCGACATATCATCCTTAGACGGACAGACAATCAGAGAGGACTATTCAAACTCTTGAAGATTTATTAAGACTCTGTGTCGTTGACTTCAAGGGAAGTTGGGACAAGTTCTTATCATTGGCTCAATTCGAAGCGTTGTATGGAAGAAAGTGTCATTCTCCAGTATGCTAGGATTAGGTGGGTGAAACAACGTTGTTGATGCGGAGTTGAATGCGTATGACTACGGAAAAGATTCAAACGATCCGACAACGTATAAAACCTCACAAGACCGACAAAAGAGTTATGTTGATCTTCATCGAAAGGAGGTGGAATTCGATATTGGAGATCATGTGTTGTTACGTGTTGCTCCATGGAAAGGAGTTAAGAGATTTGGAAAGAGAGGAAAGCTCAATCCTCGATTCATTGGCCCATTTTTAATCCTCGATCGAGTAGAGACTGTATCCTATAGACTCGCTTTACCGCCAACTATGTCTCGTGTTCATAACGTTTTTCATATATCCATGTTACATAAATATATGAAAGACCCGAACCACATTATTGAGTTAGAACCGAATGAAATAGCGGAAGATTTAATGTATGAAGAGGTTCCTATTCAAATCTTGGATAAGAAGGAACATATTCTACGCTCCAAGGTTAAACCTCAAGTTAAAGTTTTATGGAGGAACCACGATGTTGAGGAAATAACCTGGGAGTTAGAATCTGAAATGAAATCAAGGTATCCTTACCTCTTCAACATACCAGGTACGTACCCTAATTTCGAGGGCCAAATTTCATAAGAAGGGGAGATTGTAAGACCCCAACTTTTATGAATAAAAATGAATTTTCTATAATTATCATTTTTGAATATTATGGAATAAATTTGATATAATGTTATAGTTGTGGGTAATATTTATAAATTTTGCAAAGTACGCATGTTGTTTATAATATTCGATTGGTCGGAGAATATTCGTACAACGACACAATCATTGGTGGACCCCACAACAGAATTATTGTCGGATTGAGAAAACGACAAAAATATTTTTATAAAAATAACGGCGGAAATTTTACCGTTAATCATTGAAACACCTGTTAAAAATACGAGGAATACGGCATGGTTGCATAGTAGCACGATATTGATTATTGATGCTTACGTGAGAAGTCATTCAGTTTTATTCAATTATTATCGATATTTTATATATTATTAAATCAATAATTAAGATGACAGAGTTATTAATATTATTATTTGCAATATTAACGATGTCTAGAAGTTACGCCAGGAGAGGTTTGGTCACCTAATTGCACGCCAATAGGAGAAATCCTTATTGAAAGCCCCACAGGAACGACACAGTCGATTAATAGTGTAAATAATAATAATGATGATGAAGTTTTGTTTTATTAGTATTATTAATGTAATAAAATAGAAAAGCTTTTTATATAAAACAGAATACTTTTATAAAGTTATTCGTTTTATTAGGCTAATAGTAAAATCTTTTTCTATAAAACATAATACTTTTATAAAGTTATTCGTTTTATTAGACAATAATTAGAATATATTATATTTTATTATGCATAGTGTTTGCATAGTGCCTGCATAGTGTTTGCATAATAAAATCTTTTTAAAAGTTATTCATTTTATTAGATTATAAATAGAATATATTATATTTTATTGTAAACCAATCTGGACCATCCGTTTAAAGTAAATCGATCTGGACTGTTCATGGATTGGTTACTATTCAGTCAATTCTTCTATAAATAGAAGCTCATTCCTTCATTATTTCTTACGAATTCACTGAAACTCTAGAGAGAGAAACTGTAGAGAGAATTATTCTTCTATCTTGAGCGTATTTCTTTAGCGCTTAAGAAAGCTTTGAGTGTAGTGCATGTTTCTTCAAGTACATCCCCGCCCTACCATCGGAGTACTCTTCTTTATAAGGTAAGGGATATTATTTTTTTCATATTCATGAAGAGAACTTCTGTTATTCCATTCTTTATTATTACGTAGGAATAACTTTTACGCCATGTCACCCCCTATACTTGGTGATTTCTGTTGTTATTCCATTCGTTATTATTCTGTTGGAACATCCTGTCTCTGCGTTTTACGCCGGACCTAGTTCCATCTTTATTATTCTGTTGGAATATCCTGTCTGTGCATTTTACGCCAGACCTGATTCCGTTATTTATTATTCTGTTGGAATAACCTATCTATGTGAAGTACCGCAAACATGGTGATTTCTGTTGTTATTCCATTCTTTATTATTCTGTGGAAATATCCTCGCTTGGGTGCATTATTACGCTTTGACTTCAGTTCCGTTATTTATTATTCTGTTGGAATAACTTGTCTATGCGAAGTACCGCATGCATGGTTGTGATACTTATGAATATCCTTGGCCGTAGTGCATGGATGAGGTGGATTATTTATTAAGCTGAGTCCTAGCAATAAAAGTGATGAAAAACCTTGTAAATCATAAAAGATAGTAGATTTTATTCTCTACTTTACTCTTTTAATGGATTGCATGTTTCGTTGTAGTTAAACTTGATGTCTATTGTATTTTATCAGTTTAACGCTGTTGAAGACTAATGATAATTTATTCTGCATTATCTTAGTCATAATATTTCTTACTGGGCTAGTTGAGCTAACCTTTTCTTTAACTGTTCTCTGTAGGAAATGAGAACGTAGCCGGGACTAGTCGGGGAACGGAGTGACGGTCCAGATGATAGTATTAGTAGTCCTCACTATTCTGTTAAATAGTGTGTTAATAAATGCAATGAGGACTTATTCTGAGAGTGGATATTGTCTAGAAGACAATGTTTGTATTAAAACTCACAGCTCTCTTGTTGAACATTTAAGATTGTATTTGTATTCTGTACCATGTATTTGGCGACTCAGAATAGGTGATGTATACCTATTTTGGGGGCGTCACAAAAACTGTGTCTCCTTTCCGACCTTTGATCCATGTTGTTCCCGGCTTAGTCATTTCCTTGAGTATCACCTCATAGTCCGGATCAAAATCATGTAGGTGGGCATATTGGCATTGTCGAAGCACTCGTAATTGATAATAGGTGTTGATGGCATCGGTACTGAACGGGACTAAGCGACCCCACACATAAGGCGTTGAAGGGGGCTTTGTCCTCGGCGTTCTCATAGAACTCCTTGACTATGTTGACCACGGCGAGTTCCGGTTCATTGGTGAATTGGTTCCAGCCCTTTTGCTAAAATTTGCTGCATCATTTCCCCATCGACATGATCCGGTGGCAACTCCTGCTCCGGTGTAAGGGCTTTTGTCATTATATAGTCGTACCAGTCGGCGGCGGCGGCACTTATAAATTTTCGGTGATCAATGGTCCGTGTCAGTTGTGTGGTCCTTAAACTTTCTCCCCTTTGTCATTTTGATGTGGGTTGCGAAGCCATTGACTCTCGAATAACTTAATCACAGTATCTCCCCCCAAACTTGGTTCACACAAACTGTCAAACACTTGGTGTGCATAGAAAATTCTTCCCCAAAACTTGTCGATTTTATGGGTAAAATTGGATGAGAGAAGATGAATAGTTTGTAGTGTTGTGCTTCACACTCAATTGCTCTCAATTTACCTCTATGGACGCCCTAATTTGAAGACTTATGAGATGTAGTTGAAGAGTTTTGAAGAATTTGAGTTGTGAGGGTGTTGTAGACACTCAAAATTTTCTTTTCATGTTACTAACTATGCAGGAGGGCAAAACGTCCTTTTCACACTCCAAAGGTAACCCTGGAGGACTACAACATCATTTCCCGACCCCAAAAATAACCCCAGGAGGTCAAGCCAACCTCAGAGATAACCCTGAGTACATTCAGATTACAACATGACCATCTCAGAGATAATCCTGGGAAAAACCCGCTACAACTGTGCGAAAATCGGAGATAACCCCGGGAGGGGCAAAATGGTCATTTTACCAACTCAACTTCACTTCAAATCAAATACACTCATTTCAACCCAAACTACTTCAAAAGAAGTCCCACAAGACTCATCTCTTAACTTCGAAGCGCAAACTACGCGAAACAGTTCACTGGATTGCTTCAGAGCGCAAACTACGCAAAACAGAACATCGAATTGCCTGACGGGAACCCGGGAATGCTATTTCGGTCATGGACCCGTCTTCTTGGAATCAAAAAGGGTAAATCCCATGTCACTGCATAAATCTCGACAAAAGCAGTCCGAAGATGGTCTTGTACACCTCATTCGGATGCTTGGATTGAAGTTCTGCAAGTTCGAGCGGACATTACATTGCACGAGTGCACATACTTCGAGATGACGGGACCCGCAGAACCCCAGGCGATTTGGGCGTACCGTGTAGGTAGAGAGAGGTCTTTGTAGGTACACTACTGTGATCGATTCTATAAATATGGGGCTTGGGCTAGCCATTTTGGAAGAGAAAAGAGTGAGGAAGCCCTGTCCAATTGCCTTTGTACACCCCATAAACTGAGTGTTGTCTTATTTCAAACACTTTTGAGCTTATATTTTGTCATATTTTTTTCTGGCGGGGAGCCGAGTATTCATCCATCTAGAGTCATAGAAGTCATATCATTGGCATTTCAACGTAAGCCTTCTCACATTCTATAAAGCCTTCTTCTCATATTAGTACACACCGTTATACACATTGAGAGTCGTGTTGTGTGTCGTTTGCTTTTAACTTCGATCTGTGGTTTTCATTTTTGTCGTATATATATACTTATATATGTATATATTTCATATATGGACTAACATTATCGAGTTATGCCTCGATTGAGCCTGAACTTGATGCAGGCGTTTAATTGCTTATATATATATATATATAAATTGTGGTCAAACTACATCGATGATCCTGGATTTTACATCCTAGCATTTACTCATTATATATATATATATATATATATATATATATATATATATATATATATATATATATATATATAATTGTTGTCAGACATATCTGATGAGCCTGGATTTTACATCCGGTGCATTTACTCGCTTATATATATATATATACTTATATATATAATTGTTGTCGGACATATCCGATGAGCCTGGATTTACATCCGGTGCGTTCTTTGCTTTTATATATATATATATTTACATTTACATCGAGCACAGAGTTTACTTATTGGCCTTTTACTGACTTTATTTATATTTCGTCTTGCACGGAGTTTACTTAAGTGGCGGTTGATCGCTTTTCTGACTTTATTTACTTTTCGTCCCACATGGAGTTTACTTATTGGTGGTTGATCATGTCCATATATATATATATTTACCGCTTTTATATATTTACATTTCCGATCCCCCATGGAGTTACTTCGTGGGGGTTGATAATGTCTGTATATATATATTTACAGCATTTATATATATAACTGCTTACTGCTTTCCATATAAACTGCAGTATCATGTGAGCCTAGGAATCATGTGATCACAGATTCAGTCTACTGAATCTAGATTCGGTTCCCGTGATGGACTTTTTCAGCTGTAAGTAGCTTGTACATTATTTATAGTGTACGAATTTCCTTGGATGGCTGTCATGCCCATGAGGAGCTCGGCACTGCTGTATATTATTTTCTCGAGAATGCTTCGCATC
This sequence comes from Panax ginseng, assembly GCA_020205605.1. Taxonomy (NCBI): domain Eukaryota; kingdom Viridiplantae; phylum Streptophyta; class Magnoliopsida; order Apiales; family Araliaceae; genus Panax; species Panax ginseng. Next base: position 81,895,761 of record CM035130.1, read on the forward strand.
TCGAAAATAAAAGCAAACAAGCCGAACATTTAATAATAAAATGCAAGTATGAAAAGGTCTCAATTCTTATTGAGCACAGGGTTTGAAAAACCTCTTTTACGAAAACGTCATTACTATATCTTGGTTAAAACTGAAGTTTTCTATAAAATTCAAACCTTGTGTATATAGGTACGAACGAGGCCTCACACTACTTTCAAATAACTGCACATTGATCCACACACATACACAAACACACATTCATATAACAATTTCTTTGAAAAGTGGCAGTCACCGTGGTAACACGGATGTCCAGGGGTGCCTAACACCTTCCCTCCGCATAATCAAGCCCCCGGACCCAAAATGAATCTCGGTTTCATAGACCCATCTAGCGATGTCAAAAACACTTTGGTCAATGTGCAAACCTTTTCGGTTTGCATTAGTGCAACCAATTAAATACACCAATGGCGAGTCTTAAAGTCAAATAAATCGACATTATACATGTCGACCTTTTTACTTGTTTTTTCAAACAAATCTCACATTAATATGAGAACACCAAAGAACAAGTAACGAAAAGGACACTCAAAAAATCCCGGCGTCGACAATGTGGCGACTCTCTGCTAGGGACTCCAATAAGAGGGCTTAAGCCGCTATTACAAGCTTTTCAAAATTGTTATATGCTTGTGTGTGAATGTTTCATTTACATTTATGATGAATGTGTACGAATGCATCTTAATTATCTTGCCTTTGCTAAATATCTATCTCAGGATATTAGTGCTTCAGCACATGTCATCATTTTACATAAGCGGTGAGACACGTTGTATGTGAATGTATGTTGTGGTCCCTCCACGGGAGGCTATCTGTCGGTGTTTGATTACTGGACTTGTGGGAAGAATAATTCCCCAGGGCTCAAGAAAGGCACCACTCAGATTCGCTCTAGTTGAACGACCGGATTAACTTCCCGTCAAGTAGATTGTGATGATCTGGGAACCTTCATGCCAAAAAGCCGCGAGAGTAACCTAAGATAGGTCAGCCTCTGATAAACCAAATGCGAAGGGAAGTCTCTTCATATTTTCCCATTTAAATTACTTATAATTTCAATTACTTGTCAATCTCAATGTAAAGGAAAATATGAAGAATATGTGTAAATGCATATTAAGGCTTTACATGTTATTAAATGACACCCATTTGGCAGGATAATATTCCTAAAATGGACACGTTATGATAGCATGTAAAATTTTTATACATTTCCCTCATACTAAACTACATAAGTTTTTGTAGGGAAGCAATTGATCCCGTTTACCGTTCAAAGACCAAAAGGGCATTAAGGCCACAATCAGATATGGATCAAAGTGCCCAACCTGATCCAACTTCTGTCTCTCGCGAAGAGTTCGAAAAATTAAGCTATCAAATGACAGAGTTGGCTGTTATGCTCAAAGAACTACATCAATCTATTCAGGGTCCACAAATACCCATCCACACAGAATCCTCTGCATATGGAGGAATCCAGGGCCAAACAATGCCTACTCAACCAGAGTCATCCACACCAGGAGGCAATCAAGGTATTGGCAAAAAGATGGAAACCCAGATATCTGAACCTCATTCCAATAAAGAAATCACAAATCTCAGGGATGATCGAGAAACTGGGGATATAAGAAAGAAAGTCCAACAAATGGAGGAGACCATCCAGTCAATCAAAGGGACTGGAAATTATGGGAGTGTTACCTATTCAAATCTTTGCATATTCCCAGGGGTGCGCTATCCTGCCAAATTCAAAGTCCCAGAGTTTGAAAAGTACAATGGGGAAGGTGATCCCTATACGCACCTGAAAGTGTACATTGGCGAACTAGGATCTTATGCTAAAGATGAAAGCCTTAGAATGTAGCTTTTCCAAAAGAGTCTCACTGGAGACGCTAAAGCCTGGTATGCCCGACTTGACAATGCCAAAATTCACAACTAGGAAGAATTGGCCCACGCCTTTCTAAATCAGTATAGTTTTCATTCACAAATGGCACCTGATCGATACCAAGTGACTAAAGTCAAAAAGCAAAGTACTGAATCTTTCCGAGAATATGCCCAAAGGTGGAGACATCTAGTAGTGCAAGTCATTCCATCAATGACAGATGCTGAGATGGTGATGACATTTATTGATATCCAAGAGGCTCCGTACTACGAGAGGATCCTAGCAGGCATAGGAAAGCCATTCTTGGAAATGATTAAACACGGCGAAATGGCAGAGATGGGCCTTAAAGCAGGCAAGATTAAAGACTTCACTGCCTTGGAAGCGATCGTGACATATATACAAACGGGCAAGTATGCGAGCGATCCTAAGGGTGTACCCGATAAAGGCAATGAAGATGCATCCCTTGTCCCCCCATTCGGAAAATATAAGACAATCTGCCATCTCAATAATAGGCTGCGTTCAACCAATACCCAGAAAGGAAAAGAAAATTTGAAAGAACGGAAAATCGGGTGTTGACTCCACTAGGCGATTCCCTTGAACATGTATTGGCGATATTAATGGATCACAAGAAAATTACCGAACTGGCTCCACCTCTAGAACCAGGGAGCAAAAGATATAATCCAAGCCAAAGATGTGCTTACCACTCAGGGTCTCCAGGACATGATACATAAGATTGTTGGTCCTTAAACATAAAATTCAAAATCTGATCGAAAGTGGCGATGTTGTAGTTCAACCTTTGATCAATGTAATGTCAACACCAACCTTCCGTTCTTGACATGATGGGGGAAGTAAACATGATTGGGTCGGGAAGAGTGAAATGTATCCAATTAAATAAGTCGCGTAAAGGATGAGGACTACCCCCAAAGGCACAGAACAGATGTCCTAAAATGGGAAAACACGAAGGAGGGTATGATAGTAATGCAAAAGTTAGAGACAATCCAGAACCAAGTAAATCTGCTAGCTAAGTTAATGGTGCGCCAGCATCAGGATATGAGACATTTCTTCACTCAACTATCAGAAGGCCAAAAAAAGGGGGATGATAAAATTGCTAGCAAACCTCGCCAACAGAAAAATCGCTTGGGGGAATGCGAACTCTCAAAAAAGAAAGATCAAACAACCTCCATAAGAGTCCGAAAATTCACCCCTCTAAGCAAATCTAATGAAGAATTGCTACACTTTCTTATAAGCAAAGGAAGGATTACTGAGTTGATGCCTCCTGTAAATCCCAAGATAAAGAGCTATGATTCCACCAAGATATGTCTACCATTCTAACTCACTTGGACATACGACTGAGGAATGCTAGGCTTTGCGACATAAAATCTAGGATCTCATTGAAAATGGAGAGCTGAAGATAGAAATTCCCATTACCAAAAAGGCGAAAAGGCAATAAAAAGCTTAAGATGTCCACTCAAGACAGGTAGTTCAAATAAGGTGAAGGCTATGAGCGATAATCCAGGCAGAACACAAGATGGAACGATCCTAATGCAGGAAATGATAGAAGAGACAAGGTAATCCCCGAAGGAGGTTCCTCCACCAACATCCAACATCCTGTGGTCCAAGGATAACACCCACGTTCCTGATTTTATCACCTTGGATGATGCGGAGGAAATACTAATCCTTTCCAAGGAAGAAAAAGCAAAAAAGGAAAGTTTCTTGCAAGAAATGCGACGACAGTTCGAGGCAGATTTCATGTTCGAATCCTCTCAAGCCCGGGAAAAGCGTGAAGGAACAGATGAAGGAGAAGGTGGTGAGGTTATCGGGGAAACCAACCCATCAAAGAATCAAGATTTCATACCTTTTTACGATGGGTCTAGCTCAAGAATCCCTGAAGAATGTATTGAACCTGGAAGCGATCAAGTTATGGCCATAAGTGAAGACATTCAAAACTAAGAAGTAACCTCTGTCGCAAGCCTTGAAAGAAACACAGCCACTAACGACTGGACTATCAGGCTTCAACTAGCCAAAAAGATGAAGATCAAGGGGATAAAGTTGCGAGTTCCAGAAGATGTTGGGACGGTATCACTTCCTTCACAGTATGCTTTTTATTTTCCATGCATGTATAGAAAAAAAAACAACAAAAAGAAAAAAAGAAGAAGAAAAAAAATAAAAGAAAAAAGAAAAAAAAAGAAAAAAAAAGAAAAATCAAGTCATTCAGGTTTCAGCTCATCAAGCCTGAACTACGAAAGACCTGATCTCCCCTCTTCAATGGGAGTACGTAGCCAACCATTTATGGTGCGGTCAAACCAAACAAAAACCTAAAAAAACCCAAACCAAACACTTCTCAAACAAACACTTGGCAAACCGTTTATCTTATCAAGTAGGAACTACGCAGACCTGATCTCCCACACTCACGGAAATACGTAGGCAACCACCAATGGTGCGGTCTGACCCTCAACACAGGTCCAAATTCAAACGTCGATCTCAAGAACGACCCTCCAAGTCAGCGACCTATGTGGAGAAGACCCAACAACACTGCAATGTCATTTCATCAAATCTGGCACAAATCCCAGAAATGAAGAAACATCGATATGCCAAGACGACCAGCAGCGAGGACCTTTAAAGATTCGACACCCTTAATCACAAGTCTTCATCAAATCAGAAGAAAATTAAGACCGATTGCAATAACAAGTCAGGAATAATGATTGAAGGCATCAAAACCCAAGTCCTATACTTGTTCACCATCTGGTACAGAAGAAAAGTCTCTTACGATCTCAGCATCTTATCAGCCTATCTGTCAAAGCGACTATCCCAGACAACAAGCAAGGTTGGGGCAATTTCAAAATCGACGACAACCCGATATTGCGACCACTACGACAAGACTTGGGCAATCTCAGAAACAGCAACAACTCAACACTGGGGAATTTATCAAACATCCTAAAGAGGAAAATGCCCCAGTCAACACCATCAGCATGGTCCATCATCATCAAAGCTTCTCTCACATCAGCACATTAGCGGTTTGGATATTACTCACTCACGACTTCATCAACAAAGAGAGTTTCTCGTATGAATCCCCGACATCAGTATGCGAAAGGACTGGGGCATTTTCCGATTCCAGGAAAGCGAAGGATTTTAAGGCGGGATCAGGCCTCTCATCAAAAGAAGGAAAACTCCTGAAAGAAATCATGGCGACATTAGCGTGCCCCTACGAAAGAAGGGGAAAATTCTAAAAAATTTTTTAACTTAAAGCCAACGACAAAAGGTCTGGCGAATTAAATCTACACTGACAAATGTGTTAATTTGCGTCAAATCCTCATAAATTGAGGCCTCTACACTAAAGTTTAAAAGTTCGACAGCAAAAAAGCGAGCTTCACCCTCCAGGGATATCAACGGCATTCAGGTCATCAGTTCAGCCGGGTTGCGAATTAAATATTCAAGGAAATGGGGCACCATCACCCAACAGCGAAAGGAAACTCCAAATCACCTCAAAAAGGGTGAAGCGCATCATCAACGTACATTTCTATCAAGCGTAACATCAGGTAGAGTCTGGCAAAGCGAACCTTTGAATATTACTTCAATGAAGGTATCGGAAGATCCGGTATTCAAAACCATTATCTTCAAAATTAGAGCGACATCAAGATAGTTCAGTGATGAAAGTTTTGAATACCACCGTTCGAGTGAGAACCGAAACAATTGGGTGATAACAGCGTGTTCAACTACCAACAGGGTAGGCACCGTTGTAAACTACCAGCGTATACATCGGGAAGGTCTGGTGATTTCAGAACGGCATCCCCATCAGAGATGTGGAAAACATCTCAACTTATCTTCATCAAATAAGCGTCAACAATTAAATGCCATACCATTGGAGTCAACACTAGCATATGCATCAACAATGATCGGTAAAGGTAAAGCGATTTGCAAAAACATTTTAATCATGCATCATAACATTCATTGCGATTTGTGATTTGCGATCTGCGATATGCGAAATGCGATGTACGATTTGCGAAGTGCGATTGGCCAAATGCGAAAAGCGAAATGCAAAGTGCAAAATACGATGTGCGATTTGCAAAAACATTTTAACATTCATCATAACATTCATTACATTGCGATTTGCATCATTAAGAGTACCTTGTCATATTTCAAGTGTCTACTAATCTTTATCAAGTCCATTCCATTGCATTACATTAACATGATAAAGAGGGGCATCTGTAGACACTCGAAATTTTCTTTTCCTGTTACTATGCAGGAGGGCAAAAACGTCTTTTTACACTCTAGAGGTAACCCTAGAGGACTACAACATCATTTCCCGACCCCAGAAATAACCCCGGGAGGTCAAGCCAACCTCAGAGATAACCTTGAGTACATTTAGAGTCAAAAACATTACCATTTTAGAGATAACCCTGGGAAAAACCCGCTACAACTATGCAAAAACTAGAGATAACCCCGGGAGGGGCAAAATGGTCATTTTACCAACTCAACTTCACTTCAAATCAAATACACTCATTTCAACCTAAATTACTTCAAAAGAAGTCCCACAAGACTCATCTCTTAACTTCAGAGCACAAACTACGCGAAACAGTTCACTGGATTACTTCGGAGCGCAAACTACGTAAAACAGCTCACCGAATTGCCTGACGGGAACCCGGGAATGCTATTTCGGTCATAGACCCATCTTCTTGGAATCAAAAAGGGAAAATCTCATGTCATTGTATAACTCTAGACAAAATCAGTCCGTAGATGGTCTTGTACACCTCGTTCGGATGCTCAGATTGAAGTTTTGCAAGTTCGAGCGGACATTACATTGCACGAGTGCACGTACTTCGAGACGACGGGACTCGTGGAACCCCGGCGATTCGGACGGACGCGGGTGTGTGAGAGGGTTGCCCTTGCAGTACACTGCTGGCGGTCGATTCTATAAATATGGGGCTTGGGCTAGCCATTTTAGAAGAGAAAAGAGTGAGGAAGCCCTGTCCAATTGGCTTTGTACACCCAATAAACTGAGTGTTGTCTTATTTCAAACACTTTTGAGCTTATATTTTGTCATATTTTTACCGGCAGGAGCCGAGTATTCATCCATCTAGAGTCATAGAAGTCTACATTGCCAGCAACCCCACTATAAGCCTTCTCACATTCTATAAAGCCTTCTTCTCATATTAGCTTTTGCATGTTATACACATTGAGAGTCGTGTTGTGTGAGTTTGCCTGCACTTGATTAGTGGTTTTCATTTTTGTCTACGATATATATACTAATATATGTATATATTTCATATATGGACAAACATTATCGAGCTATGCCTCGATTGAGCCTGAACTTGATGCAGGCGTTTAATTGCTTATATATATATATATATATAGCGTGCGTGGTCGACTCATGTCGATGAGCCTAGATTTTACATCCGGAGCATTTAATCACCTATATATATATATATATATATATATATATATATATAGTTATTGTCGGACATATCCAATGAGCCTAGATTTAAATTCGGTGCATTTACTCGCTTATATATATATACTTATATATATAATTGTTGTCGAACATATCCGATGAGCCTGGATTCACATCCGGTGCGTTTACTGCTTTTATATATATATATTTACATTTCTATCAGGCCTGGAATTTACTTCGTGGCCTTTTGCAACTTTATTTATATTTCGTCCTGCCTGGAGTTTACTTTGTGGCAGTTGATCGCTTTTACAGCTTTATTTTCATTTCGTCCCACCTTGAGATTACTTCGTGGTGGTTGATCATGTCTATATATATATATTTACCGCTTTTATATATTTACATTTTTGATCCCCCATGGAGTTACTTCGTGGTGGTTGATCATGTCTGTATATATATATTTACAACTTTTATATATATAACTGCTTACTGCTTTCCATATAAACTGCAGTATCATGTGAGCCTAGGAATCATGTGATCACAGATTGATCTCTTGAATCTAGATTCATTCTCGTGATGGACTTTTCGGTGTATGGCGACTTGTACATTATTTATAGTGTACGAATTTCCTTGGATGGTCATCATGCCCAAGAGGAGCTAAAAGCTTCTGTATATTATTTTCTAGAGAATGCTTCGCATCTCAAAAATAAAAGCAAACAAATAGAACATTTAATAATAAAATGGAAGTATAAAAAGTTCTCAATTCCTATTGAGCACAGGGTTTGAAAAACCTCTTTTACAAAAACGTCATTGCTATATCTTGGTTAAACTGCTGTATATTATTTTCTCGAGAATGCTTCGCATCTCAAAAATAAAAGCAAACAAGCCGAACATTTAATAATAAAATGGAAGTATAAAAAGTTCTGAATTCTTATTGAGCACAGGGTTTGAAAAACCTCTTTTACAAAAACGTCATTGCTATATCTTGGTTAAAACTGAATTTTTCTATAAAATTCAAACCTTGTTTATATAGGTGCGAACGAGGCCTCGCACTACTTTCAAATAACTGCACATTGATCCACACACACACACACAAACAAACATTCATATAACAATTTCTTTGAAAAGTGGCAGTCACCGTGGTAACACGGATGTCGGGGGGTGCCTAACACCTTCCCTTCGCATAATCAAGCCCTCGGACCCAAGATGAATCTAGGTTTCATAGACCCGTCTACAGTGGGTCAATGTGCAAACCTTTTCAGTTGCATTGGTGCAACCAGTTAAATACACTAATTGGCGACTCTTAAAGTTAAATCGTCGACATTATACATGTAGGACCTTTTTCACTTATTTTTTCAAACAAATCTCACATTAATATGAGAACACCAAAGAACAAGTAACAAATCTCAAAAATCCCGACGTCGAAAGGTGTGAATATATATAGGGATGTTGTGATGTAAGGGAGTATTGGATTGGTGTGGTGTGGATAAGTAATGGAGTAGTGGAAATCGTGGGTGTATTGGATTGGAGTGGTGTTGAAGTGGGTGGTCATTGGAGTTATTGATAAAGTAGTGGAGAAGTGGTGTAATTGGGAAGGAACCATGCAACTGCCGAATAAGTCTGTTGCGTTTCAGGACCCCCACCCTGGCGTGGGGTATTACACTTAGGAAGCCCACCCCGGCGGGCAGGTAATCTACTAGTTGAGTTGGGGGACCCCCGCCCCGGCGGGCATGGTCATTGTTAATTTCCTGGGGAGACCCCCGCCCCGGCGGGGGGTATAGTTCATTAGGGGCCCGCCTTGGTGGGCATGTATAGTGCAGCTGACCCATTTTCTCTTCTTTTCTTCATGCTATGCCATTTAATATACATTTTCTCACCATCCAAGCCATGAAACGTAAAAGCTATTAGATTGTTGATCAAATTGAGCATGGTTGAGAGATTAACAAGACCTATACAATGTAATGGCTACTTAATGAACTTATTATACTTACTACTTAATCTAAACTATGAATGAAAATACAAAAAATAAAAGTATGATTGGGTTGCCTCCCAATTAGCGCTTGATTTTAAGTCGTTTAGCATGACTACTTCCTATTCATGGTACGTCAGATAATGTGATGGCGATTACATCGGTGTTGGACTCACCACCCCAATAGTGCTTTAATCGTCGACCGTTGACCTTGAAAGTTTCTAATGGATTCCGACTAAAGAGTTCAATGGTGTCATGAGGGAACACCCTTTTTATTGTGAATGGTCCTGACCATCTTGACTTATGCTTACCTGGGAACAATCTCAACCGTGAGTTGAACAATATGACTGATTGCCCCGACTCAAATATTCTTTGCATAATTTCCTGGTTGTGCCATCGCCTGACCTTTTCCTTGTATAACTTGGAGTTCTCGTAGGCTTGAAGGAGAAATTCGTCGAGCTCATTTAATTGCAGTAGTCGCTTTTCCCCTATAGCTGCTTGATCGAAATTAAGTTTCTGAATCGCCCAATAAGCCTTATGCTGTAACTCGACTGGTAAGTGACAAGCCTTTTGTACAGTAGTTGATATGGTGACATCCCGATTGGTGTTTTATACGCAGTCCGGTAGGCCCATAATGCATCATCCAACCTGAGCGACCAATCTTTTCGATTTGGGTTCACCACTTTTTCAAAGATTCTCTTTACTTCCCTGTTCGAAACCTCAGCTTGCCCACTAGTTTGGGGATGATAAGTCGTCGCTACCTTATGGTTGACCCCATACTTTGCCAATAGAGCTGTAAATAATTTGTTGAAGAAGTGACTACCTTCATCACTTATAATAGCTCTCGGAGTGCCAAACCTCATAAAAATGTTCTTCTATAAGAATTTTAGAACCACTTTGGCATCGTTCGATGGGAGTGCTGTGGCTTCAACCCATTTTGAGACGTAATCCATTGCGAGAAGAATGTACTGATTGTTAAGTGACGAAGGGAATGGCCCCATGAAATCGATGCCCCATACATCGAAAATCTCAACTTCTAGAATTGTTTGTAGAGGCATCTCATTCCTTTTCGATATGTTGCCCACCCTTTGACATCTATCACATGTTTTAACAAATTGGTGGGCATCCTTAAATAGTGTAGGCCAATAAAACCCAGATTGAAGTACCTTTACTGTTGTCCTCTCGCTACCATTATGTCCGCCATATACAGATGAGTGACACTCATACAGTATGTTCTTGACTTCACTGTAGGGCACACACCTTCTTATCATCTTGTCGGCGTACTGCTTGAATAGATAAGGTTCATCCCACATGTACCATTTTACGTCATAAAGAAACTTCTTTTTCTGTTGTCTTATAAGATCAGGTGCGAGAACGTTGCTCACTAGATAATTCGCATAGTCCGTATACCATGGAAATTCTGTATTTATCCCAAACAATTGCTCATCCGGGAATGACTCATTGATTGCACACTTGTCCTCTTTCAGTTTATCTTGATTTTCCAGCCTAGACAAATGATCGACGACTTGATTCGCCGTCCCCTTTCTATCCTTTATTTCTATATTAAACTCTTGTAGAAGGAGAATCCATCAGATAAGGCGTGGCTTAACATCTTTTTCGCAATTAGGTACCCAATAGCCTAATGATTCGTGTAGACTATCACCTTAGTCCCGATCAAGTATGCCCTGAATTTGTCAAACGCATACACCACTGTAAGAAATTCATTTTCAGTAGTTGTGTAATTCATTTGAGTCTCCGTGAGCGTCTTGCTTGCATAATATATGGCGTGAAACACCTTCTCTCGGCGTTGACCCAAAACATCCCCAACTGCATAGTCGCTTCCATCACACAATAGCTCAAAAGGCATATTCCATTCCGGTGCAACGATCACGGGGGCTGTAGTCAACTTCTTCTTCAACAACTCGAAAGTCGACTTACACTCCTCATCAAAATTGAAAACAGAATCCTTCTCTAAAAGACTGCACAAAGGTTTTGCAATTTTAGAGAAGTCCTTTATGAATCTCCTATAGAACCCAACATGTCCCAGAAAGCTTTTAATTCCCTTTACTAATCTCGGTGGAGGCAGTTTCTCAATTGTTTCCAGCTTACCTTTATTAACCTCCAATCCTTGAGCTGAGACCTTGTGACCATAAATTATGCCCTCCTCCACCATGAAGTGGCATTTTTCCCAGTTAAGTACACGGTTCGTGTCCTTGCATCTTTGTAACACCATCATCAAATTCCCTAGGCAAGTATCAAAATCATCCCCATAAACAGAATAGTCATCCATGAAGACTTCCACATTTTTCTCCACCATGTCTGAGAAGATGGCCATCATATATCGTTGGAAGGTAGTTGGTGCATTACACAAACTGAACGACATTCTCCTGAATACGAATGTGCCATATGGGCATGTAAACGTGGTCTTCTCTTGATCATTAGGAGCGATGACGATCTGATTATAGCTCAAGTATCCATCCAATAAACAGTAGTACTCATATCCCGCCAATATGTCCTACATTTGATCGATGAAGGGCAAAGGAAAGTGATCTTTGCGGGTTGCCTTATTCAACTTCCTGTAGTCCATGTAAACCCTCCAACCGGTCACTGTCCTTGTCAGAATTAGCTCGTTGTCCTCATTCTGTATCATGATCATTCCTCCCTTTTTTGGCACACACTGAACCAGACTAACCCACTTACTGTCGGAAATTGAGTAGATGATACCGGCATCCAACAATTTCAGAATTTATTTCCTTACAACTTCCTTCATAATTGGGTTGAGTCATCGTTGTTGCTCCACCGTCGGTTTTGCATCATCTTCCATCAGAATCTTGTGCATGTAAAAAGAAGGGTTGATTCCCTTGATATCCGCTATCGTCCATCCTATCGCTGATTTGTGTTCCCTAAGAACCCTCATCAACTTTTCTTCCTGCAAGTCGTTAAGTGCAGCAGAAATAATAACAGGTAAAGAATTTGAATTGCCTAAATACGCATGCCTGAGGTGTTTAGGGAGTGGCTTAAGTTCAAGAGTTGGTGGCTCCTCCAATGACGGTTTCATCCTTGATGTGGCTTTCTCCTCCGTATGCAATGGTTAAATGGTGCTCTGAATCGTCTAACTCGTGGCAATGAGTCTAACATCTGCAAGTAATCCACAAATTCCGGGTCATCAAACTCTTCATCCCCCAATAATGTTGTTTCCAATGGATCGTTGACCAAACTCTTACCCATGTTTTCACTGATTATCTGATCAATTATATCCATCCTGAAACATTCTTCTTCATCCGTAGGGAATTTCATGGCCTTGAACACGTTAAATTTGATTTCTTGATCTTGGACTCTCAAAGTCAGTTCGCCTTTTTGTACGTCGATGAGTGTCCTACCCGTAGCCAAGAAAGGTCTCCCTAAGATAATCGGGACGTTCTTGTCCTCCTCAAAATCCAAAATAATAAAATCCACAGGGAATATAAACTTATCCACCTTAACCAATATGTCCTCTACTATCCCTCTCGAATATGTGACTGACCTATCCGCCAACTGCAATGAAATATTCGTATGCTTTGGCCCGGAAAAACTCAATTCTGTGTAAACTGATAACGGCATAAGGTTAACACTCGCCCCCAAATCACATAAACACTTATTAAATGACATGTTCTCGATTGTGCACGGAATAGTGAAACTCTCTGGATCTTTCAACTTCGATGGCAATTTTCGCTATAAAACCGCACTACACTGCTCTGTTAATGCCACTGTTTTGAAGTCTTCCAATTTCTTTTTCCTTGACAAAATCCCTTTCATGAACTTCGCATAACTTGGCATCTGCTCTAGGGCTTCTATGAACAGGATGTTAATCTGAAGTTTCTTAAAAACTTCCAAAAACTTCGTGAATTGCTTATCTACTTTTAGCTTTTGGACTCTCTACTGAAACGGTGGTGGAGGATACACAACTGGCTTGTCATCAAACTTTGTTTTCTCACTTTGCTTATCCTCACCCTTATTTTCTTCAGCCACTTTGCTGTCATCAATTTTATTATCCGATATAGCTGAATTTTCCGCATCTTTACCAATGAGATGCTTTCCTTTCCTCAACGTAATTTCCTGACACTGTTAGTGGTTTCCCTTCGGATTTCTCTCGGTATCACTCAGTAGAGTCCCTTGTGGCCTGTTGTTCAATGCAAAGGTAATTTGTCCCATCTGATTTTCGAAATTCTTGATGGCCATTGCTTGGTTTTTCATCGCTGCCCATTGCTTGTTATGTATTTCGACAATAACTCCTCTAAATCTGATTTTCTTTCTTGATGTTGAGCCTGTTGTTGATGATTCTGAAAACCCGGGGGATATGATGGTCGTGGAGCTTGATGTTGCTGATTATTACTCCATGAGAAATTTGGGTGATTACAATTCCCCTTGTTGTACGTATTTTGATACATATTCTGTGGACCCCTGTTATAGATACCTACGAATTGCACATATGCTAGACTAATTGCACATTGATTTGTAGGATGGTCACCTGAGCACAATTCACACACAACTGTAACCTGTTGTACCTGTGCCCCTGTCATAGCGTCCAACTTCTTGGAAAGTGCTGAGATTTGTGCTTGTATTGCTGTCACCCCATCTAATACTAACACTTCAGCTGCCTTTGCATGTGTCATTCTTGTTGTAGGCCACTGGTAGTTATTAGCTGCCATTATCTCAATCAAATTGTAGGCCTCCTCATAACTTTTAGCCATGAAAGCTCCACCCGACACTGCATCAATACTGGTCCTGAGATTCCCATGTAGTCCGTTATAGAAAGTATTCATTTGCAACCACTTAGGCAATCCATGATGCGAGCACTTTCTGAGAAACTCCTTGTATCTCTCCCATGCCTCATATAATGATTCCCCATGTTGTTGTTCAAACATCGTTATCTCATTTCTCATTTTTGCAGTTTTCACCGGTGGGAAAAATTTGGCAAGGAATTTCTAAGCTAAGTCTTCCCACGTAGTTATCGATCCCGGCGGTATAGAGTGTAACCAACTCTTCGCCTTGTCACGTAAGGTGAATGGGAACAAGCGAAGTCTCACCGCATCATCCGACACCCCGTTATACCTGAAGGTGTCGCAGATCTTCAGAAAGCTGACTAGATGTTCATTCGGATCGTCATTTGCCAATCCCCCAAACTGAATTAAATTCTGGATCATCTGATTCATTCCAGGCTTGATTTCGAATGTGTTTGCAGCTATTGCAGGCCTGGTAATACTCGACTGCAGTTCAGTCACCTTGGGTGTGGCAAAGTCCCTAAACGATTTTTGATCTTCGACTGCCATTACCTCTTCTTTTTCAGATTTTTCAAAGTCTTCCCTTGTTTCCTTGATCCACTTACTTAACCTCTGAAACTGTTTCACATTGTCGTCCTCAAAAGGCAACAAGTCTGCATTTTTGGATTGAGTTTGCATAAACCACTTCAAAAACCTGAAAAAACAGGAACAAAACAAAAATAAAAATGTTTAAGTAAAACTGGACTAATTAAACTGATATCGTAAAAATATTAATATCTATACTAAATTTATCCCCGGCAACGGCGCCAAAAACGTGTTGGATAATTTTTATATACGCACAACATGCAAGTATACGTGGTCAACAAGTAATACAGTAATGAGTAGAGTATCGTTCCCACAAACATAATTTAGTCAGAATTTTAACCTTACAATTATCAATTTCCTATTAATACTAATTTTATTAAACTATCCAATTCAATGATTAAAATTATAAAAACTAAATTATTAATGAATATAATATCACAAAACAATCACAAAAAACAAAACTGAAATTTCAAACAATTAATGGAGAATTAGACTTATGATTTCACCCTAAGCTTCACTCTGATTTTTACACCTTTATTCCAATTCAACTCACTATCCTAGTTTATTAATAAAAAACACGAATGTAGTACTAACTACCTCTCGATGCACTAATACCGTATTAACTTAAGTCCACAATTTAGATAGAAATAAGTTAAGCACCTTAATCAACTAACTCACTATATCTCTATGTGAATTATAATTAAAGAAGGTTTAAGATTAAGTTCCCTATCTAATTACATGCGATGTCGAGCATATCTCTACCTTAACATTCATCAAGATTTTGCTATTCACAAAATTTATGAACACATGCTATATTAACTAAGTCTTCATTCATATATCCTCTCTCGATTCCATACAAATCCACAAAAATTGTTAATCAGACAATTCACAAATTCAAGCTCAAATTAATAGAGATAAACTGGAAATTAGTTTATTGAACTGGAAATCAAAGTTTACAAAATCATTGGTTCACTCAAGGATCTATCATAAGCCTAACAAGTGAATTAGTTCATCGTGGATGAAATAATAACTGAATAATTCAAAGAAAACATCTTTTCAATTACAAATATAAGAATAAAATGAAGAATAGTGAAAAACACCCTTCACGTAGCTTAAATCTGCAATCGTCATGAAAATCTCTTCAAAATCTCCCTCCAAAGCTTGCTATGAAAAATCAGGAATTAATTTCTCTGTAATATGCCTTGTGTGTTTAATTCGTTGTTAATTGACCAATAGATATCCCCCCCCCCCCCTCTAAGTCCAGGCTGAATTTCCATGCTAATTAGAGTCCAAGCACATTACAAGAGCTAAAATCCATGTTCCAACAGAGTTCAAGGCAAAATAGGAGACTCAGCAGTCGAGACCCCCCGCCCCGGCGGTGGTACATGCCTAATAAGAACCCGCCCCGACGGGTATCCATTCTGTAAACCAATGTTGAAGAACCCCCGCCACGGTGGGGGTAGCTTTTGCAAACTGGCTTGGCTACTTGATTCTTGCAACTAAAATGCTCCAAATGCTTCCTTTTTTCACTCAATCACCACACCACCTATCTTACATACAAAATAACATGAAACGAGTAAAAATGAACATGAACACAAGAAAGGAACAATGATTAAGCTTGAAATGGACATCAATTCGTGGATATAAATTCCACTTATCAACAACACTTGGTTATTCTTACAAGCAACATCAAAAGAGATATAGTGGAGATATTGATGATCATGTTACTTTAGTTGGTGAACAACACCCTTAGGTGTCACCATAATATTTGGCCATATGATTTTGCCAAGATTACAAGCTAGATGAATTTGATAAGAGAGAGAACTTGGAAGAGTAAGTAAACTTTACTTTTCATTTCCAAGTTAGCTAGCAAAAGAATGATATAGGAGAGAGAGAGAGAGAGAGAGAGAGCCGTATGGCTTGGTAGTGGAGGAGAGAGAGAGAGTTTTCTTCAAATTCTCCTAGCCATCTCGGGAAGAAGAAGAAAAAAGGGAGCATGAAAGTCAAAGGTATAAATACCTTTTGTTATGTATTTTTGATTACTCTTAATCAAATCTTGAATCTATAGTTCTAAACTCAAAAACCATGTATATACATGTTAATGAGTGTTTCATGTTTAGATATACCCATGTTGGGTGTTGTTTTAGTTGGAAATCAAAAGTAAAGAAAAGTGATTTTCTAGTTGATAAACCTTAAATTTCTATGCACTTTGGATTTTTACAGTTTTTGATCTACACCTTCTTTTTGCGATCCGTCAAAGAGAGGTGCTAGATATGTAAGTTAACTACTAAACCCAAGTGGTATCACTCAAAAATGTTGAGTACACAGCCGTAGTGACTGATTTAGCAAAAATAGATTTGTGTCTTTTAAGGAAAAAATAGATTGTTTTGGACAGTCAAGTGTAGGGGTAGTTTAGTCATTTTTTGGATATTCAAAAATTCTGGAAAAATTTGGGAGGATAATATGATAAGTTTTCTAACATCTCCAAGTGGAATCACTTAAAAAGAAGTTGAAGATTTCCGTATGGAATATGTTTAACAAATTATGAAAACCTTATTTTTCCAATTTAGCTACTGCCCAAACTTTTAAAAGGGCATTTTTGGCCACTTAATTTGTGTGAAAAATTCCAACCTTTTGGGAGATGAAAATATATGGTATAAAGTACCTACTATCCAAAAACGAGCTCATTTTGACTTAAAATGACCAAGTTATGACCATTTCAATTTTTGTGATTTTCATATAAAAATGGCTATAACGAGAGTATTATAACTCTGATGGCCACGAAATTTAAACTGGCGGCTCACGTTAACACATACAAGATTGTGTTAAGAGATAGGAATTTTTGGAGTTAAACACGAGGTAACTAATTTCTTAAGGAATTAACTAGAAATTGATTTTTGAAAAATACCAAAGGAAGTTGGAAAATTATGGAAAAATACTTTTTGTGTATGAAATATATGTATATGTGTTTGGCCAAATGATAGAAAAATAATAAGTTGATTTGGTACTTTCATGAAAAAGAATAGTGAATTCAAGTTGCTGAAATTGAATTCAGGCTGCTAATCTGATTTTGGTCTGCTGGAATAGTGATTTCAGGATACTAAAATGAAATCTGACTTACTGAAATGGTATTTCGGTTTACTAAGATGTTATCTAATTTACTAAGATAACATATAAAAGGGGAAACTTATAAGTATAACTTATGACATGATAAAAAGATTATCAAAGTATAATGATAATACTAAAGCTATAATGTAATGTCTAATACTTAACTAGGTTAGACAATTTAATATAAGATGATGAGTTAACATGTATGTTATGCTAATTGAAAGATCGATTTGATAATTTATAGGTATTTCATAAGAGATTACATTAGATTACTTAGCGGTATTCAGCGGTTCAGTCAAGTTTCCCTAACTCAAACTTGAGTTGTATGTTCAAAGCATGTTAGTGAATAGTTGTTGTTGATTATTCACATCGATATTGATTATTTATTCGCACGTTGTGCATATTGTAAATGTTCATCAGGTGTGAAATGTTGATCACCTTAATTACCATTTGGTTCAGTTAATCTGTTCATGTTTATGCTTGACCATTCATTTTTATTGACTTGGTCGTTCAGCTAAGAAAATTTGTTCATGCTCTTTCACAATGTTTATATTGTTGAAAGTTAGCTAGCTTATTGTTCAATTATTTCAATCATTATATATTCTCAAATAAATTTAAATTTGTTGGGCAAATTTGTTGCTCACCCTTGCTATATCATGATAAAAAAAATCAAATTAAGATGAAAGCTCGAGTAAAGGCAGTGGCAAAGGCAAAGTCCAAGATTAAGCTATTATGCAGTTAGAACTATTAATTGTGCTAATGTAAATGATATTGTAAACCTTTAAGATATTGAAGGTATGTATTAAGTTAAGGTTGTAGACCTTGGGAATGATGTGTAAAAGTTTAATGTATAAACAATTTATGTTTATATCTTCCGCAATAGTTATAGAAATGATGTACCAGATCTTAGGTAATAAGCAATCGGATTTGGGGACGTCACAGTTGGTATCAAAGCCGTAGGTTATAAACCTTATGTAGGAGTACCTTAGGCTATAACCGTGGAGATGATAAGGAATAAACTCAGATCGAGTTTAAGTGATAAGAAATGAATTTAGGAAATTCATTATTAAGTAAAGATGAAGATAAAGATAAAGAAGATTCAAAGAAGATCCTTGAAGGTTTATAAGGATAAGAATCTGGAGTTACCAGACTCCAGTAATAAAGATGAAAAGTGAAAATAAATAGACTATATCTATAAGGTGAAAAATGTAAAATCATAATATTATATGATTAAAGGAAAAGAAGATTGTAAAATTAAACGATCATAATACAGTTATAATATAAGATCACAACGTGATCTAATAAGGTCATAGCAGGAGAAGGATCAATCAAATGATTAAAAACTTTATAGCAGAATTGTTGTACGACAGTTGTACTATGAAATTGTACTATGAAAACTCATGAAAGAGTTATGAATTGTAAATACGGATTAAATAAAATTCGTATGGAGTAAGTGTGGAGCTAGAATTTTGTGGGATTTTAATTGAGGACTCATGTCAATAGCTGAGTTGTATGATTCCTTGTATGGGCGAGGAATTTGTACTTGGTTGTAGAATCACTTAGCTTCCTGGTCGATATAGTGGTTAGGTTGACCAATTCTTTGTATGGGCGGGGAATTGTCCGCTTTGCTTCCTATATTGATTAGTGGCTGAGTTTGGTTTGACAACCACTTAGTTTCTTACATTGATAATCATTAAATGTTTGTGTCGCGCTATTTTCTATTTGCCTGTTGATAAGGTGATTATTTTCTCATGTGTATAACGAATAGGTAGAGAATATAAGGTTAGGTGCGAGTTCTAAAAACTCATACTTATGGAAAGTTCATGACTCGTAATCATATGGTATGTTTTGAACCCCTCAGCGAATGGACAACAAAGGTCTAACTAGGATAAGTTCCAAAACTCATATGATCGTGGCAATTACTGAACTCATAATGTGTGGTAAGTTTGATGAACTGGGTATAGGAAAGTTATGAATGGAGCATTGAGATTATATGAATAGATAGATTTATTAAGCAATGGATCATTAGAGAAAGTGAAGTTGATGATGGAAGCATAGGTATTCAAAATCTTCTAGCTATGCTACACTTCGAAGTTTTTAACATCAAGCTAAATACGCAATATGTGCTTTTGAAAAATGAATTTTTATTCTCAACCTCTGATGACCCTTGTGTATGTTTGGACTTTGGGCTGATCACCTTCATGTATATGTTCATTACCATTTGGTTCAGTTAATCTGTTCATATTTATGCTTGACCATTCATTTTTATTGACTTGGTCGTTCAACTAAGAAAATTTGTTCATGCTCTTTCACAATGTTTATATTGTTGAAAGTTAGCTAGCTTATTGTTCAATTCTTTCAATCATGATATATCCTCAAATAAATTTAAACTTGCTGGGCAAATTTGTTGCTCACCCTTGCTATATCATGATAAAAAAAATCAAATTAAGATGAAAGCTCGAGTAAAGGCAGGTGCAAAGGCAAAGTCCAAGATTAAGCTATTATGTAGATAGAACTATTAATTGTGCTAATGCAAATGATATTGTAAACCTTTAAGATATTGAAGGTATGTATTAAGTTAAGGTTGTAGACCTTGGGAATGATGTGTAAAAGTTTAATGTATAAACAATTTATGTTTATATCTTCCGCAATAGTTATAAAAATGATGTACCAGATCTTAGGTAAAAAGTAACCGGATTTGGGGACGTCACATTTACTATGTTTTAGTTGCATTTTATGTTTATTTTGTAGTGCTTGTAGTTGGAACCCCTATGGCATAGAAAAGCAAGAAATAGCATGGATTGGCATTAGCATGGATTGGCATGATGGCATGAAGCTAGCAAAGGCATGGCAAGAGGAATTCGAACAGATGAGGACTGAAGCAGTGAATGAATGTAGTGAAGAAGAGAAGGAATGAAGAACGAACGACAATGAACAAGAAGCAGCAGCAAGACAGTAGAACACAGAAAGTAGTAGTAGCGCGGCCGCACAACTTTTTAAGCCTAATATAACGTGGCCGTGCCACATGAAATCCGAGACTGCTTTGCACCATTGCGCGGCCGCGCCCCAGGAAAGAAGGAATAT
Organism: Panax ginseng; assembly: GCA_020205605.1. NCBI lineage: Eukaryota > Viridiplantae > Streptophyta > Magnoliopsida > Apiales > Araliaceae > Panax > Panax ginseng. The sequence continues at coordinate 81,916,532 of CM035130.1, forward strand.
CGCGTGCCCGCATCAAAACCTCAACAGGCATTTCCACTTCGTGCCCTCGTTCTACACTATAATCTCGCGTGGCCGTGCGAGTCCCCTGCAGTCTATTTTGTTGACTTTTTAAAATTTGAGCGCTTTAGGCTCACTTGAAAGATGTGGTTGGTACCAGACGTGTTTTGAAGGGTCTTTTTATCAATTTTATCATGATTATTAGGGTTCTTAAGTTTTAACTAGGCTAGAGAGGATTTGATCATCACATGATACATTTCTATATCCTCTCTTCATCTTTGTTATTTCAATAATTCTTAGTTGTCAATTATGGAGATTATTGGTGCATTGGAACAAGTGTGGAATGGATTCTGCAATTGGGTTTAATAGATTTGTTTATCATTTCTCTAATCTCTTTTGTTACAGTATTTAATTTTATGCATTGCTCCAATCTGATGATGGCTTTTGGTTCAGAAATGAAGTAAATTCAATTATGGGATTCTAATGGATTTTAATATGTAGTCTAAATTTATACATCTGATTGTAATGTTATATGTTTATCATTGGATTAACCATTATGATTGAGCATAACTAATGAATGTTTAATCACCATTCACCTTGTATGCTTATATGGAATTGAAAAATGAAATATGAGTATGGATTAAATCATAATGGCATATGTTTATGAGACTGATTTGTTAAGTTTTATAATTCGCGAACCGGATAGATATACCGTTTCACCGTGTGTAGTCATGAAAAGAGCCTGCACTTAATTCATTATTGCTGCAATTTCACATAGACATATAGTGATTTTGGAAATAGTGTTGCTTGCATGATTTCTATCATGTGTGGAAGTTATGTAAATTGGTCATAGTTCATTGAAAAATGGTTATGTCCACTATTGTGCTCTTGAATAGTTTTCCATGATAAATATGTAAACATTGCATGATGGTTGAAGTTTAGATGAAACATTAAATGAAGTTAGAATCCCATTCTTTTCCAAATTTAATTACATTACTTTAGTATTTTATTTTTATTTCATGAATTAAATTTAGTGTTACTTATAATTGTGAGTTACTCGTTTACGTATATAAAAATAGTGATATAGTTGATGCATGATAGTTTAAATTTAAAATCTTTCTCCGTAGATCGAAACTTTTCTTACTCTGTACTACTTGTTGACCCATGTATGCTTGCATGAGTTAGAGTCCTTTTTGTTAGACTAGAAAGGAGGAAACATGATCCACCAAGGAAGAACAAGAATCAAGAAGATGGGTGTTTTTGGCTCAAACCCTAGTTTTCTATCTGTATAAAAAAAGGCGTACTCTCCAATTATTGGAATCACGTATCTCACACACACTGATATTTTTTATAAGATTCCTCTTATAAAGATATTAAGATATTAGTTGACCTAATTTAATATAATTAAAATAGAGTATTATTTAATTAGTTAAACTCATTTAATTAATTAGGCTCCCTAATCTTATTAGGGATAATTAATTAAACTCTTTTAATTAATTTGCCTCCTAATCATATTAGGAATAAATAAGAGTACTAATATTAAATTAATTCCCAAACTCCTTTAGAACCACATGAACCGCATCAAGTTCACATGCAAGGAACTACATGGTTCACATGCAAGTACTATTAGGGGATGTAATGCAAGATTAATAATACTAGAGGGACTAAATTAAAAATAGCGGCAAAGATGAAGGTACTAAAGTATAATTAACCTTGTAATTTGCCACATTTTCCTAGCCTATAAATACTCATTCATTCATTATTTCCTACCATTTTTGAAGAGCAAAGTTATAATCACAAGTTATAGTGAGAGAAACTAAAAGAGAAAGAAGAAGAGTATTCTGCTATTATGCTATTGCAGTACCTAATTTCCTACTAAGGTAAGGGATATTATTTTTCGTATTCGTAAGGGGTATTATTTCTTTCATATTCATAAAGGATGTTATTTTCTTCATACTCATAAGGGTTTTCATTCTATTCCTTATTAATTTATGGGAATAACATGTCTACGCGGATTACCGCATGCATGGTGAATAACCATTTGTATTCATTCTGTATTAATTTGAGGGAGTAACCTGTCTATGCGGATTATCGCATGCATGGCGAATAGAGATTCATACGAATATCCTTGGCCCGTAGTGCATTGATAATTTGTTGATCTGAAATGATTATTGATTGGTATTACAGGGATAAAATATTGATGATGGATTTTTAAATCATAGAAAATAGTAGATATCATGCTCTACTTGACTCTTCTAATGGATTGCTATTTCTGTTGTAGTTGTTGATCTAAAACTTGTTGTCTATTGTATTCTATCAGATTTTTTTACTGTTGAGGACTAAGGATACTTTGTTCTTCATTATCTTAGTCATAATATTCTTTACTGGGCTAGTTGAGCACACCCTTTTCCTTTTGGTTCCATTATTCTTCTCAGGAGGCAAGAATGTAGCTGGGACTAGTCGGGGAGTAGAGTAATGGTCCAAAATGGTTATTATAGTAGTCCTCCATATTTTGTAAAATAGTGTGACAATAATTGTAATGAGGACTTTATTTGAGTTTGGATATTGTTTACAAGACAATATTTGTATTGAAACTCTCAACTTATGTGTTTTCTTATTTTGGACGACAATTGTATAAATGAAGTTTGTATTTGATTTAGTACCGTGTATTTGGCGACCCGGAATGGGGTTGTGTGGACCTATTTTGGGAGCATCACATCACCTATTCTCGAGTTTAGGATATGTTGTACATACCTATTTAAGTTTAATTGTAATGCCCCAGAAAATTGAACCTTTTGTAAATACTTTTAATAATGAATAAAATAATATTATTTATTATTATTATGTGTTGATAAGATGAATGTAGTTCTATAACCTAGAAATGCCAGAACGTCGTAGTTTTTTAACTATGTGAAGGAATTAAAGTGTTTGAATTTCCAAGACGAAAATAAAAGTTTTCCGAGAAATTTTCCGAAAAACGATATTCATCGATTTTCGCTCGGGAATTATTTTTTGAACTTCCGAGAAATACGTAACGTTATAATATCAAGGTGATATAGATTATGTAATAATAATCTAAGTATGGAAAACGAAATATTTCGCATGTAGACTTAATTAGAGAACGTTAGGAATATTAAGCGTTAAGAAGAGATTATATTGATCGTATGATATATATGTATTGTATGAGGTATTAAATGCAAGTATAATATGAAGTATTATACGAGTATGTATAGAGAAGGAATAACGTATATTACGAATTAATATACGAGCTAGAATACGAGAATTATACGTGTAGTATATGTTATAAGACTTTTAGTTAAATGGAATGGACTAATAGGATTGTGTAACAATTGAAGAGTCCAATAGGAATGAAGGTGGAAGCCTAAATTGATTTAATGCAAGCCCAAAGATAAGTTAAGTACTTTAATACCTAAGTCCAATATAATGACCCAATGTGTTAGACATGATCCATGGAGCAACCAAGGTTGATGTGGGTGAACTTGGTGACCAAGACTTTGTTGTGGTGACCAAGAAACAAGTGTAATGACCAAGGAAAAGTTGTGCTTAGCAAGTAAACTTAGGGATTAAGAAATGAATAGTAAGGAGGTTATTAAGGAGGTAGAGGGCCTAAATGACTAAATTACCCTAACCTTTGGCTTTCCTATAAATAGAAGGCTAGGATTTTCGTTGTTGCTTGTTATTTTCAACCAACAACTTCTCTTATAAAGCAACTTATTGGTTAGAGAGAATAAGCACATATAAGTTAAAGATCCTTTGTTAGATTTTCAAAGAGGAAAAAGACTAGTTCATCAAGGGTAAGACTCTTGTCTAATAATTATCCATCTCTATCATTGTAGGGTGATAAGAGAAGTGTAACTTAATAAGCATGTATGCTAAGAATATGTAAGAATTGAATAAGCAATGGACGTAAGCCGAATAAGTCATGAATAAGTAACTTAAACCTAAATAAGTTATAAACTTATGAAGAGCTTATGATGAACTTGTCATTTGTTTGTCATATGAAGTTAGTGTGTTTGATAAGATGTGAGAATGTTGATTAAAGGACTTAAATCTATAATAAGTCATAAGGAATGGAAACTTGTAGTTTATGTGACGTCCCCAAAATAGGTATACATCACCTATTCTGAGTCGCCAAATACATGATACATAATACAAATACAATCTTAAATATACAACATGAGTTGTGAGTTCTAATACAAATATTATCTTCTAGACAGTATTAAAACTCAAAATAAGTGCTCAATACATTTATTAACACACTATTTCATAGAATAGTGAGGAATAATAATGTTATCGTATGGACCGTCACTCCGTTCCCTGACTAGTCCCTACTGCGTTCTCATTTCCTGAAGAGAACAATGAAAGTAAAAGGGTGAGCTCAACTAGCCCAATAAGAAATATTATGACTAAGATAATGCAGAATAAATTATCATTAGCCTTCAACAATGTTAAACTGATAAAATACAATAGACATCAAGTTTAACTGCAGTGGAACAAGCAATCCATTAAAAGAGTCAAGTAGAGAATAAAATCTACTATCTTTTATGATTTAAAAAGATTTTTCATCACTTTTATTGTTGAGACTCAGCTTAATAAAAAAACCACATCATCCCTGCACTACAGCCAAGGATATTCATTAGTATCACAACCACAAATTATCCATGCACTACGGGCCAAGGATATTCGTGTATTCATCAATTATCATGATCATGCCAACAACTGTCCATCAATGAACTATGGGCCAATGAGGACTTTTATCACATCATTTGTAACATTACGGTCATGATTATAACGAATAATCCCTGGTCATAATCATACCAAGTCCATCTATGCACTAGAGGCCACAGATGACTTTTGTTGGGTAAAATCTAATTACGCACAACACGCAAGTATACGTGGTCAACAAGTAATAAAGTGATAAGTTAAGTATCGTTCCCTTAGAGACAAACTAGTAAAAACTCAACCTTACAATTATCAATCTTCTACTAATCCAAATTTTATTTAACTATTCAAATCAATGACGACAAATCTTAATGAATAATAACTTAGCTAACGCCAATTACCCACAAATAATAGAAACTAAATTTTTAAATAATTATTGGAGAATTAGGCTCATGATTTCACTTTAAACTTCACTCAGATTAATTCACCTATACCTTAGTTCAACTCAATATTCCAGTTTATTAATCAAGAACACAATTGTAGTACTAACCATCTCTCGGTGCATTAATACCGTATTAACTTAAATCCACAATTAAGATAGAAATAAGTCAAACACCTCAATCAATTAACTCACAATATCTCTATGCAAATTAAATCAAAGAAGGTTTGAGATTAAGTTCTCTATCCAATTACATGCGATGTCAAGCATATCTCTACCTTGACATTCATCATAATTCTGATATTCACAAACTCATGAACACATGCTATATCAACTAAGTCTAGATTTAAATATCCTCTCTCGATTCTATTTAGATCCACAAAGAATTGTTGATCAGGCAATTCACAAATTCAAGCTCAAATCAATATAGATAAACTGAAGAATATTTTATTAAACTGAAAATAAAGGGTACATAACCATTGTTCCACTCAAAGATCCATCATTCACCTAAAAAGTAAATTAGCTCATAGTAAATGAATTAACTACTAAATAAATAAAAGAAAACTTCATCCCAATTATAGATATTAAAAATTAAAGAAGAATAATAAAACACCACCCTTCTCTAAATTCAATTTTGCAATCTTCGTGAGGTTTTTTTTTCTCCTCTCTAAACCTCCAAGCTTGCTCTTCTATCTCGTTTCTTTTTCAAACTGTGTGTGTCTCTTGATTCATCCATCCTTGCTTCTCTTGTATGCCCCATCCATTCCTCATGATACGCTCCTACCCCGACTCTACTTACTCCCAAGAGCAACCCTAGATAATCCCAATTTTTGTCAACCACCACCACTAGTTTCCTTATCAAAGCAAAACTGCCCAACAAAGACTTTCGCATCATTAAGCGCCTCACGCCAACGGTCTTTCTCTCCATGGCCACATTCCCCTCATAGCCCAACAAAAGAGGTCGGCCATGCTCTGGCGCGCTTCAAGACTCATCTACCTCTTAACACGGTCTTGCTCAAGCGCTTAGCCAACAACAACTTGCAATGTCTCTCAAAACATCCTCAAATGCTCCTAATTACTGAATGAATCTGCATTACCTACAACTAAACGTAAACCCCATCAAAAGTAACATAAAAATACCCAAAAACAAACAATAAAATAAGCCCAATGAACATAATTCATAGCTTAAAAACCTACTCATCAACTTTCAACATAATATAAACATGAGAATGATGACAATGATATAAGAATTCAATAAAACAAGTTCAAGAATTAATTTATCCAAGAACCAATAACGTCCAAATTGTCAACATGATACTGCTTTGTGGGGTAAAACTCAAGAATGCTCAGAAGAATATTTCCATGAAAAGATACTGGATGAAGCGCAAATATAAAGGATATTTCACTAATTTCATGGAGTATAAAAGCCAAAACTTTAACCAACTGAGTATAATAAAGAATGGAATAACAAAAGAAATCACCAAGCATGCGATAGATCGTACAGACAGGTTATTCCAATAGAATAATAAATAATGGAACCAGGTCATGCGTAAATGCACAGACAGGATATTCAAACAAAATAATAAATAATGGAACCAGGTCATGCGTAAACGAATAGACAGGATATACCAATAGAATAATAAACAATGGAACTAGGTCATGCGTAAACGCATAGACAGGATGTTCCAACAGAATAATAAATAACGGAACCAGGTCATGCGTAACGCACAGACAAGACGTTCCAACAGAATAATAAAGAATGGAATAATAGAAGAATTTCACCATGTATGCGGTACTTCGAATAGACAGGTTATTCCAACATAATAATAAAGAATGGAATAATAGAAGAATTTCACCAAGTATGCGGTACTTCGCATAGACAGGTTATTCCAACATAACAATAAAGAATGGAATAACATAAGAATTTCAATAAGTATGCGGTACTTCGCATAGACAGGTTATTCCAACATAATAACAAAGAATGTCATAACAGAAGTTCTCTTCATGAAGACGAAAAAAAGAAAAAAATACCCCTTACCGTAAAAGAAGAGTATTCCGACTGGTAGGGCGAGGATATTCTTGAAGAAAACTTGCACTACGCTCAAAGCTTCTTAAAACTCTAAAGAAATATGTTCAAGATTATAGAAGAATTCTCCTACTTACGTGTGGTTTTCAATTCTAACTAAGTATCCTATTTATAGGAAAATAGAAAGGATACTATCTTTTATGAAATAAAATATAATATATTCTATTTATAATCAAATAAAACAAAACTTTATAAAAAGTATTACATTTTATATAAAAGATTTTACCATGCAAACACTATGTAGGCAATATGCAAACATTATGCATAATAAAATATAATATATTCTAATTATTGTCTAATAAAACAAATAACTTTATAAAAGTATTCTGTTTTATATAAAAAGCTTTTCCGCTTTTATTTCATTAATAATACTAATAAAACAAATTATATATATATATATAATATATAATATATAATATATATATATATATATATATATAAACTTCCGTGACTTCATAAAAAGACACCTCAATATATCTAACAACATTTATCATTATTATTATAATTCATAATATTAATCGACCAGGTCGTTCCCAGGAAAGCGGGGGCATTCCAATATGGATTTCTCCCTATTGGCACCCAATTAAGTGACCAAACCTCTCTTTGGCAGAACTTCTAGACATCGTTAATATTGCAAATAATAATATTAATAACTCTGTCATCTCAATTATTGATTTAATAATATATAAAATATCGACAATAATTGAATCAAATAACGTGATACTATGCAACAATTACTGAAGCAATAATTGAACAAAACTGAGTGACTTCTCACGTAAGCATCAATAATCAATACCTTGTGCTACTATGCAACACGCCAGACATGTACTTTTACTACCGAAAGTAGTTCAATAGTTTTAACTGTAAAACTTCCGCAGTTATTTTCATAAAAATATTTTTGTCGTTTTCTCAATCGGACAATAATTACATTTGGGGGTCCACTAATGATTGTGTCGTCGCATAAATATTCCCTCGTTAAAATGAATATTCCCCACCAATCGAATATTATATAACAACTTATGCGTACTTTTGCAAAATTTATAAATATTACCCACAACTATAACATTATATCAAATTCATTCCATAATATTTAAAAATAATATTTATAGAAAAATCATCTTTATTAAAAAGTTGGGGTCTTACAATTTATAAGTTGTTAAGTTATGAACTTATAAAGAATAAGCCAAAACCTAACTTGAAAATAAGTTATTATAATATGTAAGTTAAAATGTCTATTGAATGAATTGAATCCCTTTAGAATGATGATCAAATCGTTAGTAACGAAGTTTCGCCGGAATTCACACGATTGGACGATAATCGTCGAATTCGTGAAATTTTTGGAATGGAAGTCGAATTTTGTGTTTGAACTCGTAAACATTGGTTTTTGATGAAGACAAGTCATATTTGGCATTATAGAGTTGTGGACTCGAAAATGACTGGATTCCGACTTAGAACGAAGAAACGAGCGTTGAACGTTCACAAACGTTTACCATTTTTGTTAAAAATGAACTAATAGGTGAATTTTTAGCAAACAAAGTCAAATAGATAAAAGTTTTGCATGAACGCGTAGAGTATGTAATTTGTGAACCGTGGGCCCTTGAACGAGCCAATTCGGGCTTATAACGAAGAAGTTACGAGTCCGAGAAATTCGCAAAGTTAAAAGTCTGTAAAAAATTTCTGGTGCAAAGAGATGGCGCCACGGCGCCAACCCAAGGTATATTGGTCGCGTTGCAGCGCCATATACAGTGCAATGACATACTGCAGAGTCGCGCTGCGGTGCAGACAAGAGGGTTAAGTGTGGCACCGTAGCGCCAAGGCCCAGCTCTGGCTACTACTAACTCGCACCGCAGCGCGAGATGAAAGGTAATGATCAGCGCCGCATCGCCAGTCTTAGGGTTTAGCCAGAGAAGAAAGTTTATAAGTATTAATTGAATGATAACTCTTTAGTAATGAACTAAAGAACTTAGTGAAGCATTGTAAGGTATTGTTAAACCTTAATTATGTTGTCTAAAGGTTGAAGATAAGTAATCAAACATGAACGTTATATGAATGTAAGAGTGACATAACAAAAAAGTCAGAAACAATAATAACAAATATAAGTCATTATTAGATTGAGAAGAAGGGTAAGATTCATTAGGAACCATATATGTTCATTCATGACCTAATGTGTTATGTGATGTTATCATTTACTGTAGAGACTTAAAGACTTAAAAGAGAATGTGTTATTAAGTGTAGCAGACACTGAAGGCAAGTATTCTAACCCTTGTTCCAGTTCAATCTAGATAAGCTTTGTAATTCATGTATCCTTACGCATGAAGTCATGTATGATGAAGTCAAAGCCAATTCTTTCGACTAGACTTATATTATGTTACTATCAAAGCATGGTCAATGTTTACCAAGTTATATTGGTGTGGTTTTCAAACGAAGACTGAGTATGCTAAAAATGTTTTATCGTCTAACGATAGGCACGTGAGGTTGCGACAACTTAAATGTACATACGTTTAATGAATGTAGTGTTGATCAACATAGAGTACTATAGGCTGATCACCTAGACGTGCTCGTAAGTAATGTCGGACTTACGGACTTAGTGTCGGGATGTCCTTTTTAAAAGAACTTATGAGATGCTCAAGGGCTTGGACCGGAATTGATGTTTTACTAAATATTGTTGTTGTAAAACGTTTTGAAGGAAAATAAGTGGTATTTTGAATTATCGATAGTACTTCGTAACTATTGTTCAGTTATTGAAGATATACAATTCATATGTTTCAAGCATATTGTTTATTAGAAATGTTGTACCTGCTGAGCTAGTCATGCTTACTCTTGCTTGAACCATATGAACAGAGCTAAGATCGAACGGACCGAAGGCTCCGACAAGGATAAGGGCAAGGCGAAGACGAACCCATAGAATACATATGTAATAGTATAGGGTGAATGATTGTAATATATTTGATATTATGATAAGAACAATGTAATGGTTATAAAGAACCTGGGGAAATGTTAATATTATTTTGAATATATAGAAGACATATTCGTTCATTTGAGACTTTACAATTGAATGTATGTGTAAATGGTAGTACCGTGTAGCACCATCTGTCGGGTTGGAAGATACCCGAATTTGGGGGCGTCACACTAATAATGTGAGCCTAGGAGTCCTAGTGTCGAGATCTAATGATCAGATTTTAACTTGATTCCCATGATGGACTTTTCTTTTGCGATTTAATGTTTAAATAACTAAAAATCGTTATACATGTAATATTCGATCTTAGAACGAGTTCGAGGGGTTCGTCCCAAGAATTCAGATTAAAGATCCCGTGATAGTGAAAAATATGATTGGGGGTGTTCGGATTTATCGAGATGGCTTTCATGCCCGATGATGATCCACCCCTTTTTGGCGCTTTATTGCATACATTATAACCCAAAACAACTTTCAAATAAAACCACAAAGAGCTTTCATTAAAAATAAAGCGATTTGGGGTAGATCACTTGACAAATATAAAGATAATAATAGCAAGTATCAAAGGTCCTCGATTACTATTCGGACGAAGGATTTGAAAATTATTTTTTTTGGAAATATCAATTGAAATGTATATTTTGTCTAAACTGAATTTTTCGTTAAATCAAATCCTTCGTACATAGGTGCAAAAGAGGAACAACACTACTTTTAAATAAACTCAAAATGAGGCTTAGAATAAACCAATAAATAAATATAAGACCCCGAATTTTATGAAATGAAAGTATTCAATTTTCTTATAATTATTATTTTATTTAGTAAATGGTTAAATTGATAAAAGGATTAAAGTTAAGGCTGATATGTGAAAATTTTGTAAAGTAAAGAAAGTTGTTATAAAATATTCGTTTGGTAGAGGAATATTCTTTTTGTCAGGGAATATTCGTATGACGACACAATCAATCATTGGGGACCCCTACAAATGTAATTATTGTCTTGAGTTAGAAAATGACAAAATTATCTTTTTATAAAAATAACGGTGAAAGTTTTACCGTTAACTGTTGAAATACCCGGTGATAAAAGTACAGTAATACGTGTGGTTGCATAGTAGCACACGGTATTGATTATTAATGCTTACGTAAGAAGTCGCTCAATTATTGCTACAGTAATTGCTGCATAGTATTTCACGTTATTGATTCAATTATTGTCACAGTATCATCTGCACAATATTTTATATTATCAAATCAATAATCGAGACGATAAAATTATTCATATTATTATTTATATTATTGATGATGTCTAGAAAGTTCTGTCGAGAAAAGGGGTTTGATCACTTAATTGCGCGCCAATAAGGAGAAGTCCTTATCGGAAAGTAACTTAATTGTCAATATTGTGAATTATAATATTAATGATGAATAATTGTTGAAAGATTAAAAAAAACAATGTGTTGATTGAAGATAAAATGATTTGTAGTAAATATTTATTCAATCTTTGATATAAATAAGAAGTCTGTTATGAGACGTTTGTTATAAATTTGGTTTATTCTATGGTGCCCATATGTCATCATCTAAGAGTCACTTTCGCCAATAGTACTTGTCTTTACCAAATGTCGAACCACTTGTTGTTTCATATTACAGGCGTCGAACCACTTGTCATTTCACATTACAGGCGTCGAAATACTTGTCGTTTGACATTACAGGCGTTGAACCACTTGTCGTTTCACATTACAGGCGACGAACCACTTATCATTTCACATTACAGGCGTCGAACCACTTGTCATTTCACACTACAAGCGTCAAACCACTTTTCTTTTCACATCACCAGTCATCAAGCCACTTGCCTCTTCCCATTGCAAAGGCTAAGCTAGAAATCTTCTATAAATAGAAGCTTATTTCTTCTTTAATGCTCACCAATTCACTACGACTCACAAGAGAATTATATGAGAGAATCAAAGAAAAAAGAAGAAGAAGAGTATTCTATTACTACACTATTGCAGTATCCAATCTCCTACTAAGGTAAGGGGTATTATTTCTTTCTTATTCATGAAGAGACTTATTTTTTTCAATACTCGTAAGGGTTATTATTCTATTCTTTATTATTCTGTTGGAATAACCTGTCTACGCGGACTACAACATGCATGGTGAAATCCTTTTGTTATTCCATTCTTTATTATTATGTGGAAATAACCTGTCTACGCGGACTACCGCATGCCTGGTGAATAACCCTTTCATATTCAATTGTTATTAAATTATGGAAATAATATGTCTACGCGGACTACCACATGACAATTGAAAATCCATTTGTAGTTTCATATATTGTTCATTTCAGATTCCTAACTCTAAACTTACTATGGTAAGTATTGCTTCTATAATTCCTGAAATGATCATAAATTCTTTGATATTTGCGCTTTATCCAATATCTTTTCATGGAAATATTATTCTGAGCATTTTTGATAAGTTTTAACCTTTTTATGCCGGAGTACTATTCATAGGATACTATTCCCGAAGTACTATTCACGGGGTACTATTTATGACAAAAATTGATTTCTTTTATGTCCAAATCATTTTTGATACAATATAATTCTTGAATTTTACTCCACAAAGCAGTATCATGTTGACAATTTGGACATTATGAAATTCTGGATAAATTGAATTATAAATCTTTAAAATTTATCCTTTGCTTTCTTTTAATTGAACTCTTATATCATTGTCATCATCCTCATGCTTCTATTATGATGAAAGTCATCTTTGACTTACGTGCATAGATGGACTGTTAATTGGTATGATTATGACTAGGAATCATTCGGATAATCATGACCTGTAATGTTACAAATGATGTGGTAAAAGTCCTCATTGGCCCGTAGTGCATTGATGGACAGTTGTTGAGATGAACATGACCATTGGTGATAATAATGAATATCCTTGGCCCGTAGTTCATGGATAATTCAGTGATGTGAATTATTTATTACGCTGAGTCTCAGCGATATAATTGGTGATAACTTTAAATCATAAAAGATAGTAGATATCATGCTCTACTTAACTCTTCTAATGGATTGCTTGTTCCGCTATAGTTTAACTTGATGTCTATTGTATTTTATCAGTTTAACACTGTTGAAGGCTAACGATAATTTATTTTGCATTATCTTAGTCATAATATTTCTTACTGGGCAAGTTGAGCTCACCCTTTGCTTTCATTGTTCTCTTCAGGAAATGAGAATATAGCTGGGACTAGTCGGGGAACGGAGTGATGGTCCAGATGTTTACATTAGTAGTCCTCACTATTATGTGAAATAATGTGATAATAAATGTATTGATGGCTTATTTTGAGTTTGAATACTGTCTAGAAGACAATATTTGTATTAAAACTCACAGCTCATGTTGTATATTTAAGTTTGTATTTGTATTCTGTACCATGTATTTGGCGACTCAGAATGGGTGATGTATACCTATTTTGGGGGCGTCACAATAAAGACACACACACATACACATACACACACATACTTTATGCATAGGAAATCAATAAGATGTGGTAACCGTATTTTCACGGATGTCAGGGGGTGCCAAACATTGTAAGACCCCGAATTTTATGAAATAAAAGTATTCAATTTTTCTTATAAATATTATTCTATTCAGTAAATGGTTAAATTGATAAAAGGTTAAAGTTAAGGGTGATATGTGAAAATTTTACCAAGTAAGCAAGTTGTCATAAAATATTCGTTGTGTCGGGGAATATTCGTACGACGGCGCAATCATTGGTGGACCACAATGGAATTACTGTCGGATATAGAAAGCATAACCTTTTTATAGAAATAATGGTAATACTTTTACCGTTAAACTGTTGAAATACCCAGTGATAAAAGTACAACAATACACATTGTTGCACAGTAGCACACGGTATTGCATAGTATATTTTATTATTGATGCTTACGTAAGAAGTCACTCAGTTTTATCGAAGAATTGTCACAGTAGTTGCTGTATAGTATTTCATAGTATTGATTCCATTATTGTCACAGTATCATCTGCACAATATTTTATATTATTAAATCAATAATTAAGACGACATAGTTATTCATATTTTTATTTACATTATTGACAATATCTAGAAAATTTTGTCGAGGAAAGGGGTTAGGGTATTTAATTGCGCGTCAATAAGGAGAAATCCTTATCGAAAAGCCCCCTATTTCCTGGGAACGATCTGGTGGTTAATATTATTAATTATAATATTAATGATGAATAATTGTTGAAAGATTAAAAATGTGTTATATATATTTATTAGTGATAAATGATGAGATTTAATTTAATAGTTAGTTAAGACTAATTAAATAGTTCGAACTAACTAAGAAAGCAAAAGTGTGTATAAAACACAAGAAAATGAAATTAAAAATCTAATTTGAGTTCGGAGTTGAATTTGGAGACGCGGATGAGATATTTGAGGCCGGGACGATGAAATTATTCGAAATAAACTATTTACACAAAATTTGTCGGAGCTGACTTTTTCAAAAAAAGTCAAACTTCGAGAAATCAAAGATGAAATTGTTGATAAACATATTTCCATTGTATTGAGAATATTAGTGTTAGTGAAAATCGATATTTATTTCGATAATAGTTGATTTCTAGATGTTAAATTGACCAAACGGGTAATTATTGAATAAATGAGCAATTAATTGATATTAGTTCATATGTAAGGAACTACTGGTTTACATGTAAGGAACTATTGGTTCACATTCAAGTACTAAAGTGTACTTAACCTTGTAATTTACCACCTTTTCCTAGCCTATAAATACTCCTCCATCCATTCATTATTTTCTACCATTTTTGAAGAGAAAAGTTGTAATCATAAGTTATATTGAGAGAAACTATATAGAGAGAAAGAAGAAGAGTATTTTGCTACTACACTATTGCAGTATCTAAGGTAAGGGATATTATTTTACGTGTTCGTAAGGGATATTATTTTTCGTATTTGTAAGGGATGTTATTTTTCATATTCGTAAGGGGTATTATTTCTTTTTTATTCATAAAGGATGTTATTTTCTTTATATGCATAAGGGTTTTCATTTCATTCCTTATTAATTTGTGAGAATAACTTGTCTACGCGGATTACCGCATGCCTGGTGAATAACACTTCGTATTCATTCTTTATTAATCTGCGTGTATAACCTGTCTACGCGGATTACCGCATGCCTGGTGAATAACCCTTCGTATTCATTCTTTATTAATCTGTGGGAATAACCTGTCTACGCGGATTACCGCATGTGTGACGCCCCCAAAATAGGTATACATCACCCATTCTGAGTCGCCAAATACATGGTGGATAAATCAAATACAAACTTAATTATACAACTATCGGGTAATATACGATAAAACATAGCTGAGAGTTTAAACAAGAATATTTCCTTCTAGATAATATCCACCCTTAATGGAGTCCTCATTACAATTATATCACACTATTTCACAGAATAGTGAGGTCTACTAAAACAACCACCTGCACTGTCAATCCATTCCCCGACCAGTCCCAGCTATATTCTCATTCCCTGAAGAGAATAGTGAAAGAAAAGGGTGAGCTCAACTTGGCCAGTAAGAAATATTATGACTAAGATAATGCAGAATAAATTATCCTTAGCCTTCAATAGTATAACAACTGATAGAATACAATAGACAACAAGTTTTAGATCAACAACTGTAGCGGAATAAACAACCCATTAGAAGAGTTAAGTAGAGCATGATATCTACTATCTTCTATGATTTAAAAAGTTTTTCATCAACTTTATCATTGAGACTCAGCTTAATAAATAAACCATATAATCTAATCATCCCTACACTACGGGCCAAGGATATTCATGTAATCATCAATGGTTATGATTATACCGAATAATCCCTGGTCATAATCACACCAAGAACTGTCCATCAATGCACTACGGGCCAATGATGACTTTTACCACATCATTTGTAACATTACGGGTCATGATTATACCGAATGATCCCTAGTAATAATCATACCAATCAATAGTCCATCTATGCACATAAGCCAAAGATGACTTTCATCACAATATAAGTATGAGGATGATGAAAATGATATAAGCATTAATAAATTGAAATAAAGGATAAATATTAAAGACTTTAAATTTATCTAGAGTTTAAAAATATCCAAATTTTCAACATAATATTGCTTTATGGAGTAAAATTCAAGAATGATATTGTATCAAAAATGATTTGGACCGAAAAGAAATTTATTTTTGTCATAAATAGTACTTCGAGTGAATAGTACCCAGGTGAATAGTACATCGTGAATAGTACTTCAGGAATAGAACCCCATGAATAGTACTTTGTGAATAGTACTTATGAATAGTTGTGACGCCCCCAAAATAGGTATACATCACCTATCCTGAGTTGTCAAATACATGGTACAGAATACAAATACAATCTTTAATATACAACAAAAGAGCTGTGAGTTTTAATACAAATATTGCCTTCTAGACAATATCCACTCTCAGAATAAGTCCTCATTACATTTATTGCCACACTATTTAACAGAATAGTGAGGACTACTAATGTTATCCTCTGGACCGTCACTCCGTTCCCCGACTAGTCCCCACTACATTCTCATTTCCTGAAGAGAACAATGAAAGCAAAAGGGTGAGCTCAACTAGCCCAGTAAGAAATATTATGACTAAGATAATGCAGAATAAATTATCATTAGTATTCAACAATGTTAAACTGATAAAATATAATAGACATCAAGTTTAACTGCAGCGGAACAAGCAATCCATTAAAAGAGTCAAGTAGAGAATAAAATCTACTATTATCCACATCATTGAATCACCCCTGCACTATGGCCAAGGATATTCTTTAGTATCACGACCACAATTATCCATGCACTACGGGCCAAGGACATTCGTGTATTCATCAATGGTCAAGATCATGCCAACAACTGTCCATCAATGCACTACGGGCCAATGAGGGCTTTTATCACATCATTTATAACATTACGGTCATGATTATACCGAATAATCCCTGGTCGTAATCATACCAAGTCCATCTATGCACTATAGGCCACAAATGACTTTTAAAAAAAATATAAACACGAGGATGATGACAATGATAAAAGAATTCAATAAAACAAGTGCACGAAATAATTTATCCAGGAACTAATAACGTCTAAATTGTTAACATGATACTTCTTTGTAGAGTAAAATTCAAGAATGCTCAGAAGAATATTTCCATGAAAAGATACTAGATGAAGTGCAAATATCAAGGATATTCTATTAATTTCATGGAGTATAGAAGTCAAAACTTTAACCAACTGAGAATAATAAGGAATGGAATAATAAAAGAAATCACCAAGCATGCGGTAGAGACCAGACAGCAAAAGTTATTCCAATGTATAATAAAGATTTAAACCAGTCCCACGTAAAACACATGAGCAGGATATTCCAATAGAATAATAAAGATGGAACTAGGTCCGGCATAAAATACACAGACATGATATTTCAACGAGATAATAAAGATTTTAACCATGTCCCAAGCGTAAGCACGTATATACATAATGTTCCAACAGAATAATAAAGAATGGAATAACAGAAGAATTTCACCATGTATGCGGTACTTCGCATAACCAGGTTATTCTAACATAATAATAAAGAATGGAATAACAGAAGTTCTCTTCATGAAGACGAATGAAAGAAATAATACCCCTTACCTTTGAAAGAAACTAGATATAGGAGTAGTGAGGTAGCAGGCTTCTCTTCTTCTACAGATTCTCTCTACAATTTCTCTCTATAATAATTGCTCTATAGCTTTAATGAATTGGTGAGAAATGAAGGAAGAATGAGCTTCTATTTATAGAAAAATATAGTTTCAATAATTGCACGTTTTGGGGCTCGAAAAATTACAGTACAATACCTCCAATTTTTTCTTTATTTTTAATTTAGTCATGCAAGTATTATCAAACTTGCACCACCTCCCATAATAGTAAATAATGTGATTCAATAGTAAATCATGTGAATCAATAGTTCTAGACATGTGAAAATACGAATTACAGTATAGTACCTCCATCTATACCTCCATTTTTAACTTAGTCATGCAAGTATTATCAATCTTGCACTAACTCCCCTAATAGTAACAAGAATGTGAAACAATAGTATACGCATGTGAACAAATAGTTATAATCATGTGAAATAATAGCAATCAATTGCTCAATTATTCGGTTAAATACCCGATTGATCAATATAACCTCCAGACATCAATTATTATCGAAATAAATATCGATTTTCACTAACACAAATAATTCCAACACAACGAAACTATTTTTATCAAAAATATAAATTTTGAAATTTCAAAGTTTGACTTTTCCTGAAAAAGTCAACTGTTGACTTTTTAACCAAATAGTAAAATCCGGAAAATTTTGTGTTTATAGTCTATTTTTACTAATTTCATCATTCCGGACTCAAATATCACGTCCGCGTCTCCAAATTTAACTCCGAGCACAACTTCAATTTTAATAACATTCATCATTAATAATATAACTCACAATATTTATCAACCAGGTCGTTCCCAGGAAAGAGGGGGCTTTCCAATAAGGATTTCTCCTATCATGCCGCAATTAGGTGACCAAACCTCTCCTCGATGTAACTTATGTACATTGTAAATATTGCAATTTAATAATATGAATAACTTTTGTCGCCTCAATTATTGATTTAATAAAATAAAATATTATGCGGATGATACTATGACAATAATCGAATCAATAATATGAGAGATATGATGCAAAGAATTATCGTAGCAATAATTGAGTATAATCGAGTGACTTTTCACGTAGCGTAAATAATCAATACCGTGTACTACTATGCAACCACGATATTATCGCATACTTTTACTACCGAGTAGTTCAACAAGATTAATTCAGTGAAAACTTCCACCGTTATTTTCATAAATATATTTTTGTCGCTTTCTCAATCCGACAATAATTACATTAGGGGTCCACCAATGATTGCGGCGTTGTATGAATATTCCCTGCTAAAATGAATATTCTCCGACCAATCGAATAACTTGCATACTTTGCAGAATTTATAAATACTACCCACAACTATAACATTATAACAAATTCATTCCATAATATTCAAAAATGATAATTATAGAAAAATCATCTTTATTCATAAAAGTTGGGGTCTTACAACCTCCCCTTCTTATGAAATTTGGCCCTCGAAATTAGGGTACGTACCTGGTATGTCGAATAGGTGAGGATATCTTGACTTCATCTCAGATTCTAACTCCCAAGTCATTTATTCCACGTCGTGGTTTCTCCACAAAACTTTGACTTGAGGTATAACCTTGGAGCGTAGAATATGATCCTTCTTATCCAAGATTTTAACATGTAACTCTTCATATGTTAAATCTTCCTCTATCACGTCCGGTTCTAATTCAATAATGTGGTTCGGGTCTTCCACATATTTATGTAACATGGATATATGAAAAACGTTATGAACACGAGACATACTTGGTGGTAAAACGAGTCTATAGGCTATAGTCTCTACTCGATCGAGGATTAAAAATGGGCCAATGAATCGAGGATTGAGCTTTCCTCTCTTTCCAAATCTCTTAACTCCTTTCCATGGAGCAACACGTAACAACACATGATCTCCAATATCGAATTCCACGTCCTTTCGATGAAGATCAGCATAACTCTTTTGTCGATCTTGTGAGGTTTTTATACGTTGTCGGATTGTTTGAATCTTTTCCGTAGTCATACGTACCAAATCCGATCCCAACAACGTTGCTTCACCCACCTTATCCCAGCATACTGGAGAACGACACTTTCTTCCACATAACGCCTCGAATGGAGCCATGCCAATACTTTCTTGATAACTGTTGTTGTAGGAAAACTCCACCAATGGTAAGAACTTGTCCCAACTTCCCTTAAAGTTAAGGACACAGAGTCTTAATAAATCTTCAAGAGTTTGAATAGTCCTCTCTGATTGTCCGTCCGTCTGAGGATGATATGCCGAACTAAATCGTAAATCTGTGCCCATAACTTTTTGCAAACTAACCCAAAATCTTGGGTCTCGATCAGAAACTATGGATATTGGCATACCATGCAATCTTACAAGCTCGTTTATATACATACCAACAAGACGTTCAAGTGTATAAGTTTCTCATATTGGTAAGAAATGAGCAGACTTGGTCAATCTATCAACAATGACCCAAATCACATCTATGTCTTGAGAAACCTTGGGAAGACTAGTAACAAAATCCATGGTAATGTGCTCCCACTTTCATTTTGAAATTTCAAGTGGTTGCAATGGACCTTTTGGTACTTGATGCTCCGTCTTAACTCGTTGACAAGTTAGACACCTTGAGATAAACCCCGCTATCTCTCTCTTCATATTGCTCCACAAAAATGTATGTCAAAGATCACGATACATTTTGGTACTCCCAAGATGGATTGCAAACAGTGTGTTGTGCGCTTCCATCATGATTTTATACTTTAACTCGTGGTCGTTAGAACACAAAGTCCGAGTTAACTCAAAGTATTCCTTCATCATCGATTCTCGCTTCCTAAGATAGCACCTTCTTGCACTTTCTTTCTCATACGCGTCGGCTCCAGTCTCAGAAGCTTGGCGCAACTTTAACCTTATCGATTAAAGTCGGGTTCTACTCAGATATTCGCCATCATCACGTGGGTCCCCGAGTCTTTATCTCTATCTCCATCCTTTGCAAGTCATACAAAATGGGCCTTTGCGTTGACAATATCGCACTTGTACCCGCATATGATCTTCTACTTAATATGTCAGCTACCACGTTCGCTTTTCCAGGATGGTATTGGATGGTATGATCATAATCTTTCAACAGTTCAAGCCAAAGTCGCTGTCGCATGTTGAATTCATTTTGAGTGAAGAAATATTTGAGGCTTTTATGATCCGTAAAGATCTCCACTTTCTCTCCATACAAATAATGCCTCCAAATATTTAGTGCAAAAACGACTACTACTAACTCTAGATCATGAGTAGGATAATTCCTCTCATATTCTTTGAGTTGTCGTGAGGCATAGGCTATGACTTTCCCATGTTGCATGAGAACACAACCTAACCCTTTTGCACAAGCATCACCAGATGATGACGAATCCTCCGATCCAGATGGTATTTTCGTAACAAAATCTTTGAAATGAGTCTCCTCTTGACTTCTTGAAAACTCTTCTCACATTCCTCGCTCCAACCGAATTTGTATCTTTCCGAGTTAGCTCAGTTAAGGGAGTAGCGATTCGAGAAAACCCTTCTACGAATCTCCGATAATAACCAGCTAAGCCGAGAAAGCTATGTACTTCGGTCACTGATTTAGGTTGCTCCCAGCTTTGAATAGCTTCAATCTTTGCTGGGTCAACAGATATTCCAGACTTAATACTACATGCCCAAGGAATGCTACTTCCTCAAGCCAGAACTCGCATTTCTTTAACTTGGCATAAATCTTATATTCACGAAGCTTTTGGAGTATCAGCCTCAAGTGTTGCTCATGATCTTCACGACTTTTGGAATAAATAAGGATGTCATCAATAAAGACGACCACAAAGTGATCCAAATATTCCTTGAATACTCGGTTCATTATATCCATGAAGGCAGCAGGAGCATTAGTCAATCCAAAAGACATGACTAAGAATTCATAATGCCCGTACCGAGTTCTGAAAGCCGTCTTTAGAATGTCATCGGTTCTAATCTTCAATTGATGATAACCAGAATGAAGATCAATCTTTGAAAAGAATTTGGCTCCTTATAACTAGTCAAACAGGTCATCAATACGTGGCAATGGGTACCTATTTTTGATGGTGACATGGTTCAACTCTCGATAATCAATACAAAGTCGCATACTCCCATCTTTCTTTTTTATGAATAGAATAGGAGCACCCCAAGGAGATGTACTAGGATGAATGAAATCGATGTCTAACAATTCCTGCAGTTGGGTTTTTAACTCCTGAAGTTCAATAGGAGCCAGTCGATATGGGGCTTTGGAAATAGGTTTTGTACCAGGTTCAAGGTCGATACAAAATTCAATTTCACGCCCGGGGTAGGCCAGAAGTTCTTCGTGAATACGTTAGGAAATTCATTAACAATAGAAATATCATTCAAAACTAACGTATTTTTATTTAGATCCGTGACATGAGGTAAGAAAGCTTGACATCCTTTTTTTAATAAACAAATAGCTTTATGGCTTGAGATGATAGTGATTGATTTTAATGGTTTGGTTGCTTGAATTCGCATAATAATTTGGTTAGGAATATGAAAGCTAACAATCTTATAAAAATAATTAATTTTTGCATGATGAGTAGTTAACCAATCAATACCTGGAATCACGTCAAATGCAAGTATTTTCAATGAAATAAGATCGACAGGTAATGTGAGGGTACCAATTTGAACTAAACAAGACTTATAAATAGTGGATGTAATGAAGATTTCTCCTAATGGAGTTTCAACAGATAAGTCAAAGTCCAATTTCTCTGGAGTCAAATTTAAATGTTGAGCGCAAGTAGGAGAAATAAAAGAATGGGTAGAACCGGTATCAAATAAGGTATAGACTTCGCTAGAGTTTATGATAAGCTTACCCGTGATGACCTCGTTTGGGTTCCTTGCTTTCTGGGAGGTCACAACAAATTCTCTCCCTTGCACTATTGGCTTTGACTTTTCTAGGACGGCCGTTGGTGCCTCTATCCTAGCTAAACTTGTCTTCGGTGAACGACAAAATCGGGATAGGTGACCTTCTCTTCCACAATTATAACATGCTTTGGACGGCATCGCGCAGTTTGGACTAATGTGTCCCTCCCCTCCACATTTGAAGCATATAATAGGTGGTCGTTCTCCTTCCTTCACAACGGGTTCTGGTGCTGACGTCTTTCCATCATTGTTGAATCTCCTCTTCTTGAAATGTCTATTCTTATTGTTTTGGCCCTGATTACCACCGAAGTGGTAACCATTTCTAGCATGTTGATTCCTTCTACGCTTGTTGTCACCGCTTCGATGACTGCTCTCACTGGTATTATCATTTTGCCGGCTGCTCTCTTTTGGTTGGGTTAACTCATTATCGCTTTCTAATAACTGAGCCCTATTAACAACATCTGAATACAAACACAGTTTATGAGAGATAAGATATTGACGTATCTTAGGTTTCAAACCTCTTAGAAACATTCGCGTCATTCTCTCCTCATTATCAACCAAATGGGATGCAAACCAGTACAACTCGGCAAACTTGGCTTCGTACTGCGACACGGTCATGTTGTTTTGCTCCAGTTTAATGAACTCTACCTCTTTCATATGACGAATACTTTCGGGAAAGTACTTGTCGTTGAACAGTTCTTGAAACTTCTCCTAAGACATCTTTACAGATTCCCACCAGTAATCTGCCTCTGCCCGCAACATGAAGGTGGAGAAGGGAACCTTTTGCTCCTCGGAGCAACCCAACACATCAAATATCTTATTGATCTATTTTATCCACGTCTCCGCCTTTAAGAGGTTTTGGCTCTCCAAAAACTCCTATGGTCCCACTCTTTGAACTGCTTGGCGGTGACCGTCCGAGAGTTGCGAGATTTCCACCGCATTTTGGATGAGAGCCGCTCTAGCGATGTTGCATGAATTGCATGAAGCCTCTGAGCATTCCATCGCTCATCATTTGGTCGGTGTTGTTGTTTGCATGAGGATTGTCGCCTTCTGATGCACATTGTCCTCGTTATTGATCCGTGGAGACTCAACGGTCTCCTCGTGCTCCATTGATGTTCTCAACATTCTCGGATGCCATTTTCAAATACCGCCACAAAACAAGGGTTAATTAACATATCACATATTATCCCTATACTCAATCGACCAATTAAATACCAAATAAACTTAGGTAGGTCATACTAACGAAGGAATTCCTCGCCTCCCTCCTAGTTCTTGTCTCACATCTTAGCCAGGATCATATCCCTAAGCTTTGATATTAACTCGTGACGCCCCAAAATAGGTATACATCACCTATCCCGAGTCGCCAAATACATGGTACGAGAATACAAATACAATCTTTAATATATAACAAAAGAGTCATGAGTTTTAATACAAATATTATCTTCTAGACAATATCCACTCTCGTAATAAGTCCTCATTACATTTATTGTCACACTATTTAATGTAATAGTGAGGACTACTAATGTCATCCTCGGACCATAACTCCATTCCCCGACTAGTCCCCCACTACGCTTCTCATTTCAAAGAGAACAATGAAAACAAAAGGGTGAGCTCAACTAGGCCAGTAAGAAATATTATGACTAAGATAATGCAGAATAAATTATCATTAGTCTTCAACAATGTTAAACCGATAAAATACAATAGACATCAAGTTTAATCAGAATGGAACAAGCAATCCATTAAAAGAGTCAAGTAGAGAATAAAATCTACTATCTTTTATGATTTAAAAGGTTTTTCATCACTTTTATCGCTGGGACTCAGCTAAATAAATAATCCACATCAACGAATCACCCCTGCACTACGGCCAAGGATATTCTTTAGTATCACGACCACAATTATCCATGCACTACGAGCCAAGGACATTCTTATATTCATCAATGGCCAACAATTGTCCATCAATGCACTACGGGCCAATGAGGACTTTTATCACATCATTTATAACATTACGGTCATGATTATACCGAATAATCCCTGGTCATAATCATACCAAGTCCATCTATGCCCTACAGGCCACAAATAACTTTCAAAAAATATTAACATGAGGATGATGACAATGATATAAGAATTCAATAAAACAAGTTCACGAATTAATTTATCCAGAAACTAATAACGCCCAAATTGTCAACATGATACTTCTTTGTAGAGTAAAATTCAAGAATGCTCAGAAGAATATTTCCATGAAAAAATACTGGATGAAGCGCAAATATCAAGGATATTCTACTAATTTCATGGAGTATAGAAGTCAAAACTTTAACCAACCGAGTATAATAAGGAATGAAATAACAAAAGAAATCACCAAGCATGCTAGTGGAGATCGCATATGCAGTTATTCCAATGTAATAATAAAGATTTTAACCAGTCCCATGTAAAAACGCATGAAGGGATATTCCAACAAAATAAAAAAAGATTTAAACCAGTCCTAGCGTAAAAAGCATGCATGGGATGTTCCAATGTAATAATAAAGAATGGAATAACAGAAGAATTTCACCATGTATACGGTACTTTGCATAACCAGTTTATTCCAACATAATAATAAAGAATGGAATAACATAAGTTCTCTTCATGAAGACAAAAGAAAGAAATAATTCCCCTTACCTTTGAAAAAAACTGGATATAGGAGTAGTGAGGTAGCAGGCTTCTCTTCTTCTACAGATTTTCTCTCTACAATTTCTCTTTATAATAATTGCTCTATAGCTTTAGTGAATTGGTGAGAAATGAAGGAAGAATGAGCTTCTATTTATAGAAAAATATAGTTTCAATAATTTTACATCTTGGGGCTCGAAAAATTACAGTACAATACCTCCAACTTTTTCTTTATTTTTAATTTAATCATGCAAGTATTATCAAACTTGCACCACCTCCCCTAATAGTAAATAATGTGATTCAATAGTAAATCATGTGAATCAATAGTTCTAGACATGTGAAAATACGAATTACAGTATAATACCTCCATCTATACCTCCATTTTTAACTTAGTCATGCAAGTATTATCAATCTTGCACTAACTCCCCTAATAGTAATAAGAATGTGAAACAATAGTATACGCATGTGAACAAATAGTTATAATCATGTGAAATAATAGCAATTAATTGCTCAATTATTCGGTTAAATACCTGATTGATCAATATAACCTCCAGACATCAATTATTATCGAAATAAATATCGATTTTCACTAACACAAATAATTCCAACACAACGAAACTATTTTTATCAAAAATATAAATTTTGAAATTTCAAAATTTAACTTTTCCCAAAAAAGTTAACTGTTGACTTTTTGACCAAATAGTAAAATCCAGAAAATTTTGTGTTTATAGTGTATTTTTACTAATTTCATCGTTCCGGACTCAAATATCACGTCCGCGTCTCCAAATTCAACTCCAAGCACAACTTCAATTTTAATAACATTCATCATTAATATTATAACTCACAATGTTTATCAACTAGGTCATTCCCAGGAAAGAGGCGGCTTTCTAATAAGGATTTCTCCCTATTGGCGTGCAATTAGGTGACCAAACCTCTCCTTGACAGAACTTCTAGACAATGTAAATATTGCAATTTAATAATATGAATAACTTTACGATCTCAATTATTGATTTAATAAAATAACATATTATGTAGATGATACTGTGACAATAATCGAATCAATAATATGAGAGATATGATGCAGCAATTACTGTAGCAATAATTGAGTATAACTGAGTGACTTCCCACGTAAGCATCAATAATCAATACCATGTGCTACTATGCAACCACGTGTATTACTGTACTTTTACTACCAAGTAGTTCAACAGTATTAACGGTAAAACTTCCGCTGTTATTTTTATAAATATATTTTTGTCATTTTCTCAATTTGACAATAATTATGTTGCGGGATCCACAAATGATTGCGCCGTTGTACGAATATTCCCAGCTAAAACGAATATTCTCTGACCAATCTAATATAATATAACAACTTGCATACTTTGCAGAATTTATAAATACTACCCACAACTATAACATTATAACAAATTCATTCCATAATATTCAAAAATGATAATTATAGAAAAATCATCTTTATTCATAAAAGTTGGGGTCTTACAATAGTACTTCGCAAATAGTACTTTATGAATAGTACTTTGTGAATAGTACTCATAAAAGGAAAATACAAAAGAAAACGATATTCCATGATGAGTACAAAAGAAAGGATATCTCATACGAGTATAATAGAATATACGAAACTGCAAATGGATTTTTATCCGCAATGCGGTAATCCACGTAGACAGATCATTTCCATAATTTAATAAATAATGAATATGAATGGTCATTCACCATATATGCGGTAGTCCGCGTAGACAAGTTATTCCAACAGAATATAATAAAGAATGAAATAACAGAAGAATTTCACCATGCATGCGCTAGTCTGCGTAGACAGATTATTCCAACAAAATAATAAAGAATGGAATAACAGAAGAATTTTACCATGCATGCGGTAGTCCGCGTAGACAGGTTATTCCAACAGAATAATAAGGAATTGAATAACAGAAGAATTTCACCATGCATGTGGTAGTCCGCGTAGACAGGTTATTTCAACAGAATAATAAAGAATGAAGTAACAACCCTTACGAGTATTGAAAGAAAATAACCCTCTTCATGAATACGAAAGATATAATACCCCTTACGACTGTTGAACGAAAATAATATTCCTACGAATATTGAACGAAATGATATTCCTTACGAATATTGAACGAAAATAATATTCATACGAATACGAAAAATAATATCTCTACAAAATATGAAATAAATAATACCCCTTATGACTGTTGAACGAAAATAATATTCCTACGAATATTTAACAAAAATAATATTCATACGAATATGAAAAATAATATCTCTTTAGAATATGAAATAAATAATACCACTTACCTCAGAAAAAGACTGGATACTGGAATAGTGAAGTAGCTGACTACTCTTCTTCTTTCTCGCTATAGCTTCTCTCTTTATAATTGCTCTTGTGAGTCTTAGTGAATTGGTGAGAATGAAGGAAGAATGAGCTTCTATTTATAGGAAAATATAGTTTCGATAATTGCACATTTTGGGGCTCAAAATATTACAGTATAATACCTTCATCTTTTCCTTCATTTTTAATTTAGTCCAGTAAGTATTATCAAACTTGCACCACCTCCCCTAATAGTACATCATGTGAATCAATAGTACAATCATGTGACTCAATAGTTCTATACATGTGAAAAAAATAATTATAGTATAGTACATTCATCTATACCTCCAATTTTAATTTACTCATACAAGTATTATTAATCTTGCACCACCTCCCCTAATAGTACATGCATGTGAATCAATAGTATACACATGTGAACAAATAGTTATAAGCACGTGAATTAATAGAAATTAATTGCTCATTTATCCGATTAATTATATGATTGGTCAATATAACCTCCAAAAATCAATTATTATTGAAATAAATATTGATTTCCACTAACACTAATAATCTCAACACAATGGAACTATCAATTTCATCTTTACTCAACACAAACTTATTTATCATTAATATTATAACTCACAATATTTAACAACCAGATCATTCTTATGAAAGAGGGGGCTTTCCGATAAGGATTTCTCCCTATTGGAGCGCAATTAGGTGACCAAACCTCTCCTCGATAGAACTTTCTAGACATCGTCAATGTTACAAATAATAATATGAATAACTTTGTCGTCTCAATTATTGATTTAATAATATAAAATATTATGCAGATGATATTGTGACAATAATTGAATCAATAATATGAGAGATATTATGCAGCAATTATTGTAGTAATAATTGAGTATAACTGAGTGACTTCTCAAGTAAGCATCAATAATTAATACCGTGAGCTACTATGCAACCACCCGTATTACTGTACTTTTACTACCGGGTAGTTCAACAGTTTAACGGTAAAACTTTCGCCGTTATTTTTATAAAACGATATTTCTGTAGTTTTCTAACTACGAATATTTCCTGTTAAAACGAATATTTCCCGACCAATCAAATATTCCTCGACACAACGAAAATTTTATATCAACTTGCTTACTTTGCAAAATTTTCAAATGTCACCCTTAACTTTAACCTTTATCAATTTAACCATTTACTAAATAAAATAATAATTATAATAAAATTGAATACTTTCATTTCATAAATTTTGGTGTCTTACAATCTCCCCTCCTTATAAAATTTCGCCCTCAAAATTTACGTACCTGGTAGTTCGAAGAGATGAGAATACCTTGCTTTCTTTTCGGATTGTAACTTCCTGGTTATTTCCTCTATATCATGATTTTCCCATTACTCATTTCCTGTATTTCATATATCATTCTAGAATACATCTTCAAAACAAAGGTTAATTAACATATCATAATTTGTCAACTTATCAAGTACAAATTTTAGCTTAGGAAAGTCACATACTAGCGAAGTATATTACTCGTCTCTCCCCTACTAGTTCTAGACTCATATCTCCACCAGCGACCATATTCCTAAGCTTTGAAACCAACTGTGACACCCCCAAAATAGGTATACATCACCCATTCTGAGTCGCCAAATACATGGTACATAAATCAAATACAAACTTAATTATACAACTATCGGGTAATATACAACAAAACATAGCTGAGAATTTAAACAAGAATATTGCCTTCTAGACAATATCCACTCTCAATGGAGTCTTCAGTACAATTATTATCACACTATTTCATAGAATAGTGAGGACTACTAAAACAACCATCTAGACCGTCAATCCGTTCCTCGACCAGTCCCAGCTATATTTTCATTCCCTGAAGAGAACAGTGAAAGAAAAGGGTGAGCTCAACTTGCCAAGTAAGAAATATTATGACTAAGATAATGCAGAATAAATTATCATTAGCCTTCAATAATATAACAGGTGATAGAATACAATAGACAATAAGTTTTAGATCAAAAACTGCAGCGGAATAAGCAATTCATTAGAATAGTAAGGTAGAGCATGATATCCACTATCTTCTATTATTTAAAAAGTTTTTCATCAACTTATCGCTGAGACTCAACTTAATAAATAAACCACATCATCGAATCATCCCTGCACTACAGGCCAAGGATATTCATGTAATCATCAATGGTCATGATTATACCGAATAATCCCTGGTCATAATCATACAAACAACTGTCCATTAATGCACTACGGGCCAATGAAGACTTTTACCACATCATTTGTAACATTACGGGTCATGATTATACCGAATGATCCCTAGTCATAATCATACCAATCAGTAGTCCATCTGTGCATGTGAGACCTCGAATTTTATGAAATAAAAGTATTCAATTTTTCTATTTTGGTAAATAGTTAAATTTATAAAAATTTAAAGTTAAGGTTCATATTTGAAAATTTTGCAAAGTAAGAGAGTTGTCATAAAATAACTGGTAGTAAAAGTACAGTAATACGTGTGGTTGCATAGTAGCACACGGTATTGATTATTGATGCTTACGTGAGAAGTCACTCAGTTATACTCAATTATTGCTATAGTAATTGTTGCATCATATCTCTCATATTATTGATTCGATTATTGTCACAGTATCATCTGCATAATATGTTATATTATTAAATCAATAATTGAGACGACAAAGTTATTTATATTATTAAATCGCAATATTTACAATGTCTAAAAGTTCTGTCAAGGAGAGATTTGGTCATCTAATTGTGCGCCAATAAGGAGAAATCCTTATCTGAAAGCCCCTTTTCTTAGGAACGACACAGTTTGTTAAATATTGTGAGTTATAATATTAATGATGAATGTTATTAAAAATAGAATTTGAGTTCAGAGTTGAATTTGGAGACGCGACGTGATATTTGAGTCCTAACGATGAAATTAGTAGAAATATACTATAAACAAAAAAAAATTGCGGGGTTGACTTTTTTTGTCAAAAAAGTTAATAGATTGACTTTTCGAAAAAGTCATACTTCAAAATTTCAAAAATGAAATTTTTGAGAAAATATTTTCATTGTGTTGGGATTGTTAGTGTTAGTGGAAATCATACAGCTATTTTGATAATAATTGATGTCTGGAGGTTATATTGACTAATCGGGTAATTCATCGGATAAATGAGCAATTAATTGCTATTAATTCACATGATTATAACTATTTGTTCACATATATGTACTATTGATTCACATTCTTGTAATATTAGGGGAGTTGGTGCAAAACTGATAATACTTGCATGACTAAGTTATAGATGGAGGTACTATACTGTTATTCGTATTTTCACATGATTATAACTATTGAATCACATGATTGAACTATTGATTCACATTATTTACTATTAGGGGAGGTGGTACAAGTTTGATAATACTTGCAGGACTGAATTAAAAATGAAAGAAAAGTCGGAGGTATTGTACTGTAATTTTTCGAGCCCCAAAATGTGCAATTATCGAAACTATATTTTTATATAATAGAAGCTCATTCTTCCTTCATTTCTCACCAATTCACTAAAGCTATAGAGCAATTATTATAGAGAGAAAGAAGAAGAGAAGTCTTCTACCTGTCTATTCTAGTATCCAGCTTTATTCTATGGTAAGGGGTATTATTTCTTTCATTTTCATGAAAAGAGCTATTGTTATTCTATTCCTTATTATTATGTTGGAATAATCTGTCTATGCGAAGTACCACATACATGGTGAAATTCTTCTGTTATTCCATTCTTTATTATTCTGTTGGAATATCCTGTGTGTGCGTATTACGCATGACCTAGTTCCACTATTTATTATTCTGTTGGAATAAACTGTCTATGCGAAGTACCGCATACATGGTGAAATTCTTCTGTTATTCCATTCTTTTTGTTCTGCTGGAATATCATGTCTGTGCATTTACGCATGACCTGGTTCTATTATTTATTATTCTGTTGGAATAACCTGTCTGTGCGGTCTATCGCATGCCTGATGAATTCTATTGTTATTCTATTCTTTATTGTTCTATTAAAATATCCTGTCTGTGCGTTTACGCATGACCTGGTTTCATTATCTATTATTCTATTGGAATAACATGTCTACGTGGACTACCGCATGCATGGTGAATGATCCTTCGTATTCATTCCTTATTAAATTGTGGAAATGATCTGTTTACGTGGATCACCGCATGGCGGGTTAAAATCCATTTGCAGTTTCATAATTTTTCGGACATTCAAAAATTCTGGAAAAATTTGGGAGGATATTATGATAAGTTTTCTAACATCTCCAAGTGGAATCATTGAAAGAGGAGTTGTAGATTTTTGTATGGACTATTTTTAACAAAGCACCTAAAAAGTGAAAAAGGAGAAAAGCTACGCCCAAAAATTTTGTAAGGGCTACTTATGCCACTTATTTTATGAGAAAAATTCCGCCTTTTGGGACATGGAAATATATGGTATAAAGTACCTCCTCATCCAAAAAAGGAGCTCATTCTGACTTTAAATGAGCAAGTTGTGACTATTTCAATATTTAGGTTTTTCCGATAAAAAACGCTATAACCGGAGTTCTATAAGTCCGATGAGCATGAAATTTAAACTGGAAGCTCACGTTAACATGTGTAAGATCCTGCAAAGATTTGGGAATTTTTGTAGTTAAACTTGAGGTAGTTAATTTCTTAAGAAATTAATTAAAAATTGATTTTTGAAAAATACTTAAGGGAGTTGAAAAATTATAAAAAAATACTTGTTGTGTATGAAATAGATGTATATATGTTTGGACAAAGGATAGAAAAATAATAAGTTAATTTGGAAATTTTTCATGAAAATGGTTTAGTTACGAACATATGAGTTAAATATGTTATGTAAAGTTGAAAAATTGGTAAATAGGATTTTATAGCTTGAAAATCCTATATAAGGTATATGCAGATTTTTTATGAGGGATTTGATCATTGGTGATGAAATCTTATGAGTATGGCATTTTTGAATGATTAAATGCATTATTTGGTAAAGTGTAAACAATTAAAATAAATTATTTATAAGTTTAAGAAATGATTAAAATATTATTATAATATTAATGATATTAGATTATGAGATTATTAAGTGATTGATAACATTGGGATATTCTTGAACCCTAGATAAATTATATTATGTTTAATATTTGTCCTTTATCTCATTTGATTGATTCTTTATATCATTTTCATGATCCTCATGCTTATATTGTGTTGAAAGTCATCTGTGGCTTACGTGCATAGATGGACTTGGTATGATTATGACCAGAGATTATTTAGTATAATCATGATCATAATGTTACAAATGATGTGGTAAAAGTCATCTTTGGCCCGTACTGCATAGATGGACTTGGTATGATTATGACTGTGGATTATTCTTAGATAATCATGATCAGTATTGAAAACACGAATATCCTTGGCCCGTAGTGCGTGGATAATTCGTGGTCATAATACTAATGAATATCATTTGTCGTAGTACAGAGATGATTCGATGATGTGGATTAATTATTAAGCTGAGTCTCAACGATAACATATTGATAATATACTTTTAATTCGTAGAAGATAGTAGATATCATGCTCTACTTGACTCTTCTATAGTACAGTTGTATGTCTTTGGCCTGTAGAGCAAAGATGAATTGTTAATGAATATCTTTGGCCCGTAGTGCAAAGATGAATTTATTAGTATGATTATGAACAAGAATTGTGATTTGGTATAAACATGATTTTTGATGTTTCAGGTAGAGACAGGTGATGAAAATTATCTTCGTCCTGGGTGCAAAGAGGAATTTAGAATCACAATTATGATTATGAGTTATTCATATGATTGTGGACAGGAATTGTTGATTGATGTTACAGGGATAAAATACTATTGGTGGACTTTTAACATGTAGAAGATAATAGACCTGATGGTCTATTTGACTCTTCTAATGGATTGCTCGTTCCACTGCAACTATGGTTGAAAAGTTTTATCATCTACCATATGTTCTAAATGTCTGATTTATTATTGACGAAGGCTATTGATAATTTAATTATCTTTAGCCATGATATTCTTTACTAGGCTATTTGTGCTCACCCTTTGCTTCACAATTCCTTTCAGGTAATAAGAGTGTAAATTGGTCGAAGCGGGATAACAGGGAAATAGTGTGATGGTCCGAGACTGTCGAAGTTTCTCAATACATTATAAAACGGCATGACATAAAACAGATAATTGTATTGAGGACCTAAAATGTGTGTGTCATATTTTATACGTCACTTAATAATTGATTTTGGCGAATAACAATAGGTTGATGAGAACCTGACATTGAAAGCGTCAAAAGTGCACCTCATTAGAATGAATATGATAGCAATCTTCTCGTTCTTCTTTGGGTTCTTAAAATATTTGCTGCTTTATTTTATATGGCATTGTAATAATTTGAGTTTGGATACTGTCTACGAGATAATATGGTGTTAATACTCACAACTTATGTGTTGTCGCATCTCATTTACGCTCAACAATTGTATAAATGAAGTTTGTATTTAATTTTATAGAGTGATATCTCATACTCGTAATGGGTCGGTGGACCTATTTTGGGGTGTCACAAATGGTATCGATGCTTAGGGATATGGTCATTTGGCGGAGATATGAGTCTAGAACTAGGAGGGGAGAGATGGGTAATATACTTCGCTAGTGTGTGACTTACCTAAGTCGAAAATTTTACTTGATAAGTTGACAATTTGTGATATGTCAATTGACCTTTGTTTTGAAGATATATTTTAGAATGATATCTAAATTACAGGAGATGAGCAATGGAAAAAAATCATGATACAGAGGATATAATCGGGAAGGTACAATCCGAAAAGAAAGCAAGGTATTCTCATCTCTTCGAACTACCACGTACGTAAATTTTGAGGGCGAAATTTTATAAGGAGGGGAGATTGTGAGACCCTGAATCTTATGAAATAAAAGTATTCAGTTTTTCTATTTTGGTAAATAATTAAATTG
This sequence comes from Panax ginseng, assembly GCA_020205605.1. Taxonomy (NCBI): domain Eukaryota; kingdom Viridiplantae; phylum Streptophyta; class Magnoliopsida; order Apiales; family Araliaceae; genus Panax; species Panax ginseng. The sequence goes on from CM035130.1 coordinate 81,951,307, forward strand.
ATAAAAGTTTAAAGTTAAGGGTTATATTTGAAATTTTTTCAAAGTAAGAGAGTTGTCATAAAATAATCTGTAGTAAAAGTATAGTAATACGCGTGGTTGTATAGTTGCACACGGTATTGATTATTGATGCTTACGTGAGAAGTCACTCAGTTATACTCAATTATTGCTACAATAATTGCTGCATCATATCTCTCATATTATTGATTCGATTATTGTCACAGTATCATCTGCATAATATGTTATATTATTAAATCAATAATTGAGAAGACAAAGTTATTTATATTATTAAATTGCAATATTTATAATGTCTAGAAGTTCTGTCAAGGAGAGGTTTGGTCATCTAATTGCGCGTCAATAAGGAGAAATCCTTATCGAAAAGCCACCTCTTTCTTGGGAACGACTTGGTTGTTAAATATTGTGAGTTATAATATTAATGATGAATGTTATTAAAAATAGAATTTGAGTTCGGAGTTGAATTTGGAGACGCGGACGTGATATTTGAGTCCGGAATGATGAAATTAGTAGAAATAGACTATAAACACAAAATTTGCTGGGGTAGACTTTTTGGTCAAAAAAAGTCTACAGTTGACTTTTTCGGAAAAAGTCATACTTCAAAATTTCAAAAATGAAATTTTTGAGAAAAATATTTCCATTGTGTTTGGATTGTTAGTGTTAGTGGAAATCGACAGTTATTTCGATAATAATTGATGTCTGGAGGTTATATTGACAAATTGGATAATTCACTGGATAAATGAGCAATTAATTGCTATTAATTCACATGATTATAACTATTTTTTCATATGTGTGTACTATTGATTCACATTCTTGTACAATTAGGGGAGTTGGTGAAAGATTGATAATACTTGCATGACTAAGTTAAAGATGGAGGTACAGATGGATGTACTATACTGTTATTCATATTTTCTCATGATTATAACTACTGAATCACATTATTGAACTATTTATTCACATTATTTACTATTAGGGGAGGTTGTGCAAGTTTGATAATACTTCCAGGACTAAATTAAAAATAAAAGAAAAGTTGGAGGTATTGTACTGTAATTTTTCGAGCCCCAAAACGTGCAATTATCTAAACTATATTTTTCTATAAATAGAAGCTCATTCTTCCTTCATTTCTCACCAATTCACTAAAGCTATAGAGCAATTATTATAGAGAGAAATTATAGAGAGAAAGAAGAAGAGAAGTCTGCTACCTCTCTATTCCAGTATCCAGCTTTATTCTAAGGTAAGGGCTATTATTTCTTTCATTTTCATGAAGAGAGCTATTGTCATTCCATTCCTTATTATTATGTTGGAATAACCTGTCTATGCGAAGTACCGCATACATGGTGAAATTCTTCTGTTACTCCATTCTTTATTCTTCTGTTGGAATATCATGTCTGTGCGTATTACGCATGACCTAGTTCCACTATTTATTATTCTGTTGGAATAACCTATCTATGCGAAGTACCGCATACATGGTGAAATTCTTCTGTTATTCCATTCTTTTTGTTCTGCTGGAATATCATGTCTGTGCGTTTACGCATGACCTGGTTCTATTATTTATTATTCTGTTGGAATAACTTGTCTGTGCGGTCTATCGCATGCCTGGTGAATTCTATTGTTATTCTATTCTTTATTGTTCTGTTAAAATATCCTGTCTGTGCGTTTACGCATGACCTGGTTTCATTATCTATTATTCTATTGGAATAACATGTCTACGTGGACTACCGCATGCATGGTGAATGATCCTTCGTATTCATTCCTTATTAAATTGTGGAAATGATCTGTTTACGTGGATTACCGCAAGTAAGTTAAAATCCATTTGCGCTTTCGTAATTTTTCGGACATTCAAAAATTCTGGAAAAATTTGGGAGGATATTATGATAAGTTTTCTAACATCTCCAAGTGGAATCATTGAAAGAGGAGTTGTAGATTTTTGCATGGACTATTTTTAACAAAGCACGAAAAAGTGAAAAAGGAGAAAAAGCTACGGCCCAAAATTTTGTAAGGGCTACTTGCGCCACTTATTTTATGAGAAAAATTCCGGCCTTTTGGGACATGGAAATATATGGTATAAAGTACCTCCTGTCCAAAAAGGAGCTCATTCCGACTTTAAATGAGCAAGTTATGACTATTTCAATATTTAGGTTTTTCCGACAAAAAACGCTATAACCGGAGTTCTATAAATTCGATGACCATGAAATTTAAACTGGAAGCTCACGTTAACATGTGTAAGATCCTGCCAAGATTTGGGAATTTTTGTAGTTAAACTTGAGGTAGTTAATTTCTTAAGAAATTAATTAGAAATTGATTTTTGAAAAATACTTAAGGGAGTTGAAAAATTATAAAAAAAATACTTGTTGTGTATGAAATAGATGTGTATATGTTTTGACAAAGGATAGAAAAATAATAAGTTAATTTGGAAATTTTTCATGAAAATGGTTTAATTACGGACATATGAGTTAAATATGTTATGTAAAGTTGAAAAATTGGTAAATAGGATTTTATGGCTTGAAAATCCTATATAAGGTATATGCAGATTTTTTATGAGGGATTTGATCATTGGTGATGAAATCTTATGAGTATGGCATTTTTGAATGATTAAATGCATTATTTGGTAAAGTGTAAACAATTAAAATAAATTATTTATAAGTTTAAGAAATGATTAAAATATTATTATAATATTAATGATATTAGATTATGAGATTATTAAGTGATTGATAACATTGGGATATTCTTGAACCCTAGATAAATTATATTATATTTAATATTTATCTTTTATCTCATTTGATTGATTATTTATATCATTATTATGATCCTCATGCTTATATTGTGTTGAAAGTCATCTGTGGCTTACGTGCATAGATGGACTTGGTATGATTATGACCAGGAATTATTTGGTATAATCATGACCGTAATGTTACAAATGATGTGGTAAAAGTCATATTTGGCCCGTAGTGCATAGATGGACTTGGTATGATTATGACCAGGGATTATTCGGTATAATCATGACCATAATTGAAAACACGAATATCCTTGGCCCGTAGTGCATGGATAATTTGTGGTCGTAATACTGATGAATATCCTTGGTCGTAGTACATGGATGATTCGATGATGTGGATTAATTATTAAGCTGAGTCTCAGCGATAACATATTGATAATATACTTTTAATTCGTAGAAGATAGTAGATATCATGCTCTACTTGACTCTTCTATAATACAGTTGTATGTCTTTGGCCAGTAGAGCAAAGATGAATTGTTAATGAATATGTTTGGCCCGTAATACAAAGATGAATTTATTAGTATGATTATGAACACGAATTGTGATTTGGTATAACCATGATTTTTGATGTTTCAGGTAGAGACAGGTGATGAAAATTATCTTCGTCCTGGGTGCGAAGAGGAATTTAGAATCACAATTATGATTATGAGTTATTCATATGATTGTGGACAGGAATTGTTGATTGATGTTACAGGGATAAAATACTATTGGTGGACTTTTAACATGTAGAAGATAATAGACCTGATGGTCTATTTGACTCTTCTAATGGATTGCTCGTTCCGCTACAACTATGGTTGAAAAGTTTTATCATCTACCATATATTCTAGATCTCTGATTTATTATTGACGAAGGCTATTGATAATTTAATTATCTTTAGTCATGATATTATTTACTGGGCTATTTGTGCTCACCCTTTGCTTCAAAATTCCTTTCAGGTAATAAGAGTGTAGTTGGGTCGAGTAGGGATAACAGGGAAATAGTGTGATGGTCCGAGACTGTCGAAGTTTCTCAATACATTATAAAACGGCATGATATTAAACAGATAATTGTATTGAAGACCTAAGATGTATGTGTCGTATTTTATACGTCACTTAATAATTGATTTTGGCGAACAACAATAGGTTGATGAGAACCCGACATTGAAAGCGTCAAAAGTGCACCTCATTAGAATGAATATGATAGTAATCTTCTCGTTCTTCTTTGGGGTCTTAAAATATTTGCTGCTGTATTTTATATGGCATTGTAATAATTTGAGTTTGGATACTGTCTACGAGATAATATTGTATTAAAACTCACAGCTTATATGTGTCGTCGCATCTCGCACGACGAGCTCAATAGTTGTATAAATGAAGTTTGTATTTGATTTTTATAGAGTGATATCTGGCGACTCGGAGTGGGTCGGGTGGACCTATTTTGGGGGCGTCACAATGCACGTAAGCCAAAGATGAGTTTCACCACAATATAAGTATGAGGATGATGACAATGATATAAGCATTAATAAAATGAAATCAAGGATAAATATTAAAGACTTTAAATTTATCCAGAGTTTAAAAATTAGGTTACAAGAGCTTATTCAATAGTCTTGCTCAATAAAATTTAGGAACTTTCATTCATTAAAAAAAGAATGAAGTTAAAAAGCTTGCTCAATATAAAGAGTTAAGGTTTAGGAACTTGCCTTGTATGTAAGCTACACAAGTATAAGATTCACCAATTACCCTATATATCATTGAAATCGCAATAATAATTAGTTGTATGAATATTAGCTTTAGGGATTTAAACCATCATTTAGGTCATAACCCTAACTTAGCACCTAACCATGTTGGTTAACATCTTTAACGAATCTGAAATCTCATTACGATCCAACATAACTTAATCATTCATCTCTAACTTTTGAAAACATCACATTCGGTTTCATTTCATAAATTATTTAAAAATCTTCACACTTCGCATTACAACACATTACAATATGTTATTATAGTTTATATTATGTTTTAAACATCATTAACATGTATGCTTAGCCAATATAAGTCCATTACACATGACCTACAAACAAGCAGCATTTCATCGCTTAGGCTCAGATACTGCAAGACAAATTGCTACCGTCTTCTAAGTTTCGCACCTGCCAAGAAAAAGACTACTACCTACATGCAAGAAAACCAATATGCGTACTGCGTCGTTTCTACTCAGGTAATTCACAAGAAAAGTAATGTAAGTACAGATTTAAATCAATAAAGCCTGCTATATATACATAGCGATCACCAAATTTAACCTAAACACTACAAAATTCACAAAATTAATCATCTAAAACTCTGTAATAACATAGTTAATCATGTTATACACCATTTTATATACAAAAACATCATATATATTTAAGTTTAATTGATCAAAACCCAAATTTTTCCAAATTTCATCATTTTCACATATTTAGCAAATTCTATCACCACTAACTCATTTCTTAACCAATTAAAATGATTCGAACTACGCAGCTTTCGTTTCTTAACATACTAGCATAATCCATCAACAAATTACAGATTATAACAAGTATTGATCACGAAATTTTGTACTTTCTAAGCCATATCCAACAACATAAACACTAATATATAAAACCTTCTACTACAACCCAATTCCAAGCCTTTAATCATCAAATAACACTTACATATAATAAATAATAGATTATAAACCCTACATACCTATATATGTATCAATTAAACACATTTGTCAATAGAAATTTCAAAAACAAGGGTTAACATTAAAGTAGGTTATACCTTGTTCCTTTGATTGTTGGCTAGCAAAAGATGATAGAAATCCTTTCCAAACCCTTCTTCTCCAACCCTCAATATCACAGTGTTTTTTTTTCTCTCTTCCTCCAAGCTCTCTCTCTCTCTCAAAACTATGTTATTTTGGCTTTAGGAAAAAAAAGACGCGAAGTATGAAATAACCCAACTGATAATCGTGGTTATCAGTTAAAAAAACCAATGGGCGTATGTTAAAATAAGCCAAAGGCCTCAAGGCCTTATTTGGCTACCCCCTAACTAGATTATTTTAATAATATTTATATTATATAGTTTCATGTCACAACATTAAATTAATTTAAGTAACTCATACTTATAATTATAATAATTATAATTCCCATTATAACATACTTAATAAATCTTTACATATCTAATTTAGTTAATAAATTAGATCAAAACAACATTTTATTTAATTTAATTATTTTCTTAAATATTAAACAATTGATTTAATTTAATAATTTTCTTAAATTAAATCCTTCTTATAAAATTATCATTACTCAATTTAATTAACATTAATCAATTTAGTTACTAAATTAATTTACCACAATTCATCAATTATTTATTTTTCTCAATAAATAAATTATTTAAAATATTTATTTAATTCAATAAATATTTAAATTAAATTATAAATTTCTTGATCGTTACAAGCCCAGTAAGAAATATTATGACTAAGATAATACACAATAAATTATCCTTAGCCTTTAATAGTATAACAACTGATAGAATACAATAGACAACAAGTTTTAGATCAACAACTGTAGCGGAATAAGCAATCCATTAGAAGTCAAGTAGAGCATGATATCTACTATCTTCTATGATTTAAAAAGTTTTCCATCAACTTTATCGCTGAGACTCAGCTTAATAAATAAACCACATCATCGAATCATCCCTGCACTACGGGCCAAGGATATTCATGTAATCATCAATGGTCATGATTATACCGAATTATCCCTGGTCATAATCATACCAACAACTGTCCATCAATGCACTACGGGCCAATGAGGACTTTTATCATATCATTTGTAACATTACGGGTCATGATTATACCGAATGATCCCTGGTCATAATCATACCAATCAATAGTCCATCTATGCACGTAAGCCAAAGATGACTTTTATCACAATATAAATATGAGGATGATGACAATGATATAAGAATTAATAAAATGAAATCAAGGATAAATATTAAAGACTTTAAATTTATCTAGAGTCAACATGATACTGCTTTGTGGAGTAAAATTCAAGAATGATATTGTATCAAAAATAATTTGGACCGAAAAGAAATACTTTTTTGTCATGAATAGCACTTCAGGTGAATAGTACCCAAGTGAATAGTACCCCATGAATAGTACTTTATAAATAATACTTGTGAATAGTACATCATGAATAGTACTTTATGAATAGTACTTTATGAATAGTACTTTATGAATAGTACTTTGTGAATAGTACTCATAAAAGGAAAATACAAACAAAAATGATATTCCATGATGAGTACAAAAGAAAGGATATCTCATACGAGTATAATAGAATATATGAAACAAAAAAATGGATTTTCATCCGTAATGCGGTAATCCACGTAAACAGATCATTTCCACAATTTAATAATGAATGAATATGCATGGTCATTCACCATGCATTTGGTAGTTCGCGTAGACAGGTTATTCCAACAGAATAATAAAGAATGGAATAACAGAAGAATTTCACCATGCATACGGTAGTTCGCGTAGACAGGTTATCCCAACAGAATAATAAAGAATGGAGTAACAACCCTTACGAGTATTGAAAGAAAATAACTCTCTTCATGAATACGAAACAAATAATACCTCTTACGACTGTTGAACGAAAATAATATATTCCTACGAATATTGAACGAAATGATATTCCTTACGAATATTGAACGAAAATAATATTCATACGAATACGAAAATTAATATCTCTTCAGAATATAAAATAAACAATACCCCTTACAACTGTTGAACGAAAATATTATTCCTATGAATATTTAACGTAAATAATATTCATACGAATACGAAAAATAATATCTCTTTAGAATATGAAATAAATAATACTCCTTACCTCAGAAGAAGACTGGATACTGAAATAGTGAAGTAGCAGACTACTCTTCTACTATCTCTCTATAGCTTCTCTCTATAATTGCTCTTGTGAGTCTTAGTGAATTGGTGAGAATGAATGAAGAATGAGCTTCTATTTATAGGAAAACATAGTTTCGATAATTGCACATTTTGGGACTCAAAATATTATAGTATAAAACCTTCATCTTTTCATTCATTTTTAATTTTGTCCTGCAAGTATTATCAAACTTGAACCGCCTCCCGCAATAGTACATCATGTGAATCAATAGTACAATCATGTGACTCAATAGTTCTATACATGTGAAAAAATTAATTACAGTATAGTACCTTCATCTATATCTCCATTTTTAATTTAGTTATGCAAGTATTATCAATCTTGCACCACCTCCCCTAATAGTACATGCATGTGAATCAATTGTACACACATGTGAACAAATAGTTATAAGCATGTGAATTAATAGAAATTAATTGCTCATTTATACTATTAATTATCCGATTGGTCAATATAACCTCCAGAAATCAATTATTATTGAAATAAATGTCGATTTCCACTAACATTAATAATCCCAACAAAATGGAACTATCAATTTCATCCTTAATCAACACAAACTTATTCATCATTAATATTATAACTCACAATATTTAACAACCGGATCATTCATAGGAAAGAGGGGGCTTTCCGATAAGGGTTTCTCCCTATTGGCGCAATTAGGTGACCAAACCTCTCCTCGATAGAACTTTCTAGACATCGTCAATATTGCAAATAATAATATGAATAACTTTGTTGTCTCAATTATTCATTTAATAATATAAAATATTATGCAGATGATACTGTGATAATAATTGAATAAATAATATGAGAGATATTATGCAACAATTACTGTAGTAATAATTGAGTATAACTAAGTGACTTCTCACGTAAGCGTCAATAATCAATACCGTGTGCTACTATGCAACAACGTATTATCGTATTTTTACTATCGGGTAGTTCAACAAATTTAATTCAGAAAACTTTCGCTGTTGTTTTTATAAAAAAATATTTCTGTCGTTTTCTAAATACGACAATACTTTCGTTGTGGGGTCCACCAATGATTTTGCCGTCATACGAATATTCCCTGTTAAAACGAATATTCCCCAACCAATCGAATATTCCCCAACACAATAAATATTTTATATCAACTTGCTTACTTTGCAAAATTTTCAAATGTCACCCTTAACTTTAACCATGCATGTGGTAGTCCGCGTAGACAGGTTATTTCAACAGAATAATAAAGAATGAAGTAACAACCCTTACGAGTATTGAAAGAAAATAACCCTCTTCATGAATACGAAAGATATAATACCCCTTACGACCGTTGAATCGAAAATAATATTCCTACTTAATATTGAATCGAAATGATATTCCTTACGAATATTGAATCGAAAATAATATTCATAATGAATACGAAAAATAATATCTCTACAAAATATGAAATAAATAATACCCCTTATGACTGTTGAACGAAAATAATATTCCTACGAATATTTAACAAAAATAATATTCATACGAATATGAAAAATAATATCTCTTTAGAATATGAAATAAATAATACCACTTACCTCAGAAAAAGACCGGATATTTGGAATAGTGAAGTAGTGACTACTCTTCTTCTTTCTTTCGCTATAGCTTCTCTCTCTATAATTGCTCTTGTGAGTCTTAGTGAATTGGTGAGAATGAAGGAAGAATGAGCTTTTATTTATAGGAAAATATAGTTTCGATAATTGCACATTTTGGGACTCAAAATATTACAGTATAATACCTTCATCTTTTCCTTCATTTTTAATTTAGTCCAGTAAGTATTATCAAACTTGCACCACCTCCCCTAATAGTACATCATGTGAATCAATAGTACAATCATGTGACTCAATAGTTCTATACATGTGAAAAAAATAATTATAGTATAGTACCTTCATCTATACCTCCAATTTTAATTTACTCATACAAGTATTATTAATCTTGCACCACCTCCCCTAATAGTACATGCATGTGAATCAATAGTATACACATGTGAACAAATAGTTATAAGCACGTGAATTAATAGAAATTAATTGCTCATTTATCCGATTAATTATATGATTGGTCAATATAACCTCCAAAAATCAATTATTATTGAAATAAATGTTGATTTCCACTAACACTAATAATCTCAACACAATGGAACTATCAATTTCATCTTTACTCAACACAAACTTATTTATCATTAATATTATAACTCACAATATTTAACAACCAAATCATTCTTATGAAAGAGGGGGCTTTCCGATAAGGATTTCTCCCTATTGGAGCGCAATTAGGTGACCCAACCTCTCCTCGATAGAACTTTCTAGACATCGTCAATGTTACAAATAATAATATGAATAACTTTGTCGTCTCAATTATTGATTTAATAATATAAAATATTATGCAGATGATATTGTGACAATAATTGAATCAATAATATGAGAGATATTATGCAGCAATTTTTGTAGTAATAATTGAGTATAACTGAGTGACTTCTCAAGTAAGCATTAATAATTAATACCGTGAGCTACTATGCAACCACGCGTATTACTGTACTTTTACTACCGGGTAGTTCAACAGTTTAATGGTAAAACTTTCGCCGTTATTTTTATAAAACAATATTTCTGTAGTTTTCTAACTATGAATATTTCCTGTTAAAACGAATATTTCCCGACCAATCAAATATTCCTCGACACAACGAAAATTTTATATCAACTTGCTTACTTTGCAAAATTTTCAAATGTCACCCTTAACTTTAACCTTTATCAATTTAATCATTTACTAAATAAAATAATAATTATAAGAAAATTGAATACTTTCATTTCATAAAATTCGGGGTCTTATAGCATGTCTGGTGAATAACCTTCCATATTCATTCTTTATTAAGTTATGGAAATGATATGTCTACGCGGATTACTGTATGACAGGTGAAAATCCATTTACAGTTTCTTGTATTATTTTATTTCATATTCCTAAATCTAAACTTACTATTGCTTCTATAATTCCTGAAATGATTAGAAATTCCTTGAGATTTGTGCTTCATCAAATATCATTTCACTGGAATATTGGTCTGAACTCTCTTATTGAAATTTTAATCTTTTATTGGGGTACTATTCATACGATATTATTCATATGGTACTATTCATGATTACTATTCATAACAAAATTTAATTTTCTCTTCTATCCAAATTATTTTTGATACACGAATATCATTCTTGAATTTTACTCCACAATTGGTGATCATGTTGACAATTTGGACATTCTTAAACTCTGGATAAATTAAATTATAAATCTCTAATATTTATCCTTGATCTCACTTGATTGATTCTTTATATCATTGTCATCGTCCTTATGATTATATTTTGCTGAAAGTCATCTTTGGCCCGTAGTGCATAGATGGACTGCTGATTGGTATGATTATGACCAGGAATTGTGTATTAGTATAATCATGACATGTAGTGTTAAAGACAAATGTTGTGGTGAAAGTCCACTTTGGCCCGAAGTGCATAAATGGACAGTTGTTTGGCATAATCATGAGCACTGGTGATTCAAACGAATATCCTTAGCCTGTAGTGCATGGATAATTTGTTGATTTCAAATATTTATTGATGTGTTACAGAGATAAAATATTGATAATGGACTTTTAAATCATAGAAGATAGTAGACATCATGCTCTACTTGACTCTTCTAATGGATTGTTATTTTTGATGCAGTTGTTGATCTAAAACTTGTTGTCTATTGTATTCTATCAAATTTTTCACTGTTGAGGACTAAGGATTAGTTTTTCTTCATTATCTTAGTCATAATATTTTTTACTAGGCTAGTTGAGCTCACCCTTTCCCTTTTGGTTCCATTGTTCTTCTTAGGAGGCGAGAATGTAGCTGGGACTAGTCGGGGAGTGGACTAATGGTCCAAGATGGTTATTATAGTAGTCCTCCATATTTTGTAAAATAGTGTGACAATAATTGTAATGAGAACTTTATTTGAGTTTGGATATTATCTACAAGACAATATTTGTATTGAAACTCTCAGCTTATGTGTTTATGTATTTTGCACGACAGTTGTATAAATGAAGTTTGTATTTAGATTATTTACCATGTATTTGGCGACTCATAATGGGTTGTATGGACCTATTTTGGGGGCATCACATTTGGTATCAGAGCTTAGGGATATAATCTATGGCGGAGATCTGAGGTTAGAACTAAGAAGGGAGAGACAAGTAAAACCATCACTAGTGTGTCCTACCAAAGCTTTTCCGTTATTTAATTAATCGGTCGAAATATAGGGATAATATGTGACATGTCAATTTCTTTAATTACCCCTTGTTTTGTGACAATATTTAAGAATGATTGTGATGCCCCCAAATTTGGGTATCTTCCAACCCGACAGATGGTGCTACACGGTACTACCATTCATACATTCATTCAATTGAAAAGTCTCAAAAGAACTAATATATCTTCTATATATTCAAAATAATATTACATTTCCCAGGTTCTTCGTAACCCATTCGTTTGTTCTTGTCATAATATCAAATATATTACAATCGTTCACCTATACTATTACATAAGTAATCTAAGGGTTCGTCTTCGCCTTGCCCTTATCCTTGCCAGAGCCTTCGGTTCGTTCGATCTTTGCTGTGTTCATATGGTTCAAGCAAGAGTGAGGATGACTAGCTCAACAAGTACTACAATTCTAATAAACAACATGCTTGAAACATAGAACTCATATATCTTCAGTAACTGAACAATAGTTACGAAGTACTATTGATAATTCAAAATAACACTTCTTTTCATTCAAAACATTTTACAACTACAATATTCAGTGGAGTATCAATTATAGATCAAGACTATGAGTAGTTCATAATTTCTTTTGAAAAGGACAACCCGACACTAAGTCCGTAAGTCTGTCATAGCTTACGAGCACTTCTGGGTGATCAGCCTATAGTACTCTATGTTGATCAACACTACATTCATTAAACGTGTATACGTTTAAGTTGTGGCAACCTCACGTGCCTGTCGTTAAACGACGAAAACATTTTAGCATACTCAGTCTTTGATTGAAAACCACACCAATATAACTTGGTAAACATTAAACATGCTTAATAGAATCATAACATAAGTCTAGCCGAAAAAATTGGCTTTGACTTCCTCATACAAAACTTCATGCGAAAGGATACATGAATTTCAAAGCTTGTCTAGACTGAACTGGAACAAGGGTTAGAGTACTTGCCTTCAGCGTCTGCTTATTGATTATCACATGTACACTTTAGGTCTCCAAGTTTCTACAATACATGATCATATAAAATACCACATTAGGTCTTATATAATCAAGTACATATATTATTATATCTTACCCTTCATCTCAATCTAAATTCTGACTTAGATCTGTTATTATGGTTTCCGGCTTTTCATTACGTCATTCATATTACATTCACAGTCAATTGATTATTAAACTTTAATTATCATACATTAAGTGTCTAACAATGCCTTAACAATGTTATGCTAATACCTTAGTTCATTACTAATGAGTTCTCTTTCACTTTATAACAAAAAGCATTCATTACTATCCACAACCTAGGGTTGGCCATTGCGGCTACCCATTCTCTTCTGCGCACATGCCATGGCACATGAAGTTAACAAAGAGAGAGCAAGTCCTGGACTCGGCGCTACGGCGCGAGTCCTTACTCTATAGGTCACACATGGCTATGGAGTTAGCAAAGGTGCTCAGACATCAGACTGGCAATGGCCATGGCGCCACTCATTTGGCCTTGGGTTAGCGCCGCAGTGCCAACTCTGTGCCTTAGAAAATTTGCAGCTTTTACAAATTCGGTGAAACTCCCAGACACATAACTTCTTCGTTTTAAGTCCGAATTGGCTCGTTCAAAAGCTTACGGTTCACAAATCTCATACTCTATGCATTCAAGCAAGAATTTTATCTATTTGACTTCGTTAGCTAAAATTTCACCTATTAGTTCATTTTTAACGAAAATGATAAACATTCGTGAACGTTCAACACTCGTTTCTTCATTCTAAGTCGGAATTCGGTCATTTTCTAGTCCGCAACTCTATAATGCCAAATATGACTTGTCTCCATCGAAAACCAACGTTTCTGACTTGAAACACAAAATACAACTTCCATTCCGAGAATTTCACGAATTTGACGATTATCGTCCAATCGTGTGAATTCTGGCAAAGCTTCATTACTAATTATTCTAAATGGATTTTAATCAACACATGAATATTTCAAGTTACTTATTACACAAACTTATTGACAAAGTAGGTTTTAACTTATTCTCATAAGTCAATGGCTTATTTAACTTATGAACTACAAATCCTCATGCTTAGGACTTACTATGAACTTAAGTCCATCAATCAATGTTCTCATACTATATTGAACATACTAACATCATATGACAAACATATGACAAGTTCTTAACAAATTTATCAATTTATTTAGGTTCAAGTTGCTTATTCAACTTATTCGGCTTAAGTTCATTCATCAATGACTTATTACATATTATTATCATACACTTCCACTTCTCTATCAATCCTATCATAGAAGAGATAAAGATAATAGATATGAGTCTTACCCTTGAAGACTATTTCTTCACTTCACTTTGGAAAATCTAGCAAATGTTGAAGTGACTTATAAGTGCTTATGTGGCTTATTCTCTCTACCAAATAAGTTGCTTATCTTGAGAGGAAAGTGTTGGATGAAATAACAACCAACAAAATGAAATAAAGCTTGGTATTTATAGGCAACTCAAAGTTAGGGTAGAATAAACATTAAACCATCCCACCTCCTTTAATCCACCTCCTTAACAAACCTCCTCACTTTCCACCTCCTTACTATTCCTTTATTGTCTAGCACAACACTTGCTCATCACACAATTTGTTTGCCCATCAAGTCTACCCACTTTACACTTGGTTTTCCCCATGGATCATGGCTTAATCAAGTTGGGCTTGCTAATTAATCTAGCTAATTCCTTATTGGGCTTACACTATAATAGTTTGGACTCATGACATATCAAACACTTGGGCTTGAGTATCACATTCTATTGGACTCCTCCCATTAGGCTAATAATCCTACAAGTCCATTACATTTAATTAAACAACTTAACATACATACCTCACGTATAATTCTTGTATGCTAGCTCGCATATTAATTCGTAATATACGTTATTTCATTCTCCATTCTTAATAGTATAATATGTCGTATTATACTTACGTTCATTACCTCGTATAATGCATACGCATCACACGATTACAACTTTCTTTCCTTAACGCTTAATAAACCTAATGTTCCCAAATTAAGTCCGCATGCAAAATATTACGTTTTCCATACTTAGATTATTATTACATAATCAATCTCATATTGATATTATAACGTTACGTATTTCTCAGAAGTTCAAAAATAATTCTCGAGTAGAAATCGATGAATAGTGTTTTTCGGAAAATTTCTCAGAAAGCTTTTATTTTCGTCTTAGAAATTCAAACACTTTAATTCATCCACGTAGTTAAAATACTACGACATTCCAACATTTCTAGGTTATAGAACGCCATTCATCTTATCCACACGTAATAATAATAAATAATATTATTTTATTCATTATTAAAAGTATTTACAAAGGTTAGATTTTTTGGGGCGTTACACTCTCTCCCCCTTATAAGGATTCTGTCCCCAGAATCTCGCTATATATAAAAACATATTACACAATTAATTCAGGGTAATTCTTTTTCATCATTTCTTCTAATTCCCACATTGCTTCTTCTGCATCGTGGTTCTTCCATATCACCTTCACGGAAGGTATGACTTTATTTCGCAGAACTTGTTCTTTTCTATCAACAATTTGAATTGGCGTTTCCTCATACGTTAAGTCCTTGTCGATATGAATACGTTCATATTATATCACGTGCTTATAATCCGGCTTATAAGGACGCAATACTGATACGTGAAATACATTATGTATTCGTTCTAGGTCTGGAGGTAATGCTATCATATATGCTACCTCACCCACCCGTTTTAATACCTCAAAATGTCCTATAAACCTCAGACTTAACTTTCCTTTCTTTCCAAAACGTATCTTTCCTTTCTAGGGAGATACTTTTAGAAATACGTACGAACCTACTTCAAATTCTCTGTTCTCTCTATGCGAATCCGTAAACTTCTTCTGTCTGTCTTGAGCTGCTACCAACCGCATCCGTATTAGTTTAACAATGTCTGCTGTTTGTTGTACCAATTCTGGTCCCAACATTCGGCATTCTCCTACCTCATCCCAATACAGTGGCATTCTTCATTTCCTCCCATACAAAGCTTCGTAAGGCGGCATACCTATGCTTGCATTATAACTATTGTTATACGCAAACTCCACTAATGGTATATTATCATCCCAACTACCCTTGAAATCCATGACGCAAGATCTTAGCATATCTTCTAATGTATAAATTGTTCTCTCGCTCTGTCCATCCGCTTATGGATGATACGCCGTACTCAGCTTCAACTGCGTTCCTAACTGCTCTTGTAGACTCCTCCAAAAGTTCGATGTGAATCGTGGGTCACGATCTAACACAATCGATACTGGTGTTCCATGTCTAGAAATTATTTCCTTAATATAAAATCTAGCTAATTGGTCTAAGTTTTACTTGACCCTAATTGGCAAAAAGTGAGCTGACTTCGTCAACCGGTCCACTATTATCCAAATCGGATCATATCCTTTCTGAGTAGTCGGAAGTCCTACCACAAAATCCATCGTGATATTCTCCCATTTCCACTCCGGGATTTCTAATGACTTTAGCAAGCCACTAGGTCGTTGATGTTCGGCCTTAACTCTTTGAAAAGTCAAGCACCTACTCACATACTCGGCTATCTCTCTCTTCATGTTCGACCACCAGAAACTCTGTCGAAGATCTTGATACATCTTAGTGCTACCAGGATGAATCGAAAACCTCAAAAATGTGAGCCTTTTCTAGAACCTTCTCCTTTAATTACGTCTCATTCGGAACCCAAATTCTTCCTTCAAATCTCAATAATCCCTCATTATCAAGACTATACTTAGTCTCTTTTTCATTGGTTAACCGCTCCTTCATCCGGTCACACTCATTAGTTTTGAGTTGTACCTCTTTAACTCTCTCTATGATGGTAGATTGCATCTTCGTCATAAACAACATTTGTCCTACTTCACTTGGCAGCTTCACTTCCAACTCCATCCTAGCCATCTCTGTTATTAACTCAGTTTAAGCCGTTAACAAAGACAACTTTTCCCGACCCTTCCTACTTAAGGCGTCAGCAACTACATTGGTTTTTCCAGGGTGTTACAGGATTTCACAGTCGTAATCCTTTATCAACTCCAGCCATCTCCTCTGCCTCATATTCAATTCCTTTTGTGTGAAGATATATTTTAGACTTTTGTGGTTCGTGTATATCTCACATTTTCTTAATAAAGATAAAGTCTCCATATCTTTAGAGCAAAAACTACTACGGCCAGTTCCAGATCATGAGTAGGGTAAACTTTCTCATAATCCTTCAACTGCCTAGATGCATATGCAATGACCTTGCCATGCTGCATGAGCACGCAACCAAGTCCTCTATGCGAAGCATCACTATAAACTACAAAATTTCCTATGTCATCAGGAAATGACAAAACAGGCGCTTCACTCAACCTCTTCTTCAGTTCTTGAAAATTGTCCTCAAACTTGTCAGTCCAAGCGTATTTCACCGTCTTCCTCGTCAAGTTAGTCAACAGAGTAGCTATCTTCGAAAAATCTTAGATGAATCTCCGATAGTAACCCGCTAACCCTAGGAAACTCCGCATTCGGTCATTTTCGAGTCCGATAGTATCCTCGTCAAGTTAGTTCAACCCTCGTTTCTTCGTTCAAAGTCCGAATTCGGTCATTTTCGAGTCCACAACTCTATAATGCTAAATATGACTTGTCTCCATCGAAAACCACCATTTCTGACTTCAAACACAAAATACGACTTCCATTCCGAGAATTTCACGAATTCGACAATTATCATCCAATCATGTGAATTCCGGCAAAGCTTCATTACTAATTATTCTAAATGGATTTTAATCAACACGTGAACATTTCAAGTTACTTATTACACAAACTTATTGACAAAGTAGGTTTTGACTTATTCTCATAAGTCAATAACTTATTTAACTTATGAACTACAAATCCTCATGCTTAGGACTAACTATGAACTTAAGTCCATCAATCAATGTTCTCATACTATATTGAACATACTAACATCATATGACAAACATATGACAAGTTCTTCACAAGTTTATCAATTTATTTAGGTTCAAGTTGCTTATTCAACTTATTCGGCTTAAATTCATTAATCAATGACTTATTATATGTTATTATCATACACTTCCACTTCTCTATCAATCCTATCATAGAAGAGATAAAGATAATAGATATCACTTCAGTCTTACCTTATAAGACTATTTCTTACCACTAAGTTGATTTGGAAAATCTAACAAAGGTTGAAGTGACTTATTTATAGAAACTCTTAGGGTGTTATTTAAACTCTCTCCTTTACCACCTCCTTAAATAAGTTGATTATCTTGAGAGAAAAGTGTTGGATGAAATAACAACTCTTAACAAAATGAAATGAAGCTATATATGGATATAACAAATTATATTTATGGAAACTCAAAGTTAGGGTAAAATAGACATTAAACCATCCCACCTCCTTTAATCCACCTCCTTAACTAACCTCCTCACTTTCCACCTCCTTACTATTCCTTTCTTGTCTATACACTTAGGTAATAATATGAATCTTAAGTCACCATGTATGTATGTACATTTTTTTTAAACTTTGTAGATATATATGGATACATACATTTATGGATTTCATTAAAAATGAAAGCCTTAGTATTATACATTAGGTAAGATATTAAATAACCTAAGGGTTATGGTAACACGAAAAGTTAGTATTACTAACTTAAGTAGGTAAACTTAGTATTTCAAGTAATAATAATTTAAACCTAATTCTTGTAAATCTAATTAGGTTATGAGATAAAATCATATGTATAAGTAATTAAACTTCATATGATTGGAGATGAAAGCCCTAAATTATCAAATTGGGTAACATTATTAAAATTGTTGGACTATGTTTTTATCTAGCCCAAATCAATTAAAAGAAAAGCCCAAGGAAAATAAATTGTAATCCAATACTTAGCCCACTTGATTGGGGGTATTCTAGACATTTGATTAATCAAAATTGGGTATTTAAAATAAAAGCTAAATGATGGATATTATGAGGATCCTAAGTGGAATAATTAATCTAGCTTGTCCATTAGTAGACATGAATAAACATAAGGACAATGTGGTAAGGCTCCCATTGGTTGCCACTCCATTATGCACATTTAATCATGTTTAACCTAAGGTAAGTAATAATACAAAGTTTTTACCTAATGGGCAACAAAATAATTGTGGGAGAATTATTAATGAATTGGCCATTTCATTTTGTAAACACAATTCATTCTTCCAACATCTCATTTTTTCTCCATCTTCTTCATCTTCTTCTTCTACCTCTTGCTCCCAAGCTAGCCAACTTCAAAGAGAGAAAAGAAAGAGAGAATTTTAGCCATAGGAAGAAGAATTATAGGAGTTCTAGTGGTTTATGCCCCTAAGTTTGTTAGTTACTTTGGAAAATCAAGGAAGGTAGCCACTAAGTCAAGGTATAATGTACCTTCATCTTCTTCTCTTACCTTGTTTTGATAGCTTGAGTTTTGATGGGGTTATAGTACAACTACTCAAGATACACTAGTTATACATACCATCATGCATGGAACTAAGTATCTTGAGTGTTAGATCAAAGACTTAGAGGAAGAAAATGAGCATATGTTCTCCAAGGGTGAAAACTCTTGTTTTTCTTCCACTAAATCTTGTGTAACTCAAGTTCTACAACTTGGAATTATGATCCGTCAAGGGGGGTGATAGATACATGAGTTATCTAGTAAACCCAAGTGGTAGATCACAAATCTAGCATGTTTTGGAACCTTTAAGATTATTTTTCCCAAAACAGTCCACTTTATATGCTAAAGCTTTGAAATCCAAAATCAGCTACTGACTTGTTTTTCATGAGGCTGTTTAGGCTAGTTCCTTGTCTTGTAAAAATCTGGAAAAATATTACAGAGGTACCTTATGAAGTTATCTACGCCAGGGAAAAGAACGGACACGCTTTCGAAAGTTATATATTGTGCGTAATGACTATTTCCGTAAAGGAGTCCATAAATATTATCCTACGAATATCTCACTGTGTATACATCGAAAAATTCCAAACTTTTACACAGTAGCTTCATAAATGTTAAGAGAGCATACCCTGAAAAGTTCAGAGTTTTCTGAGTAAAACTCAATTTATGAAAAATAGAGCAAGATCCGAGTGTTTTGGACACTTTAAAAGTACTAAATTATTTTCTAAAATTCTAGAAAAATTAGAGGATCATTGTTGGTTCATATTCTGTTAAAATCCAGAAGCTGAGAATTTTTGGAATCAGTTTGCTATTTTTCCTAAAAATGATTAGGTTGTGAATAAAAGGAAATAAATAGTTAAATGATGTCTTTAATGAGAAAAATATGATTTTTATGCTTGAATGCTCATAATATATTATATCATGACTATCTTAGGGCATTTTGGTAATTTATAATAATAAATATTACTTATGACCTTTTATGGATATTCAATAAGAGGTTATTAAAGGATGAACAATTAGAATAAATTGTTTATTAATTTATTAAATCATTGGAATATTATTATAATACTAATAATATTATAATATGATGTTGTTATGTAAATAAAAATATTAGATTAGAGTATTATTATTAAATAATAATATTCGAGATTAAATAAAATATTATTAAATGATTAATAATATTAGTAAGTGAATAAAATATTATTAAATGATTAATAATATTAGTAGGATAAAATATTATTAAATGATTAATAATATTAGTAAGTGAATAAAATGTTGGTAATGATTTAAAGTATTATTAGTGAACCAATAATACGAGAAGGTGAATTAATATTATCTAAGTTAATAATATTATGTGAATTAAAGGTAGTCGTTAATTAATAATAACACTATCTAGGCATGATAATGTTTATAAGAACTTATTGTAATGTATGATATCTATGTGATTACATAATCTGATGTTATGCATCGACTAATTGAAAGACTAATTGTAGGTCTCTCAAAGGAAGATAATTTAACTACATAAAGGGATAGAAATTTATTTCGTAGTCAGAACTCTACGATCGAGGCAAGTTTCCTAACTCAACTTGAGTTATTATTTTCAAAGCATATTAGTGAATAATTATTGATGATTATTCACGCCTTTATTGATTATTGAAATTGCACTTTGTGCAATTGAATTCGCTTCTCACCGCCATTGAATCGTGAATTAAATTAAAGTTCTTCATTTATGAACTGTTTATGGGATAGATCTATGCTAATTGTATCGCCTAGATCAAGCATGTCTAAATTTGTTAAATCAAATGGATTTTAAATAACTGTTTTATTAATTGATATGGTAAGAACTCTTGACCGAGAAATGAACAAATTTGATTAAGGCATGATATCAATGTCGGATTATTAAGTGTTTATGCATAAATCACGTGGTATGAAAGGTGATCCCTTGAATACCAAAAACTTATTAAAAGGTCCAGCTTTAAATCATCGAGCACCTTGGCAAATGTTCATGGTTATTCAAAACCACTCAGCTCATGTTATTCAATTATCGAATATTCAATTGTTGATCATTAATTCATGTTCCTTCACAATCTTATATTATTGTTGAACATTGAAGGCAATATTTCTTTCTAAGTCATGATATATCTCCGTTGTCTTTATAAACTTGTGAAGCAAATTAGTTGCTTACTCTTGCTATATCATGACCTCTATTTTCGCTTAAGCCCAAGGATCTAATGCGAAGGACAAGGGCAAGGGCAAGATCCAGTGAGTAATTTTAGAATGAATGTTAAATTAGTTATTATCTAATGGAATTTCTTGAGTAAACTATTTGTATTATAAATGGTGTATTTAAAGTTAAGGTTAGAGAGACCTTGGGACCATGTTTTGAGACTTTTGTATAATGAACAATGTATGTTTATTATTTCGAAATAGTTATAGAATGCTTATGATGATGATAGGATCGTGAGCACTGAATCTGAGGTTAGAGAACCTGGATTTGGGGGCGTCACAGGTTGGTATCAAAGCTGTAGGTTATAAACTTTAGGAATGCGAAACCTAGGTTATAACCTTAGTAGAAAACTCTTATGGAGTATGTTAGGAGATGGATTATGGAAATTCATCAAGTTTGTGTTGTACTTAATAAAATATTATTTCATTTCATCAATGAATATATTTTATTGTTGTCTTGACGCCGACTTTATGGTGTTTGTAGGATGTCCGTGAGCGCCAAGGTAGTTACTCACTTGAGCAGAACCCATTGAGCATGAGGCCACCCAAGATGTCCCTCATGGTCCTCCCAGTAGGGGACTTGTTGAGGAGAATCACCAATTAGAAGGCAGAGTGGAGGAATTAGAAGTAGAAACCACACCTCCAATTCCCATCAAGAACAATACAAGGATGAGGCTCATCAAGCCCAGGATGGAGAAAGTCGAATGTAGGAAAAATTTGATGAGTCCCATTGCAAGTGGAGATACCGAGGGTACAACTAGAGAATGAAAAGGCAAAGTTTGAGAGTCGAGCATGAAGCATCTAGAGATGCAAAATTTGAGTTTGACGAGAAATTGTCGATAAGATGCGGGTGGAAGAGGCACCCATGAGTCGGATGAGTGGTGGGCCAATTAAAGATCAAACCGCAGCCAGTAAAGGTCGAGTAGAAACTTTAGGATCGGCCCTTGATGCAAAGATATGAGGGCCAAAGAGGGGCTAGGAGGGTCCACTCGAGATAGGAGAGTCTAGTCGACCCTGCTTAACGTAGAGTCCCGCAGAGAGTTGCTTCCCTAGAGCTGTGCAGATGACACCAGGCAGGCCACCAAAGGTGATGATGTGATGGCCCAGATTGTAAATAGATGCATTAGTACCTTTCTTGTTGTGTAATAAGGATTTATGTTGATGTAAACCTCAAAGAGTGTGAGGTAGTAAATGGTTATGTACTTTCCCTAATTGTGTTTGTAGGGAGGTATTATTATGAGTTAATCCCATCTTTTGTGTTAAAATGGGATAGTAGCATTTATAAAATATACCTGTATTAATCGTGTAAGTCACTGAAGATTGGTGTATGAATATAAATGCAGAATTATTATGATATGTGTTAGAAAATTTTAAATAGTAAATTTTCTATTTAATGTTATGTGAATTCAGTAGACTGATTTGGAAAATGTTCTTTAAAAACAAACTTAACCCACTAAGCAGGGAGAAAGACTTCCAAATCTCGGTAACTTAAAATTCTCACATAATGATCATCTGATTGTTTAAATAAATAGCGTATTACATACTAAGTAATCATATAATAATAAATTCGAGTAACGTGTTAGAATTTTTGTTTCACTAGATAATGGCGCGCAGACGTGGACTCAGGAACCAAGATATTGAAGAGTCAGTTAATAATGCAACGGGATCTCAACAAAACCCAATGCAAGATTTTATTAACATGATGGTTGAAGCCATGAGGAATCAAGCTCAACCTGCAGGAAATCAGGTAGGCACCCAAATAGTAAACTTTAAGGACTTCAAGGCAGTAGGACCGCCAGAGTTCAAAGGAACAACAGACCCGATAGAAGCCCAAATGTGGGTAAAGGAGATTGAGAAGGCCTTCGTTATTGCTAGAGTAGCGAAGAAGAATGAAGACAATTTTGCTACCTACTTAATGAAGGGGAGGCTAGCTATTGGTGGGATGCCAACCGAGAACAAAGCCGAATCGAATCGTGACTTGGGAAGCATTCAAGAAGTTGTTCTTCGAGAACTACTTCCCGAGAGTGTTCAAGCAAGAATGGAGATCAAGTTCTTGGAACCAAAACAAGAGAATATGTCAAGATCGAGTATCTCATGAAATTCAATGAATTGGCCGATTCGCTCCACATCGTGGACACAGAGGTGAGGAAGCGAGAAGGTTTGAGAATGGACTAAAGCCGTGGATTTATAGTAAAGTAGCGGTTTTACAAATCACATCATTCTCAACTCATTGGAAAAAGCTCTTATAGCGGAAGGAGGAAGCGGCGCGGTGTCAAGATACAATCTGGAGAAGAATAAGAAGAAATCGGAAGGTGGGAATCAAAATGTCGGCGATAAAGTGGTAGTAACAATAAGAAGCGAAATGGAGCAAAGGGGGGTAGTAATCGGAGATGCAAAGAAGAAGCGTGCAACAAAAGAAGTCTGTGTGGGAATCAGGAAAGGGTCACTCTGGGAGTCTTTGAAAGGAAAAATGATATGTTATACATGTGGGCAAGAAGGGCATACCTCACCCAATTGTACTAAGGTGAAGAAAGGAGGTTGCTTTAATTGTGGTGAAGTGGGACATCGGATCAAGGATTGCCCGAAGAAGAAAAGCATGGATGGCGGAAATGGCAGCAGGGGCAATAACACAAAGACAACCAGTGGAGGACCAGCCCAGCCAAACAAGCCAACAGCACGGACATTCAATATGACAGTGCAAGATGTTGTGGCATCCAGGGAGGTGGTGTCAGGTATAATTCCGATCAATGATATAAATGCCTATGTGTTATTCGATTCGGGAGCTTCATGTTCTTTTGTATCTGATGAATTTGCTCAAAGATTAAGTTTACCTCATGAACTATTAGAACACCCTATGAATGTAGAAGTAGCAAACAAAGAAATTATCCCTGTAGACTACATCTATAGGAACTGTTGTGCTAATGTAAGAGGTTTTAAGCTTAACGTGGATTTGATACCGATTCGTCTTGGAGAGTTTGATGTAATCCTTGGGATGGATTGGTTATCAAGTCATGGAGCCGCCATCGTTGATGAAGAAAAAAGTGCGTACACCTCAAAGACTCCTAATAAGTCAAAGGTGGTATTTTATGGCGATAAATCGCCAAGACAATCTTGTTATCTCGACGATGATGCAAGCAAGGAAGTTGCTTAGGAAGGTTGTATAGGTTATTTGGCTCACGTTGTGGATACCCGCAGAATCGAGGGTGAGTCGGGTCAAATACCTATTGTAAAGGAATTCGTTGACGCTTTTCCCTGCATGAAATTCCGGATTGCCACCAGATAGAGAGATAGAGTTTGTTATCGATTTGGCACTGTGGACATCACCGGATCCAAAGCGCCGTATCGCATGGCTCCGATAGAAATGAAGGAACTGATGGTTCAACTACAGAGTTGTTAGATAAGGGATACATTCACCAAGCGTATCACCATGGGGGGAGCACCAAATCTTATTCAGTAAAGAAGAAGGATCGTCATTAAGGCTTTGTATCGACTAACGGAGTTGAACAAGGTCACCATTAAGAACAAGTACCCGCTGCCAGGATCGACGATTTGTTTGATCAACAAGGGGGCAAAATACTTTTCAAAAATTGACTTGAGGACCGGTTATCACCAACCCAAGGTGAGACATGAGGATATTCCAAAGACGGCATTCGTAACTCTCGGTATGGACACTTTGAGTTTCTGGTAATGTCTTTTGGGTTAACTAATGCACCGGCATCATTCATGGATTTGATGAACAGAGTGTTTAAGCAGTATTTGGATAAGTTTGTTGTTGTGTTCATCGACGACATTCTGGTATATTCCGAGATAGAGGAAGATCACGCTGAACATCTAAGGAAAGTGTTGGAGACGTTAAGGAGGGAGAAGTTGTATGCAAAGTTCTCCAAGTGTGAATTTTGGTTGCGGAGAGTGCAATTTTTGGGTCACGTTATCGACAAAGATGGTGTTTTGTGAGATCCAAAGAAAAGTAGAAGCGGTTATCAAATCGGGAACATCCAAAGACACCGATGTAAATTAGGAGTTTCTTGGGATTAGCAGGATACTATCAAGATTCATCCAAGATTTTTCAAAGGTAGCATCGCCATTGACCAACCTTACTAGAAAGACAGTGAAGTTCGTTTGGACGGAAAAATGTGAACAGAGTTTCATGGAATTGAAGAAGAGGCTCAGTCAAGCACCTGTGTTGGCTTTACCGGACAACATGGGAGGATTTGTAGTGTATAGTGATGCGTCACACAAGGGTCTTGGCTGTGTACTGATGCAGCATGGCAAGGTCATTGCGTACGCTTCACGTCAGCTAAAGGACTATGAGAAGGGTTATCCGACTCATGACCTGGAGTTAGCAGCAGTAGTTTTTGCCTTGAAAATTTGGAGGCACTATTTGTATGGAGAGAAGTGTGAGATATATACGGATCATAAGAGTCTAAAGTATATCTTCACCCAGAAGGAGCTAAATATGAGGCAGCGCCGATGGCTAGAATTGATCAAGGATTATGATTGTGAGATTCTGTACCATCCAGGCAAAGCAAATGTAGTGGCTGATGCCCTGAGCAGAAAAGGCAGAGAGAAGTTATTGAAGTTAACCATTCAAGAGGAATTGGTGAAGAATTTCGAACGACTTGACTTAGAGGTTAAGTACCCGACGGAGGTCAATGAGAAATTATTTATCGTGGCAAATGAGCCCTACTTTATTAGATAAGGTTAAAGAGGCTCAAGAGAAGGACGAAGATTGCGACAAAGATCAAGAAGCTGATTAGTCAAGGGGATGAATTGAAATACAAGATTGATGGCACCGACCGCAAAGATTTGAAGGACGAAATTTGGGTACCAAGTTAATACCGAACTAAGAGAAGAGATTCTGCAAGAAGCACATATCTACGAGGTACTCGATACACCCGTGAAGCACAAAATGTATCAAGACTTACGTCAACACTTTTGGTGCCCAAACATGAAGAGAGATGTTGCAGAATGTGTCAGTAGATGTCTAACTTGTCAGAGAGTCAAGGCAGAACATCAACGACCGAGTGGACTATTACAGCCTTTAGAGATTCCAGAGTGGAAATGGGAGCACATCACGATGGATTTTGTGGTGGGACTTCCAAAGAACGCAAAAGGGACACGATGCCATATGGGTGATCGTAGATCGTCTTACGAAGTCGGCTCACTTTTGCCCGATCAAGATCGGTATAGTCCGGACCAAATAGCCAAACTATACATCAAAGAAATTATATCGAGACATGGCGTATCAAGATTGCTATTGTGTTTGGATAGGGATCCGCGTTTCACGTCAAACTTCCGGAAGAGTCTTCAAGAAAGAATGGGGACGCAGCCTACGGATGAGCACCGCATATCATCCATGATCGATGGGCAAAGTGAGAGAACGATTCAAACACTTGAAGACATGCTCAGAGCTTGTGTGATGGACTTCAAGGGTAGTTGGGAGGATCATCTTCCATTGGTAGAGTTCACATAAAACAATAGCTACCACGCCAGCATCGGAATGTCGCCGTACGAAGCACTGTATGGGAGGAAATGTAGAACGCCCGTATGCTGGGATGAAGTGGGTGAACGTCAACTGTTGGGACCAGAATCGTGCAAAGCAGAATCGTAGAGACCATTAAGGTGATTAGAGACCGATCGGTAGTAGCAGCTCAAGATCGCTGTAAGAAGTATGCAGACTTACATCGCCAGAAGCGAGATTTTGAGGTGGGAAGCCATGCATTTTTGAAAGTATCTCCTTGGAAAGGAAAGATAAGGTTTGGAAAGAAAGGTAAGCTGAGTCCGAGATTTATTGGACCTTTTGAGATCTTGAAGAAGATAGGCGAAAGTGGGCGTGTGAGGTAGCTCTACCTCCTCGAATCGTAACATATTCATAATGTGTTTCATGTGTGCTATACTGACCATATAAGCTCGATTACAAGCATGTGATATCGTGACGAGCCAATTCAAAGTGAAAGAGATTTATCGTCTGAGGAAATTCGATCGAAGTTTTAGATAGAAAGGAAATGTAAATTGAGAAATAAGGTTATACATTCTCAGAAAAGTTCTTTGGAGGAACCATAATCTTTGAAGAAGCTACGTGGGAACTTGAAGAAAGGATAAGAGAAAATTACCCACACCTTTTTGAGTAACCTTATATGTAATTCCGGGGACGGAATTCTTATAAGGGGGGAGGATGTAATAATCGTGAATCTTAAGTCACCATGTATGTATGTACATTTTTTTAAACTTTGTATTATATATGGATACATACATTTATGGATTTCATTAAAAATGAAAGCCTTGTGACCTAATTATACATTAGGTAAGGATATTAAATAACCTAAGGGTTATGGTAACACGAAAAAGTTAGTATTTTATACGTATACTAACTTAAGTGGGTAAACTTAGTATTTCAAGTGACTAATAATTTTAAACCTAATTCTTGTAAATCTAATTAGGTTATGAGATAAAATCATATGTATAAGTAATTAAACTTCATATGATTGGAGATGAAAGCCCTAAATTATCAAATTGGGTAACATTATTAAAATTGTTGGACTATGTTTTTATCTAGCCCAAATCAATTAAAAGAAAAGCCCAAGGAAAATAAATTGTAATCCAATACTTAGCCCACTTGATTGGGGGTATTCTAGACATTTGATTAATCAAAATTGGGTATTTAAAATAAAAGCTAAATGATGGATATTATGAGGATCCTAAGTGGAATAATTAATCTAGCTTGTCCATTAGTAGACATGAATAAACATAAGGACAATGTGGTAAGGCTCCCATTGGTTGCCACTCCATTATGCACATTTAATCATGTTTAACCTAAGGTAAGTAATAATACAAAGTTTTTACCTAATGGGCAACAAAATAATTATGGGAGAATTATTAATGAATTGGCCATTTCATTTTGTAAACACAATTCATTCTTCCAACATCTCATTTTCTCTCCATCTTCTTCATCTTCTTCTTCTACCTCTTGCTCCCAAGCTAGCCAACTTCAAAGAGAGAAAAGAAAGAGAGAATTTCAGCCATAGGAAGAAGAATTATAGGAGTTCTAGTGGTTTATGCCCCCTAAGTTTGTTAGTTACTTTGGAAAATCAAGGAAGGTAGCCACTAAGTCAAGGTATAATGTACCTTCATCTTCTTCTCTTACCTTGTTTTGATAGCTTGAGTTTTGATGGGGTTATGT
This sequence comes from Panax ginseng, assembly GCA_020205605.1. NCBI lineage: Eukaryota > Viridiplantae > Streptophyta > Magnoliopsida > Apiales > Araliaceae > Panax > Panax ginseng. Next base: position 81,980,126 of record CM035130.1, read on the forward strand.
ACAACTACTCAAGATACACTAGTTATACATACCATCATGCATGGAACTAAGTATCTTGAGTGTTAGATCAAAGACTTAGAGGAAGAAAATGAGCATATGTTATCCAAGGGTGAAAACTCTTGTTTTTCTTCCACTAAATCTTGTGTAACTCAAGTTCTACAACTTGGAATTATGATCCGTCGAAGGGGGGTGCTAGATACATGAGTTATCTAGTAAACCCAAGTGGTAGATCAAAAATCTAGCATGTTTTGGAACCTTTAAGATTATTTTTCCCAAAACAGTCCACTTTATATGCTAAAGCTTTGAAATCCAAAATCAGCTACTGACTTATTTTTCATGAGGCTGTTTAGGCTAGTTCCTTGTCTTGTAAAAATCTGAAAAAATATTACAGAGGTACCTTATGAAGTTATCTACGCGTAGGAAAAAGAACGAACACGTTTCGAGTTATATATTGTGCGTAATGACTATTTCCGTAAAGGACTCCATAAATATTATCCTACGAATATCTCACTGTGTATACACTGGAAAATTCCAAAATTTTTACAGTAGCTTCATAAATGTTAAGAGAGCATACCCTGAAAAGTTCAGATTTTTCTGAGTAAAACTCAATTTATGAAAAATAGAGCAAGATCCGAGTGTTTTGGACACTTTAAAAGTAGTAAATTATTTTCTAAAATTCTAGAAAAATTAGAAGATCATTGTTGGTTCATATTCTGTTAAAATCCAGAAGCTGAGAATTTTTGGAATCAGTTTGCTATTTTTCTTAAAAATGATTAGGTTGTGAATAAAAGGAAATAAATAGTTAAATGATGTCTTTAATGAGAAAAATATGATTTTTATGCTTGAATGCTCATAATATATTATATCATGACTATCTTAGGGCATTTTGGTAATTTATAATAATAAATATTACTTATGACCTTTTATGGATATTAAATAAGAGGTTATTAAAGGATGAACAATTAGAATAAATTGTTTATTAATTTATTAAATCATTAGAATATTATTATAATACTAATAATATTATAATATGATGTTGTTATGTAAATAAAAATATTAGATTAGAGTATTATTATTAAATAATAATATTCGAGATTAAATAAAATATTATTAAATGATTAATAATATTAGTAAGTGAATAAAATATTATTAAATGATTAATAATATTAGTAAAGGGATAAAATATTATTAAATGATTAATAATATTAGTAAGTGAATAAAATGTTGGTAAATGATTTAAAGTATTATTAGTGAACCAATAATACGAGAAGGTGAATTAATATTATCTAAGTTAATAATATTATGTGAATTAAAGGTAGTCGTTAATTAATAATAACACTATCTAGGCATGATAATGTTTATAAGAACTTATTGTAATGTATGATATCTATGTGATTACATAATCGATGTTATGCATTGACTAATTGAAAGACTAATTGTAGGTCTCTCAAAGGAAGATAATTTAACTACATAGTGGATAGAAATTTATTTCGTGAGTCAGTAACTCTGATCGAGGCAAGTTTCCTAACTCAACTTGAGTTATTATTTTCAAAGCATATTAGTGAATAATTATTGATGATTATTCACGTATTTATTGATTATTGAAATTAGCACTTTGTGCAATTGAATTCCGCTTCTCTTGCCATTGAACTGTGAATTAAATTAAAGTTCTTCATTTATGAACTGTTTATGGGATAGATCTATGCTAATTGTATCAATTTAGATCAAGCATGTCTAAATTTGTTAAATCAAATGGATTTTAAATAAGCTGTTCTTATTAATTGATATGGTAAGAACTCTTGGTCGAGAAATGAACAAATTTGATTAAGGCATGATATCAATGTCGGATTATTAAGTGTTTATGCATAAATCACGAGGTATGAAAGGTGATCCTTGAATACCAAAACTTATTAAAAGGTCCATTTAAATCATTTGAGCACCTTGGCAAATGTTCATGGTTATTCAAAACCACTCAGTTCATGTTATTCAATTATCGAATATTCAATTGTTGATCATTAATTCATGTTCCTTCACAATCTTATATTATTGTTGAACATTGAAGGCAATATTTCTTTCTAAGTCATGATATATCTCCGTTGTCTTTATAAACTTGTGAAGCAAATTAGTTGCTAACTCTTGCTATATCATGACCTCTATTTTCGATTAAGCTCAAGGATCTAATGCGAAGGACAAGGGCAAGGGCAAGATCCGAGAGTAATTTTAGAATGAATGTTAAATTAGTTATTATCTAATGGAATTTCTTGAGTAAACTATTTGTATTATAAATGGTGTATTTAAAGTTAAGGTTAGAGAGACCTTGGGACCATGTTTTGAGACTTTTGTATAATGAACAATGTATGTTTATTATTTCGAAATAGTTATAGAATGCTTGTGATGATGATAGGATCGTGAGCACTGAATCTGAGGTTAGAGGACCTGGATTTGGGGGCGTCACACTTGCTCATCATAGAATTTGTTTGCCCATCAAGTCTACCCACTTTACACTTGGTTTGCCTCATGGATCATGGCTTAATCACATTGGGCTTGCTAATTAATCTAGCTAATTCCTTATTGGGCTTACACTATAATAGTTTGGACTCATGACATATCAAACACTTGGGCTTGAGTATCACATTCTATTGGACTCCTCCCATTAGGCTAATAATCCTACAAGTCCATTACATTTAATTAAACAACTTAACATACATACCTCACGTATAATTCTCGTATGCTAGCTCGCATATTAATTCGTAATATACGTTATTTCATTCTCCATTCTTAATAGTATAATACGTCGTATTATACTTACGTTCATTACCTCGTATAATGCATACGCATCACACGATTACAACTTTCTTTCCTTAACGCTTAATAAACCTAACGTTCCCAAATTAAGTCCGCATGCGAAATATTACGTTTTCCATACTTAGATTATTATTACATAATCAATCTCATATTGATATTATAACGTTACGTATTTCTCAGAAGTTCAAAAATAATTCTCGAGTAGAAATCGATGAATAGTGTTTTTCAGAAAATTTCTCGTGAAGCTTTTATTTTCGTCTTAGAAATTCAAACACTTTAATTCATCCACGTAGTTAAAATACTACGACATTCCAACGTTTCTAGGTTATAGAACGACATTCATCTTATCCACACGTAATAATAATAAATAATATTATTTTATTCATTAATAAAAGTATTTACAAATGTTCGATTTTCCGGGGCGTTACAATGACATGTGAAAATCAAGACATGAACTCATATAGAGTTTTAAGTAATGAATTGAGGAGAATTTTATGATTGAACTATAGAACTGTAAGATCGAATTTGTGAGTTAGAAGAGCAAGGTGAAAAACGAAAGGCGGTCGTGGAACAAAGGGATGCAGCAATTCAAGATTTTGCTAACCGATACGTGAAGCTTGAAAATAAGCTCTCTTTGGCATTGTATATGATAATAAAGATGGGATTAGAGAATGAAAATGTCAAGGATTAGTTGAAAGAAGAAACAACTAAATGAGTGAGAATAGAGGATGCATGGGTAAAAGTCGCACAACGCGTTGATATTGTAGAAAGAGACGTCTGATCCAAAAAGGCCAAAATAGATTATATGGATCTCACTTTTTGGACAGTAATTGCGAGAACCCAGAATCGAGTTTGGAATTACCCCGTACAGAGCGGTCAACCCCAATTCGATATGGATCGAAGATTAATGATTCAAATCATGGATCAGGAGTATGACGAAGCAGTTGAGGGTGGAATGTGCCCTATAGCAAAGTCAAATCCAATGACTGAGTAACAATCAGAATGCCCCAAATCCGGATATCTCATTACCTCGGACCTTGCAAGTGCGTCACGATACTATCTTCGTCTAACTATTAACAACTTCCATTCATAAATTAATGAATAAAACTTAGCTTTGATACTAATTAATATATTAATTTTTTTTTTCATTTCCAGGATCTATGAATCGATCCCAAAACCTTAATAATTCAATTCTCAATATTGATCATTTATCCTTCCTGTCTTTACATCATATTCAATGTTATACTTAATAAGATGCGAAAATAATTAAAACTTTTCTGAATTCTTTATTTATTTCTCTGAATCACAACCTTCATCATTTACATATCTTTGAATCAAATTTATTCATCATTCACCCATCTTGAGTCGCCAAATACATGGTACAAAACTCAAATACAACTTAATAATATAACTGTCGTGTAAAATACGACAAAACATAAACTAAGAGTTTTAATACGAATATTGTCTTTTAGACAGTATTCAAACTCAAATGGAGTCCTCAATATATTTATTATCACACTATTTCATAGAATAGTGAGGACTATGAATGCAAACATCTGGACCGTCACTCTGTTCCCCAGCTAGTCCCAACTATATTCTTATTTCTTGAAGAGAACAACGAAAGTAAAGGGTGAGCTCAACTAGCACAGTAAGAAATATTATGACTAAGATAATGTAGAATAAATTATCGTTAGCCTTAAACAGTGTTAAACTGATAAAATATAACAAATATCAAGTTTAACTGCAGCGAAACAAGTAATCCATTAGGAGAGTCAAGTACAGCATGATATCTACTATCTTCTATGATTTAAAAGGTTTTTCATCACTTTTATCGCTGAGACTCGGCTGAATAAATAATCCACATCATCGAATCACCCCTACAATATGGCCAAGGATATTCTTTAGTATCACGACCACAAATTATTCATGCACTATGGGCCAAGGATATTCGTGTATTCATCAATGGTCATGATCATGCCAACAACTGTCCATCAATGCACTATGGGCCAATGAGGACTTTTACCACATTATTTGTAACATTACGATCATAATTATACCGAATAATCCCTGGTCATAATCATAACAAGTCCATCTATGCACTATGACCACAGATGACTTTCAACATAATATAAGCATGATGATGATGACAATGATATAGGAATTCAATTAAAAGAAAGCAAAGAATAAATTTTTAAAAATTTATAATTTAATTTATCCAGAATTCAATAACGTCCAAATTGTCAACATTATACTGCTTTGTGGAGTAAAATTCAAGAATAATATTGTACCAAAAAAAATTTGGACCATAAACGAATTAATTTTTTTTCATGAATAGAACCCCGGGTGAATAGTACTTGAGTGAATAGTACTTCGGGAATAGTAACCCCGTGAATAGTACTCCGGCATGAAAATTTTAAAACTTATCAAGAATGCTCAGAATAATATTTCCATGAAAAGATACTGGATGAAGCGCAAATATCAAGGATATTTTACTAATTTCATGGAGTATAGAAGCCAAAACTTTAACCAAATGAGTATACAATTCAAAATCTGAAACGAAATAATATTACTTACATACTACAGAGTATGGAAGAAAATATTATTTCAAGCGAATATTGAACAAAAATAACATCCCTTACCTTGAAAAGAAGAGTATTCCAACTGGTATATCGGGCATATTCTTGAAGAAAACTTTCACGGTTTTCTACGCTCAAACTTTCTAAAACTCTAAAGAAATACGCTCAATATTATAGAAGAAGAATTCTCTGATTCTAGTGTGATTTTCAATTCTAACTAAGCATCCTATTTATAGGAGAATGAAAAGGATACTATGCAATAAAATATTCTAATAAAACAAAACAAATAAAATATTATATATATATAATCACATTATCATTCACGGGTTACAACCCCGTGAATCAAAATCCCACCTCCGGATAACTCAAGAAGGGTCTCTAGTTCTACAGAACTTAATCTGGGCAAAAGATTTTCTTTGTCACACTGATATAGCATAACTTCAGCAAGATATCTTAAATTGCGAATAATCAGTTTCTCTACATTGGCTATATGACTTATGAAGGATTTGAGCATTTTTTGATTGTCATGTTTATTGCATGATTTGTGCACTTTCCAAACGGTCATATTGAAGAATTGGTACCAAGCAATGGTGACATATCATGGTTGTGTATAAAAGAACTGAATCTAATGATAAGAAAAATAAGAAATACATACTGTAATTGCAAAAAATAAAAACGGAGAAATTTTGTTTCTTCTGCTTACTGTTGATTGAAATTGAATATTCTGGTAATAATTTTCTTGCACATCATTACATACTAGAGCCTTGCATTGGTAAGTGATATATTGCTTAGATCATTAGACCTCTATTGTGTATTGTAAATTTTCTCATACAAATCAATATTCTCTAAATTGTGATCCAGATTGGATTATTGTATTGTTACAATCAAGTTTGAAGAAAGCATGGGTGCTTGAGTGTGCATAGGTGCACAAGGAGCAAAGGTGCTCAATTGGTTGGAACTTGTATTGTAATTGGAAGTGTTTAATAAAAGTGAGTCTCCAATACTAGTTGGTATTGGACGTGGATTAGGCTACTATTATAGAGGGTAGTAGTTGAACCACGTAAAAATCCCTGTGTTCATGTGATTACATCTTGTGCTATATTAATCTGCTAACTATCCAGCTGCCTACATTCAATATCCTTAAATATTACCAAACTAAATTAGCAAATTGTTTTCTCATAATTGCATTCTAAAAAAGGCTAAGTCTCGAAATTAAACATTTTGGAAAGTGTCACATCAATTCAACATCTTGTCTTAACATTTCAATTCATAAAGATATAGAATTCAGCTTACTGCATTGAATATCCAAAGGAATTTTTATTTGATTAAAAGTTGGACATAGTTTGTTCCTACACTTATTCAACCCCTCCCCTTCTAAGTGTGCCTACTTCAATTTCATTTGACTTTCTTATCATACTCTTAGGATAGCTATGTATGTATAAGTATATCGTAGCCACACATACTTGACATTAACATTCATAAACCTTTATCATACACTTGACTAACTTTGTGTTCGATACACATTTAAAGTTTATAGATGTGTAATCTACATCGTTCTTACATTTTGTAAACCTTAACAAATCTGGGTTTTATATAACCATCATACCAATGAACGATTTAAAACAGCATTGAGACTCTATCTTATAGCTTAGAATACTACTATAAGCAAGCTACTCAAAATCAAAAAGCAAAATAAAATGTCGAGACTAACACCTTACTACAGTAGCAATTGCTTAGCTTAGGTTAGGCTTAGGGCCCAAGACAAATTTACCTTTGTCCCCTAGCCAAAACAAACTTGAGCTTTTGCTTTCTTGATTTCATTACACTTTGTAACATATCAGAGTATTAACACATAGCAATCATACATCTTAAGATGTCTTGGACTTTCTTAGGGTCATTTCAAGTCCACATTTACACAATATGTCTCTAGTTAGAAATTTCCACGAAGTTAAGGCCAACTAAGTTCATGAAATCATGAGCCCAACTATGTTATCCATCTATTCATATAAGAAGGTCATATAATCTGTAATATACACGAATGCAAGTATTCACATCATTTACACATAGCTAGTGTCGTTCATCACTTGAAACTCATTTAAAATCATGCTCTAATGACTTATATTGTGTCAAACTATGTGTGTGCACTTATATGCCTTGTTTAATGATATAAATAGTAATAGCAGGTCATCCTACAAGTTCAGAGGGTAGGCAACACAATGCTCATAGGTATTAGTTTGCAAGGCGTCCAAGTTTTCCTTCTAAAAGTCCTTCTAGGTCAAATTAAAGTAAATTAGTGCATGTAAAACAACTTTAAATCTTATTTCATATCTAACTAAGCCATGTACGTATGTTATCATGTTTAGAACTTTAAGTACAAAATTTCCTTTAAGTTCGTTCTCAAAGTTTCAAGTTTTCTTTAGAAATATACACTAAAGCGACTAAGAGGTTCATGGTATTCAAGGGGCTTGAAACCACATGTCATACTTATTTCTATGCATAACTAGGTCAAACTACTCATTCAAGGCAACTTTGAATCACATGTCATACTCATTTGTACATGTTTCTACACATTCTTACAAGGTCAAAATATAACCACTTCATGTTTATAAAACATAGTTTGCAAAAATATCCGAGTTTGCCTTTGAAATCATTTTAAACCAAATCAAAGCAATCTAACACATATGATACAACTTTGAATCTTATATCATGCATAATTAAGCTTCGTATACATGTTATCAACGTCAAAAGTTAAGTTACTCAAAGTTCATCAAGGTTTGTTTTCAAAATCTTCAAGTTTCTTTTCGAAACATATATTAACGTAAACCAACCCAACTTGTATATGCAAGGGAACTTTAGACCACGTGTTAAACCTATTTTCATGCATAACTAAGTTCTACCAACATGCTAAAGCTTATCAGATTATAATAGAAAACACAATCAGGTACTGGTGCACGACGTAGCTGCAATGTGCTGAACCATGGGAGCGGCATGCAAATCGCCCGCCCCAGATGCCTCGAAAATAGCATCCGTGGCAATTGCTGCTTAGAATGAACTACAGAATGGGTGCAACTGGGCCCTTCCTGAATAACTCAAGAAGGGTCTATACTTCTACAGAACTTAAAATTCATGCAAGAAGTCCTTCATGTAACATGCTTAAACTAATCACATTGCTTCTATACATGCATATGATACTCAACTAACATGATAGCAATCCTCAAATCATATAAACAACCAATTTAGTAACCCAATTCAAAGTTCATGCTATGTTTCCATCTTTTAACTTGTTTAACGAATTTCATCACTACGGATTCGTTTCTAACCCAATTTGATCCGTTTAACTTCTGTTGTTTTCGTATTTAATTGTATTATCAATATTTAATAATAATTTATGAATTACAACAATCCTTAACCATTAATTTTTGACTCAAAAGTAAGGGTTTCTTGTCATTACTACGAAATTACAAAACTTAGGAATCAAGAGCATATATGTTAGTGTTATTACCTCTTGATTGCTTGAATTTGTTAACTATAGCTCCTCAATCCTCCCATTTCTCTCAATTCCACTAACATTTCATAGCAAATTTTCTCAGACAATTCAACAAATGGGATTGAGGAGGAGTCTCTATTTATAGAGAAAGTGTTTCCCAATTTTAGGTCTTGCTCATTGAATTAATCCAAAGGGAAGAAGAAGAAATCAGTGGATTGAGAGGAGTTGGTAACCTACTCCATCTTCTCCATCCCTCAAGCCATCATCAGTTTTAAATTTTCAGCAACATAGAGGAGTAGGGCATTGGCCTACTACATGGCTGATATAATTAGGGACAGTGAATTTGGGACAAGCACTATTTCTTCCTTACTTATTAGTAAAATGGTCCCCATTCTACTAAAGTTAATTCCTTTTGGGCTTACTAAAACAATTATAATGACTTAACAATAATACAATAAATTAAATAATGGGCACATATATACACATATATATATGTACATACCCACATATAAGAAGTATACTTATATTTTAAATATACACTAATACATAATCTTATATCCCATGTACATTGGGCTAGTCCAAATAATATTTTAATAAGGCTAAATATAATTCAATTGGGTACTTTCAGCCCATTATTTCCTATCACACATAAGTGTCATAGTGATTAATATTAATCATATATTCTCTTACCATTAATTCTCTTTTAATAATTCAAGTTAAACATTTAGTCTGGTTTAACTTTAATACTTATGCCACACAAGGCTCAGTTATCCCACTTACTAGAGTTATATAACTCAAGCTCATAATCTCAACAATAAAATATTAGGGGTCTAGGCTACATTTGGCTTTTCCTCAATTCCATGTTATTTTAATATTCGTTTAATACTCCCTCCGTCCCAAATTAATTACTCAGTTTTGACTTTTTAAGTCAAATTGACTATTTTTAGAATTAATAATTAAGCATATATAAATATATTTCTAAAATTATAAAAATTGGGGTTAGTAATAAATTGTATATATTTTCTTTTGGTTATAATCTCTTCACCTATATTTTAGCAAAAATAGTAAAAAGATTAATTTTAAAAATGGTCAATTTGACTTTAAAAAGTCAAAACTATGCAATTAATTTGGGACAGAGGGAGTATAAAGTTTGTGTGACACACTATACCTTAATGCTAAATTATTTAGCTTACCTTAAATAATTGCACACTTGTAATATGTAGAACTACTATACTAGGATTTATGAATTTTATACTCATAACACCTTTTTTTAAGATAACCATCTCCTTAGAATAATTAGTATGTACAAAACCAATTATTATACTATAATTCTTCAATTCCTTTTCTTCTATAAATTGTCCCAACACATTTTCAGTTAGTCATAACTTAAATATTAACTTAATGCATAAATTTTTAACCAATATTATTTATAATTATATTGGTTCTCTTCTGTTATTAATCATTTATCTTTCAAATACTAACCCTTTTATATATTACAATACTATGTAATATAATCAAAATATCAAATTTTAATTAACATATTCCTTTCATCCTCTTATGTAAAACACATATATTATTTCACCATCTTATGTAAGTGAATTAACTCATTATATTCAATTTACCATCATGCCACTGCCACACAAAGCTTTATATAATATTCCATGATATCACTTAATTAACCAATATTTATTCCGAGACAATTAATTCCATAACTAATTCTCATCCGATTCATGTTTTGTTATCTCAATCCATTCTTGGACAGCTTAAACACCAATTATGACTTTTATTACACATATTAATTATTAATATACATGTCTTGAAATTCAAATTTTACAACTTACTCAGAACCTTCTGCAGACCAGTGCAGCTGTGGTGGCCATAAGCTTGGAAGTGGCACAGCTGCACCACCTCAAGTTCAGACGCAGATAAGTTATACTTTAGCAGAAATATAGTCTAAATTCCTAAATCTTTGCACATCCTTCTTAATTGTTAACTCGTCTAACATCAATCTCCCCTTTGATGTACATCATCGATTACTACTTTCTTTAATAATTTAAAGATCAAAATTTAAGTTTTAAAACTATATTTTTCCATAATAGTTTAAAATCTCATTTGTGGGTTTCTTTCTACCCATAATACAAAATTCAAAAAATATATAACACCTATATATATATTCTTATTCAAACTCGACACATTCAATAATAAGAATTTATTTACTAAGTTCTTATTTTAATAATTTCTAAAAATTTGGGTTATCACAGACACCAAAGGTTTTCCCAGACAAGTCAAAGTCCGTGGTTCAAGGGAGAACGTTTGTCGTGACTTCCCAAAAAGCGAGGAACCTTAACGAAGTTATCACGAGTATGCTAATCATAATCTCTTGAGAAGTCTATACCTTATTAGATACCGGTTCTACCCATTCATCTATTCCACCTGCTTGTGCTCAACGTTTGAACTTGACTCATAAGAAATTTTATTTTGCCTTATCGGTTGAAACTCCGATTTCATTCGTCCCATAACTCAAGAAGGGTCTCTACTTCTACAGAACTTAATCTGGGCAAAAAAATTTCTCTGTCACACTGATATAGCATAACTTCAGCAAGATATCTTAAATTGCGAATAATCAGTTTCTCTACGGTGGCTATATGACTTATGAAGGATTTGAGCATTTTTTGATTGTCATGTTTATTGCATGATTTGTGCACTTTCCAAACGGTCATATTGAAGAATTGGTACCAAGCAACGGTGACATATCATGGTTGTGTATAAAAGAACTGAATCTAATGATAAGAAAAATAAGAAATACATACTGTAATTGCAAAAAGTAAAAACGGAGAAATTTTGTTTCTTCTGCTTACTGTTGATTGAAATTGAAGAAGCTATTGCTGAGGTGATCTTGTAGAAAATATTCTGGTAATAATTTTCTTGCACATCATTACATACTAGAGCCTTGCATTGGTAAGTGATATATTTCTTAGATCATTAGACCTCTATTGTGTATTGTAAATTTTCTCATACAAATCAATATTCTCTAAATTGTGATCCAGATTGGATTATTGTATTGTTACAATCAAGTTTAAAGAAAGCATAGGTGCTTGAGTGTGCATAGGTGCACAAGGAGCAAAGGTGCTCAATTGGTTGGAACTTGTATTGTAATTGGAAGTGTTTAATAAAAGTGAGTCACGATCAAAAATAGGTACCCGTTACTTCGCATTGATGACCCTGTTTGACCAGTTGTAATGTGCTAAATTCTTCTCAAAAATTGAACTTCGTTCCAGATATCATCAGTTAAAGATTAAAACTGATGGCATTCCAAAGACTGCTTTTAAAACTCGATACGGGCATTACGAATTTCTATTTATGTCTTTAGGATTAACCAATGCCTGTGAAACCCCCAAATCTGGTTACTTCATTCTCGCAAGATTTGGTATTCATTTTCCATTCATTCATTCCTAACTACCCAAATATAACAAAATTTTTTTAAAAAATAAACTTTCCCATTAAAGGGTTACATCAATAAATCCAATAAAATCTCTCAGGTTATCTAACCTTTAAAACAAACATCAAGTGCGGAAAATTAAATAATACATCACAATATTTAAAATAAAGTTTGACATCAAGAAAGTCAATAAATTTTACAAGTCTTCAACACTTTTTAAATTTTCCTTTCCCTTTGCTAGTGGTAGGTTCATCGACCTTCTCAACTTTAGCTGCAATGATTATATGTGCAAGAGTGAGCAAAACAAATGCTCACTTGAAACAACATTGAATAATAACATCATAACAACTGCCAATGAATAGGTTCAGTAGAACTGAGTAATATTCTCTATCAATAATAATCAAGAACTGAAACCAGAATTTCAAATATAACTGAGAGTCACAAGACCACGAACTATGTCCAAGGTTATAAGTAATCTTTCAATTTAATCCTAAATAGTCATAAGACTATAGGGACTTCTCGTACTTAGGGGGATCAGCCCTTCGTACCATGTATTGTGCACAAACATCTAAACACATAGCGTACTTAATCCCCTGTATTAGGATTGTTCTTCTCAGTATTTAGAATACAAATCCGCACCAAAGTAAGTTTGGTTTTGATAAGTTTCAAGGGTAATTTAGAGTTTAACGATCATCAACTAAGGATTAGTTGAATCAAAAATGTAAATACAATTTTCTATGGAATGAATCATAAATGAATCAATATTATATATACCAGTCATACTTATAAATGAACTAGAAAGCATAAGCATTGAATAATATAATAAACCTTGCTTGAACAACCTTAAGCTAAGGTCAAAATTTTGGTTAATATAAGATTTAAGTTATTAACATGCATAATTAATAGCAAGTTGAACAATAAAACTTGCTCATCATAAGAACAACAGAATTTGGAAACTTGCATAATAAGGAACAAGTTAAAGATAGGAAACCTTCTCAAAGTAAGAGTTAAGTAAAGAGCTTGCATGGATATAATTAAGCTATACAAGTAGGAATTACTTGCTAAAAATATTGGTAAATAGGATAGAACAAACTCAAATAAAGGTTAGAGTTTGAAAACTTGCTCAATGTAAACTTAGGGTTAGAGAACTTGTGTGAGTATAACATGACAACGAAAAGTAAACTTTGCTGAATAATAAAGTAGCAAAGGTTAGGGAACTTGCCTTACATGTAAACTAAACTGTATACTCAATTCTCAATACCCTTATACATGTCATCATGACATAATTAGTAACTACATGTACTCAATACACAATTAAGTATCTATTTCATACGACTTGTAGTCTTAGGTTCAACTATTTGTTTTAAACGGTTAATTCTTCAATTCATCACATAACTTATTAATTGCTAACAATATTTTCAAGCTTGGTACTCAACAATATGACCAAATCACATTTTATCAGTCATAACATTATTCTTTATCAATAATTACAAAATTGTATATTAATAAAAAAATTCTAACCAATCTGCTAACTAATATTTGCATTTCCAGTTTACTTTGGGAATGGCGCCATGACATTAAGTTAATCTTTAGTTGTAGCGACAAAGACCTATAATTGACGCTGTAGCATTGACCTGGCGCTGCAGAGCTCCTATTTACTCGTATAATCGGCGTTACAAGACCTAGAATTTTACACCAACAAAAGCTAAAGTGGTACCAGAATGGCTATTACATAAAAAACACACAAAACAAAGCCATATTGGCCTACAAGATACTTTCTAACAACCAATTCCACACATATAATTTACATAAACTTCACAGAAACATAACTTAAGGTTTCTAACATGTTTTTAACCATTTAAACAACATTAACACGTCTAAATTCACTATTTTTACTATTCCTTTACTTTTTGACATTCTTAACGAAACTAAAAACTATGAATTCATTTTTCAACCAAAACAGTTAGTTTTAATTACTTTGTTTTTATTTCTTCATGTATTTTCACAATCAATAGCCAATCTATACATTATACTATGAATTAAACATCAATTTTGACTTCCAAATAAGCCATATTCATATATATTTCACTGTAAAATAACTTTCTCCATATATATCATATTTACATGAATTAAACTACTCTAAATCATATACTAAACATATGAAAACAATTTATCTACAAATTATTATATATACCAAATGTATAATCATAATTACTACCCATATAACTTTTACAAAGAACTTTTCATATAAAATAAACTAAAACCTTAAAAGAAAACTAGAACTTTGAGAATAAAGATTATACCTTTGCTAAAAGATAATAACATAACTTTTGATTACTACTCCTTGTTCTTGCAAAACTTCTTCTCTCAAACTCTCTCTTAACCCCTCTCTAGAGCTCTCTCTTTTCTCTCTTCTTTCTTCTCTATTCTTTCTTCCTTCTGTTCTTCTACGTAATATAAAATATAATTTATATGTAACTTATAATATAATGGTATTAATATATAATATAACTATATATATATATATATCTGTGTGTGTGTGTGTGTGATGCCCCAAAAATAGGTATACATCACCCATTCTGAGTCGCCAAATACTTGGTACGGAGATCAAATACAAGCTTCTTTTATACAATACGACAAAAGCATGGCTGAGAGTTTTTACATGAATATTGTCTTCAAGACAATATCCAAACTCAAATGGAGTCCACATTACATTTATTATCACACTATTTCATAGAATAGTGAGGACTATTATAGCCACCATCTCGGACCATCACTCCGTTTCCCGACTAGTCTCGGCTATGTTCTCATTTCCTGGAGAGAATAATGAAAGCATAAGGGTGAGCACAACTAGCCCAATAAGAAATATTATGACTAAGATAATGCAGAATAAATTATCGTTAGCCTTCAACAGTGTTAAACTAATAAACAACAAGTTTTAACTATAGTGGAACAAGCAATCCATTAGAAGAGTCAAGTAGAGCATGATATCTACTATCTTCTAGGATTTCAAAAGTTTATCATCAATTTTATCGCTGAGACTCGGCTCAATAAAAAAATTCACATCACTGAATTATCCATGCACTACGGGCCAAGGATATTCGTGTAATCACCAATGGTCATGATCATGCCAATAATTGTCCATCAATGCACTATGGGCCAATGAGGACTTTTACCACATCATTTGTAACATTACAGGTCATGATTATACCGAATGATCCTTGGTCATAATCATACCAATCAACAGTCCATCTATGCACTACGGCCAAAGATGACTTTCATCACAATAAAAAAATGAGGATGATGACAATGATATAAGAATTCGATTAAAAGAAAGCAAAGGATAAATTTTTAAAGATTTATAATTTAATTTATCCAGAATTCAATAATGTCCAAATTGTCAACATGATACTACTCTGTGGAGTAAAATTCAAGAATAATATTGTATCAAAAATGATTTGGATAGAAAAGAAATTAATTTTTGTCATGAATAGTACCCTGGGTGAATAGTACCTGAGTGAATAGTATCTCGTGAATAGTACTTTGTGAATAGTACTTTAGGAATAGTACTTTGTGAATAGTACCCTGTGAATAGTTCTTCATGAATAGTACCCCGTGAACAGTACTCCGACATAAAAAAATTAAAATTTAACAATAATGTTCAGAAAAATAACCTTGTGAAACGATACTCTTGAATCGCAAATTTTAAGGATGTTTTATTAATTTCACGGAGTATAGAAGCAATACTTTAACAAAATGAGTGTAGAATTAGGAACAAAAAACGAAATAATATTACTTACATACTACAGAGTATGGAAGAAAATATTATTTCATACGAATATTGAACAAAAATAATATCCCTTACCTTAGTAGAAGGCTGGATACTTTGCAATAGTGAAGTAGCAGAATACTCTTCTTCTTTCTCTCTATAGCTTCTCTCTCTATAATTACTCTTATGAGTCTTAGTGAATTGGTGAGAATGAAAGAAGAATGAGCTTCTATTTATACGAAAATATAGTTTCGATAATTGCATGATTAGGGGCTCAAATTATTATAGTATAGTACCTTCATCTATACCTCCATTTTTAATTTACTCCTTCAAGTATTATCAATCTTGCACCACCTCCCCTAATAGTACATGCATGTGAATCAATAGTTTCATACATGTGAACTAATAGCAATTAATTTCTCATTTATCCGATTAATTTCCCGTTTAGTCAATTTAACATCTAGAAATCAATTATTATCGAAATAAATGCCGATTTCCACTAACATTAATAATCCCAACACAGTGGAAATAATTGTTATCAACAATTTCATCTTTAATCAACACGAACATATTCATCATTAATAGTATAACTTATAGTATTTAACAACCATATCATTCCTAGGAAAGAGGGGGCTTTTCGATAAGGATTTCTCCCTATTGGCGCTCAATTAGGTGACCAAACCACTTTCCTCGACAGACCTTTCTAGACATCGTCAATAATGCAAATAATAATATGAATAATTTTATCGTCTCAATTATTGATTTAATAATATAAAATATTATGCAGAAGATACTATGACAATAATTGAATCAATAATATGAGAGATATTATGCAGCAATTATTGTAGCAATAATTGAGTATAACTGAGTAACTTCTCACGTAAGCATCAATAATCAATACTGGGTGCTACTATGCAACTACACGTATTACTGTACTTTTACCACCGGGTATTTTAATAGTTAACGGTAAAAATTTCGCTGTTATTTTCATAAAAAGATATTTCTGTCGTTTTCTCACTCCAACAATAATTCTGTTATGGGGTCCACCAATGATTGTGTCGTCGTACGAATATTCCCTGATAATATGAATATTCCCCGACCAATCGAATATTTTATGACAACTTGCATACTTTACAAAATTTATAAATACTACCCACAACTATAACATTATATCAAATCCACACCTTAATATTAATTGATGTCAGTTATAATTGATGTCAGTTATAGTTTTTTTTTTGAAAATCAAAAACCATAAGGCTTTGGTTTGCAAAACCAATTAAAATAATGACTTAATCATTCTTTAAGCCTTATTTGGCAAAACAAGATTAAAATAAGAATTTCAAAAGCTCTAAGGCATTGTTTGGTAAAGCCAAATTAAAACTCTTTTAATTTATTTTCATAAGTCATTTATAATATAGTTTATTATCACACTTTATTTAAATAAATTCCCATATTCAAATTAAATTAAATCTAATAACAATTTATTAAATTAATTTATCACATAAATCAATACAATAAAATTATAATTTTCATTATAATTATAATTTTATTTAATAAATGAACACATAACTTTAATTATAAAATCAAATTAAAATAATATTATAATAATCTATTTAATCATTATCAACTCTCTAATTTAAATATTAAATTAAATTAGAATATTATCTCATAACAAATAATTCATCGCTCTTTTATATAAATTAATTTCATAATACCAAATTACCAATTATTACTTAGTTAACAAATTAAGCTAATTCCCTCAACTCATAACTTATTTATTTAATAAATAAATAATCAAATCAAACCAAACAAATATGTATTCAACAATAAACACATCAATTATAATATTTATATATTTCAATAAATATTTGAAATTACAATTTAAATTTTTGGATTGTTACATCCTTCCCTCCTCACAAGGATTTTGTCCCCAGAATCACAACTCAAACCAATCATTCTTCACATTCTTCCCTCCTTACAAGGATTCTGTCCCCAGAATCGAAGACATAATTAAACAAATAACTCAGGATAATTTTTCATCATTTTATCTCCAAGTTCCCACGTAGCTTCTTCAGCATTGTGGTTCCTCCATATCACCTTCACGGAAGGTATTACTTTATTCCTGAGCACTTGTTCTTTCCTTTCAACTATCTGGATAGGAATTTCCTCATAAGACAAGTCCTTATCGAACTGTAATGGTTCGTACTCGATCACATGCTTGTAATCGGGAAAACATAAAAAATATTGTGAACATGTTCTAACTCTGGAGGTAGAGCTACCTCGTAAGCCACTTCTCTTACTCTTCGCAGCACCTCAAATGGTCCAATAAACCTCGGGCTTAGCTTTCCCTTTTTACCAAAACAGATTTTTCCCTTCCAAGGAGAAACTTTTAGGAACATAAAATTTCCTACGTCAAACTCGCGATCTTGTCTGTGTTGATCATCATACTTCTTCTGTCTTTCGTGAGCCGCAACCAATCTTTCCCTGATGAGTTTGACAACCTCGACAGTCTGTTGTACCAGTTCTGATCTTAACTGTTGACGTTCACCAACTTCATCCCAGCACAGTGGAGTTTTGTATTTCCTCCCGTACAATGCTTCATAAGGCGGCATGTAAATGCTTGCGTTGTAACTGTTGTTGTAGGCAAATTCTGCCAGTGGTAAATGATCATCTCAATTCCCTTTGAAATCCATGATGCATGCTCTAAGCATATCTTCTAGCGTCTGGATTATTCATTCACTTTGGCTGTCAGTTTGAGGAAGGTATACCATACTCATTCTCAACTATGTCCCCATGCATTCTTGTAAATTCTTCCAGAAATTTGACGTGAATCTCAGATCTCTATCTGACACAATTGACACTGGAACTCCATGTCTCGAAATGATCTCTTTGACGTACAACTTTGCTAACTGATCAAGATTGAATCTAATATTTATTGGCAAAAAGTGTGTTAATTTTGTTAGCCTATCCACTATCACCCAAATCGCATCGTATCATTTCTAAGTAGTTGGAAGACCTACCACAAAATCTATTGTGATATGTGTTGACGTCGGGATTTTTGAGTGTCCATTTTCGTTACTTGTTCTTAGGTGTTCTCATGCTAATGTGAGATTTGTTTGAAAAAACAAGTGAAAAAGGTCCGACATGTATAATGTCGACGATTTGACTTTAAGAGTCGCCAGTTGGTGTATTTAATCGGGTTGCACTGTGTTGATCGAAATGGTTTTCACATTGACCCAGTGTTTTGACACTGCTAGACGGGTCTATGAAACCGAGATTCATTTTGGGTCCGGGGGCTTGATTATGCGGAGGAAAGGTGTTAGGAACCCCCCGACATCCATGTTACCACGGTGACCGCCACTTTTCAAAGAAACTGTTATATGAATATATGTGTGTGTGTGGATCAATGTGCAATTATTTGGAAGAAGTGTTGTACCTCGTTCGCACCTATATATATAGGGTTTGAATTTATAGAAAAATTATGTTTTAAACAAGATATTGCAATGACATTTTGTAAAAGAGGTTTTTCAAACCCTGTGCTCAATAGTAATTGAGGCCTTTGATACATCCATTTTATTATTAAATGTTCGGCTTGTTTGCTTTTATTTTCGAGATACGAAGCATTCTCGAGAAAATAATATACAGCAGTGCTGAACTCCTCATGGGCATGACAACCATCAAAGGAAATTCAGACACTGTAAAATAATGTGCAAGCTGCTTACAGCTGAAAAATGTCCATCATGGGAACCGAATCTAGATTCAGTAGACTAAATCTGTGATCACATGATTCTTAGGCTCAAATGATACTACAATTTGTATGGAAAGCAGTAAGCAGTTATATATATAAAAGCTGTAAATATATACATACAGACATGATCAACCACCATGAAGCAACTCCATGGAGGATCGAAAATGTAAATATATAAAAGCGATAAATATATATATGGACATGATCAACCACCACGAAGTAAACTCTGTGTGGGATGAAATGTAAATAAAAGTCATAAGCGATCAACTCGCCACGAAAGTAAACTCAAAAGCGGAATGAAATGTAAATAAAGTTATAAAAATGATCAATTGCCACGAAGTAAACTCCGTGCTTGATAGAAATGTATATATATATATATATATATATATATATAAGTAAAAAACGACCGGATGTGAATCCGTGCTCATCGATATGTCCGAAAAACAATTATATATATATATATATATATATATATATATATATATATATATATATATATATATAAGCGAGTAAATGCACCGATGTAAAATCCGTGCTCATTTGATATGTCCATAATAATTATATATATATATATATATATATATATATATATATATAAAAAAGCAATAAACGCTCAAGACCGAAGTCTAGGCTCAATCGAGGCATAACTCGATAATGTTATTCCATATATGAAATATATACATATATAATTATATATATATATAGATAGAAATGAAAACCACGGACCGAAGTCCCGGCAAACGCACACAACACGACTCTCAATGTGTATAACAGTGTGTGCTAATATGAGAAGAAGGCTTTATATAATGTGAGAAGGCTTACAGTGGACTGCCAATGTAGACTTCTATGACTTTAAATGGATAAACATTCAACTCTCACCGGATAAAAGATAGGTATATATGAGCTAACAAGTGTTTAACGATGAGGAAACACTCAAAAGATGTGTATATAGAGTAAAATGGACAGGGCTTCCTCGCATTTTCCTCCCCCTCTCTTCTTCAAATGGCTGACCCCAAAGCTCATATTTATAGACCGATGGCCGCAGGTACACCTACGGCATCCGTGGTTGTACCTGCGGCTGGTCATGATGCATCCGAGCCTCGCGGGTCCTGTTGTCTCGAAGTATGTGCACTCATGCACTGTAATGTCCGCTCAAACTTGCAGAACTTCAATCCTAGAATCCGAACGAGGTATATCTGACCTTCTTCGGACCGCTTGTGTCGAGAGTTACGCAATGACATGTATTAGAGGTTGTACGAAGTTAGGAAGAGGGGTATATGCCCATGGTCTTCAAGCTTCAAATTCTCTCCAAAGTATTGCCACACGTAATAGTCACTCGAGATTGTTACTCCTCAGTTCTTGTGGGGCATTGTTGGATGTATGTATGTATGAAGTGTTGAGATGACGCGCAAGTGTTGAAGAGACAAGATGACGTTGAACTCCTCGCCGGGGTTATCGCCGATTCTTGAAAGTATATGTTGCTCAGGGTTACATCTGAGATTTGACTACTTGTTGGTATGTCGCGATATCATCTTGTGAGAGAAAATGTTCAAGCGGTAAGACGACGTTTTGACTCCTCACCGGGGTTATCGCTGGTTTGAGCTGAAAGTAGACGTTGCTTAGGGTTACATCTGAGATTGGACTACTACAAGTGTTTGAATGCTGCAAGGTCATCTGTGGGAGAACCTGTCTGCCCGGTGTTTGCTCCGGGTCTGAGGTATGAGTGCCTCGGCAGGAGGTCTGAGCTTGAAGCTGATCGCATATATTTGAAACAAGCATTTAGTTATCACGGGGCTCGTAATGGTATCCTTGGGGCTATCACCAAGGATGGAGTTTCTACTCCCGGTGTTGTTTCGGGATCGAACTGAAAGCGCCACGGTGTTATCGCTGAGATGTAATCTGTCATCTCCGGTGTTGTAGCTGGTCTTTTGATCTGCGTACCTCGGGGTTATCTCTGAGATTGGGAATGACATTCCTGGTGTGTGTTCCGGGTTTGAGATGAAATTCTCGGTTTGTGTTCCGAGTTAGAACTGAACTTCTGGTAGTATCCGGGATGGATGTAAGCTGTCTTCCAGGGTTATCTCCGAAAGATGAATCTGCCCTCCTGCAATGTTAGTAACAGGCGTGCAAAAAAATTTTGAGTGTCTACAGATGCCCCTCTTTATCATATTCATACAATGCAAGGCATGGATAGGATAAAGAATCCTAGACACTTGAAATGCAAGCAAGACAAACATGATGTTATATGCAGCAACATGATGCAAATGTATTATGTATGATTGTTAGGTAATCCTGTTGGGATGACAATCAATGATGGCTTGGACATGTGATCCAAGTCTTCAAGGATGTTGACGTTGGGGCTATCACCAAAGTCTTGAATCCTAAACACTGGCTTATATTCCATAGAAGTACCTCTTGTGTATAAGAGATCTGTGGGGATAAAGCTTTATCTGTTTGAGGATGTGTATAACATATTTCCTCACTCTGTCAGAGTTACTGCGAACAGTCTGTCGTCGTCAGGGTTGCCCGACCTTCGTTGATGTGTGTATCACCGAATAGATCCCTGCTGGGTGCATTATCAAGGTTTCTTGACCTCCATTGATGTATGTGTCAATCGTCGCATTGCGTTGTAAGCCCCGCCGGGGATACGTAGATGAGTGTCTTCGATGGGTTTACTTGCCATCGGCTGACATGACGTCAAGGTTGCTTGACCTTCATTGATGTGTGCATTAATGGTTTCATTGCATTGTAACCCCGGCCGGGGATACGTAGATGCTTGAAAGATATGCGTTGTGACCCCCACCGGGGATACTTTATCAGTTTGTAACTTCGGCATTGTAACCCCCGCCGGGGAGGTTTAGGGTTGTGACCCTGCAAATGATGGCATCAGACCTTTGTAGGGTATTACCGAGCATGATCTGTGAAAGCTGAGCTCATTGGTATAGTATACCCTGCATTCAGGCGAATACCATTGAGACGACAGGAGTTTAACTCTTACCGACAAGAAACCAGGATTTCAGGCTATTCCGCTCAATCGCGTAGCATTTTTATTCCTGATTTGGCCTTTTCAACTTGTGAGAACTCCTTTGCAACTCCAACTGGAGTGAGCCGTAGGTGTGGGACCCATGTAGAAGTGCTGCAGGTACATCTGCAGGAGCCGTAGGTGAGCCAGCGGCCAACCGTGCCTATGTATAGGCAAATGGATGCTTTTTTAAGTCATTTATAAGTTGCACAACGAAGAAAATCTGAGAGCTCTTCTTCAGATCTGCTGAGTTTGGGCAACTTTCTGCATATTCTGCCATCGTACAAGCGTTCTTCACTGTCTTGGTAACGTATGCATGTATTTTTTTCCAGTTTCTATCCGTTGGAAAATGACTTATCACATGAAATGCATTTAGACACATAGTAGTGAATATGCATGCTGATATGACTTGATGAAAAATATTCAACATAGCGAATGTTAGTATTAAACCATGCTGAACACAATGATGTGAAAAAATTTAACTTTTGAAACAGTCAAATTGGCACCTTTTACTGTCATTTCTTATCCTATCTGAGGACAAATGAGTGAAGGAATAAAAGTAAAATAATCCTGGTAATTATACAACACTTACAGATTTTTTTACTATGATGTGATAATGCATGTAGGATGTATATGACTGTGTATAGGTGTGCTACTGAATGGCTACCTAGTCATGCCTATGTGCGTGTGGATAGTCCCATTTACAAAGGGGGCTATGGAAAAAATTTCCCAAAATGTAGGTATTGGGTAGTCATGCATTTTTAACTCTACTGTAAATGTATGTTAAAACAATTCATTTTGGAAAGTTCCAGGTAAGAAATTACCACACCCTTTTTGAGGTGATTTGGAGACTTTTTGTCCAGATATTATGGATCCGAATCAGCCGAGTAGTTCCCGCAGGACCACTTCTAGTATATGGAGGAGAGCTTCTGAAGAGCCTCAACGTCGTTCTGTCAGACATCCTCATCGTTTAGTGGAGGTAGTGATACGTCCTATTCGGGTTAAAGTGCCAAATGTTGAGAAAGAGGAGGATGATGTACCGATCGAGGTTCGTGCTCCTGCTGTACGTGTTCCTCGTAGGGAATTGCCATGTATTCAAGTGGCGAACCCAGATCTTCTGGGTGACTTGAGTAGGCATCCTTCAGTATACTTGCACGCAAATGAGGTATGAAGTTAGATCTTTAATCTTCCTTATTTCCTATTGATGAGGAGTCAAGGATTCTGATGTTGATCTGCATTTGATATAGGTTCCTGGCTTCACACAACCTCGAGGGAACTAGTTTAGCATCCACTCTATGTATCAGGCTTTGCATGATGACTACAGAGCGATCGTCCATGGCTGGGGATTTGGGATGTTCTTCTCCATTCTACCCCGTCGCTGTCCCTGGGGTTACCTCAGGGTATTATCTGAACGGTGGTTTCACCAGACTTAGTCACTCCATTTGTTAGACTGTGAGGTGATGATGACGCCGATGAATTGGTGGTTTATCACAGGTATTGAGTTTGGAGGGGAGTCGGTGCCTTGCATGGCTGATAACACCCCTACTGCCGTCGGATCCTTGTTGGGAGTTCCGGCGAAGGCGCTCAAGGGAAGGACTGTTCGTACGGGTCCTTTGAGCGTAGATGCTATGAGCAGGCTGTTGAGTGAGTCCATACCCGATGATGTGAGAGTCAGGGATCGCATTCTTCAGCGATTGTTCCTGATGATCCTTAAGGGTTTCTTCATAGCAGATAATTCCTCTACAGTGTCCTTCACTTTGATCAGCGACACTCGACACGTGGACCGTTTAGGAGAGTATGATTAGGGTTCCTACACCTTTGCCTATTTCCTCAAGGGAATGCGCATGCGATCGCAGGGCTTGACCAAGGTGTGGTTAGGATTCTACCCATTTCTGCTGGTGAGTGTTTCTTTTGTCTTTTCCCATATATACGTTAAGAGTGTTGACCGACAGCAGATGTTTACCTTTGTGTTGGCAGTTTTGGGCCTATGAGAGGCTTCCCTATTTGCGTCCTGTGAGTGTGTTAGGTTTAGATACCTATCCACGAGGACGGAGATGGCATCATTCCATACTGGCGGAGGTCCATGTTGCTGAGGGTTTCACTCATTGTCGCCTACAGCTGGAGTTGTTGACAACCGATGTCATCACATGGATTCCCTACTCTAGAGAGCATTTGGGAGTTGGTTTTAAGGATGGGTACCCGACTGGACCAGAGTACGTCATTTCCACCCGCAGGATTCCTCTCTTAATAGATGGAGGATGGGAGCTCTATTTAGGAGAGCGTGCTATTAGGGGCACTACAGGAGAGATCCATATGCCGATCTTACCTTCTGCCAGGCGTTATTGGCTTGTTTCGCAGTCACCCATCATTGACATCCCATTGATGGGGATTGACGGTTTTACATTGTCAGAGGGCCCCTAGTCTCAGGAGATGTTCTAGCATTGGTGGATCCCTCGTACTATTGGAGCTCAGACCCACGCCACATAATTTATGGGGGATATGGTTCCAGGATCCGTGAAGATGATGGATTGGTTAGCATGTGTCAGAGATCTGACTCATGTGACACAGATTGGACGATTGACCCGGCAGCTGGACCGGTCACATCTTTTCTTTTGGTATTTGAGCAGAGATCCTTCAGAGGTAGATACTTTTGATCCTTCCAGCTCTGGCGCTGGCCCCTCAGGTGACCCATATGGTTTTTGGTGCGAGATCCTCCTCATGTATCGACTGACATCCCCAGTAGATAGAGATCCAGTAACTTAGGAGGAGTTACATCAGGTGGACAATATCGATGATGTAGACATCGACACTATTGAC
This sequence comes from Panax ginseng, assembly GCA_020205605.1. Classification (NCBI taxonomy): domain Eukaryota; kingdom Viridiplantae; phylum Streptophyta; class Magnoliopsida; order Apiales; family Araliaceae; genus Panax; species Panax ginseng. The sequence goes on from CM035130.1 coordinate 82,005,789, forward strand.
TTTTTCTGATGTATTTCTCATTATCTCTTTTGATAGGCCTCTTTTAGCTGCTAGGTAGCTTCGCCCCATTCTCGCTATATCTTTTGATAGGCCTCTGTTAGATGTTGGGTAGCTTTACCCCATTTCCCTGTATTTTAGTTGTACAGAGATGTATTAGATGATGATATACTTAGGAATGTATGCACATTTTTCCATTCCCTATATCATATTGCCATCTATTGTATCATACATGTTATTATGTTATGCATATGTATGTATGTCCAGAGATATTCAGCATTGACCCCTGGATGGTCTTGTGACACGGCCGCATCTGGATGTCTTCTTTCAACAGATTAGTTTGTATTGATCATACCCCATCATTTTTGGTGGTATCTGGTATGCGCTCATGGTATAATAGTATATCACCATCAGACACGGTGATCGTAGATGATTTGCTGCAGCATAATATGACCCTGTTGATGTTTCAGGTTCCCATAAGATTTGTAGAGGGTATGCTAGAGCACTGGGTATCGGAGAGGCAGGTTTTCCGATTTGGGACCAGAAGTTGACTCCTACTTTGGAGGAGTATGCATGGTTGACGATGCTACCGCTGGACAGACCTTGCGTGCATATGGCTATCGGAGACATGAGCAGACAGTTCATGACCCTCACCGAATTGAGGCGTAGAGTGGTACATGATGAGATTACATCCGACCACATGATATCCCAGCATTTCCTATTTGACAGGTTTGGCTCTAAGGATAGCTATGCATGGCATTACGGGGATTTCACCACACCGGAGAACAATTAGCGTTCAACCAGAGTAGATGTACTACTTCTATTCGTATTGTCATACGTCTTCATGCTGTGGTACATGGATGACCTGGATATCGGCGTCATTATGGTAGTGAGAGCTCTCAGGGAGGGTCATACCATTGTTTCGATGATCATTGTAGAGACTCTGAGGTTAGCTACATACTGCTGCACTTATTTGGTAGGAGTGTTTACACGTAGCTCGGTCATGCTGTATGTGTTGTTTATGTCCCACTTGAGATCGATTGGAACATTTTAGATGGCAGGGGTTTTGTTTCACCCATGATATAGCCATGTCGTACTCCTTCCAGCCTGCGGAGTGTACAGATGCTGCATCGTGGTCAGCTTTTCTGGCAGGGATTAGAGATCCATTTGTTATATTGCCGTGTTCAGGGCTTAGCTCACCCTACAACTTCATTACTCATGATCCAAGAATGGATTATCTCCCTTTAACTAGATTGAGGGGCATGATCACTTACCACCCATTGGCCGTTATGTGTCAGTTTGACCAGTTTCAGGATTTTCATCCGTGTGAGGGGGCAGTGAGTCAGCGCTTCACTTCACACCGTTTATCAGTGGAGGATAGATCCAGGTTGTATGCCTGCTAGGATCAGCGAGGGCTGGCTGAGTTTTCTATCAGTCATCCAGGTTGTTCTGCAGAGTATTCTGCATGGATGGAGACAGAGACTGCATTGGCTGCGGTAGTATCCACAGTGCAGGGGATTGATTTTGATGATCAGGAGCCTATAGAGGAGGCTATTATTCCCATCGATGATTCGACTGCTGGGCTGCCAGTATTTGTGATGGATTCTCCCACCCCGAGTGCCACTGTTACTCAGTATTCGGCAAAGCATTTGGAGTAGAACTTACATATGATGACCTATGATAGAGATCAGGCTAGGGCCGCGATGTTGACAGCTCTTGATGAGAGAGACGTTGATGTATTAGAGAGGGATGAGGCTATATCAGCCAGGGATGCATTGATTGGGGAGCGGGATGCCGCCTTATCTGCTAGGGATGTGGCCATTGCAGATAGTACTTCCGTTAGATCCCAGATGATTGTTAGTCTTGCCGACACGAGTGCTTACATTGATGATCATTATGCCACCATGCAGTTAGCCTCTGATCTGCTAGCTCGTGTAGATACCCTTGGGCAGGAGTTTGCAGCGCTACATCCATCTTCAAAGAGGGATGCTATGTTAGATCTAATAGTCCGCATACACACAGATCTGTAGATAGCTTTGTATTTTCTTGTACAGACTAGCTTAGCCATTTTGTCATGTACAGCACGGATGTATATATCAAACAGTATTATGTATGGCAGGGAAATATATTTTCATTCACTTCCCTTTTAGTTATGCCTTGATACTTTCTTGATATTTGCCTGTTTCTTAAGGGCCTTGTGATCTTGATGCATTCTGAACTTATCCTTGATAGATGGACATTGAGACGTCGTAAGATCTCTTAGAATGGCTCATTGATTTCTGTAAATCCCTACCATCTTTGGTGTCTTAGGACTGGTATCTGTATGGAAAAGTGGAGAGGAGGGTAGTTTCTTCCTCTCTGAGATTGACCTCACCACAGATGGTCGTCAGTACTTCTATTTGTGAGAAGCCTAGTTAATTCCATCTCTTATGGGTTTGTATTTCTCTTTGAGGTACGGTCATAGCTTAGATGGTCGCCGAATCTTCTAGTTGTGAGAAGAGGTTGGGTAATTCCATCCCTTTGATCTGAAACCGATGAAATGTGGCGAATTGAAGGTTGATCACAGTACCGTGTGACAAGAATTTTTATTTTGGTAGGGGTTAGACTGAACTATAAATGGCTGCCTACGCACTCCTATTGAAGAGGAGATCAAGTCTGCGTAGTTCAAACCTGGTGTAAGAGGTTCAACGCTGAATGTGAAAGGCATATGGGTGTAGAAATGTTTTTGTTGTTTTTGTATAGAAAGGGCAGAAATGTTTTTGTTGTTTTTCTTTATTGCGACCGGGCCATATAGAATATGGTTACCTATGCACCCCTGGGTATCAGGGAGATGTGGTCGACGTAGTTCACCCCTCAGGACGAATCACGGCTGATGAAAAAGCGTGAATCCCATGTGTAGGCTATATTGCGGGGAGAAGAAAGTTTGATCCCATAATGGGGATAAACTGCAAGTGTGGAAAAAGTATGATCCCATCCTCAGGATAAACTACAAGCGTAGAAAAGTTTGATCTCATCTTTAGGATAAACTACAGGTGAAAAACTTTGATCCCGTCTTCAGGATAAACTGCAAGTGTGAAAGGTGCAATCCCATCTTCAGGATAACCGAAATTGTGAAAGGTTTGAAATGAAGTGATACCAGGCTGCTGGTTTGAAGTGTATGTTTCCCTAAGGGGCAGAGTATGCAAAAAGGAGAGGGTTCAAAATCGGAATGACTGGTGATTTGATGATCAAAAGCAGGATGTTTGTTTGATGGTAACTTCAGACATAGTACCGTTTCACGGCGTCTGAGTTGATAAGCTGTGGAAATTCATCGCCATCCATTTCCTGCAATCTGAGAGCACCTCCTGTCAATACCTCCTTGACAACAAATGGGCCTTCCTAGTTAGGAGCAAATTTTCCCTTAGATTGATCTTGGTTGTTAATGATCTTCTTCAAAACCAAGTCATGTTGTTTGAATTGCCTTAGTCGGACTTTTCTGTTGTAGGATCGTGCGATCCTTTGCTAATATAACTGACCATGGAAGATATCGATAGCTGCGGATCGCCTTTCATCTATTAGAGACAATTGGTGATACATGTTTTGTACCCATTGTACTCCGTTAACTTATTTGGCGGAATTGAGGTGTTTGATGTGGAATTTTCTGCATAACTCCTCCATCATTTTGTTGTTGAGGTTCTTATCATTGTATGACACAATGACCTCTGGTTGTCCATATTGATAAATAACATTATTTCTGATGAAAGCAATGATGACTTCTTTAGTAACCCTGGGGAAGGAGGCTGCTTCTACCCATTTGGTGAAGTAATCGATCATGGTGAATATAAATCGATGTCCATTACTAGCTTTGGGCTCGATGGGCCCGATCACATCCATTCCCCACATTGAGAAGGGTCATGGCGAACTCATATTGTGGAGTTCCCTTGGAGGGGCGTGGATAGCATTCCCATGAATTTGGCATTGATAGCACCTCTTGACGTGATCATCACAGTCAGCTTTGAGTGTAAGTTGTGACGCCCCCAAAATAGGTATACATCACCCATCTTGAGTCACCAAATACATGATACAAAATACAAATACAAACATAATTATACAACCGTCGTGTAATATACGACAATACATAAACTGAGAGTTTTAATAGGAATATTGTCATCTAGACAATATCCAAACTCAAGAGTCCTCATTACATTTATTGTCACACTATTTAATAGAATAGTGAGGACTACTAATGTTATCTTCTGGACCGTCACTCCTTTCCCCGACTCGTCCCAGCTATATTCTCATTTCCTGAAGAGAACAGTGAAAGAAAGGGTGAGCTCAACTAGCCCAGTAAGAAATATTATGACTAAGATAATACAGAATAAATTATCAATAGTCTTCAACAATGTTAAACTAAAAAAATACAATAGACATCAAGTTTAACTGCAGCGGAATAAGCAATCCATTAGAAGAGTCAAGTAGAGCATAATATCTACTATCTTCTATGATTTAAAACGTTTTAATCAATTTTTATCGCTGAGACTCCGCGTAATAAATAAACCACATCATCGAATCATCCCTGTACTACGGGCGAAGGATATTAAATCATCAATGGTCATGACTATACCGAATAATCCCTGGTCATAATCATACCAAGTCCATCTCTGCACGTAAGCCAAAGATATACAACAATAAAACCAATAATCAACAATCCATCTTTGCACATAAGCCAAAGATATACAACTCAATAATAAACAGTCCATCTTCGCACGTAAGCCAAAGATAACTTTCATCACCATATAAGCATGAGGATGATGACAATGATATTAATCAAATGAAAACAAGGATAAATATTAAAGACTTTAAATTTATCCAAATATTATCAATCACTTAATAAACTCATAATCTAATATTATTAATATTATAACAATATTTTAATCACCTCTTAAACTTATAAACAATTTATTTCAATTGTTTACACTTTATCAAATAATGCATTTAATCATTCAAAAATGCCATACTCATAAGATTTCATCACCAATGATCATATCCCTTATCAACAATCTGCATATACCTTATATAGGATTTCCAAGCCATAAAATCCTATTTTTCAACTTTGTTACTTCACATAACATATTTAACTCAAATGTTTGTAAATAAACTATTTTCATGAAACATACCAAATCAGTCTCAAAAATATGTCTTTTCTGGGATTTAGCAGAATATAGTCCTATAATTAACATATATTTTTCTCAAAATTTTTAAAATTCATTTACTATTTTTCAAAAATCAATTTCCAATTAATTCCTTAAGAAATTAGCTACCTCAAGGTTAACTCCAGAAATTCCCAAATCTTGGCAGGATCTTACATATGTTAGTGTGAGCTTCCAGTTTAAATTTCATGGTCATCGGTGTTATAGAACTCCGGTTATAGCATTTTTTGTCGAAAAAACCTAAATATTGAAATGGTCATAACTTGCTCATTTTAGGTCGGAATGAGCTCATTTTTGGACAGGAGGTACAACACCTTTTCTCACAAAAGACCGGAATTTTTCTCACAAATTAAGTGGTAAACAAATTTCTTTACTAAAAATCGACGAGAGCATTTTGGTAATTTCCAAGTTTTGACTCATTTGCTAAAATCAGTCCACACGAAAATCTACAACACCTTTTCCAGTGATTCCACTTGGATAAGTTATATAACTCATAGATCTAACTCTAGAACTTTACCACACTCAAAAATTTGAAATATAATAGGAGATATAGTCAGTTGAATTTCATGTTCCATTTTCACCAAAATCTGATTTTCAACCCTTTGTGATTTCTAAGAAACTTTCATGTTTTCACATAATAACCAACATAAATCATCATGAAAATGACATAATAATTCAATAAAACAAGTTCAAGAATAAATTTTAAAGATTTATAAGTTAATTTATCTTGAACTTAATAATGTCCAAATTGTCAACATGATACTTCTTTGTAGAGTAAACTCAAGAATGCTCAGAAGAATATTTTCATGAAAAGATACTGGAGGAAGCACAAATATCAAGGATATTCCACTAATTTCATGGAGTATGGAAGCCAAAGCTTTAATCAACTGAGTATAATAACGAATATATGAAACTGCAAATGGATTTTCACCTGCCATGCGGTAATCCACGTATACAGATCATTTCCACAATTTAATAAGGAATGAATACAAAGGATCATTCACTATGCATGTGGTAATCCATATAGACAGGTTATTCCAACAGGATAATAAAGAATGGAATAACAGAAGAAATCACCATGCATGCGATAGATCACACCGACGAGTTATTCTCAACAGAATAATAAATAATGGAACCAGGTCAGGCGTAATACACACCGACAGGATATTCCAACAGAATAATAAAGAATGGAATAACAACGAAAATCACCATGCATGCGATAGATCGTATGCAGACGAGTTATTCCAACGAATAATAAAGAATGGAACCAGTCCGTAAATGCACAAAAAACAGATATTCCGGCGAATAATAAAGAATGGAATAACAATGAAATCACCGTGTATCTGAGAATCCAGCAGATACAAAGTTATTCCAACAGAATAAGGAATGGAATAACAACAGACTTCACTAGGTATACGGTAATCCGCGTATACATGTTATTCCAATAGAATAATAAATAATGGAATAACAACAGACTTCACCAGGTATACGGTAATCCGCGTATACAGGTTATTCCAGCAGAATAATTAATGGAACCAGGTCAGGCAAAATTCGCACCGACAAAGATATTCCAACAAAATAATAAAGAATAGAATAATAGAAGAATTTCACCATGTATGCGGTACTTCGCATAAACAGGTTATTCCAATATAATAATAAAGAATGGAATAACAGAAGAATTTCACCAAGTATGCGGTACTTCGCATAAACAGGTTATTCTAACATAATAATAAAGAATGGAATAACAGAAGTTCTCTTCATGAATACAAAAGAAATAATACCCCTTACCTTAGAAGAAACTGGATATTGGAATAGAAAGGTAGAAGACTTCTTTTCTTCTTTCTTTCTATAGATTTTCTCTCTATAATTTCTCTCTCTAGAGTTTCAGTGAATTCATAAGAAATAATGAAGGAATGAGCTTCTATTTATAGGAGAATGGACTGAATAGTAACTAACTCATGAACGATCCAGATTAATTTACTTTTAAACGGACGGTCCATATTAAAACTTAAAGCAACGGTCCATACTGATTCACTATTAAAACTTTAAAACAACGGTCCATACTGATTCACTATTAAAACTTTAAAACAACGGTCCATAATGATTCACTATTAAACTTAAAACAACGGTCCATACTGATTCACTATTAAACTTTAAAGCAACGGTCCATATTGATTTACTAATATAATTTCAACCAATGGTCTGAAAAATTAGCACATCTCCTCATGAAATAATATTTTACCCAAAAATAATTTAGACCGAAAAGAAATATATTGTTCGGGTGAATAGTACCCCATAAATAGTAACTCATGAATAGTAACTCATGAATAGTAACTCGTGAATAGTAACTCATGAATAGTAACCCATGAATAGTAACTCATGAATAGTAACTCATGAATAGTACTCCAACACGAAAAGTGTCCTGAATACCCGATTGAACAATATAACCTTCAGACATCAAGTATCATCAGAATAGATGTCAATTTCTACTAACACAAATAATCCCAACACAATGAAGCTATCGAATTCATCTTTAATCAACACGAACTTATTCATCATTAATATTATAACTTACAATATTTAACAACCAGGTCATTCCCAGGAAAGAGGGGGCTTTCCAATAAGAATTTCTTCCTATTGGCGCGCAATTAGGTGACCAAACCTCTCCTTGGCAAAACTTCTAGACACTGTAAATATTATAATTTAATAATATGAATAACTTTGTCATCTCAATTATTGATTTAATAATATATCATATAATGCAGATGATACTATGACAATAACTGAATCAATAATATGAGAGATATGATGCAGCAATTACTGTAGCAATAATTGAGTATAATTGAGTGACTTCTTACGTAAGCATCAATAACCAATACCGCGTGTTATTATACAACCACATGTATTACTGTACTTTTACTATCGGGTAGTTCAACAGTTTTAACGGTAACACTTTCGCCATTATTTTCATAAAAAGAAAATTTTGTCGTTTTCTTACTACGACTATACTTCTGTTGTGGGTTCACCAATGATTGTGTCGTCGTACGGATATTCCCCGACAAAAAGAATATTCCCCGACCAATCAAATATTATATAAAAAATTGCTTACTTTGCAAAATTTATAAATATTACCCACAACTATGACATTATATCAAATCCACACCATAATATTCAAAAAAAAATCGAGATATTTAAATCTTTATTCATAAAATTTGGGGTCTCACATAAGCTAATAATGCCCCATTCTGAGGATCTTCTTGACAAGTAGGGGTCCGCTCATGTGAGGGCAATATACTCCACCATGGATCTCATCCATGAGTCTTTGAGCTTGGTCTTTATCTAGAACTCTTAGGAGACCTGATCCAGCATCTCTTTTGTAGAGTGCATCTCCGCTCAGGTAGAATTTCATAGCAAGTCGATGAATCTGCCTCTTCTCAGTTAGGCTCGCCTCAGCGGGTGTAGATCCATCTTATAGATATTCCTTGATGTGCTGATACCAAGGGTTGTGGATGGGAGGTAGCTCATCCGATACTTCTCCAAAGTAATTCCCATAGACTAGGGCTTTTTGCAGAGTAAACGTGATGCTTGGCATGTTTTCCTTGTCAGGTATGTAAACTAAGGAGGCCAACGTTGCTAATGCATCTGTAAAATCATTCCTATTACGAGGAATGTGTAGAAAGGAGACTTCTTCGAACTCCAAAGCCATCTATAAAACTTGTCGATGGTAAGGCAACAAATATAATTCTTTGGTTTGATATATTCCTGTGGATTGTTTGATTACTAATTCAGAATCCCCAAAGACAGTTAACCGCCTGATGCCCATTGAACGAGCAAGTTTTAGCTCCATGATACAGCCTTCATACTCAGCTGTGTTGTTGGTGCTGACAAACTGCAATTTGACGACGACGAGATACTGCTCCCCCGTACCGGATATTAGAACTGCTCCAGCTCCAGAGCATTCTATGTTAACAGCTCCATCAAAATACATTCTCCACTTATAGCATGTATCGTACTGATGTTATAGCTGAACGGTCATTATCCCTTCATTAGGAAAGTATATTTCCAAGGGTTTGTAGTCTCCTGCAGGTGCGGCGACCAGTTGATCCGCAATTCCTTGACCTTGGAAAGACTTTTGCATCACGTAGACGATGTCAAATTACTGTAGGATCAACTGCCATTTGGACAGTTGATAATTCAGTATGGGCTTACTAAACACATACTTGAGAGGATCCATTCGGGATATGAGATGGGTTGTGTGACCATGGAGGTAATGTTGTAACCTCATGGAAGCCCATGCAAAAGCACAACAAGTCTTCTCAATCAGAGTGTACTTGTGTTCACTGATGCTGAATCTTTTGCTTAGGTAATAGATAGCTCGTTCTTGGCCTCTATCATCTTTTTGCCCCAGCATACAGCCCTTGTCATTGTCATTTACGGACAGGTATATGAACAGGGGAACATCATCCCTGGGAGGTACCAAAACAGGAGCGTTAATCAGTTGCTCTTTGATTGTGAGGAAGGCTTTCTGACAATCATCATTCCATTTCATGGATGAGTTCTTCCTTAACAACTTCAAGATTGGCTCACAGGTTGCTGTGAGTTGAGAAATGAATCTGCTAATGAAGTTAATCCTTCCCAAAAATCCCTGTATTTCCTTCTTTGTCTAAGGAATGGGCATTTCCTTGATGGCCTGGATTTTGGTAGGATCCAGTTCAATCCCTTTGTGGCTAACTAGGAAACCTAGCAACTTGCCTGATTTAACACCAAAGGCGCACTTGGCGGGATTTAACTTCAAGTTGTACTTACGCAACCTGTTGAAAAGTTTTATGAGATGTTCTAAGTGGTCTTCCTCCTTTCGGGATTTGATAATGATGTCATCTACATAGATCTCTATCTCTTTATTCATTAAATCATGGAAAAGAGCCAGCATAGCTCACTGATAGGTTGCCCCGGCATTGATAAGGCCGAATGACAACCGTCTGTAGCAAAAATTTCCCCAATGCGTGATGAAAGTAGTTTTCTCACGATCTTCCTCAACGACCATAATTTGATGGTACCCCGCAAAGCAATCAGCAAAGGAGTACATGTCGTATTGAGCAGTATTATCAATAAGAATGTGGATAAAGGGCACGGGAAAGCTATCTTTAAGGCAAGCTTTGTTCAAATCCCGATAATCCACACAAACTCGCACCTTTCCCCCTGGTTTAGGCATGGGAACAATGTTGGATATCCACTTCGCATATGTAAACACCATGGTAATGCCAGCTTGAAGAGGAAGAGCACAGCTCGGAGGGGAAAGCGTTCGACTCTTCTGCTGCTGCAGCAAGCCAACTTTTTGTTTGCACTCAGAGTCCTTGCGTTTCAATTCGACTATTTCCTCCGAGGAAATAGAATAAGGGAAGACCACTTTTGAGCCCAACCTCCCCCAAATTGTTTCATAATTTCTTCTTTAACCTTTAAACTCCACTCAGGTTTCAATCGCCTTAGCTTTTTCCTAACTGGCTTGAATCCTTCTTTAATGGGAAGGCGATGAAGAACAATGTCAGTAGACAAACCCACCATGTCTTCATGAGACCATGCAAACACATCCTGGAATTGGGTTAATTGTGCAACCATGTCATTCCGCTGATTTGTGGTAAGGTCTGAACCAATTTGGATTGGCTTAGGGTTGTCTAAGGTTCCAATATTGAAAGAAGTGGTTTGATCAAGATTGGGTTTGGGTTTGTCTGTGACACATTCCTTAATCTCTTGAGGTGTCTCAATGTCCTCTTGTATGTCCATCAAGTCTGAGTCCAACTTTGCATCAAAGTTACAGCCCTTGTGGAGAGAAGGCACCTCATCAGCAAGTACAGGCACATCTAAATTCAGAGTCCTGAAACAAAAGATGCTTTCACTTAATATATGCAACTGTTTGATCATACAAAAGTGTTAGCATGAACATAATAAAATAACTACTAGTACTATAAAGGAAAGCAAGCAATTAAAGTTATCTATAGGGCAGAGGGATTTTCTGCCCATTTTACCCTCGTCGACCAATGCATGGAGTGCTGCTCCAATTGTTGAGGGCAAAGTCCTGAAGGATTGTAGTGATGGAAGGATCGTCATTGTCCTCCTTTTCCCGAATGATAACCATGACATCTGGGCAATCATCGTCTAGGGTGTATCTATTTGTATGTTCATCATGAACAATGACGCGTATGCCTGCCATCATCAAGGCAAGGACATGTTTACGTTTTCGTTCCTTTTCTTCCACCTCGGGATCAGGAATCAGCACCTCTTTTGCTTTGATTGGCACTGGTTTCGGAAATAGCATAGCCACAACATGAGCTTGAACCTTTACTGGAGATTGATGACCCTGCTAATCTTTACCAAGCCCTTGTCCAGGTTGATGACCCAATAACATTATTTATTGAGTGGCCGACAGAACCTCGTCATAAATCTTGGGTACGGGAAGTGGCGCTCCAATAGAATGGTATTGCGTGTTACTCACTTCCAGAGTATGGAAACTGGTCGGTTCAACTTCTGAATTGAAGCTGATAATTGGTAGAGTTCCTTGTTCAGGACATTCTAGCTCAGCATTGACAGTGACTAGACTGTTGTTGATAATGTATTTAAGTTGTTGATGTAAGGTGGAGGGAACAGCTCCAGGCATGTGTATCCATGGCCTCCCCAATAACAGGTTGTATCCTAAGTCTATCTTGAGGATGTGGAAAGATACATTGAATGTATTTGGACCAATCTCAATTAGCAATTCAATCTTTTCAACGTAATCTCGCCGGGATCCATCAAAAGCTCTTATGACCATATGGCTGCTTTGGATCCGCTTGAGATTAATAGTCATCTTTACCAACAGTGGCATAAGGACAGATATTTAGAGATGAGCCTCCATCTATCAAAACTCTAGCTAACATGTACCCGGAAGACAAAATTGCAATATGCAGAGGCTTGCAATGACCGGTCCCTTCGGGAGGTATGTTGTCATCAGTGAAGGATATCACATTTTTATTGAAAATGTGATCAACCAAATGTTGAAATTTTTCCACATCCACTGATTTTGGCAAGTAGGCTTCTTCCAAAACCTTCAGTAAGATCTTCCGATGATCCTTAAAAGAGAAAACCAAGTCCAGTATTAAAATCTGGTGTAGAGCTTCTCGTAAGCTTAAAACCACTTTGGCTTCATTGTGGCCCATGGTGCGGAGGAATTTTTCAATCTTCTCCATGGGCAACTTCCCCTTTGCTTCGCAAGTAGGTTTAATAACCCGTTGAGGAAGATACAGTGGATTTTCCTTCGACACTGTAGCAGTAGTATGAGACATGGATCATTTAGCTTCTCCATAATTCCATGGAACTTTGTGTAAGCTGACAACAGGATATTGTGGTCTGAAAGATAAAGAAATTGGCTCTGGTGCAGCCACTTTCAAAGGATTGTCAGCTCTTTTAAGTTGAATTGGTTGTATGGGAAATACTTTAACAGTCTCATCATCCACTTTGGATATAACTGCCACTGATCCCTTCCATTTGGTAGGACATGCATTCCCACCCTTGAGTTACACAGTGTAATCATCTGCTATTTGCAAGACACCGCTATCAATAAGATTATGAGTGAGATGGTGGAGTGCCCAGCATTCTTCTGTGCTATGACCGCGAGAATTTGAATGATATTGACACACTTCATCAGAATTAAACCGTCCTTAACGGGGATTGATTGGAGGGAGAAGGAAGGTAATTCTTCCTTCGTTGATCAACATATGTAGTATCTCCTCCATAGATTGGCCCAAATAGGTGAATTCCCTCTGATTGGAAAAATCCTAACGGGCTTTAGCGTTTGCTCTCTTCGCAACCTTATCCTCCATAGCTTTGCTTTCTCAAGGTGGTGAGAAAGCATTCATAACAAAATGAAGGAGATAGGCATGCTCCTTCCTGATTAATTGGCGTGTGACTTGATGCTGGTGGGTCACTAGTTCTGCCAATTGCTCAATTTGTTTGCAAAGAGCTTTCATTTTTTGTTCCATGGTAAACTGGAACTTTGTATAATCACATTTGTCAACACCATCTTTGATGGGTTGGGATGATTCGCCATTAGAATTGGAACCTTGTCCAGTGCTCCAACTGATCATGTTGACCTCTTCTTCTTTATGATGAGGAAGAGGGTTGTCTTGCACATGAGGTTGATCTAGTTTGGTGACCATGATCTCACCGTTGTCTATTAGATCTTGAATCTTGTGTTTCAAGGCCAAACAATCTTGAGTATCATGTCCAGGTGCTCCGACATGATAAGCATACTTTCGAGTAGCATTAAAACCCCTCCCATTAGGGTTGGCTGGTGGAAGAAGATGTAATTTTCTTCGAGAAAGCGATCGGAAGAGCAAGAAAATTCTCGAGCGAGTCCCCTAAGGGTGTGAACATTCGAGGTCGCTTTACTTCTCCACTTTTAGGCAATAGAGGGTTTGAAGATTGTGCTGGAAAAGGGGAGTAGTTTCTCCTCTGAATAGGCATGCTTTGATTGCCTTTTTGTCCTTGTAGTATCGAGGAAACATCCTCCTCTTTCTTCTTATGGACCCTCCAAGGGTTGTCTTAATAAGATCCAGACTGGATGTGCTCAGCAATAGCTTTAAGAGCGGCTAGGTCTTGAATTTTACCTGACTTCAATCCCATCTCAGCCATCTCTCCGTGCTTGATCATTTCAGAGAATGGTTTGCCAATACCAGCTAGAATTCTTTCATATAAAGGAGCTTCCTGTACATCTATGAAAGTCGTGACCATTTCGATTACATCATGGAAGGAATAACTTGAGCGAAGAAGGCGCCCCACCTTTAAGCGTACTCTCTAAATGACTCATTAGGGATTGCTTTCTTGACCTTGGTGATTTGATACCGGTCAGGAGCCATCTGAGATTGAAAACCGTATTGAGTGAGGAAGGCGTGAGCCAGCTCTTCCCAGCTATGGATCTTTGAGTTGTCTAATCTGGTATACCATGAACAGGCTTCTCCAGTCAGACTTTTCTGAAACAGCTGCATTCTGAGCTTTTCATTTTTCGAATAAGATCCGAGTTCTCCAATGAACACCTTTAAATATGTATAAGGATCCCCTAATCCGTCATATTTCTCAAAATAAGGGGTCTTGAATTTCTCTAGATAATGAACAGTAGGAAATATGCAAAGGACTGCATATGAAACACTGCCATGTGTTCTAATCCCTTTGAGAACACGAATAGTTTCCTCCATTTGAAGGTCCTGATATCACCGGTGTCTGGATCTCCTTTGAGCTGGGTGTTTTCAGGGCCTTTGTTGGTCGTATCCAATTGATGTTCTGGAATTGTCTTTTCCAGACCTTGAAATCCTCCTTGTGTAGAGGATTCTGTATGTGTAGGTATCTTCGTACCCTGAATGGACTGGTACAATTCTTTCAGTAGAACAACCAAGTCTGTAATTTGTTTACTCAATCCGTCAAATTCTTCTCGTGAAACAAAGACATTAGGTCGGTCGATGAAGACATGAGTGGTCAGAAGTTCGCGGCCTTTTTTTGGATTTTGAGCGGGTAACAAGCCCAATTGCTTCCCTACAAAAGACTTACGTAGTTTAGTCTTAGGGTAATGTAAATGTTATCATAACATGTTCGTTTTAGGAATTTTGTCCTGCAAAACCGGTTGTTAATTGATAACATGCATGCATGCACATATATTCTTCATATTTTCCATTACATATGGATGAACATGGAATAAAATTACAAGTAAATGCTTTTACAAGTAATTGAAAATGGAAATTATGAAGAGACTTTCCTCCGCATTTGGTTTATCAGAGGTTGACCTATCTTAAGGTTACTCTCACAGCTTTTTGGCATGAAGGTTCCCAGATCATCAAAATTTACTTGACATGAAGTTAATCCGGTCTTTCAATTAGAGCGAATCTGGGTGGTGCATTTCCTAAGCCTCACTGGAATTATTCTTCCTGCGAGTCCAGTAATCAAACACCGACAGGATAGCCTCTTGATGGAGGAACCACACAACATACATTCACATACAACGTGTCTCACCGTTTATGCAAAATGATGACATGTGCGAAGCAGTAATATCACAGATAGATATTTAGCAGTGTAGTAAATAAAAATGCATTCGTACACATTCATCAGAAATGTAAATGCAACATTCACACACAAGCATATAACAATTTTGAAAAACTTGTAATAGTGGCTTAAGCCCTATTACTGGAGTCCCCAGCAGAGTCGCCACCTGTCGACGTCGGGATTTTTGAGTGTCCCTTTTCGTTACTTGTTCTTTGGTGTTCTCATGTTAATGTGAGATTTGTTTGAAAAAATAAGTGAAATAGGTCCGACATGTTTAATATGGACGATTTGACTTTAAGAGTCGCCAATTGGTGTAATTAACTGGTTGCACCAACGCAACCGAAAAGGTTTGCACATTGACCCAGTGTTTTGACACTGCTAGACGGGTCTATGAAACCGAGATTCATTTTAGGTCCAGGGGCTTGATTATGCGGAGGGAAGGTGTTAGGGACCCCCCGACATCCGTGTTACTACTACTGCGACCGCCACTTTTCAAAGAAATCTGTATATGAATGTGTGCGTGTGTGTGTGGATCAATGTGCAATTATTTGGAAGTAGTGTTGTACCTGCTCGCACCTATATACATAGGGTTTGAATTTATAGAAAAATTCAGTTTTAAACAAGATATAGCAATGACGTTTTGTAAAAGAGGTTTTTCAAACCATGTGCTCAATAGTAATTGAGGCCTTTGATACTTCCATTTTATTATTAAATGTTCGACTTGTTTACTTTTATTTTCGAGATGCGAAGCATTCTCGAGAAAATAATATACAACAGTGTCGAACTCTTCATGGGCATGACAGCCATACAAGGAAATTCGAGACAATCAGTAAAATAATGTACAAAATCACTTACACTAAAAATGTCCATCATGGGAATCAAATCTAGATTCATGAGATCAATCTGTGATCACATGATTCCTAGGCTCACATGATACTACAATTTGTTTGGAAAGCAGTAAGTAGTTACATATATATAAGCTGTAAATATATATATACAGACATGATTAACCACCACGAAGCAACTCTATGGGGATCGGAAATGTAAATATATAAAAGCGGTAAATATATATATATATATATATATATATATATATATATATATATATATATATATATATATATATATGGACATGAACAACCACCACAAGTAAACTCAATTGGGACGAAATGTAAATAAAGTCAGAAAGCGATCAATCATGACGAAGTAAACTCCAGGCGGACGAAATGTAAATAAAGCGGTAAAAAATGATCAATCGCCACGAAAGTAAACTCCAGTCGGTATGTAAATGTAAATAAAATCAGAAAAGACCACGAAGTAAAATCCGGGCCTGACAGAAATATAAATATATATATATATAAGCAGTAAACGCACTGGATGTGAATCTAAGCTCATCGAATATGTCCGGCAACAATTATATATATATATATAAGCGAGTAAATACACCGGATATAAAATCCAGGCTCATCGGATATGTTTGACAACAATTATATATATAAGTATATATATATACATAAAAGCGAGTAAATGCACCGGATGTAAAATCCAAAGCTCATCGAGATATGTCTCGAAAACAATTATATATATATATATATATATATATATATATAAGTATATATATATATAAGCAATAAACGCTCTAGACCGAAGTCTAGGCTCAATTGAGGCATAACTCAATAATATTAGTCCATATATGAAATATATACATATATAAGTATATATATACAGACAGAAATGAAAACCACGGACCGAAGTCCGGGCAAACGCACACAACAGAACTCTCAATGTGTATAACAATATCTGCTAATATGAGAAAAAGGCTTTATAAAATGTGAGAAGGCTTACAGTGGACTGCCAATGTAGACTTTTATGACTTTAAATGGATAAACACTCAGCTCCTTCCGGATAAAAGATAGCTATATGTGAGCTAACAAGTGTTTAAAGATGAGGAAACACTCAAAAGATGTGTATACATAGTAAAATGGACATGGCTTCCTCGCCTTTTCCTCCCCCTCTCTTCTTCAAATGGCTGACCCCAAGGCTCATATTTATAGACTGATGGCCACAGGTACACTTGCGGCAGCCGCGGTTGTACCCGTGGCTGGTCGTGGTGCATCTAAGCCTCGCGGGTCCTGTCATCTCGAAGTACGTGCACTCATGCACTATAATGTCTTCTTGAACTTGCAGAACTTCGATCTGAGCATCCGAACGAGGTATATCTGACCTTCTTCGGGCCGCTTCTGTCGAGAGTTACGCAATGACATGGATTAGAGGTTGTACGAAGTCAGGAAGAGGGGTCTATGCCCATGGTCTTCAAGCTTCAAATTCTATCCAAAGTACTGCCATGCATAATAGTCACTCAGGATTGTTACTCCTCGGTTCTTGTGGGACATTGTTGGATGTATATATGTATGAAGTGTTAAGACGACACGCAGGTGTTGAAGAGACAAGATGACGTTTGACTCTTCACGCGGGGTTATCGCCGGTTTGAGTTGAAAGTAGACATTTCTCAGGGTTACATCTGAGATCGGACTATTTCTTGGTATGCCGTGATATCATCTTGTGAGAGAAAATGTTGAGGCGGTAAGATGACGTTTTGACTCCTCACCGGGGTTATCGCCGGTTTGAGCTGAAAGTAGATGTTGATCAGGGTTACATCTGAGATTGGACTACTAAAAATGTTTGAATGTCGCAAGGTCATCTGTGGGAGAACCTGTCTACCCGGTGTTAGCTCCGGGTCTGAGGTATGAGTGCCTCGGCAGGGGGTCTGAGCTTGAAGTTGATCGCATGTATTTGAAACAAGCATTTCCAGAGTTATCGCCAAAACTGCAATGGTATCTCTTAGGGCTATCAACATGGAAGGAGTTGCTACTCCCAGTGTTGTTTCTGGGACTGGAACTGAGCATCGCGTTGTTATCGCCAAGATAGAACTATCATCTCCGGTGTTGTTGCTGGTCTTTTGATCTGCGTACCTCGGGGTTATCTTTGAGATTAGAAATGACATTCCCGGTGTGTGTTCCGGGTTTGAGATGAAATTCCCGATTTGTGTTCCGGGTTGGAACTGAACTTCTGGTAGTATTTGGAATGGTTGTAAGTTGTCTTCCAGGGTTATCTCCGAAAGGTGAATTTTCCCTCCTGCAATGTTAGTAACAGGCGTGCAGAAAAATTTTGAGTGTCTACAATATGCTCCCACTTCCATTACGGTATTTCCAATGGTTGAAGTAATCTGCTTGGTCTCTGATGCTCGGCCTTGACTTTTTGACACGTTAGGCATTTCGCGACACATTCTGCAACATCTCTTTTCATATTCGGCCACCAATAAAGTCATCATAAATCCTGATACATCTTCGTACTTCCCAGATGAATTGAATATCTTGAGTTATGAGCTTCGGTCAAGATTTTGTCTTTAAGTATCCGGTACTACCGGAACCCAAATTCTTTCCTCGAACCTTAGTAGTCCTTCGAGATAAATCTTGTATTTCACTTTGTTGGGAAATTGCATATTTAAATTTGATGTTGAAAGTAAATATTCATGCTTATATGTAAAGTCCATCAAGGAATGCATGTTCAAGGACTTAGTTGTAGATCAAACTTGTTAGGTTGATCTGAGCTTTAATGTTTGTCTTTCTGTAAATGAATGTTTAGAAGAAAAGATCAAATCTGTTAGTTGATCTATCTCTTGAGATGCAATAGATAGGCTTCAACAGAATTATAGTCTGTCAAGCTAGTCAAGAGATTGCAGAAGCCAAGGCAAAATCATATAGCATCAAGAATCACAGTCTGTCTATTTTGGAGGGCCTCTCCCAAAATCGTAGAGTGGTCCAAACGCCTGCCAAGCCAACTCAAAAATCGAAGTGTGATCTCGGAAGCATAGAGTCTGCAAGTCAAGAAAGAAAATATCGTAGTCTACTAGTGTTTAAGAGAAATTGTAGTGTTCTCTTTTGTCAGTACCGGATCAAGCACCAATGTGGAAAGACACCACGATCATAATCATAGTGTATCATCTGTCTATATCAGAAGCATCGAGCCTTGTCCATTCGTTTAAGAATAAATCACAACAAGTATGGAAAGGATTATAAACGTTGAAATCCTTGGGAATCCCAATGACCCAACACTTATCTTTAGTATATAACAAAGAAACGTATTTAAGAAGCTAAGGAAAGTACTACAGGTCAGCTGAAAACACCTTTACAGATCAGCTGAAAACACCTTTTCAGGTGTTAGGTGAGACAGCAGTCTGCTGTGTCAGTGGGGCCAGACGGCTAAACAGAAGATTTGCATAAAGTCTCCATCAGTGCTCAGAAATGTCAAATACAATTAAAGCTTCAACAGATGTCTTCAAACGGATACATTTCAAAGGCACCTTATACACAAATCAGATAAAGATGCAAAGATTAAGTATGTATAGAACAAAAAGCTAAAGAACACTCAACGCTCAACTCTATGATTTGTAAAGAAAGCTTGCCTAGCTACTCCGTTCTTTTGAACAAAAGCGTAACGGCAACTGAGAAGCACCATTCAAGAACTCAACTATCATCAAGTGGAGTAAGAAGTTCCAAGTCTGTTGGACTTAACGAGTTCTAAGTGAACTAAGAAGTTCCAAGTCTGCTAGACTTGAAGAGTTTTAAGTGAACTAAGAAGTTCCAAGACTGCAGTTCTTGAAGGAATCTCAGTGATTCGAAGATTGTAAAAACATCCTTAGTGGATTTCCTACTCAAGGAGTAGAAGAGTGGACTAGGAGCCTTGAGTGCTCTGAACCACTTAAAAACACCGTGTCTCTTATATTCTTGGCATAACTGCCATATCTGTAATAACTGCTTATCTCCTATTAACTCCTTTTATCTTAAAGGGAAACAAACAAATCTCAAATTCTCCTGTGATTAAATCATTAACAGATCTGACAAGTATTTTTGTAAAAGAAATATTAAAATATCTATTCAACCCCCCCCTCCCCCTTTTAGATAACTATTGTGCCTCTGGGAACTAACAATTGGTATCAGAGTAGGTTCTTTTAATCAGCCTACAAAGCTTGAGTAGATCCAATGGCACAGCTGATAAGGGAATCAAAGACTGGAGGAGGCAGCAAGCCACCAATGTGCAACAAAGATAAATTGGCCAACTGGAAAGTTCGTATACAAGCCTACATGGATTCAATAGATGAAGATCTATTTGAAACGGTTTTGAATGGGCCCTACGTTCCAACAAAGCTTGCACCAACTCTAGATGATCCGAACAAAGGTTTAACCAAGGTCAAAGTAGAATGGACTGACAACGAAAAGAAAGTTGTCCAACTCGACAAAAAGGCCAAGAACATTTTGTTCCAATCTTTAGAAGATGATCTATTTGAAACTATGGTCAACAACAATCTTCTGACTCAACAATACGAAATGTTTGCCCATGTTCTAGGTGAAAATGTCACTTCCACTTATGAAAGATTTAATGTTCTTCTCAACTCTCTTCGAGCTTTTGGAAAGTTCTATCCAAATAATAATCTGATCATAAAATTCATGAGAACCTTACCTAGCAAGTGTGGGATGCCAAAACCACTGCCATTAGAGAATCAAAGAATCTCCATAAAATGACTGTTAAACAATTATATGGCAACCTTCTCACCTGTGAACTAGAACTGACTCAACGAGCAAAGACACTATCTGAAGGAAGGAGAAGGACAAGGGAATTGCACTCAAAGAAACAGACAACATCTCCAAAGCTAACACTGAAAATAACTCAGACTCTAAGGAAGATGATGGTGAGGATATTGCAATGTTGGTAAGAAGACTCAAGAGGTTCATGCGTAAAGGCTGAAGCAGCAGACCTAAGAGATTCAAGAACAACAGCCAGGAGCAGATAAATGACTTATGTTACAACTGCAAGAAGCCTGGCCATTTTATTGCAAACTGTAACAAACCTCGAGAAGAACTAAAGAGGAAATCAAATTCAAAGAAAGAATTCAAAGGAAACAGGAGGCTCCAGAAGAAAGACAAAGGTCTTGTGGCCGGAGGATCATGGAGTGACTTAGACAATGACACAACTCCTGAGTCTGGAGATGATGAAGATCCTCAAGTAGCAAATCTATGTCTAATGGCCAAACATGCAAAGGATAAGAAAAGTCCTAACAATCATGAAGTAAGTATAGATGAGGTATTTGACTTTAACTCTCCCGATGTAGATATTGATGATTTAAGAACTGCACTACATGAAATAACATCTGATCTGCATTAATACATGAAGTGGTTCAGAGTTCTGTCTAAAGATTATTCTCTTCTTCAAAAAGAGAAAGAGAAAGTTCAGGAAGAACTGGAAACAACTCTTCTAAGCACTAACTCTCTCTCCAAATTTGAAGTTAAGAATAAACTCTTAAAACAGACAAATGAATTTAATACACAAAGAGAGTCAAATCTAACCTCCAAAATTGAGGAACTAGAAAAGATAATCTCAATGTGGAATAGATCCTCTTCATCCATGGACTCCCTAATCTCCAGATAGAGAAGTGCATCTGAATAAAAATAGGTTTATGTTTTGGGGAATCCACCTCAGAACCATATGTGGAAAAGATAAAGGAAACTAACTCTAGTGATGTTTCAAATTTTAATAGAAGTATTACATTTATGAAATCCTCACAGAAGGAAGAACCAGTCCATCCCTGCTCTTCTGATCTAATCCATGTTCCAAGACATAACAGATCCCATGATGGCCTTGGATTTAGAAAAGAGAAGAGTAACTTAGTCACTACTCTCCAACCTCGAAGGGTCGTAGAGTCGAGTAAAATAAACTCCACGAACCAATTGGGTATGAATAGTAGAGTTAAGTTTCACTCTTCACAAATCATGAATCACAAGGATACATGGAAAAAGAAGAACCCATGCAAGTATGGGTACCAAAATGATAGTTTAATCTTGCCACGGGAACAGAGCTCCACAATCACAACTTGGTATCTAGACAGTAGATGCTCAAGGCACATGACCGGGAATAAATCCCTCCTCTCTAACTTCATAGAGAAGGAGGGTTCAATAGTCATATTTGGAGACAATGGCTCTGGCAAGACAAGAGGATATGGCTCAGCTGGGAATGGTGTAGTGTCCTTCAGTAAATTAGCCTTTGTGGAAGGACTAAAACACAATCTTCTGAGCATAAGCTAACTCTGCGACAAGGGTCATCAAGTCATCTTCCTCAACAATCAATGTCAAGTCATAGATCTAAAGACCTCCTCTATAAAGCTGAACGGAATAAGAGAAGGGAACGTCTACACTCTTAATCTTGGTCAACTGAGTTCTGATGATATAATATACTTGTTGGCTAAAGCTTTTGAATAAATGATCTGGCTATGACATAGAAGAGTGTCTCATCTCAACTTCAAAAGCATCTCAAGGATCTAGTAGCAGGTTTACCCAAGCTCAGCTTTGTCAAAGAAAGGCCATGCAATGCCTGTCATCTTGGAAAACAGACTAGAAGCTCATTCAAAAGCAAAATTGTCAACTCAATTGATAAGCCTCTACAGTTACTTCACATGGATCTATTTGGGCCAATTCTAACAACAAGCCTTGGAGGGAAGAGATACTCATTGGTCGTAGTGGATGATTATACCATATTTACATGAGTGTTCTTTCTAAACTCAAAATATAAAAGAAGCGCCCAACACATCAAGATGTTCAGGCTGGTAATGAACGAGAAAGGGGAGAAAATCAAGGCTATAAGGATTGATCATGGTAGAGAATTCGACTTCTCTAAGATGGTCCGATTCTGTCATTTACAATGGCATCACCATAACTTCACGACTCTACTTAACTCCACAAAGAAACTGAGTAGTTGAGAGAAAGGGTAGAACATTGATTGAGGCTGGAAGAACTCTTCTAGCAGCAGCCCATCTGCCTGAATACTTATGGGCAGAAGCTGTCAACACTACATGCTACACTCAGAACAGATCTCTTGTACACTATACATTAAAGAAGACTCCCTGCGAGTTGTGGAGAGGAAGAAAGCCAAGTGTTAGCTACTTTTATGTATTCGGTTGTGCATGTTATATTCTCAATAATGGAAAGCAGAATCTAACTAAATTTGAACCAAAGTCAGACGAAGGAATCTTTCTCGGATATGCCACAGACAGTAAGGCTTATAGAGTGTTCAACAAAAAGATGCTAAGTGTTGAAGTCTCGATTCACATCATTTTTTATGAAACAGACTTGGACAAAACTATGTCTCAAGATACTACGGACAACAACTCAGACACTATGAACGATAACTCAAACACTACGAACAAGGCAGTCGAGCTCAACACCACGATCGTAGTCCCAGAAAATGAAATCGTCGAGCCTGAAGAGGAGATCATAGAAAGAACTACTCCAGACAATGAACCTCCTCATCAAGAAGTAGAGGTTGATCTTGAAGAATTCAGACAAGAAGGAATCAGGTAAGATGTTCCAACAGGAAACCGATGGACAAGAGACCACACTCAAGACCTAATCATTGGAGATCCAAATGCAAGAGTCAAAACAAGATCTACCACCCAGAATGAGTGTTTTTATCTAAGCTTTCTGACGTAAATGGAACCCAAGAAGATAGAAAATGCCATGGAAGACTTAAGTTGGATAGAAGGCATGCAAGAGGAACTAAATTAGTTTGAGAGAAGCAGTGTATGGAGATTAGTTCCAAGACCAAGAAACCACCCAGTCATTGGCACCAAGTGGGTCTTCAGAAACAAGATGGATGAATATGGGGTAATAACAAGGAACAAGATAAGACTAGTAGCCAAATGTTACTCTCAAGAAGAAGGCATCGACTACGACGAGACCTTCGCACCTGTTGCCAGATTAGAAGCCATCAGGATATTCCTTGCCTTTACTGCACACATGAAGTTCAAAGTCTTTCAAATGGATATCAAAAGCGTATTTCTGAATGGTGAACTTGAAGAAGAAGTATATGTGGAGCAACCTCTAGGTTTCATTAATCCAACTCTCTCTAATTATTTCTATAGATTAGACAAAGCCTTATATGGACTTAAACAAGCACCTAGAGCATGGTATGAAACTTTAATTAACTTTCTTCTTAAAAATAGTTTCACTAGAGGTAGAGTAGATACCACATTATTCCTTAGAAAGCACTAAAAGAAAATCCTATTAGTTCAAATATGTTGTTGACATTATCTATGGCTCTACTGATGAAAAATTGTGCAAGAGATTTACCAAGCTTATGAAGAGCAAGTTCAAAATTAGTATGATGGGTGAGCTGAATTTCTTCCTTAGATTACAAGTAAAGCAGACTGATGAAGGTATCTTCATAAACCAAGCCAAGTACATTAAAGGCTTACTAAAAAAATATGGCATGGTATCAACCTCTCCCATGAAAACACAAATTGCTCTAGCAACCAAGCTTGATAAAGATAAGAAAGGTAAAAGTATTGTCATAACTCAATACAGAGGTATGATAGGCTCTCTTCTATATCTAACTTCCAATAGACCAGACATAATGTTTACAACATTCATATGTGCTAGATTTTAGGCTAATCCTAAGGAATCACACTTAACTTTTGTAAAAAGAATTTTCAGGTATCTCAAAGGCACACCTCACTTGGGACTTTGGTATCCCAAGGAGTCCTCCTTTGGACTAACATGATATACAGATGTTGACTTTGCAGTCTACAAGATCGATAAAAAAAGTACCAGTGGCACGTGTCAGTTGCTAGAAAATAGACTTGTGTCCTGGTTTAGCAAGAAGCAAAACTCAAGATTCACATCCACAAAGGGTTTAATACATTATTCTTTGGCAAATTCTTTGTGCTTTCAAATCTTATGGTCGAAAAAATCACCAGCAGTACTATGGGTTAGCTTTCAATCTATACTTGTTCATTGTGATAACACGAGTGTCATAGCAATAACGCATAATCCTGTCATGCATTCCAGGACTAAGCATATAGAAATAAGATATCATTTTATTAGGGACCATATTCAAAATGGAACTATATATTTACAATACATCCCTACTGAAAATCAACTTGTTGATGTCTTTACAAAGCCTCTGGATGAATCTGGATTTAATAAATTTATAAGTGAGTTAGGCATGCTAAATCTGCAACCATAAACTATATGCTCTAGTTTATGCTAACCCTGCATATAAGAAGGCTATGTTTAAAATCGTAAAGATAACTAAAAAAGGAACCACGATCGTAGAGCTACTTCGACATGACAAAGAAGCATCCTGTGATGACATCATTTCTATCTAATCCAAGCAACCTCTCTGATAAGCGCCTCAGGGATAAACCTAACCCTTAGTTCAGTCTAAGAGGTTGGCCCTTCCAAAGCTACCTTAACCCAGAAGGAATGCTAAGTCAGAGTTCATCACAAGGACCAGGAAAGACAATGATCGTAGAGAACAGTCAGAAACGAAATCTACAATCGTAGTACAGCCTCGACGATCATAGTCCTCCCAAAGGATACACTAGCTCAGGGGGAGATAAGGGCATATCAATATTTTCATAATCATTTAAAATCGTAGAGCCCGGCAGAACTCGACACGTGCCCCACTACGAAGATCGAGTGGAGGGAAGTTACAAGTACAGGATGAAAAGGTTTTTGAAAATTCATCTTAGAATTTCAAAGAGCTCATTTCTTTCTCTATCTCTCTACCAGCAGAAACCCTAGCTCTCAGAATGAACGCTCAATCAACCTTAGTTCAAGAAAACCAATGGTTGTTTCTAATGTTATCTCTGGTTACCAACTCTGTTTCGATGAGTTCAAGATGGTTGACCCTCAATTTCATAAGATTCTGTCTCTTCTGAAGAAAGTTGGTCTTGAACAAGCTCTGAGCACCAGCACATAGATATACTCAAAGCTGGTGAAAGAATTCTACAACAATTGAGTCTTTGAGAATGACATCATCACCACAAGGGTTAAAGGGGTACAAATTAAACTAAAAGCTGAAGATATAAACCTAGCCCTAGGTTTCAAATCAAAGGGACTTGTATCTATGGAGGTCATTAAATTTCATGAAGGTCTGAAGAAGATGCATCACAAAAAGTTTCAAAACGTCAAGGGATACAAGAAGAGTTTCCCCAGAAGTATGAGTTCCTGGCTGACATTGTTGGGAAGTGCTTATGCTGTAAAATCTCTGGCCACGACTCTGTGAATGAAGTTCAATTAAAGCTTATGACTGCAATCTACTCCAGGATTCAACTCACCTATGGAGCCCTACTTATTGATTGGATTGGGAAGTGGATAATTATTTTAAAGAAATCAAAGAGCTCTGGAAAGATGCTCTGTGGGTGATTTATAAGCATGATTCTGCAATCAGCTCTGGGTGACAAAATTGGGGACAATGAAGGAGAATCTATCAATCCCAACAAAAAAAATGACCCCAGCTGTTTCAAAACTAGAAAAGAAATCCTGAAGAAAATGTCAGAATGATGTCTGAATCCAGTGGAAGGACTGCTGAAGCAAAGGACTCTGGACTACCAGGAAACATGTTAGTTGTAAAGGAAATTGATGAAGAAGACGAAATTAATAAAGAAGAACCCATCGCTTTGATCAGAAAAAGCAAGGGTAAGAGGAAAATGAAGGCACAAACTATAGAAGAGCCTCAAGGCTCAACTACTGATGCACCCCAAGATAGTTCAGGCACTGAGACTCAGAAGGAAATGAAGAGGAAAGGGAAGCAGTCTGAGGAAGAAGAAGACAGAGCTACCATCTCTCAGCAGCTGAAGAAGGGAAAACGCAGCCACAAAACAAAGAAGTCTTCGCTCTCTTCGATCGTAGAGTCACTACCGATCGTCGAGTCCAGACTTGACATCACTCCATAAGAGGATGGTGCAAAAGTGTCAATCGTCAGATCTGCAGATGATGAAAACACCAAGGCTGAAACTCATCCCAGAAAGGCAAAGAAAAAGCTCATCAAGACATATGTACTCAAAAATGTAAAAGCCTTGAAGAAAGAAGAAAAGAAAACAGCTGTAGAAAAAGAGCTTCCTGAAGTTGCTACACTGAAGAATGTTCCAGCTGAGGGGGAGCTGCCTGAAGTTCAAATAAATGATCAGATTGAGGGGGAGCCTTGCGAAGTCCATGTGTCAGAAAAGGCTATAGCTGAGGAGGAGCTGCAAAGAGATTATCATGAACCTCCATTAGTTCCTCAAGAGACCTTAGTTTTTGAAACTGTAGAAATGGAGAGGGTTGAAGCTATGGAGGTGAAAAGGGCAGAAGAACAGAGAAGAGAAGTGGAGATGATTGATGTGGTGGAAATTTCAAATGAAGAAAATGAAAACCGAGAAGAAGAGGAGGATGATAAAGTTGAGATTATTGCAGTAGGATATGATGGATATAGGAGAGCTAACTACAATCAGTTATTCTCCTAGTTGCCAATTATGTTCTATCACAGAGCCCAAATTCTCAACTCGTGGGATCACATGTTCTGGACCTTCAAAGCTTATCCAGCAATCTCAGTGCTAGCTCATGGATTCCCAGGCAACCTCACTTTTGCTCAAAAGATGATCACTAACTGTCCCTCTTCAGAAAATGGGCATGAGGTAAAATCTATTCCCATCTCTTTTTGGGTTAGTCACTGTCCTCCATCCACTTTCAACCAATTCTATGAATTTCCAAGATAGTTGGAAGTGATACTTTATCCACTAAACCAATTTCCAGTTATAGAGTCCCAACATTTTGTAACTAATGAACCAAATATGCCTAATTTTATATTCATCTAGTCTCCTACCATCTTTCACTCTACGAATATTGATTCTACTCCAATCGTAGAGTCACCCATTCAACAAGCACCAATATCACCTCCTCCTGAAACTCAACCTCACACACCTGCCCCTTTTTAAGATATCCCTCATCATTAACCAATAATTATCTTGATCTCGTTCTCTACGATCTTCAAGATCAAAATACTAGAGCCTCTCCTCCAAATACTCAGCAACTTCTTGAGATTATCTTAGATCTTCCTACCAAAACGGAGTTGTCTAACGCATCCCAGAAGGTGACCAAGGATATTCAAGAAGATCCTGAAATTAACCTTGAGCTCATTCATATGAGGCTGACCCATTTGATCTATGCTGCTAATACCCTCCCCAGCAATCTAAGTATTGAGCTTACAATGAAGCTCAGGGAGATCATCAAGGAAATGATCCAAAGTATCAATGAAAGGGATCAAATTCATTTTCAGGTTGCCAAGAAGCACAAGGAAGTATTTCTCCATTTGTAGAAGACTCAGGAATCTTAAAATAAACTTATGATGAAAAGTCTCTCAAGTCTATGAACCTCAATGAAAGAATTCCAAGAATTCCCAATGGGTCTAATGCAACAAATAGATATTGTCTTGGCAATTCTACAAAAGAACACTTCTCGAACTGATTCTATGGTTCAAGAAAATCGTGAAGACATTGCTCAATCCAGGAATCAGCTCCACGAGCTCGTTTAAGGCATGAATCGTCTATCTGAAGACATTCGAACCCTTGATGTTAACATAAAGGGGGAGAATAAAGGGGAAGGAGAGAAAGTCAAAGACAGAGGCAAACTCATTACTCAATATTCAAGATAGCCTCGCCATCAGACTCCATGATTCGAACAGCAACAGCGCCAACCAATTCTAATGGCACAACAACTAACGAGTCGAGGGCCATCTCCTAGCTCACAAAGAGTAACCACTACTGGCTTAAGCATGCAAGCTAGAGATCCTGCATTCGTGAATAGACACGATCATGGAGAAAGACTGAGTCAAAGAGAGCTAAAAGATATTGCATGGAGAAACGAAGCCAGCAGGAGAAGGAGAGCTGCAGAGCATGCAAATCCTCCAAGAAGCAAAAGGCAAAAGAAATAGAGATAAGTTAGAATTTATTTCTTATTGATGTGACTAAGAATTATTGTAATATCTATCCTTACAAATATCAATAAATTCATGCTTATTCTCTAGAGATTTCAGCTACTTACTAAAACACTAGGTCATATTTACTTTCTAGCAACTGCATCTAGAAATTGATGATCATGATACAAATTTCCTTGGTTATGTCAACATAAAATAGGGGGAGATTGTTGGGTAATTTCATATTTAAATTTGATGTTGAAAGTAAACATTCAAGCTTATATGTAAAGTCCTTTAAGGAATACATGTTCAAGGACTTAGTGATAGATCAAACTTGTTAGGTTGATTTGAGCTTTAATGTTTATCATTCTGTAAATGAAAATATAGAAGAAAAGATCAAATCTATTTGGGTGATCTATCTCTTGAGATGTAATAGATAGGCTTCAACAGAATTGTAGTCTATCGAGCTAGTCAAGAGATTGCACAAGCCAAGGCAGAATCGTAGTGCATCGAGAATCGCAGTCTTTCTATTTTGGAGGGCCTCTCTGAGAATCGTAGACTGGTCCAAATGCCTGCCGAGCCAACTCAAAAATCATAGTGTGCTCTCAGAAGTATAGAGTTTGCAAGTTAAGCAAGCAAAGATCATAGTCTACCAGTGCTTAAGAGAAATTGTAGTGTTCTCTTTTGTGAGTACAGGATCAAGCACTAATGTGGCAAGACACCACGATCATGATCGTAGTGTATCAACTATCTATATCAGAAGCATCGAGCCCTATCCATTTGTTTAACAATAAATCACGACAAATATGGAATGGGTTATAAATGTTGAAATCCTCGAGAATATCAATGACCCAACACTCATCCTTAGTATATAACAAAGAAACGTATTGAAGAAGTTAAGAAAAGTACTATAAGTCAGCTAAAAACACCTTTTCAGGTGTTAGGTGAGACAACAGTCTGTTGTGTCAATGGGGCCAGACGGCTAAATAGAAGATTTGTAGAAAGTCTCCATTAGTGCTCAGAAACGTCAAATACAATTAATGCTTCAACGGATGCCTTCAAACAAATACATTTCAAAGGCACGGTATATACAAATCAGATGAAGATGCAAAGATTAATCAAGTATAGAACAAAAAGTTGAAGAACACTCAACGCTCAACTCTACGATCTGTAAAGAAAGCTTGCTCGGCTACTTAGTTCTTTCGAACATAAGCGTAACGGCAACTGAGAAGCACCATTCAAGAACTCAACTATCATTAAGTGAAGTAAGAAGTTCCAAGTTTGTTGGACTTGAAGAGTTCAAAGTGAACTAAGAAGTTCCAAGTCTGTTGGACTTGAAGAGTTCTAAGTGAACTAAGAAGTTCCAAGTCTGCTGGACTTGAAGAGTTCTAAGTCAACTAAGAAGTTCCAATAAGGCAGGTCTTGAAGGAATCTCAGTGATTCGAAGATTGTAAAAACATCCTTAGTGGATTTCCTACTCAAGGAGTAGAAGAATGGACTAGGAGCCTTGAGTGCTCTAAACCACTTAAAAATATTGTGTCTCAAGTATTTTTGAAAAAGAAATTTTAAAATATCTATTCAACCCCCCTTCTAGATAACTATTGTGCCTCTAGAAACTAACACACTTCACTACCCTCAACCACTCTTTCTTTGATCTTTCCACATTATTCATCTTGTAGTTGAGCAGTCTTTACTTTGTCCACTAAAGTTGGACTAGCTTCTATCTGGAATAATATTTCATCAGATTCTTTCGAAAGTTTGATTTCTAGCTCTAGTCTTGCCATTGCAGTGATAAGTTCCTCCTGAGCCGTTAATAACATCAATTTCACACAACCTTTTCTACTCAAGGGATCAGCAACAACATTTTCTTTACCCGGATGATAAAAGATCTCACAATCATAATCTTTTATCAACTCTAACCATCGCCTTTGACGCATGTTCAGATCTTTCTGTGTAAAAATATATTTTAGACTTTCATGGTCCGTATATATCTCACATTTCTCTCCATAGAAATAATGTCTCCATATCTTTAAAGCAAATACTACTGCAGCCAAATCTAAATCATGAGTCGGGTATCCTTTCTCATAATGCTTCAGTTGTCGTGATGCAAACACAATGGCTTTGTTGTTTTGTATAAGCACACAGCCAAGTCCTTTATGTGATGTATCACTATACACGACAAAGTTTATTGTAATATCTGGTAATGATAACACAGGTGCCACACTTAACTTCTTTTTCAAGTCTCGGAAACTCTCTTTGCACTTCTCCGTCCAGACAAATTTTATAGCTATCCTTGTCAAATTTGTCAACGGAGTGGTAATCTTGGAGAAATCTTGAATAAACTGTCTGTAATAGCCTGTCAGTCCCAAGAAACTCCTCACTTCAGATGGTGTTCTCAGTTGTTCCCAATTTATCACAGCTTCCACTTTTGATGGATCTATTAAAATCCCATCTTTATCAATTATATGCCCCAGAAATTGTACATATTCTAGCCAAAATTCACATTTAGAGAACTTCGCATACAACTTTTCCTTTCTTAGCATCTCCAACGTCAAACGTAAATGTTCCACGTGTTCCTCTTCAGATATGGAGTACACCAGAATATCGTCAATGAATACCACCATAAACTTATCTAAGAATGGTTTAAACACCCTATTCATCAAATCCATGAATGCTACAGGGGCATTAGTTAAACCAAAAGACATTACCAGAAACTCTTAGTGTTCATACCGACTTCTGAATGTCGTCTTAGGTACATCCTCCTTCCTTACCTTTAATTGATGATACCCACTTCTCAAATCTATCTTCGAGAAGTACTTAGCTCTCTTCAACTGATCAAATAAGTCATCTATTCTTGGCAAGATATATTTATTCTTAATAGTGACTTTGTTTAATTCCCTATAATCAATACAAAAGCGCATTGAACCATCCTTCTTTTTCACGAATAACACTGGTGCTCCCCACGGTGATACACTCGACTGAATGTATTTCTTGTCTAGCAGTTCCTATAGTTGCACAATCAGTTCCTTCATCTCTTCCAGAGCCATTCTGTACGGGGCCTTCTGAAAGTAGTATGCACACAAGCCAATCATGTTTGATGAGAAAGCTTATACTTTGTAACAATCTTATTCATTTATTAATAAAAATTATTAATTTATTAAAGACTTTTAATTATCTACATGATGATGCCTTATAATATGTGATAAACTCATAATTTTAAGCAATGCTTTTAAATAATGATGATGATCATTCTAATGAGATCTAAATTCTTAGAAAGCTTAAAACTAAAATAGTTCCCAATCGTTGGATTACTAAATTGGGGATTAGTGAATTTGGATAGATTGGTACATACGTTGCTTGCTCATTGGATGAGGATGATTGATCTCATGATCATTTGTGTGGAGACACTAAAGCAATTATGTAGTTGTTATTGGAGAATAAATACACTGAACATGGCTCGCTAAGGAATACCTAATGGAGTTTTACTTGCCTGTAAATAGGAATTTCAGTAGTGATAGTAGTATAAGTTATCCTTGGACTTGAGATCATCATAGTATCTTGTGTATGATGAGTTATACTTTGACTTATTCCTTAAGACCCTTAGGGTATATCAAAGGGTATGTTTGGGTATAATAAGTTATACATGGAGATAATGTATGATCAATAAAGAATCTACCGCTTCTAGTAAAAGAAGAGAAATGTCCTATGTGATTCTATAAATGACAACTCAGTAGTCCTTGGCCAAGGCAGAATGAAATTAAAAAAGAGTTTCTAATTTACATTATTTGAAGTTGTGCATTTAAGAGTCGAAATACATATAATTAAATAAAATAAGACTTGACAATAATTTCATGTCTTATATTTAATTGGGACATTGTATGGTGGAAGGATTGAATTGTACAAAGAACTATTTACTCAAAGGTTTTTTATGATTAATGTTGAAATCTATATTATCTCGAAAAGTCGTTGATCGCTAGGGAGGTTTATCCCTATTGTAGAATAAATATTATTTATTTAAATAAATTAATAGTTTAATTTATTTATTTAAATAAGATTAGAATTATTCTAATTGATTTATTTACAACCATATGGAGAACTTAAAGGGTCACACCATAAAAGGAAGAATAATTATTTAAGAAGTTAATGGTATAATCGTAATAATAAGTTAAATATATTTAATTTAATCTACGGTGATAGAATAAATTAAATAGCTTAATATTTATTATTTAATATTTTGGAAATATTAAATATAAATTAATAAGAGGAGTCTTATTATTATTACTACTATTATTATTATTTAATTCCTAAAAGAGTTTGGGAATTAATTAATAAAAGTACTCTCATATATTCTAAAAAGATTAGGAGGCTAATTAATTAAAAGAGTTTAATTAAATATTCCTAATAAGATTGGGAGCCTAATTACTTAAAGGATTTTAATTAATTAAAATAAAACCAAATTCCTTAATTGTTAAGGAGGGGTGCCTACATCTATAAATAAGAGAAGTCTTATTGTGGGTGGTGTGGTTGACACTCTTCACAAAATACGTGAAGATGTAATTCCAATAGTTGGAAGAGTACATCATTTTTTATGAGAGACAGAAAAACTAGGGTTTAGCCAACCACCCTTCTTCTTGAATATTTCTTCTTCTTTGGTGAATCACCTTTAGAGGCCAAATACTTAGGTGGCTAATATTGATCAAAAGAGGGAACCAAACCCGGTGGATTCAAGTTGAACGCGAAAGGATTTAGAGGTGAACTTGTACCTGAGGAAGCTCGATTCTTCAAGGGTATAATTCTTGTTCTTTATATTTTCGTTTAATTAATAATTGCACATAAAGGATGATCCAGGTAAATGGTTTGTAAAATTTTAAAACCTTATTTTATCACGTTTCCAGTTATTTTCTGCAATTTGATTGTGTCCATGAATATTACAAACCTAACAGTGGTATCAGAGCCAAACCTTTATGCAAATTATTAATTGTTCAGATTTGATATGTATATTGATATGTGTTTACAACAATTTATTTAGGCATAATCTGTTGTATAAAATTTATTTTTTTTTAAAAACGAAATCAATTCGCATTTTTTTATAAAAGGGTTTTTGATTTCGGTAATTTTTTTAAATTTTCGCTTGCCTTACGCATGGATGTTAACAGGTATATCATGTAAGTTTGGTTTATATCATATATTTGTATCACATGTATAACAGGTATATATGATATAAACCAGTTAACTGTTTCTTCGATTTATATATTATATTATATTATATTTTATATATATATATATATATATATATATATATATTCTAATAATTTTATAATTAAAATAAAAGGTTTATTTTAATCTTAAAATAAAAAATTTATTTTAATCTTAAAATTAGATTTCATGCTAATTAATTAGAGTTGGAATCGGAGTCCATGATAACTACTTTGAGTTGAAATTGGATTCCATGTTTTCATAAATAAAAGAGTTTATTTAGATATGTAATAAGATTTCATATTATCCAAAATAAAAGAGTTTATTTTGATTTGGATTTGGATTTGGATTCCATAATTAATTAAAATAAATGAGTTTATGTAATTTGATTAAAATAAAATAATTTATTTTATTCAAAATTGGATAAATTAAAATAAAAGAGGTTTATTTTGATTTAAATTTGGATTAAAATAAAGGGGTTTATTTTGATTCAAAATTAGATTTTATGCTAACTAAATTTGCCCATTAAATGATATCAATATATATATATATATATTGAATGTTTATTATTCATGAGATGAATGTTATTTTTTGATGCATATGGTGATGTGTATGATAATAAATGGGATTGATTATGGAGTAATGACCAATGTGATTGGATTTTATTTTAGTTAAATGCTTGAATGTATGGGTTTTATTAAATGGGGTCTGCGTACCTCGCCTTCTCTAATTTTTCTTATTGTAAATTCTAACTCCCTCCTATGTATTTCCCCTTGACTGCTGATCAAAGTTTCTATTTATTTTAAATAGTTTTATAATAAGAATAGTTAGAATTAATTTTGAAGAATTAGAGATCAAGGACCAAGGAGCGCTTGATGACCCGTTTGTAATGGAGCCCGAAATTTAAATGTAATAGTTATATTTAAATTTAATTCTTACACCCTAGGTTTGACCTTTTGGTTCACTTAGTGCATGCTTATACTATATATATATATATATGTGTGTGTGTGTGTGTGTGTGTGTGTGTGTATGTGTGTGTGTGCACGCTAAACAAGATGAGACAAATTAATAACAAACCCCTCAAATATTTTATATTAAGTTGTAACGTTCAAAGATATTTGGAATATCGAACGTTGCCTTCTAGCATGATAGAAACAATAGAGTATTAAATATTTAATATTAGTTTGTTATGCACACACAAGGCAAGTATTAAATATTTAAGATGTTTTTATTACATATGATGTTTATAAGGAATTGAATATTACTGCTTTGTTGTGCACACACAAAGGCTGTAGTTTTCTCTTCACTTATATGAAAATGTTGGGTCTGACTTAACTTAAATCATTTTAGTTCGGATGTGCACATACTTAACCATTATGATTTAAGAAGCAAAATACAAGGAGTTGCATAGTTGATGTAATCGACAAGAGTTGTCTATCTATTTATTTATATATAGTTTGTTGTGCACACACAAGGCTTTATACATTTGAAATGGGATCCTTATTCTCACTAGCATATCTTTAATTAAATATTACCGAACTATATATATTGAGGGTAATATAGTTTGAAGAAAATAGTGGGAGACACCAATTTAAAACAAGACCTAAATTATTTTGGTAATTAATAAAAGAATGTATGCTAAAATGTTGTTAAGACCAAATTCATTTACAGAATTTTACAATGTCTAAATTACGATCACTACGTAGCATATTAGTTGTTAAATTAATCGGACCGAATTAAACGGATTGGTAAATGAATTTGAGAATAGTTCTCATGACTGAAAAGCTATCTTATGTCCTTAATACGCCTATCCCAACAATGGTTGCAGACAATGCCTCTAAGAAAGAGATTGCTACTTTTAGAGGTTGTTCATCTCAGCATTTAGAATACGAGTCCGCACCAAAGTAAGTTTGGTTTGGATAAGTTTTAAGGTAATTTGGAATCAACGAACATCAACTACGGAGTAGTTGAATAAAAAGGTACTAACTTTATGTTATGGAATAAATCATAACGGAATCAACATTGAATACTAATGTCATGCTTTAGGAATAATCTAAGAGCATAAACATTGAATAATTATAACATACCTTGCTTGAATAATAGTAAGCCAGGGTTATTTAGAATTGAGTACTAAGCATGCATAACAAATAATAAAGTGAACGATAAAACTTGATCAACATTAGTATATCAGAATATATAAACTTATATGCTAAATAACAAGTTAAAGACAAAAATAACTTGCTCAATAATAACAAGGTAGAGTAAGAAACTTGCTCAACGAAAATATAGAGTTAGAACACTTGCCATAATGCGAATGTTCAATAATAATATTAGATGTGGAATCATCAACAATAATTATCCACTAACGTGCTTGAAAAATAACAACTCGAGTTTGAGTTAGGGAACTTGCCTTGTTTGTAGGCTAAATCGTAATAGTTTGATTCACAATATCCTAATTACATATCATTAGGATACATTTAGTCATTATAAATATTCTATAAGTATTTATTTCATGTATTGTTTGATTGTTAACCACATAGTCAAATTACATCTAGGTGTTAATAACATGCTTGTTCTTAGCACTATAATACGATAATAACAAAATTACATGTTTAACAATCATCATATTGCATTACATCAACAATTACAAATTTTTGTGCAAAACAAAAGTCATTCCTGAACCTACTGTTAATGTGACACCCCCAAATCTAGGTACTTTATTCCCACAAGATTTGGTGCTCACTATCCAAACATTCATACTATCTACCCAAATAAAATAATATTTAAACCATAACTCTCCCTTTAAATAGGGTTACATCATTAAGTTCAAAAACATCCCAGGTTATCTAACCTTAAAACATCATTCAAGTGCGGAATTAAATTAATACATTACATCATTATATAAAAGTCTATCATCAAGTTTAAAAGTCTAATATCATAACAATAATCAAAAGTACAAATCAGCATCACTTGCACATTTTTCCCTTTCCTTTGCTAGTTGAAGGTTCATCTACCTTCTCAACTTTAGCTACAATGAGTATATAAATATGCAAGAGTGAGCAAAACAATTGCTCACTAGATATAATAATAAATCAACAGGAGAATAACAACAGTAACTGCCAACGAATAGGCTCATCAAAACTGGATAATACTCTAACAAAGATAATCAAAAATTGAAATTCAAAATATGGAATATACATAACTGAGGGTCATAAGACCATGAACTATGTCCACAGTTGCGAGTAATCTTTTAACTCCAACTTTAATAGTCATACGACTATAAGGACTCCTCGTATTTAGGGGGGATCAAATTTCTTCGTATAAAATATATTGTGCACAAATATTTTAACGCTACGCGTAAGTTATCCCCTAATAATGATAGGGTTGTTCATCTCAGTATTTAGAGTACAACTCCGCACCAAAGAAAGTTTGATTTGGATAAGCTTTCATGAGTAATTTGAAGTTTAACAAACATCAAGTAGAGGATTAGTTGAATCAATAGTGTTTGATAACACAACAGTTGTTTAATAACAACATAACATAGAACTATTGAGAATCACAAATGAACTAATAATACATTTAAAACTCATGCTTGAAACAACTATAGAGCATAAGTATTCAACAAAATGAATAAAATGGTAAACCTTTGCTTTGAACAATCAATAAGCTAAGATTAGGATCTTATAACATTAGAAAATGAAATTACTGAACGTACATTTGCTAATAGCAAGCTGGAAACTAAAAACTTGCCCAACATGGTATTAAATTCAAGCAAGGATTAAAAACAGTTGAATAATAGAAACGAGAGTACAAGAACTACGTTCATTATACAATAATAGAACTTAAGAAACTTGCTTAACTATAAACAAGTTAGAATAAATAAATTATATGAAAATTTCAAATAACATTAGAGTTAAAGTTTGCTCGAATTAATTTTAGGAACAATTGGCTTATTCAATAACAGTTAATATAAAAAGCTTGCTCAATCAAAAGAATAAAGCTACACAATGTCATAATAGAACTAACTCAACGAAAGTGTAGAGTTAGAAAACTTTCTCAATGTAAAAAGATAGGGTTTAGAAACTTGCCTTGAGCGTAAGCTATAAAATTAAACTCACGATCACCTACACATAATTTTAGAGCCACAATACCTATTAGATATGCTAACATACCAAAACATGAACACTTCTATCTAAATTTATCATTGAAGCACAAGTCTTTCATTACCACTTACATTTCAGAAAATCCATGTGTTTTACTTCGTAACACTTGTCTAACCCTCATTATGTACACTAAGTTACCACATAACGCGTTCTCAATTTACTAACAATTTTTGCAACTTTGAACTTATTAACCCTAATTCACTATGTTATGTTAACCTTAACATTACACATTTAACATGCTAACATAATTTCAGACCATGTTATGATGCTAACCCAAGATCGCAGAGAGCAAAGAAAAAATCGAATCTCAATTCACCGATTATGGCATGAATCATTTGCATACAAAATCTTAAGAGCTAGCCTTAATTCAATGCTGCTTTTTACTGTAACATATCTGCCAAGCATTGCTACGGTGTTCAGACAGATGCAGAGAAGGCTAATGAACAATGAGCTTTACTTTTAGCCCACCAAACACAAATTTCACCCACCAAACAGTGAAATTAACACGTAAAATAAATATACAACTATCATAAACATGATTGCTAACCTATACAACCACTTAGCACAATTTAACAACAACTAAAACTATTTTAATTTCCCAATTTTCATGTTTTTCATATAAAACTCCATTTTTTGATATTCATCCCAAAAATCATCACCGTGAATTCATTATTTGGCCAAATCACTCCATTCAAATTACGTTATGCTCGTATCTCATTGAACTAACATATACAAGCTTCAATTTATAATTTCACATACTAATTGGCCACTAAAATTGATAATTTTCATGAACATATGAAAAATACATATACTATCATAAAAATTTCTACAGATATCCGAAAATTAACATGCGATTTCCTTGTTTGACATAAACTTTAGCATTATAAACATATACAATTGCAATTACCAACTATCTAACTCCACAATTCAATAATTGCTTATTACAGAACATGAGAAAATTCTTGTCGTCCAACACAAATAAATGTATATTATCACAGTTATGAACATACCTTCAAATTAGCTTGCACAAACTTGCAATTGCAAACAATTTTCTCAGGTTTTACTCTCAAACTCACTCAATTCTCTCTGTTCTCGCTAGGCTAGCAAAACTAGAATGAAAGCTCTGATAATCAATATGCGTAATAACAAAAATAACAAAACCGATAGCCAGCGTAGGAAATAAACTGATAGTCTTAATAGGCCAACTTAATTAAAATAGTAGTTACAAAACTAACGTATATATTATAATTATATTATACTTATTATTTTATTTATTTTATTTAAATTAAGAAACTAGAAATCTCAAAAGCCATAAG
Organism: Panax ginseng; assembly: GCA_020205605.1. Lineage (NCBI taxonomy): Eukaryota > Viridiplantae > Streptophyta > Magnoliopsida > Apiales > Araliaceae > Panax > Panax ginseng. Next base: position 82,045,497 of record CM035130.1, read on the forward strand.
GCTTTGTTTGGGGTGGACTAACTGCCTCTCCCATGCCCATTCCGATGAGCATAGTCCGAGAGTTTTACGCCAATGCCAAAGTCACCATGAGCGATACCTCTATGGTTCGAGGTGTCGAGATAGACTACAGACCCTCCGCCATCAGAACCATTTTGTGAATCACCGAGAAACCACCACGAGGGGCTGCCAATTGGATCACAAGGGCACATCAGGAAACGGACTTGGAGCGTGTTATTGCAGAATTGTGCATACCAGGCACGAAGTGGACTTACAAAGTCGTCACGACCCAGCCTCGCATATTCCCAGCAGCCGCCCTGAATCGATATGCCAAGGAATGGAATCTGTTCATTTGTGCCAAGTTATTGCCTTCATCGAATCAGCATGAGATCACAGCGAAAAGGGCCATAATTCTGTGGGGCATCATTACTGGCGAGTATATTAACGTGGGGTATTTGATTCATCAAAACATTGTGAAGTATCTAAAGGGAAGTACCACTGGGAGCATTCTACATGCATCAGTGGTAGCCATGTTATGTGCTCATCATGGGTGCAATTGGGGCAATGAACAAATGCAATATCCAAGCTAGGATATTACTCATGCCACCATTGCGAAATTTGAGGACTGGGCAGGAGGCGAAGCACACCCGCGCGGACGAGGATTTATTCTGAGGCCCACATTCCCCGATCCATCCTAGAAGCCCCCTCAGACAGATGAGGCAGGCCAATCCACCCGAGCACACACTGTTCCTAGCGATCGACAGCTCCAAAAGTTGGAGCAAAAAGTCGACGCCATATATGACAATTTCGGAACGTTTGCTATGGGACTCATAAGGGCCTTGGCCGAAGCCTTCGCGCAGCAAGGAACAATGCTAGAGTGGCCTCAGTTTGGGACCACAATGCCGTATCCACCACCAGATTCACCACCCGAGGAGGGTGGTCAAGCTGATCATTAGGGGAGTTTTCTGTACCCTTTACCTTCATTCAATGGGGCATTGAATATTATAAGTTTGGGGGTATTGGGGGTAGTAGTATAGTTTCATTTAGTTCATTTTGTTTTTGTATGTTTAGTTGAATTGTGCATGTTTATAAAATTTTTACAAAATATTGCTGAAAATTTTTAATTTTTAGTCATGATTGCTTGTGTTAGTATTTTTAGTTGCATGTCTCACACAAATTCTTGCTTTATATAAATTCTTGCCTAGCCAATGATGATATTGAATTATGAAGGATTCTAGAGTATATTGGATAACATGAACGTAGTTATAAGGTTTTACACGATGAAATTCATGTTGTTGTTTAAATGCTTTCGGTTTGCACAAATGTGTTCACAATCACTTGTAAGTATAAGAGGTATGTGTTACTTTGCTTGATAGCAAATGTAGTTTTAAAAAGAGAAATATGTGGAAAGTGATCTTAAGATCGTATGAAACATTGACATGCAAACTTTGGAAAAACATGGGTATGCTATGTATAAAAAAAATGAATAACAATAACGTGGCTAGTCTTATTTCGGGGCCCTGGCTACTTGAGTAAGTAAGCCCGAGGGGATTGTCTCTACACCTAGCACCCTAAGGTCTTTCATGGTCTGGGAGTCATTGGTTGAAAGCTCGCTAAGGGGTAGCAGTGTGCCTAATGGATTAAGACATTGCACAGTCATGTGAAAAAAAAAGAGGGAAAAAGAGAAAAAAAAATAAATATAGCTATAAACACCGTGGGAAAGTGCATAAATCGCCCTCGTGAGTAGCAATAAAGCAATAAGCCCATTGTTGAACCTTAGTTTGTGTTGATATGTTGAAACAGTCTGTGTGGCATGAGTATACATGAGTCTTGATTTAGACTATAATTTTCTGTTTGGAGCAATGTAGCATATGTATTCTTTGCTTAGATCAAGTTTTGGTGAACACCATACACACACACAACCTCTCTATAGCATAAACGAATTATCTGAGTGTATGACATTATGCCTATAGTTTGGTTTGAAATTGTATTCTTGGATCTGGATAATTCACTGAGGCAAATTGGACTGGAATTGTGTTGTGGCTGGAACTATGTGAGACTAGGTTGCATCATAGATTAGTTGTATAGTATTGTAGCTGCATATTCATTGTTCATTAGCATGCATTGCTTGAGGGCAAGCAACAGTTCAAGTTTGGGGGTATTTGATAAGTGGTATTTATACCTACTTATTGAATACCAATTCACGCGAACTATGCTCATCTCAAGTACATTTTATTGTGTTTTAGTTGCATTTCATGATAGTTTGCATTGCATTTACTTAAAACTCCTTTTTATGCATAAGTGCAGGAATCGGCCTAATTTGCTGGTATTAGAGGGCACGAGGCTAATGGATGCGGGAAGGTAAGGCACAAGCGGGGATATGCATGGCATGAAGGTACAATGTAACAAGGAGATCAAGCATGGAAGAGGATTAAGCATGAATAAACAAGTAGCAGCAGCAGCATGACAGAATCAGAACCAGAACCAGAATCTGCAGATTGCAAGCCGCGCGAGTACTCGGCTGGAGAGCATGACATTCTGCAAGTCTCGCGCCTGTCACGAGGAACATATCGAGGGGCACGCTATCAAGCGTGGCGTCAAGTCGTATATTTGTTTTATTTTAATTTTTAATTAAATGAGTTGTATTTGGATTAAAAAATGATTCTGACTGGTGTCACAAAAGGATTGATACTTTTTATCGTATTTTCATCATAGAAACTAGGGTTTACACTGTGAGGGAGATTCCAATGTAGAACGAAGCCAAAACGCCTACTTCTCCAATTCTTCTTGGGATTCTCTATTATGGTGGATTAGTATTTTATTTTGCTGGAATATTATAAGGATTTGAATGTTATCATTGGTTTATATTCAGCACTTGGGTTTGATCGTTCTATCTCTCATCTTTCAATTGTTTGCTTTGTAATCATGTTTAGCATTGATCCCATAATGGCTTTTGGTTCAGTTATGAACTAAACTCCATTATGGGATTCTAACGAATTTTAATATGTAGTTTGGTTGCATGCTTGAATGCTAGGGCTATTTTACATATCATATGGGAATCCTATCATGATTGTTTTACATGTATGAATGCCTGATCACCATTCATTTCCGTACTTGTATGGAATTGACAATGAACATGCGAAGTATGGATTGTAAACCATGATAGCATGCGAATATGGGGTGCTTTTATATGGCTTATGATTTTGTGAACCAGATATAGACATATATTGTTTCACCGTATGAGTTAGAGTAAGGGCTTGTGCTTAAATTCAAAGATAATTGTAATTTCACATAGACATATAGTGATTTTGGTTGTATTGATGATTACATGGAGTCTATCATCTGTGGATGTTGTGTAAGTAGGTTATAGTGCATTGAAAAATGGCTATAACTCTGTTAGTGCTCTTGACTATTTTCCTGTGATATGTAAACACTTCTTGCATGATAGTGGCGATTGGATGAAATATTAAATGAAGTTAGGATCCCATTATTTCCAGATTTGATTTATTCCATTAATATTCTTATTGTAGTTGTTGTTTACAATTAGTTTAATTCACCACTTTTAGTCGTTAGTTTAAGCATATGAATATAGTGAGTTAATTGATGTATAGTAGTTTAAATTTGACAACTTTCTCTGTGGGATCGATACTCTACTTACTCTGTATTATTTGTTGACACGTGTATGCTTGCATGAGTTAGAGCTCTTTTATCATAACTGAAAAAGAGACAACAAGTTTTTGGCGCCGTTGCCGGGGAAAGGCGTTGAATTTAAATAATTATCATTAGTTTAAAGCTATATTGTATAACTTAGACAATCCTGATCGTTTCTCATTTCTATTTTTTTTTTATTTGTAATTTCAGGTACTTGTAGATTTTTATGCACACAAGATCTTCCAATTCTGAATTAACACCAACGCAGGATAACATTAACGGGAGAGGTTGGAAAGCTAGTGTGCGAAGAAATCTACAAGCTCAGTTAGAAGGAACTATACCGGATATCGCAGAAGAACAGAGAATTAAGCGAAGAGAAGAGCATCGGGCTCTAAGGGACTATTCCATGCCAAACATAAATGGACTACAATGAGCATAGTCGACCTATGATAAAATTAACACTTTTGAGATTAAACCGGGCACTATTAAGATGGTGTAGAACTCGGTTCAGTTTGGGGGTGCTACTACAGATGATCCGAATGAACACTTATTGAGCTTCATAGAGATTTGTGATACATTCTGATATAACGGTGTGACGGAGGATGCCATTAGACTACGACTATTTCCATTTTCATTGAGGGATAAGGCGAGAAGTTGGTTACATTCTTTGCCGTCGGGGTCAATCACTACATGGGAGGACCTAGCACAGAAATTTTTAGCCATGTTCTTTCCAATGGCTAAGACTGTAAAGATGAGGACAGCTATCTCTCTGTTTGAGCAACAACAAGGCGAGTCCTTATATGAGGCATGGGAGCAATACAAAGAGATGCTAAGGAAGTGTCTGTATCACGGTGTGCCAGATTGGATGGTGATCAACTCATTTTACAACGGATTGGGTTGGCAGTCGAGACCGATTGTGGATGCAGCTGCATTAGGAGCATTATGGGAAAAAAGCTATAACGAAGCCTATGCACTTATTGAGACTATGGCTGCAAATGATTACCAAAATCCTACATCTCGGATGCCACAACCCAAGGTGGCAGGTGTGTTGGAGGTAGATGCTATTACATAGTTGTCGGCATAGATGGCAGCGATGGCAAAGAAGATAGACACGATAGCAGAGAGTAAAATGAAAATAGTTGCCTTCGTTTGTGAAATCTGTGCGAGGTCACACTCCATAGATCAATGTGCCATCAGCTCGGAGTAGGTGCAGTATGTGAGCAACTACAGGAAAGACCAAGGTCAATTTCAGAACACATACCACCCCAACAACCGAAATCATCCAAACTTTAGTTGGTAGAATAACCAAGGAAATCAACAAAGTCAGTTTCAGCCGAATCATCAATTCCAGGCACAGCCAGCTCAGCCTCAGTATACACAGAAACAATAGTTTCCACCGGGATTCTCTTAGCAACAACATCACACTCCAGCTGCACCTCAGCAGGAAAAGAAATTAGAAATGGAGGAAATGATGTTGAAGTACATGGAAAATGTGGAGGTGATGATCAAGAGCCAAGCAGTGGCTATTAAGAATTTAAAGACTCAGATGGGGCAGATGGCGAGCTTGCCAAACAACAGGCCCCAAGGTTCCTTTCCAAGTAACCCAGAGGCAAATCCAAGAAGAGACGGGAAGGAACAGTGTCAAGCGATCACATTGAGATCTGGGAAAGATTTGACAGTAATCGTAAGTCACGCTGTCTGCTACCGACAACACTAAGGAGGTTGCATGGTACACGAGGCAGAAGCAGTGATTGTTGATGAAGAAAATCTGAAAAATCTGAGTCACAACAGAAGAAAAAAAGATAAAACAGGTTCAGAGGAGAAGCTCAAGAGTTCAGTGCCACCAATTCACCCTCAAGTACCGTATCCGCAGAGATTAAACAAGCAGAGGGAGGATAAACAGTTCAGCAAGTTCTTGGAGGTATTTAAAAAGCTGCAGATCAACATACCATTCGCCAAGGCATTGGAAAAAATGCCAAGCTACGCAAAGTTTATGAAGGGTATATTGTCAAGGAAGAGAAGACTAGATAAGTTTGAGACGGTAGCCTTGATAGAGGAATGCAGTGCAATGCTTCAGCAAAAATTACCTCCAAAGCTAAAGGATCTGGGTAGCTTCACAATTCCATACACAATTGGAAAGATGAACTTCAGTAAGTGTTTATGTGATCTTGGGGCAAGCATAAATCTGATGTCCTTGTCAGTGTTTAACCAGTTAGGATTGCCGGCTCCAAGGCCGACAAACATATCTTTGCAGCTAGCTGACAGATCCATCACGTATCCATGGGGAATTGTTGAAGATGTGTTGGTAAAGGTGGACAAGTTTATATTTCTGGCTGACTTCGTCATCTTAGATTACGAAGAGGACAAAAGTATACTGATCATACTGGGAAGACCATTTTTAGCCACAGGAAGGACTTCGATAGATGTGCAAAAAGGTGAACTCACTATGCGTGTTCAGGATTAGGAGATCACCTTCAACGTCTTTAAAGCAATAAAGTTACTAACGGATGAAGAAGAATGCTTCCTGGTTGACTTGGTGGATTGGGGCCTACAGGATGAGGTACAGAAATTGGGGAATTATGGACCGTTGAGTGGTATACTTGGTGAAAATTCAGAGTTAAAGGTAGAACCATTGACAAAAGCTGAAGTCGTTCAATTTCGGGGTGCGGTGGACAATAAGGCAGACACCTCAATTCTCGATGTGACGTGAGATTCAGAGACAGTCAAGCTAATTGACTATAACTTAGCGCTCGATGGGAGGCAACCCATTATTTCTACCTCCATTGACTTTTTAGCAATTTATTTTGAATTATTTTAGCAGTTATATCTAATTCAGTTTAATAAGATATTAGATTTTCATGCTTAAGTGTGTAACAAGAATTTCTTTGCTAATATTTGCAAGATGTTAACATTATGTGGCCACTAATTCATGCCTTAACAATGTGCATTAATGTCTATGCAGGAACCATCATTGGACAGTATCACTGGTAGGCAGAGTGGAATTGAACTGTAGCATTGCATATATCAGGCTCGTACGACCGCGCGACCTACATGGTACAAACTTGCGCGCCCGTGCATCAAGTCAATCAGGACAATATACATTTTACAAGTCTCATACCATACTTTGCAAATGAAAGACAAACTCGCGAGGCCACAACAAGTGACAATCGAATTAAGACAGATGTGAACATTTTAAAAAGAGTTGTGGTCCAATTGGACTCTCATTTGGAATAATAACAGACGCAAAATTTTCTCCCTCTCCATAACTCACGTCTCTATCCCTCTATTAGTTACAAATTAAAGTCGTGCATTTCTCAATCACATCTCCACGATTCTCTCCACGTTCAAAGCTCAACCCACGCTCTCATCCACTCTACAAAGCTAGGGTTCCTGATTGGGTTGGTAGAGACAAGTTTGGAGATTATCACATCACAAATTCTCATTCACTCTCAGTAAGTTCACCTGCATTCTTGTTCAAATATCTGCAAATGGGTCCGAAGAGAGCACGACCATCTTCATCTTCCTCATCCTGCCCCGGCAGTCACGAGGAGGACATTGTCGACCACACCAAGTTCTTGTGTCTGGAAGCCCAGCAGGAGTACTACCGAATCGTAGCAAAAACATTTACCAAGGAAAGAGGATTCAAACCAAAAGGCCAGGATGGACAGCTCTGTGCCATGATCCAGGAACGAGGCTGGAGTGGACTAACTGCCTCTCCCGTGCCCATTCCGATAAGCATAGTCCAAGAGTTTTACGCCAATGCCAAAGTCACCATGAACGATACCTCTATGGTTTGAGGTGTCGAGATAGACTATAGACCCTCCGCCATCAAAACCATTTTGAGAATCACCGAGAGACCACCACAAGGGGCTGCTAATTGGATCACAGGGGCACATCAGGAAACGAACTTGGAGTGTGTTATTGCAGAATTGTGCATACCAGGCACGAAGTGGACTTACAAAGTCGACGACGACCCACCTTTCGCATATTCCCAAAGACCGCCTACCGAATCGATATGCCAAGGCGTGGAATCTGTTCATTTGTGCCAAGTTATTGCCTTCATCGCATCAGCATGAGATCACGGCGGAAAGGGCCATAATTCTGTGGGGCATCATTACTAGCGAGTATATTGACGTGGGGTATTTGATTCATCAAAACATTGTGAAGTATCTGAAGGGAAGTACCACTAGCAGAGTTCCACATGCATCAGTGGTAGCCATGCTATGTGCTCATCAGGGGTGCAATTGGGGCAATGAACAAATGCAATATCCAAGCCAGGACATCACTCATGCCACCATTGCGAAATTTGAGGATTGGGCAGGAGGCAAAGCACACCCGCGCGGATGAGGATTTATTCTCAAGCCCACATTCCCCGAGCCATCCCAGCTGCCCCCTCAGACAGATCAGGTAGGCCCATCCACCCGAGCACACACTATTCCTAGCGATCGACAGCTCTAAAGGTTGGAGCGAAAAATTGACACCATGTATGAAAATTTTGGAACGTTTTCTATGGGACTCACAAGGGCCTTGGTCGAAGCCTTCGCGCAGCAAGGAACAATGCTAGAGTGGCCTCAGTTTGGGACCGTAGTGCCGTATCCACCACCAGATTCACCACCCGAGGAGGGTGGTCAAGCCGATCATTAGGGGAGTTTTCTGTACCCTTTACCTTCATTCAATGGGGCATTGAATATTATAAGTTTGGGGGTATTGGGGGTAGTAGTATAGTTTCATTTAGTTCATTCTGTTTTTGCATGTTTAGTTGAATTGTGCATGTTTATAAAATTTTTACAAAATATTGCTGAAAATTTTTAATTTTTAGTCATGATTGCTTGTGTTAGTATTTTTAGTTGCATGTCTCACACAAATTCTTGCTTTATATAAGTTCTTGCCTAGCCAATGATGATAGTGAATTGTGAAGGATTCTAGAGTATATTGGATAACATGAACGTAGTTATAAGGTTTTACACGATGAAATTCATGTTGCTATTTAAATGCTTTCTGTTTGTACAAATGTGTTCACAATCACTTGTAAGTATAAGAGGTATGTGTTGCTTTGCTTGATAGCAAATGTAGTTTTAAAAAATATGTGGAAAGTGATCATAAGATCGTATGAAACATTGACATGCAAACTTTGGGAAAACATGGGTATGCTATGTATAAAATAAATGAATAGCAATAACGTGGCTAGTCTTATTTCGGGGCCTTGGCTACTTGAGTAAGTACGCCCGAGGGGATTGTCTCTACACCTAGCACCCTAAGGTCTTTCATGGTTTGGGAGTCGTTGGTTGAAAGCTTACTAAGGGGTAGCAGTGTGCCTAATGGATTAAGACATTGCACAGTCATGTGAAAAAAAAAGAGGAAAAAGAGAAAAGAAAAGAAAAATAGCTATAAACACCGCGGGAAAGTACATAAATTGCCCTTATGAGTAGCAATAAAGCAATAAGCCCATTGTTGAACCTTAGTTTGTGTTGATATGTTGAAATAGTCTGTGTGGCATGAGTATACATGAGTCTTGATTTAGACTATAATTTTCTGTTTGGAGCAATGTAGCATATGTATTCTTTGCTTAGATCAAGTTTTGGTGAACACCATACACACACACAGCATCTCTATAGCATATACGAATTATCTGAGTGTAGACATTATGCCTATAGTTTGGTTTGAAATTGTATTATTGGATCTGGATAATTCACTGAGGCAAATTGGACTGGAATTCTGTTATGGCTGGAACTATGTGAGACTAGGTTGCATCATAGATTAGTTGCATAGTATCGTAGCTGTATATTCATTGTTCATTAGCATGCATTGCTTGAGGGCAAGCAACAGTTCAAGTTTGGGGGTATTTGATAAGTGGTATTTATACCTACTGATTGAATACCAATTCATGCGAATTATGCTCATTTCAAGTACATTTTATTGTGTTTTAGTTGCATTTCATGATAGTTTGCATTGTATTTACTTAAAACTCTTTTTTATGAATAAGTGCAGGAATCGACCTAATTTGGTGGTATTAGAGGGCACGAGGCTAATGGATGCGTGAAGGTAAGGCACAAGTGTGGATATGCATAGCATGAAGGTATAATGGAATAAGGAGATCAAGTATGGAAGAGGATTAAGCATGAATGAACAAGTAGCAGCCGCAACAGCATGACAGAATCAGAACCAGAACCAGAATGTGCAGATTACAAGCCGTGTGGCCGCACGGTAGAATAGCCTTGAGAGTGTGCGCCCGCGCGAGTGCTAGGCTGGAGAGCATGACATTCTGCAAGTCTCACGCTCGCGCGAGGAACATACTGGAGGGGCGCGCGACCGCGCGCGATGCTGAAGTTGTGTATTTGTTTTATTTTAATTTTTAATTAAATGAGTTGTATTTGGATTAAAAAATGATTCTGACTGGTGTCACAAAAGGATTGATACTTTTTGTCGTATTTTCATCATAGAAACTAGGGTTTACACTGTGAGGGAAATTCCAACGTAGAACGAAGCCAAAATGCCTACTTCTCAAATTCTTCTTGGGATTCTCTATCACGGTGGATTAGTATTTTATGTTGCTGGAATATTATGAGGATTTGAATGTTATCATTGGTTTATATTCAGCAATTGGGTTTGATCGTTCTATCTCTCGTCTTTCAATTATTTGCTTTGTAATCATGTTTAGCATTGATCCCATAATGGCTTTTGGTTCGGCTATAAACTAAACTCAATTATGGGATTCTAACGGATTTTAATATGTAGTTTGGTTGCATGTTTGAATGCTAGAGCTTTTTTGCATATCATATGGTAATTCTATCGTGATTATTTTACATGTATGAATGCCTGATTACCATTCGTTTTCGTACTTGTATGGAATTGACAATGAAAATGCGAGTATGGATTGTAATCATGATAGCATGCGAATATGGGGCTGTTTTATATGGCTTGCGTATTTTGTAAACCAGATAGACATATACTATTTCACCGTATGAGTTAGAGTAAGGGCTTGTGCTTAAATTCAGTATAATTGCAATTTTACATAGACATATAGTGATTTGGGTGTATTGATGATTATATGGAGTCTATCATTTGTGGATGTTGTGTAAGTAGGTTATAGTTCATTGAAAATGGCTATAACTCTATTAGTGCTCTTGACTATTTTCCTGTGATATGTGAACACTTCTTACATGATAGTGGCGATTGGATGAAATATTAAATGAAGTTAGGATCCCATTATTCCCAGATTTGATTTATTCCATTAATATTCTTATTGTAGTTGTTGTTTACAATTAGTTTAATTCACCACTTTTAGTCGTTAGTTTAAGCATATGAATATAGTGAGTTAATTGATGCATAGTAGTTTAAATTTGACAACTTTCTCTGTGGGATCGATACTCTACTTACTCTGTATTACTTGTTGACACATGTATGCTTGCATGAGTTAGAGCTCTTTTATCAAAACTGAAAAAGAGGCAATAATAGCCAGCGTAGGAAAGAAACTAATACTCTTAATACACCAACTTAATTAAAATAGCAGTTACAAAACTAACGTATATATTATAATTATATTATACTTATTATTTTATTTAAATTCAAAAACTAGAAATCTCAAAAGCCATAAGGCTTTGTTTGGCAAAACCCTTTTAATTTTTAAAGAATTAATATATTAAGCCTTGTTTGGAAAAAACTAATTTAAATCCTTTTTAATTTATTTTAATAAACACTTTATTTTATAATTATAATCACATACTATTTATTTGGATTTTCATATCCAATATTAACCAATTAAATTAATCACATACTATATTTTAATTAAATATAGCCTTTTAGCAAATATCACAAAATTATAATTCATGTTATAATTTTATTTGATAATTTAATATACCATACCATATTAAATTATTAGTCACAATATAACCCCTCATGTTATAATACAAATCTCTAAATTATAAATTAATTTAATTGAGAAAATTCTCTAATAAATTTAGATTCACAACCATCACATCAAATAAATATTTATTCAACAATAAACACCTTAAATAAATATTTATATAATTCAATAAATATTTAAAATTATAATTTTAAATTACGGATCGATACATCCTTCCCTCCTTACAAGGATTCTGTCCCCAAAATCACGATTCAAACACTCAATAATCGTCACATTCTCCCCTACTTACAAAGATTTTGTCCCCATAATCGAAGACACAGACTAAACAAATAACTCAGGATAATTCTTCATCATATCAGCTTCGAGTTCCCACGTAGCCTCTTCGACATTGTGGTTCCTCCATATCACCTTCACAGAAAGTATCACTTTATTCCTGAGCACTTGTTCCTTCCTGTCGACTATCTGGATAGGAATCTCTTCGTAAGACAAATCTTTACTGAACTGCAACGGTTCATACTCAATTACATGTTTGTAATCGGGTTTACACGGTTGCAAAACCGACACATGAAAAACATTGTGCACATGCTCTAATTCTGGAGGTAAAGCCACCTCTCCCACTCTTCATAATATCTCGAAAGGTCCAATAAACCTTGGGCTGAGCTTTCCTTTCTTGCCAAAATGAATTTTCCCCTTCCAAGGAGAAACTTTCAGGAATACGAAATTTCCTGTTTCAAATTCACGACTCTGTCGGTGTTGATCAGCATACTTTTTCTGTCGATCTTGATCTGCTACCAGTCTTGCTCTGATGAGTTTGACAACTTCAATGATCTGGCATTGCATCAGCTGGGCCTAACAGTTGACGTTCTCCAACTTCATCCCAGCATAGTGGAGTTCTGCATTTCCTGTCGTATAACGCCTTGTATGGCGGCATACCAATGCTTGCATGGTAACTGTTGTTGTATGAAAATTCCACCAACGGTAGATGATCATCCCAATTTTCTTTGAAATCCATGATGCACGCTTTAAGCATATCCTCTAGCATCTTGATCGTTCGTTCGCTTCACCCATCGATTTGTGGATGATATGTTGTACTTATCTTCAATTGCGTTCCCATGCATTCTTGAAGTTTCTTCCAGAAATTTGAAGTGAACCTCGGATCTCTGTCTGATACAATTGACACTGGAACTCCATGTCTTGAGACGATCTCCTTAACGTATAGCTTCGCTAGCTGATCAAGATTAAATCTAATCTTTATTGGCAAAAAGTGTGCAGATTTTGTTAATCTGTCCACTATCACCCAAATCGCATCGTATCCTTTCTGAGTCGTTGGAAGACCTACCACAAAGTCCATTGTGATATGCTCCCACTTTCATTCTGGTTTCTCAAACGGTTGAAGTAATCCGCTTGGTCTTTGATGTTCGGCCTTCACTTTCTGACATGTCAAGCACTTTGCAACGCATTCGGCAACATCTCTTTTCATATTTGGCCACCAAAAATGACGCCACAAATCTTGATACATTTTCGTACTTCCCGGATGAATCGAATATCTTGAGCTATGAGCTTCCGTCAAGATTTCTTCTTTAATATCATGTACTGCTGGAACCCAAATTCGTCCCTCGAATCTTAGCATTCCTTCAGTATCGACCTTATACTTCGCTTCTTTACCCTCTACTACACTTTGCTTTATTTTCTTGCATTCTTCATCCTGTAGTTGTGCGTTCTTCACTTTGTCCACCAAAGTTGGACTAACTTCCATCTGGAACAATTTTTCATCCGATTCTTCTAGAAATTTAATTTCCAGCTCTAACCTTGCCATTGATGTAATAAGTTCCTCCTTGTCAGTTAAGAACATCAACTTTTCTCTACCTTTCCTACTCAAGGCATCTGCAACCACGTTTGCTTTGCCGGGATGATAAAAGATCTCACAATCATAATCCTTTATCAATTCCATCCATCTCCTTTGACGCATGTTCAGGTCCTTCTGTGCGAAAATATACTTCAGACTTTTATGGTCTGTGTAGATCTCATATTTCTCTCCGTAAAGATAGTGTCTCCATATCTTCAGTGCGAACACAACCGCCGCCAACTCTAAATCATGAGTCGGATACCCTTTCTCGCAGTCTTTCAGTTGCCTTGATGCATACGCAATAACCTTGTCGTTCTGCATAAGGACACAACCCAATCCTTTGTCTGAAGCATCATTATACACCACAAAATTTCCTGTATTATCCGGTAATGACAACACAGGTGACACACTTAACTTCTTTTTCAGTTCTTGAAAACTTTCCTCACACTTTTTCGTCCAAACAAATTTTACAGATTTTCTTGTCAAATTTGTCAACAGAGTAGCAATCTTGAAAAAATCTTGAATAAATCATCTGTAATATCCTGCCAACCCCAAGCAACTTCTTACTTCAGATGGAGTTCTTGGTTGTTCCCAATTTATCACCGCTTCGACTATTGATGGATCCACCGAAATTCCATCCTTGTCGATTACATGTCCAAGAAATTGTACACGTTCTAGCCAAAATTCACATTTAGAGAATTTCGCGTACAACTTTTCCTTTCTTAGAGTCTCCAGCGTCAGACGTAAGTGTTCCACGTGTTCTTCTTAAGTTTTAGAGTACACCAGAATATCATCAATAAATACCACCACAAACTTGTCTAAAAATGGTTTAAACACCCTGTTCATCAAATCCATGAGCGCTGCAGGGGCGTTTATCAAACCAAATGACATCACTAAAAATTCATAATGTCCATACCGAGTTCGGAATGTCGTCTTCGGTACATCCTCCTTCCTTACTTTCAATTGGTGATATCCACTTCTCAAATTTATTTTCGAGAAATATCTAGCACCCTTCAATTGATCAAACAAGTCATCTATTCTTGGCAATGGATATTTGTTCTTAATAGTGACTTTGTTCAATTCCCTATAATCAATACAAAGGCGCATTGACCCATCCTTCTTCTTCACAAATAACATCGGTGCTCCCCACGGTGACACACTTGGCTGAATATACTTCTTGTCTAACAGTTCTTGCAGTTGAACCATTAGTTCTTTCATCTCCACCGGAGCCATTCTGTATGGGGCCATTGATATAGGAGCGGTTCCTAGCGCTAAGTCGATCACAAAATCGATTTCTCGGTCAGGCGGAAGTCTTGGAAAATCCTCCGAAAACACGTCTACGAATTCCCTAACCACTGGTATTTCCTCCAATTTCACACCCTTCTCCTTTTGGGTATCGACTATGTAAGCTAAATACCCTACACATCCCTGACTTAATAACTTTTTAGCCTGCATCATCGTCAGACATTTCATTTGTCTAGGCAATTTTCTACCATGAAAAACTACCTTTGACGGAGTTATAAGGTTTACACACTTCTTTTGGCAATCAATTATCGCTCCATAATTGAACAGCCAATCCATTCCCAAAATAACATCGAACTCTCTGAGTTTTATCGGGATTAAATCTACTTTCATAACATCCCCCTTAATATTCACCCTACAGTTCTTGTATACGAACCTAACAAGAATCACTTCCTTATTCGCAATTTCTATGTTTAAAGGGAAATTCAACTCTTCACAAGGTATTTCTAACCTCTTAGCAAATTCATCAGATATAAACGAGCAAGTAGCACTCAAATCAAATAATACATATGCATTTATATCATTGATTGGGATAATACCTAACACGACATCTTTTGATTGCACCGCATCCTGCACCGTCATGTTGAGGGTTCTGGCTGTGGGCTTATTTGTTGATGTTGGTCCTGCAATAGCCAGCACACCTCCACTATCATTTCCCTTGCTCCCATTTGTCTCACCAGATCTCTTCTTAGGGCATTCACGAGCAAAGTGATCCTTGGACCCACATGTGAAGCAAACGTTCTTCTTAGCTTGAGTGAAATTTGGGGCGATGTGATCCTCCAGGCCACAATTGAAACATACTCATTTCCCCATCAAGCACACACCCTTATGAAACTTCCCACAAGTAGCACATGCTTCGAACTTCTTATTTTGTTGGTTTCTTTGCTGATTTCCAGCTCCCCAATTCACATTCCACTTCCTCTTTAAATTGTTGCCATTTCCGCCGTTACCACCACCACCATTCTTAGCTTCACCTTCACTTTTCTTCTTCCTCTGCTCTTGATTATGTTTTTTTACTGCCCGCCTCCACTTTCAGTGAGAATCACCTTCTCCATCACTACTGCAAACGTCTTCAACTGGAACAGGGAAACCCTACTGTACAACCAGGGTTTCAATCCCTGTTCAAACCTCTTCGCCTTGCGTTTGTCTGTGCTGACTTGATATGGCGCAAACCTCGCCAACTCATTGAATCTTGTGGCATACTCCGACACCGACATCGTTCCCTGCTTTAGTTCCAAAAACTG
This sequence comes from Panax ginseng, assembly GCA_020205605.1. Lineage (NCBI taxonomy): Eukaryota > Viridiplantae > Streptophyta > Magnoliopsida > Apiales > Araliaceae > Panax > Panax ginseng. The sequence goes on from CM035130.1 coordinate 82,061,401, forward strand.
AACCTCTAGCTAACTCTTCGAACTCTCTGGGAAATAGGTCTCGAAGAACAACTCCTTAAACCTATCCCAGGTCATCACTCCTGGTCCTTCCCGAGTTTTGTTGGCCTGCCACCAATAACTAGCCTCTGCTTTCAACATGAATGTTGCAAAAGAAGTCTTCTAATTATCTTCTACCCTAGCAACATCAAAAACCTTCTCGATTTCCATAATCCAGGTCTGAGCCTCAACTGGATTCATGGACCCTCGGAATTCTGGTGGTCCAACCGCTTTGAAGTCCTTAAATGTAGTACCTTGATTCTGAGGTTGATTCTGCAAAGCACCCGTCAGTAACATCACTAGCTGCTGAACTGGGTTTCCTTCCACATTGTTGTTGTTGTTGGTTTCCTCAGTGGCTCTCTGTCGTGGTGGTTGACGTCTTGGAGGCATTTTCTATTAAAAATACATCCATTAGCTTTATTCAACCTTTTAAGTATTATATACTTAAGTTGCACATCATAAAAGTTTATCACATAACACTTAACACTTTGAATAAAACAATAACTTTTATTCATTCATCATCTTTTAAAAAAACATCAAAACAATAGCATCACTGCTATTTACATTACTTTCCTGAACTATAACAGTTGTAGGACAACACCATCATCATCTATCCCATTGGTTATATCATACCCGGGATTTACATTTCATTTATTTTCTAATCATATATCAATTACATTCTCTACAATGGCCTACTAAGATACTGCGTAGCCTTACGACGCTCTTCCTCCATAATTCGGAACATCGTTCGACGATCCAATATGTATGATGGTAGCTTTTCAAATTGAATCGGATAACCCATGACTCGATCTTGAGCTCGATTGATCACGGTGTTGAATACGTTGTTCATTTCTTCCATCGTCCTCATCTTTGCTTGTGCGTCTCTCTCTGCCATTCCGGCTCGTTGACAAGATTCATTGTACGCATCTTCAGCCCTTGCCCTCTTAGTAGATTCCTCTTTCAGCTTATTCTCTAGTTCTGCAATCTTCTCCATCAGTTGCTCGTTTTCCCCTTCTGTGTGAATTAGCTTCTCTTCAACGTTGCTCAGTCGTTCTTCTCAATCTTGGATCTCGTCATCTTTCTGTGCCATCGAGGTTTGTTGTTCAGCAACTATCTCCTGTAACTCCTCGACGGTATCTTGAAGTTCCACATTGCGGTCATACACCTCGTCGTACATACGGGCAGCTATCAAGTTAAGTGGAATCTCTTCCTCCTCGTCCTCCTCATCTGACTGTGGTAGCTCCACGGGGTCCTCCTCGTCCGTCTCTATCTCATCATCCTCATCAGGGACTCTCTCCTGATTAACTACATGTGAAGACTTTTAATCGCTTCCCCGTGGCGATGAGTTGTTCCCAAATCACTGAATATCTCGAGGCTCCTCCTCTCTAAATTTGACCGGATCCTCCTACATTAGTCATACTGTCAACCAAATTTTAAATTTTAATTACTAATCATTACTACTCGACACTCACGAGCACATAAGTTGTAATCACATAAGCACATAAGTGTTTTATTACTTTCTCTTTCCTAAAACTCGATAAGAGTTTATCATCACTATTTTTTCAAAGGTTACTTCCTAAGGCTTTTCCCCCACCTAAGGTTCATAACCTAAAGTTTTGATACCAACCTGTGACACCCAAATCTAGGTACTTTATTCCCACAAGATTTGGTGCTCACTATCCAAACATTCATACTATCTACCCAAATAAAATAATATTTAAACCATAACTCTCCCTTTAAATAGGGTTACATCATTAAGTTCAAAAACATCCCAGGTTATCTAACTTTAAAACATCATTCAAGTGTGGAATTAAATTATTACATTACATCATTATATAAAAGTCTATCATTAAGTTTAAAAGTCTAATATCATAACAATAATCAAAAGTACAAATCAGCATCACTTGTACATTTTTCCCTTTCCTTTGCTAGTTGAACGCTCATCTACCTTCTTTAGCTGCAATGAGTATATAAATATGCAAGAGTGAGCAAAAAAATTGCTCACTAGATATAATAATAAATCAACAGGAGAATAACAACAGTAACTGCCAACGAATAGGCTCATCAAAACTGGATAATACTCTAACAATGATAATCAAAAACTGAAATCCAAAATATGGAATATACATAACTGAGGGTCATAAGACCATGAACTATGTCCACAGTTGCGAGTAATCTTTCAACTCCAACTTTAACAGTCATACGACTATAAGGACTCCTCGTACTTAGGGGGATCAGCCCTTCGTACAATGTATTGTGCACAAACATTTTAACGCTACGCGTAAGTTATCCCCTAATAATAATAGGGTTGTTCATCTCAGTATTTAGAGTACAAGTCCGCACCAAAGAAAGTTTGGTTTGGATAAGCTTTCAAGAGTAATTTGAAGTTTAATGAACATCAAGTAGAGGACTAGTTGAATCAATAGTGTTTGATAACACAACAGTTGTTTAATAACAACATAACATAAACTATTGTGAATCACAAATGAACTGATAATACATTTAAAACTCATGCTTGAAATAATTATAGAGCATAAGTATTCAACAAAATGAATAAAATGGTAAACCTTTGCTTTGAACAATCAATAAGCTAAGATTAGGATCTTATAACATTAGAAAATGAAATTACTGAACGTACATTTGCTAATAGCAAGCTGGAAACTAAAAACTTGCCCAACATGGTATTAAATTCAGGCAAGGATTAAAAACAGTTCAATAATAGAAACGAGAGTACAAGAACTACGTTCATTATACAATAATAGAACTTAAGAAACATGCTTAACTATAAACAAGTTAGAATAAAATAAATCATATGAAAATTTCAAATAACATTTGAGTTAAAGTTTGCTCGAATGAATTTTAGGAACAATTGACTTATTCAATAGCAGTTAAGATAAAAAGCTTGCTCAATCAAAAGAATAAAGCTACACAATGTCATAATAGAACTAACTCAACGAAAGTGTAGAGTTAGAAAACTTTCTCAATGTAAAAAGATAGGGTTTAGAAACTTGCCTTTAGCGTAAGCTATAAAATTAAACTCACGATCACCTACACATAATTTTAGAACCACAATACCTATTAGATATGCTAACATACCAAAACATAAACACTTCTATCTAAATTTATCATTGAAGCACAAGTCTTTCATTACCACTTACATTTCAGAAAATCCAAGTGTTTTAATTCGCAACACTTGTCTAACGCGTTCTTGATTAAGGATAAGTGTTCATTATGTACACTAAGTTACCACATAACGCGTTCTAGATTTACTAACCATTTTTGCAACTTTGAACTTAATAACCCCAATTCACTATGTTATGTTAACCTTAACATTACACATTTAACATGCTAACATAATTTCAGACCATGTTATGATGCTAACCCAAGATCGCATGAGCAAAGAAAAAATCGAGAATCTCAACGATTAATATGGGCGCCAATGGCGCATATAAAAGTCTTAGGAGCAGCCAGAACTGCTTTTTTTTTAAACTTAAGTACAAGTACTGCGATTGTTGAGACAGATCTGAGAAGGCTAATGAACAGTAGCCGACTTTAGCCCACCAAACACAAATTTCACCCACCAAACAGTGAAATTAACACGTAAAATAAATATACAACTATCATAAACATAATTGCTAACATATACAACCACTTAGCACAATTTAACAACAACTAAAACTATTTTAATTTCCTAATTTTCATGTTTTTCATATAAAACTCCATTTTTTGATATTCATCCCAAAAATCATCACTGTGAATTCATTATTTGGCCAAATCATTCCATTCAAATTATGTTATGCTCGTATCTCATTGAACTAACATATACAAGCTTCAATTTATAATTTCACATACTAATTGGCCACTAAAATTGATACTTTTCATGAACATATGAAAAATACATATACTGTCAAAAAAAATTCTACTGATATCCAAAAATTAACATGCAATCTCCTTGTTTGACATAAACTTTAGCATTATAAACATATACAATTGCAATTACCAACTATCTAACTCCACAATTCAACAATTGCTTATTACAGAACATGAGAAAATTCTTGTCGTTCAACACAAATACATGTATATTATCACAATTATGAACATACCTTCAAATTAGCTTGCACAAACTTGCAATTGCAGACAATTTTCTCAGGTTTCACTCTCAAACTCTCACTCAATTCTCTCTGTTGTCTCTAGGCTAGCAAAACTAGAATGAAAGCTTTGATAACCAATATGCGTAATAACCAAAATACAAAACTGATAACCAGCGTAGGAAATAAACTGATAGTCTTAATACGCCAACTTAATTAAAATAGCAGTTACAAAACTAACGAATATATTATAATTATATTATACTTATTATTTTATTTATTTTATTTAAATTCAAAAACTAGAAATCTCAAAAGCCATAAGGCTATATTTGGCAAAACCCTTTTAATTTTTTAAAAATTAATATATTAATGTTGGGCTTCGGTACAGAAACGCACAGCGGAAATTAAAATTTTAAAGCAATTTTCGAAACCCTAAAACAGGATCCATGCGAAAATCAATTAATTCAGAGGTTTAGAGATTATACCAGATATAAACAAAATGAGAATCAAAGCCATTGCATACTCGAATCTCCAACGCAATACAAAACGATTGCGCCTCTCTACAGTTCCACATTTAGCGCCGCATTTAACCGTCGAAACGATTACTCGCAATAAGAAGGACTTGCGGTACTAGCCACCAAAAGGAATGGATTTTGAAACTGTTTTCTCTCTAGTCTCTCTCTAAGAGCGGCTAGGGTTTTTCAATTATGATATCTTACCCTAAGTAGCTGCTATATATCATATATATAGTAGTTAAAAGGAATTAATCAAATCAAAACCTAATTTTATAAAATCCGAATTTATATATATATATATATATATATATATATATATATATATCTCTTAATTAAGTCTTACTTAATTAATATACATATATACAAATTATCCTTTTAATTTAAATTCGTGATTTAAATACTATTAATCATATTAATATATTTAAATCCTTCAAATTTAAATTAATTCCCTTTAAATAACGTTACATGTGTGTGACCACATAGGTTATTATTACATTGGCAATAATTTTAAAATCATATTATAAAATTATAAACAGTGAGCGGCATCTAGTAATGCATCACTGCTACCCAAGTAATAATAAGATCGGTGATTCGATGCAACCTTTTTGTGACCAATGTTTCAATGTAATTTAATCCTTTTAACCTTAATATCCTAGATTAAACTCGAGTCATGGAATGTGTCACACTCTTCATAATTTAATCTGAGTTTTCTTGATCAATGAGTAGACTATATGAAACAAATCACCATTTGAGGATGGCCATGCATTTCATAGTCCTACTCAATCAAGAGGCCTATGGATATCACCCATAATATATAGGATGGTTAAATTCCATCTAGATCACTCATATTTCTCACACGATTAATGATGAACCCAATAATCACCTTTATAGTCCACCCTATTAAAGGTGACATTTGATGATATCAAAGTACATAAATTCTCGTGTAGTAATATAGCGATTTCAGGTCAGAGGACCATTACATCATTGTCACTATGAGAATTGCTAATAACACTTCGCATAATGCTCCATATAGAATTCTCATGGTGGGTCTGTCCAGTACATCGTTCTCTAACATGTATCTATGCATTGACTTAATATCTCATATATTTATGACCAATGAAATTTGGTCATCAGTCAATCCACATACTAGTCTCAATGCATCATTGTTGTCCCATCAACAATGATACTCGACTAGGGACATTTAAGAACACTGATACTAATGGTAATATATAATCTCATGTTCAAGTCACATACTTGAAACTATATAATTTGTATCACTATTCTAAGGAATTTTATTATGTTAACAATTATATTACGCAGTAAATAAAACTATAATAAAATCATATATTTATTCAATCAAATATAATATCAAAACGTTAAGCAATTATATCAAATAATTGGCCTCTAGGGCATAAACTCTAACAATTAAGCCATGTTTGGGAAAAACTAATTTAAATCCTTTTTAATTTATTTTAATAAACACTTTAGTTTATAATTATAATCACATACTATTTATTTGGATTTCCATATCCAATATTAACCAATTAAATTAATCACAGACTATATTTTAATTAAATATAGCCTTTTAGCAAATATCACAAAATTATAATTCATGTTATAATTTTATTTGATAATTTAACATACCATACCATATTAAATTATTAGTCACAATATAAACCCTCATGTTATAATACAAATCTCTAAATTATAAATTAATTTAATATAGAAAATTCTCTAATAAATTTAGATTCACAACCATCACATCAAATAAATATTTATTCAACAATAAACACCTCAAATAAATATTTATATAATTCAATAAATATTTAAAATTATAATTTAAAATTTCGGATCGTTATAGTTAATCGGCGCTCTGGCACCACAGTTTGCATTGTGATTTGGGTTTATTGTTTGCTGCCATGAAGCCCAAAGCCATTTTCCCAAGATCTTTGACGCAAAAAGTCGAGCTTTTTTCTCAATTTGGCGCTAAGTGCGAAGTTTAGAAATCAAGCGCTGATTTTGGCGACGAGGCTCCGAGCTTACACAAGACGAAACAAAGAACAGAACAAAGCTACTGTATCTTAATTTCTAACACCAATTAACATGTATAACTTATGAAAATTACACATACACGTTACCCATCACACATATACTAATTTAACACAACTAAACAACAACTTTTGAAAGACTAAATCTTTGAATGCCATATTTTCAATTAAAACTCCATTTTTGACAAAATTAACACTGTAATCCCAATTTATACACCAACTTAGTCCATTCTAACTATATTCTCTTCCTTTCTTACCAAATTAATGTATTCAATGTTCAATTTCACCATTAGTTCTCAAACAAACAATTATATTATATCAATTTTGGTACTTTGACCAGCCATTTTCATGCATAGGTTCATTGTAAAACCATTTCCTTCCATCTTAAACATAATTAGCATTCAATCATATATATATATATATATATATATATATATATATATATATATATATATATATATATATATAGCTACAAACAACTACATATACACATAATTTCATAACTAATTATAAAAATTGTTTACATACAATTTTGTAAAGAACTTTATACTATAGTCAAGAACACAGAGAACGTAAAACGTATATAGTGTTAAGCTTATGGGAAAATACCTTTTGTTGCTTTGAAAATCCTTTCACTGAGAATCGCTTGAACACTCAGAACTTGCTTTGAAATCCCAGCCTTTTCTCTCTCAACCTCTCAAATTCTCTAACAACTTTTCTTCTCTGAAAACCCTTTTCTTTTCTTCTCTTTTATTAGGCTTAAGCCAATTATTTTTCATGTATAATCAAATACACCCGACGCCTACAACCCAAACGTACGAAACTGCCATATACTTAATATAATAATAATTACATGTCAGTTATAACATATTTAATATATATTATTTATATTTTATTTATTTTATTTATATTATTATAATTCAAAATTCAATAATCCAAAATCCATAAGGCTCTGTTTGGCAAAACCCTTTAAAAAATAAAGACTTCATATATTTAAGCCTTGTTTGGCAAAACTAAACTAAACTCCTTTAATTTATTTTAATAACTCCTTTATAATATTGTTATTTGTCACACTTTATTTAATTAAGTTTTCATACTTAATTTAATTAATTATAATAACAATTTATTGAATAAATCATTTAATCATTATACAATCTCTAACTTAATTATTAAATTAAATTAGAATATTATCTCATAATAATTAATTTCCTTAGCCCATTAATTATTTATTAAACAAATAATTAACCGAATCAAATCAAATTAAACAAATAGTAATTCAACAGTAAACATATCCATTAAATATTTATATAATTCAATAAATATTTAAAAATTATGATTAAAATTCTGGATTGTTACAGCGTCAACATGAAACTATGGATGCTCTTATTATACTCCTGCACGTCAAGTAGTTAATGGTGAGGAAAGTAGGACTAATAGATATCATATACGTAAGGAGCTCTTTCGATCTAGAATGACCAAAGACACTACAGTACAGACACATGTCCTAAACATGATCAATTTGATTGAACAATTAGGACAACATGTTTTGTCATGGATGGAGAGTTGAGCCAAGATTTGATCTTGTAGTTACTCCCGGACTCCTTCTCACAATTGTTGTGAATTTTTCATATGAACAAGCTAGATATCAGCTTCGCTGATTTGCTTAACATGTTGAAAAATGTTGAGAGTCACTTTCTAACCAAGAAAGACCAAGTCTTACTGGTAGGGGACAAATGATCTTCTGAAAAGAAGAACGATTCAAAGAAGGAAAATAGAAAGGCAAAAATAAAGGATAATAAGAATAAAATTGATACGGATAGAAAAGGAGTTTGCTTCCACTACATAAGCTTATACACTAAAAAAGAAACTGCGAGAAGTATCTTGTAGAGGCTAACCAGAAGAAGCTTAGTGTAGCTTTGGTTGTAAATACAATCTTGTTCATGATTTAAAATAAATTTTTCTTTAAGTCAAGGTTCTACTTGGGTATTGGATACCGACTTTGGTTATCATAAATATAGATTTATGAAGGGACCAAGCAGAAGTAGAAAGCTAAACAAAGGATAAGTAATCATATGTCTGGTAAATGAAGCAAAGGTTGCTGCATTAGCCATAGGAACTTATAGTTTAGCACTGCCTACGTGCAAATCTATTAAGTCAATAAGTTGTTATTGTATTCTAGTTCTCGTTAGAAACATTATTTCCATTTTGTTGTTGGACAATAAAATCTTTGGTATTATATTTAAGAACAATTGTTGTTCTTTTTATAATATTAATGTTTTGTATAGAACAGGAATATTACTTAATGGATTTTGTATAATTGACTTACGTGAAAATAATTTTGCAAATTGAACAAACTAGTATAAGAAAAGGAGATGATCATTCAAAGAGTTGAATGTGTGTATTTGCTGAAATACAAGTGTGAATTATTTGAAAGGTTCAAAGAATTCAAAAGTGAAACTAATTTGAAAAGTATTAAGATTCTTTGATTAGATCAAGGAAGGAATCTTGTGCAATAAGTTTCTAGATCATCTTAAATGGTTTTCTCACAATGGACGCCTCCTGATACGCAATAATTTATTGATGTATCTGAAAGGAAAAATCATACCTTGTTGGACATGGTGTTGTCCATAATGATTTTACCAACATTCTAGTATCATTCTGGGATAATGTCCTAGAAATGGCTGCATATCTACGAAAAGGTAACCTCAAAATCTGGCGACAAGACTCCATAAAAGTTATGGACATGAAGGATTCCTAATTTTAAGTAAGTTAAAATAAGGGGTTGTCCAGCTTATGTGAAAAGGTTTCAAAAGATAAAGTTGGGACAAGATTTGACAAGTACAAATTTGTGGGACATCCTAAAGTAAGTTTAGGGTAAATGTTCTATAATCCTACTTAGCAAAAGGTGTTTGTTGCGAAACACGCTACCTTCTAAGATAAAGGTGTTTATCATTAAAGGGGCTAGTGGGAGGATAATAGATCTTAAAGAGTTCAAGAACCACAAAACACTATAAGTCAAATAAGAAGAACCTGTAGATAGGCCTATTATACCAAAACTGAATCGTAAATCTAGAATATTACTGAAGATACCTAGGAGGTATGGATTCATCATAGATGATGATGATGAGGTACACATCATAGAAGATGATGATCCAGTTATATACGATGAGGTAAGAGTTGTAGACACTTAGAGAAATGGATTGAAGTAAGCTTCTCAAATATGGAACATTCATTTTGATAAGACAATCAAAAGAGTTTGATTTTATCAAAAATCAAGAATGAACCTAGTGTGTACAAAAGGGTCAGTGGGAGCGTCGTGACATTCCTAGTATTATATGTTGATATACTACGGATAAGAAATGACATACCAATGCTATAATCAGTAAAGATAAAGTTGTCTAAACATTCCTCCATGGATAATTTGGGAAGAGTATCGTAATTGGGATAAAAATCTATATATATATATATATATATATATATATATTTAAAAGGATGCTCAGCTTAACCCAAGGAACGTATATTCATTTGATGCTAAAGTTGTTTAGCATGGTAAACTCCAAGAGATGTCTCATGTTGATGAGTCATGGAGTGTATCTCTCTTAATAGTCCCCATAGACTCCTGAAAAGCGAGATCACATGACTGACAATCATGTATACAGTGAAATATATGAGACCTGATGATGATCAGTCATATTCTGGAGAAGATCACTATAAGACAGTGAAAAATATTTTAAAAGTACTTAACTGGAACTAAGGATGTGATCATATTTATGGTGGGTCTGAATTAAAACTAGAGGGCTTAATAGACTCAAATATTTTAGACAGATCAAGACGACAAAAAATCCACTTTAAGTTAAAGTGTTACCTTGAACGGTGGTGTAGTGAATTGGAAAGGTTTCAAACAGCAAAGAGTTACTGGTTTAGTGATAAAGACAAAGTATATAGCTATAAATGAAGCTACAAGTTGATTGTTTGGATGAAAACATTATTATAGAACTAGGAATAGTTCATAAGTCTCCTCTTGGATCTAAACATGTGTTGTGGCACTTTCATTTGATTATAAGAATCATTGAAAGATGGGAAATCACTATAAAGATAGTGAACTCTCAAGGACAACATTACATATCCATTAACTAAAGCTTAGCCAACAACAGGATAATCGTCACTTAGAGAATAAGGGTATGAGATACCATGGCGATTGACTTTAATGCAAGTGGGAGATTGAAAGTAGTATGCACACAAGCCAATCATGTTTGATGATAAAGCATATACTTTGTAACAATCTTATTCATTTATTAATAAAAAGTATTAATTTATTAAATGTAACAACCCGATATTTTCTATACAAATAAATTAGAAATTTTGCGTATAATTTTTTTTATTAAAATAAATATGGGGAATATATGCCAAGATAATGTGTGTATGTATTTATGTGATATATTTATTACATGAATGTTTTAAATAATTTTTTTTAGAATTATTGATTTTTATAAACTATATTATTATAATAATTAATTTTACAAAGAGAAATGTTTTATTAATTATTATTTTCCATGAATATATAATCATATATTATTTGTATAATATATGAAATGATTTTTAGAATTATTATAATAATTATTTTATTATATGAATTTTGTTCAGATTATTAGGTTAATTATTTTTAACTTAATTAATAATGTTAAGTATGACAGATAAATCAGATATGGAATCCAAACCCTAATTTTTGGATTTTGATCGAGGCATGAGAATAATAATATAATATTAATTACATTTTGATTTTCAGTGCTATAAATATGAGTGTATATGAGGACCGATAAGGGTTGGTCAGTTATGGTGTTATATGACAAACCCTTGTATTACTGTGTGAAACCCTAATTTAAAATACAACTTGGAGTTCAAAATTGTTAGGTAATTGTGATAATGTGATCAATGTCTGATATTATAAATATAAATGCTAATTAGGTAAACCCTAATCATTAACTTGAAACCCTAATGTTCATGCATAATGTGATTAGAAACCCTAATTATTAAGTTTAAACCCTAATTGATAAATTCGGCACCTTAATTGCTAAATTTGAACGCTTAATAATAATTAGTAAATGTTAAATCCTATTATGCAATACCTAGGTGGTTAGGTAACCTAACTTAATTAGGAAACCCTAATTACAAATTTTAGAAACTAATTTTATTTTATTTTAAACCCTAAATGAAAGCTTCGTAACCTAATTACACATTAGGTGAGACAATTAAATAACCTAAGAGTTATGGTAATGAGGAAATGTTAGTATTTAATATGTATACTAACTTATGTGGATAATCTTGTTATTTCAAGTGACTGATAATTTTAAACCTATTTCTAGTAAACCTAATTAGGTTATGAGCTAAAGTCACATGTATAAGTAATTAAATTTCATAAGAATGGGAATGGAAACCCTAAATAAACAATTTGGGTAACATATATTAAAATTATTAGACTATGTTCATTACATGACCCAAAACAATTAAAGGAGAAGCCCAAAAGAAATAAAATGCAAACCAATACTTAGCCCACTTGATTAAGGGTATTTTATACCTTTGATTAATCAAATTTGTGCATTAAAATAAAGGCTAAATGAAGAAATTAGTGGGCATATATATAGCTGGCCACATTAGCCTTTTTAAGGCAAGAATATTATGCTAATCAAGTTCCTTAAATATTAAGTCTTACCCACAAGGACAAGGGTGTCATGCTCCCATTGGTGGAAAGCTTAATTAGCATCCTTAGTCACATGATTAGGCTTAATTGGAAGAGATAAGGTGAAGCCTTTTATCCAAGGGACAATAAAAGTATGGGGGATAATAGTTAATCACCCCATTCATTTGCTAGATCACTTTCATTTCTCTCATTCTCCTTCTTTCTTTTTTTTCTCCCAAGCTAGCAAATACTGAGAGAGAAAAGAGAGAGAGGGTTCGGTTTTTAGTGAGAGAGAGAGAGGTGTGCTAGTTTGATTATGCACCCTAAGTTTATACTCTACTTTGGTAAATTAAGGAAGGTTGCCTCTAAATCAAGGTATAACTTAATCTTCATCTTCTTCTTCTATTTTGTGTTATTGCATGATTTATTGGAGTTATGAACTAATACTCAAGATACCCTAGTTCGACATATCATCATGTATGGAACTAAGTATCTTGAGTGTTAGATCAAAGGTTTAGAAGAAGAAAACATTTAAATTCTTTCATCTTATATATATATATATATATATATATATAATTGTTATTACTTGTTGGGCACTCAAATGCTCATCCTTGCTTAATTTAAATGTTTTCAGCTAAGTGTGAACAACCTGAAGGCTCTGCTAAGAACAAGGGAAAGGAAAAGGAAAGCTAACCAAAAAGATTGGTGGTAGTTTATATAACAGTTTGATATTATTAAGACAATGATACTTATTAATTATCATGTAATGAATGTTTAAAGGTCTCGTACCTGGGGATTAGACTCTGATGATATGTAAATTAAGTTGATATTTATATTATTGTTATTATTATAGTATTATTGCGCTCATAGAAAAGGTATCGTGAAGCACTGAATTCGAGTTTCAAGTACCTGGATTCGGGGGCTTTACAGGTTGGTATCAGAGCTTAGGGTTAGAAACCTTAGGTGGGATAGACCTTAGGCTATAACCTTAGAACAGAGGGAAACATTGAAAATATAAATAACTCATATAGAGTCTATAAAGAGATGAATTAACTAAATTCATCGTCAAACAAAATCAAAGATAACTTATATAAAACTATTATTTGCTATGTGTATATACTATATGCTACTCAGGATAATTTATGTGTGTAGATGTCTGGTGGAAAAGGCTTGTTATATGCTTATAGCATGAAGAAGGATTAAATCCATACCCCCGAGCTAATATCGAAGCCAATAGCTAAAATAGAGGCTCACAATGAAAATAACTTAGACGATGTGGTTATTATAAAAAATGTAGTACCAGATCCGGAGATGGTAGAGCTGACAGATAGTGATTCGGACACTAAAGTTGAAGCTGAACAAGCATCAACAGAGGTGCAGGATCTGAGGAACAAGGTTTCTTCTTTGGAAAAGTTGTGGGAAATAGAAAAGTTATTAAATAGTCAACTGCGTCAAGAGTTAATAGAAACAATGGAAGAACAAGATAAGCTTAAAATCCAAATTGATCAGATAGGAGCCACAAGCAACACATCGTGTGCAGCTCCGAGCAAAAAGGGGAAAAGAAAGATAGAAGACCATGACTTAGGAAAATCTGATAAGAAGAAAGGGAAAAGAATATGTTACCTTTGTGGCTATGAGGGACATACTACTTTGTATTGTCCCGACTGTAAATCAGGAGCATGTTTTATCTGTCGAATAGAAGGTCATCAAGCAAAAGGTTGTCCAAGGAAAAGGCGTAGTGAATAGGTAGTATAGGTTCTGTTGTGTAGGTCTGTTTATTGCTAAGTATGTCTGTGTAATGTAATGTTCCCAACTTTTGGTATTAGTCAAGGCTGTAAATCCTGACTTTTTTAGTCACAAAGGGATGAATGATGTTTAAATCAGTATGTGCTATGCTATGTAAAGTATTCGCTAAATGAATATGAATCTAAGTTTGAGTAATGAAATGAGTTAATATAATAAACTTATATGATAAGATTTAAAATGTAAAGAATAATATATGGTTTTACTTAACCGGATAATGCCGCCAAGACGTCAAACTCGAAACCAAAGGGCAGAAGAGTCTGTCAATAGCGTTGAGGGACAACAACAAGCGAATCTCGATCAAAGACTTTTTGCAAAACATGGTAAGCATAAGCTATCGCAAAGAATGAATGCCGTCAGGGAACCAAATTTTGGACAACCAACTAGCCAACTTTAAAGATTTCAAGGCTGTGGGACCGCCCGAATTTAAGGGACAACTGACCCTATTGAAGCCCAAACTTGGGTTAAAGAGATCGAAAAAGCATTCGTGGTAGCTAGGGTAGTTAAGGGGCAAAAGACCGCTTTTGCCACCTAAATGATGAAGGGTGAGGCAAATTTTTGGTGGGAAGCGAATCAGGTGAGGGCAGGAGAGGGTGTTGTTACTTGGGATAGGTTTAAGACATTGTTCTTCGAAAACTATTTTTCATCTAGTATGCAGGCTAGAATGGAGGTAAAATTTTTAGAGTTGAAGCAGGAGAATATGACGGTGTCCGAATACGCCGCAAAATTCAATGAGTTGGCTAGGTTTGCTCCGCATCAAGTTGATACAGAGGTAGGAAAGCTAGAAGGTTTGAGCTAGGATTAAAACCCTGGCTCTACAACAAGGTGGCAGTATTGCAAATCCCTACATTTGCAGCACTCTTGGAGAAGGCTATTATTGCTGAGGAGGGGAATGAGGCCAACTCTACAACAAGGAGAGAAAGAACAAGAGTAAGGTCGAAGGAGCTGGGAAGGCAGAAATTAATAGTGGAAGTAAAAGTGGTAGTAGCAAAAGGAAGGGAAGCAGTTTTGGAAGTATTCAGGTGAAGCGGGAAGGAGTTAAGAAGCAAGTTGTGCAGTGTGGAAACTGTGGGAAGAACCACTCTGGGGAATGTCTGAAGGGAAAATTTGTATGCTATAAGTGCGGGCAGGAGGGCCATATCTCTCCCAACTGCCCCAATCCAATAATGAACAGTGGGTGTTTTCTATGCGGGTCGACTGAGCACAAGGTGAAGGATTGTCCGAAGAGGAGGACGGAGGCAGGGAGTGTGAATACTAGCAAGGGTAGTGGAACTCTAGAAATCACGGGACCTACGTCATCGAGCAAGCCAACAAAATCAACTGCGAGGGTTTTCAACATGACGGTCCAGGATACCATAGCAGCTGGTGGTGCAATTCCAGGTATTATTCGTATAACTTTTATTTTCTTATGCATGATTTTCATATATATAGTAAACTATTTTATAAAGAAATTTTGAAGGAGGAATTTGAGTTCTTTTAGAAATCAAATTTCTGTTTAATCAGATAGACAAGCTTTACGTGAATAGGTTAAAGATCAGTACGATCATTTATGATCAAGATCTACTTCCAATAATTGTATATGCTACGTACACTTGTAGGTGTAGGTTTTAAAACGATGATTCCGGGGACGGAATCATTTTAAGGGAGGGTGAATGTAACAACACGATATTTTTTATACAAATAAATTAGAAATTTTGCGTATAATTTCTTTTTTTATTAAAATAAATATGGGGAATATGTGTCAAGATAATGTGTGTATGTATTTATGTGATATATTTATTACATGAATGATTTTAAATAATTTTATTTTAGAATTATTGATTGTTATAAACTATATTATTATAATAATTAATTTTATAGTGGAAATGTTTTATTAATTATTATTTTCCATGAAAATATAATCATATATTATTTATATAATATATGAAATGATTTTTAAAATTATTATAATAATTATTTTATTATATGAATTTTGTTCGTATTATTAGGTGAATTATTTTTAACTTAATTAATAATGTTAAGTATGATATGATGATATGGAATCTAAACCCTAATTTTTAGATTTTGATCAAGGCATGAGAATAATAATATAATATTAATTATATTTTGATTTTCAGTGCTATAAATATGTACTGTATATGAGGACCAATAAGGGTTGGTCAATTATGGTGTTATATGACAAACCCTTGTATTACTGTGTGAAACCCTAATTTAAAATACAACTTGGAGTTTAAAATTGTTAGGTAATTGTGATAATATGATCAATATCTGATATTATACATATAAATGCTAATTAGGTAAACCATAATCATTGACTCGAAACCCTAATGTTCATGCATAATGTGATTAGAAACCCTAATTATTAAGTTTAAACCCCAATTGATAAATTCGGCACCTTAATTTCTAAATTTGAACGCTTAATAATAATTAGTAAATGTTAAATCCTATTATGCAATACCTAGGTGGTTAGGTAACCTAACTTAATTAGGAAACCCTAATTACAAATTTTAGAAACTAATTTTATTTTATTTTAAACCCTAAATGAAAGCTTCGTAACCTAATTATACATTAGGTGAGACAATTAAATAACCTAAGGGTTATGGTAATAAGGAAAGGTTAGTATTTAATATGTATACTAACTTATGTGGATAATCTTGTTATTTCAAGTGACTAATAATTTTAAACCTATTTCTAGTAAACCTAATTAGGTTATGAGCTAAAGTCACATGTATAAGTAATTAAATTTCATAAGATTGGGAATGGAAACCCTAAATAAACAATTTGGGTTACATATATTAAAATTGTTAGACTATGTTCATTACATGACCTAAAACAATTAAAGGATAAGCCCAAAAGAAATAAAATGCAAACCAATACTTAGCCTACTTGATTAAGGGTATTTTAGACCTTTGATTAATCAAATTTGTGCATTAAAATAAAAGCTAAATGAAGGAATTAGTGGGCATATATATAGCTGGCCACATTAGCCTTTTTAAGGCAAGAATATTATGTTAATCAAGTTCCTTAAATAGTAAGTCTTACACACAAGGACAAGGGTGTCATGCTCCCATTGGTGGAAAGCTTAATTAGCACCCTTAATCACATGATTAGGCTTAATTGGAAGAGATAAGGTGAAGCCTTTTATCCAAGGGATAATGAAAGTATGGGGGATAATAGTTAATCACCCCATTCATTTGCTAGATCACTTTCATTTCTCTCATTCTCCTTCTTTCTTTTTTTCTCCCAAGCTAGTAAATACTAAGAGAGAAAAGAGAGAGAGGGTTCGGTTTTTAGTGAGAGAGAGAGAGGTGTGCTAGTTTGATTATGCACCCTAAGTTTATACTCTACTTTGGTAAATCAAGGAAGGTTGCCTCTAAATCAAGGTATAACCTAATCTTCATCTTCTTCTTCTATTTTGTGTTATAGCATGATTTGTTGGAGTTATGAACTAATACTCAAGATACCCTAGTTCTATATATCATCATGTATAGAACTAAGTATCTTGAGTGTTAGATCAAAGGTTTAGAGGGAAAAAATGAGCATATGTTCTCCTAGGGGTTACACCCTTGTTTTTTTTTTCTTCCACTAAATCTTGTGTAACTTAAGTTTTACAACTTGGATTTGTGATCCGTTGAAGGGGGGTGCTAGATACATGAGTTATCTAGTAAACCAAGTGGTAGAACACAAATCTAGCAAGTATTGAAGCCATGGGGGTTGTTTTCCCCCAAAACAGTCCACATAGAGTATTAAGGTTTTAAAACCCTAAATAGCTACTGTTCCTGTTTTTCTTAGGACTGTTTTGGATAGTTTCATGTCTTTTAAAAATATGGGAAAAATCATAGAGGTACCTTGAGAAGTTATCTACATGTAGGAAAAAAACGGACACATTTCAATTTATAGGTTGTGCGTAATGGCTGTTTCCGTAAAGGACTCCTAAATATTAACACCTGAATAGCTCACAGTGTATACATGGAAAAAATTCAAAATTTTTACAGTATGTTCATATATATTATGGGAGTATATCCTGAAAATTTCAGAATTTTCGGAGCACAACTCAATTTATGAAAAATAAAGCAAGATCTGAGTGTTTTGGGCACTTTAAAATTAGTAAATCATTTTCTTAAATTCCAGAAAAAGTTGGGGATCATTTTTGGGTCATATTCTGTCTAAACCCAAAAAAGAAGAATTTTTGGAATCAGTTTGCTATTATTCCTAAAAATGATGAAGTTATGAATAAAAAGAAATAAATAGTTAAATGATGTCTTAAATATGAAAAATGTGATTTTAATGCTTGAATACTCCTAATATATTATATTATGACTATTTTGGGGCATTTTGGTAATTTATAATTATAAATATTATTTATGATCTTTTATTGATATTAAATAAGTGGTTTTGTAAAGGGTGAACAATTAGAATAAATTGTTTATTGATCAAACAAATTATTAAAATGTTATTATGATATTAATAATATTAGAATATGATATTGTTAAGTAAAGAAAAATATTAAGCTTAAAGCTTCATTAAAATATTATTAAATGGTTAATCATATTTGATTTAAAATATTAATAAATGATTAAAGTATTATTAAATGATTAATAATATTAGATTAAAATATTATTAAAAGATTAATAATATTAAATTAAAAGTATTATTAAATAATTAAAATATTATTAAGTAAATAATAATATTCGAGATTTAATAAAATGTTATTAAAAATATAATAACATTAGTAAAGGAATAAAATATTATTAAATGATTAATAATATTAGTAAATGAATAAAATATTAATATGATTGGTAAATGAATAAAAGTATTATTAATTGATTAATGATAGTAAAGCATAAGTAAGATATTATTAAGGTAATAATATTAATTCATGATTAAAATATTATTAAGAGGATTAATACTATTAGTAAAGTATTAAAATATTATTAAGATGTTAATAATATTAGTAAGCAAATAAAAGTATTATTAGTGAATTAATAATACTAAGAGGTGAATTAAATATTATCAAGATTAATAATATTAAGTGTATTAAAAATATTTTAAGTAATACTTAATGACTTTTAATATTTTAAGAAATAGTACATTAATATTTTAATGGTAATTATTTAAAATGATTTTAAATATTTTAAAAATTATTTAAGGGTAATATAAATGTTTTAAAAATATTTTGAGTTATTATAAATAACTTTAATATTTTGGCAATGGTTTCATTAATAGTTTAATAATAATTAAATGATAATAGGATTATTTGATATTTGAATCATTTAATAATGATATCGGTGTTTGAAAATTCGTGATAAATTAATAAATATTTATTGAGTCATTTAAAATAATATGACTAATATTTACAGATATTGAGTTACAGAATAGAGTCTTAGACTCGATAATTACCCGATAAAGCTATCGGTACACCGACATATTTCAAAAATTGATCTGGACTTAGATATTTTGACTGTATTAATGTTTGTTTGTGATGCAATAACTATTGAACATGTGTGATAATGTGATTAGGTTATGTGCTGACTGCGAAATGCAGTACTATATGTTATAGTATATTGTTCTAATAGAACGAATGATCTGATTAATGATAGGTCGTGATATAAAAGATAAAACTAAGTTGCGTATTGTAAGCAGCGCATCAGGCAAGTATCCTACCTTTGTATTTTCTTTATGCAATGGACGTGAGTAAGAATATTTCAAAATTATATTATTACTGTACAGATTATTAATCTTATATTATATACGCTCATTGATTGTCAACATATTAGTATATGGTAATTCAGATATATATTTTGTTCGTTAATTTCTATAAATGGTTATACAAGTGTCCCCACTTGGATAATCATTGCATTTAATCACATGTTGATACACCTTTGTTAATTACCCGTATATATATATATATATATATATATATATATATATATATGTTGAATTATAGATTATTGTTGAACAAGATAAAACCTTATTATTATCCAACTGAATTGCCTTGGTTTGGAACCCCGACAAGTATGAACATCCCTTACACGGGAAAACTTTTTATGCACCCAAGGTGGACAGAGTGAACGATAACATCGTTCTTGCATGTAGTATTGATCAATATAGGGTACAATGGGTCGATCACCCACGTGCACGTAAGTTATGACATTTCTGAGATGATGAAGTTCATTTAACCTTTTCAAAATGAAAACAATATTCATAGTATGTCCCTTAACCCTATTTATAGTCGATGACGTAGTTTCAAAAATTTGAAAGAGGGTTGTTATGTTATTATTATCCGTTCGATTACTTCACAACTATTGATTTGTTGTAGAAGGGTAGTATAAAGAAAAACATTTAAATTCTTTTAGCTTGTATATATATATATATATATATATATATATATATATATATATATATATATATATATATATATATTGTTATTACTTGTTGGGCACTCAAATGCTCATCCTAGCTTAATTTAAATGTTTTCAGCTAAGTGTGAACAACCTGAAGGTTGTGCTAAGAACAAGGGAAAGGTAAAGGAAAAGGAAAGCTAACCAAATAAGATTGGTGGTAGTTTATGTAACAGTTTGATATTATTAAGACAATGAAACTTATTAATTATCATGTAATGAATGTTTAAAGGTCTCGTACCTGGGGATTAGACTCTGATGATATGTAAATTAAGTTGATATTTATATTCTTGTTATTATTATTAGTATTATTCCGCTCATAGAAAAGGTATCGTGAAGCACTGAATTCGGGTTTCAAGTACCTGGATTCGGGGGCTTTACATTAAAGGCTTTTAATTATCTACATGATGCTGCTTTATAATATGTGATAAACCCATAGTTTTAAGCAATGCTTTTAGAATAATGATGATGATCATTCTAATGAGATCAAAATTCTTAAAAAGCTTAAAAATAAAATAGTTCCCAATCATTGGATTACTAAATTGGGGGTTAGTGAATCTGGATAGATTTGTACATACGTTACTTGCTCATTGGATGAGGATGATTGATCTCATGCTCATTTGTGTGGAGACACTAAAGCTAGTATGTAAGTGCTTATTGGAGAATAAGTACACTGAACGTGGCTCGCTAAGGAATACCTAATGGAGTTTTACTTGCCTGTCAATAGGAATTCCTATAGTGATAGTAGTACATGTGATCCTTAGACTTGAGATCATCATAGTATCTTGTGTATGATGAGTTGTACTTTGACTTATTCCTTAAGACCCTTAGGGTATATCAAAGGGTGTGCTTGGATATAATAAGTTATACATGGAGATAATGTATAATCAATAAAGAATCTACCGCTTCTAGTAAAAGGAGAGAAATGTCCTATGTGATTCGATAAATGACAACCTAGTAGTCCTTGGCCAATGCAGAATGAAATTAGAAAGGAGTTTCTAATTTGCATTATTTGGAGTTGTGCATTTAAGAGTCGAAATACATATAATTAAATAAAATAAGACTTGACAATAATTCCATGTCTTATATTTAATAGGGACATTGTATGGTGGAAGGATTGAATTGTACGGTAACTATTTACACAAAGGTTTTTTTATGATTAATGTTGAAATCTATATTATCTGGAAAGTCGTTGATCGCTAGGGAGACTTATCCCTATTGTAGAATAAATATTATTTATTTAAATAAATTAATAGTTTAATTTATTTATTTAAATAAGATTAGAATTATTCTAATTGATTTATTTACAACCGGTTTAATATGGAGAACCTAAAGGGTCACACCATAAAAGGAAGAATAATTATTTAAGAAGTTAATGGCATAATCGTAATAATAAGTTGAGTATATTTAATTTAATCTATGGTGATAGAATAAATTAAATAGCTTAATATTATTATTTAATATTTTGGAAATATTAAATATAAATTAATAAGAGGAGTCTTATTATTATTATTACTATTATTATTATTATTATTTAATTTCTAAAGGAGTTTAAGAATTAATTAATAAAAGTACTCTCATATATCCTAATAAGATTAGGATGCTAATTAATTAAAAGAGTTTAATTAATTATTCCTAATAAGATTAGGAGCCTAATTAATTAAAGGAGTTTAATTAATTAAAATAAAACCTAATTCCTTAATTGTTAAGGAGGGTTGCCTACATCTATAAATAAGAGAAGTCTTATTATGGGTGGTGTGGTTGACACTTTCACAAAACACGTGAAGACGTAATTCCAATAGTTGGGAGAGTATATCATTTTCTATGAGAGATAGAAAAACTAGGGTTTAGCCAACCACCCTTCTTCTTGAATATTTCTTCTTCTTTGGTGGATCACCTCTAGAGGCCAAACACTTGGGTGGCTAACATTGATCAAAGGAAGGAACCAAACCCGGTGGATTCAAGTTAACGCGAAAGGATTTGGAGGTGAACTTGTACCTGAGGAAGCTAGAATCTTCAAGGGTATCATTCTTGTTCTTTATCTTTTCATTTAATTAATAATTGCGCATAAAGGATGATCTGAGTAAATAGTTTGTAAAATTTTAAAACTCTATTTTATCACGTTTTCGCTTATTTTATGCAATTTGATTGCGTCCATGAATATTACAAACCTAACACCCTCGATATCGGAGCAGTCCCTGGTGCTAAATCGATAACAAACTCGATCTCTCTATCAGACGAAAGTCCTGGCAATTCCTCCAGAAACACATCTACAAAATCCCTAACAACCGGTATCTCTTCCAGTTTCATACCCTTCTTCTGAGTATCAACTATGTAAGCTAAATATCCTACACAGCCTTGACTCAACAACTTATTAGCTTGCATAATCGTCAAACATCTTGTTTTTCTAGGCGATTTGCTACCATAGAAGACTACCTTTGACGGAGTCATAAGGTTTACACTTTTCTTTTGGCAATCAATTATTGCTCCATAATTGAATAGCCAATCCATTCCCAATATAACATCAAACTCTCCAAGTTTAATCGAGATTAAATCTACTATCATGACATTCCCCTTAATATTCACCCTACAATTCTTGTATACGAACCTAACAGGAATCACCTCCTTATTCGCAATTTCTATGTTTAAAGGGAAATTCAATTCTTCACTAGACAATTCTAACCTCTTAGAAAATTCATCAAATATAAATGAGCAAGTAGTACCCGAATAAAATAATACATAAGCATCTATATTATTGATGGGATAATACCTGACACAATATCTTTTGATTGCATCGCATCCTGCACAGTCATGTTGAAAGTTCTGGTTGTAGGTCTGTTTGATGATGTTGGTCAAGCAATAGCCAACGTACCTCCAATGCTACCTCCCTTGCTTCCAGTTGTCTCTCCAGCTTTCTTCTTAGGGCACCATGAGCAAAATAATCCTTTGACCCGCATGTATAGCAAGCATTCTTCTTTGGTTGATGGCAATTTGGAGCAATGTGACCCTCCTAGCCACAGTTGAAGCATACTCGCTTACCCCTTAAGCACACGCCAGTGTGATTCTTCCCGCATATAGCACATGCTTCAAACTTCCTTTTTTGCTGGCTACTCTGTTGATTTCCAGCACCAACACTTGCATTCCACTTCCTCTTCAGTTTATTATTATTATTATTCCCACCACTTCTACCACTTATTCTTACTTTCACTTTCATTCTTCTTCTTCCTTTGCTCCTGATTGTATTTCGTCACAGCCTCGCCTCCACCCTCAGCGATAATCGCCTTCTCAAGCACCGCTACAAACATCTTCAGGTGAAACATGGAGACTCTGCTATAAAATCAGGGCTTCAATCCCTGTTCAAACGTCCTCGCCTTGCGCTCGTTTCTGTTTACTTGATATAGCGCAAACCTCGCCAACTCATTGAACCTTATTACATACTACGACACTGTCATTGTGCCCTGCTTCAATTCTAAAAACTGCACCTCCATCTGATTCTGCGAACTCTCTGGGAAATAGGTCTCAAAAAATATTTCCTTGAACCTATCCCAAGTCATCACTCCTTGACCTCCTCGGGTTTTATTGGCTTGCCACCAATAACAGACCTCTACTTTTGTTAGGTAAAATCTAATTACGCATAACACGCAAGTATACGTGGTCAACAATTAATATAATAGTAAGTAAAGTATTGTTCCCACAGAGAATTAGTATGAATTTAATCCTAATAATTACCAGCCTTATATTAATCCAATTTTATTAAACTATCCAATTCAATGATTATAATTATTAAAAACTAAAATTATTAAAAATACCAAATAAGCAACAAATATAAAAACTAAATTTTTAAACAATTATTGGAGAATTAGGCTTACAACTTCACTTTAAGCTTCACTCTGATTATTATATTCTAGTTTAACTCACTATCTCAGTTTATTAATCAAGAACACTCAAGTAGAATTAGTGACCTCTCGATGCACTAATATCATATTAACTTAAATCCACAAATTAGATAGAATTAAGTTAAACACCTTAATTAACTAACTCATTATATCTTTATGTGAATTACAATTAAAGAAGATTTAAGTTCAAGTTCTCTATTCGATTACATGCGATGTTAAGCATATCTCTACCCTAACATTCATCAAGATTTCATTCATTCACAGAATTCAAGAACACATGTTATATTAACTAAGTCTAAACTCATACTTCCTCTCTCAAATCCATACAAGTTCACAAAGAATTGGTGATCAGGAAATGCATAAATTTAGGCATAAATTAATATAGATAAACTGAGGAATAGCTTATTAAACTGAAAATCAAAGTTACATAATCATCATTCCACTTAAAGATCCATTATAAGCCTAAAAAGTAATTTAGTTCATCATCAATGAATTAAAAACTAAATTAATTAAAGAAAACATCATCCCAATTACAAATAATAAACTAAAGAAGAAGAATAAATCCAGGACCACCCTTCTCTATAGCCCAATCTGCAATTGTTGTGAAACACCTTCAAAAACTCTCTCTAATGCTCCTTCTGCAAAATCCTTTCAACAGATCTTAATTGCTTGTATATTAACTCAATCTTGTTGTTTATTATTAATTATACGCTTAGACACGTATTCTGATTACAATTCCATCCATAGTTGAGTCCTAAGTCATTGGCAACACTTAAGCTTACGTTTGCAGCATTTGAAAAGAATAGAGACGATTAGGAATTTTCAGTACCCATTTTCTCGTGACGGTGTTCTTAATGTAATTAGCCCGACCCACCGGCTTAGATTCTACTAACTGAGTTTTCACCCCCCCACCCTACGAGTTTTATATAGGAAAAAAGCCATTTTTATTGGGTGCTGCTACTAACTGATCCATTTTGCTCTCTTACTTGCCAAATTCCACCATAAGTCCACCCTTTTTATCCAAATGCCACTCCACCACACCTAAACACAAAATAACACTAAACAAGTAAAAACAAACCATAGAAACAAAGATTTCACACAGCTTAAGCTTGAATTAGAAGCCTATATGTAGGTATAAAACCCACTTACCAAAATCCCCCAAACTTAAATCGTGCTAGTCCTCGAGCACAAAACAAAACTAACATGCTATGCAATGCAATGATATGTAATGCATCTAATTTATATGCCTACGAATCCAGCAGCATCATAAAATCAAACTTATTCCTTCGGCCTCAGAGAAATCAAGCAAACACTTCATATCAAAACAAATCAATAATTCTTTATTAATCCTCGAATCTTAAACTGTTATTACTGGTATAGTGCGTGTGTGCTTAACATCCATGCTAACTAATGTGAATTCAAATTAAATACATAACAAGTCTCTTATAAGGCATCATACAGCTTAAACACAAGAAATTCAAGAACAGGTTACGATCCAACTCAAACAAAGCAATTACCAATATTAAGGGTACACATAGGGTACTTATGCTTTAAAAAAAAATTATTACAGGGGCTTTTTGTACTTATTTCCCAATTTATTCTTTTTTTTCCAGATATGACTATGCAATGTCTCATTCCATTAGGCTAACAGTACTATCCCTTAGCGAGCTTTCAACCAACGACTCCCAGACCATATAAGACCTTAGGGCGCTAGGTGTAAGGACAATCCCCTCGACCGTACTTGCTCAAGTAACAAAGGCCACGAAACAAAACTAGCCATGATATTTTATTTATTTATTTTTATATATAAAGCTTATATACCCTAAATACGACTCCTCTATGGTGCGACTCACCCCCGAGCCACACCGAATACCGTGCAATCATCCTCATGTCTAACATCTCAAGCGGCATTTGGGTGGGCTCATCATCGAACCATCGTACTCTTGCCTGTCTACACAACCCACAAATGAGTGATGGGTGTGGCAAGCCTCCAGATAATGGTCCTCACAGGCATCTTTGGATGGAAAAATTGATTATATCCCCCACAGCGATGATAAAATCTTGGACAATGGCATATAAAAGCAATGCCTTTTCCTTGGGCACATCTGACGTGTGTGTGGATGGAAACAACTTGGCGCACAGGAATGCGTACCATATCTTCCCATAGCGGCTGAGATCCTTACTGTGAAAGACAGTGCCCCTTTTTGGACCCTTAATCCATGTAGTATCCGGCATTGTCATTACCTTTATAATAGTCTCATAATCAGGATCATGGTTACGTAAGTGAGCATACTAGAAATGTCTAGGAACTCGTAATTGGTAGTACGTGTTGATGGCATCGGCACTGAAAGGAACTAACCTGCCCCGCACAAATACATTGAAGGGGGCCTTATCCTCTGCGTTAACATAGAATTCTTTTACCACATTCACAACTGTAGCTTCGGGCTCTTCCGTGAACTTATTCAAACCTTTTTGATATATTTTTAGCATCATTTCACCGTCGACATGTTTAGGTGCCAACCCCCGCTCCGGTGTGAGTACTTTTGTTACAAGGTAGTCGTAACGGTCGGTGGCGGTGGCACTTAAGAATTTTCATCGGTCAAAGTTTCGTGTTGGTGGTGTGGACCCTGAACTCTCATCACGTTGTCATTTTAATGCCGATTTTGATGCCATTGAATTGGAATTTGTGAGACTTAACAAAAATTTCCCCCAAAATTCACTTAAGCAATTTGTCGAACACTTGGTGTGCAAGACGTACAATTCCCCCCAAACTTAGTGATTTTTCTTCAACTATGGTGATAGGTGTTGAGAAATTATAATACAAGCTACTCACTCTTAATATATATATCCCCAAGTGATTGATTATCCTATCCTTTTGTGTTGTAACAAACCTCTCAATAAGAACCCCACCCTTGAATTTTTGAATTGGTGTGAATAAATATGGTTAAAGTGTTGTGAAGGTATAGTTTTATAGAGAGGGTGTGATGTATAGAATTGTGGGTTGCAGTAATGGTTAAGTGTTTGAATGTAGTGGGAAGGTGGGGATTAATTTGCAAGTTCGTGGGTTGAGATTGGGAAGGAGTGGGATTATTGGGTATCACATACAAGAAGGTTGGGAGAACATGGTCTGAATATTATATAACTGCTGCAACTGTCTTTACGAATTCTGGACCCCCGCCCCAATGATAATTGGGTTTTATACCTACTTATTGGATATCAATTTACGCGAACTATGCCCATCTCAAGTACATTTTAGTGTGTTTTTAGTTGCATTTCATGTTATTTTTGCATTGCGTGTACTGAGAACTCCTTTGATGTAAAAGTGCAGGATATGGCATGATTTGGTGATGTTAGATGGCATGAGGTTAATGGATACATGGCGTGAGGATTTAGTGGAGCAAGGAGACCAAGCATGAAAGGAATGAGCGTGAGAACAAATCGATGGCAATGCAACAACTGCGAACCGAAACCGGAAGCAAAACCGAATGTAGATCGCGAAGCCGCATCGCCCAGCGGCTATCTGAGCCAATACACGCGCACCCCCGCGACCACACGGCTGGACCAGAACTTGCACAAACGCCTCCCGCGAAAAATACATTAGAGGCCTTGCGCCTGCCGCTGCGATGATATTGAAGATGCCGAAATATTTATTTTAATTTTTAATTGTAAGAGATATAATTAATTAAAAACGATTCTGACTGGTGTCAGACGTATCATTCAGTAGTTTTTACGTGTTTTTGATATTGGAACTAGGGTTTAACACTTTAGGGGATATCCAACGTAGAACTAAGCCTAAACTTTATCTTTTCTACTTCTACGTTGGATTTGAAATCAAGGTGGATAAACTATTGCTTCTTTGCTGGATTTTAATGTGGAATTGAACGTTACTATTGGATTATAATCAGCAATTGGGTTTGATCGATTCTATCTCTCTCTTTCAATTGTGTGTTTATTATTCATGTTTTGCTTTGATCCCATGATGGCTTTTGGTTAAGTCATGAACTAAACTCCATTATGGGATTCTAACGGATTTTAATATGTAGTTTAGTTGCATGCTTGACTGCTGGACTATTTTACATATCATAAGGAATTTCTATCATGGTTGTTTTGCATGCATGAATGCTTGATCACCATTCATTTTTAATACTTGTATGGAATTGAAAATTAACATGCGAGTATGGATTGTAATCATGATAGCATGCGTATATGGGGCTGTTTTGCGTAGCTTTGTATTTCATGAACCAGATAGGCATATACTGTTTCACCGTATGAGTTAAAATAAGGGCTTGTGCTTAAATTCAATATGGTTGTAATTTCACATAGACATATAGTGATTTTGGTTATATTGATGATTACTTGGTGTCTATCGCTTGTGGATACTGTGTAAGTAGGTCATAGTACATTGAAAAATGGCTATGTCTATATTAGTGTTTTTGGCTACTTTTCTGTGATATGTAAACAATCTTACATGACGGTGGTAATTAGATGAAGTATTAAATGAAGTTAGGATCCCATTATTTCCAGATTTGATTCATTACCTTATTATTCTCGTTTTAGTCATTATTTGCAATTAGAGTAATTCACAATTATAATCATTAGTTTAAGCATATAAATATAGTGATTTAATTGATGCATAGTAGTTTAAATTAGACAACTTTCTCTGTGGGATCTATACTCTACTTACTCTGTATTACTTGTTGACACATGTATGCTTGCATGAGTTAGAGCTCTTTTGTTAGAACTAAAAAAGAGGCAACACCCAGCGGGGGGTAGTAGCCTTGAAAGGCTAGCCCCGGTTGGCATGTAGTCTATTTTTGAATTTCGGACCCCCGCCCCTGCGGGGGGTAGTAGCCTTTAAAGGCTAGCCCCGGTTGGCATATAGTCTGTTTTTGAAATCATTACCCCCGCCCCGGCGGGGGGTATTGTGCTTTGGATGCCCGCCTCGGCTAGCTTGTGGTCTATTAATAGTAGTGAGACCCCCACCCTGGCGGGGGTATTAAGCTTAAAAAGGCCCTCCCCGGCGGGCTAGTGGTCTGTTAATTCCCTTTAATTTTCCCATTCCTTGCATCCTTAACATATTCATTCGCTTCTTCAGTACCTGAGACATCATTAAAACATGAAAAGAAGTTAAATTGAGCAAATTAAGCATGGTAGGTAAGATAATCTAGAACAATATAACTTACTTACTACTTAATGAACTTATTTTATATTAATTATTATTCTAAACTACAATTTGATGAACATGAATAAAAATACGAAGAATAAAAGTAAGATTGGGTTGCCTCCCAATTAGCGCTTGATTTTAAGTCGTTCAGCCTGACTACTCCCTGTTTATGGGGCGTCGGTGAGTGTGATTGCGATGACATCCATGTTGGATTCGCCACCCCAATAATGTTTTAACCGCAGACCGTTGACCTTGAATGTCTCTAAAGGATTCCTACTGTATAGTTTAATGGCGCCATGTGGGAAAACCCTTTTTATGGTAAATGGACCTGACCACCTTGATTTTAGCTTTCCTGGGAACAACCGCAATCTTTAGTTGAACAATAGTATTGATTGCCCCGGTTCGATCGTTCTTTGTATGATTTTCTGGTCGTGTCATTTCCTGACCTTTTCTTTGTATAACTTAGAGTTCTGGTAAGCTTGAAGTCGGAATTCATCGAGTTCATTTAACTGAAGTAGCCTCTTTTCACCCGCAGCTGCTTAATCGAAGTTGAGTTTCTGAATTACCCAGTAGGCTTTATGTTGTAACTCCACAGGTAGGTGACATGCTTTCCCGTAGACCAATTGATATGGTGACATCTCAATTGGTGTTTTGTAAGCAGTCCTATAAGCCTATAGTGCATCATCCAATCTAAGAGACCAGTCTTTTCTATTCGGGTTTACTACCTTCTCTAAGATTCTCTTCACCTCCCTGTTTGAAACCTCAGCTTGCCTACTTATTTGGGGGTGATATGTTGTAGTTACCTTATGGTTGACCCCATATTTTGCCAAGAGAGCTGTGAATGATCTGTTACAGAAATGACTACCTTCATCACTGATAATAGCTCTTGGAGTGCTAAATCTTGTAAAAATATTCTTATGTAGGAATTTAAGAACCGCTTTGGAATCGTTTGTGGGGAATGCTACGACTTCAACCCATTTTGATACATAGTCAACCGCAAGCAAGATGTACTAATTATTGAAGGAGGAAGGAAATGGCCCCATAAAATCCATGCCCCATACATCAAAAAATTTAACTTCTAAGATAGATCGTAGTGGCATCTCATTCCTTTTTGATATGTTACCCACCCTTTGACATCTATCACAACTTTTAACGAACTGGTGGGCATCCTTAAATAATGTAGGCCAATAGAACCCGTCTTGAAGAACTTTTATTGTTGTTCTTTCACTTCCATAATGTCCCCCGTATGTAGATGAATGTCCCGATCAAATATGCCCAAAATTTTTCAAAGGCATATACTACTGCAAATAACTCCTTTTCCATAGTTGTGTAATTCATTTGGGTCTCCGTAAGTGTTTTACTTGCATAGTATATGGTGTGGAATGTCTTCTCTCGGTGTTGACCCAACACAACCCCTATTGTATAGTCGCTTGCATCGCACATTAACTCAAAAGGCTTATTCCAATCTGGTGCGACAATAACTAGCATTATAGTCAATTTTTTCTTCAACTAGTCAAATGCTAACTTACAATCTTCATCAAACTTAAAAACTGAATCTTTCTTTAAGAGATTGCACAATGGTTTTGCAATCTTAAAGAAATCTTTTATAAATCTCCTATAGAACCCGACAATTCCAAGAAAGCTACAGATTCCCTTTACTGAATTGGCGGTGGAAGATTTTCAATCATTTCCAACTTTGCTCTATCAACCTCTAACCCTCTCGCTGAAACTTTGTGCCCCAAAATTATTCCTTCATCAACCATAAAGTGGCACTTTTCCTAGTTAAGTACCAAATTTTCCTCTGTGCATCGCTTTAGGACCATCACCAAATTCTCTAGACAAGCATCAAAATCATCTCCATAGACAGAAAAGTCGTCCATGAAGACTTCCACATTTTTCTCCACCATGTCCGAGAAGATGGCCATCATACAACGTTGTAAGGTTACGGGCGCATTACACAAGCCAAAAGACATTCTCCTGAATGTGAATGTCCCGTATGGGCACGTGAAAGTAGTCTTTTCTTGATATTCGAGAGCAATGACTATCTAATTATATCCTGAATATCCATCCAGTAAGCAGTAAAATTTGTGGCCCATCAATCTATCCAACATTTGATCGATGAAAGGTAAAGGAAATTGGTCCTTTTGGGTTTCCTTATTCAACTTCTTGTAGTCCATGCAAACCCTCCAACCAGTCACTATCCTCGTCGGAATTAGCTCAGTGTCATCATTTTATACCACGGTCATTCCTCCCTTTTTCGGCACACATTGAATTGAACTGACCCACTTACTGTCTGAAATTTGGTAGATGATTCTCGTATCCAACCATTTTAGGATTTCTTTCTTCACTACCTCTTTCATGATTGGATTAAGCTGTCTCTGTTGCTCCATTATTTGCTTTGCATCCTCTTCTATAAGAATTTTGTGCATGAAAAAGGATGGGCTGATTTCTTTGATATATGCAATTATCCATCCTATAGCCGATTTGTGTTCTCTAAGCACTCTCAGTAATTTATTTTCCTGCAATTCGTTAAGCGCAGCAGAAATAATAACAGGTAAAGTATTAGAATTGCCTAAATATGCATACCTGAGGTGTTTAGGGAGTGGCTTAAGCTCAAGAACATGTGGTTCCTCTAATGAAGGTTTCATCCTTGTTGTTGCTCTTTCCTCTGTGTACAATGGTTCAAATGGTGCTTTGAATCTGCTAACTCGTGGCAAAGAATCTAACATTTGGAAGTAATCCACAAACTCTGGATCATCCAAATATTCATCTCCCAATAATATAGTTTCCAATGGATTATTAACCAAACTTTTAACCATGTCTTCGTTGATTATCTGATCAATGACATCCATCCTGAAACACTCCTCTTCATCCTTAGGGAACTTCATGGCTTTGAATACGTTGAACTTTACTTACTGATCTTGGACCCTCATAGTTAGTTCACCTTTTTACACGTCAATGAGAGTCCTACCCATAGTCGAGAACGGTCTTCCTAAGATAATTGGGATATTCTTATCTTCCTTAAAATCCATAATTATGAAGTCCGTGGGAAATATGAATTTATCTACCTTGACCATAATATCCTCCACAATGCCTCTTGGGTACGTGACTGACATATCTGCCAATTGCAAAGAGATGTTTGTAGGCTTTGGAGCTGGTAAACCCAATTCTGTATAAGCTGATAACGACATAAGGTTCACACTTGCCCCCAAATCACATAAACACTTGTTAAATGCCATGTTCCCAATTGTGCACGGAATGGTAAAACTCCCCGGATCTTTCAACTTAGGTGGTAACTTTCGTTGTAAAACGGCACTACACTCCTCTGTTAGTGCCACGGTTTCAAAATCTTCCAACTTCTTTTTCCTTGACAAAATTCCCTTCATGAATTTAGCATAACTTGGCATCTACTCCAGGGCTTCTGCGGGGATGTTAATCTGAAGTTTCTTAAAATCTTATAAAAATTTTATGAATTGTTTGTCTAATTTCTGTTTTTGGACTCTCTGCTAAAATGGCGATGGAGGATAAACAACTGGTTTATCATCTGACTTTGTCTGTTCCACTTACTTTTCCTCACCCTTTTTTTCTTCAACCACTTTGTTTTAATCAACAATATCATCTTTTATAACTAAATTTTCTGCAATTTCCCCATCTAGATGTTTTCCACTTCTCAAAGTGATTGCCTAACACTGCTCGTGATTTCCCTTCAGATTTCTTTCGGTGTCACTTGGTAGAGTCCCTTGCGGTCTATTATTCAATGCTAAGGCAAGTTTTCCCATCTAATTCTCTAGGTTCTTGATGGCTACAGCTTGTAATTTTATAACTTCCTTGTTACTCATTATATACTTCGACAACAACTCCTCTAAATCTGTTTTTCTCTCTTGATGTTGAGCTAGTTGTTGATGTTGATTCTGAAATCTAGGGGGATAAGATTTTCATGGAGCTTGTTGATGCTGATTATTACTCCACAAAAAATTAGGGTGATTCCTATTCCCCAGATTGTAGGCATTCTGATATATATTATGTGGAATTTTGTTATAGCTACCCACAAATTGCACTGACACTGGGTTGATTGCACGTTGATTTGTAGGATGTTCAACAGCTCACAATTCATAAATAACTACAACATGTTGAGTTTGTACCCCCGACAAAGCATCCACTTTCTTCGATAACGCTAAAATCTGGGTTGCTAATGTCGTCACCCCATCTACCTCTAACACTCCAACTACCTTAGGTTGTGTCAATCTTCCCGTGGGCCACTGGTAGTTGTTAGCCGCCACTGTCTCTATCAATTGATACGCCTCCTCATAACTTTTTTCCATAAATTCTCCACCCGATGCTGCATCAATATTGGTCTTGAGATTCCCATGTAACCCATTGTAGAATGTGTTCATATGCAGCCATTTGGGTAATCCGTGATGTGGGCACTTTCTGAGTAATTCCTTATATCTTTCCCATGCCTCATACAGTGATTCAACATGCTGTTGTTCAAACATGGTAATCTCGTTTCTCATATTTGCAGCCTTCGCTGGTGGGAAGAATTTTGCTAGAAATTTTTGAGCGAGGTCTTCCCATGTAGTTATGGATCTCGGTGGTAGAGAATGTAACCAACTCTTCGCCTTGTCACATAAAGTGAATGGGAACAAGCGAAGCCTAATTGCGTCATCTAACACCCCATTATACCTGAAGGTGTCACAAATCTCCAAAAAGTTGACCAAATGTTCATTCAGAACATCATTTGCTAGTCCCTCAAACTGAATCAAATTTTGGATCATCTGAATAGTCCCAGGCTTAATCTCAAATGTATTCGTAGCTATAGCAGGCCTGGTGATACTTGATTGAAGTTCAGTCATTTTCGGAGTAGCAAAGTCCCTCAACGCTTTCTGGTCTTCGGCAGCCATTGCTTCTTCCTTTTCAGAATTCTCGAAGTTTTCCCTTGTATCCTTGATCCACTTACTTAGCCTTTGGAAGTGTCTCTCAATGTTGTCCTCAAAATGAAGCAAGTCTGGATTTTTGGATCGAGTTCGCATAAACCAACTTTAAAAACCTAAAATAAGAACGAACAAAAAAAAGAAACACATGTTTAAGTAAAACTGAACTAATTAAACTGATATCGCAAGATTATTAAAATCTATACTAAGTTCCCCAGCAATGGCGCCAAAAACTTGTTGGGTAAAATCTAATTACGCACAACACGCAAGTATACGTGGTCAACAAGTAATATAATAGTAAGTAGAGTATCGTTCCCATAGAGAAATAGTATGAATTTAATCCTAACAATTACCAGCCATATATTAATCCAATTTTATTAAACTATCCAATTCAATGATTATAATTATTAAAAATACCAAACAATCAACAAATATAAAAACTGAATTTTTAAACAATTATTGGAGAATTAGGCTTACAACTTCACTTTAAGTTTCACTCTGATTATTAATCTTTATTCCAGTTTAACTCTCTATCCCAGTTTATTAATCAAGAACACTCAAGTAGAATTAGCCACCTCTCGATGCACTAATACCATATTAACTTAAATCCACAAATTAGATAAAATTAAGTTAAACACCTTAATTCACTAACTTACTATATCTCTATGTGAATTACAATTAAAGAAGATTTAAGTTCAAGTTCTCTATTCGATTACGTGCGATGTTAAGTATATCTCTACCCTAACATTCATTAAGATTCCATTCATTCACAAAATTCAAGAACACATATTATATTAACTAAGTCTAAACTCATACTTCCTCTCTCGAATCCATACAAATTCACAAAGAATTGGTGATCAGAAAATTCATAAATTTAGGCATAAATTAATATAGATAAACTGAGGAATAGCTTATTAAACTGAAATTCCAAGTTACATAAGCATCGTTCCACTTAAAGATCCATTATAAACCTGAAAAGTAATTTAGTTCATCATCAATGAAATTAAAAACTGAATTAATTAAAGAAAACATCATCCCAATTACAAATAATAAACTAAAAAAGAAGAATAAATCCAGGACCAACCTTCTCTATAGCCCAATCTGTAATTGTTGTGAAACTCCTTCAAAAACTCTCTCCAATGCTACTTCTGCAAAATTCTTTCAATAAATCTTAATTGATTGTATGCTAACTCAATCTTGTTGTATGTCATGAATTATACGCTTAGACACATATTCTGATTACAATTCCATCCATAGTTGAGTCCCAAGTCATTGGCAACACTTAAGCTTACGTTTGCAACATTTAAAAAAACGAGACACCGAAATTCTCCGTTACCCCAGCCCGTGGTGTTTGTTATTAATAATTAGCTTGACCCATTTGGCTTAGCTTCTAATTGAGAGTTTTCACCCCCCTACCGGGTACCTTCTTAATAACTGATCCATTTCCCTCTCTTTCTTGCCAAATTCCACCACAAGTCCACCCTTTTTATCCAAATGCCACTCCACCACACCTAAACACAAAATAACACTAAACAAGTAAAAACAAACAATAAAAACAAAGATTTCACACAGCTTAAGCTTGAATTAGAAGCCGATAAGTAGGTATAAAACCCACTTATCAGCTTTCAACATAAATGTTTCAAAAGCAGTCTTCTGATCCTCACCTACTCTAGCAACATCAAAAACTTTCTCTATTTCCATAATCCAGGTTTGTGCCTTAACCGGATTCATGGTTCCACGGAATTTTGGGGGCCCAACCGCCTTGAAATCTTTAAAAGTTGCATCTTGATTCTGCGGTTGATTTTGCAGCGCTCCCGTCAATAGTGTCACCAACTGCTAAACTGGGTTAGCTTCAGTGTTGTTATTGTTGGTAGACCCCTCAGGGGTTTGTTGTCATGGTGGACGTCTTCTTGGAGGCATTTTTTGATTAAAGAAAAATACACTTATTATATTATTACTCAATCTTTTTAAGTATTCTCTACTTAACTTATACCTCATAAAAGATTATCACATAACACATAACATCTTGAATAAATATTAACATTTTATTCGTTTATAACTTTTGAAAAACATAATAATGATAGTATCCCTGCTATCTACATCACTTTCCTAAACTACAAAAGTTACAGGATAACATCATCACCATATCTCATTGGTTACATAATACCTGGGATTTACATCTTATTTATTATGTAATTAATCATATATCAATTACATTCTCTACGATGACCTACTAAAATGTTGCATAGCCTTGCGATGCTCCTCTTCCATAATACGGAACATTGTTCTGCAATCTAACTTGTACCATGGCAGCGTCTGAAACTGAATCGGATAATACATGACTCGGTCTTGAGCTCGATTTATCACGGTGTTGAAAATGACATTCATTTCCTCCATCTTGATCTTCTTTGCTTATATTTCCCCTTCTGCTACTCATGCATGCTGAGAAGCTTCCTCGTACGCGTCTTCAACTCTTTCTCTCTTGGCGGATTCTTCTTTCAATTTGTCATTCAGCTTCACAATCTCCTCCGTCAGCTACTCATTCTCCCCCTCGGTATGAATCAGCTTCCACTCAACATTACTCAGACGCTCGTCAAGATCCCGGATCTCATCTTCCTTCTGCAGCATCGAAGTTTGACGTTCAGCTACTATCTCTTCCAACTCCTCGACTCTATCCTGAAGCTCAATGTTACGGTCGTATACTTCATCGTACATATGAGCTGCGATAGAGTTTGGTGGAAACTCTTCCTCCTCATCCTTATCCTCATCCTCATCCGTCTGTTGCAGCTCCACAGGGTCTTCCTCCTCAGTCTCTACCTTATCCTCCTCATCAGGTATCCTCTCCTGCTCAAACTCTAGGGTGGCATCACCAACCACTGTAACCAACGGAGATGACTCCCTTGGCACCAGTTGTTCCCATACTACCTGAATATCTTGAGGCTCCTCCTCTCTAGGCATCTGAGGTCCCTCCTCCCTAGCCTAACTGAATTCTCCCACATTAGCCATCCTGACAACAAAATTGTAAGTGTTTAATTACTAATTGTCACTATTCAACACTCACGAACACATATGTTGCAACCACATAAACACATAAAGTGTTTTATTATTTCTTTCTTAAAACTCAATAAGAGTTGATCACCTCTATCTTTTCAATCTTCTATAAGGTTACTTCCTAAGGTTTTTTCCCCACCTAAGGTTCATAACCTAAGGCTTTGATACCAACATGTGACACCCCCAAATTTGGGAACTTCATTCCCACAAGATTTGGTGTTCACTTTTCATTCATTCATTCCTAACTACCCAAATATAACAAAATTTAAAAAAAAAAATTCCCATTAAAGGGTTACATCAATAAATCTAATAAAAACTCCCATGTTATCTAACCTTTAAAACAAACATCAAGTGCTGAAAATTAAATAATACATCACAATATTTAAAATAAAGTCTGACATCAAGAAAGTCAATAAATTTTACAAGTCTTCAACACTTGTTTAATTTTCCTTTCCCTTTGTTAGTGGTAGGTTCATCGACCTTCTCAACTTTAGCTGCAATGATTATATGTGCAAGAGTGAGCAAAATAAATGCTCACTTGAAACGACAATGAATAATAACATCATAACAACTGCCAATGAATAGGTTCAATAGAACTGAGTAATATTCTCTACCAATTATAATCAAGAACTGAAACCAGAATTTCAAATATAACTGAGGGTCACAAGACCACAAACTATGTCCAAGGTTATAAGTAATCTTTCAACTTAAACCTAAATAGTCATAAGACTATAGGGACTTCTCGTACCTAGGGGGATCAGCCCTTCGTACCTTGTATTGTCCACAAATATCTAAACACATAGCGTACTTAATCCCTTGTAATAGGGTTGTTCTTCTCAGTATTTAGAATACAAGTCCACACCAAAGTAAGTTTGGTTTGGATAAACTTCAAGGGTAATTTAGAGTTTAACGATCATCAACTAAGGATTAGTTGAATCAAAAATGTAAATACAATATGCTATGGAATAAATCATAAATGAATCAACATTGTATATACCAGTCATGCTTAGAAATGAACTAGAAAGCATAGACATTGAATAATATAATAAACCTTGCTTGAACAACATTAAGCTAAAGTCAAAAAAATAATAATAAAAGAATTGAGTTATTGAACATGCATAATTGATAGCAAGTTGAACAATAAAACTTGCTCATTATAAGAACAACAGAATTTGGAAACTTTCATAATAAGGAACAAGTTAAAGATAGGAAACCTTCTCAAAGTAAGAGTTACGTAAAGAGCTTGCATGAATATAATTAAGCTATACCAGAAGGAATTACTTGCTCAATATAAAGGTAAATAGGATAAAACAAACTCAAATAAAGGTTAGAGTTTGAAAACTTGCTCAATATAAACTTGGGGTTAGAGAACTTGCATAAGTATAACATGACAACGAAAAGTAAACCTTGCGAAAAAATAAAGTAACAAAGGTTAGGGAACTTGCCTTGCGTGTAAACTAAACCGTATACTCGATTCTCAATACCCTATATACATGTCATCATGACATAATTAGTTACTACATGTACTCAGTACACAATTAGGTATCCATTTCATATACAACTTGTACTCTTAGGTTCAACTATAAGTTTTAAACCGTAATTCTTCAATTCATCACATAATTTATTAATTGCTAATAATATTTTCATGCTTGGTACTCCACAATATGACCAAATCACATTTTATCAGTCATAACATTATTCTTTATCAATAATTACAAAATTTTATAATAAACAAAATAATTTTCTAACCAATCTGCTAATTGGCACTGCAGCAACCCAGTTTGCACTAGGAATGGCACTGCGGCGCGACACAAAGACCTATAATTGACGTTGCAGCATTAACTCAAGGCGTTCAGAGCTCTGTTTACTTTCGTATAACCTTGCAAGTGTTACAACGCTAGACACACCAACAAATACTGAATTGTACTATGGGGAAGCGTAAAGCAGTCAATAAGTATAGTTCCGATGCATGTTGTTCATGAAAGAACACATAACAAAGCCAAATTGGCCTACAAGCTACTTTCTAACAACCAATTTCACACATATAATTTACATAAACTTCACAAAAACATAACTTAAGGTTTCTAACATGTTTTTAACCATTTAAATAACATCAACATTAACACCTCTAAATTCATTATTTTTACTATTCCTTTACTTTTTGACATTCTTAGCGAAACTAATCACTGTGAATTCTTTCTTCAACAAAAACAGTTAGTTTTAATTACTTTTGATGAGTGTATATTATTAATTTATTTGTATTCCTTTATGTTTAGTTTTATTTCATGTTTTATGTGTATATGAGCTTATTAAGGTGTTTAATGATTTCAGGAAGAATTGGAGCTGAAATGAGAAAAAAAGAAAAATTGCTTGGTTTTTAGCATTAAGTTGGATTCATGGTCTTGGCTTGGGACTTAGATTTAATCGTAGAGCTCTTCCTTATCTTTCTGGAACATCTTGAATCGTACCAATCGGAGCTCATATGAAAAAGTTATGATCTTTTTACTAAACGGACGTTGAACCTCACAGTTTGGAAGTTGCAATTTACACATCAATCACTTAGAGCCCAATTTCGACCTTGATGCAGATAGAATTTGTCAATTCTCAAAGAATGAAAGTTGTAGATCTCATCGAGATCTTCAATTTGATAGGTAATAGGCCCCGTAACTCCTCCTGGGTCAAACGTTATGGTCGTTTTACCAAAGGATGTTGCAGCAGAAAATATGGGAGAATTTGTGCGGGAAAATTGGGAAATATTGGATTTTTGAAAAGTTTCTAAAAGTAGATTTTGGCAAATTTTTACATGGAATTGGATTGATATTTCTATTAGATTTAGGATATCTTTTAGACTAAGATTTATTTCTAAATTAGACTCTATTTCTTTATAGAAACTAGTTATGATTTGTAATTCCTTTTAGGATTTGGATTTCTAATTTCCACATAATTTAGGACTTTGTCTAGCACTATAAATAAAGGATGATAGTTAGGATTTTATTAATTCAATCATCTACTACATTCTCTCATCTACAACATTGGAGGATTGAAGACATGAGCTAAGTTTTTTTTATTCAGTTCTAAGGGATGTTGAACCTTATTTATAATTAATGATTAATTGAATATTCATTA
Source organism: Panax ginseng (assembly GCA_020205605.1). Taxonomy (NCBI): domain Eukaryota; kingdom Viridiplantae; phylum Streptophyta; class Magnoliopsida; order Apiales; family Araliaceae; genus Panax; species Panax ginseng. Next base: position 82,102,137 of record CM035130.1, read on the forward strand.
TTTATTCCTTCTCACAAGAAATTCATTCTTGATAATCTGATTTAATTTCTAACTGTTATTTGGCTTAACTGATTTGATTTCTGCAGGATTGAGTTGGTTAACGAATATCATATGCTAGATCAAGCAATAATATTATGTGCAATTGATATTGTTCCTAACCACAAGTAGTAATTAGTAATACCTGATTGTGGACAAGCTTTTGAGTATTGCTATGATTATCAGAAGAAAAGTTAAACAATCTGAGCTTATGTGTTTGTTGCTTGGAATAGTCTAATTCCTTAGTTTTTAATGTTACTGTTATATTAAATCTAGAGAGCTTGTTCTAGGTTATATAATTGTTAGAATCTTGTGAAGAGCTTGTTTTATTGAGTGACAATCTAAGGGGAGTTTTTGGGTAGCATAGCTTGTTGTTACCTAGGGCTATTAGTTTCATTGAAGGGTAAATAATGTTACACTTGATTAATCTATTATTGTAAAAAGGTGATACTGAACTGAAGAGCTGAAGCTTTTTATTCATTGTTAATTCTTATTAGTTTATTTTTGTTAATTTAGTCAATCAATTCAAAATCCCATTTTTATTAGAAATCATAGGATAAATATAAAACAAATCACTCTCTGTGGGATCGATCCTTGCTTACTACTATGCTAATTGTTTGAATTTGTAAAATGAAAGTGAGGTTTATTTAGGAGTGTAAACGACAGCTCCCAACTTTGTTTTCATTTCTTAATGTATTTTCACAATCAATAGCCAATTTATACATTATACTATGAATTAAACATCAATTTCGACTTCAAAATAAGCCATATTCATATATATTTCACTGTAAAATAACTTTCTCCATATATATCATATTTATATGAATTAAACTACTCTAAATAATATACTAAACATATAAAAACAATTTATCTACAAATTATTATATATACCAAATATATAATCACAATTACTACCCATATAACTTTTTACAGAGAACTTTTCATATAAAAGAAACTAGAACCTTAAAAGAAAACTAGAACTTAGAGAAGAAAGATTATGCCTTTGCTAGAAGATAATAACACAACTTTTGATTACTACTCTTTGTTCTTGCAAAACTTCTTCTCTCAAACCCTCTCTAGAGCTCCCTCTTATCTCTATTCTTTCTTCTCTCTTCTTTCTTCCTTCTATTCTTTTACGTAATAGAAAATTTAACTGATATATAACATAAAATATAATAAGTATTAATATATAATATAAATATATATATAACTGATGTCAGTTATAGTTTTTTTAAAAAAAAATTAAAAGTCATAAGGCTTTGTTTGGCAAAACCAATTAAAATAATGACTTAATCATTCCTTAAGCCTTGTTTGGCAAAACAAGATTAAAATAAGAATTTTAAAAGTTCTAAAGCTTTATTTGGTAAAACCAAATTAAAACTCTTTTAATTTATTTTCTTAAGTTATTTATAATATAGTTTATTGTCACACTTTATTTAAATAAATTCCCATATTCAAATTAAATTAAATCTAATAACAATTTATTAAATCAATTTATCATATAAACCAATACAATAAAATTATAATTTTTATTATAATTATAATTTTATTTAATAAATTAACACGTCACTTTAATTATAAAATCAAATTAAAATAATATTATAATAATTCATTTAATCATTATCAACTCTCTAATTTAATTATTAGATTAAATTAGAATATTATCTCATAATAATTAATTCATCACTCTTTTATTTAAATTAATTTCACAATACCAAATTACCAATTATCACTTAATTAACAAATTAAGCTAATTCCCTCAACTCATAAATTATTTATTTAATAAATAAATAATCAAATCAAATCAAACAAATATTTATTCAGCAATAAACACATCAATTAAAATATTTATATAATTCAATAAATATTTGAAATTACAATTTAAAATTTTTGATTGTTACAATGCCCATGTTACCTTTATGGATATGATGAACCGAGCATTCAAAGAATATTTGGATCATTTCGTAGTTGTATTTATTGATAACAGCCTAATATACTCTTAAAGCCTCAAATATTTCTTTACCCGAAATGAACTTAACATGTGCCAAAGACGTTGGCTTGAGCTGTTGAAAGATTACGACCATACCATTCAATACCATCTTGAAAAAGTGAACGTGGTAGCTGACGCGTTAAGTAGAAGATATTATGCGGGTACGAGTGCGATATTGTTAAAACAAATGCCCATGTTGTATGACTTACAAAGGATGGCGATATAGTTAAAGACTCTAGAGACCCACGTGAGGATGACGAATATACGATTAGAATCGACTTTAATCGATAAAGTTAAAGCTGCTCAAGCTACAGACCTGGAGCTGATAAATATGAAGAAAAAAGTACAAGAAAGTGTTATTCCAGAATCAAAAATTGATGAAGAGAGGAAAGCTAAAATCCTCGATTTATTGGTCCATTTAAAATTCTCGATTGTGTAAAAATTGTGGCCTATAGACTCGTCTTACCACCAAGTAAGACTCGTCTTACCACCAAGTATGTCTTGTGTTCATAATATTTTTTACATATCTATGCTACGTAAATATGTGGAAGACCCAAACCACATTATTGAATTAGAACTAGATGGGATAGCCAAAGATTTAACGTATGAGGAGGTACCTGTCAAGATCTTGGATAAGAAGGAGCAGATTCTACGCTCAAAGGTTATACATCAAGTCAAAGTTTTATAGAGAAACCACGATATTGAGGAAATGACCTGGGAGTTAGAATCAGAAATGAAAGCAAGGAATCCTCACCTCTTCGAAATATGTTGGGTAAAATCTAATTACGCATAACACGCAAGTATACGTGGTCAACAAGTAATAAAGTGATAAGTTGAGTATCGTTCCCACAGAGAATTAGTTAATAAAAATCACCAAGTACTAACCCGTAACCAACTCAATCTTATTTAAACGAATGAATTTCAAATTATATAAATTAAACTACTATTAAATTCCACTAATTAAATTAAGACTATGGAGATTTAAGATCACAACTTCACTTATTGCTTCATTTAAGTTAACACACTTCTCATCAATTATTCTATATCCCGAATTGTTAATCAAGAACACTAAAGTAGTATTAACCACCTCTCGATGCACTAATACCGTATTAACGTCAATCCACAATTAAGATAGAAATCCCTTAAACACCTTAATCAACTAACCCACTATATCTCTATGTGAATTACAATTGAATAAGGTTTAAGAACAAGTTCTCGATCCGATTACATGCGGTGTCAAGCATATCTCTACCTTAACACTCATCAAGTTTAAGCTACTAACAAAATCCTGAACACATGCTATCATGATCAGATCTAAATCTATATTTCATCTCTCGAGTTCATATTAATTATCACGGTAATTGATAGCCAGTCAATTAAACAATTAAGTCCAAACCACAATAGACAATTCTCACGATAGAACATAATAATTGATAGCGAAGCATATTAAAATAAACTACACAATACGACCCATTGTAATCTCAAACAAAGAATTAGTTCATTGAATTAAAACTAAGAATCCACACTTGAAATAACATTAAAAGATAAAAATAAAAGTAGAGTAAAGAATTGAATCTGTTGTCAGCAAATCTCCATCTTCCTCAAGCTCCTGCTCTTGATCTTCAATGGTCTTCAAGTTGCTTCAATCTCTAAAACTATTTAGAACTAGTTTTTTGATCTAATTTACTCTAATCTAATCTAATGGAATGCTCTCTCCCAATCTCTCCTAATCCTTATTATTCTCCTCCTTTTATAAGCCTTTTTACATGTCTTTTAAGTCCTCTTGGAAGTCCTTGAGTCAATTGGATCGAAAACAATCCTTCCCGAACTCAAATTTGGCCAAAAACCACTTCTTTTATGCGTAGCCCCACCTCGGCGGGTGTCTAGGCTTGACAAGGGCCCGCCCCGGTGGGCTATAGTACTGTTTTTAAGCTGGTACCCCCGCCCAGGCGAGGGTTTTACTAAGGAAAAGCCCGCCCCGGCGGGCATCATTTTTCTGTCACAGCGTCCTCTGGTAAAACGGCCATAACCTTTGATCCGAGAGGAGTTACGGGGCCTGCCACCTATCAAATCGAAGATATCGACGAGCTCTACAACTTTAATTCTTTGAAGATTGAGAAATTCTGGCCGTATGAAGGTTGAAATTGGCTGGAAGTGACTGCTATGAAAATGGCTAACCAAAACAGCGAAGTTCGACGTCCGTTGGTACAAAGATCATATTTCTTGCATCCGAAATCCGATTAGAATGATTCAAGATGTTCCAGAAAGCTACGAAGATACTCTACAATGTAAGCTAAGTTCTAAACCAAGAACATGAAGTAAACATGAAAGCCCAAATGATGTCCGATTTGCTTTTCTTTGCAGTTTCTTTGCATTTTCCTTATCAATAGTCGCTCACACTGCTCCCAAACATATAACCTACAAAATGAACACAAAATGTATGAAAAGTAACTAAGACACATGAATATAACCAACTAATTCAAGTAAAAGATACCGGATAAGTGTATATAAAATCCACTTATCAAAATACCAAGTACGTACGTAAATTTTGGGGACAAAATTTCATAAGGAGGGGAGATTGTAAGACCCTAAATTTTATGAAATAAAAGTATTCAATTTTTCTTATAAATATTATTTTATTCAATAAATGGTTAAATTGATAAAAGGTTAAAGTTAAGGGTGATATGTGAACATTTTACCAAGTAAGTAAGTTGTCATAAAATATTCGTTGTGTCGGAAAATATTCGTACAACGACACAATCAATGGTGGACCACAATAGAATTATTATCGGATATAGAAAGCATAACCTTTTTATAGAAATAGCGGAAAAACTTTTACCGTTAAACTGTTGAAATACCCGGTGATAAAAATACAGTAATACGCGTTGTTGCACAGTAGCACACGGTATTACATAGTATCTCTGATCATTGATGCTTACGTAAGAACTCACTCATTTTTATCCGATAATTGTCACAGGAGTTGTTACATAGTATCTCATATAATTGATTTCATTATTGTCACAGTATCATTTGCACAATATTTTATATTATTAAATCAATAATTGAGATGACACGGTTATTCATATTATTATTTGTATTATTGAAAATGTTTAGAAAGTTCTGTCAAGGAAAGGGGTTAGGTTATTTAATTGCGTGCCAATAAGGAGAAATCTTTATCGGAAAGCCCCCTCTTTCCTGGAAACGATATGGTGGTTAATATTGTTAATTATAATATTAATAATGAATAATTGTTGAAAGATTAAAAATGTGTTATTTATATTTATTAGCAATAAATTATGAGATTTAATTTAATAGTTGGTCAAGACTAATTAAATAGTTTGAATAAACTAAGAAAGCAAAAGTGTGTATAAAACATAAGAAAATGAAATTAAAAATCTAATATGAGTTAGGAGTTGAATTTGGAGACGCGGATGAGATATTTGAGTCCAGGATGATGAAATTAGTTAAAATAGACTATAAACACAAAATTTGTCAGAATTGACTTTTTAGTCAAAAAGTCAATAGTTGACTTTTTCAAAAAAAAGTCAAACTTTGAGAATTCAAAGATGAAATTGTTGATAAAAATATTTTCATTGTCTTGGGAATATTAGTGTTAGTGGAAATTGATATTTATTTCGATAATAGTTAATTTTTAGATGTTAAATTGACCAAATGGGTAATTAATTGGATAAATAAACAATTAATTGCTATTAGTTCACATGCAAGGAACTATTGGTTCACATGTTAGGAACTATTGGTTCACATGCAAGTACTATTAGGGGAGGTTATGCAAGACTGATAATACTTGATGGACTAAATTAAAAATGAAGGCAAAGATGAAGGTACTAAAGTTTAATTAACCTTGTAATTTACCATATTTCACTAGCCTATAAATACTCCTCTTGTGACGCCCCTAAATTCAAGTACTTGAAACCCGAACTTGGTGTTTCACGATATTATTTCTTTGCACAGAATAATAATAATAATAATAATATAAATAACAAACCTAATATACATATCAGAGTTGTCTAATCTCAGGTACACATTTCATTACATGATAGATAATAAATATTATCGTCTTAATATAGTCTAACTATTACATAAGATACCATAAAATTTATTCTGCCAACTTTCCCTTTCCTTTGTCCTTGTTAGAACCTTCAGGTAGTTCACGCTTAGCTGAAAACATTTAAATTTAAAGTAAGAATGAGCATTTGATTTCCCAGCAAGTAATAGCAGATAATAAACTTTAGCTGAAAGAAGTAAATGTTTTTTTTGAACTGCACTTCTACAATGAGACAACAGTTGTGAAGTAAACTGAAACAATTCTGAATAACATATCAAATCTATTTCAATTTTAAAACTACGTACTGACTATAAATGGAGAGCAGTCGACAGACTATGAACTTTGTTTTCAATTTTCAAAAAGGTATATAGAACTTCATCTATAAACCGTCATGTCTTACGGGCACGGGGGGTGATCAGCCCGTTATGCCCTGTATTGATCGATACTACTTGTTAGAACGATATTTTCGTTCATCATATCTGCCTTTGGCGCACAAAAGTTTCCCAAATTTGGGATGTTCATCCTTAGTCTGGAATCCGAACCAAAATAATTTAGTTGGATAACAAAAATATTCTATCATGTTCAACGATATTTTTAAATCTACGTCTAGCCGATTCAAATAGCTTAGACGGCTTTTAATTAATGTATACATACCGGAATTTAATAAGTATGTATTAACAAGTACAACAATTATCCAAGTGAGGACACTTGACTAACAGAACTTAGCTAACAATGAATAAAATATATTTGGATCATACAGTAATATTATACCAGTAAACAATGAATGGATAGAGTTCAAGAACTTGCATGAATACAAAGGTTTAGATACATGATCAATAACAGTAGAGTTAATAAACTGGCACAACAATAATATAATTCTGAAACTTGCTTACACATGTCCATTGCATAAAGTAAATGCAAAGGTAGGATACTTGCACAATGAAAAAGAATAGTTCAGATACTTGCCTTGATAGTTGATTACTGTTACGTAGTATAGCTACGCTTTTATCTCTAATATGAAGTCCTATCATCAATAGAATTATTCTTTTAATTGGAATAACACGTCATAACACATAGTACTGCTATTTGCAGCTATCACATAGCTTTAGCACATTATCACATACTTATATCAGTCACTAAGACATAAACAACCATTTATAAAGTCAAACTATCCAGGTTCGGATCAATTTCAGAATCAATTCAGTGTACCGACGGCTTTATCGAATAATTATCGAGTTTATGTTTAATAAAACTCTATTATGTATCTTAAATATTATTGTAGATAATTCAAATATTAATCATATTATTTTTCATAGACTTATAATAATTTTTAAATAATTATTATCATTTATCATGATTTTTCCAACAGTAGAATCATTTTTAAATAATTTAAATACTAAATAATTCTATTATCATTAATATTTAAATTAAATATTAATAAAACCATTGCTAAAATATTAAAGTTATTTATAATAACTCAAAATATTTTTAAAACATTGTTATTACCCTTACATGATTTTTAAAACATTTAAAATTATTTTTAAAAATTACCATTAATATTTAAATATTAATTTATTATTCATCAAATTATTAAAAGTCATTTATTATAACTTAAAATATTTTTAAATCATTTATATCATTTTAAATGATTTTTAAATCATAATAACCATTTTAAACTATTTATTTAATATAATTATTAACTAAATTTAATATCATTAATATTAAATTATTAATGAAATTTACCTTAAAATATCATAAGTTATTCTTTATAACTTAAAATATTTTTAAACACTTTATTATCATTTAAAATGATTTTATAATATTAAAATTATTTTTAACTAATTTATTTAATATATTTATTAAATAAATTTAATATCATTAATATTCAAATAAATAATAATATTAATGAAAAACATGTCAATTTATTAAAAGTTAATTTTTATAACTTAAAATAATTTTTAAAACTAATTTCGGAATTTTTAGAAATTAATTTCTATTTTTAAATGATTTTTGAAAATTAATTTAATTAATATTAATAAAATCGTCACTAAAGCCTTTAGCGACAGAAACTGTCGCCTAATGTGCTCTTGAGCCTCAAGAACATTCATAATCAGTGTTCAAGGTACCTACTTTGATCAATCATAATTCACTGTCTATGTTGTTTCTAGGCATGTTAATGGTCAGATCTTGTAGAATTGATGTAATACTACAAGTGTCTAGCAATTTATGGGTCAAACTACAACACATCTAGAAGATATAAGCCATTGTACAAGCTGTCAGAGTTGTTCTTCATTTTCTGGGTTACTCAGAAAATAAGAACAGTTCGAGTGACCACTTTTGGGCTTCCACAACTTGCTTTTCATTTAATGATTTAATGTTTTAATGGTTTTAGATTGTAGTCAACATGTCAAGGAATAGATCTATTACACTAAATCAGTCTAACTACATTAACATCACCAGACCCAAGCCGGTCAATCCCTGTCAGAACTCGTGTTCTTGAGTTTTCTAGGTTACCCAAAAAATAGATTTCATGATCATCCTGCCTACTTTGACCATCCATTATATTGATTTTGTTTATCATTTAGGTGATCTAAAAGCATGAATATGTAGTCCATCTAACATACTATAAATTAGATACAACAACAAAATCAAATCAACAAACACCTGACAGATCAGAGCCCATGAACTCGTTGTTAGAACTTTCTGGGTAAAATCTGGGTTACCCAGAATGGTTAAGTCATAACCGGTTAACGCAGTTTGACCATCCATAACTTGCAATCTATACATGATATAAACATGATTCCGGTTCCAGATCACAGTTCTCATAGCATACTATAAGTCCAATACATTAAACAAGCAAAATCATAAACAGATCTAGATCTATGGCCTCTAACATTCGGTTGTCAGGCCATAAATCTAGGGTTCTAGACAGTTTTGAAAAACATGATTTTTTAGCATTTTGATGTTATGGATCTATGATATAACATCATAGATCACTAAATAACATCTAATAACACAAGATTAAACACAAAAACATAACATCTAACATATCATTCAAGATCAGATTCTTGGTTTAGGGTTTATATCTCACTTTGATCAATCTTGATTCTAGGCTTTCTAATCTGTTTTTGATGTTCTAGGAACTTGATTTAGGACTGGTCCACTAATGATTTTCGTGGGTTTAGAGAGAGAATGTCTAAGTTAAGTGTTGGTGAACAAATGGCTAGCTTTTTGAACTTTCTCTCACTTTAATCTATATATCTTATTATGCAATGAACTTTGCTGATGTATTAAGATATGGCTGATTGGAAGTGTTTAAGGCACATGGGATATCTAGAGTGGTTGAGCAACTCAAATTTTGGCAAGATTTGCAAGTTACCTAATAAAGAATGCTAAAAAGGGTACTTTGGACAATTATCATGTAATTTTAACGGCTTTCTAGACATCTTATCCCAACCCTTAGGTTTTTGCCCTTAGGGTTTGCCCCGTAGGTTTTACAAAAATTAAATTTCTAGGATTTTTAATTAGGGTTTAAAAATGGAAATTAAGCTTTCTAATTTTGGAAATTAGGGTTTCCTAATCATATTAGGTTTCCTAATTACTTAGAACTTATAAATTAGGATTAAGGTTTCCTAATTAACATTAAGCTTTCTAAATTAGCAATTAGGGTTTCTAGCTTAGCAATTAGGATTTTTAATAATTAGGGTTTCTAAATAATAATTAGAGTTTCCCTAATTAGGATTACGATTAATAATATATATTGTTAGGAATAAGCATGTGAATGATATTCCTATTTATGTATGATTTGATTATGATATAAATGAATGAATATTCAAGTATGCTTTCATTAAGAAAAGTTGTAAAGTCCTTTAATAGATAATAGGAACATATGTACAAGGACTTAAAATGAATTGATCAAATATGTTTGGTTGATCCTACATAAGCAAAACAGCTTTAAAAAGTTCTTAAAAAGAAATGATGTACAAGGACTATAAATATAGAAAGATCAAGCTTGTTAGGTTGATCTTAAAATGTAATAGATAGGCTTGTCTGATCGTCGAGCACTGCACTAGAAATCGTAGTTTTTCAGGAGAGTCAAGGAAAACTCGAGAGCTATCAAGGCAGAATCGTAGTCTGCAAGATAGTAGATCTCGGAGTTCGTAGACTGGCAGGAGAGACGAAGAAGGATCGTAGTGTGTCGAGAAAAACATCCTCGGAGCCATAGTCTGCTGAGGATGTCATGTTCAGAATTGTAGAGACAGCCTGTCTACGAGTCGACCGAGCATCTGCCAAAGCCAATTCAAGAATCGTAGACTACACTCGGAGTCGTAGAGTCTACTGATCAGTTCAGAGGCAGAGATTGTAGTCGAGCAAGATCAGATGAAGACACCGGGCATAAAGACAGAAATCGTAGAATGTCAAGATCTGATCTCGGAGTCGTAGTGTCTGCACAACCCAAGGCAGAATCGTAGAGTGCAGAACTAAGGCTTCAATAGATGTGCTCACAATGCCAAGGCAGAATCGTAGAGCAAACACGACTATCAACAAATGAGCACTCCTAGAATATCCAAAGGATGAAGCCACTGGTCAGAGCTGCAAGGATATATTCCACCTGAAGGGAACCATAGTGCACTCAATGAATGGTTACTGACAGAAGATCTAAGCACCAACCCAATCACCATCCAGATTGAGTTGTAAAGCCATTCAAGAGGAAGTCTTCTACAAGTAGACCAAAAGAAGACTTCAGTAAAAGTGACTGACTAAGGAAAAGTCAGCAAGTGCAGTAGCTGTAAAATGAATAGAAAACAACGATCTTGGGGTCAACCAGGATCATAGTGTTTGCCAAGCAAAGAAGGAACTGATATAGTTTACACAAAGATACTGGTCAGCTTCTGAAGAACTACTGTTAGAGTTTATGCCCTAGAGGTCAATTATTTGATATAATTGCTTAACGTTTTGATATTATATTTGATTGAATAAATGAATGATTTTATTATGGTTTTATTTACTGCGTTATATAATTGTTAACATAATAAAATTCCTAAGAATAGTGATACAAATTATATGGTTTCAAGTATGTGACTTGAACATGAGATTATATAATTATAATTAGTATCATTGTTCTTAAATGTCCCTAGTCGAGTATCATTGTTGATGGGACAACATTGATGCATTGAGACTAGTATGTGGATTGATTGATGACCAAATCTCATTAGTCATAAATATATGAGATATTAAGTCAATGCATAGGTACATGTTAGAGAATGATGTACTGGATAGACCCACCATGAGAATTCTATGTGGAGCATTATGCGAAGTGTCATTAGAAATTCTCATAGTGATAATGATGTAATGGTCCTCCGACCTGAAATCACTATATTACTACACGAAAATTTATGTACTTTGATATCATCAAATGTCACCTTTAATAGGGTGGACTATAAAGGTGATTATTGGGTACATCATGAATCGTGTGAGGAATATGAGTGATCTAGATGGAATTTAACCCTCCTATATATTAGGGGTGATATCCATAGGCCTCTTGATTGAGTAGGACTATGAAATGCGTGGCCATGCTCAAATAGTGATTTGTTTCATATAGTCTACTCATTGATCAAGAAAACTCAGATTAAATTATGAAGAGTATGACACATTCCATGACTCGAGTTTAATCTAGGATATTAAGGTTAAAAGGATTAAATTACATTGAAACATTGGTCACTAAAAGGTTGCATTGAATCATCGATCTTATTATTACTTGGGTAGCAGTGATGCATTACTAGATGCCGCTCACTGTTTATAATTTTATAATATGATTTTAAAATTATTGCCAACATTATAATAACCTATAGGGTCACACACATAGAACGTAATTTAAAAGGGAATAAATTTAAATTTTAAGGATTTAAATATATTAATATGATTAATAGTATTTAAATCACGAATTTAAATTAAAAGGAATGTTTGTATATATGTATATTAATTAAGTAAGACTTAATTAAGTTATATATATATAAATTGGATTTTATGAAATTAGGTTTTGATTAATTCCATTTAACTACTATATATAGGATATATAAGCATTTACTTAGGGTTAGATCATAACTTGAAAACCCTAGCCGCTCTTAGAGAGAGACTAGAGAGAAAGCGTCACGATTTCATAAAGGTTCCTTTGGTGGCTAGTACTGCAAGTCCCTCTTATTGCAGAATCGTTCGACGGTTTGTGCGGCGTTCGTGTGGATACCATAGAGACGTAGTTTGGTGAGGAATTGCGTTAAGGATTCGAAACCGTTTCAGAAACACTTTCATTTTCGGTATAATATCTAAACCTCTGAATTAATTGATTTTTCGCATGGATCCTGTGTTGGGTTTCGGAAATTGCTTTGATTATTTTATTTCCGCTGCGTTTTTGTGCCGAAATCCCTACACTAGGCTAAAGTGATTAAGCATGGGTCAGTCCATTGATGATAAGTGAAAGGGAGATCACAAGGAGAAAGCAAGTTGGACATGCCACAAATCTGAGGTGTCTTACTATTCAGAAGAGACCAGAACAAGGAGTCAAGCTATCAGTTCCTAAGAACAGTCAAAGGCAAACATAAGAATTAAAGTACTGCACAAACGAAGAAAGAAGTGTTCTACATTGAAGATCCAATGAACACTCTTCAGGATCGTAGTGTTGTCTCAACTAGTCAATGAGCAACATTCAACAAGACACTAAGATCAAGTCCAAGAACATCTGCATTAGAATCGTAGAGTTTGGTCATCTGAAGATTAAAGCATTAGCAACGGTTTAATCTGAAGATTTATATTCGAACAGAGCTTATTGAGAGCATCGATGCAAAAGGACAACCTCTAATCTAGAAATCAGAGAGAGGAAATAAAGTCGATTACCTGCCCAAGACATCAAAGTGACATCTCTGATGGGGTAGGTGAAACAGTAGACTGCAGTGTCAGAAAGTCATAAAGAGGATGTCATGTCACATCTACAGTCTACATCAAATAACTCGAGATCTGCGAGGCAATTCAAACTACTTTCCACGGCTATATTCCAACGGGAAGATTAGGAAGGAGTATATATCAGCCAGAGCTTCAAAGATCAAGAGTTTCTAATCTTGTAGAATCGTTGAGTTGTTGGAATGCTATATTGTTGACTCTACGAGTTCCACCAGAGCTAAGCAGAACAAGTCTCAGTGACAGTGAGACTACAAAGATGGAAGTGAAGCAGCTTTGAAGAAGGAATCGAATAGACTAAAAGCTTCACTCAACAAAGATGAGAATGCCACTAAAGATGATAGCTAAGCTGAAAGCCGAGAAGGCCAAGAAGATAGCATTCAGAAAAGTGGCAGAGTACAAAGAAGATAAAGAGAGCCACTCTACGAATCACCATGAACCAAAAGCTGAAATAGAACAAGTGCAGAATCATGTCTGCAAAACATTCAAAAAGGGTTCAGGGAATGCTAAGTGCTAAAAGAAGTCTACCAAAAGCTCAACACTACAAGAAATCACACAAAAAATGACATTAAAATTTATCACATAAAATTCATTTTTCGTCACTAAAACATTTGGTGACGATTGTTAATCGTCACAGAGACCGTCACCATATAAACATGGTATTAGGTATATTTGAAACTATTTGATGTCGTCACTAAATGTTTTAACTTATGGTGACGATCTACGTCATTGTCACTATAATTAATTACTGTTAGTGACGTTAATAGCGTCACTATTTGAATGAAACTTTCGTCACTCTATATTATGTTTCGTCATCAAAACTTGGTGCATTAAATGACGAAAATCTTTTTTCATCATTAAATGATATTGTTTTAGTGACGAAAATATATTACTCTATTTAGATCATCTAATTTTAATGACGACAATATTGTCATATTTATGATTATTCTTTCGTTATGTTATTGTGTTTATTGTTACCAAAAATAAGAACATAAATGACGACAGAACAATTCGTCACCTAATAATATATTTAACATGACAATTATGTCGTCGTCATTTCATATTTTAAATAATATTATAAAATAATTTGTCACCAAAGAGTTACTTTTTGGGACACATTTTTCAATGTCACTAATTGAATACTTATAGTGACAATACATCTCGTCACAGAAAGAGTTATTAATAGTGACAAAATTAATTATTGTGACTAAATGAATATATAATAGTGACAATAATATAAATTCTAAAAGAGTAAATATTATTCGTCATTAAATTTTAATTTTCATTGACCAAATATTATTTATCAATAAATGATTACAAATTGTGATGATATGGTGATCATATTAAGTTGTTTGACATTCTAAATGTATTATTATATTAACAATTTTCAATAAAAAATATAATACATTTAGCCCAACACATCACAAATGACACGCACAACACATCCATTCCCAATGACAGATATCACCATTAGCGGCACCATCAATAGCAAAAGCCCCACCTCAATTCAAATTGTCTTTTCCTCGATTACGATGAATGTGAGAAGATTTTCCTTGATGACTTATAGTGGCAATTGAGCATTTTCCACTCCTTCCCCGAAACTTCATTTCTACTCTCCTCCACTGGCTAGTCTCCTGTATTCTTTGCATACAACTCTTATAAGTGTGGCTGTGAACAAACATTGTTGTTGCTGTCCGTGCTTTGTGATATGTCTGGAGGGGAAACTCGTGTAATACCAAATTCATTATACCCAAAGCCAAGACCAAGCAAATGAAAGCAACACTTCCCAAACTTCCTCCTGCAAACATATAAAATTAAGGCCTTTATCCGAAGATAATATGACTTGCAGTTTACACAATGTGGAGAGTTGATGTTTAGAGTTTGATGGCTCCAAAATTACACATACATGTATTGAATCCTCTTATGTTAGAGCAAAAAGAAGTTAATAGTATACCTTTGCTGCTACATCTCCCAGGTTCCCGAATATTGCAAAATGGTTTTGAATCACGCAAAATGATGGATCTTTAGTCCCCTTGCCACAGCCTGACAAAATTATATCACAACGCAAAAATATTCTCATTCATTATGCACTTCTATTTAAAATAACAATAAAAGTATAAGTGTATAACACATCATCAAGAAGTTGCAAAATTCTTGTAAAGGATAAAGGCATCCCTTTATATTTGTAGTGTTCATCAAGTTTATGGTTTTTTGGTTAATCTAACATTGCGCTTATCAGGACAGATGGATAAAAGTATAGAGAAAGTTGAGTAACGATAATACCTTGGTGAGGTTTCCAAGAGATGCCAGGGGTAGGAAATATGATGGATATAGCGGTGTAGTGAGATCAAATATGCTACACAAAGGGTACCAACTTTTACGACTTGATCAATATTTGTTCAAATGACATATTAAATTCTAAACAAAAGTATGTACCGCCTGCTACCGCTTATGAAGTCTCTGCATACATGCGCCACTATTTTTTGGATCATCATCAAAAAGATTGCCAAACCGTCCACCGGAAAAAATCGCAAAGGTTACTTTCAACATTCAATGACACCTTCTCCCTTTTATTTAGCTTAATAAACAATTGCAGACCAATGAATAGGCGTCCAACTGCACCAATCCCATCTTTTGACACCCATCTGTTGAAGATCTCTGTAAATGTGTGCTCAGTTATAGCTATTATAGCTTCTGGTTTCAGAACATTGACCACACCAGGCATGACCTGCACAAAGTTGAAAAAGAAATAAATGCTTCAATAGATCTAAAACCAGACAAAAAAATAACTTCAAAATAATAAGAAGAATATAGTAAAATATTGCTATTCAGCCTATCTCATCAAACAAGATGGTCTATTTTGCTAGTGCATTGGTTAAATCAATAGAATGATAAAGAGTTGGAGAAATTGACAATATGAATGTTTATTAAATGCAAAAAAATAGATATGTAACCCAAATTGAAAGCTCACCAAGGGTACGGATATGAATGAATGATTCAAAGTCACCAAATCAACTTTTTGAGGGAGTTGAGGAAGATATCTCAAGTTCGTCTGCTTCTATAATGATATATACACGCTCATCTCCATAAATTTTATCTGCTACCAAGAAAAAGAAGCATTTTATACAATACAAAACATTCGCAATTCAACAACCAAGGCTTATGGTCAACAATGGAAAAAGTAGAGCAAGTTCTTGTTGCTTCAGATAGATGTTCACTTTTAACATTCAATGATATATACAGAGAGATTTTATGACCATGCATTTATATACGTAGCTGACCATGACCAAGATTGTAAACTGAAAATAAAGTGTTCAACTCATTTGGAACAATCTATTGGATTTTATAAATTAGAATCTGTTTCAAGCATAAATAAGGAACTATATATCTAAGAGTTTATGTTCAATTCTCTACAAACCTATGGAGTATAGCTCAGATCATGCTTGTTGCAAAACATGGAAATACTAGAAGAGTCTGTCTCTTTGCATCCAAATCAGTAAATAAATAAATCACATGTTTTGTTCTATGTATCTTGTGAAGAAAGACAAACCGCGTGAAAGGAGCATCATTATGAACACAATATGTTAGAAATTCTATTACCTGTCCATGGTTAAAGGCATCTCTCACTGAAGATAACAGCTATCTCACATGGGTCTTCTCTCATCTTCCCAACCTGGAGCTGGTGTCACAGAACTTTCCAAGAATACAGAAGTTTGCAACCAAGATGATCAAAGAACAGCCTCACTACAAAGTCTACCGACATGTTGGAAATCATTACATTCCTTATGATAGTAGAGTGGGTTCAGATGGCAGAAGGGTACTGCCCAAGTGCATGATCGTAAAGTCTCTTCAGTCTACCATAAAAGATGATCAAGTTCAGTATGAGAAGCTTCCCTCCGCTCAAGCACAGTTGTCTGATATTCCTTCATCCTCCAATAATGATTGGCACTCAACGATTTTTCATATTCTCATTGCGTTCGAAAAACTGTCTGAAGATGAAAATCATAGAGTCGACTCTGATGCTCAACAAAAGTATGCCCAACCAAATGATCAAACTTCTACGGAGCAGGAGTTACTAAAGAATTCTGATGAGTTGGTCAAGAAGATGTCTATCATCACTAAAGAAGCCAAGATGTTGACCAAAGCAGGAGGAAATGCAGTTCAAGACAGACTTCAAGCAACCATGTCTGATTTATCTCTCAAAGTCAAAGAGAGAGATCAAATCTATCTAAAGGCTATAAATGATCAGAAGGCAGAAGCTCTACGAGCACAAAAGGAAAATAAAGAGCAAATCTAAACCCTCTCTGACAAGATTGACAATCTGAATTAGTCTCTCTCTCTACAACTTGAGCTGAGCCAACAAGAACTCAAGATTGAGGTTGGTAACTCATCTTACCTAATGGAGCAACTTATGTCCAGCATGGAGCAGCTTTCATAAATGATTAATGACAAAAAGGGGGAGAAAAAGAGGCATAGAAAGAGGCATTCAAGGAAGAGCAAGGAGAGCAGAAGAAAAGAAAATAAAAAGGCCAAGAGAAAGGCAAAGAAGAAAATAGTAGGTACAGCAGCAGAATCATCATCTGAGGGGGAGCCAAAGGAGGATGATCCTATGAATAGAGAGTTTGAGGGGGAGCCAAATAAATAAGAAGATCATGAGTATGAGGGAGAGCAGAGAAAAGAAATGAAGTCACCATCCCAGGGGGAGCAGGAGCAAAAAGATCAAACAGATAAATAGCTAATCAACAGACATCCTGGAAGACACAGATGGAGCCAAAGTGGTACATCTCTAACCAGTTAGGTATGTTCTGGATCCAGGATGTAAAGTGTCATAGCTTATATAATTCCATATTATTATCAATGACATTCATGATTATCTGTTTTAGAAATACAGCTGCTCATTGTATATAAGATTCATTCATATCATGCATATGCACTTATTGTTTTTGTCATAATCAAATAGGTGGACATTGTTAGGAATAAGCATGTGAATGATATTCCTATTTATGTATGATTTGATTGTGATATAAATGAATGAATATGCAAGTATGTTTGCATTAAGAAAAGTTGTAAAGTCCTTTGATAGATAATAGGAACATATGTACAAGGTCTTAGAATGAATTGATCAAATATGTTATGTTGATCATACATAAGCAAAATAGCTTTGAAAAGTCCTTAAAAAGAAATAATGTATAAGGACTATAAATATAGAAAGATCAAGCTTGTTAGGTTGATCTTAAAATGAAATAGATAGGCTTGTCTGATCGTCGAGCACTGCACTAGAAATCGTAGTCTGCCAGGAAAGTCAAGGAAAACTAGAGAGCTATCAAGGCAGAATCGTAGTCTGCAAGATATTAGATCTCAGAGTTCGTAGAATGCCAGGAGAGACGGGGAAGGATCGTAGTGTGTCGAGAAAAACATCCTCGTAGCCATAGTCTGATGAGGATGTCATATTCAGAATTGTAGAGACAGACTGTCTACGAGCCGACCGAGCATTTGCTGAAGCCAATTCAAGAATTGTAGACTACACTCGGAGTCGTAGAGTCTACTGATCAGTTCAGAGGCAGAGATCGTAGTCGAGCAGGATCAGATGAAGACAACGGGCATAAAGACAGAAATTATAGAATGTCAAGATTTGATCTCAGAGTCATAGTGTATGCACAACCCAAGGCGGAATCGTAGAGTGCAGAACTAAGGCTTCAACAGATGTACTCACAACGCCAAGGTAGAATCATAGAGCAAACACAACTCTCAACAAATGAGCACTCCCATAATATCCAAAGGATGAAGCCACTGGTCAGAGCTGCAAAGATATATTCCACCTGAAGGGAACCATAGTGCACTCAACGAATGGTTTGCAAGATGACAGAAGATCTAAGCACCAACCCAATCAGCATCCAGATTGAGTTGTAAAGCCATTCAAGATGAAGTCTTCTACAAGGAGACCAAAAGAAGACTTCAGTAAAAGTGACTGACTAAGGAAAAGTCAGCAAGTGCGGTAGCTGTAAAATGAATAGAAGACAACGAACTTGGGGTCAATCAGGATCGTAGTGTTTGCCAAGCAAAGAAGGAACTGATATAGTTTACACAAAGATACTGGCCAGCTTCTGAAGAACTAGGCTAAAGTGATTAAGCATGGGTCAGTCCATTGATGATAAGTGAACGGGAGATCACAAGGAGAAAGCGAGCTGGACATGCCATAAATCTGAGGTGTCTTGTTATTTAGAAGAGACCAGAACAAGGAGTCAAACTATTAGTTCCTAAGAACAGTCAAAGGCAAAATAAAGAATTGAAGCTCTGCACAAACGAAAAAAGAAGTGTTCTACATTGAAGATCCAATGAACACTCTTCAGGATCGTAGTGTTGCCTCAACTAGTCAATGAGAAACATTCAACAAGACACTACGATCAAGTCCAAGAAAATCTGCATTAGAATCGTAGAGTTTGGCTATCTGAAGATTGAAGCATTGGCAACGATTTAATCTGAAAATTTATATTCGAACAGAGCTTATTGAGAGCATCGATGCAAAAGGACAACCTCTGATCTAGAAATCAAAGAGAGGAAATAAATTCGATTACCTGCCCAAGACATCAAAGTGACATCTCTGACGAGGTAGGTGAAATAGTAGACTGCAGTGTCAGAAAGTCATAAAGAGGATGTCATGTCACATCTGCAATCTACATCAAATAACTCCAGATATGTGAGGCAATTCAAACTACCTTCAACGGCTATATTCCAACGGGAAGATTAGGAAGGAGTATATATCAGTCAGAGCTTCAAAGATCAAGAATTGCTGATCTTGCAGAATCGTTGAGTTGTTGGAATGCTATATTGTTGACTCTACGAGTTCCACCAGAGCTAAGCAGAACAAGTCTCAGTGACAGTGAGACTACAAAGGTGGAAGTGAAGCAGCTTTGAAGAAGGAATCGAATAGACTAAAAGCTTCACTCAACAAAGATGAGAATGCCACTGAAGATGGTAGCTAAGCTGAGAGCCGAGAAGGCCAAGAAGATAGCATTCAGAAAAGTGGCAGAGTACAAAGAAGATAAAGAGAGCCACTCTACGAATCACCATGAACCGAAAGCTGAAACAGAACAAGTGCAGAACCATGTCTGTAAAACATTCAATAAGGGTTCAGGGAATGCTAAGTGTCAGACGAAGTCTACCAAAAGCTCAAACACTTAGCAAACCTAAATGGTGATGGTGTATAATGACATCGAGATAAAGATGAGCGCGAGCAGTGAAGATCAATTTGCACCGAGAAGAGATGGGTCCAGATCTCTATCTGAGAATGCAAAGAGGACCATGCCTAGCTGCTAAGTATATAAGATGTTCAAGCTTCAAGTCATCTTATCAACACAAACAACAACAACTACAACTAGTAGCCAGGGCCTGAGGGGTCCTTGTCCGGAGGGACTAAATGAAGTTCCAAGCCTGCTGGTCTTGAAGATTTCCTAGGGAACTAGAGGAGTCCCAAGGCTGCTGGCGTTGAAGAGTTCTTAGTGAACTGAAGTTCCAAGGCTGCTGGCCTTGAATGAATCTTAGTGATTCAAGGTGCTACCCTTCCTTAGTGGAAATCTTGCTAGCTGAGAACAGAAGAGTGGATTAGGAGCTTGAGTCTCTGAACTACTTAAAATCCCTTATGTCATTTACTTTGTGTACCTAACTGTTATAACTGCTATGTATGTATTAACTGCTTACAACTTAACTAACTCTAAGAACAATGTATGTATGATTATGAATATATCAATGAAGGGGATCTTTTACTTATTCCGTTGTGCTTGAAAAGATTCTTATGTTTGTCATATGCTAAATCATTAGCAACACAAAATAAAAGAGAAAAGTATTTGAAAATCAAAAGGATCTATTCAACCCCCCTTCTAGATCTATTGTGTGCCTACTGGGAACTAACATATATCAATAATCATATAAACACAGTTACTTGTAAATCTTAAATTCCTATTAGAATTTCAATTTAGGGTTTATCAGTTTAACCTTAAGGTTTTATCATGTTACACTATAATTGATCAACAATTATCAGTACACACATACAGTACATACTTATAACACTGAAATATAATTATTATATTAATATTCGCATTCCTTATTCAAAATCCAAAATTAGAGTTTTGGACCATAAACGACTTTACTATTATTCTTAGTCAACTTAAAATTTTAAATTGACTATCCTGCTAAATCCATATAGCACATATTTCAAAATATTATTTGTGATACCAATATTCATAGTAATTAATAAAAAAAAAAATTATTCGTAAAAATATAGATATAATTGTCTGAAAAATTCCGGTCTTTACACCTCCATCCATTCATTATTTCCTACCATTTTTAAAGAGCAAAATTATAATCACAAGTTATAGTGAGAGAAACTATATAGAGAGAAAGAAGAAGAGTACTTTGCTACTACACTATTGCAAAGTATCTAAGGTAAGGGATATTATTTTTTGTATTCATAAGTGATATTATTTTCCGTATTCGTAAGGGGTATTATTTCTTTCATATTCGTAAATGATGTTATTTTCTTTATACTCATAAGGGTTGTCATTCCATTCCTTATTAATTAGTGGGAATAATATGTCTACGCGGATTACCGCATGCTTGGTGAATAACTCTTCGTATTCATTCTTTATTAATCTATGGGTATAACCTGTCTACGCGAATTACTGCATGCCTGGTGAATAACCTTTCGTATTCATTCTTTATTAATCTGTGGGAATAACCTGTCTACGCGGATTACCGCATACCTGGTGAATAACCTTCCGTATTCATTCTTTATTAAGTTATGGAAATGATTTGTCTACACGGATAACCTCATGACGGGTTAAAATCCATTTGCAGTTTCTTGTATTAATTATTTCATTTCATATTCCTAAATCTAAACATACCATTGCTTCTATAATTCCTGAAATGATTAAAAATTCTTTGAGATTTGTGATTCATCTAATATCATTTCACTGGAATATTAGTCTGAATTCTTTTATTGAAATTTTAATCTTTTCATGTTGGGGTACTATTCATACGATACTATTCATAACAGAATTTAATTTTTTTTGTCCAAATTATTTTTGATACATGAATATCATTCTTGAATTTTACTCCACAATTGGTGATCATGTTGATAATTTGGACATTCTTAAACTCTGGAAAAATTAAATTATAAATCTCTAATATTTATCCTTGATCTCACTTGATTGATTCCTTATATCATTGTCATCATTCTCATGCTTATATTGTGCTGAAAGTCATCTTTGGCCCATACTGCATAAATGAACTATTGATTGGTATAATTATAACCAGGAATTGTGTATTGGTATAATCACGACCTGTAATTTTACAGACAAATATTGTGGTGAAAGTCCTATTTGGCCCGTAGTGCATAGATGGACAGTTATTTGGCTTGATCATGACCACTGGTGATACAAACGAATATCCTTGACCCGTAGTGCATCTATAATTTTTTGATTTGAAACATTTATTGATTAGTGTTACAGAGATAAAATATTGATCATGAACTTTTAAATCATAGAAGATAGTAGACATCATGCTCTACTTGACTCTTCTAATGGATTGCTATTTTCGCTGCAGTTATTGATCTAAAACTTGTTATCTATTGTATTTTATCATATTTTTCACTGTTGAGGACTAAGGATAATTTGTTCTTCATTATCTTAGTCATAATATTTTACTAGGCTAGTTGAGCTCACCATTTTCCTTTTGATTCCATTGTTCTTCTCAGGAGGTGAGAATGTAGCTGGGATTAGTCGGGGAGTGGAGTAATTGTCCAAGATGGTTATTATAGTAGTCCTCCATATTTTATAAAATAGTGTGACAATAATTGTAATTAGAACTTTATTTGAGTTTGGATATTGTCTACAAGACATATTTGTATAACTCTTAGTTTATGTGTTGTCGTATTTTACACGACAGTTGTATAAATGAATTTTGTATTTGGATTATGTATCATGTATTTGGCGACTCAGAATGGCTTGTATGGACCTATTTTGGGGGCGTCACAAACATCTTCCCCTCGCTTAAGCTATCCCTCGAATTTTAAGAATCTCGGTTCCAGACCAATGCCACATAATCACATATTGGGACATATTGCGAAAAGTTTTAAATCCGAATGAGTTAGTACATCCATTGCAAACTATACCAACTGACAGGTCCGTCTCATTCGGCCCAATAAAAAAAATTAAATTTTATAAAATAAGTCGACTAATGTCGGTCTTTTTCCAAATCTAACCCTTTAGATGAATTAATTGACATAACAACATAAGAAGGGTAGAAATAATAAAAAACAAAAAATAAATAAACAAAAAATTAAAAAAAAAAATCCGACGGTGACAAAAACCCTAATAAACTGGTATAAAAACTCATATATAAATACAAAAGAGAGCCTCTGCTATATATGTTTTAACACACACATTAATATTTTTATATTATCAATCTCCATAGACGTTTTACTACCTTAACTATTAGAGACGAATTCGGAGGCCTATTCTTCGCGTATTCATTTTTTTCAGATATTTTGGAGCATCCAGTTTCGATACTTGAGCCAGCCGAAACCAAATGTTCTGAGTCACATAAAATAAACTGATTCCGTCGCAACAAAATAAAATGACATCTTCAAGTTGCATAGGCATATGTGAGATTAAAACATTCAAGAAAGTGCGAATGTGAAGTATTCAAGATTCACTCAAATGAGCAAATCTCCAACAGATTTCTAAGTTTCCTCAAGTGTTCAAAAATGTACACAATAATATTTGTCTGCATAGCATATAATTTAACGAACCACGGTACTTTTAAAATTACACTCTGGATCTTTCGGGTACGACCATTCACTAGAGCACCATTTGCAGCATTGCATTCAGAGCAAAATTTCCATTCAAACTCAAGTGATAGGATTATGTTTGTAATGTTTGTAAGGTCCTTTATGTTTCAAACATAAGAAATTTAGCATGATTAGTTATTATATTATGGAAACAGATATTTTCACATGTGTTTTTAATATTTTTACATAATTCTCTCCCATATACTCTTTGGTTCCGTATTAAATGTCGTTGGAGGCCAAAACTCACTTTTTAAAGAGAGTAATGATCCTCCATTGTAAAGTGTAAAATTAAAATCAAATTACTAAATTAACCCTTTTTTGAGAACGTAAATATTCTGGGAGTAGAAGAAAATGTTAAAATTAAATAGGAGTATTGCACTTAGAAAGAGGAGATATTTTAGGGGTAATCTAGGGAAAAAAAATTCCTCAAAATCTAAAAACGACAATTAATTAGGAATTAATTTTTTGACTAAAGCGACACTTATATAGGAATCGAGGGAGTAAGAAAAAAGTGAGTTTCACTTTTATGTGAGAGAGTACCATATAAAAATATCAAAAACTCATACAAACATAATGCTCTCTTTCTATTACTCTATTCGTTTTAACATTTGATATTCTTATCCTCAAAAGCATGTTTAAACATTAAAATTTTGTCTTCAAAATTTTGTTTAAAAGTAAACAGATTATATAGAAAAAATATTACATAAATACTAATTTACCTCATAGTACGTATATTTCCCATACAAACAATCTGCTCCAAAGTTAATGTGGTTCTTGTATGAGTCCAAACAAAGAGTATAACTTAAACAAATTTTAAACTCTCTGCTCCAATTTATCAACCTTATTAGTATGACCAATGTACACTTAAACTTCCTTTTACGGATGGAGGTAATATATTTTTAAAATGATAACCTTTTAGGAAAAAAAATTTAAATCTATCTTTAACATTAGTCTATAATCAAGAATAAAAATAATGTTACGTTATGAGTTTTATGTCACTTTATAGTATAGATATGAAATGTATCTTTAGGGGGTGTATTCAATTAAAATTTTTAATTAAGTGACAGATTTTTATAGAGTTTGTGAATTTTAATGACTTTTAAAGACTTTAAAGACTTTTTAAAAATAATTTTTATACTCTATGAAATAAGTGACAGACTTTAATAGACTTTTTATCAAGATTTTGATAGACTTTTATATACTTCTCATATATTTTGTAGCTTATATTAATTGTTAATTAGCTCATGTGTACAGTCTCTCACTCTTTTTTCATGAACTACATGAAATCTCATTATTTCATTAAATTATTGTGGCATGAGATTTTATATATGTTGAAATCATTCATATTATTCTACTCATTTTATGATAAATTTGGATATTCGAATACGAATAAAACTTTAGAAGTTACAGACGCAACACAAAAATTAAGCTCACTTTTCATTGAACTATATATACTATATAAGCGTACGATTTTTTAATAGAAGTATCAAACTCTGTTTTTCACAAAATAATATGACAATAAAAATCTATATGATCGCAAAACTTCATACATGTGAGTAAATTATCATCAAATTATAAAAAATTTACCAGAGAGATTTTTAGTCGTCGATAAGCCACAAACAAAATTGCCAGAGAAATTTTATTTTTCTTAAAATTATTAATAGTTGTTAGTGAACCAAAATTGACCGTTAAAAAAATAATTGTGCCACTTTTTAATTTATTTATGATGTTAGAAATTAATTACTGAATTAAAATGCTACGTAACTAATTTTTTAACAGTCGACCGTTGTCATCTTTTAACTAATTTTTTTTAATTTTGATGAGTTTTAGAATTTATCAAGATTCGTATATATCATATACTATATTTATATAATATAAAATATATATAATATAATATTAAAAATCAAAATTTATCGCTTGATTTTTCAAAGTCATAACGAGATATTCCTATAATAAAAGTTTGTCTAATTTATCTAATTTTTAATAAATTTAGTAAAAAAAATATAAACGGTTTATAATTTTAATAATTATATTTTCTAAAATTAGATTAATTTATATTCATTTTAATTTAAAAATTTACCGGAGAGTTTTGCGACTTTTGAATTTTTCATAAAATCTCTCAGTAATTTTTTTTACTGACGGTTTGAATTTTTACCTTGTGTTTAATATTTGAAAGTCTTTAGAAGTCTTTAGAGATAAGGTCAAACTTTAGATATGGGTTGATAGTTATAACTTTTTTTCTAAAGTCTGTTAAACTCTATCATTTGATAAAAATCTAAAAAATCAATGACTTTTTGACTATCAAAATACTTTTATAGACTTTATAAAAGTCTCAATTCAATACCACCTAACTTTTAAAGACATTACAAAAGTTGTAATTGAATACCAATAAACTTTTATAAATTCTTTAAATGTCTTGATTAAATACAACCAAAATTTTAAAGTCTTTAAAAGTCTTTAAAATCTTAATTGAATACATTCTCCTTAATTTTAGAATAGACTTAAAAAAGAAAATATATTTTTAATTATTTTAATAATTTTCAAAAATTTTAAACAAATTTTGGATGGGTTTATTTTTGTATATGAAGTAGAAAGGGGAAAAGGAAATACTTGAATAACAGAAACAATAGGGTCATGATTTTTGCAGCGCAGGTACAACAAGCCAAAATTTGTAACTACTCATCGTAACTGTTGTAATAATATAAAAAACTAAAGCTTCATACCGGTGTTAATGACATATACGTTGACAATTAATATCAACATAACTTTATCTAACTTTATCTAGTACTCCTTCCGTTATTAAATAAAAGTCGTTAAAGGTTTTATATATAAATTAAGAAAATAATTTAATATTATTATTTAATAATTAAAATTTAAGGGTCCTTAACACTAATATATCAATAATTAGAAAGTAATATACAAAATTAAAGTAATTATAAAATAAAACATATAATTACAAAAATAAAACAACACAATATAAAGTTGTTAAAATCATGTATATACGCCGATTCTGGACTCTTTCTATGCAACTAACCGCTCCTACATTCAAGCAATCAACAAAACATGCAACTTTGATATCAGAGAAATCCAAATCTTCTGGCGCGACACACCACTGAGATCGGAGAAGACGAAACTTTTCGTCGCGACGGCACGCTAAGATCGCAAAATAGCATACAAAATCAACAACAACTTCAAGTTCAGTAACCAAAAACAATCGAACTACAATGATTGTTGAAGTTCAAAAACAAAATCGCAACAACTTTGATACAAATCTGAATACTGAGGTATGTGAGTTTAAAATTCATATGCATATAGTTACCTATGTTTTTTACGAATTCC
Source organism: Panax ginseng (assembly GCA_020205605.1). Lineage (NCBI taxonomy): Eukaryota > Viridiplantae > Streptophyta > Magnoliopsida > Apiales > Araliaceae > Panax > Panax ginseng. The sequence goes on from CM035130.1 coordinate 82,129,365, forward strand.
TATATTGATAACCTTTCTTAAGTTTTTCACATTTAAAATGGTTACTACAAATTCGTATAACGATTGGTTGATTCATTAATATGTTTTATATTATGGTTACTAAATAGATATAAATTGGATACTGTTTATTGATAGCTTTATAATTTTTAAATGAGTTCTCCTGAATTTTTTATATTAATGGTTACTCATCAAATAAATTGGTTACCTTCATGCAACTGTTGGTTACTCTCTAATGTTATCTTGGTTACTGTATAACATTATACTGTCTAATGATGTCTTGGTTACTGTTTAATGTTGTCTTGGTTACTATCTAATGATGTATTGGTTTCTGTGTAACAATATATTGGTTACTGATTAATGCTGATTCGGTAATTGTGTAACATTATATGGTTACTGAATATTAATGAGTTGGTTGTTGTGCAAAATTATAATGATTAGTGCATAATATTACTGAACAATGCTGATTAGTTATTGAAAAATGATGACTTGGTTACTAACTAATTTTTATTTGGTTACTGTTTAATATTATATTGGTTACTATCTAATGATGTCTTGATTACTATAAAAATAAATTATAATGGTTACTCAATAGTGCTAAATTAGTTACTGTGTATGATTATAATGTTATATTGTTTTATAATTGTTTGTTTTTATATTGGAGGTTACTTATTGACTACATTGAATTGGTTACTGTCTAATACTGAGGTATATGACTATAATGCTGATTTGGTTACTATAATGGTTACTGACTAATGCTGACTTGGTTATTGTGTAAAACTATAATGGTTACTGACTAATGTTGACTTCGTTTTGTATAAAACTATAATGGTTCTTGACTAATCTTGACTTGATTCTTTATCTAAAATTATAGTCTTGACTTGATTCTTTGTGTAAAATTATTTAATGACTAATGCTGACTTGGTTACTGACTAATGCTGACTTGGTTACTGACTAATGCAAACTTAATTACTGCAGAGATTAATTGGTAACTGTAATATTGGTTGCTGAAGCATATTACTTTACACTTGTACTTATGTTTTTATATTAATGGTTACTTGTTATCTACAATGGTTACATTCTTACAACAGCTTGTCTTTAGTTGGTAACAAATAAATTATACTGGTTATTTTTTACTATAAAAATGCAATGCAGAATGTATTTATCTTGTGGTTACTAAATAAATATGTGTTGGTTACAATCTAAAATGGAATTGGTTACTGAATAATGTTGTCATGATTAATGTATAATGTTGTCATGAGTTTGGTTTGTTTTAATATGTTGGTTACTTATTGGTTATATTGGTTACCTGCATACAACTATTATAATTTAATTCATAACAAATATCAATATACTGATTATTTTTATTGTAAGATGAATGTACAAATTTGTTTTATGTTTTGGTTACCAACATCATGTAGTTTGGTTACTAGCTAACATTGATTTGGTTACTTTAAAAATACTTATTCTGTTGACAGATAATGGAGATGATTCCAGTTGTACTTTATTTCAACGGTACATGGACTGATAGTAAACAATACACCAAATTTGAAGTTACCGGCATACTAGTTCCATCAACTTGTTCGTTCAAAGAGATGTAAAACATGATATGCAGTGCATTACGGCTAGACACAAATGCAACAACATTGTCAATCAAATTTCAGATTAGAAGAGATATTCCACCGATCAGTATATCAGATGAAGCAACCTTAAGATTCTTTATTGAAGTCAGTAGAAAATCTGATGAGCAAGGTAAATTCCTAGTGATTATAGAAACAAAACACAGAAGGGGACGCACAATAATATTACATAACTTGACAAATATAGAAGAAACTATAATTCACAATGTAACGCCAATCAGATCAACACAAGGGAATTCAGCACTAGTTCCACTACCAACACACGATTGTCAAATTGGAACGCAATATGCTGATCACCTTGCAATGGAAATTATTGAACAACAACGAGACAGACAACATGACAAATCATACACAAAAGAATGATATAATAATGTAATAACAGATCCGAATGAACGTGAAGTACGATTACATCAAACCTACAAAGACAAAAAAATCCTATCACAAGCTATGAGGTTGTATTCAATCAGGAAAAATAGACAACACAAAGTTCAACGAACAAGTTATAGAGACTTTGTGCTAGTGTGCGTATATGATGAAAATTGCAATTGGAAGATGAGAGCATCAAGTTTTCGAAAAACCAGTATGTTCAAGGTGAGGAAATTCAACGACATCCACACGTGTTCAGTCAACGTTTTGCTGGGAGACCACAAGCAGGCAAATAATGAGTTGGTCAGTGAATGCATAATGCACAAATTAACAAATTTGAAAAAAATATACACACCAACCGATATTGTGGAGGACATGATGACAGAATATAATGTGTCTATCTCTTACCAAAAAGCATGGAGATCGAAGGAGAAAGCGTTGGAAAAGGTAAGAAGAAATCCACATGACTACTCAATAATCCCATCGTGGTTACACATGCTGAAGAAAACAAATCCAGGTAACAATTAAAAACATTTTATTGGTTTTTTCATATTTAGTTGGTTACCCAACTAAACTGATTTGTTTACCCAACTTAACTGATTTGGATACCATTACTCAACAAATTTGGATACCATTAGCCAACCGAAAGGATTACCATATACTACTTGTAATTCTAATGACATTTGGATACTATATACTACTTGTAATTTTAATGACATTTTATTGATTTTTTGGATACATACTTAGTTGGTTGGTTACCCAACTAAACTAATTTGTTACCCAACTAAATTGATTTTTTTACCTACTAAAAACTAATTTGGTTACCCTATTTGGATTGGATACCATTAACCAACCGAATGGTTACCAACTACTAGTGATTTGGATCTTCGTATACTACTTGTAATTCTAATGACATTTTATTGGTTTTTTCATACTTAGTTGGTTACCCAACTAAAATGATTTGGTTACCCCTACTCAACAGATTTGGATACCATTAACCAACTGAATGGTTACCAACTACTAGTGATTTGGATACTGTATACTACTTGAATTCTAATGATAATGCTCATGTTTCATAGCAGGTTCTGTCACATCCCTTGAGTTGGAAACAAATGGTCGTTTCAAGTATTTATTCTTTGCCATTGGAGCATCCATTCAAGCATAGAACCATTGCTTTCCAATAATTCTAATCGATGGAACGTTCATACAATCAACTTACGGGGGGACACTACTAATAGCAAGCACACAAGATGAAATCAAAATATTATTCTGATTGCTTTTGCAGTGGTTGACAGCGAAAATGAATTATCTTGGAGATGGTTTTTCATAAATTTGAGAATTTCTTGTGGAGTTAGGGAAGGCCAATGCATTGTCTCAGATAGACATGAAGCCATTATACAAGGACTGAATTTTGTGTTTTTGGACGTCATGCATGGTTTCCCTTACATACCATGTCTTGAAAAATATAAAAATAGATTCAAAAGAGAGAGAGAGAACTTAAACAAAGCTTACAACAGGGGCTTGTAGAGCTTACACTATTGAACAATTCAATAAACACATGGTTTGAACTTGATGCCATTGATCCTCGAATAAGGACATATTTGGAGGAAGAGGTCAAGTTGGAGAAGTGCACCAGGCTCCATGGGACTGTAAGCAGATACTCAACAATAACTTCAAACACCTCTGAATCTATTAACAATGCAATCAAGATGATTAGGGATCTTCCAGTCGCATCAATGATTGAATGCCTACGTTGTCTGGTTTAAAGATCGTATTTCACAAACAAATAAGCAGCCCTATCAACATTCACAACACTTTCCACAACAGCTGAAGGAAGGTTGCAATCTAATATCATTAAATCAAAGAAACTTAAGGTAACTAATACAAATTATAAATTATTGCATCAAATTTTAAATTGTCTTAGTTACTGACTAATGTTGTCTTGATTATTGTATAATATTACTAATTAATGTTGAATTGTTTACTGACTAATGCTGACTTGGTTAATGTGTAACACTATAATGGTTACTTACTAATACTGACTTGTTTACTGACTAATGGTAACTTAGTTACTATATAATATTATATTGGTTACTAACTAATACTTAATTGCTTATTGCATAACATTATAATGGTTCTTGAATCTTCTTTGAGTTTGTTATCGTGTATCATTGTCTTTGATTCTTGACTAATGTTTGTCTTGTTTCTTGCATAATATTACTAATTAATGTTTAATTGGTTACTGACTAATGTTGTCTTAGTTTACTATGCAACATTATAATGGTTACTGACTAATAATGACTTGTTTACTGACTAATGGTAACTTGGTTACTATATAATATTATATTAGTTACTAACTAATACTTAATTGCTTACTGTATATCATTACAATGGTTACCGACATCTTCTTTGAGTTGGTTAGTTATCGTGTATCATTATACTGGTTACTAATTGATACTTGTTTGGTTACTCTGTATAATTATAATGTTATTGTGTTTTATAATTATAACATTGAGTTGTTTACTTTACTATATTTATTCTTTTTTCGACAATGAAAATGATTCCAGGTTGTATTTTATTCTAACAACACTTAATTTGTGATGTAGGTTGAGACATCAAACTTAGTGATTTTCACTTTTATTTACGATGTCGCCAAACAATATATTGTGGACATCGACCAAAAGACATGCACATGTCATAAATTTCAGTACCATGAGATGCCTTGTCCACACATTGTTCTTTGTTATGAACAAGCAAAATTTGAGTCATATTATTTTTTTGCTCAAAAATTACTCTAAAACAACTTTGGTTGACACATTCGACTTCCATCATGTTGTTAGATGTCAAAGAAAACTGGGATATACCAGATGAAGTAAGAAACATATGTGTAAAACCACCGAACACAAGAAGACTAGCGGGAAGACCAAAAATAGGGAGGTACAAACATGGGTCTGAAATCAAAATTCAAAATAAATGCAGCAAGTGCCAAGAAAAAGGACACAACAGGAAAACATGCAATAATCCACTTCGCTTTTAGACCAAAAAGGTCCGATATATTGCAATTATATTAAGAGTGTAAATACAAGAATATATAATAGTTTACTATGAGTAACCAAAGATCCATATGGTTGGAAACATTTTTTATTGTGTACAGTAAACAAAATTGTTATTGAATAATATTTTGATTTCTGATTTCATTATGAGTTTCCAATATAAAGCACACATATATATACATTGTACAATTGTTAAATATTCTAAAATAATTTTATATAAATTTGTTTACCACAACTTAAATATTATAAGTAACCAAATAGTTACATAACAGTAACCAAATAGTTACATAACAGTAACCATAATATGTTTTAATGGTAACAAAAACATAAAACAACCTGTGTATCAAACATCCCGTAATGAAAGTGATATTGTTTGTTTAGCCAACCCAAGTATACTATGACATGTACATTTCACAATTGATATATGTCCTAAAACAAGCTTGTAACTCTCTGGTTACTATCAAAACAATAGTTGGATACCTTTCAATACATATTTGGTTACCAATTGTACATCTCAGACAATGCAGCAAACACAACTTAAATATTATAAATAACCAAATAGTTACATAACAGTAACCATAATATGTTTTAATGGTAACCAAAACATAAAACAACCTGTGTATCCAGCATCCCGTAATGAAAGTGATATTGTTTGTTTAACCAACCCAAGTATACTATGACATATACATTTGACAATTGATATATGTCCTAAAACAGGCTTGTAACTCTCTGGTTACTATCAAAACAATAGTTGGTTTCCTTTCAATACATATTTGGTTACCAATTGTACATCTCAGACAATGCAGCAAACACAACTTAAATATTATAAGTAACCAAATAGTTACATAACAGTAACCATAATATGTTTTAATGGTAACCAAAACATAAAACAACCTATGTATCCAGCATCCTATAATGAAAGTGATATTGTTTATTTAGCCAACCCAAGTATACTATGACATGTACATTTCACAATTGATATGTGTCCTAAAACAGGCTTGTAACTCTCTGGTTACTATCAAAACAATAGTTGGTTACCTTTCAATACATATTTGGTTACCAATTGTACATCTCAAACAATGCAGCAAACACAACTTAAAAGAAAAATATACCAACCAACAAACAATGTTACTTTTATTACTGCTAAAATTCTCAATTATGTAATCCCATACAAAAAATATTGTATATCCCAAAAAAAAATACAAAACACAATTCATAAAATACAAAACAACGAGATCCAAACTAATCAAAATCTGGAATAAATCTTCCTGGAAATTCTTTTTATCACCTCAGATCCCTCCAACTGTTTGTTCCTTGCATGCATATATAGGTTTGTGCATAACTTCTTCCGATACTATGCAATGGGGAATGGAATAGGAATTTCATCAAATTTCTGATGAATGACATGCTCAGCGAAACATATCGTGAACATCCCGCAATCACTACACAAATAGAAAAAAGATAACAAAAATCAAAACTAAAATCAACCTATATGTAATAATTAAAAAAATGTAAACAATATAACCCTTACCCCTCAACTTGTTCAGGAACCGCCTCTACAAATTCAAACTCAATTATATCATCTTCCTCTTTGTTGCGATACGGTTCACTGCTAAAGTCAATGTCAGACCTATCCCTCCAAAACCCACTCTTCCGCAATAAAGTGGGGAGAATAAATATGTAAGGCTCACAAACATCCATAATTTTTGTTTGCATGGATTTATTTTTTGGCAGCAAAGAATTATAAATAGTTAGACATCTACGATGCACATCAAATGTCAACAAAAACCAATGTTCCGGTGATGACATATGAATGGGGAACAAGACGTAATAATATTTCTCCATGGTGTGTTGACATCCATAAATGACCATGGATGTATTCAAAGAACATCACCCTCCCGACATAAAACACTCTTATCTGTATTTTTTACTTATATACTCCTCGAAAAGAAGCAAATATCTTGTTATGAAACCAATAATCCATAGTCGTTGCCCTTATATGAACAACAACGCCAATGTCCGCCAATTTATGGAAATAATAAAACGCAATAACATTGATGTCTTTGAACCGTAAAAAAAAAACATATAATATTACACAATTGCTAAAAAAATGTAAGTATGTAATGAATGTAACCAAATCGGTTAACACTAGTTACTACCCCCAACTAAAAAATGTAACCATAACTATAAAAACATGATTTAAAAAAAAAGAACTCACATCATCATCTAACCATTTTTCGGGAGTCTTTAATTTGTAGAACCACATCTTTGATGATATTGGGACAGACCCAAATACAAAAACAGGTTCAATATTATCGTTCTTTCCAGGAAATTTGTCGGTCCTTCAATATAAAAACATATTAGTATAAACGCTAACATTAACAATTACTATATTAGTATACACTACCCAAAATCGATAACAATCAATAATTAACATATACTAATCAACAACTTAATTATAAATAATAAGAACCGTAACCAACCAAATAAAATATTAATATAATAACCAAAACAAATAACAACCAATACATACTCAAAAATAATAATTTTAAACAACATGAATGTACTAAACAAATACCTATTAATCAATCAAAATATAATATAAAATAACAAACACTTTACTTCAATTGAACATTAACATAAAACAAATATTACATGATAGTAACCAACATATAATATATTAGTAACCAAAACATAATATGACAAAGAACCAAAATACAATATGACAGTAAATTAAACAGAAAATATAATGTAATAAAAAACAATTTAACCAATATACATATACCTAACAATTATATAGTAACCAACATATAATATAATAGTAACCAAAAAACCAAATTGACAAAACAAAAATGGTATCCAACTTATAAAATAACAGTAACCATAACATGATAAAGAAATAACCAAAACATAAAATAACACTAACCATAACATTTATTTAATATTAACCATATGTTGCTACAAAGAAAACAAATTTACTTGTTTAATAAAAAAACTATCACATTCTTAACAATAAAAAACAAACCTTTTCCTATTGTTTAGACCAATTTTAAACCATTGTTAAAACAATGCCTCTTCAAACTTTGATGGCATATCCATGACTACTTTTGGAAATGCAGAAAGACATGCAAGTGTTTGACTAGCACCCACACCAGTAGACGATGAACTAGCCGATCCAAACATTGATGTATATGGAGACCGCAAAACGGCACTCTATGCATGTTCACGGACAGGTCTATCGCCGGCTTTATAGACACTTTTCTCTAACTCATCACATTGAACTATGTCCTGTGTAGTCAAAACCATCTGATTAAGGGCAGACTTGCTTTCTACCTCAAATTTATTCCCCTGTTTATATTGACATAAAGGGTAACAAATACAATTATATTTTCAACATAAACACATACAGTTAACAACTATATTTAATAAAAAAAATGAATGAACAATAATCGACATATTAAAGTGAACATATCATATTAGTAACCAAAATAAAATAAATTACTAATCATATTATAATATAGTAGTAACCAACACACAATGTAATAGTAACCAACCAATATTATAATAGTAAACATAATATATATAATAGTAACCATATAATAGTAACCAAAAACCAAAAACATGTAAAAAACAGGATGGCATGTCATTATAACACTAACCTCATCAGCAACATACACAACAATCTCTTTACCAGTGCATTGGCTTAATATGTCAAACGATGGCATGTCATTATTCTTGCTAATCTGTGAAAAATAAAAAATAATCAATTAATCATTAAAAAAAGACATATAACACAACAAAATAAACAAATATGTCTAACCTTGACATTTTCTGCATCATCATCAATTTTTATTTTATGATGTTCTTCAACCACAACATCACGTTCAACTTCATTACCAAACTCAAATTCATTCCCATCCTTCTTCTTAACAAAATTCAACACATCATCACCATCATTATTCTTATTTATTTTTGAACCATCATCAACATCCGCATCAACATGGGGGTCTTCACACTCTTTAACAACTTCATCATCCTTAACAACTTCATCAACCATAATAACATCTTCACACTCTTTAACGACTTCAGTATCAAACTCATCATTTTTATCATCGCCTTTCAACCCATCATCACAAACCTCATCATCGTCATTATTATTACCTTTAAAAACATCATCATCATCATCAACACCATGATCAGCCTCATCAGCTACATCATCAGCTTCATCACCTACATCATCTTCATCATCATCATCATCATCATCATCATCATCATCATCATCATCATCATCATCATCATCAGAATCATCATCAGAATCACCATCAACTTGTTTGTCCCCAACACCTTTGATCCCGCATAACTCATCTCTAATAATGGACCTAAAGTCCCTACATAACTGAACATGAAAAACATGCATATCATCCTTAATATCGACCCTCAATTTTATAATGTCTTTCTTAATTTCGTACACTTTCTTCTCCAACTACTAAACCGCGCATCAATTGCATTTTAACTTCGGACATATCAAATCCAATGTTGTCACCCTTAACTTTTTTGAAACCTTCTTATCAAAGATCCTTCCCATTTAAAAATTAAAGCCCACCCAAATCAAGTTCGATCCTTCTCCTCGGACGGGAATCGGACTTTTATCCTCAACTCGAAAAACATTAAGTACATTTAGTATAATATCGACAAACATTAAACAAATACAGTAAAAAAAATAATAAATAAAGAATCATGAAACATAATTAGTAACCAACTACATATATACAGGTAACCAAATGTATATAAATCAGTAACCAAAACAATTAAGAAAGGTAGAAAAAATTTGTATAACCTGGTAACCAACAAAATTGTTATTAGCAACACGAGGTAATTTAATTAGTAACCAAATGCGAATATTCGTGTAACAAAAAACATTATTATTATTAACACAAACATAACAAATCAGTAACCAAATGAGTATATAAAGGTAACTAACTACTTTGTTAACAGTAAACATCACAAAATATAATCAGTAACTAAATATATAATTAAAGGTAACCAATTATACTCTTAATAGTAAACTGCATACCTGTCCAGAACAAAATACTAAATCATTCAACTTGTCATTCGTAGGGGGCTTCACTAGCTCCTTCCATCTAAATAAACGGATATCAGACGGATGCTTATCATTGCATATGCCCCGAGTTTTGAATAACGGAATGATCTCAAACATAAAAACTTGGAATACATAAGGTAGACCATTCAAGTTGTACAATTTTTTATAATGATCCTTGTAGAAATTATATATTGACCCACCATTCCTTCCTTTCTTGAATCTACCCTTCAAAGCATTTGACAAAGAGTACTTTGTCATCTCGAATGCAAATTTCCCCCAACAAAAACTATTTAACATTACCATAACATAGAAAATTGGTAATTGCCCCATCCACATGATTTTTAGAAAATGTGGATAAAATGAAATTAAACACCAGAAAAATAAATGACATCTTAATAGCCTCATCATCGTCATCACAAACCGCCTTCCGATAAATCCTACCTATACTACTACGCGTAACAACTTCATGCCCAAAAAACTTTTCAATAAGCATATTCTCCATACCTTTATACGCAGTAATATCATCGTCACCTTACCATCTCAACCCAAAAATTAGACAAAACTCAGGCAAACCAAATCTGACCCTTTTATCCCCAAACAAAAACCACATTTCACCAGCATCACTCTGGTGAACCTCCCGTATAAGAGCATGGTGAATAATCTGGAAATACATTTGGTGCTGATCACCGAACTCCAGAAAATTCCCAAAACATGTTGCCTTGAACTTCTCCAATTGACTTTTGTTCAGTTTCTTGGCAATCATGCTGGGAACTTCCACGTCGCACCAATAAATAACTTTTTCAGTAAATTTTCTATTACATCCCTCATAATACATGTCCCATAACTGCAAATAAACAAAATCAAATTTGCACAGTTATTAGTAACCAATATAAAACATTCTTTATACCATAAATAATTACATAGTAACCAACAAATAATATCATACTAGCAAAAATATAATATAACAATTACATAGTTGCCAAAACATACTATAAAAAGTATCCAACATCCCACACTGACTGAACAAAAATAGTTACCATATCGTAATATAACGGTAACCATAACATAATAAAACAGTAACCAAACAGTTATATGATAGTAACCAAATAGTTATATGATAGTAACCTTACAGTTATAAGATAATAACAAAATAGTTATTTGATAGTAAACCAAACATTTATATGATAGTAACAAAACAGTTTTATGATAGTAACCAAACAGTTATATCATAATAACATATCAGTCTATATCATAGTAACATATCATAGTAACCAAAACATGTTTATATAATAACATATCAGTTTATATCATAGTAACCAAACAGTTATAAGATAGTAATCAAACAGTTATATCATAGTAACCAAAACATGTTTATATAGTAACACATCAGTTTATATGATAGTAACCAAATAGTTATATGATAGTAACCAAATAGTTATATGATAGTAACAAAACAGTTATATCATAGTAACTAAAACATGATCAACATGTACACTAAATCCATTTCAGCCAATAAATGTATACTACACATACATGGAAACCAAAACAACATAAAAAAGTAACCAAAATACCAAATTGAGGGAACAATAATAGATTCCAAATCATAATCAAACATTAACAACAAACATACTAAACAAGTAACCAAATAGATATATGATAGTAACCAAACCATGAATACTAAAGAAAATATATGGTAACCATTACAACAACAAACAGTAACCAAAGACCCAACTCAAGGGAACAAAAGTGGTATCAAAATCATAATCTAACAATAACCAAACAATTATATGATAGTAACCAAAACATCTTTTAATGGTAACCATAACAGAATAAAATAGTAACCAAACATTCCAAATCGATTGAACACAATTGGTATCCAAAACATAATCTAACAGTAACCAAAAATATACTAACTAAGAAACCAAACATTTATATGATCGTAAAATAACAAAATTTAAATTAACAAACCTTTAAAATTCTTTCTATTGGAATTATATTCTGGCTAAGCACTTTTCCTTCTGACTTAACTACATCGACATCAAATTCAGAATCTAACTGCACTTCAGGATGCTTGATATCACTATGTAACACCAACCTATGCTCACTCTTACTCGATTTCTGACCTACATTCTCCCCCTTCCCCTTCCTCTCCACAACAAACTTCTTCAATCCCTTTACAGAATCATCCTCTGTGATTCTCTTTCTCTTTCCGTACTTCTTACTTGTATTAGTCATTCAACACAAATCGAACGAACAAAACAAAACAATTAATCGAACGAACGGAACAACAAAAATGGCGACCAACAAACAGAAGTTGTCTGTACTGACAGAGTAACAACAATAACAATAAACAACGACAACAAGTAACAACGATAACTATACAACAAGACGAAAATAGTGATCAAACGATTGAAGAATAACACGAACAGAGAGAGAAGAAAGGGAAGAAGACGAACAGAAAGAGAAAAAAGGGTTTCAGCATGCAAACAAAAGTTTAAAAAAGAAGAGACGTAATGGCGGTTATCACGCCTTTTAAAATAAAACAACCCATTAATATTGCCATGTTAGCCATTACATATTAATCCCCTTAACTTAAGGATTTTTAATTATATTAATATTGTAAATAAAAATAAAAAAGTGTAATATTTTTGTAATTATTTTATAGAAGTATGATTTTTGTAATTATTTTTAAAAATGTACTAATATATGTAATTTTATCTATCAATATTGCCCCTCAATTAGGTTTCCATTTTTGTAAAACTGACTTAGATACATAGGAGGACTCGTATGCCTATGACACCCATTCAATTATTATAAATAAGGGGCCCATGAAACACTCCATCATCCATTGGAAATAGGTCTGACAAAATATGGTTATGGGTTGGTTTTGATTTTCAAAATATGGTTATGCGTTGGTTTTGGAACTAAAACCATATTAACCATTTTTAATATGGGTTGTGTGGGTTGGAACTATATGGTTATGGTTTAAAATCATATTTACCATATTAACCATTTTAAGATGTTTTGACTTTTAAATTAAACTTTTAAAAAATAAAATTAATATATACTATAGATAGAAAGACGGATATAAGGGGTGGAATTTAGGCTCTTTAAGTAATGCTATGAGATATATTTGTATGAAAAAAAAATATTTTTTATCACTTGTATTGGAGAAATTTATATTCTTACGTATAGCATGTGACATGCCTCTAATATTTATGTGCAATAATCTATACTAATAAAATGTTGTTACATACTTATTATTTGGCTACGTTTATATATTTTAATAAAAAATTGTGACCATTACAATTAAATTAATTAATTAATAATATGATATAAAAATTATTAATATAAATAATAAAATGCTAAAAAATTATACTAATAAAATTTTAAATTGAAATTATTAAATTTTGAATTTTAAGGTAAGGCAATGGAATAGAGAATTGAAGCTTGAAGTAGCTAAAATGCGAAGGCGTCATTCTATTTCATGACCACCTGTATGGGAATAACAAAGAGTGTATAGTATAATATAGTACTACTACTTTAGTTGTGTTGATGTGAGGCTCGTAATGTTAAATTTGATCTGTTGTACTGTATTAAGTGAGATTAGTGTGACCTGCCTTAATTGTTACAGTATTAAGAAAAAGAACTGAATCAAATAAGAAAAGTGGCAAATCAATTGTTACACATAAACTATCTCAATCTTCTAAGAACTTGGCCTTAAGTATATTTGGATAGGAATGAAATATGGGTTGAAAAATGGTTAACCGGTTAATTAACTATATTTGTTTTAAAAAATATGGGTCCAAACTTTAACCAACCTGAATAAATAAAAATGGTTAACCAACCCATTTGGTTCCAGTTAATATGATTTGACCGAACAGTTAACTAACTATATTGTCAGGTCTAATTGGAAACATTCATTTTCCTTATACCTTCTTTTTCTTAAGCAGATCTTCTAATTTATTGTAGTACTGTATAATACAATACTCTCAGTGCTTTAATATAAAACATTTTAAAAAAATATTTTTATTCTTTAATATATAACGTTTTATAATTCTAAGTAAGTATTGATTGCTTAGTTTCTAATATTATTCTAAATATTAAATATAACTTTGGTTCTCTCACTATTTTTTGCCTAATAAATAATAATTTATTTTTCTAACACAAGGGCAATATAAATATTTGATATTATATTTAATGATATACAATTATTTCCTTAATACTTGTGCACAACTCTAAAAAGTTTTATATTAAGAGACGGAAGAAATATTTAGTAAATAACAATCCAAAAATTCATAGAGTTGTTTGTTAGATATTGTAGCGGAATTGTACGATCCATCCCACTATGCATAGACTGGCCCAATAAGAATGTTGGATCACCTCTTTACCTAAAAGGTTAACCTATTAGGTTGAGGCTCTACCATACTTATTAACCCATTTATATTCTTGAATTTATCCAATGTGGGATTCTTGTGAAATATCTCAACAGATATTCTTCAATAGTGCAAATTAAAAAATATCACAGACTTCATTGTATCTTAGAGAAAATTTGTTGGAACCATTTTGCATCAGTTAGTGGGGCAAATTAAATTTTAAGGACAACGACTACGGATTCTAGTTCTATCACTCACAAAAAAAAAGTATTTATCTAACAAATTTTTGAATAAAATAAGTACTTTTTATTGTGTACTTTCGAAGTTTATTAGGATTCTTTTTCAAGTAGTTTAAAATAGTCTGTCTAAAGAAAGGTAGTGGTTAGTATGGAGTTCATTTTTGGGTAAGTTGGTCAATTGGCCAATAGAGTTCTAACACGTAGGCGAGACTCTATGTGTGTCAACATTTTATTGATCAATTGACTAACTTACTAAAAAATAAATTTCATACTAACCAGACCCTAAAGAAATGAGTTACATGTATATAATAGCATCGTGTCGCATTTTGAATTGACCTTCGTAATACAAGTATTATGTAAATGTAACTGATACATATATCCAACTCATTTCTGTAAAATTAATCAAATAAAATGTTCAACTTGAACGGCTTGAAATTCAAATCCGTTTATTAGTTGGAGGTATGGCAGGCTTTTTTTTTTTCATTGAATGCCAAGAGATCTTAATGTTTTGTGGACCAATAAAGTAGATGGCCTGTTTGTAGTACGAGTGTTTATGTGGTGGTTATGCAATGAAAATTTATCACAACACTGAACCAGCTCTACCAAACTTGATTTTTGCTTCTTTATTATATCATGAATTTTTTCAGTCACATTAAAATTTAAAATGGTCCCCTTCAACTTTCTATTCCATCACATCTAATATTAATAACAAAAACAAATAATCTAATAGAAGTGCCAAATGTTTGATGAATGGAATATACGAGTCCTCCTATATATCTAAAGTCAGTTTTACAAAAATGGAAACCTAATTGAGGGGGCAACACATTTATGGTTCGGGCAATATTGATATTTAATAGTTCAGCCCAAGTTCACATGATTTATGACATATATTTATGAGTATTAATGATGCGGTTGAAGAGCAAAATTGTAAATTTATGAAAAGATTTAAAAGAATTGATATTTAATAGTTCAACCCAAGTTCACATGATTTATGACATATATTTATGAGTATTAATGAAGTGGTTGAAGAGCAAGCGTGTCAGTTTATGAAAAGATTTGAAAGAATTAATCCAGTTTATGAAACGATTTGAAAGATTTGATCCAGTGGTAATTTGGTAATTTTTGTCAAGTTTGGAGTGTCGGATTTTAACGTTTTTGGAGCCTAATTTCATTGGAAACAGGCCAACGATAAAAAATCACAGCTTTTCTTGTGAACTGCAGGGTTTTTTGGTCAAATTCCATCGTTTAGGCCTTCAAAATTATATTTTACTATTTTTTGGGTTATTTTTGTAATTTTCCTTATTAGTTTTCCTTCTCCGTTTTGAATTTCGTCTTTAGGGTGTTGTTGTAAGACCCCAAATTTTATGAAATAAAAGTATTCAATTTTTCTATTTAGTAAATAGTTAAATTGATAAAAGTTTAAAGTTAAGGGTGATATATATAAATTTTTCAAAATAAGCAAGTGGTTATAAAATATTCATTGTTGTCGGGGAATATTCGTTTGGTCGTGCAATATTCTTGTTGTTTAAATATTAAATGCACGCGGTGCGCGACCATTTATGGACCCCATAATGAGAATAAGCGTCGAATGAAAAAATGACAAGTTTGAGTATTTATAAATAACGACATAGTTATTCACCAATTAATCATTGTTGGAATACACGGTGGTTAAAATATAATAATCTGGCGTGGTTGTCTGATGGCACCGATATTGCATAGTATTGTTGGATTATTGATTCTTACATAAGAAGGCACTACTCAATAATTATTACAGTAATTATTGTTCAATATTTTATTTTATTGATTCAATAATTGCTACGTTGATATTTTATGTTATTGTTATTTCAATAATTGTCACTGCACAGTATTTTCCATTATCAGATCAATAATTCATATTAATTGAATAATATTATTAGATATCATTATTGGCAATGTCTAAGGAAGTTCTGTCTAGGAAAAGGGTTTGATCATCTTATTGCCCGCCAGTAAGGAGAAATTTTTATCAGAAAGCCCCCTTCTTTCTCGGGAACGACCTGATTGTCATTATTGTGATTCTGTAATATTATTTGTGAACAACTAATTATTGATAAGAAAATATTTATTTTATGTGGATATAAATGAAGGAATTAATACTGAGGTGTTTTATCAGTATTTTGTCGGATGAAGGTATTAAAAATCAAATTTGGAAATTTTCAGAAAATTATTTTATTACTTGATTTTATAAAATTCATAACT
This sequence comes from Panax ginseng, assembly GCA_020205605.1. Lineage (NCBI taxonomy): Eukaryota > Viridiplantae > Streptophyta > Magnoliopsida > Apiales > Araliaceae > Panax > Panax ginseng. The sequence continues at coordinate 82,146,372 of CM035130.1, forward strand.
CTTTGTGTATAATGAGTTAGGAGATGAGCCATATATCAAAAGAAAGCCCTAGAAGTAAGCTAAACGTAGAAATTTGAATCATCCAAAATTCCTTTGTAGATTTTTCATGGTGACTATTTTAATGAAACAGGTCCAAAGGACTCATAGTCTGAAAAATCAATGTTCTTAAACTACATTACGTGAGTTATAATTTTTAATCCGACCGTTAGATCGTTGTAATTTTCGGATATATTATACATATATAAGTTGAGTATATGTCCACAAATTTTGAACCGTTAAAAATTAACGTATAATTTGTTATGAATTTTAAGAGGTGACTGATTCAGAAATTATTTTTATAAATGATTTTAGTGGAGATTTCTAGAAAGTGCGACCCACTTTTGGTTGTTGTGGAAGTTGGCTGATTTTTGGTGGGCCCCACTTGTGGTGGCTGAGTTTTATTCAAAGAGGTGTGCGTAGAAAAAACTTTTATTAATATTTTATTAATTTAGTCTCCTTTGGCGTTCTAGCATTTTTCTATAAATAGGGTGCTTAGTTAGAATTAAAAATCACACCAGAATTATAAGCTTTCTCTCTCTATATTATCGAGCGTATTTTGTGAGTATTTAGATCTTTGTGAGAGTTCTTTATTCAAAGGCAAGTTTCTTTCAAAGACTATATCCAGAAATTCGGCCATTGTAAGTATATTCTTTTGAGGTAAGGGATAGTAAGGGATGGTAAGGGATGTTATTTTCTTCGTAAATGATATTATTTCTTTCAATATCATTATGCCAAAATATTTGTATGAATTTTATTATGAAATTTCTACCTTTTCGTGTCGGAGATTACTATTCATGTATATGACACTATTCACGTATACGGCACTATTCATATATATGACACTATTTACATATACAGCCCTATTTACGTATACGATACTATATACGAATACAGAGTACTATTCATGAGTTACTATTCACGAGTTACTATTCATGAGTTACTATTTACGAGTTACTATTCATGGGGTACTATTCACGACAAAATTGGTTTCTTTTTCTGACCAAATTATCGTTGATTTATGAATATTACTCTTGAAATTAAATCCATGTTTTGATCATATTGTTTTTATTATCATATATAATATTTTTATAACCCTGATGATGAAATTTCTCTTTCACTGGAGTGTAAAGATGGATAGATTATTGGTATGATCGTGACTATGGGTTCTCTTTGGCCAGTAGTGCAAAGATGAATTGTTGACTGGTATGATCATGACCATTGAATTTATAATTGAATATCTTTAGCTTAAGTGCAAAGGTGAATTGATCAACATGGTTATAATTATTGTTTATATAAATTCTGAAATGATTATATATTTCTTTGAGATATTGTTGACTTAGTCATATTCCATCCTTACGTTTTGATGATGAATTGTTCATATACTAAATTATTTTATGATTTTTCAGGTATTTGTTGATAAAGAACAGTTGTGGGATTTTCAAGTGGATGAAGAAGTTTTCTTTTCTAGGAAGACAAATGTAAGGTTAATTGCATAATAATTGATTTTTCATTTAAAGGCTCCAGGACATATCATTTGCATCTTGTTATATGTCTTAAATGAAAAATGTTTTTTATAAATCTAATGAAAAAGGTTTTTCAAATATAAAAATAAGTTGAGCTTAGATTAAATATATGATACTTAATATGTTACGTATGCTTGCTATTATAAATGTTTACTTGACATCCTCGGGTCATATTTTCATTCTAGCTACACGTGTTACGTGTATATTTAAAAGGTTTTGGGACATTTATTTTTAGCAACATGTGGATTTCTATTTTGCTAGAAAGCCTAAAAGGCCGATATATATATATATATATATATATATATATATATATATATATATATATATATATATATATATATATATGATTTGTTGCATATTACGGTTTTTCAAGGAGCTATCATGAATATCTTGGAACTATAAGAAAAGAAGTATGGTGTCTCACGTCAGTCACTTTTTATGCTACATGCCAAAGATAATAAGTGATAAAGTCAAATGCTTATTATGAGTTATCTTTTAAAGAGTCTTTGAAGTTTGTTGGAACTATATAACTAATGAAGAGTTTGATTTGTTCCAAAATATATCAACCGAATATATTAAAAGTATATTATTTTACCGTTGTGAGCTTGAGCTGTTATATGTTATATATTATCTAGCTGGTTTCCTTGGATTAATTAGAACAGGTAATTATCCTTTTAAGGAATTGCAACGTAAATTTATTTAACGGTAATAAATTGGCAGGTATAAATTGTGTCTTTGGGATATCACATTACTCACGAAAATTATTCTCTGCACTAATTATTGATTATATCGAGCAACTTGTTTAATTGGTGTAACTCTCGATCAGCTGAGTAATTAAATTTCTGATATTCTTTGAGCTGGTATTTGGAATGATTTAATTTTTTATCTTTTTGTGCTAATTGATCATTGCATACAGTTGAACCTTTAATTGTTAAATTGATTATTCTTGTATTGATCATAGACCTCTATATTTGTATTGAATTTTTTATTTAGACTAAGTGTAGTTTAAAGGTGTTAATCCTAGTGGATTAGAGAAAAAGCTTGCAAACAGGTTCAAGGAAGCAAATGTGCTTAAAGAGTGCATTGGTGCACAAGGAGCAAGAGTGCTCAAGAGAAATTAATTGTTAATTAATTTTTGTAAAAATCTGTTTTGTAATCTGTGTTTATTTATAAAGAAATAAATAAAGTGAGTCTCCAATACTAGTTGCTATTGGACGTGGACTAGGCTATTATTATAGAGGGTAATAGCTGAACCATGTAAAAAATCTTGGTGTTGATTTTATTATTTCCTTTACTTTAAAATCACATAAGCTATTTAATTATCTTAATAATTAAAATTTGAATACTTGCATTATATTAAGATAATTCTTTAACACCAAGTATTTTCTTTAAGTTTTAAATTCAGCAGGATATTTTCTTAAAATAATCAGTCAATTCAATAGGCTATATTAATTCAGTAAGCTGATTTCATTATTATTGTAGCCTGAATTAATAGTTTAATTTAAAGTTTAAAAATTGGTCATAGATTTCTTCCACACTTATTCAACCCCCCTTCTAAGTGTGCCTAGATAAATTTCAATTGGTATCAGAGCTTGACTCTAATTATCTTGGTCTTAAAGGTGACTTGTAGGGAAAAATTCTGGCAGGACACAGTTCGGGAACAACAATCAAGAAGGACAATCAACCAATAGACCTCCTTTGCTGTTTGGAACGGAAAATTACAACTTCTAAAAGTTCTGAATGAGGATCTATCTTAAAAGAGATCCTTGGGAATGGTGGGTTGTGGAGAATGGACCAGTTATTCCACGAAGAGATGATGGGACACCAAAGATTCTATTAGAAATGGATTCAACCAAAATCTACATGGTCTCATATGATTCAAAGGCAATGAACACGCTTCTCAGTGGCATGATACAATCCGAGATAGACAAAGTTTCCTCATGCAACACAGCTAAGGAAATTTGGGATACTCTAGTGGTAAGTCATGAAGGTACTTCCAAAGTACGAGACGTCAAGCTAAGCATGCTTATGCACGATTATAAAATGTTCAACCTCAAAAAAGATGAAACCATTAAGCTAGCTCAAGCAAGATTTCTAGTCCTTATAAACTCCTTGAAATTACTGGACAAGACTATTCCTCAAATTGAGATCAACAGTAAGTTGCTTCGGGCTATGCCCAAAAGGTTTGCTTCTAAAATTACTACTCTTCAAGATTCTGCAACTATTTCTTCTATGGATACTTTAAATTTGTTTGGTAAATTAGAAGAATATGTGTGACGCCCCCAAAATAGGTATACATCACCCATCTTGAGTCGCCAAATACATGGTACAAAATTCAAATATAACTTAATAATACAACTGTCGTGTGACATACGACAAAACATAAACTGAGAGTTTTAAAACGAATGTTGTCTCCTAGACAGTATTCAACTCAAAAGGAGTCCTCAATACATTTATTATCACATTATTTCATAGAATAGTGAGGACTACTAATGCTATCATCCTGACCGCTCACTCCGCTCCCCGACTAGTCTCAGCTACGTTCTCATTTCTCAAGAGAACAATGAAAGCAAAAGGGTGAGCTCAACTAGCCCAATAAGAAATATTATGACTAAGATAATGCGTAATAAATTATCCTTAGCCTTTAACAATGATAACAACCGATAGAATATAATAGACAACAAGTTTTAGATCAACAATCAGTAGCTGCGGAATAAGCAATCCATTAGAAGAGTCAAGAGAGCGTAAATCTACTATCTTCTATGATTTAAAAGATTTATCATCAATTTTATCGTTGAGACTCAGCTTAATAAATAACCACATCATCGAATCATCCCCGCACTACGGGCCAAGGATATTTTTAGTATCACGACCAAGAATTATCCTTACACTACTGACCAAAGATAATCGTATTTTCATCAACTAATGGCCAATCATGCCATAAAACAATTCATCTTTGCACCCTCGGTCAAGAGAATCATGACCATAATCATACCAAAACTCATCCCATCAATGCACTACTGGGTCAATAAGGGCTTTTATCACATCATTTGTAACATTACGGTACATGATTATACCGAATAATCCCTGGTCATAATCATACCAAGTCCATCTATGCACTACGGGCCAAAGATGACTTTCATAACAATATAAGCATGAGGATGATGACAATGACATAATAATTCAATAAAACAAGTTCAATGATAAATTTTAAAGATTTATAATTTAATTTATCCAGAATTCAATAACGTTCAAATTATCAACATGATACTGCTTTGTGGAGTAAAATTCAAGAATAATATTGTACCAAAAATGATTTGGACCGAAAATGAATCAATTTTTATCATGAATAGTACCCCGGGTGACTAATACTCGAGTGAATAGTACCCCATGAATAGTACTTCATGAATAGTAACCTGTGAATAGTACTCCAGCATGAATAAGTTAAACTTTATCAAGAATGCTCAGAATAATATTTCCATGAAAAGATACTGGATGAAGCGCAAATATCAAGGATATTCTACTAATTTCATGGAATATAGAAGCCAAAACTTTAACCAAATGAGTATAGAATGAAGATCAAAACATGGATACAATCAATGATAGTAACCATAATAGACATCTGGGACGAAAAAGAGAAAATTTTATTTTTTGGTGAATAGTGCCGTATTTGTGAATAGTGTTGTATTCGTGAATAGTGACGTATACGTGAATAGTAACCCCGACACAAAAAGGTAGAAATTCTATAATAAAATTCATATCAATATTTTGGCATAATGATATTGAAGAAAATAATATCATTTACGAAGAAAATTACATCCCTTACCTCAAAATAACAGTAGTTCTGATCGGAATATCGGATGTAAAGCCGAAGAAAACTTGCACTGAATAGCAACTCTCAAAGTATCTAAATACTCATAAAAATACGCTCGATAATATATAGAGAAAGAAAACTTGTTTCTAGTGTGATTTTCAATTCTAACCTAAGCGCTTATTTATAGGAAAATGCTAGAACGCCATAGGAGACTAAAATAATAAAATATTATTATTATCTTTTCTTTCTTCCTACGCCTCCTCCTTTGAATTGTTGAGCAGCCATATTGGAACAAAAATTCAGCCCACAAATTTTGAAAAACAAAAGTGGGTCCCACCCATAATTTTAATAAAAATATTTTAATTTTCGAAACTTTAACAATTCATAATAAATAGTCCTTTTATCAAAAAATATGAATTTTATGTCCATTTCACACGAAATCGAATTCTCTACAACTTTGCGGAAGAAAGTTTTTCCAAATTCCAAACAAAAATATCCAAATCCACAAATCGGATGATTTTTAACACCTTTTAAAATTCATAACAAATCATGGGTTAATTTTTAACGGTTCAAAATTTGTGGACATATACTCAACTTATATATGTATAACATATCCAAAACTCACATCGATTCAACTATCAGATCAAAATTATAACTCACGCAATAGAGCTTTAAGAACACCGATTTGATTTTTTAATAGCTCCAATCCTACAAAATACTGATAAAACACCTCAACATTAATTCTTTCATTTATAACCACATAAAATAAATATTTTCCTATCCATCATTTATGTCCATGTAAAGTAAATATTTCCTTATCATATAAATCAATAATTAATTATTCACAAATAATATTATAAAATCATAATAATGACAACCAGACCGTTCCCAAAAAAGAGGGGGCTTTCCGATAAGGATTTCTTCTTACTGGCGCGCAATTAGGTGACCAAACCTCTCCTGGACAGAACTTTCTAGACATTGCCAATAATGCTATCTAATAATATTATTCAAATAATATGAATTATTGATTTGATAATGGGAAATACTGTGCAATGACAATTATTGAAACAACGATAATATAAAATATCAATGCAGCAATTATTGAATCAATAAAATAAAATATTAAACAGTAATTACTGTAACCATTATTGAGTAAAACTGAGTGACTCGTAAACATTAATAATCAATAGTGTGCTACTATGCAACCACACGTATTATTGTACTTTTACTTCCGAGTAGTTCAACAGCTAACGGTAAACTTTCGCCGTTATTTTCATAAAAAGATACTTCTGTCGTTTTCTCATTCTGATAGTTATTTTGTTATGGGGCCACAAATGGCTGCGCAGTCGTACGAATATTCCCCGACAAAAAGAATATTCCCTGACTAATCGAATATTTTATAACCACTTGTTTACTTTTCAAAATTTATAAATATTACCCACAACTATAACATTATTTCAAATCCACACCATAATATAAAAAAAAATATTTCGAGAAAATTAAATCTTTATTCATAAAATTTGGGGTCTCACAATCTCCCCTCCTTATGAAATTCTGCCCTCGAAATTTACGTACGTACTTGGTATACCGAACAGATGAGGACACTTCGTCAGATTCTAACTCTTGAGATATAACCTTTGAGCGTAGAATATATTCCTTCTTATCCAAGATTTTAACAGGTACCTCTTCATACGTTAAATCTTCCGTTATCTCGTCCGGTTCTAAATTAATAGTGTGGTTCGGGTCGTCCACATATTTACGTAACATCGATACGTGAAAAATACGCAACAGACTTGGTGTTAAGGCGAGTCTATAGGCCATAGTTCATACTCGATCGAGGATTTCAAATGGGCCAATTAAATCGAGGGTTGAGATTTTCTCTCTTCATCGACTCTTGCTTCTAGAATAACGCCTTCTTGAACCTTCTTCTTCGTATTCATCAGCTTCGGGTCTGAAGTTTGAGCAACTTTAAATTTATCGATTAAAGTCAGTTTTACTCGTATATTCACTATCTTCATGTGGGTTCTTGGAGTCTTTAACTCTATCTCCCTCTTTTGTAAGTCGTACGAAATGCGTTTTTGTGTTAACAACGTCGTACTTGTAAATGTATACGATCTTCTACTCAACACATCAGCTACCACGTTCGCTTTTCTAGGATGGTATTGAATGGTATGGTCATAATCTTCAACAGCTCGAGCCAACGTCTTCAGCGCATAATACGTTCATTTTGGGTGAAGAAATACTTGAGGGTTTTAGAAATGGGGTTTTGTACCGGGGTCAATACAAAATTCGATTTCACGCTCTGGAGTAGGCTAAGAAGTCTTCAGGGAATACGCTAGAAAATTTATTAATAATAGAAATATCATTCAAAACTGTGACTCTCATCCCAAACTTGGATATCATGTCACATTGATATTTATCAACTTGCCAACGATATTCACGGCGTCTCATTACGGAAAGTCTGGCTTCGGTGCATTCCACACAAGGAAGTCACAAGCGAAAGGTTCGGGGCTCTTTACTTATGGCTTGATATGACAGTGATTGACTTTAATGGTTTGGTTACTTGAATTCGATTAATAGGTTGTTTAAGAATATGAAAGCTAACAACCTTAATAAAACAATCAATTTTAGCATGATGAGTAGTTAACCAGTCGATTCCTATAATCATATCAAAGGCAAGTATTTTCAAAGACATAAGATCGACAGGTAACGTGAAAGTGTCGATTTGAATCAAACAAGATTTATAAACAGTGGAGGTAAAGAAGGTTTCTCCTAACGGAGTTTCAATAGATAAGTCAAAGTCTAATTTCTCCGAAGTCAAGTTTAAATGTTGAGCACAAGCAGGAGAGATAAAAGAATGGGTAGAACCGGTATCTAATAAGGTATATATTTCACAAGAATTTATAATTAACTAACCCATGATAACTTCATTTGGGTTCCTCACTTGTTAGGAAGTCATGACAACCGTTCTCCCTTGAACTACTCGGCTTTGACTTGTCTGGGGCAGCATTTGGTGTCATCACTACCGTTGAAATTGACTTTTCTATAGGGCATATTCCACCCTCAACTGCTTCATCGTACTCCTGTTTCATGATCTGAGTCATTAATCTTCGATCCATATCGAATTGGAGTTAACCGCAATGTACAGGGTAATTCAAAACTCGATGTTGGGTTCTCTCAATTGCTGTCCAAAAAGAGAAATGCATATCATCTATTTTAGCCTTCTTAGATCAAACATCTCTTTCCATAATATCAACGCGTCGTGCGGCTTTTACCCATGCATCACTCACTCTCACTCGTTCAGTTGCTTCTTCTTTCAGCTCAGATTCCAGCTTTATCATCTTATACTCTGCCAAAGAGTGCTTCTGTTCAAGCTTCACATATCGGGTAACACAAGCTTGAATTGTTGCATCCTTTTACTCTACGACCGCCTGCCATTCTTCAGCCTGTTCTTCTAACTCATGAATACGATTTTGCAATTCTAAATTTTGATCATAAAATTCCTCTAATAAATTCTCCTCAGGTTCCTCTTCTTCCTCACTCTCAGCTGCTACCTTTGCGACTATCTCGGGTGCAATTATCAATTCTTCACTCACCACATGGATATCTCTAATTCCTTCTTCGCCTGACATCACATTATCCTGGTTGGTGATTAGAGGTGTCTCCACGATCTCATTCACTCCATTGTTAACGTTCTCAACTGCCATTCTTAAATACTGCCATAAAATAAGGGTTAATTGACATTTCACATATTATCCCTATACTCTGACCGACTAATTAAAATACCAAATAAACTTAGGTAGGTCATACTAGCGAAAGAATTCCCCGTCTCTCCCCACTTAGTTCTTGTCTCACATCTCAGCTAGGGATCATATCCCTAAGCTTTGATACCAATTGTGACACCCCCAAAATAGGTATACATCACCCATCTTGAGTCGCCAAATACATGGTACAAAATTCAAATACAACTTAATAATACAACTGTTGCGTGACATACGACAAAACACAAACTGAGAGTTTTAAAACGAATATTGTCTTCTAGACAGTATTCAACCAAAAGGAGTCCTCAATACATTTATTATCACATTATTTCATAGAATAGTGAGGACTACTAATGCTACCATCTGGACCGTCACTCCGTTCCCCGACTAGTCCCCGCTACGTTCTCATTTTCTGAAGAGAATAATGAAAGCAAAAGGGTGAGCTCAACTAGACCAGTAAGAAATATTATGACTATGATAATGCAGAATAAATTATCTTTAGCCTTCAACAGTATAACAACTGATAGAATATAATAGACATCAAGTTTTAGATCAACAACTACAATGGAATAAGCAATCCATTAGAAGAGTTAAGTAGAGTATAAAATCTACTATCTTCTATGATTTAAAAGATTTATCATCAATTTTATCGCTGAGACTCAGCATAATAAATAATCCACATCATCAAATCATCCCAGCACTACGGGCCAAGGATATTTTTTAGTATCACGACCACGAATTATCCTTGCACTACGGGCCAAAGATAATCGTGTTTTCATCATCGGTCATGATCATGCCATAAAACAATTTATCTTTGCACCCTTGGCCGAAGAGAATCCATGACTATAATCATACCAAAAACTGTCCACCAATGCACTACGGGCCAATGAGGGCTTTTATCACATCATTTGTAACATTACGGTCATGATTATACCGAATAATCCCTGGTCATAATCATACCAAGTCCATTTATGCACTACGGGCCAAATATGACTTTCATAACAATATAAGCATGAGGATGATGACAATGACATAATAATTCAATAAAACAAGTTCAATGATAAATTTTAAAGATCTATAATTTAATTTATCCAGAATTCAATAACGTTCAAATTGTCAACATGATACTGCTTTGTGGAGTAAAATTCAAGAATAATATTGTACCAAAAAATGATTTGGACCTAAAACGAATCAATTTTTATCATGAATAGTACCTCGGGTGAATAGTACTCGAGTGAATAGTACCCCATGAATAATAATTCATGAATAGTAACCCATGAATAGTACTCCAGCATGAATAAGTTAAACTTTATCAAGAATGCTCAGAATAATATTTCCATGAAATGATACTAGATGAAGCGCAAATATCAAGGATATTCTACTAATTTCATGGAATATAGAAGCCAAAACTTTAACCAAATGAGTATAGAATGAAGATCAAAACATGGATACAATTAATGATAGTAACTATAATAGACATCTATGACGAAAAAGAGAAAAATTCATTTTTTGGTGAATAGTGCCGTATTTGTGAATAGTGCCGTATTCGTGAATAGTGTCGTATACGTGAATAGTAACCCCGACACAAAAAGGTAGAAATTCCACAATAAGATTCATATCAATATTTCGACATAATGATATTGAAGAAAATAATATCATTTACGAAGAAAATAACATCCCTTACCTCAAAATAACAGTAGTTCTGATCGGAATATCGGATGTAAAGTCGAAGGAAACTTGCATTGAATAGCAACTCTCAAAGTATCTAAATACTCACAAAATAAGCTCGATAATATAGAGACTGAAAACTTGTTTCTGATGTGATTTTCAATTCTAACCTAAGCGCCTATTTATAGGAAAATGCTAGAACGCTATAGGAGACTAAAATAATAAAATATTATTATTATCTTTTCTTTCTTCCTACGCCTCCTCCTTTGAATTGTTGAGCAGCCATATTGGAACAAAAATTCAGCCCACAAATCTTGAAAAACAAAAGTGGGTCCCACCCATAATTTTAATAAAAATATTTTAATTTCCAAAACTTTAACAATTCATAATAAATAGTCCTTTTATCAAAAAAATATGAATTTTATGTCCATTTCACACGAAATCGAATTCTCTACAACTTTGCAGAAGAAAGTTTTTCCAAATTCCAAACAAAAAATATCCGAAATCCACAAACGGATGATTTTTAACACCTTTTAAAATTCATAACAAATCATGGGTTAATTTTTAATGGTTCAAAATTTGTGGACATATACTCAACTTATATATGTATAACATATCCAAAAATCACATCGATTCAACTATCAGATCAAAATTATAACTCACGCAATAGAGCTTTAAGAACACCGATTTGATTTTTTAATAGCTCCAATCCTACAAAATACTGATAAAACACCTCAACATTAATTCTTTCATTTATAACCACATAAAATAAATATTTTTCCATCCATCATTTATGTCCACATAAAATAAATATTTCCTTATCATATAAATCAATAATTAATTATTCACAAATAATATTACAGAATCACAATAATGACAACCAGGCCGTTCCCAAGAAAGAGAGGGCTTTCCGATAAGGATTTGTCCTTACTGGCGCGCAATTAGGTGACCAAACCTCTCCTTGACAGAACTTTCTAGACATTGCCAATAATACTATCTAATAATATTATTCAAATAATATGAATATTTGATTTTATAATGGGAAATACTGTGCAGTGACAATTATTGAAACAACAATAATATAAAATATCAACGCATCAATTATTGAATCAATAAAATAAAATATTAAACAGTAATTACTGTAACCATTATTGAGAAAAACTGAGTGACTTCTCACGTAAGCATCAATAATCAATACCGTGTGCTATTATGAAACCACACGTATTATTGTACTTTTACTACCGGGTAGTTCAACAGTTAACGGTAAAACTTCCGCCTTTATTTTCATAAAAAGATACTTCTGTCGTTTTCTAATTCCGACAGTTATTCTGTTATGGGGCCAGAAATGGTTGCGCCATCGTACGAATATTCCCTAAGAAAAAGAATATTCCCCGACCAATCGAATATTTTATAACCACTTGCTTACTTTTCAAAATTTATAAATATTACCCACAACTATAACATTATTTCAAATCCACACCATAATATAAATTTTTTTTTTTGAGAAAATTAAATCTTTATTCATAAAATTTGGGGTCTCACAATATGAACATCAATTAAAAAGATATGATGATGAGGAGGAAACTCCTCGAAGAAAGGTCTTAGCTCTTACTGCAGATAATGAAGAGGAGCTAGATGATGACTCAGATGAAGAAATAACCATGATGTCAAGAAGACTCAAGGGGCTACTACAAAGGAAGAATAAGAGAAGAAATACTTTCAATTCAAATAAGACCAAAGGAAAACAAACCGAAGAGACATGCTTTGAATGTGGATGTCCCGGTCACTTCAAGAAAGATTATTTTCAACGCCCAAAAATAGGTATACATCACCCATCTTGAGTCGCCAAATACATGGTACAAAATTCAAATACAACTTAATAATACAACCCATCTTGTAAAATACATGGTACAAAAAACATAAACTTAATAATAAGAGTTTTAATAAGAATATTGTCATCTCTAGACAATATCCACACTCAATGGAGTCCTCATTACATTTATTGTCACACTATTTAATGTAATAGTGAGGACTACTAATGCTATCATCCGACCATCACTCCGCTCCTCGACTAGTCCCAAATATATTCTCATTTCAAAGAGAACAAAGAAAAAAGGGTGAGCTCAACTAGCCCAAGAAGAAATATTATGACTAAGATAATGCGTAATAAATTATCATTAGCCTTCAACAATGTTAAACCGATAAAATATAATAGACATCAAGTTTAATCTGCAATGAATAAGAAAATCCATTAGAAGAGTCAAGTAGAGCATAATATCTACTATCTTCTATGATTTAAAAAGTTTTTCATCAATTTTATCACCGAGACTCAAATTTTAATAAATAAACCATATCATCGAATCTTCCTCGCACTACGCCAAGGATATTCATTAAATCATCAATGGTCATGACTATACCGAATAATCCTCGGTCATAATCATACCAAAAACTCGCCCATCAATGCACTACAAAGCCAATGAGGACTTTCACCACATCATTCGTCACATTACTACCATGATTATACCGAATAATCCTCGGTCATAATCATACCAAGTCCATCTACGCACGTAAGCCAAAGATGACTTTCATCACAATATAAGCATGAGGATGATGACAATGACATAATAATTCAATAAAACAAGTTCAAGGATAAATTTTAAAGATTTATAATTTAATTTATCCGTAAATCAATAACGCCCAAATTGTCAACATGATACATCGCTTTGTGGAGTAAAATTCAAGAATGCTCGTAAGAATATTTCCATGAAAAGATATCGGATGAAGCGCAAATATCCGTGATATTCTACTAATTTCATGGAGTATAAAAGCCAAAACTTTAACCAACCGAGTATAATAGAATATATGAAATCGCAAATGGATTTTCACCCGCCATGCGGTAATCCACGAGATGCATCATTTTTCACAATTTAATAAGGAATGAATACGAAGGATCATTCACCATGCATGCGGAATCCACATAGACAAAGTTATTCCAATGTAATAATAAAGAATGGAATAATGTAAGAATTCACCAGCGCATGCGTAGAATCGCATGCATAAAAGTTATTCCAATGTAATAATAAAGAATGGAACCAGTCATGCCAGAATCCGCACATGTGTGATATTCCAATGTAATAATAAAGAATGGAACCAGTGTCATGCGTAATCCGCATGCATGTGATATTCCAATGTAATAATAAAGAATGGAATAACAATGTAATTCACCATGCATGCGATAGAATCAAGACATATGTATAAAAGTTATTCCAAATGTAATAATAAAGAATGGAATAATGTAAGAATTTCACCATGTATGCGGTATTTCATAGATGTGTTATTCCAACATAATAATAAAGAATGGAATAACAACCCTTACGAGTATTGAAAAAAAATAACTCTTCATGAATACGAAAAGAATAATACCCCTTACCTTAGAAAAAAAACTCGATACTCGAATAAAGAGTAGCAGCATTTCTTCTTCTTTCTTCTCTATAATTTCTCTCTATAATAATTGCTTCTATAGCTTTTGTGAATTGGTGAGAAATGAAGGAAGAATGAGCTTCTATTTATAGGAAAATATAGTTTCGATAATTGCACGCTTTTGGGGCTCAAAAATATTACAAAGATAATACCTTCCTCTTTTTTTTATTTTTAATTTAGTCCCGCAAGTATTATCAAACTTGCACCACCTCCCCTAATAGTAAATAATGTGAATCAATAGTTCAATCATGTGAATCAATAGTTATAATCATGTGAAAATACGAATTACAAATATAGACTTTCCATCTATACCTCCATTTTAACTTAGTCATGCAAGTATTATCAATCTTGCACCAACTGCCCTAATAGTACAAGAATGTGAATCAATAGTACACACATGTGAACAAATAGTTATAATCATGTGAATTAATAGCAATTAACTGCTCATTTATCCGATTAATTACCCGACTGGTCAGTATAACTTCCAGACATCAATTAATATCGAAATAAATGTCGATTTCAACTAACACTAATAATTCCAACACAATGGAACTATCAATTTCATCTTTAATCAACACGAACTTATTCATCATTAATATTATAACTCACAATATTTAACAACCAGTGTCGCTCCTGTGAAAGAGGGGGCTTTTCGATAAGGATTTCTCCTTATCAAGCAATTAGATGACCAAACCTCTCCTCGATGTAACTTCTAGATATTGTCAATATTGCAAATTTAATAATATGAATAACTTTGTCGCCTCAATTATTGATTTAATAATATAAATATATTATGCATGATGATACGTGACAATAATTGAATCAATAATACGAGAGATATGATGCAAAGAATTATCGTAAGCAATAATTGAGTATAACCGAGTGACTTCTCACGTAAGCATCAATAATCAATACCGTGTGCTACTACGCAAACCACGCCAGACATCGCATTTTTTACTACCGGTAGTTCAACAGCTTTTAATTAGAATACTTTCACCGTTATTTTTATAAAAAGATAATTCTATCATTTTCTAACTACGACAATACTTCCGCTGTTGGGGCCACCAATGATTGTGCCGTCGCATTTAATATTCCCCGTTAAAACTAATATTCCCCACCAATCTAATATTATATAACCACTTGCTTACTTTGCAAAATTTGTAAATATTACCCACAACTATAACATTATATCAAATCCACACCATAATATTCAAAAAATATATTTCGAGAAAATTATTCTTTATTCATAAAAGTCAGGGTCTTACAACCTCCCTTCTTATGAAATTTCATCCTCAAAATTAGGGTACGCACTGTATATCAAGAGGTGAGGATATCTCGACTTCATCTCGATTCTAACTCCCATGTCATTTCCTCCACATCGTGGTTTCTCCACAAAACTTTCGATTGAGGTATAACCTCGAGCGTAGAATATGATCCTTCTTATCCAAGATTTTAACAGTAACTCTTCATATGTTAAATCTTCCTATCTCGTCCGGTTCTAATTCAATAATATGGTTCGGTCTTTCACATATTTACGTAACATAGATATGTGAAAAACGCGTTATGAACACGAGACATACTTCAAGTAGTAAAGCGAGTCTATAGGCCACGCTCCTACTCGATCGAGGATTAAAATGGGCCAATGAATCGAGGATTGAGCTTTCCTCTCTTTCCAAATCTCGTAACTCCTTTCCATGGAGCAACACGTAACAACACATGATCTCCAATATTGAATTCCACGCCCTTTCGATGAAGATCAAGATAACTCTTTGTCGATCTTGTGAGGTTTTTATACGCTGTCGGATCGTTTGAATCTTTTCCGTAGTCATACGCATCAAATCCCGGCCCCAACAACGTTGCTTCACCCACCTCATCCCAAAGATACCGAGAACGACACTTTCTTCCATACAACGCCTCAAATGGAGCCATGCCAATACTTGCTTGATAACTATTATTGTAGGAAAAAACTCCACCAATGGTAAGAACTTGTCCCAACTTCCCTTGAAGTCAAGGACACAGTAGTCTTAATAAATCTTCAAGAGTTTGAATAGTCCTTTCGATCGCCCATCCGCTTGAGGATGATATGCCAAACTAAATCGTAAATCTGCGCTCCATAGCTTTTTGCAAACTAACCCAAAATCTTGAAGTGAATCTTGGTCTCGATCGTAAACTATGGATACCGCATACCATGCAATCTTACAATCTCGCTTTATGTACATACTAGCAAGACGCTCAAGTGTATAAGTTTCTCGATTTGTAAGAAGAAATGAGCAGACTTTGGTCAATCTATCAACAATGACCCAAATCGCATCTATGCCTTGAGAAACCTTGGGAAGACCAAAGAATCGAAATCCATGGTAATGTGCTCCCACTTCCATTCTAAAATTTCAAGTGGTTGCAATGGACCTTTTGGCACTTGATGCTCTCGCCCGACTCGCTGACAAGTTAGACACCTTGAGATAAACCCCGCTATCTCTCTCTCTTCATATTGCTCCACCAAAATGTATGTCAAGATCACGATACATTTTGGTACTCCCAGATGGATTGCAAATGGTGTGTTGTGCGCCCCATCATGATTTTATACTTCAAGTCGTAATCGTTAGAACACAAAGTCCGAGTTGACTCAAGTATTCCTTCTTCATCGATTCTTGCTTCCTAATAGCACCTTCTTGCACTTTCTTCCTCATATACGATCACCTCCGTGTCCGTAGAAGTTTGAGCAACTTTAACTTTATCGATTAAAGTTGGTTCCACTCAGATATTCGCCATCATCACATGGGTCCCCGAGTCTTTAACTCTATTTCCATCCTTTCCAAGTCATACAAAATGGGCCTTTATGCTGATAATATTGCACTCGCATCTTCATATGATCTTCTACTCAATGCGCCACCACTACGCTCGCTTTTCAGATGGTATTGATGGTATGATCATAATCTTTCAACAACTCAAGCCATCATCATTGCCGCATGTCGAGTTCCTTTTGAGTGAAGAAATATTTGAGGCTTTTATGATCCGTATATAGATCTCCACCTTCTCTCCATACAGTAATGCCTCCAAATCTTAAGCGTTAAAACGATCATCACGCTAACTCTAGATCATGAGTAGGATAATTCCTCTCATATTCTTTTTTGAGTTGTCGTGAGGCATAGGCTATGACTTTCCCATGTTGCATGAGAACACATCCTAACCTTTTGCTCAAGCATCATCAGAGATGACAAATCCTCCGAGCCGATGGTATTGTCGTAACAAAATAAATGAGTCTTCTCTCGAGTTCTTGAAAACTCTTCTCACATTCCTCGCCCAACCAAACTTTGTATCTTTTCGAGTCACCGAAAGTTAATGGAGTAGCGATTCGAGAAAATCCTTCCACGAATCTCCGATAATAACCAAATAAGCCGAGAAAGCTACGATTTTTGGTCATCGACTTTTGGTTGCTCCTAACTTTTGAATTGCTTCAATCTTCACCGGGTCAATGATATTCCATGATTTGATATCACGTGCCCAAGGAATGCAACTTCCTCAAGCCGTAACTCACATTTCTTCAACTTGGCATATAGCTTGTTTTCACGGCTTTTGAGTATCAAACTCAAGTGTTGCTCATGGTCTTCACGGGTTTTGGAGTATATGAGGATGTCATCAATAAAGACGACCACAAAGTGATCCAAATATTCCTTGAATACTTTGCTCATCATGTCCATGAAGGCAAAGAGAGCATTAGTCAATCCAAAAGACATGACTAGAATTCATAATGCCCGCATCGAGTTCTCGAAAGCGCCTTTTGAATGTCATCAGTTTTAATCTTCAATCGATGATATCCTAACGAAGATCAATCTTTGAAAAGAATTTGCTCTTTGCAAATCGGGTCAAACAGTCATCAATGCGAGGCAACGGGTACCTATTTTTGATGGTGACATGATTCAACTCCCGATAATCAATACAAAGTCATACTTCCATCTTTCTTCTTCACATGAATAGAACAGAGCACCCCAAGGAGACGATACTAGACGAATGAAACCGATGTCTAACAATTCCTCGTAGTTGGGTTTTTAACTCCTCAAGTTCAATAGAGCCATTCGATATGGGGCTTTGAAAATGGGTTTTGTACCGATTCAAGGTCGATACAAAATTCAATTTCACGCCTGGGGTAGGCCAGTTCTTCTTCGTGGAATACGCCAGAAATTTATTAACAATAGAAATATCATTCAAATCGACGATATTTTATTTAAATCTGCGATATGGGCTAAGAAAGCTTGACATCCATTTTTCAATAAACGAATAGCTTTATGACTTGATATGACAAAGTGATTGATTTTAGTGGTTTGGTTGTTGAATTCAGTATAATAGGTTGGTTAGAATATGAAAGCTAACAACCTTACGAAAAATAATCGATTTTAGCATGATGAGTAGTTAACCAATCAATCCCTAAAATCACATCAAATGCAAGTATTTTCAAAGAAATAAGATCGACAAGTAACGTATGTTACCGATTTGAATCAAACAAGACTTATAAACAAAGGGATGTAATGAAGGTTTCTCCCAAAGGAGTTTCAACCGATAAGTCAAAGTCTAATTTCTCCTGAGTCAAATTTAAACGTTGAGCGCAAGTAGAGAAATAAAAGAATGGGTAGAACCGTATCAAATAAGGTATATACTTCACTAGAGTTTATGATTAGCTTACCCGTGATCACCTCGCTCGATTCCTCGCTTTTTGGAGGTTACAACAAACGCCTCCCTCGAACTACCGATTTTGTCTTGTCTGGGACACCCTTTGATGCCTCCATCCCAAATTGGACTTGACTTTGGTGCACGACAAAATCGGGGCTAGGTGACCTTCTTTCCACAATTGTAACATGCTTTGACCGCATCACGCAGCTTGACCGATATGTCCTCCCTCCACATTTGTAACATACGATCAAGGCCATTCGCTCTCCTTCCTTAACAACAAAAGTCAGTGCCGACGCTTTTCCATCATTGTTGAATCTCCTCTTCTTGAAATGTCCACTCTTATTGTCATGGCCATGATTACCACCATCAAGTGATTACCATTTCGCATGTTGATTCCTCCACGCTTGTTGTCACCGCTTCGATGATCGCTACCATCGGTATTATCGACTTGTCGATCGCTTCTCTTTGGTCATTGACTCATTATCGCGCCCAATAATCGAGCCCTATTCACAACATCTCAATACAAACACAGCTTGAGAAATTAGGTATTGACGTATCTCTGGTTTCAAACCTCTTAGAAACATCCGCCGCCATTCTCTCCTCATTATCAACCAAGTGGGACGCAAACCGAGACAACTCAAGAAACTTAGCTTCAGATCGCGCTACTTGGCCATATTGTTTTGCTCAAGCTTGATGAACTCTACCTCCTTCATGTGACGAATACTTTCAGAAAGTACTTGTCATTGAACAATTCTTGAACTTCTCCCAAGACATCTTCAAAGGCAGTGTCGAGTACGCTTTATAGATTCCCACCAAGAATCGCCTCTCCTCGCAAACATGAAGGTGGCAAAGGAACCTTTTTCTCCTGAGCATCCCAAGACATCAAATATCTTGTTGATCTCGCTTTATCCACGCCTCCGCCTTTAAGTGGTTTTGGCTCTCCAAAAAACTCCGTGGTCCCAGCCCTCGAATCGCTTAGCGGTGACCATCCGAGAGTTGCTCGTGTTTCCACCGCATTTTGGACAGAGCCGCCTCACCGATGTTGCATGAATTGTATAAAACCTCTAAACATCCCATCGCTCATCATTTGATCGTTGTTGTTTACCTTAGGATTATTGTCTTCCCTCATGCACATTATCCGGTATTAATCTGTGGTGACTCAACTGGCCTCATGTGCTTCATCATTATCTCAACATTTTTGGATGCCATTTTCAAATATCGCCACAAAACAAGGGTTAATTAACATATCACATATTATCCCTATACTCTGACCGACCAATTAAATACCAAATAAACTTAGGTAGGTCATACTAGCGAAGGAATTCCCCGTCCCTCCCCTCCTAGTTCTTGTCTCACATCTCAGCCAGGGATCATATCCCTAAGCTTTGATACCAACTGTGACGCCCCCAAAATAGGTATACATCACCCATCTTGAGTCGCCAAATACATGGTACAAAAAATTCAAATACAACTTAATTATACAACAAATCGTAAAATACGACAAAAAACATAAACTAAGAGTTTTAATAAGAATATTGTCATCTAGACAATATCCACACTCAATGGAGTCCTCATTACATTTATTGTCACACTATTTAATGTAATAGTGAGGACTACTAATGCTATCATCCGACCGCCACTCCATTCCCCGACTCATCCCAAATATATATTCTCATTTCCTCAAGAGAACAAAGGAAAAAAAGGGTGAGCTCAACTAGCCCAAAGAAGAAATATTATGACTAAGATAATGCGTAATAAATTATCATTAGCCTTCAACAATGTTAAACCGATAAAATATAAATAGACATCAAGTTTAACTCAGCATGAATAAGAAATCCATTAGAAGAGTCAAGTAGAGCATAATATCTACTATCTTCTATGATTTAAAAAGTTTTCATCAATTTTATCACGAGACTCAAATTTAATAAATAAACCATATCATCGAATCTTCCCCGCACTACGCCAAGGATATTCATTAAATCATCAATGGTCATGACTATACCGAATAATCCTCGGTCATAATCATACCAAAAACTCGCCCATCAATGCACTACAGCCACAATGAGGACTTTCACCACATCATTCGTCACATTACTACCATGATTATACCGAATAATCCTCGGTCATAATCATACCAAGTCCATCTATGCACGTAAGCCAAAGATGACTTTCATCACAATATAAGCATGAGGATGATGACAATGACATAATAATTCAATAAAACAAGTTCAAGGATAAATTTTAAAGATTTATAATTTAATTTATCCGTAAATCAATAACGCCCAAATTGTCAATATGATACTTCTTTTGTGGAGTAAAATTCAAGAATGCTCGTAAGAATATTTCCATGAAAAGATATCGATGAAGCGCAAATATCAAGATATTCTACTAATTTCATGGAGTATATTAGCCAAAACTTTAACCAACCGAGTATAATAGAATATATGAAACCGCAAATGGATTTTTGTCGCCATGCGATAATCCACGAGATGCATCATTTCCACAATTTAATAAGGAATGAATACGAAGGATCATTCACCATGCATGCGGAATCCACATAGCAAAAGTTATTCCAATGTAATAATAAAGAATGGAATAATAGAAGAATTCACCATGCGATGTAATCGCATGCATAAATGTTATTTCCAATGTAATAATAAAGAATGGAACCAGTCATGCATAATCAGAATGCGATATTCCAATGTATGCATGATATATTCCAACAAAAAAATCAAGAATGGAACCAAAGTAATAAAGAATGGAATCAGAATGCATGATGATAAGATATTCCAAATGTAATAATAAAAATGGAATAACAACATAATTCACTGTGCATGCATGCGATAGATCAAGATGTATAAAGTTTATTCCAATGTAATAATAAAGAATGGAATAATAAAAGAATTTCACCATTATATGCGGTATTTGATGTATGTGTTATTCCAATATAATAATAAAGAATGGAATAACAACCCTTACGAGTATTGAAAGAAAATAACTCTCTTCATGAATACGAAAAGAATAATACCCTTACCTTAGAAAAAAAATGGATACTGGAATAAAGTGAGGTAGCAGTACTTTCTTCTTCTTTCTCTATAATTTCTCTCTATAATAATTTTTCTATAGCTTTTGTGAATTGGTGAGAAATGAAGGAAGAATGAGCTTCTATTTATAAGAAAATATAGTTTCGATAATTGCACGCTTTGGGGCTCAAAATATTACAAAGATAATACCTTCCTCTTTTCTTCATTTTTAATTTAGTCCTCGCAAGTATTATCAAACTTGCACCACCTCCCCTAATAGTAAATAATGTGAATCAATAGTTCAAATCATGTGAATCAATAGTTATAATCATGTGAAAATACTAATTACAAAGATAAGACCTCCATCTATACCTCCATTTTTAATTAGTCATGCAAGTATTATCAATCTTGCACCAACTCCCCTAATAGTACAAGAATGTGAATCAATAGTACACACATGTGAACAAATAGTTATAATCATGTGAATTAATAGCAATTAATTGCTCATTTATCCGATTAATTACCCGATCGGTCAATATAACTTCCAGACATCAATTATTATCGAAATAAATGTCGATTTCCACTAACACTAATAATTCCAACACAATGGAACTATCAATTTCATCTTTAATCAACACGAACTTATTCATCATTAATATTATAACTCACAATATTTAACAACCGTGTCGCTCCTGTGAAAGAGGGGCTTTTCGATAAGGATTTCTCCTTATCATGCCGCAATTAGATGACCAAACCTCTCCTCGATGTAACTTTTAGACATTGTAAATATTGCAATTTAATAATATGAATAACTTTGTCGCCTCAATTATTGATTTAATAATATAACATATTATGCATGATACCGTGACAATAATTGAATCAATAATATGAGAGATATGATGCAAAGAATTATCGTAGCAATAATTGAGTATAACCGAAGTGACTTCTCACATAAGCATCAATAATCAATACCGTGCTACTATTCAACCACGCCAGACATCGTACTTTTACTACCGTAGTTCAACAGCTTTTTTAAACGGTAATACTTTCATCATTATTTTTATAAAATGATAATTCTATCATTTTCTAACTACGATAATACTTCCGCTTTGGGGTCCACTAATGATTGTGCCGTCGCATTTAATATTCCTTGTTAAAACGAATATTCCCCACCAATCGAATATTATATAACCACTTGCTTACTTTGTAAAATTTGTAAATATTACCCATAAACTATAACATTATATCAAATCCACACCATAATATTCAAAAATATATTTCGAGAAAATTATTCTTTATTCATAAATAAATTAATTTTTCTTGACAGTATGTGATAAATCAAAATTCGTAGAACTAAATATCAAGAAGAAGAATGGAACGGTCACGTTTGGAGACAATAAAACCTACGAGATAATTGGAAAAGGTAAAATTGGTAATGACAAGGTAAGTATAAATAATGTGCACCTTGTTAATGGTCTTGAATTCAATTTAATTAGTATTAGCCAATTAATGGATAATGGCCATCAAGTTAACTTTGAAAAAGATTAATGCACAATATTTCATGGTACTAACAATACTACTCTAGTTGCACAAAGAGAAGAAAATATATACACTTTTGATTTTGAGCAACAGGATCAAGAGCTATGTCTTACATCTGTACAAGATGAGGCTAACTTGTGGCATAAAAGGATGGGACATGTTCACATGGACTTAATCAAGAAACTATCCTCAAAGAATCTCGTCAAAGGATTGCCAAGAATCAGGTTTGAAAAGAAAGGAATATGTATTCCTTGTCAATTGGGAAAACAAGTAAGAACTTCTTTTACAACAAAGAATATGGTATCAACCTCTTCTCCTTTGCAACTACTTCATCTTGATTTATTTGGACCGGAAAGACATTCAAGTATTAATGGTAAATTTTATGCATTTGTAATAGTAGATGATTTTTCAAGATACACATGGGTATTATTTTTGAGAACTAAGGATGAAGCATTTAAAGAATTTGAAAAATTAATAAGGAATCTTGAAACAAAGTATAGCTATAAACTTATTAGAATTAGAAGTGATCATGGTACTGAGTTTCAAAAAGATTTTATAACTTTTTGTGATCAAAAAGGTATTAGCCATGAATTTTCAGCCCCAAGGACTCCTCAACAAAACGGGGTGGTGGAAAGGAAGAATAAGACTCTACAAGAGATAGCAAGAACTCTACTACAAGAAAGTAAGCTTCCAAATTTTTTTTGGGCCAAAGCAGTAAGTACATCATGTTATGTTTTAAATAGAGTACTCATTCGTCCAATTATTTTAAAAACACCTTATGAGCTTCTAAATAATAAAATTCCAAACATAAGTTATTTCAAAGTATTTGGTTCTAAATGTTTCATCTTAAATACAAGTGATAATTTGGGGAAATTTGATGCTAAGTCATATGAAGGAATTTTCATTGGTAATTCTCAAAATAGTAAGGCTTATCGTATTTTCAATATTAGAAAGTCACGTGTAAAAGAATCTGTTCATATCACTTTCAATGAGACTAACAATGATGTTCTAAGAGAAAGTGAAGATGATGCAGGAAATTTAGAGACAGTCAGAATTTTAGCAAACCGAAAAGAACAAAATAGGAGACCTAATGAACAGTCTCAGGAAAATGAAATTGACAACCAGCAGGAAAGTGAACCTGAAAATTTGCAAGATGCTGAATATGAATCTCATGATCAAGAGGAAGTTTTACATGATATCCAAATGCCAAAAAAGCTAGATATATCAAGAATCATCCTCTGGAGAATATCATTGGAGATATCAACAAAGGTGTAACCACACGAAGAGGTTTATAAAATCATTGTGCATTCTCTGCATTTTTGTCAAAGGTAGGGCCAAGGAATGCAAAGGATGCAGTCCTTGATGAAAACTGGTTATTGGCAATGCAAGAAGAACTTCAACAATTTGAGAGATGCCAAGTATGGGAACTTATGCGTCCTCCAAAAGATGCTTCTATCATTGGTACAAAATGGGTATTCAAAAACAAGCTTGATAAGCATGGAACAATCACTCGTAACAAAGCTAGTAGCTCAAGGTAGACCTGGCAATATAGTTAGTTAATTGTTGGGTCAAACCATATTAACTGGAACCAAATGGGTCGATTAACCGTTTTTATTTATTCAGGTTGGTTAAAGTTTGGACCCATATTTTTTAAAACAAATATAGTTCTGAAGCGGTTAACCATTTTTCAACCCATATTCCATTCAATCACACTCCTCTCTCTTCTCTCTCTCTCAGTAACACCACACCAAACACGCCCACACCAAACATGTACTTTGCTTCATCCCACCTCTTAAGTGGCTATCACTCAGCACTCCCTTTCGTATACATGTTTTATTTTTTCAATTAATTATATAAACATTTTTATTATGCATTTAAGTTTAGTTAATTCCCTCCACTTCCTTTCTTTAAGTCAACTACAATCTTTAATTTAAAAATTATTCTCCTCCCATCCCTTTTTGTCAATGCAGCACTCTTTTAATTTAAAATGATATTTACTTCAATTTTTTTCAAAAAATATTTATATATAATTTAATATTTGATTTGTTTTTAATTTTTTAAATTAATTAAAATTATAGTTAAATGAGATTTTTTTCTTGCATATCTTAAGCATATATATATATATATATATATATATATATATATATATATATATAACATTGAAATTACTCCTTAATTTCTCTAATACAAGTCATAATTTTTTTTTCATACAAACATATCTCATAGCATTACTTAAGGAGCCTAAATTCTACCCCTTATATCCGTCTCTCTATCTATAGTATATATTAATTTCATTTTTCAAAAGTTATGTTTAAAAGTCAAAATATCTTAAAATGGTTAATATTGTTAATATGGTTTTTAACCATAACCATACAGTTCCAACCCACATAACCCATATTAAAAATGGTTAATATGGTTCTTAAATGGAACCATAACCATATTTTGAAAACCAAAACCAACCCATAACCATATTTTGCCAGGCCTAGCTCAAGGGTATAACCAACAAGAGGGGATCGACTATGAAGAAACCTATACACCAGTGGCTAGGCTAGAATCAATCCGAATTTTGTTGGCATTTGCATGCTATAAAAAGTTTAAGCTGTATCAAATGGGCGTAAAGAATGCTTTCCTCAACGGATACATTAATGAAGAGGTCTATGTAAAACAACCTCCTGGATTCGAGCATGAAAAGTATCCTAATCATGTCTACAAATTAAAGAAAGCACTTTATGGCTTGAAACAAGCTCCAACGGCGTGGTACGAAAGGTTAAGTAAGTATCTCTTATCAAATGGATTTATTAGAGCTAAACTAGATTCTACATTATTTATTAAGCAGAAAAATATAGATATCATTATTGTTCAAATATATGTAGATGATAATTTTTTGTGCTACTAATAATCTTCTTTGTGAGTGGTTTTCCAAGTGCATGCATAAAGAATTTGATATGAGCTTAATGGGAGAACTCAACTACTTTTTGGGACATCAAATCAAGCAAACGAAGGACGAAATTTACATCCATCAAACCAAATACACAAAAGAATTACTCAAGAGATTTGGCTTTGAAGGATCTAATTCAAAAGGTACTCCCATGAGCACATCAATAAAGCTCACTACCGATGAGAAAGGTATTGATGTTGATATAACAAAATATCGAGGTATGATTGGATGCTTGTTATACTTAACTTCCTCTAGACATGATATAATGTATAGTGTTTGTTTGTGTGCTAGATTTCAGGCTAAACCTAAAGAATCACACTTAAATGCTGTTAAAAGAATTTTGAAATATTTAAGTGGTAGAATAAATTTAGGATTTTTTTTATCCAATTTGTAATCACTTCGAACTAATAGGTTATTCAGATGCTGACTATGCAGGGTGTCAAATTGATAGAAAAAGTACGAGTGGTGCTTGTACTTTCTTGGGACAAAGTCTCGTGTCATGACATAGTAAAAATCAAACCTCAGTGGCTCTATCAACTACTGAGGGTGAATACCTAGCTGCAGGAAGTTGTTGTTCTCAGATTTTGTGGATGCGACAAACTCTATGTGATTTTGATATATTATATGATTGTGTGCCTATATATTGTGATAATTCTAGTGCTATAGATAAATCTAAAAATCCTGTGTTACATTCACGTACAAAGCACATAGAAGTAAGGCATCATTTTTTAAGAGACAGTGTGTCAAAAGGATTAATTCAATTGATTTTTATTCCAACTGAAAATCAAATTGCAGATATTTTTACTAAACCATTAAGTGAAGATAGATTTTGCATGTTGCGAAGAGAACTTAGGATGTGTATCGCATAATTCATTTTAAAATCTGTATTATCGTTATTCTATGTTGCATGTATATCTTAGTAACTGATAAAATTTAGGATAATTGATAATATGATTATTCGGCCGCCCACTTAACTCCTTAATTCATGGACGCAATAATCAAGGAGTCTATCATAATTTTTTTTTAAAATTGAAAAGACTGGACGGAAAAGGGCTTATTGGGAGACGTAAGCGTGTATGAGTACATGCATTTCTTCAGTTTATTTATCTTTATCTCATAATGGGTTTTGAAAGTTGAAAAGACAAGTCGGCTAAGGTTCTTGGAAGACGTAGGTGTGCAAGAGTGTACTTTATACATGCATCAGTTCCTTTTATATATCTTTCTATCTGTTCCTCTCCATTTTCTATACTTCTGAAAATCTTTCTGACTCTGTTTCTTTTCTTATACGTTTATCTTCTCTAACTTTACCTTCAAATATCATGAGAACTCGAACACATAAGCGATCGATGATGGATTTCGACGACGATCAGACAACGATTCCTCCCCAATCAACTGCCGGACCTTCACGAAAACAAAGAAAAATGAATAAAGTCGTGTATGAGGAAACGGAGTATGTGGACTTTTCATCTTCTGACGAATCAACTTTCAGTCCCTCCTTGCCGAAATCATCTGGACCCTCTTGGCGACGACAGTCAACGATTCCATCCTTTAAGCCGGAGGTTACACCTCCACCGGTTTCAGTAAACTCTAATCTTTCCTCTGATTTGCCTGACAACTTCTTTCGAAGTAATGCTTATGAGGTGCGTTTTCAAACTGTTATTTTTCCAAAATAGTTGGTTTATGAAAAATCAGTGGATCAAATCTGTTATCAAGAGTCTACTTTAAAAACCTTGTTTGAATCTTGTGGTATGTCTTCCATGCTTTTTCCTCCTTCTGTTGCATATCCCAAATTAGTTCAACAATTTTATACTAATCTGGAATGTCATGCGGAGTTTTACACCTCATTTGTTAAAGAAAAATCTTTGTATTTCACGGTCATGGATTTCGGTAGCATTTTAAACATTCCATTCACTGGTGATTGTCCATTTACTCAAAAAGGGGCTGTCCATTATCCATTAACCCCTTTGGAACAATTAAAGATTGTAATGGATAATCCTTTGTTGAATGATGTTTTTACTGCAAAAATCGTAGATGTTTCTCCTCTTGCTTGTGTGATTCATCATCTTGTTAGGTTTAATCTTTTGCCTTGTTTAAGTGGTAGTGCGGATTTTACTTATCAAGATTTGATCATTATTGCCATGATTTTAAAAGGTCTATCTTTTAATTTATCCCAAATGTTACTCCATCAAATGACAAGCTGTTTGAGAAAAACAAAAACCTGTTTGCCTTATAGTGCTAGTCTCACCACTTTCTTCAATCACTTTAAAATTTCTTTTGACAATGAACTTTCTGTTGTTGTGAATGATTCACTCAGTGTCAATACTTTAAAGCTTTCTCATATCACTTTGATTGATGGTTAGTTTATTCGTGTTACTTCTGAGATTCCTCCCATCTCAATTCCATCTTCTCATGTTCAGCCCCCACTCAATCTTCTTCTGAAATCATTAACATGTTGAAACTTGTGCTTAGTAATCAAGAAAAAATGCAAGCTGAAATTTCTGGCCTTAACACTCGTATGACTTTGTTGGAGAAAGGCAAATTGCCTTTGGGTGCTCCTGAAATTAACAAACTTTATAACAATCTTGAAGATGAATTTATTGACTTACAGGCAGGTTTTGAACTGTAAACCACTGCTTTGGCAGAGGTTATGCAGCGAAGGCTTAATCGAAATTCCTGTCAGTTGAGTCAAAAGATCAAGTTTGTTAGTAATCAAATCGGGGAGTTGGTTGAGTTCATTTCTACACGTTTCAATGATGTGGGATCTAAACTACATATGCAGCGTAAGCATTCCACGGTTATGGAATGGGTTCATTGTAACTAACTTGCTGAATACATTGGTGAATTTCTTGACGTGCCCTTACTCCCTGGAACTTTCATTCCGCGACCTCCTCAGTTCGCTACTGATCTAAGCATTGCTAAAAAAGTTCATCGTGCCAATCATCGCCCCTATTTCACACAAAGGGCAGCTCAGCGCCCAGCCGTGGTAGATCTCGATTGATGACTACTTCCCTTTTTGTTTGATGATAAAGGGGGAGAACTTTTATGATGATTTTATGATGATGATTGTTTTTTTTTTGGATTTTAGACTGCAAGACTTATGTTCTTATGTTGGTTTTTGGTTTGGTATGCATCACCAAAAGACTTATTATTAATTTGAGATTTGGGTTTTAACATTTGATATATTTGTTAGCAGTTATTATTTTGATATTTGATGAACTAACAATACTGCAGGTAACATGTTGCTTACAATTGTTTACAAAATTCAGGATTTTGTAAATTTACTGAAAATCAAATTTCAAAATCCTGAAATGATGTTGTTGCATGGATTTAGGGGGAGCTAATTGTATTATGCATATATTTAGGGGGAGCCAAATAAGAATTAAACAATTTTGGGTTGTCATCATCAAAAAGGGGGAGAATGTTGACTTAGTCATATTCCATCCTTATGTTTTCATGATGAATTGTTCATATACTAAATTGTTTTATGGTTTTTCAGGTATTTGTTGATAAAGAATAATTATGGGATTTTCAAGTGGATGAAGAAGTTTTCTTTTCTAGGAAGACAAATGTAAGGTCAATTGCATAATAATTGATTTTTCATTTAAGTGCTCTAGGACATATCATTTGTATCTTGTTATATGTCTTAAATGAATAATGTTTTTATAAATCTAATAAAAAAGGTTTTTTAAATATAAAAATAAGTTGAGCTTAGATTAAAGATATGATAATTAATATGTTACGTATGCTTGCTATTATAAATGTTTACTTAACATCCTTGGGTCATATTTTCATTATAGCTACACGTGTTACGTGTACATTTAAAAGGTTTTGGGACATTTATTTTTAGCAACATGTGGATTTCTATTTTGCCTAGAAAGCCAAAAGGACGGAAGCTATATATATATATATGATTTGTTGCATATTGCGGTTTTCAAGGAGCTATCACGAATATCTTGGAACTATAAGAAAAGAAGTATGGTGTCTCACGTCAGTCACTTTTTATGCTACATGCCAAAGATAATAAGTGATAAAGTCAAATGCCTATTATGAGTTATCTTTAAAAGAGTCTCTGAAGTTTGTTGGAACTATATAACTAATGAAGAGTTTGATTTGTTCCAAAATATATCAATTGGATATATTAAACGTATATTATTTTACTGTTGTGAGCTTGAGCTGTTATATGTTATATATTATCTAGCCGGTTTCCTTGGATTAATTAGAACAGGTAATTATCCTTTTAAGGAACTACAACGTGAATTTATTTAACGGTAATAAATTGGCATGTATAAATTGTGTCTTTGGGATATCACATTACTCACGAAAATTATTCTCTGCACTAATTATTGATTATATAGAGCAACTTGTTTAATTGGTGTAACTCTCGATCAGCTGAGTAATTAAATTTATGATATTCTTTGAGCTGGTATTTGGTAAGATTTAATTGTTTATCTTTTTGTGCTAATTGATCATTGCATATAGTTGAGCCTTTAATTGTTAAATTGATTATTCTTTCATTGATCATAGACCTCTATATTTGTATTGAATTTTTTATTTAGACTAAGTGTAGTCTAAAGGTGTTAATCCTAGTAGATTAGAGAAAAAGCTTGCAAAAAGGTTCAAGGAAACAAAGGTGCTTGAAGAGTGTATCAGTGCACAAGGAGCAAGAGTGCTCAAGAGAAATTAATTGTTAATTAATTTTTGTAAGAATCTGTTTTGTAATCTGTGTTTATATATAAAGAAATAAATAAAGTGAGTCTCCAATACTAGTTGGTATTGGACATGGACTAGGCTATTATTATAGAGGGTAATAGCTGAACCACGTAAAAAATCTTGGTGTTGATTTTATTATTTGCTTTACTTTAAAATCACATAAGCTATTTAATTATCTTAATAATTAAAATTTGAATACTTGCATTATATATTAAGATAATTCTTTAACACCAAGTATTTTATTTAAGTTATAAATTCAGCAGGATATTTTCTTAAAATAATCAGTCAATTCAATAGGCTATATTAATTCAGTAAGCTGATTTCATTATTACCGTAGCCTGAAATTAATAGTTTAATTTAAAGTTAAAAATTGGTCATAGATTTCTCCCACACTTATTCAACTCGCCTTCAAAGTGTGCCTAGATAAATTTCAGATATTAATATCTTTGGCCCGTAGTGCAAAGATGACCTGTTGTTGAATATCTTTGGCCTGTAATGCAAAGATGAACTGTTGATGAATATCTTTGGCCCTTAGTGAAAAGATGAATTTATTAGTATGATTATGAACAAGAACTATGATTTGGTATAACCATGATCTTTGATGTTTCAGGTAAAGAAAGGTGATAAAAATTATCTTCGTCCTGGATGAGAAGAGGAATTTAGAACTACAATTATGATTATGAGTTATTCACATGATTATGGACAGGAACATTGTTGGTGGACTTTTAACATAGAGAAGATAATAGACTTTATGGTTTATTTGATTCTTCTAATGGATTGCTCGTTCCGCTGCAACTATGGTTGAAAAGTTTTATCATCTACCATATGTTCTAAATCTCTAATTTATTACTGATGAAGGCTATTGATAATTTAATTATCTTTAGTCATGATATTCTTTACTGGGCTAGTTGTGCTCACCCTTTTGTTTCACAATTCCTTTCAGGTAATAAGAGTGTAGGGATAAGGTTCAAAAATGCCCCTAACATTTTCCCCAATGTCTACCGAGCACCCTATACTTTTTTTTCCAAAATTACCTTTAACGTTATGTTTTTTGGGTCAATTGTACCCCTGCTATTGACAGACATGCCAAATAGACAAACGGAGTTGACAGCTGGACATATTTTGCTGACGTGTCAAATAACTAAAACAAAAAATGCTACTGTACCATCTGATGT
Organism: Panax ginseng; assembly: GCA_020205605.1. NCBI lineage: Eukaryota > Viridiplantae > Streptophyta > Magnoliopsida > Apiales > Araliaceae > Panax > Panax ginseng. Next base: position 82,178,707 of record CM035130.1, read on the forward strand.
ATATAAAAATATATTTTATATATCATTGATAATTAAAACAAAAAATGCTACTGTACCACCACCCCCACCAGCAGTCCACCACCAGTCCACCACCACCACCAGCAGTCCAAAACTTTCTGGTGATTATTGGAGTGAATTTCGTTGGAGAAGGTAGGGCTGCATGCGGGTATGTATTCCAAAGAGTCAACCTAAATTGAATCGAACCCCACAGGCGTTATAGAGTGTTTTGGCACCCAAAGGATCGGTTCGCCATCGTATGCGTCTTCTCAGACGTGGCAATGGTCGCAACCTGCGAGGGCCGAGTTCGTTTCCTCCTCCCGACATATTACCGCCGTGTTTTCTCTCTGCTTTTAGTCGGCAGCTTTTCCAAACATTGACTTTGGTGGATCGACCAAGGTCGTTGTACATAACCCAAGTGCTTAAAGGCGAAGACGACGATGACGTATAAGACGCACGAAGATGATGATGAGTTGGAGGAGTCGGTGAGTGAGTGTAAACCGAGCGACCACACTTTGGATGCTTGGCCAAGCTTGCTTTGCTCCTTGCCTTGGTCTCGACAGAAGATTCAAAATGGGCTTCTCCAACCAAAGAACTTCCTTGGAGTAATGGCTTCCTAAGAAGGCTTCATGACAACTTTCCGTGAGTAAAGGTTAAAGAGTAACCGGAGAAGACTCATCCACAAAATTAGATAGCCATTCAAGGTCCGCCAAGTCGTCTGCCTGTAAAAACAATTCCTAATTTTATCAATTCACAACACCTAAAAAATAATTTTTTTAGAGGAAGAGCAAAACGAAAGCAGGCATTCCAAGACAAATAAAGACCAAAACTAAGGCAACTGTGTAAGACCCCGAATTTTATGAAATAAAAGTATTCAATTTTTCTTATAATTATTATTCAGTAGATGGTAATATTTATAAGAAGTAAAGTTAAGGGTGATATATATAAAATTTTCAAAATATGCAAGTGGTGATAAAATACTCATTTCTATTAGGGAATTTTCATTTGTTTGTGGAATATTCTTGTTATCGGGGAATATTCGTACGACGGCGCAGCCATTTGTGGGCCCTATAACAGAATAACTGTCGGATGAAGAAAACGACAAGTTTGAGTTTTTATAAATAACGGCGTAGTTGTTACCGTTAACACTGTTGGAATACCTGGTGGTTAAAATACAGTAATACGTGTGGTTGCACAGTAGAACACGGTATTGCACAATATTTTTGAATTATTGATTCTTACGTAAGAAAGCACTACTCAATAATTGTTACAATAATTATTGTTCGATATTTTATTTTATTGATTCAATAATTGCCGCGCTGATATTTTATATTATTGTTGTTTCAATAATTGTCACGGCACAGTATTCTCCATTATCAGATCAATAATTCATATTATTTGAATAATATTATTAGATAGCATTATTGGCAATGTCTAGAAAGTTCTGTCAAGGAGAGGTTTGGTCACCTAATTGCGTGCCAGTAAGGAGAAATCCTTATCGGAGAGCCCCCTCTTTCCTGGGAACTTCCTGGTTGTCATAATTGTGATTCTATAATATTATTTGATGTAGATATAAATGATTGATATATTTATGTGGTTATAAATGAAGGAATTAATGTTGAGGTGTTTTATCAGTATTTTGTCGGATTGGAGGTATTAAAAACTCAAATCGGTGTTCTTAAAGCTTTATTGCATGAGTTGTAATTTTAATCCGACCGTTGGATCGTTGTGATTTTTGGATATGTTATACATATATGAGTTGAGTATATGTCCACAAATTTTGAACCGTTGAAAATTAACGCATGATTTGTTATGAATTTTAAAAGGTGTTGAAACGGTGTTAAAAAACGTCCGTTTGTGGATTTCGAATATTTTTTGTTTGAAATTTGGAAAAACTCAAAGCTACAAAGTTGTATAGAATTCGATTTCATGCGGAATGGACATAAAATTTATATTTTTCTGATATACGGGCTATTTTCTATGAATTATTGAAGTTTCGGAATATAAAATAATTTTTATTAAAATTGGGTGGGACCCACTTTTATTTGAAAACATGTGGGCTGCCAAAATATTGTCAAATGAGATGGCTGGTCTTGTATGGTGGCTTTATGAGAGAGAGTAATAATAATAATATTATTATTTTATTATTTTAGTCTCCTTTGGCGTTCTAGCATTTTCCTATAAATAGGTGCTTATGTTAGAATTGAAAATCACACCAGAAACAAGTTTTCTTTCTTTCTATAATGTCGAACGTATTTTTGTGAGTATTTAGATACTTGTAGAGTTACTATTCAGTGGAAGTTTCCTTCGATTTTACATCCGATATTCCAGTCAGAAGTACTGCTCTTTTGAGGTAAAGGATTTTAAGGGTTATTATGTTTTTCAGTTTCGAAATTTTTTTGAACCTTTAAAAATTTTGGAAAAATTGAAAATGATAATTTGATGAGTTTCCTTGATTGTGTCCAAAAATGACGATTTTTGGATGTATAGATTAGGAGTTATGGATTTTATAAGAAAAGACTATTTTAAAAGTAAACCCTTATAACTCTTTGTGGTTAACTCCAAAATTGGTGAAATTTTTATTGGGAGTACATCTATATAACATTAGTATATTTTGTAAATTTCGGAATCTTTGGACAAAAGTACAATTTATGATAAATGTCTAAATATTCGGCAGTTTTGGCCATGTGAAAAATAGTAACTGAATTTTAAAAATTTCGAGAAAAATATATGTTCAATATGGGACTATATTATGCTAAATCCTTAAAAGAAATATTTTTGGAACTGATTTGGTATTTTTCATGAAAATAGACTAGTTATGATTAAATAAATTAAATATGTTATGTGAAGTAACAAAATTAAAAAATAGGATTTTATGGCTTGGGAATCCTATATATGGTATATCTGATTTTTTTGATGAGGTTGTTGGTTATTGGTGATGAAATCTTATGAGTTTGGCATTTTAGTATGATTAAATGCATTAATTAGTAAAGTGTAAACAATTAAAATAAATTGTTTATAAGTTTAAGAAATGATTAAAATATTGTGGTAGTATTAATAATATTAGATTATGAGATTATTAAGTGATTTATAACATTTGGATTAAGGTGTTATGAAATCATTGATTTATGAATCTTACTCTTGAAATTAAATCCATGTTTTGATCATATTGTTTTTATTATCATATATAATATTTTTATAATCCTGGTGAAGAAATTTCTCTTTGACTTGAGTGTAAAGATGGGTAGATTATTGGTATGATCGTGACTATGGGTTCTCTTTGGCCAGTAGTGCAAAGTTGAATCGTTGACTGGTATGATCATGACCATTGAATTTACAATTAAATATTTTTAGCTTAAGTGCAAAGGTGAATTGATCAACATGATTATAGTTATGGTTTATATAAATTCTGAAATGATTGTATATTTCTTTGAGATATGAATATCTTTGACCCGTAGTGCAAAGATGAATTATTGATGAATATCTTTGGCCTGTAAGTGCAAAGATGACCTGTTGTTGAATATCTTTGGCCCGTAGTGCAAAGATGTCCTGTTGTTGAATATCTTTGGCCTGTAGTGTAAAGATGAACTGTTGATGAATATCTTTGGCCCGTAGTGCAAAGATGAATTTATTAGTATGATTATGAACAGGAACTGTGATTTGGTGTAACCATGATCTTTGATATTTCAGGTAAAGACACGTGATGAAAAATATCTTCGTATTGGATGAGAAGAGAAAATTAGAACTACAATTATGATTATAAGTTATTCACATGACTGTGAACAGGATCTGTTGATTAATGTTATAGGGTTAAAGCATTGTTGGTGGACTTTTAACATGGAGAAGATAATAGACTATGGTCTATTTGACTCTTCTAATGGATTGCTCGTTCCGCTGCAACTATGGTTGAAAAGTTTTATCATCTACCATATGTTCTAAATCTCTGATTTATTACTGATTAAGGCTATGGATAATTTAATTATCTTTAGTCATGATATTCTTTACTGAGCTAGTTGTGCTCACCCTTTTGCTTCACAATTCCTTTCAGGTAATAAGAGTGTTGCCGGGTCCAGTGGGGATAACAGGGGAATAGAACGATGGTCTTCAGCTATTGAGGTTCTCCCTAAATAGTATGGAAATAATTTTATTGAGAACTTTAGATAAGTGTGTCGTATTGTATACGTCATTTGATATTTAATTTTGGTGAACCGAATAGGGTAAGGTGAACCCAACTTTGGAAGGGTGTTTTGCCACTATCATACAAAATGTCTAATGATCTACGGGTTATCATAAGACAGGGTTGCGCACATCCTCTTGCTGAGTATATCTACGAGCACTACCTATATGATCTTGGAGTTGGGTTAAAACATATTGTTCAATCGTAGACGGTGGAGATGGTTATATGTCAAGTGAAGACTCACCATTGGAAGGAACATGATAGTAATCTTCTCGTTTTTCTTTGGGGTCTATTGGATCAACCAAGGATAATTCTGTGGACATATGATATCTATCATAACTTAGATTCATGGCCTCCTATGTACGAAGGTTTCCTTGAGCATTTCCCAAAGATTTTAATTTCTAAAACAGTTCTAGATTGTACCTTTATGTAAGGTATCACTGTGAGGTGTTGTCCATAGTTGGGACATGAGTCACAGTTGCTATTAAAACTCACAGTATATGTGTTGTTGTATTTTGCACGACAATTATAGTAATAAAGTTGTAGTTGTTTTCTATACCATGTATTTGGCGACTTAGAATAGGTTGGATGGATTGGACCTATTTTGGGGGTGTCACAAACTACTTTTCAAAACTGCTTTTCAACGCACTTCATTTTAATTCCTAGCTCAACCTAACAAATATGAAAGCCCTAATCGTGATAAAGCCCTAGTCTAAAGCAGATATGAAAGACCTAGACGCACGTTCATACCACGAACTGACGTTGCAAAATTAGGGCTTTTTCTAATTCGTCGATGAACTCAGTCAGGGATTTTCCTTCGTCTTCGCCTCTCTTTCTCTCCTATTTCTTCTTCTTCTCTACGGCAAGAGATGTCGACTAGGGCTTTATCACGATTAGAGACCTTCGCCCCTTTTGAAAAATGAATAGATGCATATGAGAGTGGGATCTGGACTGAGATAGTGTTTCTTTAAACTTTTTTTGAGTCCAAGTCTGCAAAATAAGGCCACATATGAGCAACGTTAGTCCTTGTGGCAATGCCGTTCGATCCAGGGGCACGACTGACCCGAAATATGTAACGTTGAAGGTATTTTTGAAAAAGAAATATAGGGTGCTCGGTAGACATTGAGGAAAATGTCAGGGGCATTTTTGGACCTTATCCCTAAGAGTGTAGCTGGGTCGAGCGGGGGTAACAAGGGAATAGAATGGTGGTCTATAGCTATTGAGGTTCTCCCTAAATAGTATGAAAATAATTTTATTAAGAATTTAAGATAAGTGTGTTATATTTTATACGTCATTTAACCGTTGATTTTGGTGAACCGAATAGGGTGAGGTGAACCCAACTTTGGAAGGGTGTTTTGCCACTATCATACAAGATGTCTAATGACCTACGACTTCGTGTTATCATAATACAAGGTTGTGCACATCCACTTGCTGATTATATCTACGAGCACTACCTATATAATCTTGCAGTTTGGTTGAAATATAATTCTCAATTGGAGACAATGGAGATAATTATATGTCAAGAGAAGACTCACTAATGGAAAGAACATGATAGGAATCTTCTCATTTTTCTTTGGGGTCTATTGGGTCGACTAATGGAAAGTCATATGATATCTATTATAAATTAGATGCATGGCCTCCCATGTACGAAGGTTTCCTTGAGCATTTTCTAAAAATTTTAATTTCTAAAACAGTTATTGACTGTACCTTTATGTAGTGTATCAATGTGAGGTGTTATCCAAGTAAAGGGATGAGAGTCACAGTTGGTATTAAAACTCACAACTAAGGTTATTCCGTCGAGGGTAACCTCATCTCCGACGGAATATTCGGTTATTCCGTCGAGGAAATTCTCATCGATATAAGCACGTCGAAAATAAGTCCGCCGATTCTTCTTCTATTTTTGAATACTTAACGTCGACGGAACTATTGTCGAATCAAACATTCAATGACGTTAATATATCCCCGACTGAAATGTGTCTATCGAGGATATTCAGTCGATGATAAGCATGCCACGTGGCAACCTGGACAAAAATGGAAAATCAGCTTACGTGCGACGGAATTCTGTCGACTCTATAATTCATCCGTCGAGGATATTCGATCGAGGCTATGTATGCCACGTGGCAATATACCAAAAATGGGAAGAACCATAACCTCGACGGTTATCCGTCGAGAATACCATTATTCCGTCGAGGTTACTGTTTTTTTTAAATATTTTTTTTGTTTTTGCAATATCCAGGATTTAACCCACATCTTGACTGCATACCTGCATGCACTGCTTCCCAACATCACATACACAAGCTAAATTAAGCTAAATGTCAAAAACATCCCATTACTACTAGCATAACCGCAACAAACCAAAGTAATGAAATGTAAAACCGCATTAATCAAAGTAAATTAAACTAAGGTAAATTACAAAAGATCCCATTAATCTAAACTAACTATAACAAACATCCCATTAAGCTAAATTGCTAAGTGTCAAACCGCAACAAAACCAAAGTAATTAATGATAAGGTACTTTAAACTACAATATGTACGCCAAAAAGTTATGTAAAATTAATACAAAAGAATTTAAACTACAAAAGAATGTAAACTAAGTCAAGCTAGAGAGCCCCTGCAGTGAGAGGATCATCTAAGCAAGGCCGACGCCGCCTCGAGTATGAAAATCGCCATCCCGCCACATCACCCAATCACCACACCCCGCTGATACAATATAATATAATGTACTCATTAGTCCATATATATGATTCAAATAAAGATAACTAAATGAAAATTAAATAACATGCGTAATATATATTTGTATTTAAAACGAAATATACCGAAAGCAAATGAAAGCGCCGACTCAACATCGCCCAAACGCTGCCCTCGACTAAGGTAACCACCATCCAACAATCTCATCACAGATCGCGCCCAATCGCTTCCCGAGGAGGGATACCCAGATTTCTCACGGTGGCACCAAATTTGAACGCCCCGCAGAAGTCGATGGAGGCGAGAACTACCAAGGGTCCTCGACGATGGAACAATGGATCGGCCTCAAACCTCTCCGACACCGCAGCAACCATAACACGCCGAACAAAGCATCATCTAAGCCAAATACCAGATGTGATGGTCCCACTGGGGGCCTTTTGACGCAGACACAAGCTAGAGCCTACAAAAATAAATATAACATGAATAATATTACAAGTTTACTTTATTCATAAACACGAAATAAACACAAATATTATACCTCCCGGCAAAGGTATAGCCGGGTATCCCCAGAACCCAAAGACTCGACACCTACCCGAGAGTACTAGTGGGGAGTATCCCGAGACGCGACCCAAAGAGCCGCCTCTCTCGTCCCGAGATAAACTAATCTCTATGAGGGATCGGTGGAATCTAACGCGTCTCAAAGATCGCCCCTAAAGCAATTTGAACTCATATATATACCGTCATGAGCTTCTCAAACCGCCTCCTCGTAATTTGATATACAAGTGAGTTATCTTGGTATCATCATATAAATTACGTAATATTATCCTAAATAATATCTATTATAGTAAATGTATTACCCAGATAGCTAGTGTCATTGAGATATCGTCAACCTCAAGTAGAGCCCTTCTGCGATGGACTCTATCCTAAACTCGATCATAGTAGAGGTCTACCAAGCTACTCCGCATGGCCTAGATCATATACATTAAATAAGATCACCTTAATTTACTATAGTTGCAATATAAGATTAAACTAAACTAAAGAGAAATACATACCGACTTAACCTCCTCAAAACGATCATGAGCCGTAAGTATGTATAACTCACAGCAATTGTCGCGATTCTTCTTCATCATCTCCTCCGACTTGTCTTGAACGCAAAGATCATCCCAAAGATGCATACATCGCAAATTTCATGTCAGATCCGACATCGCCGCACGGCCGATGATCTCAAGCAAGTAGTCCCGCATTTTTTCTATCGCCCGATCGCCTCCCGTCGCATCTCGCATAACCAAATTTCAAGATAATTTTCGAGATGTGGGCAATGATAATGACGCCACCATCCGCCTCAAAAGGATGCCGCCTCAGATCTCAGTAGATTCTATCAAATGTATATAACATACGATAATTTATTATTTGAACAATATGTAAATAACATGCATGGACCTTGATTTAATATATGTAAGTCGACTTACGTGAAACTCCCGCAACACCGCCACCATGAAGCCAAAGATCGTAGCGCTGCATAATCGACTAAATCGCATGCAAATTAAGAGGAGATGCGCGCCAGCAGCAGATGATGGTACGTCACGCTTAGCGCGATGTGATCCATAATACTAGAATACAAAATTTATTAAGAACATTTTAATTTATTAATCACATGATAATATCATTCTAATTGAACATAAGTGATATATTATAGTTGAAACTCACACGCATTTGCCGACATCAATCGAACTCGTGTCGTGCAATCGCCGGTGGATTTACCTAATCGACCGAGGTTAGGCCTCGCTAACGCCGACGCTCTAGCATCTCAGATGTTAATATATATAGTTATGACATTGTCCAAAAATAGTAAATGAATGTATAATATAGTTATGAAAATAATGTTATCGAGCCAAAAAGAAATCAACTCACTAAAGATCTCAAGACGACCTCCCGGGAGCCACCACCCGATCCGGAGCGCGCGCCACCACTACCACCTCCACCGCTATGTCGTCGAGGCATATATAGTCAGATTTATCAAATAATGTATATAGATACGATGAACGATCAAATGGCCATCCTATGTGTGTGGGAAATATATATATATATATATATATATATGATTGATTTTATTATATATATATATTTTAGTAGTAGTATTTACAAAACACCAATTAGTGAAGAAGTAGTAACGTCGTCAAAAACCCGTCGTAGTCAAAATCATTTTCATCCTCTAATTTCGCCTCTTCCTCTTCTAGATCAATTTCTTCCTCAATATCATCTTCTACCATCACATACTGGACTAACAACCACATCTTCCTCCACTTCACAACATCGAGTACGCCAACGACATCATCACCCAACACATCGTCATCATATACCACAACGTGGTCGGGATTGCTAACTTGTTCTTGCAACGGGTCATCCGCTCCGCATAAATTAGTACCATCAAATGGCCGAGTCTTCGTTGTCACAATCAGATACCGTGGGGTTCTACCGTGAACGACATTAGGGCGAGTAGACACTTGAGTTGCTTGGTCAAGCTAACACAAATACATCATCGACCAGAAATGATTTTATATCTACTATTATGATTCTATTACGATCAACTTTAACACCCTTTTCAAAAAGATCAAACCAAATGACACTTTAAATGTAACGACCTTTTTAGCCCCCCGGATAATTGAGCACAACCACTTCCTTTAATCTTCCATAGTAATTGATTCGTAATCTCCATAACAACTTCCCAACACGACAACGCCGAGTCGATCGATGTCAATTCATTCAAGTCATCAACCTCAATCTATACCCATTCACGATACAACCTCGAAAATGAACTAACAAGTTTGTACGGCCTAAAATGACATCTCTAAAATGATCATACGCGCTTCTTCTCTCGACCCTTCTCTTAAACCATCGTGAAAATTTTACATTAGTGAATGCTTCCATCTGTGATTCTATCAACCCCAAGTTAGAAGCATGCGCTTCAATTCAATGAATCATGCATAATAATAATGGGCAATTAATTAATTTTTGATTAAGGATAGATAAATCATTTTCAACTTGTAATAATACATACTTGATGTACGACATTTATACTTTAGTGCATATTTAGAAGCACGATGTGTAGAGACAATCTTTAAATCTTTATCTGCTAGGTAAGTCTTCGCCTCATGTCCAAATGGTTTAGCCGATAAGTGAATACAACCAACTCATCATCAAGACGACTGCATTTGATCCCGACCTCATTCCGACTTAGACGGTGTTATGCTTTCGTCATGACTACATCACAAAAGTACAACGAGCGTAAGTTGACAAGCTCTTCCTCCGTATAGTGCTCAAAGAATAGAACCTCTACGCGCTTTTTGTTTTTAACTTTTTACTTTAATCGACGACATATACCGCCACATGAAAGTATGTGATATATATTACCCGATAAGTTAAATATAAAGATGACGAATATTGCACAATGTATGTGATATTACCTCTCAAATGGATACATCCATCGATATTGCACCTGGCCCTCCAAGCTTAAGTTCATATGGCGATGAATAGGCAAATGCTCCATGTCACAAAGAACCCCCCGGTAAAATCATTTCGAGCTTGCACATTGTCAACACAATGTTTTTCTCCATCTTCCCCACATCACTATACCTTATAACAAATGAGCAAATATCCCGAAGAAATTTGAAAGTGCGGTAAAAGTATCATTAATATTCCCGGTAACATCTCACGAAATGCAATTGGCATCAACTTCGCATGAATACATGATAATCGTGACTTTTTTGAAGCCAAAATTTTCAACCGCTCAACCTTAGTACAACGAGATATGTTAGAAGCATATCCATCCGGAGCTTCAATGCGCTAAGCCACTTGCAAATGTTTTCAACTCGTTGTTTGGTAAGACAAAATGGAGCTTTTGGTTTTGTGTTGTTAGGTCGGGAGCCACAATTCCCTCCCCGATATTCATTTCCTCCAAGTCTTTACGTGTTTTATCATTGTCTTTTGTTTTACCACTTGTATCTAGTACTTGTAAAACAAGTTCTCAAATACATTCTTTTCTCAGATGCATAACATCTATACAATGACGAAAGCTAGTGTGACCCAAAGATGGCAACTCAAACCAAATTGGCGAGTGAGTCCAAGCTTATGACTTTTCCCATATCCTATAGCTCTCAACGCATTCATGCTCCTTCCCTGTGGGGTGGAAATGTTAGATCATTTAGCCAAATTAATATGTCACGCCTCGACAAGCCACCAACAACCCCTTTCTTCTCTCTCTTTCGTTGAATTGTGTAGACATCTTTCTATAATCGTGCTCAAAGAGCAAGAATCTACGAAAGCGCCCAAAGAAACTAGTTTTCCTACCATGACGTAGTTGAGTGCCTCTTGCACATCCCCCATGCAGATCGGACATGACAACTTGCCATGAGTCGACCAACCACTAATCATCCCAAGTGCCGAAAAGTCGTTGATAGTCCACAACAAGGTCAGCTTTCATCACAAAAAATTCTCGCCTGACAGATTTATCAAAAAGTCCGAACACCTGCTTCCCACAAAGATCTTAAGTTCATCGACTAACTACCGAGGTACACGTTAATGTCTTTTGTAGGACTCTTATCCCCAGATAAGTAAGGTCAAGAAAAGATACGGATCCCTCATGCACATCGACGGTGGAAGATTGTAAGCTACCATAATCACCGCCAAATGTAATAAGGTCGACTAAAATTATTAAATGGATGTAATCCATCCAGTAGCCATCCCAAGCCCCGACATTCCTAACTTCTTCAACAAATTGTGGAAAATTGGCATCAAAATTCTTCCATTCATCTCCATCTCATTGGTGAGTCACCGACCAGTGCACGACATCCCTTGTTCTATGCCAACTCATATGCCGAGCAAAGCAGCGCAGACATGAATAGTCACCGCAACCCTCAAGAAGAGGAAAATACCGTAAAATCTTCTTTGAACATGTTTCTCCTTCCTCCACGCTTTTGTGATCTTGTACCTTGGCGAAGTTACGATATCACATCGCACCTTATCTTTGTCCTCCCCATAATATAACATGCAATCCTCGCCACAAGCATCGATCTTCTCATACCCGAGATTCAACCCTTAACCATCTTCTTCACCTCATAGTAATTCACGGCAACGATATCCCCGGGTAAGAACTCACCGAGAATATCAAGCAAATCATTGAATCCTCTCTCACCGCAGCCATGCTCATTCTTGAAATGTAAAAGCTTCAGAATCGCAGAAAGCCCGTGTGTTGTTGTCATTTCCAGATACAATGGAACACCCGATTCAGATAAGAACTTGTAGAAAGTAAATAATAATCATTTGGCTTTTGCCGAGAACCGCTGACGATGCTCGCTTTTCAGCCCAAATAATATTGGTAGGGCCATACGATCAACCAACATCCGCACGACGTCATAGTTATCTCGCTTATGAATCCCCCGATCCGATCCGTGTGGTCTACAAAGATTATATGTCCGCTTCTCTAAACTCAAATTGATTCCCCGTGATGAATCCATACCGAATACCCATCCACAAACCCACGGAATATAAGTCAAATTTAACTTCACCTCGGCAGCCTTCCATATCATGTTCTTACACTTGAACACGGCATCTCTCATCTTTCCGCTCGGATCATCAACATGTTCTATTGCTTTGTTCATAAAATTGACACCCTTCACTAAGACGCATCAACTAATCCCTCCCATCAATTGGTATCCTACTACACATCCAACTCCTACTTACCGACATCTTTAATCAAGAAAATACCCAATTAGAATATATATGCATGTATTTAGTTTACCTAGTATATATCTCCACTCTATATAGGGGTTAGGCTTTATCCTGCTCTCGGATGCGCTCTCACTAGTGCCATTCATAAGGTGCGCATGTTTATAATATTTTAAGAAAATTTCAAAGATCACCTCCCCATGGTCTTCAAGTACACGAAATAGACCAAGACAACTTAGTCTAAGTATGCACTCAAGAACATATGTAGAGACACCAAATTTAAAAATCCTCAAAAATTATAAACACGCACGCACCTTGTGAATTAGCACCCACCTAAGTGAGAGACATAATATCCAAAGAATAAATTCCCAAATCGGGATTATTCTAAGATTCACTCCTACCGAGTGAATGTCAAACGGGTTTCTAAGTTTCAAAGTATATTATATATATATATATATATATATATATATATAATATATATATAAGTGTATTGAGAGCAAGGAGAGTATCATTGAGTTTATTGAAAATTGTGGAAAACTAAGCAAATGCTACTTAGTTTATTAGTTGCAAATCTAAGTTTCATATTAGTTGCAAGCTAGCCAGTACTCCAACCGGTTCCGCTGGCAATCGGACAAAAAAAAAAGGTCGTAGTTCTTTTTGTGTCCTATACTTTATTAATAAAGTTAATTGAATTATCATGACATTCTCATCGTTTCACCATAATGTATTGACAACATCCCAAGGAGTTCCATTGTTATCAACAAAGTTCTGTTAAGCAACCTTCTAGATGAACGAACGATCACTTCTTCTTATGAATGAATCATTTCGTCGATATGGGTTCAATCCATGCCATAAAAGCTTCACCACCCAAATACCCATCCGAGGAATTTGGAGTGGTGAGAAGTCGCCTATGTCATGGATCGACCCATATCGTGCAATGCTTCATTCCTAGTAGAGAAGTGATCGTCGCTTCATTTAGAGGGTTGCTTAACCTATAACTTTGTTCAACAACTTAATGGAACCCTTCCGTATGTTGGCATCTCATTATGATGGAACAAAGGAGGAATGTCTTCAATAATTCAATTAACTTTATTATTCGAGTATAAGACACAAATGTAAACTACGACCCTTTTTTTTTAATTGTTGTCGAGGAACCTATTGAGTACTATTAGTCAATTTAATCGCTACGCCAAACCTCGCATACAAGGAAGAAGATATATATATATATATAGTAGATAGGTAGAGTATTATCGAGTTTATTATTGAAAATTATTGAAAATTGTGGCAAACTAAGCAAATGCTACTTAGTTTATTTTGCAATGATAAACTAAGTAAACCAGTACTTAGTTTATTAGAATTGTTATTTGGAATCTATAGAGACTAATGTTCGATATTCACTCCTACTTGTCAAATGGGTTTCTAATTAAGTTGCAAAGTATATTATTTTATTTTCGCGACAACATTCTTATATATTCAGTCTCTTTGAATTGCATCCCAACTAAGCAAATGCTACTTAGTTTATTATTTTGAGTTGATTTAATTTAATGTATTTTATTTAATTTATTTTATTAATTATTTTGTTTTATTTTAATTTTTATTTTATTTTGAATTATATAATATAATTTTTAAATTTTTTTATTAAATTAAATTAAATTAAACTACCTTATAACATTTATTAATTATTAAATTAAATTTAATTTTAATTTATTTTTATTTTATTTTATTTTATTTTATTTTAATTTATTAATTATTTTAATTTAATTTATTTTTTTATTTTATTTTTTTTATTATATTATATTATCTCATTTTTAAAATTTATTTTATTTAATAAACTAAATTAAATGAAATTTATTGTTTTATTTATTTTATTTATTTGTTAATAATTTTATTTTTAATTTAATCTATTTATATATTAAATTATATTTATTTCATTTATTAAACTTTATTTTATTTTATTCTTAATTATATATTAGTATATTAAATAGTGAATTTTTATTTTATTTTGTTTTTTTAATTAAGTTGATTAAAATAATTGATATTTGAAGTATAAATTATTTGTCAAAAACTAATTAAGTAAATGCTACTTAATTAGTGAATTTTAGTATTAGTAAATTAAGTAATAAATAGTTATTAGAGCAACAGATTTTACATCTCAAGAATTCTCGATGTAATTTTGTGGAAAATTTCATTTAAAATATCAAGCATAAAATTACTTTTATCATTATTAACATACAACATACAATATTGAAATTGAAGAAATATACACTGCAATTACATAAAAGAAAATAAAACCAAACAATAACAGACCAAATGACCAATTACACTTCAATTACATAAAAGAAATATACACTGCAATTACACTGCTATACATGTACAAAAGCTGCAAATGACCAATTTCAGACCCAAATGACCAAAAACAGAATTCATATATACATTATAATACCAAAAATAGAATTCATATATACATTATACATTATCAATCCAAAAACAATATAAATTTAGACTAATTGCACATTATAATACCAAATTTATACACAAATTTCATACTTAAATTTCATACTACTAACATATATATATATATATATATATATATATATATATATATATATATATATATATATACTAAATACGTGGAAAATTACGAAAGAAGAGTCTAAGTCTTGGGGCGGCCTCTCATGATTGACAAAGATGGCCGAGTGGGCTCGTGGGGTCACAGAATGAGTACCGGGGGGGGGTCGGGGTCCGGGGAGAGGGGGGGGGGTACCAACACCAAGGGGGGGGGAGGGGGGTACGCCGACCGGGGGGGGGGTGGGGTACCAAGGTGGTGGTGTCAGGTGACAGGGGGACGACCACACGGGGAGTGGGGGCACCGGGTGGGGGTGGGTGACCCGGGGTGGAGAGAGAGAGAGAGAGAGAGAGAGAGAGATCAGTGGTTTAGCTAGAGAATGAAATAGAGAGGGAAATGTAGAGATAGAGAGGGAAATGAAAATGAGAGGGTGTAGGGAAGGCGAAGGGTTTTTTAGGTTTATTTTCGACGAAATTCCATCGGGGTTGTGTCTGTCGAAGTTAGGGTAACCTCAACAAATTATTCAGTCGAGGATGACACATATTCTGTCGACTATATATTCGCGCTGGCGAGAAACCCTCGCACCAAGGAGAAGATCTTAAATCCGACTGATGTCAGTCGAGGATACATTAATTCCAACTGAATTAATGTCGACTAAATATTCGGTCGGTCTTATATTAACATCGACTGAATATGTTTAGTCGACAATAATTCCGTCGGAAATAAAGCTTTTTCTTGTAGTGATAGTTGTTATTTAAACATTTGTTATGATGGGGAGTAGTAGTTTTTGATGAATAATAGACTTTTCTTATTTTTCAAAATTCTCTGAATTAGAATTTTGTTGCCTATTTCCTGGAATTCGTAGAATCAACAGGTTGTAGAATGTTATCATTTGACAATCGTGCGCGGTTCAACAATTGATAACATTTTCTGTGTACTTTCGCTACGTCAGTTGAATGATGTAGTTGAAGAACAAGTGTGTCAGTTTATGGGAAGATTTGAAAGAGTTGATCAAGTTTATGGAAAGATTTGAAAGATTTGGTCCAGTGACAATTTAGTAATTTCTGTCAAGTTTGGAGTGTTGAATTTTGGCTTTTTCGGAGCCTAATTTCATTGAAAACGGGTTAACGATCAAAAGTCACACAAATGCACGATTTTTTTGTCAAATTCCATCGTTTAAGCCTTCAAAATTACATTTTCACTACTAAAAAAATGGTCATTTTTGATGACCAAAATTCATCACAAAAAGTAGAAAAACCATCACGAAAGGTTTACGTGATAGCTTTAAGCATCACAATGGTCGTCTAGTATATGCCCATTATTAAAGGTTTTACGTGATGGTTTTGGCAATCACGCAAACGCTTAGTGCTTTTGTGATGATTAATACAATCACATTAACACATAATCTATTGCGATTATCAAAGTCATCACATAATTTATTTTTTTGTGATGGCTTGAGAATTCCATCTCAAAATACCTTTTTTTGTAATTGCAAATAAAAGTCGTCACAAAAATTTATCTTTTTTAATTATTGTCACGACCGTCATAAAATATTGTTTTGATTATTTCTTACATTAAAATATTAGTGATAGCTTAAATGCAATCACGGAAAGGGTATATCTATAAGTGATGACTTAGTGCGTCATAAAAAGAAAATTTATTTTGCGTGAAAAAATTGGGGTGATTGACATGGTCATCACAATTATAATACATTGATGGCAAGATTAGTCATCACTAAGAGCCATCATATATATTATTATTTTGTGATTGCTTAAAAAGTCCATCACAAATTACTATCTTTTGTGATTGTTTTTAAAAACTGTCACAAAATTCCGTCACGTATTCTTGTTTTTCTAGTACTGCTTTTTGGGTTATTTTTATAATTTTCCTTATTAGTTTTCCTTTTTCGTTTTGGATTTCGTCTTTAGGGTTTTGTTATTTAAACGTTTGTTATGATGGGGAGTAGTAGTTTTTGATGAATAATAGACTTTTCTTATTTTTTAAAATTCTCTGAATTAAAATTTTGTTACCTATTTTCTAGAATTCGTAGAATCAACAGGTTGTAGAAGGTTATCATTTGACAATCGTGCGCGATTAAACAATTAATAACGATTTTTGTGTACTTCCGCTACGTCAATTAATCTTATGAGTCCTATATTATATATTCCGATAAAGTTATGTTGATATTAATTGTCAACTTATATAAATACATGAGATATAAAAAAATTAAGAAGAGACATACATAAGAATTTTAATTTATTCGTAATCCAACATTACCATGAGGTTAATTTTTGAAGAGTATGTAGGTTTACTCTTTATTTTAATAATTTTATATGGACTGTTTTTAAAGTACAAAATTATTCAATCAGAACATTAAGTATTTGATGCAACGGAATATAATATTTAGTTTAACCTACTAATATAAAGATAAAAAAATTTCTGAAGCAGTAAAAACTTACTATGAAATTAGGATTTTTATATATTTTATTATTTATGGAATTTTAATTTATATGATATATTTTTTATTTAGTATTTAGGAAAATTTAATAATTTAATTTTTATTTGGTTCGTTTTTATTTTGGGCTATAACTTTTCTAAATTTATTTAGTTTAGGATTTAATCTTTTTCTTTTTTTAACTAGTTATTGGAAAGTAGTTTAGCATTATAAATATATTAATTTAGAGTTTTATGAGACATTCTTTTGATAAAAATTATCAATATAATATTGTGTTTTCTTGAAGAATTTTTTTATCTTTCCTTATGCGCAAGAAATTATTTATTTTTATTTTAAAAGGTTAAACTAACTATTATATTACTTGACTACACATACATTATTTCATGATCAAAGTACACTTATTATGGATCAACATGTTCCCAGCATTCAAAAAACAAACATGTTCCCTAGCTTTAACCAACTAATTTCTAGAAGAGATAATTTTACTATATATCAGTCAGAGTGACCAGAATTTGGAACAGGATAAATACAAAAAAACGATTATTAGCACAAATGCTATTATATTCGACGAAGAGGTGGGTATTATTTTTTTCAATCTATTAACAATGTTAAAGGAATAAATATTTGTTTTTTCAAAAGACAACATAACTCATATAAATTCTGCACGTAATGCAGGGGATAATCCATAAAAATAATAATATGTGATGATAATATTTTGTTTAAAATATTAGATATAACATATATTCAATATGTTGATTAAAAATGGCATAGATTGTAATGGCTTAATTTGAAATTAAAGAAATCATTATTATTGTCGCTCAAATATGTGGTTTCTAAAGTTTGACCAATATGTGATTTCTAAAGTTTGCCCATGTGCTTTGCACATGTTATTAATTAAACTTGTATTAGTAAAAACGCATATAAATATTTTTCAATGGATTACATTAATTCACTAGGTAAAACATAAATTCAATGTTTACACTTTTATGGTCAAGATCACCTATATATCTCATTAAAAATACAACAACCTAACAGTTGATGTTTTCAAATCACTTAATGTTGTAATAAAATATATATTTACTTTGATTTATATCTTTCATATATAACAAACTAATTTATACACATAAATTATATAACAAATAAGTTACATATAAATAACACATGACAAATATTATGAACTTCAAAAAATTAGTGAATAATGAAATATTATGAACTTCAAAAAATGTCTAAAAATAGAATCAATTAATAAGGATTTTAAGAGAAAAGTCCAAATCTCCCGCTTGCTCTCCAACATCCAGTTAGACATCAATCATTTATTAATGTCCATTCCTTTGTAGTGAGATTCAAAAACTTCATTACGAAATACCTTGGTAAATGGATCTGCTTGTAAAGTCTTTCAATTTTGTCAGAGTAAGGTAGTGTTTGATAAGGTCTTAATACCTCTTAATAAGTTTGCCTCTGAATCGGTAAGAGATAAAATTTGTTTGGTAAAAAAATTAATGCCTCTTAATCGGTAAGATTCAAAAACAATTCTAAACCATTAAGAGCTCCCTTTTACCGAGTTTTAGTTTTTTTGGGACAAAAATAAACTCAGCTATATTACAAAATCCCACTTCTGTCCACAATACAATCTGAACCCTATTACCTCTCCCGTTTTCTTGACTTCGATCTGCCGCTCTTCCTTCACCTCCGCCGCTCTTCCTTCACCTTATGATCAGCTATATTACAAAATTTCACGTTTGTTGAAGCTACAGGTGCGATTTCTTTTGATCTTTGTTCAATACTCAATTATCTCTCTTCAAACTTTTGTTTGTTTAATTGGGGGTTTTGTTATGAATTATTAAACACACTCTGCAATTATATTCAATAATTTATTGGGGTTTTTTATGATATCCTGCAATTATTTTCTTTATTGGGGGTTTTGTTATGGATTATTAAGTTTTTTCTGACTAGACGATATGTATTCATAAGTCACATATATTTCTTTTTATTAGGGTTTTGCTTTTAGTTCTCTTCTACTAATTTATTAGAGTTTTTATGAACGATTCAATAGTCCTCTTGTTGTAATTGCCTCTGTTTCATATATGTATGCTAATGCATGTTCTTCATTTTTCATAGCAAACTTTTACATATGTATATGGAATTAGCTAACTCGGCTAAATTTAAAAAAAAGAAAAAGTACCAGTCTTCAAACAAAGTTTATACTATAGATTACAAAAAACAGTATTACACTATAAATTATCAATGTCCCTTTTCTTTTGTAGCAAGTCATCATCATTATCCTTATTATTTAACTTTCAGTAAGTAGTAACTACATAATCTGCCAGAGCTGAAATTTTTTCAATATATTCTTCACCAACAAAGTGACTTGTAATCCCAAGGATGAAGGGAAAGCTTCCTGCTAGGAACCACTTAGAATTATTCGTGAGGTTGTGGAAAATGATAGGGAAGGTGCAAGCTTCAAGCCACAATCATGGAGAAAGGTAGGAGAAATATTAAAAGATACCTACAATATAATTATGGATCAAAAATAAATGAAGAATCATTTTGACTACTTACGAGGAAAATATGGTGCATGGTGCATGGTGTAAACTCAAAAGTAAGACAGGAAATGTATATGACCCGTCAACGAATTGGTTCAACCTTTCTGATGAGGAATGGACACAAGAGATAAAGGTGTATTTTTAATATTTTTACATTTTAAGTAAATTAGTAATTGTCTTTAAAAATATATTATAACATGTTGAACTTACTGTTTGAATACAAGCAAATAAAATGGTAGAAACGTTGAAGACCTCACCTCTAATCTTCCCCGATCTTTGTATTGCATTATTTAATGGAACTGCGGCAACGAGACTTGATAGTTGGGGTCCTAGTTGTGGAAGAGGTAGTACTAAAGAAACACCTTTGGACTTGGAAGTTGTTAGTCTTGAGGACATTCCTTTTAGCACCCAAGGTCAAGGGACTTCTATTCCTTCTCCCAATTGCATC
Organism: Panax ginseng; assembly: GCA_020205605.1. Taxonomy (NCBI): domain Eukaryota; kingdom Viridiplantae; phylum Streptophyta; class Magnoliopsida; order Apiales; family Araliaceae; genus Panax; species Panax ginseng. The sequence continues at coordinate 82,199,302 of CM035130.1, forward strand.
AACTCCCGATATGCAATCTCATGCATTAAATTGTTTAATGCAGGGTGCAGTAGGTTCTTTAGATGGTACTCTTGTACATGTAGTTGTTCCTGTTAGTCAAAAAACGCGTTATAAAGGAAGAGGAAGAGGTGAATGCTATCAAAATGTTTTAGGAATATATGATTTTAACATGATATTCACATTTCTTTGGGCGGGATGGGAAGGGATTGCACACGACTCATGAGTGCTAAAAGAAGTTGCATTTGATCCATCTTCTGGTTTTCCATTTCCTCCCCCGGGTATATATTAAAATTTCTTTTACCATTTCTAATTATTATTTATTTTTGTCATAAAATTTCATCATTTAAGTTATTAATAATAATCATTATTTTTTGTCTCAATTACAGATAAATATTATCTTTGTGATGCTACATACATAAACACTGGAGGATTTTTATCTCCATATCGCAATACAAGGTATTGGTTAGCTGATTTTTGACGCAGACGTGCTTTGAATAAAGAGGAAAAATTCAACCATGCTCATGCACAACTCAGAAATGTTATCAAGCGTGCTTATGGTGTGTTGAAAGCAAGATTCCTAATTTTAAAACGAATGGCTCCTTACCCTTTTACAATACAAAGGGATATAGTTATCGCTTGCTTCGCAGTCAATAATTTCACAAGGAAGCATAACATTGAGGATGAATTGTTTGCTCAATATGATCGAGATAACATGTTTGACGATGAATCGGAGCAAAATGAAGGAAACGAAGAAGAGGGACAAGATGAACCCCAATTAGGTGATCAAGGCGTAGAATTTATGGTTAATCTACGTGAACAAATTGCACTTCAACTCTTAACATCTGTTTGAAGTTAATTTAATTTGTATGGTTGAATTATTATGCTATGTTGATATTTTTGGGACATGATACTATGTTTGAAGTTAATTTAATTTTTACGTTTTTTATTTTTATTTTATCATATTGTGGTCAAAATATTATAAATATGTATTTAAAATACTATTCAGACCTTCTGATTATCAAACAAGTTTTGTTTAAACTGTTCAGAGGGTTAAAATGGTAAAATACAGTTATTCAGACATTTTGGAAAAATTAATTATTCAACAACATTTTTTCATTCAGACACAATTCTATTCAGATGCTCTATATTATTCAGACGTCTAAACTGTTCAGGTCTTAACACTCAGTTTTATCAAACACCACCTAAGATGTTGCTGGGGGTTTCATCAATTTAATTTGTCAAGATGAACACATATTGAATGTAGGAGCTGGCTGAAAATTAAAAGGTGGGATTTAAAAAAATATTATTATGTTATCATTTTTTATGTCTAGGTTTTTAATCTGCTTGGTTTTATGAGTTATGTTTTGTATTTTCTTTGTGCTCTATCCAACCCGGTTGGATTCAGCACTTTTGTAATGTTTTTGTGTGCTAATAAAAAAAAGTGTCAAAAAAATAAAATGGGTCTGCTTCATATTCTGTTCCGTTAATTTCACAACCTAATATATCTTCTATCCTTACATACTCCACCATTATCGGGCATAAGAACCATTAGGACGTCATTATTAGGGTAAAAATTATACTGCGGGTCATAGTTTATGTGGAAGTATTTATCCCATGTAGGAATCTAATTTGACAGTTGAGTATTTTAAAAAATAAAAAATTTCTAGTTACATTTGATTTCTAACTCCCTAAGAAAGGTGTCATGATAAGATCTGATTTCCTTTCTTTAAGGAGATTCTGTTCGATCCCATTAAAGAATTATACCAAATAAGGAATCCTATTTCTATACGGGGAAGTAAGTGTGATCACTATAAATACAAGGTTATACTTTGGTTATCAAGTACACAAAACATTATTTTATAGCACTATTACATACAACTTCCATTGTTAAACCTTATTCAGCCTGTACTTATTCTCACATCGGAGCTATCCTCTGGTGGTCCAAGCCGTCAAGCTTTGTGTGTGACTTCGTTTCTGTGCATGAATTGACGCGCTATTGGTGATTGAGGCGCGTAAACGAATCTTGATGTTAATATTGGCGTTAAAAGGAGGGCTCTTTAGTGCGACATAATTTTTCAATCACAAGAAATTGGTCCAGGAGTAATGGCGATAAGTAAGACAGTCTTCAGACATGAAAATCCACGGCTGGCCTATCTGCTCAGCCAAAAGGCTCTGTTAAGGACAAGTTAGGCCTTTCCAAAGAAATCTTTGATAGGCTTGGGCCCTGCAGTCAGTCCGTAGGTCAGAAGAACACTCAGGGCAGTGACGTCAAGCATCAATTGTTCTCGATGGTCAAGAAGGAAGAAAGACCCAATAAACGTGTCGAGGACAACCCGTCCCGAACACGAACCCAGGATGATCAGGGTGCTAGGCGAGATGACAGAGAAGAAAGGCAGACCATTCTAGTAAAAAAGGTTCAAGAGGCCAACGATGTCGTAAAGGTCCTACTCCTTCAACAAAAAGAATGGGATGCTCAGTTGGCTTTATTGGATGGTAAGGACGAGGCTTCTGTCCATAGTCGAAGGCGAGAGCTTTCACAAGGGAATCACTTTGGGACACATCTTTTGGACGATTCTCGACGGATCGGGAGCTGGCGCCGAAGCCGCTTTCGGGAAAGGAGCAGGCTGCAAAGCTGCTCACAGGAGAAGAGCAGACATATAATCCACTCCCAAGAAGGTAGATTAGAACGGCGAAGGTGGGTCGCCTCTCTTGAACATCGAGGTCGGGATAGGTCAGAGTCGTCTTGTCAAATGGATGGTGTCGAGGCATTGGCTCGAAAGTTAGCAGATTTGGAAAAGAGGTTAGCTGAAGGCAATAGGGAGAAAGAGGCTACAGTCAATTCTTCATTACCATTTTCCTCGAAAATAGATCGAGAAAGGGCTGACCCCAATATAAAGGCCCTTCACTTGGAGAGTTACAACGGTTCGAGAGATCAGTATGAGCACAACCAGACATACAACCGGTTATGAACTACTATGACTATTATGATACTTCCAAATGTCAGTTATTCATCACAACTCTTAGAAAAGATGCTCGATAGTGGATGACATCGCTGCCTCCGAACTCAATCACTTCGTGGAAGGAGCTCTGTGAGAAGTTCAGGTTCGAAAGCAGTAATAGAGTAAGAAAGCCGACCAAGTCCTTAGTTCAAATAAAGCAGTATTAAAATGAGACTTTGGGCCAGTATGTTAAAAGGTTTCAAGAAGCCGTTGGTTAAGTCGCAGATCTAAATGGAACTCAAGCTCTGGGGTACTTTCAGATGGGACTAGACGTGGTAAGATCAAAGAAGCTGGTGAAAGATTTGATGTTTAACCATACGAAGGACTTGGCCGAAGCATTTGATAGGGCCAAAGGATTCATAACCGTGGAAGAGGCAATGATCTGCTTGAAACCTAGTACCATGGAGAAGCCGAAGGATAAGGAATCCATTAGAAGAGTCAACAGTGTTAAACTTGGCCCAGTAAGAAATATTATGACTAAGATAATGCATAATAAATTATCATTAGCCTTCAACAGTGTTAAACTAATAAACAACAAGTTTAACTATAGCGGAACAAGCAATCCATTAGAAGAGTCAAGTAGAGCATGATATCTACTATCTTCTATGATTTAAAAAGTTTTTCATCAACTTTATCGCTGAGACTCAACTTAATAAATAAACCATATCATCGAATCATTCCTGCACTACGGGCCAAGGATATTAATGTAATCATCAATGGTCATGATCATACCAACAACTGTCCATCAATGCACTATGGGCCAATGATGACTTTTAGCACATCATTTGTAACATTATAGGTCATGATTAATACCGAATGATCCCTGGTCATAATCATACCAATCAACAGTCCATCTATGCACATAAGCCAAAGATGACTTTCATCACAATATAAGCATGAGGATGATGACAATGATATAAAAATTTAATTAAAAAAAAATAAAGGATAAATTTTTAAAGATTTATAATTTAATTTATCCAGAATTCAATAATGTCCAAATTGTCAACATGATACTGCTTTGTGGAGTAAAATTCAAGAATAATATTGTAACAAAAATGATTTGAACAGAAAAGAAATCAATTTTTGTCATGAATAGTACCCCGTATGAATAGTACTTTGTGAATAGTATTTCATAAATAGTACTCATGAATAGTACTTTGTGAATAGTACCCATGAATATTACTTTTTGAATAGTACCCATGAATAGTACTTCATGAATAGTACCCCGTGAATAGTACTTTGTGAATAGTACCTCATGGATAGTATTCTGGCATGAAAAGATCAATAATTATCAAGAATGCTCAGAATAATATTTTCATGGAAAGATATTTGATGAAGTACAAATATCAAGGATATTCTACTAATTTCACGGAGTATAGAAGCAATACTTTAACAGAATGAGTGTAGAATTAGGAATACGAAACGAAATAATATTACTTACATACTACAAAGTATGGAAGAAAATATTATTTCTTACGAATACTGAAAAAAATAATATCCCTTACCTTAGAAGAAGACTGGATACTGGAATAGTGAAGTAATACTCTTCTTCTTTCTCACTATAGCTTCTCACTCTATAACTTCTCTCTCTATAATTGTTCTTGAGAGTCTTAGTGAATTGGTGAGAATAAAAGAAGAATAAGCTTCTATTTATAGGAAAATATAGTTTCGATAATTGCACATTTTGGGGCTCAAAATATTACAGTATAATACCTTCATCTTTTCTTTCATTTTTAATTTAGTCCTACAAGTATTATCAAATTTGCCCCACCTTCCCTAATAGTACATGCATGTGAATTAATAGTACATTCATGTGAATCAATAGTTCTATACATGTGAAAAAAATAGTTACAGTATAGTACCTTCATCTATACCTCTATCTTTAATTTAGTCATGCAAGTATTATCAATCTTGCAGCACCTCCCCTAATAGTACATGCATGTGAATCAATAGTACATACATGTGAACAAATAGTTATAAGTATGTGAATTAATAAAAATTAATTGCTCATTTATCCGATTAATTATCCGATTGGTCACTTTAACCTCCAGAAATAAATTATTATCGAAATAAATGTCGATTTCCATTAACACTAATAATCCCAACATAATGGAAATATCAATTTCATCTTTAATCAACATGAACGTATTCATCATTAATATTATAACTCATAATATTTAACAACCAGATCATTCCAAGGAAAGAGGGGGCTTTCTGATAAGGAATTTTCCCTATTGGCGCGCAATTAGGTGACCAAATCTCTCCTCGATAGAACTTTCTAGACATCGTCAATATTACAAATAATAATATGAATAACTTTGTCGTCTCAATTATTGATTTAATAATATAAAATATTATGCAGATGATACTGTGACAATAATTGAATCAATAATATGAGAGAAATTACGCAGCAATTACTGTAGCAATAATTGAATATAACTGATTGACTTCTCATGTAAGCATCAATAATCAAAGATACTGTACAATACCACGTGCTACTATGTAACCACGCGTATTACTGTACTTTTACTACTGGGTAGTTCAACAGTTTAACGGTAAAACTTTCGTCGTTATTTTTATAAAAGATATTTCTATCATTTTCTAACTTCGACAATACTTCCGTTGTGGGGTCCACCAATGATTTTGCAGTCGTACGAATATTCCTTGTTAAAATGAATATTCCCCGAACAATTGAATATTTTATAACCACTTGCTTACTTTGAAAAATTTGTAAATATTACCCACAATTATAACATTATATCAAATCCACACCATAATATTCAAAAATATAATTTGAGAAAAATTAATCTTTATTCATAAAAGTTGGAGTCTTACAACCTCCCCATCTTATGAAATTTCATCCTTAAAATTAGGGTACGTACCTGGTATGTCGAAGATGTGAGGATACCTTGACTTCATTTCAAATTCTAACTCCCAGGTCATGTCCTCAACATCATGGTTTCTCCACAAAACTTTGACTTGAGGTATAACCTTGGAACGTAGAATATGATCCTTCTTATCCAAGATTTTAACAGGTACCTCTTTATATGTTAAATCTTCCGTTATCTCGTCTGGATCTAATTCAATAATGTGGTTCAAGTCTTTCACATATTTACGTAACATTGATATGTGAAAAACGTTATGAACACGAGACATACTTGGCGGTAAGGCGAGTCTATAGGCCACAGTTCCTACTCGATCGAGGATTTCGAATGGCCCAATAAATCTAGGATTAAGCTTGTCTCTCTTTACAAATCTTGTAACTCCTTTCCATGGAGCAACACGTAACAACACATGATCTCTAACATTAAATTCCACGTCCTTTCGATGAAGATCAACATAAATCTTTTGTCGATCTTGTGAGGTTTTTATATGTTGTCGAATCATTTGAATCTTTTTCGTAGTCATGCGTACCAATTTCGGTCCCAATAACATTGCTTCACCCACCTCATCCCAACATACTAGAGAACGACACTTGCGTCCATACAACGCCTCGAATGGAGACATGCCAATACTTGCTTGATAACTGTTGTTGTAGGAGAATTTCACCAATGGTAAGAACTTGTCCCAGCTTCCTTTAAAGTCAAGGATACAGAGTCTTAATAATTCATCAAGAGTTTGAATAGTCCTCTCCGACTGCCCGTCCGTTTAAGGATGATATGCCGAATTGAATTGTAAATTTGTGCCCATAGATTTTTGCAAACTAACCTAAAATTATGAAGTGAATCTTGGGTCTCAATTAGAAACTATTGTTACTGGAATACCATGCAGTCTTACAATCTCATTTATGTACATACGAGAAAGACGTTCAAGTGAATAAGTTTCTCGTATAGGTAAGAAATGAACAGACTTGGTCAATCTATCAACAATGACCCAAATCGCATCAATTCCTTGAGAAACCTTGGGAAGACCAGTAATGAAATCCATGGTAATGTGCTCCCACTTCCATTCTGAAATTTCAAGTGGTTACAATGGACTTTTTGGTACTTGATGCTCCACTTTGATACGTTGACAAGTTAAACACCTTGAGATAAGCTCCGCAATCTCTCTCTTCATATTGCTCCACCAAAATGTATGTCGAAGATCACGATACATTTTGGTTCTCTCAGGATGGATTGTAAACGGTTTGTTGTGTGCCTCCATCATAATTTTATACTTCAAGTCAGAGTCGTTAGGAACACAAAGTCTGGAGTTGACTTGAAGTATTCCTTCTTCATCGATTCATACTTCCAGAATAGCACCTTCTTGTACTTTCTTCCTCATACGCGCCGTCAAATGTCCAGTGCGTGGCTTGAGCAACTTTAACTTTATCGATTAAAGTCGGTTCTACTCGTATATTTGCCATCATCACGTGGGTCCCTGGAGTCTTTAACTTTATCTCCATCCTTTGTAAGTCATACAAAATGGGCCTTTGCATTGACAATATCGCACTCGTACCCGCATATGATCTTCTACTCAACGCGTCAACTACTACGTTTTCTTTTCCAGGATGGTATTGAATTGTATGATTGTAATCTTTTAACAGCTCAAACTAATGTCGTTGCTGCATTTTGAGCTCCTTTTGGGTGAAGAAATATTTGAGGCTTTTATGATCTGTATAGATCTCTCTCCCTATACAGGTAATGCCTCCAAATTTTAAGTGTGAAAACAACAGCTGCCAACTCTAAATCACGAGTAGGATAATTCCTCTCATATTCTTTGAGTTATCATGAGGCATAGGCTATGAATTTCCCATGTTACATGAGAACACATCCTAACCCTCTGCCTGAAGCATCACTATAGATGACAAATCCCTCCAAACCAGATAATATTATCAGAACAGGTGCTGAAATGAGCCTCCTCTTGAGTTCTTGAAAACTCTTCTCACATTCCTTACTCCAACCAAATTTTATATCTTTTTGAGTCAGCTGAGTTAATAGAGTAGCAATTCGAGAAAATTCTTCCACGAATCTTCGATAATAACCAGCTAAACCCAAAAAGCTACGTACTTCGGTCACTAACTTAGGTTGCTCCCAGCTTTTTATTGCTTCAATCTTTGCTGATTTGATATCACGTGCCCAAGGAATGCTACTTCCTCAAGTCAGAACTCGCATTTCTTCAACTTGGCATATAGCTTATTTTCACGAAGCTTTTGGAGTATCAGCCTCAAGTGTTGCTTATGATCTTCACGACTTTTGGAGTATATGAGGATGTCATCAATAAAAATGACCACAAAATGATCCAAATATTCCTTGAATACTCGGTTCATCATATCCATGAAGGCAGCAGGAGCATTAGTCAATCCAAAAGACATGACTACGAATTCATAATGCCCGTACCGAGTTCTGAAAGCAATCTTTGTAATGTCACCGGTTTTAATCTTTAACTGATGATATCTAGAACGAAGATCGATCTTTGAAAAAAATTTGGCGCCTTACAACTGGTCAAAAAGGTCATCAATGCGAGGCAACGGGTACCTATTTTTGATGGTGACATGATTTAACTCTCGATAGTCAATACAAAGTCGCATACTTCCATCTTTCTTCCACAAATAGAATAGGAGCACCCCAAGGGGACATACTGGGACGAATGAAACCGATATCTAACAACTCCTGTAGTTGGGTTTTTGTGACGCCCCCAAATCTGGGTATCTTCTAACCCGACAGATGGTGCTACACGGTACTACAATTCACACATACATTCAATTGAAAAGCCTTAATAGAACAAATATGTCTTCTATATATTCAAAATAATATTAACATTCCCCCAGGTTCTTTATAACCATTACATTTGTTCTTGTCATAATATCAAATTATATTACAACATTAAACCTACACTATTACATAAGTATTATACGGATTCATCTTCGCTTTGCCCTTATCCTTTCCGGAGCCTTCAGTCTGTTCGATCTTAGCTTTATTCATATGGTTTAAGCAAGAATGAGCATGACTAGCTCAGCAAGTACAACAATTCCAATAAACAACATGCTTGAATCATAAAAATCATATATCTTCAATAACTGAACAATAGTTATGAAATACTATCGATAATTCAAAATAGCACTTCTTTTCATTCAAAACATTTTACAACAATAATATTCAGTAAAACATTAATTCCGGTCCAAGACCTTGAGCATTTCATACTTTCGTTGAAAAGGACATCCCAGCACTAAGTCCGTAAGTCCGACATTTCTTACGAGTACGTCTAGGTGATCAGCCTAGTACTCTATGTTGATCAACACTACATTCATTGAATGTATGTATGTTTAAGTTGTGGCAACCTCACGTGCCTGTCGTTTGACGACAAAACATTTTAGCATACTCAGTCCTCATTTGAAAACCACACCAATATATCTTAGTAAAACATTGACCATACATTGATAGATTCTACGAAATCCAACATATCATAAGTCTAACCGAAAGAATTGGCTTTGACTTTATCATACAACAATTCATGCGTAAGAATACATGAACCACAAAGCTTGTTCAGATTGAACTGAAACAAGGGTTAGAATACTTGCCTTTAGCGTCTGCTACTGTTATAACACGTACACTTTAAGTCTTTAAGTCTCTACAATACATGATCACATAACGTACCACATTAGGTAATATATAATCAAGTATGAGTACAACTATATCTTAGCCTTCTTCTCGATCTAATCATGACTTAGATTTGTTACTATTGATTCCGGCTTTTCGATATAGTTTACATTGTCATTACGTTCATGTTTGATTACTTATCTTCAACCTTTAGGTAACATAATTAAGGTTTAACAATGTCTTAAACCATGTTCATCAAGCTTTATTTCATTGCTAATTAACTTTCTTTCTTTATTTACTTACAACCTTTCTTTACTATGCAAATCCTAGGGCTGGCGCTGCGGTGCCACCCTTCCTTCTCTATGCCGCGCCACTTTATAGTGGCTAAGGGTCGAGTTCGGTGATTGTACATGAGTCAAGTGCTAATCGCCGCTATGCTATGGCATGAAATTACAGAAGGTCGTGACATTTGTGCTTTGCATCTTCTGGCGCCACCATTTGGCCTTGAAATTTGGCGCCATGGCGCCAAACTCTCGTGAACCGAGATAGTTAAGAGTTTGGTTTTACACAATGAACTTCCCGGACTCCAAATTTGATCATTTTAAGTCTGAATTGGCTTGTTCAAAAGCCATTAGCTCACAAATCACATACTCTACGTGTTCATACAAGAATTTTATCTATTTGACTTCGTTTACTCAAAGTTCACCTATTGGTTCATTTTTAACGAAAATGATAAACGTTCGTGAACGTTCAACGCTCGTTTCTTCATTCTAAGTCGGAATCTGGTCATTTTCGAGTCCGCAACTCTATAATGCAAAATATGACTTGTCTCCATCGAAAACCAACGTTTCCAAGTTTAAACACAAAATCCAATTTCCATTCCGAGAATTTCACGAATTCAACGATTATCATCCAATCGTGTGAATTCCGGCAAAGCTTCGTTACTTAGGATTTGTTCACCATTCCAAATGGATTCAATCCATCAATTAGACATCTCATCCTACATATTATAACAACTTATTTTCATTTTAAGTTTTGACTTATTCCTCATGAGCTTATTACTTGTCCAAGTATAAACCACACTTAACTTTGTTTTACAAGATTTATGATAGTTAATATCTTCTAACCATCATTTTTACATCTTATTATCATACTAACAACATTCACGTAAACATGATATAAGTCTTACATGTTCATCATTGCTCATCATAAGTTCATAACTTATTTAGGTTTATCTTACAAATTCATGACTTATTTGGCTTAAATCCATTGCTTATTCACTTCTTATATGTTCTTTAGCATACATGTTCATTAGGCTACACTTCTCTATCAAACTTATTATGGTAGAGATAGAAGACTAATGGCATAGGATCATTTACCTTTGATGACTAGATCTTCTTCTTCTTATTGAAAGAAATATGAAAGTCTAACTTAACTTGCTTATTCTCTCTAACACTTAAGCACTTAACTTGTTGGAAGTTGGATGAAATTGAACAAGCAAAATAATGAAATCCAACTTGCTATTTATATAAGTCTCTAAGTTAGGGCATATTTGTCACGAAGACATCCACCTCCTTTGTAACCTCCTTACTATTCCTTACTTAAGTCCTAAGTAAACTTGCTCCTTACACATGATGCTTGGCCACCACATAAAGTTCTTGGTCATCTAGATTACCCATGGGTTGCCCCATGGATCAAGCTAGTCCATTGGATCATTACATTGGGCTTAGGTTTAATTACTTAGCTTATTCTTGTGGGCTTGCATTCATAAACACTTAGGCTTCCACCTTAATTCTTATTGGACTATACAAATTGCCAACAATCCTACAAGTCCATACCATTTAACTAAAAACCTTATCACATATATTATACGTATAATTCTCGTATTCTAACTCGTATACTAATTCATAATATATGGAATACCATCATTCTCATATATTCGTATAATACTTCGTATCATACTCATATACATTACCTCGCACAATACATACGTTTCATACGATCATTACATTGTATTCTTAATACTTGATATTCCTAACGTTCTCTAATTAAGTCCGCATGCAAAATATTACATTTTCCATACTTAGATTATTATTACATAATCCATCTCACCTTGATATTATAACGTTACGCATTTCTCGGAAGTTCAAAAATAATTCCCGAGCGAAAATCGATGCATAGTGTTTTTCAGAAAATTTCTCGTAAAACTTTTATTTTTGTCTTGGAAATTCAAACACTTTAATTCATTCACGTAGTCAAAATACTACAACTTTCTGACGTTTCTAGGTTATAGAACGACATTCATGTTATTAACACATAATAATAATAAATAATAAAATTTTATTCATTATTTTATTAAATAAAATTATTTTACAAAGGATCCGAATTTCTCGGTCATTACAGTTTTTAACTCCTGAAGTTCAATAGGAGTCATTCGATATGGGGCTTTGGAAATGGGTTTTGTACCAGGTTCAAGGTCAATACCAAACTCGATTTCACGCTCCGGGGGAAGGCCATGAAGTTATTTAGGGAATACATTAGGAAATTTATTAACAATAGAAATATCATTCAAATCTGACGTATTTTTGTTTAAATCCGTGACATGGGCTAAGAAAGCTTGACATCCATTTTTCAATAAACGAATAGATTTATGGCATGATATGACAGTGATTGACTTTAGTGGTTTGGTTGCTTAAATTCATATAATAGGTTGGTTAGGAATATGAAAACTAACAACCTTACGAAAATAATCAATTTTAGCATGATGAGTGGTCAACCAATCAATCCCTAAAATCACATCAAATGCAAGTATTTTCAAAGAGATAAGATCGACAGGTAACGCGCGGTTGCCAATTTGAATCAAATAAGACTTATAAAAAGTGGATTTAATGAAGGTTTCTCCCAACAAAGTTTCAACAAATAAGTCAAAGTCTAATTTCTCTGGAGTTAAATTTAAACGTTGAGCGCAAGTAGGAGAAATAAAAGAATGGGTAGAACCGGTATCAAATAAGGTATAGACTTTGATAAGTGGGTTTTATACCTACTTATTGGATATCAATTCACGCGAACTATGCCCATCTCATGTACATTTTAGTGTGATTTTAGTTGCATTTCGTAATATTTTGCATTGCATGTACTGAAAACTCCTTTGGTGTAAAAGTGCAGGAAATGGCATAACTTAGCAATGGTAGATGACATGAGGCTAATGTAGCATGACGCGAGGAATAATTGGAGATATGCAACTGAGGATAGATGAAGGAAGAGTGGCATGACAAAGAAGCATTTGCAGCAGAGACGTAGCGAGTGGCGGCAGCAGAGCACGTAATCAACAACTGCGCAGGCCGCTATGCATAAATAGGCTTATACACGCACGCCCGCGCGATCACCCGGCTTGACCAATTTTGAAGACGCGCATCCACGCGAGGAATATAAAGGGGGAGTGCGCGCCCGCGCGCGACATCTGAGGTTGCTGATCTGTTTTATTTTAATTTTTAATTTTAAGAGTTTGTGGTCGGTAAAAAAACATTACTGACGGGTGTCAGATGTATTATTCAGGAGTTTTTATGTGTTTTTCATATTGGAACTAGGGTTTTACAGTTTGAGTGATTTCCAACGTAGAACTAATCCAAAACTTAATATCTTCTACTTCTTATTTGGATTTTCAATCACTGTGGATAAACAATTGTTCTTTTACTGGATATTATTGAGGATTTGAACGTTACTATTGGATTGTAATCAACAATTTGGTTTGATCGATTCTATCCTTTCTCTTTCAATTGTTTATTTATTATCCATGAATTGCTTTGATCCCATAATGGCTTTTGGTTCAGTCATGAACTAAACTCCATTATGGGATTCTAACGGATTTTAATATATAGTTTAATTGATTGCTTGACTACTGGACTGTTTTGCATATCATAAGGAATTTCTATCATGGTTGATTTGCATGTATGAATGATTGATCACCATTCGTTTTAAGTGCTTGTATGGAATTGAGAAATAACATGTGAGTATGGATTGTAATCATGATAGCATGCGTATATGGTACTGTTTTGTGTAGCTTTGTATTTCGTGAATCAGATAGACATATATTGTTTCACCGTATGAGTTAAATAAGTGCTTGTGCTTGAATTCAAAACTGCTGCAATTTCACATAGAAATATAGTGAGATTGGATTTGTTGATGATTACATGGTGTCTATTGCATGTGGATGCTATGTGAGTAGGTCATAATACATTGAAAAATGGTTATGTCTATATTAGTGCTCTTGGCTACTTTCTTGTGATATGTGAACAATCTTGCATGATGGTGGTAATTAGATAAATTATTAAATGAAGTTAGGATCCTATTATTTCCAGATTTGATTTATTTCATTATTATTCTTATTTTAGTTGTTATTTGATTCTAAAGTAATTTTCAATCATAATCATAATTATTAGTTTAAGCATATAAAAATAGTGATTTAGTTGATGCATAATAATTTAATTTAGCAACTTTCTCCGTGGATCGATACTTGACTTACTCTGTATTGCTTGTTGACACATGTATACTTGCATGAGTTAGAGCTCTTTTGTTTGAATTAAAAAAGAGGCAACAGACTTCACTAGAGTTTATGATTAGCTTACCCGTGATCACCTCGTTCAGATTCCTCTCTTTTTGGGAGGTTACGACAAACGCTCTCCCTTGAACTACCGGTTTTGTCTTGTCTGGGACGGCCTTTGATGCCTCCATCCCAGCTGGACTTGACTTCGGTGCATGACAAAATCGGGCTAGGTGACATTCTCTTCCACAATTGTAACATGCTTTGGACTGCTGCGTACAGTTTAGACTGATGTGTCCCTCCCCTCCGCATTTGTAACATACGACCGGCGGTCATTCTCCTTCCTTAACAACAGGTGCTGGTGATGCGTCTTTCCATTATTGTTGAACCTTCTCTTCTTGAAATTTCCACTTCTATTGTCTTGGCAATGATTACCACCGAAGTGGTTACCATTTCTGGCATGTTGATTCCCTCCACATTTGTTGTCACCGCTTCGATGACTGTTACCACTGGTATTATCATTTTGCCGGTTGTTCTCTCTTGGTTGGGTTGACTCATTATCGCGCTCCAATAACTGAGCCTATTCACAACATCTGAATACAACCAAAGTTTGTGAGAAATGAGATATTGACGTATCTCAGGTTTTAAACCTCTTAGAAACATCCGCTTTATTCTCTTCTCATTATCAACCAAGTGGGATGCAAACTGGGATAACTCGGCAAACTTAGCTTCGTACTATGACACGGTCATATTATTTTGCTCCAGCTTGATGAACTCCACCTCTTTCATGTGACGAATACTTTCAGGAAAGTACTTGTCATTGAATAGTTCTTGGAACTTTTCCCAAGACATTTTAAGTGCGGCAGGCTGAGTACATTTTACTGATTCCCACCAGTAATCTGCCTCTCCTCTCAATATGAAGGTGGCAAAGGGAACCTTTTGCTCCTTGGAGCATCCCAAGATATCAAATATCTTGGTGATCTGCTTTATCCACGTCTCCACCTTAAGTGGTTTTGGCTCTCCCAAAAACTTCGGTGGTCCCAGCTCCTTGAACTGCTTCGCAGTGACCATCCGAGAGTTGAGTCTCTCGCCTGATGTTGCAGGAATTGCATAAAGCTTTTGAACATCCCATCGTTCATCATCTGGTCGGTGTTGTTATTTTCCTGAGGATTATTGCCTTTTTGATGCACATTATCCTGGGTATTGATCGTTGGTGACTCAACGGTCTCATGTGCTTCATTGCTTATCTCGACATTTTCAGATGCCATATTCAAAAATTGCCATAAAATAAGGGTTAATTGACATGCCACATATTATCCCTATACTCTGACTGACCAATTAAATAACAAATAAGTTTAGGTAGGTCATACTAGCAAAGGAATTACCTATCTCTCCCCTCCTAGTTCTAGTATCACATCTCAGCCAGAGATCATATCCCTAAGCTTTGATACCAACTGTCACACCCCCAAAATAGGTATACATCACCCATTCTGAGTCACCAAATACTTGGTACATAAATCAAATACAAACTTCTTTTATACAATACGACAAAAACGTAGCTGATAGTTTTTACAATTCTTCAGACATATCAAAGTCAAATGGAGTCCTCATTACATTTATTATCACACTATTTCATAGAATAGTGAGGACTACTATAGACCATCTCGAACCATCACCGGATTTCTGAGCTAGTCCAGCTACATTTTCATTTCACCAGAAGAATTCTAGAATATGAAGTAGAAAAATACTCTTCTTTCATTCTCACCAATTCAGAAAAGACTCACAAGAGCTAATAGAGAAAGCTATAGAGTGATGGTCTATAGTGAGAAATAAGAAGAGTATACATTACTTCACTATTCTATTCTTCAGTGATAATAAATGTAATGAGGACTCCATTTGAGTTTGATATTGTCTGGAAGACAATATTCATGTAAAAACTCTCAGCTACGCTTTTGTCGTATTGTATAAAAAAAGTTTGTATTTGATTTATGTACCAAGTATTTAGCGACTCAGAATGGGTGATTTATACCTATTTTTGGGGCATCACAGTCAGGCTTGGCCGACTTTGTAGTAGAATGCTCATTTTCTAAACACGATAATGTAGATCATGCAGAGGAAATGGTTGGATCGGTCTTATATGTTCAGCCAGTTCAGATTTCATGGATAATGTATGTGGATGGTTCTTCAATTTTAGATGTTAGTGAGGCTAGTGTTATCTTGACAAGTCTGGAGGGGTTCAAAGTGCAGCAGGCTATTCGCTTCAGATTTAAGGTAACTAACAACGAAGCAGAGTATGAAGCAATTTTGGAAGACCTTCAGTTGGAGAAAAGCCTTGAGGAACAGAGGTTGATCATCTTTAGTGACTCTCAGTTGGTGGTCAAGCAGATATCTGTTGAGTACGAGGCCTGGGAGAAAAAATGGCTAAGTATTTGGCTGAAGTCAAAGATCATATCCACTACTTCAGTTAGTTTATCTTTCAGTTAGTTAATAGATCAAATAATACCATATTCGATGCTCTAGAAAGGTTGGATACAACGGGATCAAACTCATTCAGTGGTTTGGTTTATCTGGAAGTTTTAAATGTACAAAGTTTTCAGCGTTCAGAGGTAATGACAGTGGAGCGGTCGAACTGTTGGCTTACACCTTATCTGGATTATTTGGCTGATGGCATCTTACCTTCGGATCAGATGATGGCAAAGAAAATCAAATACATAAGCTCAAACTTTATGTTCATAGATGGGGATCTATATTGAAGGGCTCACTCTTCCCCTTTATTGAAGTGTTTGGTGCCATCTGAAGCCGAATATGTTCTTTGGGAAGTGCACAAGCGGATCTGTGGCAACCATACCATATGGGAGTAAAGGCTTTGGCATACAAGGTTCTTCGTCAGGGCTATTATTGTCCAACAATATTTTAGGAAGCAAATGATTATGTTCACAAATGTTCCAAGTGTCAGTTAAATATCCCTATTCCTCGTCAACTGCCTAAAGAGTTATACTATTCTTTTCTCGATCCCATTTTTTGTATGGGGAATTTATATCTTGGGTCCACTACCAATGGAAAAGGATCAGGTTAGCTTTGTGGTAGTGGCCAAAGACTATATGATCAAGTGGGTGGAAGCCAAACAACTTTGGCAAATTACATTGCAAGAATGTTTGAATTTTCTAAAGGAATTTATTATTTTTCGATTTTGGATTCTTATGGTATTGGTTTCAGACAATGGCAGGAAGTTTGTGGGATCTAAGTTCGAATAGTTTTTAAAGGATCTGGGAATTTAACATCGAAAGACTTTAGTGGCCCATCTTCAGTCCAATGGTCAGGTAGAAGTCACTAATATGACTCTACTAAATGGAATCAAATGAAGGATGAATGAGGCAAAAAGAAGATGGCCAGAAGAGCTACTTAGTATATTATGCGAATATCAGACTACTTTAAGGACAAAAACAAATGATTCATCATTCAGACTAGCTTATGGAACTGATGCTTTTATTCATGTTGAAATTGGGTCCCCTTCACTTTGGGTAAGCCAATTCATAGAATTATATAATGATTAAGGTATTCGCCTCAACCTTGATTTGTTGGAGAAGGTTAGGGAGTTGGAGGAGGTTAGGGACTAGGCATTATAATAAAGGAGTAAAATTGAGGAGGTTTGAAGTTGGGGACTTAGTTTTTCAGGGGATGGAGGCTTCTACACCAAAATCTCAAAAAGATGATGCCTAACTAGGATGGACCCAAGTGTCGAATCCAGACACATACTGGCTTCGAGCAATAGATGGAACATAAGTCAAAAACATTTGGCATGCAAACAGACTTAGAAAATATTTTCAGGAGTGCATATTAAGTAGTTCATCTTTACGAGTCTGTATAAATTTTCAAAGATATCAATAAAATGAATATTCAGTTTTTCAAACGAGTATCTTCATTAGTTTATATTTCAGTAAATTTTTAGTTTTTCTAAACAAATATTTTCATTGATTAATTGCATATATGAAATAGACATTTAGTTTCTTAAAACGAATAATATTTCCATAAATTTGCATAATATTTTGTACAAATGGATAATTATATTGTAAGTTCAAGACTACAAAAAGAGAAGCAATAATTACTCAGAAGGGTCATCTTCGGCTTCGTCGTCAGATGAGTCCAGGATGGAGACATCAAGCTTGGCAGCAATTATTTTTTCCTTGTCATTGCCTCGGGCGATTTCATATCCCTCAGCATACATTTGCATCACTTCTGTCGATAGCTCCCGAGATTCTCTATATTCCTGCCAGATCTATTGTTTAAGGGCTTCGGTCAAAGGAGGTCCTAAGGCCTCGTATTCCTTGAATTATTTTTCCATGGAAACACAAGTTTGGAACATGTGCTATCCTTTCTTGACCAGATCTAAGACTTTCTGATTCAGTGCTGAGTTCCCCTTCTTTAGGTTGTCATTTTCTTTTGTAGTTGTTCATGGCTCTCATTAAGACTCTTTTGGCGAGTCTCAGCTTCGGAGGCTTCTTCCTTCAGCTTAGCAATGTCAGCCTCCATATTCTCATAGTAGAACAAAGTGTTGTTGTGCAAGTTCTTCTCTCTCTTAATGTGACGCCCCCAAAATAGGTATACATCACCCATTCTGAGTTGCCAAAAACATGGTACAGAAACAACTACAACTTTATTAATACATTTGTCGTGCAAAATACGACAACACATAAACTGTGAGTTTAAATATAAATATTGTCTTCTAGACAATATCCACACTCAAATAAGTCCTCATTACAATTATTGATACACTATTTTACAAAATAGTGAGGACTACTATAACAACTACATTGGAACATCACTCCACACCCCGACTACTTCCCGCTATATTTTCGCTTCCTGAGAAGAAAAATGGAACAAAAAGGAAAAGGGTGAGCTCAAGTAGCACAATAAAGAATATTATGACTAAGATAATATAGAACAAATTATCATTAGTCCTCAACAGGGAAAAATTTGATAGAATATAATAGACAACAAGTTTCAGATCAATATTCGCAGCGGAAATAATAATTCATTAGAAGAGTTAAGTAGAGACTGAAATCTACTATCTTCTATGATTTAAAAGTCCATCATCAATATTTTATCCCTGTAACATCAATCAATATACATCTTAAATCAAATATTCATCTTTGCATTACAAGCCAAAGATATTCATTAGTTGGTCATGTTCATCTCAACATATGTTCATCTTTGCACTACTTTTAAAGATATATTCATCGTGAAATCATTCATCTTTTACTCATCGGCCAAAAATTCAATAATATCATCATTTACGACTGAGAATGATGAAAAATATTCTTAAAGAAACGAATCCAGTGAAATAAAAGGACAAAGATTAGGAATTCGTACTTTAGACAATCCAAGTTCAAAAATACTCCATAGTAAACCATAGTGGAGTAAAATTCAAGAATGAAGATCAAAACATGGATACAATCAAAGATAGTAACCATAATAGTCATCTTGGACAAAGAACGAAAATTTAATTTTTTTGTGAATAGTGCCGTATTCGTGAATAGTGTTGTATACATGAATAGTGCCGTATACATGAATAGTAACCCCGACACAAAAAGGTAGAAATTTCACAAGAAAAAGTATACTAATATTTTGGCATAATGATATTGAAAGAAATAATATCATTTACGAAGAAAATAACATCCTTTACCTCAAAAGAATAGTACTTTTGGCTGAAATATCAGATATAACGCTGAAGGAAACTTGCACCGTATAACAACACTCAAAGTATCAAAATACTCACAAAAATACGTTCGATAATATAGAGAGAGAAAACTTCAGTTTCTGGTGTGATTTTCAATTCTAACCTAAGCATCCTATTTATAGGAAAATGCTTAGAAAACCAAAGTAGAAAATTTAATAAAATATTATTATATTTTAAAAATTTTCACGCCCACCTCTAGAAAATCTGATTTCAGCACATTTACAACACATATGGGGCCCACCAAAATGAAAAAAAACATTTTTCTTTAAAAAAATATTTTAAACTTTAAAAATTAATTATTCCGGAACTTCAATAATTCATAATAAATGGCCCTTTTATCAAAAAATTCAAATCTTATGTTCATTCCATAGGAAATTCAATTCTCTACATTTTTGTAGCTTTAAGTTTTTCCAAATTCTAAACAGAAATTGACCGAAATCCACATACGGACGATTTTACAGGCAATAATCAAATTTCAGTCAAAAATGGTACCCACCAACATGTTTAACATGTTTTTAGCATTTATTGTAACAAAAATACTCTTCCTCCTCATTTATTCATATATCACACATTCATTGTAAAAATATCACTATTATTATATTATTGTAATATAATAATATATTTAAATGAATTATTTTATCAGAAAAGATAAAATATCAATTTTCAACAATTGTCACTTTTCTAAAAATTCCTCCATTTATATCCACATAAATAAATATTTTCCTTATCATATAAATCAACAATTAATTATTCACAAATAATATTACAGAATCACAATAATGACAACCAGGATGTTCCCAGGAAAGAGGGGGCTTTCCGATAAGGATTTCTCCTTATTGGCACACAATTAGATGACCTAACCCCTTTCCTCGACAAAACTTTCTAGACATTGCCAATAATGCTATCTAATAATATTATTCAAATAATATGAATTATTGATCTGATAATGGGAAATATTGTGCAGTGACAATTATTAAAACAATAATAATATAAAATATCAACATAGCAATTATTGAACAATAAAATAAAATATTGAACAGTAAACTGTAATAATTATTGAGTAGTGCCTTCTTACGTAAGAAACAATAATTGGTGCAATACCGTGTGTTACTGTTGTTTAACCACCGAGTATTCCAACAGTGTTAATGGTAACAACTACGCCGTTATATATAAAAAACTCATACTTGTCATTTTCTTCATCCAATCGCTTTCTGTTATGGGGCCCACAAAAGGTTTATTGCGTCAGTAATTTAATATTCCTCGACAAAGAAGAATATTCCACGACCAAACGAATATTCCCCGATAACAATGAATATTTTATAACCACTTGCTTATTTAAAATATTTGCGCATTTTACCCATAACTAACCACATTAATCAAATCAACCACTTACTATTTCAAAATAATAAATAGAGGAAATTCTACTTTATTCATAAAAGTTGGGGTCTTACACTCAAGGCCTTTTCTGGCTGTTTAAAGATTGGTTCTTAGGCGTTCATTTTCGTCTTCAAGGTATTTCTCTCTTCGATCGACCTCTAACCATCGGCGTATAATCCAGGCAGAGACCGTAGTAGACTGCAAAATGGAGTGTAATGAGTTAGTAAAGAAAAAAGAAAAGAAGACTTTGTCAAAAATGAGGATTTTGGATGTGCTTATCCGGCCTTGATGCATAAAATTGGCTAACACGAGCTCTTTGATACTTGCATTCTCAAATCGGGGATCGTCGGTTGGGAGAACGAAGAGCTCATATAGCTCGTACGGGAATTCTTCAGGTTATTTAGGCCATAGCTTCATTAAGGCTCGAGCCTCTCAAACTCGGCTCGATAAAGGTTGTTCTAGTGGAGAAGGGGATATGCTTGGGAGAGGCTTCGACGTTTAGTTTTTTGGTTGGTGGTTCGGAGGAAGGGTCGTCAGGTTCTTTTCTTTTTTTGGCTTTGGTTTTGGTTTGGATCGGGTATGTTTATCTAGAGTGATTCAGAGATTGGAATGTCTTTGGTTGAGGCGATGAGGGCTTCCGATGAAGCAACCTTGGGTGCTTCGGTGGTAGCAGTTTTTATAAGGGCTTTATTTCGTCTCTTTTTAATCCGAAGGAGTTTGGCCCTTTGGGAATTGGGCATATCCAATGGGCTCTTTTTTGTGAAGGATGGAGTGGGGATTGTTGTTGGTTGAGGTATGCTTGTTGATGGGTTTGGTTTGGCACTGGTTGTGGATGGTTCTTTAGTTATGAATGTAAGGGGGTGGTTTCGGTAATGGGAGGTGGAGTAGAAGTTTGTTCGATTTCTTCGGAGGAAGTTGGCTGGATGAGGGATACTATAAACAAAGAGTGGGTTAAAATTAATAACATCAAATGGTAAAAAATTGAAAAAAAGAGGAAAGGCTTTGGGACTTACATTTATGTTCATACAACCAAGTTTGGTTGGTCAGAAGACTCTAGTCCTACTCCTTCATCAGTAATTTCTCATTTAATTTGATTATTTCCACAACTTTGTCTTGAAGGAGTTCTCTGATGATGACGTTCGGGGGTCCGTATTCAGCCAAGTCCAGAATTTGGTGGGTATCAGGTCCTTGAACAAAAAATAGTGTTTATGCCACCCCTTGTTGCTCGAAGAGGTGTTCATCAGAGGTCATTTTTCTAAACATTGGTTTGGTTTAGGTTGTTGTTTGATTATCTACCGAAACTCTGGTTCTCGAGATCGACCCATGGAAAAGAGAGAGAAAAAGAAGTCCATAGTTGGTGGAACGCCAAGCTCATGGAAGACGACGATGAAAGTAATGATATGGGTGTAAGAGTTTGGCACTAGCTGGGCAAAGCCGGTAAACCATAAAAGGGTGATGATGAAGGCGTGGAGGGGTAGACGTACCCATTTTTCTAGTAAGGTAAGGTGTAAGAACCGTGAATTTCATGAAAAAATATTATTTTGATAAAATAAGAATGAATCTTTATTTAAATATAAATATTGATGTGCTGTGAAATGAATAATTCAACTAAGATAAATTAATTTATAAGAATGTTGATTGTGATGAGAATTGTGAAAATGCCTTGTGTGGTATGAGAATGGGGATTTAGGGAATTGATTTAATTGAGAGATGATTAAAGGATTAATTAATATTATATTACTAATTAATTGATGAGCAAAGTAATTTACATAATTAGAATTATATTATTCGTTTACTTAATGTGTGTAAGACATGTGATATTATATAGTTCTTACATTAAAAAGAATGTGTAGTGTGACACCTTTTGGTAACTATATTATATATAAAAAATATATAGTAAAATGAAAAGAATTATAAGTTACATAAATAGTTGCATATGTGACAATAAGTATGTCTGGAACCAGAAGCGCCCCGAATCACCGCGCGGATCCAGTTATTATTTCTATAATCATTATGGAAGATATAAACATAAATTGTTTATACATTAAACATTATACACTATCCCCAAGGTCGAGTAACCATAACTTACACACATTTCATAACTTATCTAACACATGACCTCATTATCATACAAGACTATTACAAAACTAATCGCGCACATTAACTTTAAGCTGGAACTATCTTTAACTTTCCTTGTATCAAGACGATTCACCTTAATCTGCAATGTTTTGTCATGATATAGCAAGCAAGGTGAGCATGAAAGTTGCCCAACAAGTTTAAATACAATTTAAGGATATATCATGATTGAAAGATTTAGAATAATAAGCTGGCTATAATTCACAATGTAGTTGTGAATTAGCATGAACAAACTTTTGACTGAACAAGTATTACATATGAACAATATATATATCTGGACCAACTGGAAATGAAGGTGATCATCCTTTCATACCTGACTTATACATACAAGATATACAGAGTACAATTCTACATGGCAATCAGTAATGATTAACCACAAGCATAACTGAATGAAACACTCTTAGTAGAGTTAAGAAAAGTAAACTTGCCTGAACCATTGATTACCGATATGAAATATAACTTAGCTTATCCGAAAACCTAATACAGATAATATCGATCTCCAAATATTAGAATAATATCATCACAGTATAAAATAATATAAACACATTACCACATAATCCTATCAGTCTATACAACACATGAAACTTTGTATCAGGTCAAACTATTTCAGTCTGACTTGAAACCGACACAGTTCTAACATCCCGACAGTCTAATCGGTCAATACTCGAGTTTAAGTTCAATTAAACTCTACTAAAACACTTAACAATTATCACAGATAATTTTCTTATTAGTCAAAACAATTTTAATAGGCTTATAAAAATTTCCAAATAATTATTACCATTTATCATGATTTTCTAGTCATTAAACTTGTATTTAAATGAATTAAATACCACAATATTCTAATATCATTAATATTTAATTATTGCTAACATTAATGAATTACATGCCATAATATTATATCATATTCATAATATCTCAAAGTATTTCAATACATTATTTCTTCTTTTAAATGTTTTTAAAGTAATTAAAAACATAAATCAATAACTCGATATTAATATAAACACCACATCATTCCCCGATCATTAATATCTATTTAATATCAAATATTAATGAAAATCATAACATAATATTATAATATAATTATAATATATCAAAGTATTTTAATACCCTAAAATCATATTTCTATGATTTTAATTAATCAAAACCATTATCCGATAATTGCTAAAAATATTAAAATATTAATATATCCATGCCAAAATATCAAAAGTAATATTTTACAACTTCAAATATTTTTATAACACTTAAATCATTTTATATGATTTTTAAAGCATTAAATCTATTTTTCCACTATTTATTTAATGTATTCATTAAATAAACTAATTATCATTAATAATAAATATTAATGAAATTCATCACAAAATATCAAAAGTCATCATAAATAACTTAAAATATTTTTAAACACCATAACATAATTTTTTATGATTTTTCTTGAATTAAAACTATTTTTCCATAATTTATCTAATATTGAAATTAAATAAATAAATACCATTTATACTCCAAAAATATTAAATATTTTCAAAATATACCCATAATAGTTAAAAACTATTTTTTGAGGACATTAAAATATTTTTTCGAAATTTAATATGAATTTTAATAATTAAAACCATTTATTTCTATTTTAAATAATAATTTCCTATTTTTCGAAAAATAAGCGTCGCTAAAGGGCCTGTGTAGCAATAATCTGTCATTATAGGTGTTCTTCATTTGCCCAGATTCTGACAAGGCAGCGTGTGAGTGTACTACTTTGACCATTAATTACTTTCTGGTCTTAACGAATTTGGCCAATCTATGAATTGGATCTTGTAGAGGAAATACCAGACTACAATTACCAACAAACATCACTGCTAAACCACAACAGATCTGGGAGAAAAATGGCCATCAAAGTAGCTGTCAGAGCTGTTCTTCGTGAAGAACAGTTCGTGATGGCTACTTTGGACCTCTGTATCTTGATGATCGTGTGACGTTTATGCAATCTATCAATTCCAGTGTATAGAAAACATGTAGGACTATAACTCTAACACTTAACATCATCATAACAACAACATATATACCAGATTAAAGCCGGTCAAAGTAGGACACGGACAACACTCAAGAAATTTTTACGGGTTCATGAATTACGGCGATTCGATCAACCATGTTTGATCGCTTATAACCTTTGATCTACACGTGATATGGCCTTGATTCTTTTTGAATCTTAAAGACCACATGTCGTGCTATATATAACATCTTACTAACAACAAAAACAGTAAGTGATCACAGAGATATAAGCTCTGACATTTGACCAAAAATCACAGAAATGAAATTTTCCAGATTTTCTAAAATCTTCAAATTCGTGTACTTTGATGTTATGGGTTCATAATTTATCAACCCAGATCATCAATTGACACCCTAATACACAACTTTAACCAATCAATTTCAATATTTAACAAAGAATCAAAGGATTTCTAAGTTTTGGGTTTTTATACCTTTTGAGCTTTGATTTTGATTCTTGATCTTTGAATTCTGATCTTGGCTTGCTAATACATGATCTTAGCTTATCATTTCACTATCTTTTACTCCCACCCACGAAATTTAAGAGAGAGAGAGAGAGGTCATGGTTGGTTTGAGAGAAAAGTAAGTCATTTTCTCACTTTTGATCTATATATAAAATGATAGAATGTGATGGATGGACATGTGATCAATGTTGATTGATTAAAGTGGCTTTTCTAGACCATAAGGCTATCCTAGGGTTGGTACTAGAGTTGTTCACCAACTCCTCTCTTGGCCAACATTGCAAGTTACCTTACTAAAGTAATAAAAGGGCACAAATGTCATTTGTTTTGTACTTTTAGTGGCTAAATTGTCCAATACTCCAACCCTTAGGGTTTAGGGTTTGAGTCTTTAGGGTTTAGGGTTTAAACCCTAAGAATTTTAATATAACTTTCTAGGATTTCAAATTTAAGTTTTCAAAATAGAAAATTACTATTGCTAAATTATAATTAAGATTTGATAATTATATAACAATTCCCTAATCATAAATTTAAGCTTGCCAATTAGGGTTATTATACCCTAAATAAATTTCCTAACTTAGCAATTAGAATCATAATTGGTCATTAGAGTTTATAATCCACTAATTAGGATTTTACACAGAAAATAATCTTTCAATTTAGAATTTAGGGCTTTCCAATTAATCACTTAGGGTTATCCCTAATTACACTTACAATTAAAATACACAGAACTCTATACTTAACTTCAAGCTTCCCACTTAGGGTTCTAATATCCCGATTTAGGGTTTGAATGTAATAATTAGGGTTTAATCTTTTTTTGAATTAGGGTTTCCTAAATAATTAAGCTTTACCCTTTTAAGCTTATAATCTAAATCACTTGAGCATTATAATTCTCCGTTATATTCCCAGATTAGGGTTTCAAATATTAGAAATCTAAAATTAAGACTTTCAGATATGATATTAGGGTTTTCTAATACTCAAATATGGTTTCCAGTAATTCATTAGGGTTTTCCCTAATTAAGTTATAATTAATAACGTTAAACCTTATATATAGCATTGCATTCCCAATCTAGGATTTTTAATATCCGAATTAAGGTTTTATTCTTTAACCCTGAAACTAGGGTTTCTAGAACCGATTTCTAGGTTTTCTTATCGACGTTAGGGTTTTCTAACCTAACGTTGATGTTCTTAATATAATCTTAGGGTTTGTCACAGAGATATAATTTATCTCGGTCAATCCATGACCCTTAACCACATTACGAACACATACATAACAATTTCACGAAACTTCATCACATAAATCCTTAATCTTGAATAATTTACCTAAATCCTTCACGAAAATTTTGAAATCCTCAAAATTAAATCCTAATAACATCAAACGATACACTTATTTTCTGCTCAGGGTCTAATATTTGACCTTAAATCAATCATTTAAGATTTTAATAAATTGTCTAAATTCTCGGGTTGTCACATTCACCCCTCCTTATAAGAATTTCGTCCCCGAAATTCACCTTACACCTTACACCATATAGCTTACACCATTCATCATACACCATTCACACACATTTGCTTGCTACCCAATTCACCACTCACAAGAGTAAAAGTTTTCAAATTGTGTTGAGGGGTCATATAGACCATGAACACATAGATTTAACGGTATTGATCATACCGCAAAACAATACATTACTTGGTCTGTTTACAATCACAAAGAAGGTAAACTACCATTACTAGTACTTTAGGTGATTAGCCTATCGTACTCTTACGTCGTGCATAACGTATTAATCATTTTTAGCGAATATTTACGCTATCAGATTGGATTATTTATCCAAACAACATTGTTCACCTCAGTCTTATCATACGATTCCGCACCAAAACAATTTGGTTCGGGAAATTTCTATCAATTAATATTTAGAGTTTTCATAACATTAATCTAGCCGAATCAAATAGCATAGACTCATATCGATAATTCAGTTCAATCGAATTATTTAGGTGTAGCCAAACCCCGTTGGCAAATTAAACTTTTTGAAAATATTTTCGAGAATGACGTCATGATGCCGTACTGTATTAACAGTCCGTTTGAGGATGCCGTAATTGTATGACTTTGTCATAAACACATCATACAATAGTGGAACAACAACTTTGGGTCAAGTTCACACTAAGTATTCCTGTATTTACAACTCCATCACATTTTTATCATCTCTGCACCAGGTTACATGGTACATGAGTGATAAATAAAAACAAATTTTGATATTTCAAATCATTTGAGTCTAGCTGAAATAAGTAGCATAGACTGTACTTTAAACCGTTTCAAAAATGGTTAAGAGTCTATATATTTTTTTAAAAAGGCACATAGTGCGTATTTAGCTTGATGTCAAAATTTCGAAGTTTAACATAGCTAGGAGTTTGGGAAAACCTAATGCCTCCACTAACAATCATTTGCTTAAACATTCTATCTATTCCTATAATCCTTAACACTCCATTCACACAAAACTATACCCAGCTTCATAAAACCACACTTATGAGTTCATTAATTGCCACAATCATATGAGTTTAAGAACTTACCCTAGTCGGGACCTTTTCAAGGTCCATTCATTTGAGGGGTTCATAAATATTTCATATAACTATGAGTCAAGAATGTCACATAAGTATGAGTTTTAAGAACTCGTATTTAACCTTATATTCTCTACCTATGACCTATCTATTTGTTATACACATGAGAAAGGAATCACCCTCTTAACTCGCATATATAGCAAATAGCGACCTGAAAACATTTCAATGATTATCAATGCCGAAAATTAAGTGATTTTTACACCAAGTACAATTCAACTCCCATACGAAGAATCATACAACTCAGCTGCCGACATGAGTCCTCAATTGAATCCCCACCTAACACTAACCCCTTCTCCATACGAATTTAATTCGTATTCATAATTCTCTTCTGGATCCGTACAAATTTATAGCACAATTTCATACACAGCAATCTTGTTGTAAACTTTTCATCATTCTCTTGATCTTTCTTCATACCATAACCTTATCAGATCACGGAGTGATCTCATCGTATATATTACGATTCATTGCTATTATGTGATTGTTTTGTTTTACGATCTCCTATCACTGTACTTTTAGTCTTTTAGACTCTATCTATTCATCACTACTGTTCACCTTTATTATCAGAGTTGGGGAACTCCGTATCTTTATAACTCGCCGAGATTCATCTTTGAATCTTACCGACACACTAACTCTATGTGAGTTAGATCTTATCCTAATCACTGCGGTTATTAGTCTAAGGTAACTCTACCCTAGGTTTATAACCAACAGCTTTGATACCAAATGTAGCGCCCCCGAATCGCCGCGGATCCGGTTCGCTATTTCTATAACTGTTGAGGAAGATATAAACATAAATTGTTTATACATTAAACATTATACACTATCCCCAAGGTCGAGTAACCATAACTTACACACATTTCATAACTTATCTAACACATGACCTCATTATCATACAAGACTATTACAAAACTAATCGCGCACATTACCTTTAAGCTAGAACTGTCTTTAACTTTCCTTGTATCCGACACATTCACCTTAATCTGCAATGTTTTGTCATGATATAGCAAGGGTGAGCATGCAAGTTGCCCAACAAGTTTAAATACAATTTAAGGATATATCATGATTGAAAGATTTAGAATAATAAGCTGGCTATAATTCACAATGTAGTTGTGAATTAGCATGAACAAACTTTTGACTGAACAAGTATTACATATGAACAATATATATATCTGGACCAACTGAAAATGAAGGTGATCAACCTTTCATACCTGACTTATACATACAAGATATACAGAGTACAATTCTACATGGCAATCAGTAATGATTAACCACAAGCATAACTGAATGAAACACTCTTAGTAGAGTTAAGAAAAGTAAACTTGGCTGAACCATTGATTACCGATATGAAATATAACTTAGCTTATCCGAAGACCTAATACAGATAATATCGATCTCCAAATATTAGAATAATATCATCACAGTATAAAATAATATAAACACATTACCACATAATCCTATCAGTCTATACAACACATGAAACTTTGTATCAGGTCAAACTATTTCAATCTGACTTGAAACCGACACAGTTCTAACATCCCGACGGTCTAATCGGTCAATACTCGAGTTTAAGTTCAATTAAACTCTGCTTAAACACTTAACAATTATCACAGATAATTTTCTTATTAGTCAAAACAATTTTAATAGGCTTATAAAAATTTCCAAATAATTATTACCATTTATCATGATTTTCTAGTCATTAAACTTGTATTTAAATGAATTAAATACCACAATATTCTAATATCATTAATATTTAATTATTGCTAACATTAATGAATTACATGCCATAATATTATATCATATTCATAATATCTCAAAGTAATTCAATACATTATTTCTTCTTTTAAAGTAATTAAAACATAAATCAATAACCGATATTAATATAAACACCACATTATTCCCGATCATTAATATCTATTTAATATCAAATATTAATGAAAATCATAACATAATATTATAATATAATTATAATATATCAAAGTATTTTTAATACCCTAAAATCATATTTCTAGGATTTTAATTAATCAAAACCATTATCCGATAATTGCTAAAAATATTAAAATATTAATATATCCATGCCAAAATATCAAAAGTTATATTTTACAACTTAAAATATTTTTATAACACTTAAATCATTTTATATGATTTTTAAAGCAT
Organism: Panax ginseng; assembly: GCA_020205605.1. Taxonomy (NCBI): domain Eukaryota; kingdom Viridiplantae; phylum Streptophyta; class Magnoliopsida; order Apiales; family Araliaceae; genus Panax; species Panax ginseng. The sequence continues at coordinate 82,229,856 of CM035130.1, forward strand.
TAAATCTATTTTTCCACAATTTATTTAATGTATTCATTAAATAAACTAATTATCATTAATAATAAATATTAATTAAATTCATCACAAAATATCAAAAGTCATCATAAATAACTTAAAATATTTTTAAACACCATAACATAATTTTTCATGATTTTCTTGAATTAAAACTATTTTTCCATAATTTATCTAATATTGAAATTAAATAAATAAATACCATTTATACTCCAAAAATATTAAATATTTTCGAAATATACCCAAAGTAGTTAAAAACTATTTTTCAGACTTTAAAATATTTTTTCAGAATTTAATATGAATTTTTAATAATTAAAAACCATTTATTTCTATTTTTAAATAATAATTTCCTATTTTCCGAAAATAAGCGTCGCTAAAGGGCCCTGTAGCGACAGACCCGTCGCTATAGGTGTTCTTCATTTGCCCGCATTCACAAGGCAAATTTGAGTGTACTACTTTGACCATTATTTACTTTCTGGTCTTAACGAATTTGGCCAATCTATGAATTGGATCTTGTAGAGGAAATACTAGACTACAATTACCAACAAACATCACTACTAAACCACAACAGATCTGGGAGAAAAATGGCCATCAAAGTAGCTGTCACGAAATGTTCTTCGTGAAGAAAACGATTCGTGATGGCTACTTTGGACCTCTCAGATCTTGATGATGATCGTGTGACGTTTATGCAATCTATCAATTCCAAGCATATAGAAAAACATGTAGGACTATAACTCTAACACTTAACATCATCATAACAACAACATATATACTGCATTTAAAGCCGGTCAAAGTAGGACACGACAACACTCAAGAAATTTTCCGGGTTCATGACTTACGGCGCTTGGCCAACCATGTTTGACCGCTTATAACCTTTGATCTACACGTGATATGGCCTTGGTTCTTTTGAATCTTAAAGACCACATGTCGCTATATATAACATCTTACAAACAACAAAAACAGTAAGTGATCACAGAGATATAAGCTCTGACATTTGACCAAAAATCACAGAAATGAAATTTTCCAGATTTTCTCAAATCTTCAAATTCGTGTACTTTGATGCTATGGGTTCATAATTTATCAACCCAGATCATCAATTGACACCCTAATACACAACTTTAACCAATCAATTTTAACATTTAACAAAGAATCAAAGGATTTCTAAGTTTTGGGTTTTTATACCTTTTGAGCTTTGATTTTGATTCTTGATCTTTGATTTCTGATCTTGGCTTGCTAATACATGATCTTAGCTTATCATTTCACTATCTTTTACTCCCACCCACGAAATTTAAGAGAGAGAGAGGTCATGGTTTGTTTGAGAGAAAAGTAAGTCCTTTTCTCACTTTTGATCTATATATAAAATGATAGAATGTGATGGATGGACATGTGATCAATGTTGATTGATTAAAGTGGATTTTCTAGACCATAAGGCTATCCTAGGGTTGGTACTAGAGTTGTTCACCAACTCCTCTCTTGGCCAACATTGCAAGTTGCCTTACTAAAGTAATAAAAGGGCACAAATGTCATTTGTTTTGTACTTTTAGTGGCTAAATTGTCCAATACTCCAACCCTTAGGGTTTAGGGTTTGAGTCTTTAGGGTTTAGGGTTTAAACCCTTAGAATTTTAACATAACTTTCTAGGATTTCAAATTGAAGTTTTCAAAATAGAAAATTACTATTGCTAAATTATAATTAAGATTTGATAATTATATAACAATTCCCTAATCATAAATTTAAGCTTGCCAATTAGGGTTATTATACCCTAAATAAATTTCCTAACTTAGCAATTAGAATCATAATTGGTCATTAGAGTTTATAATCCACTAATTAGGATTTTACATGTAAAATAATCTTTCAATTTAGAATTTAGGGCTTTCCAATTAATCACTTAGGGTTATCCCTAATTACACTTACAATTAAAATACACAGAACTCTATACTTAACTTCAAGATTCCCACTTAGGGTTCTAATATCCCGATTTAGGGTTTCAGACAGAATAATTAGGGTTTAATCTTTTTGAAATTAGGGTTTGCTAAATAATTAAGCTTTACCCTTTTAAGCTTATAATCTAAATCACTTGAGTATTATAATTCTCCGTTATATTCCCAGATTAGGGTTTCAAATATTAGAAATCTAAAATTAAGACTTTCAGATATGATATTAGGGTTTTCTAATACTCAAATATGGTTTTCAGTCATTCATTAGGGTTTTCCCTAATTAAGTTATAATTAATAACGTTAAACCTTATATATAGCATTGCATTCCCAATCTAGGATTTTTAATATCCGAATTAAGGTTTCAGATTCTGGAATCAAAACTAGGTTTCTAGAACCGATTTCTAGGTTTTCTTATCGACGTTAGGGTTTTCTAACCTGACGTTGATGTTCTTAATATAATCTTAGGGTTTGTCACAGATATAATTTATCTGGTCAATCCATGACCCTTAACCACATTCTGAACACATACATAACAATTTCACAGAACTTAATCACATAAATCTTTAATCCTGAATAATTTACCTAAATCCTACGTAAATTTTGAAATCCTCAAAATTAAATCCTAATAACATCAAACGATACACTTATTTTCCTGCATCTAGGTCTAATATTTGACCTTAAATCAATCATTTAAGATTTTAATAAATTGTCTAAATTCTCGGGTTGTTACAGGAACATTAAAGATGTACTATATCAAAGAATTATAAATTAGTACAATAAGTGAGTCTAATTGAAATAATAAAGTTTCAAGAAGATATTAAATTATTAGGGACCAATTAAATTGAGTCCATACATATTTTAAATATTAATTGGACTGGACTAAGGTTCATGGATTATATGATGTAGATACATAAATAATCCCTAACTTTCCATTATGTAGTAGCATTAACACATTAAAATTACATTTTTGGGAACAAAGTAAGCATTATAAACACAGTTGCTGAGATTTAATACCCGTGTCCCATTTTAAGTGACCTAAATAATGATGCACAGTAGCCTAACTCTAATTGCGTATAACAAAGTCGGTAGTTGAAGGCAACTCTAGCCATGATCATGAAGAAGGGAGTGGAAGAGATGAAGTTGGTGATCTCTTTTCACCAGCCTCTCTCAAACCAATGGTTCCTTCCCTTTCTCGTTGGATTGTATATGGTAGACAAACTCATAAACCGGGAATTCATTCTCTATAAGTGGCAGCCAAACTCTTCATTTCTATGTTGCTTGAAATTTGTTTGATAAGTGTAGTTGAGAGTGAGAGCCACTGAGCATTGAGGGAAGCCAAAAATTGTCTAGAGCTAGGGCATGAGCGGGGCTGCTGGGCACTGTCCATGGGTGCCAGGGCACTAGGATGGGCACTAGAGCGCTCAGCAACAGGCTGTGTAGGATAGCTTCGGCGTCCTTTAGTAATCCAGGCATAACTCTTTCATACGAACTCCGATTGAGATGCTTCCAGATTTTTTGGAAAGCTAAGAAGTAGACCTACAACTTTCATTTATTAAAAATTGACAGTTATGTTAGGTTTGTATATAGCGCGATCATGGAATCAAATCACATAAAAGGTCCAGAAGCACGATTAAACGAATTTTAAAAGTTTTCATATACAAACTATCACTATATCATACTTTGTGCATAATTATCAATCCAATAGAAAAGAGATGGAGATCAGATTCATACCCTTATAGAAACTATCTTCCTTAGGTACGAGTTCACCTCAAATTCCTTTTCACGTTCAACTTGAATTCATCGAGTTTGATTCCTTTCTTTGATTAACGTTAGCCACCCAAGTGTTTGGTCTCTAAAGGTGATCCACCAAGGAATAAAAAGTATTCAAGAATATGGTTATCTGGCAGACTCCTAGATTCTATCTCTATAGAATTATACATACTCTCCCAACTCTCAAAATTGTCAGTTACCCCAAATCAAAATAAAACTTCTCCTATTTATAGATGTGGTCAACCCACCTAAACAATTTAGGAATAGTGTTTTTGATTTAATTAATTAAACTTCTTTAATTAATTATATTTCTAATCCAATTAGAAATTAATGATAGTACTTTAGAAATTAAATAATAATAATAATAATAATAATAATAATAATAGTAATTATAATAATAAGACTCCTCTTATTAATTTATATTTAATATTTACACAATATTAAATAATAAATATTAAGCTATTTAATTTATTCTATCATCATTGATTAAATGAAATACACTTAACTTATTATTACGATTATGCCATTTACTTCTTAAATAAATATTTTTCCTTTTATGGTGTAACCCTTTAGGTTCCCCATATTAAACCGGTTGTGAATAAATCAATTAAAACAATTTTAATCTTATTTAAATAAATAAAATAAACTATTTAATTCATTTAAATAAATAACATTTATTCTACAATAAGGGTAAGCCCCCTTAGCGATCAACAACTTTTCAGATAATATAGATTTAAACATTAATCATAAAAGAATCTTTGAGTTAATAGTTACTGTACAATTTAATCCTTCCACTATACAATGTCTCAATTAAATATAAAACATGAAATTACTATCAAGTCTTATTTTATTTAATTATATGTAATTCGATTCTCAAATGCACAACTCCAAATAATGCAAATTAGAAACTCCTTTCTAATTTCAATCTGCCTTGTCCAAGGACTATTGGGTTGTCAATTATCAAGTCACATAGGACATTCTCTTCTTTTACTAGAAGTGGTAGATTCTTTTTTTATCATTCATTATCTCCATGTACAACTTATTACACCCAAGCATACCTTTTGATATACACTAAGGGTCTTAAGGAACATGTCAAAGTATAACTCATCATACACAAGATACTATGATGATCTCAAGTCTAAGGATCACTTGTACTACTATTACTACATGAATTCCTATTGACAGGAAAGTAAAACTTCATTAGGTATTCCTTAGCGAGCCACGTTCAGTGTACTTATTCTCCAATAAGCACCTGCATACTTGATTTATTGTCTCCACATAAATGATTATGAGATCAATCATCCTCATCTAATGAGAAAGCAACGTATGTACCAATCTATCAGGATTCACTAATCCCTTTTTTAATAATCCAACGATTGGGAAAATTTTTAGTTTTATGCTATCTAATAATTTAGATCTCATTAGCATGATCATTATAATGATTCTAAAAGTATTGCTTAAAACTATGAGTTTATCACATTTTATATAACAAAACTCTATAGATAAAGTAAAAGCATTTAATTAATTCTCTTTTATTAATAAACGAATAAAATTGTTACAAAGTATATGCTTTATCATATCAAATATGATTGGCTTGTGTGCATACTACTTTCAATCTCCCACTTGCACTAAAGCCAATCGTTATTGTATCTCATACCCTTTTTCTCTAAGCGACGATCATCCTCCTGTTGGATAAGCTTCAATAAATGGATATGCAATGTTGTTCTTGAGAGTCCACTATCTCTATAGTGACTTCTCATCTTTCAATGATTCTTTAATCAAATGAAAGTGGTGCAACACATGTTTAGATCCAAGATGAGACTTAGGAACTATTCCTAGTTCTGTAATGAAATTGTCATCCAAACAATCAACTTGAAGCTTCATTTACATCTATATACTTTGTCTTTGTCACTAAACTAGTAACTTTTTGCTTTTTGGAACTTTTCCAATTCACTTCACCATCTTTCAAGGAAATGATTTATCTTAAATAGATTTGTTGTCTTATTGGTCAGTCTAAAAAACTTGATTCTGTTCAGCCCACTAGTTTTAATTCAGACCCACCATGAATCATGATCACATCGTTAGCGCCAATTAAGTACTTTAAGATATTTTTCACTGTCTTATAGTGATTTTCTCCAAAATATGACTGATCAACATAAGGTCTCGTACATTTCATTGCATACATGATAGTTACTCATGCGATCTCTCTTTTCAGAAGTTTATATGGACTATTAAGAGAGATACACTCCCTAGCTCATCAACATGGGACATTTCTTGGAGTTTGCCATGCTAAACGACTTTAGCATCAAATGAATATACGTTCCTTGGGTTAAGCTGAGCATCATTTTAAATTTATCTATATATATTTATAACCCTAATTATGATACTCTTCTTAAATCATTCATGTACGAATGTTTAGACAACTTTATTTTTACTGATTGTAACATTGTTATGTCATTCCTTATCCGTAGTATATCACCATATCATACTATGAATTTCATAGTACTCCCACTAACCCTTTTTGTACACACAATGTTCATTCTCATTTTTGATAAAATCAAACTCTTTTGATTGTCTAATCAAAGAGAGTGTTCCATCGTTGAGAAGCTAGCTTCAATCCATAAATGGATTATTATTTCTCATATACATGATTTGCTTCAACCATTGAAACAAATCCATCTGGATGTATCATACATATATTCTTCTCTAATATATTTATTGAGGAAGAGTGTCTCCATGTCCATTTACCAAATTTAGTAATAATAAGATGCAATTGTAAGTAAAATCAATATGGACTTGAGCATTACCACCAGTAATAAGGTTTTATCACAGTAACCTCCTTGACTTTATTTGAAACCTTTTTAAACCAACCTAACCTTATAGGTCTCTACCTTGCCATTTTCTCTAAAGATCCATATTAGATTTCATGGTCATCTGCCATTTCTCTGAGTGTTTACAACTTTCAGCTTCATCGTATATAACTGGATCATCATCTTTATGATGCGCACCTCATCATCATCATCAGCTATGATGAATCCATACCTCCTAGGTATCTTCGGTACTATTCAAGATTTACTATTCGGTTGTGGTACAATAGGTCTATCTGCATGTTCCTCCTTTTTGACTTATAGTTCTTTGTGGTTTTTGAACTCTTCAAAATCAATTATCCTCCCACTAGCCCCTTTAATGATTAACATCTTTATCTTAGAAGGCAATATGTTTCGCAACAAACACCTTTTTCTAAGTAGGATTATAGAACATATACCCTAAACTTACTGTAGGATGTCCAACAAATCTGCACTTGTCAAATTTTGTCAAATTCTTATCCTTTTGAAACCTTTTTCACATAAGCTGGACAACCCCTTTTCTTAACATACTTAAGATTAGGAATCTTCCATGTCCATAACTCTTATGGAGTCTTGGGGTCAGATTTTAAGATTACCTTTTTCGTAGATATGCAGTCATTTCTAGGGTATTACCCTAGAAGGATATTGGAATGTCGGTAAAAATGATTATGGACCATACCATGTCCAACATGGTATGATTTTTCCTTCTAGATACACTAATCAATTATTATATATCAAGAAGCGTACATTGTGAGAAAATACAATTTTGAGATGATCTAGAAACTCATTGCACAAGTATTCTTTCTTCAATTTGATCAAAGAATCTTAATACCTTGCCAATTTATTTCTCTTATGAATTCTTTGAGCCTTTCAAATGATTCAGACTTGCATTTTATCAAATACATACATTCAACTCTTTGAATAATCATCTCATTTTCTTTTAATAGTTTGTTCAATTTATAAAATTATTTTTCATGTAAATCAAGTATGTAAAGTCCATTCAGTAAATTTCCATCACCATATAAAACATTTTATTATAAATAGAATAACTATTGTTCTTTAATATAATAACAAAACCATCTATATTCAATACAAAAATTGAAATAATGTTTCTTATTAGCGTTGTAACATAATATCAATTATTTAAACTAATGGACTTGCCCGTAGGCAGTGCTAAACAATAAGTTCCCACAGCTAATGTACCAAACTTTGCTCCATTCTCCACACGTAGGATTACTTTTCCTTTGTTTAGCTTTCTACTTCTGCTTGGTCCCTATAAATCTGTATTTATGAGAACCACAACCGGTATCCAATACCCAAGTAGAAACTTGACTTACAAGAAGATTTATTTAATCATGAACAAACCTGTATTTGTAACCGAAGCTTCCTTAAGCTTCTTCTGGTTAGCCTCTATAAGATTCTTCTCGCAGTTTCTTTTCCAGTGTTCAGGCTTATTGTAGTGGAAGCAAACTCCTTTGTTATCCTTATCAGTTTCGTTCTTATTATCCTTTTTTTAGACTTTCTACTCACCTTCTTTGAATTGTTCTTCTTTTCAGAAGATCCTTTGACCCTCTTCCACTTCCTGAAAGAATCATCTACTAGTAAGACTTGGTCTTTCTTGGTTGGAGAGTGACTCTAAAAAATTTTCAACATGTTAAGCAAATCAGCGAGGCTGACATCTATCATGTATATGTGATAATTTATAACAATTGTGAGAAGGAGTCCGAGAGTTACTAAAATATCAAATCTTGGCTCAACTCTCCATCCATGACAAAACCTAGTTGTCCTAATTGTTCAATCATATTGATAATGTTGAGGACATGTGTGTTTACAGGAGTACCATCGGTCATTCTAGATTGGAAGATTTCCTTAGATATCTGATATCTATTAGTCCTACTTTCCTCACCAGTCAACTACTTAAATTGCAGTAGTATAGTAGGAGCATTAATAGTTTCATGCTGGCGCTGAAGCTCGTTACTCATGGATGTGAGCAGGATCATTGAGCCATTTGTGCATTATCTTGCCACTTTTTAGAAGTAGCAATCTCTTCCTCAGAGGCATTGTCTGCAACTACTGCATAGATAGGCATATTAAGAACATAAGATAGCTTTTTAGTTGCGAGAATTATTCTCAAATTCCTTAACCAATCTGAGTAATCCTAGTCCAGTTAATTAACATCTAATATGTTTCGCAGTGATAGTGAATTAAACATTGTAAAATTCTATAAATGAATTTGTAATTTAACAACATTTTAGCATACATTTGTTTTATTAATATCAAAATAAATTAGGTCTTATTTTAAATTGGTATCTCCCACTAATTTTCTTTAAACTATATTACCTTCACTTATATAGTTTGAAAAAATCTAATTAAAGATTTGCTAGTGAGAATAAGGATCTCATTTCAAATATATATAGCCATGTGGTGACACAACAAACTATATATAAATAAATAGGTAGACAACTCTTGTCAAGTACATCATCATGTAACTCCTTTTATTTTGCCTCTTAGATTATTTTGATCTAGTAGTGACTCATCTGAATCAAAATTATCCAAGTTAAGTTCAACCTAGCACTTCTATATATTCAAAGAGAAAAATAGTCCTTATATTGACACAACAAAACAACAACGTTCAATTTCTTTATAAGCATCAAATGTGATAAAATAACATCTCAAAAAACTAAGAAAAGCCTTGTGGTGACACAACAAACTTATAGTAATTTATTGATACTCTATTATTTTTATCATGCTAGAAGATGACGTTCTATATTCTAAATATCTTTGAATGCTTCAGACTTAATATAATTTCTTTGAGGGGTTTATTATTATTGTCTCATCTTATTTAGTGCGCATGCACAAATATATAAAAAATACGCGTCATATTAATTGACATGCGAAGCATGTTGCATAATATATATATATATATATATATATATATATATATATATATATATATATATATAAGCATGCACATATAGAATACTATATTCTATCCAGATTGATTATGGACTCTATTCTAGTTTGGTTTACTAGAGCCACCAAGTGAACCAAGAGGCCAAACCTAGAGTGCAAGAACTTAATTTAAATATAACTATTACATTTAAACCTAGGCTCCATTACAAACGGGTCTTTAAGCGTTCATTGCTCCTTTGTCTCCAATTCTTTAAGTAATTCTAATTATTTCTATTACATAAACTATTTACATTAAATAGAAACTTTGATCAATGTTTGATGAGTAGGTTTTATACCTATGAATCGAGTTCCTATTTAGACTTAATCAGTGTTTAATCCAGTTATTTCTGTACAGTTTTATGTTGTGTTTTGTTTGTAGGTTGCATTACGTGTTAGTTGTGGTACAATGATGGTATTGTTGTAAGAAAACATAATTGAAAGCAAGAAAACAACAAAGTATAGCTAATACCCCACCGAGGCGGGCCCAATAACAAAGAAATACCCCCGCTGAGGTGGGGGTGCACGTGGCAGCAAAGATCATACCCCACCGGGGCAGGCATCCTCATGGCAAGAACCCCTATCGGGGCGGGGGTACGTGGACATAAGAAGAGTTTGTATGGACTTTGAACATTGTAGATGCATGGACAGAGGGACTTTGGCTCTAATTGGGAATGGATTGTGGATGTCTTTATCAATTATTTCATGACTTATGCTAGAGGAATACAAAATTCAATCAAACACAATCAATCACAATCTTTAGAACCCTAAATTACTGAAAATCATTGGAGGAGTGGAGTAGAAGATCAATATCACGAGAATTACAGAATTGAGTGAGGATAAGGGTGGTTTTGAACTATTCTATCTCTTTTAATTCAGATTCTGTAAATTGGGATGATGAATTCCTTTATCTATTCAGTTTTTAATTCATTTATGATGAACTAAATATCTTATTAAGCTTGCAATGGATCTTTAATGTGGAATGATGATTATCATACTTTGAATTTAGTTTAATAAATCTATCTTTTTAGTTTATCTGTTATGATTTATGCTTAATTTATTAATTACTTGATCACCAAATCTATGTGGATTTGTATGGACTCGAGAGATGATATATGAATATAGACTTAGTCATAATAGCATGTGTTCATAATTTATGCGTTTTGATAGAATTCTTGATGTATGTTTAGGATAGAGATATACCTAACATTGCATGTAATCGTTTATGAACTTGGAATTTAAACCTTATTTAATTTTAATTCACATAGAGATATAGTGAATTAGTTAATTAGGGTATTTGGCTTAATTCTATCAACTGTGGATTTAAGTTAATATGGTGTTAGTGCATTGAGAGATGGCTAATTCTACTGACGTGTTCTTGATTAATGAACTGAGTTAGTTAATTGTATTGAATAGAAGTGTGATAATCTGAGTGAAACTTAAAGTGAAATTGTAAGCTTAATTCTCCATCATCTGATTAAAATTTGTGGTATTTAGTTGTGTTGATTTGTTTCGATTTCTAGTTTATTAGTTTTTCCTTAATTAAATTATTAATACGATTAGTTTAATAAAATTGAAATAATATAAAGCTGGTAATTGATTGATTAAAATTAATATTTGTCTATGTGGGAACGATACTCTACTTATCATTATATTACTTGTTGATCACGTATACTTGCGTGCTGTGCGTATTTTAGATTTTACCCAACAAGTTTTTGGCGCCGTTGCCGGGGACTAGTTTTGATTTTATTACTTTTAATATCTGTAACGGCCCCAAATTCAGGTACTTGAAAACCGAACTCGGTGCTTTACGATACCATTTCTATGAGCGGAAATAATACTACTAATAATAACAATAATATAAATATCAAACTTAATTTATATTTATCAGAGTCTAATCCCAAGTACGCAACCTTTACTACATTCTCTACATGATATATAATAAATATCATTATCTTAATATAGTCTAACTATTACAAAAGATACCAATAAAACATATTCTGTTTGCTTTCCTTTTTACTTGTTCTTATCTGAACCTTCCGGTTGATCACGCTTAGCTGAAAATATTTAAATTTAAAGAAAGAATGAGCATTTGGGTGCCCAGCAAGTAATAACAATTATAAATTTATAGAGCTGAAAGAATTAAATGTTTTCTTTGTACATCACTTCTACAACGAATTAATAGTTGTGAAGTAAACTGAACCAATCATAACCATATATTATTTCTATATCAAGGTTTTTGAAACTACGTATTGACTGTATATATGAGGTAGTCGACAGATTATGAATATTGTTTTTTATTTTTGAAAAGGTTAGACAGAATTTCATCTGCAAACATCATAACTTACGGGCACGAGGGTGTACATCCCATGGACCCTGTATTGATCAATACTACATTGCAAGAATGATATTATCGTTTATCCTTTGTCCGCCTTGGCGCATAAATATTTTCCCATGTTCGGGATGTTCGTAATTAGTCAGGAATCCGAACCAAAACAATTTGATTGGATACAAAGAGTTTTATTATATTCAACGATATTTCTAAATCTGTGTGTAGCTAGGTCAAATAGCTTAGACGAATTTTACTGCATTCATACTGGGGATCAATATATATATATATATATATATATATATCAAAATATGATTAAATACATTGATTATCCAAGTGGGGACACTCGTATAACCATATTTAGAAATTAACGAACAGAATATATATATGAATTATATAATATAATATCATGTTGATAAACAATGATCAGATATAGAATATATCACAACAGGGTTAATAATCTAGCATAATAATAATATAATTCTAAAACTTTCTTACTCATATCCATTGCATAAAGGAAATGCAGAGGTAGGATACTTGCCTGGTCTGCTGCTTACAATACGCAACTTAGTTTTATCTTTTATACCGAAACCTACCATTAATAAGATCATTCTATCGATTAGAATCACATATCATAACACATAGTACTGCTTATTGCAGTCAACACATAACCTAATCACATTGTCACACATGTTCCACAGTCCTTGAATCACAAATAAACACATATACAGACACATTATGCAAGTCCAGATCAATTTCTAAAACCTGTCGGCGTACCGACGGTTTTATCGGGTAAATATCGAGTCTAAGACTCTATATCAAAATTCAATATCGATTTAGACTATTTAAATAACAGTCATATCATTTTTAAATGACTTACAATAATTTTTAAATAATTATTATAATTTATCACAAATTTTCAAACACCGGAATCATTATAAAATGATTTAAATATCAAATAATTCTATTATCATTAATATTTAATTAATATTAAACTATTAATAAAACCATTGCCAAAATATTAAAGTTATTTATAATAACTCAAAATATTTTTAAAACATTTATATTACTCTTAAATGATTTTTAAAACATTTAAAATTATTTTAAATAATTACCATTAATATTAAAATATTAATGTACTATTTATCCAAATATTAAAAGTCATTAATTATAACTTAAAATATTTTTAATTCATTAATATCCTTTTTAAATCATTTTTAAATAAATAAAACCATTTTTAACCTATTTATTTAATATAATTATTAAATAAACTTAATATCATTTATTATTAAATTGATATCATTAATATTAAATTATTTATGAAATTATTTTTTAAATATTAAAAGTTATATTTTATAACTTAAAATATTTTTATAACCTTAAATCATTTTTATATGATTTTAAAATCATTAATTCTATTTTTCATAATTTATTTAAAACATTTATTAAATAACTTAATTATCACTAATATTATTTTATTAATGAAATTTCATCACAAAATATTAAAAGTCATTAAAAATAACTTAAAATAATTTCTTATATCATAATATAATTTTAAATGATTTTTTAAGTATTAAAATTATTTTTAAATAATTTATTTAATATTATAATTAAATAAATTAAATACCATTAATATTTTAAAAATATTAAATATTTACTTAAATATACTTAAAATAATTAAAAACTAATTTTTTGGACTTTAAAATAATTTTTAATAATTTATTATGTATTTTTAATAATTAAAAATATTTTTTTTCTATTTATTTAATTAAAATAATTAATTTCCAAAAATAATTGTTGCTAAAGGGCCCTATAGCGAAGAAACTATCGCTATAGGTGTCCTTGATCTGTTCTTGAGCTGCCCAGAAATTCATGTCAGTTAATAAGTGCATTACTTTGACCAAGCGTAAAAATCAGATCTTGATGTTTCTAGTCTATCTATTGATCTCAGTTTATAGAACTAATGTAATACTATCAATAGCAATCGATATCATGGCCATAACACAACAGATCAGTGTGATTTTAGACCTAAAAAAATTGTAAGACACTGTTCTTCAATTTCTGGGTTTTCTAGAATTGAAGAACAGTTCAAAGTATCATTTTTGGAGCTCTGAAGCTTGGCTTTTCAGCCTGTAGTTTGAAGGATCTAATGGTTTAATAATGTAGTTTAGATGTCAAGGAACCATTATGCAACATAATATCAACTTAAAAACATATCCCATGAAAGATCTGAGCCGGTCAAAACCCTGTCAGAACCGTGTTCTTTGACTTTCTGGAAATTCCAGAAAACGCATTTCATGCTCATACAACCTACTTTGACCGTCGAATACTTTGATCATGCTTGTCATTTAGGTGATATAAAGTCATGCATTTGTAGTACATATTACATACTATAACACTGATGCAACAACATGTACAAAACACATAAAAACTACAAGATCTGAACCCAAGAACTATCTGTCAGACCGACCTGGGGAAATCTAGGTTACCCAAAATTAGTAAAGTCATGGTCGGTCAAATCATTTTGACCTTCCATAACTCGCAAAATACACATGATATAAGTATGATTGTAAGTCCAGATCAAAGATCTCCAAGCATACTACAAATTTAAACATTTAAACAACCAAAAACACAAACAGAATGAGATTTAGATGGTCTGACATTCGTTGTCAGACATCAAAAACAAAATTTCCAGATTTTTGTAAAACATCAAATCTGAGCCTCTAGATGTTATGGATCTAACATCTAGCAACCCAGATCATCATATTACACTACATACAACATCTTTTAACACTTAATCATAACATTTAACACATCATCTAAGGTCAGATTCATAGATAGGGTTTTATACCTTACTTTGATTATTGCTTGAATCTGGCTTCTAGAATGGTGATCGTGGGGCTTATTTATGGGACTGATATACATATATATTTCGTGGGTTTTGGATAGAGAGGGTCTAGGATGAGTATGGTGAATAACTGAGGCAAAATAATGCATTTTTTTCTCTCTTGATCTATATATAACACTAGTATACAATGTATTTGGCTGAGAAGAGTTGAATTGCTGGAGCTTTTTAGCACATGGGGTTGTTAGATTAGGTCACCCACTCCCACACTTGTCAACAATCCACATAATAGCTTTAATAATGCACAAAAGGATAAAATAGCCAATGGCCTTATGTTTTTAATGGCTAAATGGTAACTTAGCAAACCCTTAGGGTTTAACCCTATGGTTTGGCTCAAAATATTGTAGGATTTTCAATTTGAACAATAAAAATTTTTAGTTTCTAAATTATAGCTTAGGATTTTCCAAAATAGTTTAAGTTTTAATTACTTAATACTTGCTAATTAGGTTTAAGAATTACTAATTTTCATTAAGCTTATCATTAACAATTAGGGAAAATAACGTAGCAATTAGAATAGAAATTTAACTTTCTAAAAATGAAAAATAGGGTTTTCTAAAATAATTATATTTTCTAATTACATTATACATGAACATTAAAGTCCACTAATTAGCATTAAGCTTTACATTTAATGATTATGGTTTACAATTAGCTAATTAGGGTTAGCAATTAGGGTTTCTAATTAGCTATTAGGTTTTCTAACGATTAGGGTTTCCAAATAATAATAATTAATAGCTAAATTAACATTAATCATATAACACAATTTCTTACCAACTATAAACTCCGGTTTGAGTTTTAAATTAGGGTTGAACCAATTAATATTAGAGTTTTTTCATTATACACATAATTGACCAAGCATTATCAGTCCACACATACAGTACATATTTATTACACTGAAATCAAAATAATATTTATAATAAAAATCATTAATCACATAACATATTTACTAGACAGATTTTAAAATCTCATTTGACTTCAAAACTAGGGTTTATCAGTAATATTAGAGTTTTTAAAAATATTATTAGGGTTTGGTCATAATACACCATCATTGACAAATCATTAACAATGCATACATACAGTACATATTTATAGCACTTAAAAATCAAAATATAATTAATATTATATTATTATCATCATTCCTTGTTCCAGAACCAGAATTAGGGTTTATCAATAACATTAAAATTGTTCCATCAAAACTGATCCTCACAAATTAACATTACACACATACAGTACACATTCATAACACTGACAAATAATAATATAATATTATTATACTCATTCTTTGATCAAAAATCCAAATTTAGGGTTTGGATTCCATATCTGATTTATCTTTCATATACAACATTATTCATTAAGTTAAATAATTAACTTAATTAATCAAATAAATTCATAAAATAAAATAGTTATTATAATAATGTCAGAATCATTTAATATATTATTTAAATAATATAATAATTATATTTTCATTGAAGTTTAATTAATAAAAACATTTTTACTATAAAATTAATTATTATAAGAATATAATTTATAATGATTAATAATTCTAAAATAAAATTATTTATAATCATTCATGTAATAAATATACTTTATATTCATCACATAAATACATACACATTATCTTGCACATAACCTTACCTTTTAAAAAAAAAATTAACGCAAAATTTCTGATTTAATTATAGAAAATATCGGGTTATTACAATATCGGGTTCTCTTACTTAGTGTATGCAAACTCGGTCAAAGAAACCAGACTTGATTCCTTTCAAGGACGACATCGAATGAAGGTTTCAGAGGCTTAGTAAGTGGATTAAGGACACTAGGGAGAATTTTGAAAAGGAAGAAAGTATGGCTGTAGAGGATCAGAAAGCACTAAGTGACTATGTTACTCCAAGGGTTACTGAGATTCAGTCAAGTATCACCAGGCCTGCAATAGCTGCTAATCACTTTGAGATCAAGCCTAGGACTATTTAAATGATACAGAATTCAATCCATTTTAGGGGATTAGCCAATGATGATCCTAATGAGTACTTAGTTAGCTTTCTAGAGATTTGCAATACCTTCAAATACAATGGGGTATTTGATGATGCAGTTATGCTTAGCTTGTTTCCGTTCACACTGTGGGATAAGGCGATAAGTTGGTTACATTCACTTCTGCCAAGGTCAATTATAACTTGGGATGACCTTGCTCAAAAATATTTGGCTAAGTTTTTCCCACCGGCAAAAACTGCGAAGATGAGGAATGAGATTACGATGTTTGAGAAGCAGCATGGGGAGTCTCTATACGAAGCTTGGGAAAGGTAAAAGGAATTGTTAAGGAAATGTCTGCATCCACTACAACAAAAAGACTTATCAGCGACCGCCTATCAGCGACCGCATATGGTCGCAGATGCGTATCCGCGACCGAATGCGGTCGCTGATAGTAGTCGCAGATAATCTAGTCGCTGGATGGACATTAGAGACCAACAATAGCGACCGACTTTTCAGCGACCGCTGTTAGGGATCGAATCCGTTGCTATTATGACTCATGCTGATGTGTCAGCGACTGAATCGGTCGCTAGTTTCAAGGTAGCTATCCGCGATCGCGTTTCAGTTTTAGCGACCGCATGCGGTCGCTAATCCTTTTTTTTTATATAATATTTTTCCTATTTTATTGATTTCCCAAAAATAACCTGCTTTGTACCTGCTTTCTATCCCAACACACAACAGTATATAAGCATCCATCCATGATAACTACCATATGATAAACATTCATCCATGATAACTACTATATGATAAACATCCATCGTAAAATAACACAATACAATCATAAACATCCATATAATATAATCGTAAACCAATAAAATTGTCCAAAGAATCAATCTAAAAGAGTACAAGGCTTTAAAATCTAAAAACAAGTCTAGCAAAGCTTTAAAATCTAACATATACGACCGGGTCTAGCTCTTTCATGGATTATCCAAATTAGTACCCTATAAGTAACAAAAGAATAAAACATATATGTTACATGTGTTGATATTGCTATGACTTGGGAATTAAAAGCTAAACAATATCGATATATATACCAGTCGCCACCACGATCTTTGTGATGATGTTGTTGTCGCCGCCATCGCTTCCGCCTTAACTCATCGGACTAAGAGAATGCGATGCCCGCCCAAAGATAATCTGAAGAAGATCATGATTCGCGTATCGCTTCTCACATAGTCGACATGAGTATGATAGGTTTGGATGACCTTTGATGATCGGTAGACCGGGTAATGAGTTGCTCGTGCCAATCGATGGTCCAAGGCGTCGTTTTTGTCCTCGGCCTTTAACATAGTTTTTCTTCACGATCGACGCCTCTCCCACAATTCTTGATCAATCGACGGACGCGGGTGCCTTTAGGATAGCACTTTCGCTCATTAAGCCCTTATAAGTGTCCCGTCGGAAGGTCAACAATTAAATAGTTAAAAATAAATAAAAAATGCTAAAAAGGTCGCTATAATTTCATCAATGGGATATAACCGCAATCTCATCACACGATCTCGCATCTCCGTTCCCGATAATCGCGGCAGTGGGCATATCATCATTGTCTACTTTCCCTTTCTGAAGTGTTCTCTATTTCTTCAAAGCGGATGATCTACCTAGTGAAGAACGATTTACGATCAAACTAGCAAGGCTTTCGACCTTTTGATAGATTAAACGACTTTGAATGCTCCATACAATATGGACAAGCCAACTTCCCGTGTGTACTCCATCCAGCTAACATACCTTAAGTCGGGAAGTCACTTATAGTCCACATAACCGCGCCTCCTAAGGTTGATATTTTTTCGTTGCAACATCCCAAGTCTGTACTCCATCCTCCCATAATACCTTCAACTCATCTATAAGAGGTCTCAAGTAAACATCTAAGTTCTTTCCAGGACTCTTAGGACCAGGAACCACGAGTGAAAGAAACAAGTATAGCTGTTTCATACACATCCAAGGAGGCAAGTTGTACGGAGTAACAATCACAGGCCAACATGAGTACGAAATAGCTGAGTGGCCAAATGGATTAAAACCATCGGTGAACAATCCAAGCCTCACATTTCTAGGTTCCAATGTAAACCCAGGATGTGCTAAGTTGAAATCTTTCCAAGCCTGCCCATCAGCGGGATGATTTAGTTCTCCATCTTTAGCTGGAGATTTCGCATACCAACTCATATGTTCAGCTGTTCTTGAAGACATGTACAATCTTTTTAGCCGATGTGTTATTGGAAAATACCTTAGAATCTTAAACGGTATACTTGATTTTTTTGTAGTCACAACCTCTTTATTAGGCCTAAACCGATCATGACTGCAAAATGTGCACCTTGTCATCTGTTCACTTTCCTTATAAAACAACATGCAATCGTTGGGACATGCATCTATCTTTTGGTATCCAAGACCCAACTTCTTCACCATTTTCTTACAAAAGTAATAGTTACCAGGTAATTTCTCACCGTCAGGCAACATACTTTTAATGGCCTTCATGAGCGACTCAAAACACTCATGGCTCATGTTGTGATCACCCTTGATGTTAAGTAATGTCGCCACTACAAACAATGTAGTGTGTTTGGTGCAACCATGCCACAATAGCTCGCTACCGTCGTCTAACAACTTAAAGAAGTCTTTGGCATCAGAATTCATAGGTTGCTCTCTGCCTTGTTCCCAATCAAAATCTGGCCCTGCAATATCATGAACCATTTCATTTATACAATGAGTACTACTACCCGAATTGTGTACTTCTGTGATGCCACCATCTCTTCTCTGCCCATGTGCCCACCAGCATTCTTCATAATTTTTCATGAACCCAGAAACAAGTAAATGATAGTTTACCATGTCTCTATCCATATAATTTACATTCTTACACTTCAAACATGGACATCGATTCAAGACTTACCATTTATACATTTCGGGTGACTATAATGATACTCCAAAAACACTTGGCAACCAAATTTCTAAATTCAAATTGAAGATTTATCTGGGCACTTGACTTTCGTCGTGCCATCCAACTACGGTCTGAATAGAGGTCCATGATTCCACGGTACCTACTACAGACAACATGAGCTTATGATTAACATTTAAGCATACTTGAGCATACTTGTAAGCATATGACTTACATTTAAGCATACTATGCATACTTGTAAGCATATGCCATACAATGCATAATTGTAAGCATATGACATTTTATGTATACTTGTAAGCATGTGAGTTGATAGTTTTAGTTCTCTTTTGAAAACTGAATAGATCATCTTGAACTAAACAACAAAACCTATTTTAAATATATGCAGGGTCTCTACCACTAGGCCATATGAAAGCTAAACTATGATATATATATATATATATATATATATATATATATATATATATATATATATATGTGTGTGTGTGTGTGTTTGTTCTAAATGATCAACTAGCACCGATATATTTCAACAAAGCTACATAGGATTTCTTTTCGCAGTAGTTTTGCTATTATTATTTGTTACACCATGTTCTACATGTTCTAGTTGATATATATATGTGTTGCTATTACTATTGATATATATATATATATATATATATATATATATATATATATATATATATATATGTGTGTGTGTGTGTGTGTGTGTGTGTGTGTGTGTGTGTGTTGCTACACCATGTTCTAGCTCAAAGATCTTTCTGCTATTACTCATATTGCCCAGCTAATGCAATGCTTTAATGGTCTTTTAGCGCATTCACATGAAGGTTCTTGTATTGAGATTAAGTAGCAACGTCTTTTATATACATCGAAAAAATATGAATATTAATCATTCAGTTGGAGTTTCCCCATTAATAAGAGGATATGTCAATTATAGCTGTAAATTTCTAGTACCACCTTAAGCAGATATGTAGTAGGATTGGAAGGGGTATCGGGTATTTGGACAAGAAGTATCACACTTGAACTGAGGAGGTGAAACTGTGTATTATCAAGCTTCATTAACTAATGGAACGTTAATGGAATATTAACTAATTCCCGCTTCAATATTATGTTGTTCTACTTAACTACTTTCTCGCTCGCATGTAAAGAAGAGAGATGGGTCTCTCTTGGAATTTGGTTATTTCTGTTCGCATAGTTTTAGTCTACTGATTTTACCATTAGGAAGAGTTATAGTTAATGTGTAGCCCCAAACACATGAACCAAAGCAAAAACCAATAGTTAATAACACACATTAAGCTTAAATTTGCTTCATTACTCAAAACGAAAATATGACGATTAATTGAGGAATTATTTTTTAAAGCATCTCTAAAGTATATTAACAAAGGTTAATTCTCAGAGAATGTGTATACATATACATATGAATATCTATATATGTATCACTAGAGATGTATTATTGTCATTCTTTCATTTTTATATCTCCAAATGCAGTTGAATTTGATGCCATTAATGGTAATGAATAAGAGGTGTTTCTCAATTTACTCCAATTTCATTTCATGATATGTAATTACATTACCCATAAAGGTGAAAAGGTCTCTTATTTTACATCAATTTAAAACCTAGAAGGATTCTAAGCTAATTTATTTGGTTATTGAAACATCTAGTATAAAATTACTAATAGCTTTTCAAAATTACATAACAACTAATTAAACATGTGACGCCCCAAAAAATAGGTATACATCACCCATCTTGAGTCGCCAAATACATGGTACAAAATACAAATACAACTTAATTATACAAATGTCGTGTAAACAATATGACAAAACATAGCTGAGAGTTTTAATAAGAATATTGCTATCTAGACAATATCCAAACTCAAAGGAGTCCTCATTACATTTATTGTCACACTATTTAACAGAATAGTGAGGACTACTAGTGCTATCATCTGGACCGTCACTCCGTTCCTCGACTCATCCCAGATATATTCTCATTTCTTGAAGAGAACAGTGAAAGAAAGGGTGAGCTCAACTAGCCCAGTAAGAAATATATGACTAAGATAATGCAGAATAAATTATCATTAGCCTTCAACAATGTTAAACTGATAAAATATAATAGACATCAAGTTTAACTGCAGCGGAACAAACAATCCATTAAAAGAGTCAAGTAGAGAATAAAATCTACTATCTTTTATGATTTAAAAAGTTTTTCATCACTTTTATCGCTGAGACTTAGCTTAATAAATAATTCACATCATCAAATCATCCCTGCACTACAGGCCAAAGATATTATTTAATATCACGACCACGAATTATCCATGCACTATGGGCCAAAGATAATCGTGTTTTCATCAACGGTCCTGATCATGCCATAAAATAATTCATCTTTGCTCACATGGCCGAAGAGAATCCATAGCCATAATCATACCAAAACTGTTCATTAATGCACTACGGGCCAATGAGGACTTTTTCCACATCATTTGTAACATTACGGTCATGATTATACCGAATAATCCCTGGTCATAATCATACCAAGTCCATCTATGCAATACAGGCCACAAATGACTTTCAACATAACATAAACATGAGGATGATGACAATGATATAAGAATTCAATAAAACAAGTTCAAGAATTAATTTATCTAGGAACCAATAACGTCCAAATTGTCAACATGATACTTTTTTGTAGAGTAAAATTCAAGAATGCTCAGAAGAATATTTTCATGAAAAGATACTGGATGAAGCGCAAATATCAAGGATATTCCACTAGTTTTATGGAGTATAGAAGTCAAAACTTTAACCAACTGAGTATAATAAAGAATGGAATAACAAAAGAAATCACCGTGCATGCGATGAGACCGCATAGAGCGGAGTTATTCCAATGTAATAATAAATAACGGAACCAGTCACGCCAAACGCATGCATGTGATATATATTCTAATGTAATAATAAATAATGTAACCAAAGTCGGTGAAATTGAACCGGCGGGATATTCCAATGTAATAATGAAGAATGGAATAACAATGAAATCACCATGCATGCGATAATCCACATGATATATTATTCTAATAGAATAAAATTAATGAAACCAAAATCGATTTAATACGTCTTCGGCAAGTGATATTCCAACAAAATAGTAAAGAATGGAATAACATAAGAATTTCACCATGTATGCGGTACTTAACATATACAGGTTATTCCAACATAATAATAAAGAATGGAATAACAGAAGAATTTCACCATGTATACTAGTAGTCCACGACACTGAGTTATTCCAACAGAATAATAAGGGATGGAATAATAATAGCTCTCTTCAAGAATACGAAATAAATAATACCCCTTACGAGTACAACAAATAATATCCCTTATCTTAGAAGAAACTAGATATAGAAGTGGTGAAGTAGCAGAACACTTTTCTTCTTTTTCTCTATAGTTTCTCTGTCTGGAGTTTCAGTGAATTCGTAAGAAATAATGAAGGAATGAGCTTCTATTTATAGAAGAATGGACTGAATAGTAACTAATTCCTGAACGGTCCAAATTAATTTACTTTTAAATGGACGGTCCAGATTGGTTTACAATAAAATATAATATATTCTATTTATAATCTAATAAAATGAATAACTTTATAAAAGTATTCTATTTTATATAAAAAGATTTTACTATGCAAACACTACGCAGCACTTATGCAAAACACTATATGCATAATAAAATATAATATATTATAATTATTGTCTAATAAAATGATAACTTTATAAAAGTATTCTGCTTTTATATAAAAAATTTTTACTATGCAAAACACTATGCAGTACTATGCAAAACACTATACATAATAAAATATAATATATTCTAATTATTGTCTAATAAAATGATAACTTTATAAAAGTATTATATTTTATATAAAAAGATTTTACTATACAAAACACTATGCATAATAGAATATAATATATTCTATTTATTGTCTAATAAAATGAATAACTTTATAAAAGTATTCTATTTTATATAAAAAGCTTTTCTGCTTTATTACATTAATAATACAAATAAAACAAAACTTCATCATCATTATTATAATTCACACTATTAATCGACTGTGTCGTTCCTGGAAAGAGGGGCTTTCCAATAAGGATTTCTCCTATTGGTGCCTAATTAGGTGACCAAACCTCTCCTTGGTAGAATTTCTAGATATCGTTAATATTGCCAATAATAATATTAATAACTCAGTCATCTCAATTATTAATTTAATAATATAAAAAATATCGACAATAATTGAATCAAATAACGTGAGATACTATGCAACAATTCCATCAAGCAATAATTGAACAAAACTAAGTGTTTTCTTACGTAAGCATCAATAATCAATACTGGTATTGCTACTATGCAATCACGCGCGACATCAGTTTCTTTTACTACCGAGTAGTTCAACAAAGATTAATCAGTAAAACTTCCGCCGTTATTTTCATAAAAATATTTTTGTCGTTTTCTCAATCTGATAATAATTCCGTTGTGGGGTCCACCAATGATTGTGCCGTCGTACGAAGAATATTCCCCGACCAATCAAATATTATATAACAACTTGCATACTTTGCAAAATTTATAAATACTACCCACAACTATTATCTCAAATTCACACCATAATATTCAAAAAAATATTTCAAAAAAAATTAAATCTTTATTCATAAAATTTGGGATTTTACAAAACATGCCCACACCAAATCAAACAATGAAGAACAATATCTAAACTGCTATTAGCTCAAAATCAATTTTTCAAAATATCCAATCAGCATCAATATTACTATAACTGAAG
The DNA here is from genome assembly GCA_020205605.1 of Panax ginseng. Lineage (NCBI taxonomy): Eukaryota > Viridiplantae > Streptophyta > Magnoliopsida > Apiales > Araliaceae > Panax > Panax ginseng. The sequence continues at coordinate 82,254,285 of CM035130.1, forward strand.
CAATCCAAATCATTAGCAAAATATTATGTTGTTCATTTCTTTGCAATTGAAGACTACTATGCTATATTGATCAGAAAGTTACTTCAATTTGAATCATAATAGATCAAGTTTAAAGCACAACAAATGAACAAACAAGAATTCCAACATTTTTCTGAATAAAAATTTAGTATTTTCCAGTCGGGTAAGAAAATAATAACAAAATCAAACAAGAAAACATCAGTAAGTTTCTTACAATTACTACTATATGAATATGCAATTATGCACAAGTCCTATATATGCCAAACTGTATCAAGATCAAAATTACCTGACTAATGAATTGAAAAAATGAGCAAAATAAGAAGAAGAGGGGTTTACTAGAGGAAAAATTGAGGTTTTCTTCAACGGGAATAGAAGTAGTGGCGATAGCGGCGGAAAGAAGCCAAATACTTGCCAGTTACCGAGGTGGTGGTGATGGTGGCGGCGACAGTTCCCCTCTTCTCCCTATTCTCTTCCACCCCCTTCTCCCTCTTCTTTTCTCCCTCTTTTTTTTTCTTCTGTCGATCGAGAGTGACGAACTGATACTGGTTAATTGAAATAGATCAGTGACCGCATGCGACCACTAATTTTAAATGATGTAGAAGTATCAGCGACCGCATGCGGTCGCTGATGGTGAGTGGTCACAAATAACTATCGTGCCAACATTTCCTGCCAATTTTTTTGGAGGTAAAATTGAACTAGCGACTGATTAGCGATTGGGTTCGGTCGCTAATATGATCTAGCGACCATATTCAAGGGCGGTCGCTGACGTCGGTTGCTAATAGTCCTATCTGCGACCAAAAATGCGGTCGTTGTTAGTTTTGGTCGCTCTTAGAGCATTTTCTTGTAGTGATCATGGGCTACCCAAGTGGCTACAGATGAATACTTTCTGTAATGGGCTAAATGGTAATCTATGTACTAGTATTGATGAAACATCTGGGGGAGCATTTATGGCTAAAAGTTTTGAGGAAGCATATGATCTGATAGAGATAATGGCGGCTAACAAATACCAGTGGCCCACAGGGAGAATGACATAGCCTAAGGCAGCTGGGGTGTTAGAGGTAGATGGATAGCTCTAGCGATACAGGTGCACAGGCTCTGCAGGTAGCGTTTGTTTGTGAATTATGTGCGGGGGAACATCCGACAGAGCAATGTGCCATCAATCCTGCAGCGGTTCAGTTTATAGGCAGTTATAATAGAATTCCACAGAATCCATATAATAATGCCTACAATCCGGGGGCAAGGAAGCATCCAAATTTTTTGTGGAGTAATAACTAAAATCAGCAGGCCCCACGACAGTCTGATCCCCATTGTTTCTAAAATCAGCATCAACATTTAGCTCCACAACAAGAGAAAAAGTATGATTTGGAGGAGCTATTGTTGAAATACATATCCAGTAATGAGGCAGCTATGAAAACGCAAGTGGCAGCGATTAAGAACTTAGAGAATCAAATGGGAAAGCTTGTGTTGGCTTTGAAAAATAGACGTCAAGGAACTTTACCAAGTGACACAGAGAAGAATCTGAGGGGTAATCACGAGTAGTGTCATGCTATCACACTGAGGAGTGGTAAAGATTTAGTTTTTGACTGTGATAGGAAAACAAGTAAAGATGAGGATATTGAAAATGACGGGATCGATTCAGAAAAGAAAACTAAGGAAAAAGTTATGGAAAATCCGAATGAAGACAAATAGAATGGAATTACACCACCTATACCTTTTCCCCAACAGATGGAAAGTCAAAAGCTCAAGGATCAGTTCTCAAAGTTTATGGATATCTTCAAGTAGTTGCACATTAACATTATATTCGTCGAAGCACTAGAGCAGATGGAACAATATGTCAAGTTCATGAAAGAGTTCTTTCAAAGAAACACAAGCTCAATGAATTCGAAACAGTGGCGTTAACAGAAGAATGCAGTGCAATTCTACAGAAAAAGCTTCCCCCTAAATTGAAAGATCTAGGAAGCTTTACAATTCCTTGTGCAATTGGTAATCAAGATGTGGGGAGAGCTTTATGTGATCTAGAAGCAAGTATCAATCTTATGCCACTATCCATATATAGAAAGTTGGGCTTAAAGGAAGCAAAGCTAACAAACATCAGTCTACAACTTACAGATAGATCAATCATGTATCCATTGGGGGTAGTAGAAGATGTGTTGGTAAAAGTGGACACATTAATTTTTCCAGCAGATTTTGTGGTGTTAGATTTTGAAGAAGTTAAGAACATTCTGATCATCTTAGGATGACTATTCCTTGTAAGGGGACAAACACTAATTGACGTGCCTAACGGAGAATTGATCATGAAAGTATTCGATCAGATAGTGAAAGTGAAAGTATTTAAAGAAATTCCAATCCCTACTGACAAGGAAGAGGGTGATTTGATCAAGAAATCAACACATGTCAAAAATAAGGACTGTAGAGAGGTTGGTGGTCTAAAAGCGTTGATTGAGGATAATAAGTCCACTTCATTCCTAGAAATGCAGAAAAATATGCATACAATAAAGCATTATTGGTTATGTGTGATAAACAAATAGTATGCCGAAAATATCCCAACTGATCCAGGCTAGACACAGGGAGTAGTCAAGCTGAAAGACTAAAAAACAAGCGCTCATTAGGAGGCAACCCAATTCTCTTATCATTTACAGTATTTTTGTTTCATGTTATTCAATTCGTAGTTTAGTTCATAATTTTAGTATTACTTAGTTCATTTCTGTACAATTCGTAGTTAACTAGTTAGTAATTTTTAGCACTTTCAAACATGCTTGCACAAACTCCACGATCTTATCTTACACTATTGATTTTATTGGTTTTCAGGTACTAAAGGATGAAGTTGGATAAACACACGAGTCAAAGTAGATGAAAAATCAAAGTTCTGCACAAAAGGACCCCACCCTTCACCGCCATTTCCTCGCTTCTCGACACACCGCGCTCCCCGTAAGTACGGAATCAAAAAAAAAAACTTCATGAGAGCAACGGCCATCCCACTTTTCCTCTATCAAAAATGACCCCAAGCCATGAAATTTCCCAATGAAATCACTCCATACTCCATTAATCTCCATCAAATCCTTACAGTACTTCCACATTTTATAAATTAAACCCTAAATCCATTCAATTCCACACCATTATCCATCTAATTCTCGAATTTCAGTTACAACACTTAGGTTTTTCTTAAATATTTTAGTTTTCAAGCAAAAAGGGGGAAATTCTGAATTTGATCAATCACTTACTGCAACATCATCATCAAGAGAGGAAACTCAATGGGTAAGCAATTTATCCCAATTTCTTCAAAATTTGGATTTCAATTTGCAATTTTGAGTACTGTGAAGCAGTGTACACACCAAGTGCTTGTGTAATTGCCCAAGAAAAGTTTGGGGGAATTATTACTGGTATTAGTTTGAGATGGCACCGAAAACTCCAGTGAAGTGGTGAGGGTTCATCACCACCGGCTCGAAGGTATGATAAAAGAAAGTTTGTTAGTGCTAATGTGGCACACAAGTATGACTATCTCGTGCCCAAAGCATTAACACCAGAAAGGGGTTTAAGGCTGGGTGTGTTTTATGGCCAAATGCTGAGACAGATCCATGAACAAGGCTGAGAGGTATTCACCGATGATCCCGATCCTGCGATTATGAATGAGGTCAAGGAATTCTATGCTAATGTAGAGGATAGGGCACCATTTGTGGCATTCATGAGGGTAAGAAAGTTTCGTTAAGTGAAAATACAATTACTGACTATTACAGTGTGCGAGCCCCAACAACATGTCAATATGTCCAGCTATGTGACAGTAATCCCAATTATCACCAGATCCTCACTGAGAAATCAAAACCTGGCACTGTGTGAGTGAAAGGGAGAAAGGGTGGCACCCTTTTAATGAGCAAGGATCTGAGCCTATATAGAAAAATTTGGTATGCATTCCTGTGTGCAAAGCTACTTCCTTCAACGCATACTAGTGAAGTTACAAAGGAAAATGTGCTACTCCTCTATGTGATAGTGAAGGACTTTGACATTGACATCAGTTCTATCATTAACTTCTCCATTCGGTATTGCTTGCGCAGGCCATTTTTAGGAGGACTGCCACACCCATCTCTTATTTATGGGTTGTGCAGGCAATTCGACGTTTGATGGTCAGGTGATGAGCTCGTACAGCAGCCACTCCGGCTTCTAGATCCAAAAATGATTGCTCAATACTCGGTCTGGGTAGGAGGGGAGTCGCATCCTCGAGGGGTCGGTTTTGTATTTCCTAACTCTCCTGATGAAGAGGAGGCATAGGACACCTCGGAGGATGACGAGTTTAGGGCTGATGAGGTGACTATGGAGGAGGAAGCTGTGGGAGGTAGTCAATCTACCAAATACATGTTCAGTACCCAATTTCACAGTCTTCAGAGGCATCTTGATGAGAGAGATAAAGTAGCATATAGAAAGATGAAGAGACTTACGGCAAGGCATGATCACATGTTCAACACAATGAATAGTTTATTTGCCTCATTGAATGCGGCATTGCAAAGATTAAATCCAGCCGTTGCGGAGAAGTTCCAGTTTCTAGTTCTTGAGCCAATGCCACAGTACCCTCCATCGAATTTTGATGTGGAGGAGTTTTCAATTCTTATCCCACATGCACCGCCACCACCACCTTAGGCTTAGCATATTACATGGAAGTCCTCTTTTACTTTAATACAATATTTTTACAATGAGGACATTGTAAGTGTTAAGTTTGGGGGAATATTAGTTAAGTTTAGTTTTTATGTCATGTGTTAGTTTTGCATTTAGTTAGTTCATGTCAGTTAATTTTCATTCATGTAGTTGCTTTGTTAATAATTTAGTTATGTTTTATATAGTTAAGTAGTTTAGTATTATAAATAGTTTTTTATTCCTATTCTTACGAGTTATAAAAAAAAAATATGTTTTGGCCAATGATGAGATTGGAATTGCATAGACAAGTATAATATTGATTGTTAAGACTTTGATGTGATTTCTTATCATAAATTTGATCTTTATCTATTTGAAACTGATATAATCAGGATAACACGTTAAAAAATGACTTTGTTGACTGATTGAGTTTGAATGGATACATAATGGAACTCTTAAGGAAAATGCTAGTTTGAATGAAAGAAAGTCATAAATAGGTAGAGATGGCTAAGATTAGAAAGAACCTAAGTTTGAGGGAAAATTTGGGATATATAAGCTATAAAAATAAAAAAAGAAAAAGGAAAAGAAAGAAAAAGTATGAATAAATACCATGGCTAGTCTAGTTTTGTGGTCTTTGTTACTTGAGTAAGTACTTTTGAGGGGATGTCTCTACACCTAGCGCCCTAAAGCCTGGCAGTTTGGGAGTCGTTGGTTGAAAGCTCACTAAGGGGTAGCATTGAAAAGCCTTAGAGGACAAGACATTGCACAACTATAAGAAAAAAAAGGAATAATGAAGAATGGGAAAAAGAGAGAAAAGCCCCCGTATGTGAAAAATAAAGCATAAATATCCCGTTTTGACCCTTGAATTTGGTAACTATTTGATTTTAGTTTTATCTTGCTTATTTTTGGATTTCTTGACTTTTAGTTGTATGATTCCTTTAAAGAGGCCTATTATGTGTTTTATTTGACTTTATATCAGTTAGCATGGTTGTTGAGAACACACACACTATATTAATGATAACAGGTTAAGAATTGATGATTATTTGAGAAGTTATTAATCTGTCTTGGTATGATGTACTATCATGTCTATTTTGATTTCTCCAAGGCCATGTGAATAGACATGTAGGTTAGTTGCATTGCATTGCATACTGTTGTGCTCGAGGACTAGTACGGTTTAAGTTTGGGGGAGTTTGATGAGTGAGTTTTATACCTATGAATTGGGTTCTTATTTGGACTTAAAAAAAGTGTTTAATCCATTTATTTCTATACAATTTTATGTATTTTGTGTTTGTTTTGTTTGTAGGTTGCATTACGTGTTAGTTATGGTACAATGGTGGCATTGTGACGAGAAAACAACATTGAAAGCAAGAAAACAGCAAAGTACAGATAATACCCCGCCAAGGCAGGCATCCTCAAGGCAAAAACCCCTGCCAGGGCAGGGGTGCGCCGACAGAAAAAGAGTTTGTATACACTTTGAACACTGTAGATGAGTGAACTGAGGGACTTTGGCTTTGATTGGGAATTGATTATGGAGGTCTTTATCAGTTATTTCATGACTTATGCTAAAGGAATAAAGAATTCAATCAGACACAATCAATCACAATCTTTAGAACCCTAAATTACTAAAAATCATTGGAAGAGTGGAGCAGAAGATCAAGATCACGAGAATTGCAGAATTGAGTGAGGATAAAGGTGGTTTTGAATTATTCTATTTCTTTTAATTCAGTTTCTGTAAATTGGGATGATGAATTCTTTTATCTATTCAATTTTTAATTCATTTATGATGAAATAAATTTCTTATTAAGCTTGCAATGAATCTTTAATGTGGAACGATGATTATCATACTTTGAATTCAGTTTAAAATCCATCTTTTCAGTTTATCTGTTATGATTTATGCTTAATTTATGAATTGCTTGATCACCAATTCTATGTGGATTTGTATGGACTCGAGAGATGATATGTGAATCTAGACTTAGTCATAATAGCATGTGTTCATAATTTCTGCGTTTTGATGGAATTCTTGATGTACGTTTAGGATAGAGATATACCTAACATCACATGTAATCGTGTAAGAACTTGGAATTTAAACCCTATTTGATTTTAATTCACATAGAAATATAGTGAATTAGTTAATTAGGGTGTTTGGCTTAATTCTATCAACTGTAGATTTAAGTTAATATGGTGTTAGTGCATTGAGAGATGGCTAATTCTACTGATGTGTTCTTGATTAATGAACTGAGATAGTTAATTGAATTGAATAAAAGTGTGATAATCTGAGTAAAACTTATGTCGACGTCGGGATTTTTATTTGTCCATTTCTATTCTTGTCTTTTGGTGTTCTCATGTTAGGTGAGATTTGTTTGAAAAAACACGTTTGAAAAGTTCCGACATGGATATGTTGAAGATTTTACTGTAAGATTCTCTAGTTGGTTATTTTTAAATGGTTGCACCAACTCAACCGGGGAAAGGTTTGCACAAAGACCTAGTGATGTGACACTATTTAACTGGTCTACAAAACCAAAATTCGTTAAGTTCCGAGGGCTTGATTAAGTGGAGGGAAGGTGTCAGGCACCCCCCGACTTCCGTGATAACACAATTACTGCCACTTTCTAATTTAAACTTTTATCTGAATGTGTGTGTATTAGGTCTATGTGCAATTTGTTTGGAAGTAGTGTTATGCCTCGTTTGCACCTATATACAAAGGGTTTGACTTTTGTATAAAAGTTCAATTTTAACGAGATATAACAGTGATGTTTTGTAAAATAGGTTTTTCAAACCCTTAAGCTCAATAGTAATTGAGTCCTTTGATACTTCCATTTTATTATTTGTTCGGCTTGATTATTTTTATTTTTTGAGATGCGAAGCATCTTCGAGAAAATAAGATACATAGCAGTGTCGAACTCCTTGTGGGCATGAGACCCATGTAAGGAAATTCAGACACTGTGAATAATTTACAAGCTGGCTGCTACTGAAAATGTCCATCACGGGAACCAAATCTAGATTCAGGAACAGAATCTGTGATCCCATGATTCCTAGGCTCACATGATAAAAAAATATGTACGAAAGCTAAAACAAGAACTAGATTTGAATAAATCTAAACTATTTTAGCTTCATTTGTTCCAGTTTAGTCACTATAAATCGGTTAAAGTGAGAAATAGTCAGATTGAGACAAATCTAGCCCGCAGCAAAAGCTAGAAAACAAATTAGATTTGAGTAAATCTAAGCATTCCAGCTTCAACGGTTCTAGTTTAGTCACCATGAACTAGTTAAAGTGAGAAATAGCTAGATTTAGGCAAATCTAACCTGCAGTGTAAGACCCCAACTTTTTATGAATAAAGATTTTATTTCTCTAATTATTATTGTGAATAATAAGGTGTTAATTTGATATAATGCTTTAGTTATGGGGTGAAATGTGATTTTTTTGCAAAGTTAGCAAGTGGTTATAAAATATTCATTTGGCCGTGGAATATTTTTTTGTCGGGGAATATCCGTATGACGGCGGAATCATTGGTGGACCACATAACATAATAACTGTTGGATATAGAAAGCGACAGAAATAACATTTTTATAAAATAACATCAAAACTTTTACCGTAAACTATTGAAATAATCGGTGATAAAAAGTACAGTAATATGCGTGGTTGCACAGTAGCACACGGTATTGCACAGTATTTTTGATTATTGATTCTTACATAAGAAGTCACTCACTTTCATTCAATAATTGCCACAGTAATTATTGCACAGTTTCTTATATTATTGATTCAATTATTGTCAAAGTTTCATCTGCACAATATTTTATATTATTAAATCAATAATTGACGTGATACAATTATTCATATTATTAGTTAGCATTATTGGCAATGTCTAGAAATTCTGTCGAGGAAAGGGGTTTGGTCACCTAATTGCGCGCCAATAAGGAGAAGTTCTTATCGGAAAGCCTCCTCTTTCCTGGGAATGATTTGATTGTTGATATTGTGAGCTTATAATATTAATTATTATGTGGTGGATATTGGTTCAATTTTTTTATATATAAATGAAGGATTTCAGCATGAGATATTTGTTGAAAGTTTGGCATATATTTTTGTGGAATTACAATTATTTTCTCTAATAAAATATTTATTCAAATAAATTGTTATAATACATTATAATTGTTTAAATATTATTATTATTATTATTATTATATATATTTAAACATGTGAGAAAAGAATGGAAAACAAGTTGCTTTGAATTATTATTTTCAAATTGGGTGTGCTGGTGATTTATTTTCTTCCATGGAACCATTTGGTTGGTGGAGAATTTTCCTACAAAGTTTACTTTCAAAGGGTGGCCCCCCACCCATATGGAAAATGAATGAAAGTTAGGCTTTGAATGGAAAAGATTATGCGAAGAAAAAAAGCGGGCAAAGTTAGGCAGCCTGTTGGTTTTTCCTCCGAGGATTACACTATAAATAAGGGGTAATCCCTCATTCCTAAAACACACCTTCAATATCAGAAATTCTTATTCTATAGTATTGTGAGTATTTTTCTTGAGTATAAGGATACTTTGAGTGTAGCTTTTTGTGCAAGATTTTCTCAGAATAATATCTGATATTCCAGTCAAATCCAGTTTCTACTAAGGTAAAGGATATTTTTTTTTTCAATACTCGTAAGAAATATTATTTTCTTTCATACTCCATATTATGAAAGGGATATTATTTTATTTCGTATTCCTAAATTTAAACTTACTATGGTAAGTATTGCTTCTATAATTCTCGAAATGGTTAGAAATTCCTTAAGTTTTGGGCTTGATCTAATATCATTTCACGGGAATATTGGTCTGAACTTTCTTGATAAATTTCCTTATTTTCACGTCGGGTTACTATTCATGAAGTACTATTCATGGGGTACTATTCACAAAGTACTATTCATGGGGTACTATTCAGGACAAAAATTAATTATTTTCTGTCCGAATTATTTTTGATACATGAATATTATTCTTGAATTTTACTCAACAAATAATTATCATGTTGATAATTTGGATATTTTATTTTTGAACTCTGGATAAATTAAATTATAATTCTCTAATATTTATCCTTTATCTCACTTGATTGAATCTTTATATTATTGTCATCATCCTTATACTTATATTGTACTAGAAGTTATCTTTGGAATGGAATATTGATTAGTATGATTATGACCAGGAATTGTGTATTGGTATAATCATAACCTTTAATGTTACAGATAAGGTTTTTTGTTGAAAGTCCTCTTTGACCCGTAGTGCATAGTTGGACATGTGTTTGGCATGATCATGACCACTGGTGATACTAACGAATATCCTTGGCCCACAACGCATGGATTATTTGTTGATTTGAAATATTTATTGAATGATGTTACATGGATAAAATATTGATGATGGACTTTTAAATCATAGAAGATAGTATATATCATGCTCTACTTAACTCTTTTAATGGATTGTTGTTTCTGCTGCAGTTGTTGATCTAAAACTTGTTGTCTATTGTATTCTATCAGATTTTTTCCTATTGGGGACTAAGGATAATTTATTTTGCATTATCTTAGTCATACTATTCTTTACTGGGCTAGTTGAGCTCATCCTTTTCCTTTTTGTTCTAGTTTTCTTCTCAGGAGGTGAGAATATAGCTAGTATTAGTCGGGGTGTGGAGTGATGGTTCAAGACAATTATTATAGCAGTGCTCACTATTTTGTAAAATATTGTATCAATAATTGTAATGAGGACTTTATTTGAGTTTGGATATTGTCTATAAGACAATATTTGTACTAAAACTCACATCATATGTGTTGTCGTATTTTGCACGAGAATTATAATAATGAAGTTTGTATTTGGTTTTTGTACCATGTATTTGGCGACTCAGAATGGTTTGTGTAGACCTATTTTGGGGGCGTCACACGCAGGCTGATAAACAATTATATATATATATATATATATATATATATATATATATATATATATGTATATTGAGACTAAGAAATCGAACTTTAGTCTGAAATAAACTGCAGTTAGATGGGGATAAAACAAGTCCATTAATTTTAACTGTTTTGAAGAATGAATTCAAATGTTTAATATGTTCTTTAATGGGATTGGAGAAAATGAGGATATCATCAATATAAACGATGATAAAATGACTGAAGGGATTTAGAATGTCATTGGGAATATTTTGAAATTCACTAGGGGCATTTTTCAAACCAAATGGCTGAACATTCCATTCATAATGCCCAAATGGGGTGGTAAAAGCAGTTTTGTACCTATCATCAGGGTGAACAGTTGTGACTAGTATTAACTTTTTACTATACAACTAAACTTTCGGCTACTTTTGACGAAATGGCTGAATCTTTTGACTTAGTGGCTGCTTTCGACGGAAAAGCAGGAGCCTGTGACTGAGTGGGAATGAGTGCTGGCTCTTCACGGGTTGGCAGCATCTTTTGACTAAGATGTCAAGAAAAAGGGTCCTGAGCATCTTGAAGGTTGATGGAGCCATATGGGTCTTCATCATCCTAATCTTACTGGCAGTTGTATTCCTGGAAGAAGAAGAAGAAGAACATTTTAAGGCTTCTAATGCCTTATGCTACTTGGAAACTCTATCCTAAATAGCCTGGGCAAAGAGTTTCAAATCTTTACTTGAACAGTTTTTGATATTGGAAATATCAATAGAACCTATCGAACCTGTCGGACTATTTTTTGACTTGTTTGTTTTATTAGAAGATCCTTTGGCAGGGATCAATTTAACTTGAACAATAGGAAGTAGAGTAGAAGGAAATTCCTTCCGAAATTAACCCATAATCCTATAAAAATCTTACTTATCCCACCAATTAACAAAGAAAAGGCGGGTAACCATGGTGGCTGGCGAAACATTGGTGGTCGAGACAACCTGACCAGAAGCAGGAGATTGAAACTTTGTCTCTATGACTGGAGTAATAAGATTGTACTGCCATTTTAAAATCCAAGGAATTTTATATTTACTAACAAATTGAAGCAGTACTGGGATACCTTTATACTTTTGCTGATACTTACTATGGTTACAAAAATGACTGGCTTGAGATTTTAATGGATCAAGAAGTAGGTCAACAGAGGAAGAAAATCTCGACCACCATAAAAGAAACCAAAGAGGAAAAAGGCTTTTAAATTTTTAATCAAATTGAATAAACCAAGAATGACTATGAGACTGGTTTTGGTAAAGAAAAATCTTATTCCAGTATTCTATGTAATCCAAATAACAGAATAAGTTATTTTGATGAGAGAGCTGACGAATATCAAAGGGGTGATTTCCCCAATCAGTTATTGGAATGATTTGTTTAATGTATAATGAATGATAAAGGACTTTAGATTCATCATCCCAAGAAAAAATGGGCTTGATGAAAATTGACTCAGTTTGAAAGAGGATATCTTTATAATATATAGGGGATTTATAAAGAGTAAGGGGAATAAAATGCCATCTAGTAGGAAAATACTGGGAAGCAAGCTTAATAGGATCATTCCTCGGTTTCATATGAGGCTTAATATGAAACAGGTTATTTTTCCAATTGAGTTTAAATTGAGAAGAAGGATTAACATGAATTGAAGGTGTGACTCTTGGGTCCCAAAATGGGTCAACTGGTTTGGGGGTTACCGCTAGAATCTGTAAGTATAAGGCTTGGGAAACAGCTTCCGAGGACCTCGATATCTATTAACCGGATTAGCGTAGGATTGGATTAACTAGGTGAGGAACTAAGGTTCCTTTGGGCTGATTATTTGGGCCAGAAGGGAGGCCCGAGCCATGAAAGACGAACCTCCTCGGACACTCATTTTAAATGTAGGGTACCTGTATTAATGAATTCCTGAGAAAGAAAATTAAGAATTGAATTGTACTACCTTTTATACATTCGATTTAGAAATAAAAAATGCTTAATAGAGCTTTCCATCTAGAAAAAGATTGTTTAGAGACGACATTTTCAACATCTTTCTCTAAAATATATTTTACAAATTTGCAATCAATTATGATTAAAAACTTTTGGTTTAGCAAGTCATTTTAAAATTTATTAATAGATAATACTAAAGAAATAATTTCTTTTTTAATAGTACAGTAATTTAATTGTGTAGGATTCCATGCACCGGAATGAAACCTGATAATTTGCTCTGAAGAAGTAGGAGTTAATTTTTGTTTGAGAATACTTTCGAATCCAACTTCTTAGGCATCAGTTTCAACAATTTTGAAAGCTGAATCATTGGAAATGCCAAGGCAAGGCAAAGTCTTAACATATTTTTTAACTTGTTAGACGACCGAAGTGTGAATGTCAGTCAAAGGGGGAGGATTGTCTTTCAAACGCTGAAAGAGAGGTTTGCATATTTTTCTGAGATTTTCATAGAAACTGCCAATATAATTGAGGGAGCCTAAAAATCTCGGAAGTTGGGTTTTATTGGTAATCTTATCAGGAAAGTTGTCAGCAAATTGAATAGCTCTATCAATAGGCTGAATAAGTCCTTGATAAATATTGAGACCAAGAAACTGAACTTTAGTTTGAAATAGACTGCATTTAGATGGGGACAAAACAAGTCCATTGATCTTAACTGTTTTGAAGAATGAATTAAAATGTTTAATATGTTCTTCAATGGAATTGGAGAAAATGAGGATATCATCAATATAAACGATGATAAAATGACTGAAGGGATTTAGAATGTCATTGAGAATATTTTGAAATTCACTAGGGGCATTTTTAAAACCAAATGGCTGAACATTGCATTCATAATGGCCAAATGGGGTGGTGAAAGTAGTTTTGTACCTATCCCCAGGGTGAATGGCGACCTTCCAGAATCCCGATTTAAGGTCAAATTTACTGAAAATGGTGGCATTACTTAACCTATTAAGGATATCTTCCTTGTTGGGTAAAGGATACCAAATCCATTCTAACACTTTATTTAATGGTTTGTAATTAATTACTAGATGAGGGACTCCTCTCTCCTTTTATGCTTCATTATTGACATAAAAGGTAGGACAAGACCAAGGGAATTTACTATGTCTAATTAATCCTTTATTAAGGAGATCATTAATTTCTTTCTTGCATAACTCCATTTGTTCATGATTTATTTGTATCGGCCTAGCCTTAGTATAAATCAAATGTTCTTTGAATTTCATAGCGTAAGGAAGCCTTACAACATGTTTCTCCCGATGCCAAAAAGCATTAGGAGAATCTGAACTAAGGTTTTCCTTTAAATAAGTTTTTAATTCGATAATTTTTTCTTGAACCTTTTTTATTTTTAAGTTGTTCTTTAACATGCTTATATTTAATTTCTTCTTTTAAGTAATTTAAATGGGTGGATTTGCAGTTTAACAAATTCAAAGAATTAGAAATAGATTCATCTTGGATAAATCTTAAATCTATTTCTTTGGGTTTAATAAGAAATTTGAATGTTATTTTTTTACCTAAGTGTTTACAGCATAATCCTTCATTACTGGTAGTGAAATGATATAATAAATATATAAACGGTAATCCTAAGATGATCTTATCTGTAAGATTGCGGATTAAAACAAATGATGTTTTAAAACACATGTCATCTTGACAAATATTAACTTTAGGCAGTTTATATTTTATTTCCATTTGATTACCATTAGCAGAATTTAATTTTTCACTAGTTTTCTTATAATACTTAGTAGGGATTAACCTTCCTGAATACAATTCAGATTTGCACCAGTATCGACTAAGGCATGAAGGTGTATTGAGAAAGTTTTATCAATTACCAAATTAATAGAGATATACCACTTTTGAATCGTGATATCTTTAACTCTTTTGAGAGAAAGTCCTTGAATAAGAAAATTTGGCCCTTCTTTAGTATTTGATGATTTTGGTTCATCATGATTTTCATCACTAGAAGAGGAATTATGTACTTGAAGGTCTGATTTCTTTACTTCAATTTCTTTTCTTAAATTGGAAATATCTAATTTTAGGTTAGAAATTTCTCCTTTAAGCTTATTAAATTCTTGATTTAATTCGGGGAGGGTAACTTCTTTAGCTGGAGTTTTAAATCTTTCAAGAGTTTTATTAAGGCTAAATATAGGTTTTTTTTTAGTTTTAATAATCTTGTTTTTAACCTTATTATCTTTAGTTAATAAATCTTTTAATTGCCTTGTGTACATGATTTTAAACTCAGGGTCTGAAATTTTACTAATTAAATTAATTAACAAAGAGCTTTCTTCATCTTCTTTTGTAATTACACTTAATCTTTTATTACAACAATTTTTATTGTAATTATCTATAATAATAGTAACTTCTTCATTGTCACTATCTGTTTCATTGTTACTGAAACTACTATTAGAGGAATAAGGAATATCAGAAACCTCATCATTACTGATGTTGTTCTCAATCTTCATTAATTCTAACAATTGCTCAATATCTTCACTAGAAACATTTAACTGAGATAATTTTTGTTTTATTTTGCATTCATTTTTATAGTGCCCTTTCTGCCCACAATTGTGGCAAACAATTTTGCTTTTATCATATTGTTTAGATTTTTTTATTGGATTTTTTTACCTAAAGTTTTAGGTTTATTATAATAATTATCTTAATTATTGTTTTGATTACGTCTTTCTTCTAGAAGGAGTGACAGGGGGTAAACCATATTGTTCACAAAAAGTTTGTAACTTATTTTTAGCTTAATTTTTATCTTTACTAGCTTGTTTAGCGAGTTTAAAATCTATACACATTTTTAATCCAATTTTTTAAATATAACTGATAATATCTCCATAGGTTAAATTGTCATAATCAATATAACCCAAGTTTTTACTTAATTCTTCATGAACCTTATGAACAAATAATGAAGGTAAACCATTAACAAATTTTTCTTTCCAAAATAGTTTATTACTATCATTACGCATCATAACTTGAGAAGTAAACACATCTTTGTACCATCTAAAATCACTTAGAGTGGGACAAGTGAGATTACTTAACTGATCGTGAGTTCTTTCAGTGATATTATTAGGAGTTCCCACAAAATGTTTGATTATGGTAAAAATTAATGTAGTAACTCCATCTGGCGGACCAACACCAACATCTTCATCAAAGATGGGGTTGCCGTCATCATCCATTTGGACATCATGGATTATTGATAACCTAGTATCTTCAGTGAGGTGTTTTTCCCACCAAGATCTAAGAATACTAGTAAATCCACTAGCTAGTAACTCAACAATATCTGGCTGAGTCAGATTGTTGAATTTAGTAATATAGATATTAGCTACCATGGACATATGATTTAACTTGTTTAAAATTTCTTGTTCACTAAAACCATCAATATTCCATTCATAAATTTTATTAGAAGACGCAAAAAATTGTTTATCTAGGTTTCTCTATTTGAATTGTAGGTCCAGAGGAATAGGTCTAGAAAACCAATTCTTTGTTATACTCGTGTTTTTAAAAGTTAATTTATTTAACTAATCAATTAAATCTGAAATTGAAACAGTATCAGACTGGTCTGATTGGATACAACTCTATTTATCGGTTTCAACTTATTAATGATAGCAATAGTACCCCTAGTTCTGTTTTAGTTTTTAATTTTTTAATAAAATTATCAATAACTTGGATAAGTTCACCGTCATTATTAGGTAAACCTAATTTAGCTCTATTTTCTGGTAATTTTAACAAGGGTTGTTCAATTTTTGAGTCGGGTTTTTTAATAATTATTTATTCAAATTTTTCTTCAATCTTATCAAGCTGTTTACATATGGTTGCTAGAATTTGGTTTGTGAAATTATTTTGTTCCATGATTTTCTTTTCATCTCTGTTACCATCCGAAATCTTGAAGGGACTAGCAATAGCATATGTGTTTTTAACTGAAAGAAGAACAGTTCCAAGTGGAGGATGACTAGATGAAACCTTCGACTTGTCTCCCTTGATCCACTGTGATTTTGTTATAACATTACATTTACCATGATATTTTTCATACCAATCGTAAAAAGTAATGTTTATCTTTTCATTTTTGATGAATCTTTTCCATCTATTAACAACTTTATCTCGTTCTTTTTCAGTTGGGTGATTGGAACGAAATAAGTGTCTTTTCTCCTTATTTGTCTTGGAATTAAAATCTTCTACAAGATTATCCCAATCTAAAATAAATTCTTTTTTAATGGCTCTTAAGTGATTATGAATAGGGATTTCAAAATCCGACTGCGTAGGGTACTCGGAAGGCTCTAATATAAGAATCATGTACTAGAAGAGGAATCGTGTACTTGAATGTCTGAATTCTTGAATTCAATTTCTTTTCTTAAATTGGAAATATCTAATTTTAGGTTAGAAATCTCTCATTTAAGCTTATTAACTTCTTGATTTAACTCGGGGAGGGTAACTTCTTTAGCTGAAGTTTTAAATCTTTCAATACAAATGAATCATGAACAAATGGAGTTATGCAAGAAGGAAATTAACAATCTCCTTAATAAAGGATTAATTAGACATAGTAAATTCCCTTGGTCCTGTCCTGCCTTTTATGTCAATAATGAAGCATAAAAGGAGAGATGAGTCCCTCATCTAGTCATTAATTACAAACCATTAAACAAAGTGTTAGAATGGATTAGGTATCCTTTACCTAATAATGAAGATCTCCTTAATAGGTTAAGTAATGCCACCATTTTCAGTAAATTTGACCTTAAATCGGGATTCTGGCAGGTCGCCATTCACCCTGAGATAGGTATAAAATTGCTTTCACCACCCCATTTGGCCATTATGAATGGAATGTTCAGCCATTTGGTTTGAAAAATGCCCCTAGTGAATTTCAAAATATTCTCAATGACATTCTAAATCCCTTCAGTTATCTTATCATCGTTTATATTGATGATATCCTCATTTTCTCCATTTCCATTGAAGAACATATTAAACATTTTAATTCATTCTTCAAAACAATTAAAATCAATGGACTTGTTTTGTCCCCATCTAAATGCAGTCTATTTCAGACTAAAGTTCGGTTTCTTGGTCTCAATATTTATCAAGGACTTATTCAGCCTATTGATAGAGCTATTCAATTTGCTGATAAATTTCCTGATAAGATTACCAATAAAACCCAACTTCAGAGATTTTTAGGCTCGCTCAATTATATGGACAGGTTCTATGAAAATCTCAGAAAAATATCCAAACCTCTCTTTCAACATTTGCAAGATAATCCTCCCCCTCAGACTGACATTCACACTTCGGTCGTCCAACAAGTTAAAAAATATGTTAAGGCTTGTTTTGCCTTGACATTTCCAATGATTCAGCTTTCAAAATTGTTGAAACTCATGCCTCAGAAGTTGGATTCAGAGGTATTCTCAAACAGAATTTAACTCCTACTTCTCCAGAGCAAATTGTCAAGTTTCATTCCGGTGCATGGAATCCTACACAATTAAATTACAATACTATTAAAAAGGAAATTCTTTCTTTAGTATTTGTATTAATATATTTCAAAGTGAGTTGCTAAACCAAAAGTTTTTAGTCAGAAATGATTGCAAATCTGTAAAATATATTTTAGAGAAAGATGTTGAAAATGTCACTTCTAAACAATCTTTTTCTAGATGGAAAGCCCTATTAAGCATTTTTGATTTCAAAATTGAATATATCAAAGGTAGTAATAATTCAATTCTTGATTTTCTTACTCAAGAATTCATTAATACAGGTACCCTACATTCAAAATGAGTGTCCGAGGAGGTTCATCTTCTCGCGGCTCAGGCCGCCATTCTGGCACAAATAATCAGCCCAAAGGAACCTTGGTTCCTCACTTAATTAATCCAGTCCCTTCTGCTAATCCAGTTAATAGATATCAAGTCCTCGGAACTGTTCCCAAGCCTTATAGCTAAGTTCTAGCTAGTAACCCCAAACCAGTTGACCCATTTTGGGACCCAAGAGTCACACCTTCAATTCTTCTTCATACTTCTTCTCAATTCAAACTCAATTGGAAAAATAACCTATTTCATATTGCCTCATATGAAACCGAGGAATGATCCTATTAAGCTTGCTTCCCATTATTTTCCTACTGGATGGAATTTTATTCCCTTTGCTCCTTATAAATCCCTTACATATTATAAGGATATCCTCTTTCAAACCGAGTCAATTTTCATCAAGCCCATTTTTGATAGGGATGATGAATCTAAAGTCCTTTATCATTCATTATACATTAAACAAATCATTCCAATAACTGACTGGGGAAATCACCCCTCTGATCTTTGTCAGCACTATAATCAAAATATCTCATTTTGTTATTTTGATTACATAGAAGTCTGGAATAAGATTTTCCTTTATCAAAACCAGTCTCATAGTCATTCTTGGTTCATTCAATTTGATCACAAATTTAAAAGCCTTTTTCCTCTTTGGTTTCTTTTATGGTGGTTGAGATTTGGTTCTTCTTTCGACTTACTTCCCGATCCATTAAAAGCTCAAGCCAATCATTTTTGTAACCATAGTAAGTATCAGCAAAAGTATGAAGGTATCCTAGTACTACTTCAATTTGTTAGTAAATACAAAATTCCTTGGATTTTAAAATGGTTGTACAATCTTCTTACTCCAGTCATAGAGATAGATTTTCAATCTCCTACTTCTGGTTAGGTTGTTTCTACCACCAATGTTTCACCAGTCACCATGGTTACCTGCCTTTTCTTTGTCAAATGGTGGGATAAGTTTGATGTCAATAGGATTGTGGGTCAAGTTCAAAAGGAATTTCCTTCTAATCCACTTCCTATTGTTCAAGTTAAATTGATCCTTGCCAAAAGATCTTCCAATAAAACAAAAGAATCAAAAAATAGTACAACAGGTTCGACAGGTTCGACAGGTTCTATTGATATTTCTAATATCAAAAACTGTTCCAGTTAAGATTTGAAACTAATTGCCCAGGCTGTTCAGGATAGAGTTTCCAAGTTACATGAAGAATTAGAAGCCTCAGAATGTTCTTCTTCTTCTTTCAGGAATACAACTGCCAGTAAAGATGAGGATGATGAAGACCCACATGGCTCCATCAACCTTCAAGATGCTCAGGACCCTTTTACCAGACATCTTAATCAAAAGATGCTGCCAACCCATGAAGAGCCAACACTCATTCCCACTGTGACGCCCCCAAAATAGGTATACATCACCCATCTTGGGTTGCCAAAAACATGGTAGCGAAAACAACTACAACTTTATTATTATAATTGTCGTACAAAATACAACAACATATATACTTTGAGTTTAAATACAAATATCATCTTCTAGGCAATATCCACACTCAAATAAGTCCTCATTACAATTATTGATACACTATTTTACAAAAATAGTGAGGACTGCTAAAACAACTGTCTAGAACCATTATTCGATACCCCGACCAGTTCCCGCTATATTCTCTTCTCCTGAGAAGAAAAATAGAACAAAAAGGAAAAGGGTGAGCTTAACTAGCCCAGTAAAGAATATTATGATTAAGATAATGAACAATAAATTATCGTTAGCCTTCAATAAATCAGATAAAATATAATAGACAGCAAGTTTTAGATCAATATTCGCAGCGGAAATAACAATTCATTAGAAGAGTTTAGTAGAGAATAAAATATACCGTCTTCCATAATTTAAAAGTCGATCATCAATATTTTATCCATGTATCATCAATTAATATACATCTTGAATCAAATATTCATCTTTGCACTACGGGCCAAAGATATTAATTTGTATCACCAGTTGGTCATGTTCATCTCAACACCTGTCCATCTTTGCACTACGGGCCAAAGATATTCATCAGGTAATCATTCATCTTTGCACTACAAGCCAAATATATTCATCAAGTATCACTATTAAAGACTGAGGATGATGAAAAATATTTTAAAGAAATGAATCCAGTGAGATAAAATGACAAAGATTAGGGATTAATATTTTAGATAATTCAAGTTCAAAAATACTCCATAATAAACCATAGTGGAGTAAAATTCAAGAATGAAAATCAAAACATGGATACAATCAAAGATAGTAACCATAATAGACATCTTGGACAAAGAAAAGAAAATTTAATTTTTTAGTGAATAGTGTCATATTCGTGAATAGTGTCGTATACGTGAATAGTGCCGTATACGTGAATAGTAACCCCAACACGAAACAGTAGAAATTCCACAAGAAAAATCATACTTCGTGAATAGTACTCGTGAATAGTACCGTATTCGTGAATAGCATCGTATACATAAATAGTAACCTCAACATAAAAAGATAAAAATTTCATAATAAAATTCATACCAATATTTCGGTATAATGATATTGAGAGAATAACATCATTTACGAAGAAAATAACATCCCTTACCTTAAAAGAATAGTTCTTCTGACTGGAATATCGGATGTAATGCTGAAGGAAACTTGCACTGAAAAGCAACTCTCAAAGTATCTAAATACTTACAAAAATATGCTCGATAATATAGAGAGAAAACTTATGATTCTAGTGTAATTTTCAATTCTAACTAAACACCCTATTTATAGAAAAATTCTAGAACGCCAAAGTAGACTTAATTAATAAAATAATATTTTTTCAAAAATTTTCTACGCACACCTCTTGGACCAAAATTTAGCCACCACCAGTGGGGCCCACCAAAATTCAGATTTTCCATAAGCAAAAGTGGGGTCCACCATGTTTTTAATAAAAATATTTAATTCTAAAACTTCAATAATTCTTAATAAATAGCCCTTTTATCCGAAAAATACGAATTTTATGTCCATTCCATAGAAAATTAAATTCTCTACAACTTTGTAGAAGAAAGTTTTTCTAAATTCCAAACAGAAAATGTCTGAAATCCACATACGGATGATTTTTAATACCTCCATTCCAACAAAATACTGATAAAACACCTCAACATTCATTCCTTCATTTATATCCACACAAAATAAATATTTTCCTATCCATCATGTATATCCATATAAAATAAATATTTCCTTATTATATAAATCAATAATTAATTATTCAAAAATAATATTACATGATCACAATTATGACAACCATGTCATTCCCAAGAAAGAGGGGGCTTTCTGATAAGCATTTCTCTTTACTGACGCGCAATTAGGTGACCAAACCCCTTTCCTAAACAGAACTTCCTTAGACATTGCCAATAATTTTATCTAATAATATTATTCAAATAATATGAATTATTGATTTGATAATGGGATACGATGCAGTGACCATTATTGAAACAAAAATAACATAAAATATCAACGCATCAATTATTGAATCAATAAAATAAAATATTAAACAGTAATTACTGTAATAATTATTAAGTAGTGCCTTCTTACGTAAGAATCAATCATTCAAAAATACTATGCAATACCGTGTACTACTGTGCAACCACACATATTACTGTATTTTAACCACCAGGTATTCCAACAGTGTTAGCGGTAACAAGTATGCCATTATTTATAAAACTCAAACTTGTCGTTTTCTTCATCCGACCGTTTTTCGTTATGGGGCCCACAAATGTATGTGCCGTCGTACGAATATTCCCTAACAACAAGAATATTTTATAACCACTTGCTTATTTTGCAACATTTACACATTTTACCCATAACCAAAGCATTATATCAAATTAACACCTTATTATTCAAAATAATAATTAGAGAAAATTCAATTTTATCTATAAAAGGTTGGGGTCTTACAACCTCCCCGTCTTATAAAATTTCGTCCTCAAAATTGACATACGTACCTGGTGTTTCGAAAAGGTGAGGGTACCTCGCTTTCATTTCCGATTCCAACTTCCAGGTCATTTCCTATATAGCATAGTTCCTGCACAAAACCTTGACTTGTGGTATAACCTTTGTGCGTAGGACATGCTCTTTCCTATCCAAGATCTTGACAGATACCTCCTCCTATTTTAAATCTTTGGCTATCTCTTTTGGTTCTAACTCAATAATGTGGTCTGGGTTTTTCACATATTTACGAAGCATAGATATGTGAAAAACATTATGAACACGATGTAAACACTCAAAATTTTCTGCATACCTGCTACTAACTTTGTAGGAGGGCAGAATCATCTTTCAGAGATAACCCTGGAGGACAACTCAGCTCATTCCTAGAAATAACACCGGAAGTGTTAATTTTAACCTCGGAGATAATTTCGAGGCATGCGGTTCAATCTTCGAAATCACACCCCTTGAAAGGCCGTTTTATCTCTGAGATAACTCAGGTACTCTCGATCTCGATCCCGAAACAAACACGGAAAGACAACATCAACCTCGGAGATAACCTCGAGGAATGCAGTTGCAGTTCTGGAGATAACCCCGGAGATGCTCGTTTCAACCTATGCAGATAGCTTTAACCTCGGAAACCAAACCGAGGCACTCAGCTCCAATCCCGGAGATAACCCTAGGAGGTCAGGCACACCTCAGAGACAACCCTGAGGACATCCAACACTTGCATCAGCCTAATCTCAGAGGTAACCCTGAGCAACGACGGCTTTATCAGCCCAAACCGGAGATAACCCCGGTGAGGGGAAAAATTGTCATTTTTCCACCTCAATCCCACATTGCGCTGTCTAAACACAATAGTTCAACATACATTCTACACAACAATGTCCCACAAGAACCAAGGAGTTACAATCCTGAGTGGCTACTACGCATGGCAGCATACCGGATAGAATTTGAAGCTTGAAGGCCAAGGGCATGGTCCCATCTTCCTGACTTTTGACAACCTCTAATCCCATGTCATGGCGTAGCTCTCGACAACAACACTCTGTAAAAGGTCTTATAAACCTCAATCGGAGGCTCGGATTGAAGTTTTACAAGTTTGAGCGAAAACACGTTGCACGCGTACACGTACTTTAAGACGGTAGGACCCGCAGAGCCCGAGGCACCCCGGGCAGCTGCTGGTACATCTACGGCTACCGCAGGTGTACTTCCGACTCCCCCTCTATAAATAGAGGTTTTTGGGTGGCCATTTTGTAAGAAAAAAACAGCGAAGAAGCCCTGTCCAATTTGCTCTGTACACACCCTAAACTAAGTGCTTTCTCATTTTAAACACTCGTGAGCTTATACTCAGTCATATTTTTACCGGTGGGAGCCGAGTGTTCATCCATTTAAAGCTATAGAAGTCTTCTTTGGCTGTCCACTGTAAGCCTTCTTACACACTTTAAAGCATTTCTCTTCTACTTTGCACACACCGTTCTTCACATTGAGAGTCATGTTGCGTGTGTATGCCTGGACTTTGGTCCATGGCTTTTATTTCTTTTTATATATATATATATATATATATATATATATATATATATATATATAATCTGCTGTTTAACTCTGCTCAAGAGCACAGATTTTACATTTTTATTCGGATCGGATTTATGTTGGCTTCGTTGGGAGGCTCGCATAGTTTGTTTCACGTCCGTTTTTGAAGGGGGGAGATCCTATAGGATCCTATCCTAATTTTTCTTTTGCGAGGCCCATAGCTAAAAAACCTACTTTCTTACGATTACGAGGTTCGTTCGAATATGAAATCCAACCCCCTAAAGCGAAATAGGCACAAGGAAAGAGCAACCCTCATCCTTCAAAAAAAAGCGGCTGCTAACGAAGTTGTTCCAATTTATTGATTGGCATTAACCCTAGATCCTTGTCCGGAGCATTTATTGCTTTATATATATATATATAAACTATTGTCGGACTCTATTCGATGAGCCTGGATTTTACATCTAGTGCGTTTACTGCTTATATATATATAGCGACAAATCGCTGAAATGATAAACCGAGCCAGGATCGATATATATCATGTGCGTTTATCGCTTATATAGCCTGGAGTTTACTTCGTGGCCTTTTACTGATTTATTTACATTCCATCCCGCCTGGTGTTTACTTCGTGGCAGTTGATCGTTTTTACTGCTTTATTTATATTTTGTCCCGCCTAGAGTTTACTTCATGGCGGTTGATCGTCTTTATTGCTTTATTTACATTTCTGATCCCCCATGGAGGTGCTTCATGGTGGTTGATCATGTCTCTATATATATATTTATCTCTTTAATATATTTACATTTCTGATCCCTCATGGAGGTGCTTCGTGGTGGTTGAAAATGTCTGTATATATATATATATATATAAATATATATATATATATATATATATATACAACAAGGATCCTGTCCGGACTCTCGGGCCAGTACTAAAATACGGACCCCAAAACAACAGATTATGTAAAATTCCAGCCCATAAATTTTTTTTTTTAGTTGTTTCAAAATAAAAAAAAGGTCCGTATTTTATAAAGTTCGGGATCCCGGACTGGATCCGGACTCTCTCTCTCCCTCTCTCTCTCTCTCTATATATATATATATATAACTACTTACTACTATCATATAAATTGCGGCATCATGTGAGCCTAGGAATCATGTGATCACAGATTCAGTCTACTGAATCTAGATTCGGATCCCATGATGGATATTTTCAGATATAAGCAGCTTGTAAATTATTCACGGTGTTTGAATTTCCTTAGATGGCATTCATTCCCATGAGGAGTTCGGTACTATTTTTTTACATTATTTTCTCGAAGATGCTTCACATCTCAAAAATAAAAGCAATCAAGCCAAACATTTAATAAAATGGAAGTATCAAAGGCCTCAATTCATATTGAGTACAGGGTTTGAAAAACATCTTTTATAAAACCTCATTGCTATATCTTGTTTAAAACTGAATTTTTATACAAATTCAAACCCTGTGTATATAGGTGCGAACGAGGCATAGCAAAACTTCCAAATAACTAAACATTGACCCCCCCCCCCCCCCCCACACACACACATTCATATAATAATTTAATTGAAAAGTGGTGGTCACCGTGGTAATATGGATGTCGGGGGGTGCCTAACACCTTCCCTCCGCATAAGCAAGTCCCCGGACCCTAATGAATCTCGGTTTCACAGACTCGTTTAGCAGTGTCACATCACTGGGTCAATGTCCAAACCTTTTCTCGGTTGTGTTGGTACAACCATTTAAAAACCAACTGAAAAATCTTACAGTCAAATCGTCGACATTTAAATGTCGGACCTTTTCACAACTTATTTTTTCAAACAAATCTCACCTAACATGAGAACACCAAAAAATAAGAACAGAAGAAGGACTATAAAAATCCCAACGTCGACAGGTGGCGACTCTGCTGGGGACACCGGTAAGAGGACTTAAGCCGCTATTACAAGCTTTTCAAAGCTGTTACATGCTTGTGTGTGGATGTTGCATTTACATTTTGATGAATGTGTAAGAATGCATTTTACCTACTTCACTGCAATATATCTATCTGTGATATTAGTGCTTTGCAGATGTCATCATTCCCATAACGGTGAGACACGTTGCATATGAATGTATGTTGTGTGGTTCCTCTAGTAGGAGGTTATCCTGTCGGTGTTTGATTACTGGACTCGTAGGGAGACTAATTCCAACAAGGCTCAAGAAAGGCACCACCTAGATTTGCTCCAATTGAAAGACGGGATTAACTTTCCGTCAAGTAAATTGCAATGATCTGGGAACCTTCATGCCAAAAAGCCGCGAGAGTAACCTAAGAGAGGTCAGCCTCTGATAAACCAAACACGGAGGAAAGTCTCTTCATGCTTTCCATTTTCAATTACTTGTAAAGACAATTACTTGTAATTTTATTCCATGTCAATCTCTATGTAATGGAAAATATTAAGAATATGTGTACATGCATATTAAGGCTTGACATGCTATCAAATGACACCCGTTTTATAGGATAATATTCCTAAAATGGACACATTATGATAACATGTAAACATTTTATACATTCCCTAAGACTAAACTACATAAGTTTTTGTAGGGAAACAATTGGGCCTGTTACCCGTTCAAAGTCCAAAAAGGCCACGAGCCTACAACCAATTATGTCTTCATCTAACTAGTCTAATTCTGCTCCTATCTCTCGGGAAGAGTTTGACGGATTAAGCAAACAAATTATAGATTTGGCTGTTCTACTTAAAGAACTACACCAGTCTACTTAGGGTTCGCGAATCTCGTACATACAGAATCCTCTGCACAGGGAGGAACACAAGGTTCATATAAAACAATTCTGGAACTTCAGTTGGATACGACCAACAAAATTCTTGAAAACACCCATCTCAAAGAATATCTAGACACCGGTGATATCAGGAAAAAAGTTCTTTAAATGGAAGAGACCATTCGGTCTATAAAAGGGATTGGAGCACACGAGAGTGTTTCCTATGTTGATCTTTGTATATTCCCTGGTGTTCATTATCCAGAGATGTTCAAGACTCCTGACTTCTAAAAGTATGATGGGTTAGGAGATCCTTACACACACTTGAAGGTATTCATAGGAGAACTCAAATCTTATGCCAAGAATGAGAAGCTTAGAATGCAGCTGTTCTAGAAGAGTCTAACTGGAGAAGCCCGATCATGGTATACCAGATTAGACAATTCTAAAATACATAGTTAGAAATAGTTAGATCACGCCTTCCTCACTCAGTACAGCTTCCAGTCTCAGATGGCTCCTGACCAGTACCAAAATACCAAGGTCAAGAAATAATCTAATGAGTCTTTTCGAGAGTATGCTCAAAGGTGGAGGCGCCTTGCTGCTCAAGTTATTCCTTCTATGACAAAGTCAGAAATGGCGATGACCTTCATAGACATACAAAGAAGCTCCTTTCTATGAGAGAGTCTTAGCTGGAATTGGCAAGCCATTTTCTGAAATGATTAAACATGGAGAGATGGTTGAGATGGGATTGAAATCAGGAAAAATTTAAGACCTAGCCGCTTTGAAAGCTTTTGCTGAGGAAATAACCCCTGGAGGGTCCATAAAAAGAAAGAGGAAGATGTTTCCTTGATACTACAAGGTCAGAAAGGTAGTCAGAACATGCCTATCCAGAGGAGAAACTACTCCCCTTTTCCAGCACAGTCTTCAAACCACACATTGCCAAAAGGTGGAGAAGTCCGGCGCAATTGAGTGTTCACACTCCTAGGGATTCACTCGAGAATGTTCTCAATCTTTTGACTACTTAGAAGAAAATTACACATCTTCTTCCACCAGCCAACCCGAGTAGGAAAGCTTACAATGCTACACGGAAGTGTGCTTATAATGCCGGGGCACTGGGACATGAAACTCAGGATTGTTGGGCCTTGAAACATAAGATCCAGGACTTAATCAACAATGGGGAGACTGTGGTGACTAAACCCGACCAACCTCATGTGCAAGACAACCCTCTTCCTCAACACAAAGAAGAATAGGTTAATATGATTAATTGGAGCAGTGGACAAAGTTCCAATTACATTGTAGAATCTTCCCAGACTAGCAAAGACGGTGTTGACAAATGGGATTATGCACAGAAGCAAGTAGACCAATTGGCAGAACTGGTGATCCATCAACACCAAGTCACACGCCAATTAGTCAGTCAAGAGCATGCTACTCTCCTTCCTTTTGTCATGAATACTCCATCATCACCTTCAAAAAGTGAAACACTAGAGGATAAAGTTGTAAAAAGAGCAAGTGGCAAAGCCCGTCGGGATTTTGCCAACAAGAGGGAATTTACATACCTTGGCCAACCTATGGAGAAGATATTTCAGATGCTGATCAATGAAGGAAGAATTACATCCCTTCTACCTCCAATCAATCCCTGTTCCAGACGGTTCAATTCTAATGGAGTATGCCTATACCACTCCCATTCTCGTGGTCACAGCACAGAAGAATGTTGGGCACTCCACCACCTCATTCAGAATTTAATTGATAGTGGTGTCCTGCGAATGGCAGATGATGACACTTTGTTACTCGAGAGTGGGAACACATGTCCTATAAAATGGAAGGAGGACATATCAGTTATATCCGTCGAAGCTGATGAGGCTGCCAGACCACTCATAATACAAGCAATTCAACTCAAAGGTGCTGACAATCCTTTGAAAGTGGCTGCAGCAGAGCCAATTTTCTCGCCATCTAGGCCACAGTATCCTGTTGTCAGCTTAAAAAAAGTCCCATGGAATTATGGGCAGGCTGAAGGATCTACCTCATATACAACTACTGCAGTGTCGAAGGAGAATCCACTGTATCTTCCCCATCGAGTGATGAAGCCTACCATCAAGTCAAATGGGAAAGTTCCTATGGAGAAAATTGAAGAATTCCTCCGTACCATGGGCCATAACAAAGCTAAGGTGGTTTTAAGCTTGAGAGAAGCTCCACAACAAATTTCCATACTGGACTTGGTTTTCTCTTCCAAAAATCACTGGAAGATCTTGCTAAAGGTCTTGGAAGAAGCCTATTTACCGAAATTAGTGGATGTGGAAAAATTCCAACATCTAGTTGATCATATTTTTAACAACAATGTGATATCTTTCACTGATGACGACACACCCGCTGAAGGGACTAGTCATTGCAAGCCATTACACATAACCCTTTTTCCATACCCATTTGCCCCATCAGGGAAACACACTCTTCAAGCCAGCAACCTAGTTTTCAGATCATCAGATCTTTCATTTCATACTTCATACAATTTTGGTTATCCCACCAGGGATTGAACCCTTCCCCCAAAGTTTGTCCTGAACATGGGATCGAACTTTTTCACACTCGCAGTTTGTCCTGAACATGGGATCAAACTTTTTTCGGCTGCAAATCGTCCTGAACATGGGGCGAACTACGTCGACCTGATCTCCCCGATACCTGGGAGTACATAGGTAACCAGTTCATATGGCCCAGTCGCAATAAAACAAAAACAACAAACACATTTCTACACCCTTCTCTATAAACAAAAATAGCAAAAACATTTCTACACCTTTCTACCCTTACACCATTCAGCGTTGAACCTCTTACATCAGGTTCGAACTATGCAGACATGATCTCCTCTTCAATAGGAGAATATAGGCATCCATTTATGGTTTGGTCTAACCCTCTACCAAAACACAAATACTTGTCACACGGTACTGGGATAAAACTTCAATCCATTACATTTCATCGGCTTCAGACCAAAGGGATGTAATTACTTGGCCTCCCCATAAATGGAAGAGTTGGCGACCATCTAAGCTACGGTTGATTCCTCAAAGAGCAACACCAATCCATAAGAGATGAAACTAAGTGGGCTCCTCTTAAATAGGAGTATTGGTGACCATCTGTGGTGGGGTGAATCTCAGAGAGGAAAAGTCACACTCCTCTACACATTTCCATATAGAAACCAGTCGCAAGACATCAAAGAGGGTAGGGATACATACAGATCAATAATACATTCTGAAAGATCCCGCGACATCTCAATGTCCACCTATCAAGGATGAGTTCAGAATACATCAAGATCACAAGCCCTGAAGAAACAGGCAAATATCAAGCAAGTATCAAGGCACAACTAAAAGGGAAGTGCATCAACATATATTTTCCTGCCATATATAATGTTGTTTGATATATACAATATGTGTTGTACATGACAAAATGGCTAAGCTAGTATGTGCAGAAAAATACAAGTCTATCTACAATCCCGTGGATATACGAACTATCAGATCTAACATAGCATCTATCTCCGAAGAAGGGGGTAACACTGCAAGCTCCTGCCCAAGGGTATATACACGAGCTAGCAGATCCGAGGCCAACTGTATGGTGACATGATGCTCATTAATATATGCACTTATATCGGCAAGTATGCCAGCCGTAAGGGATCTCACTATAGTACTATTTGTAACGGCCACATCCTGGGCATATAGGGCAGCATCCCGCACAACAATCAATGCATCTCTGGCTGATTTGGCCTCATCTCTCTCCAATAGAGCGGTGTCTCTCCCATCAAGAGCTGTCAACATCAAGGTCCTAGCCTGATCTCTTTCAAAGGTCATAAGATGAAGACTCTGCTCCAAATATTGTGCTGAATGCTAAATCACAGTAGCACTTGTACTGGGAGAATCTGCAAGAGTTGCTGGCAACCTAGTGAATAACTCCTCTGTGGGAATATCAATGTCCTCTATGGGCTCCCCATCATCAGAATCAATCCCCGGCAATGTGGATACTACCGCAGCCGATATAGTCTCTGTCTCCATCCATATGGAATACTCTGCAGAACAACCTGGATGGCTAACAGAAAATGCAGCTAGCTCATGCTGATCCCAACATGCATAGACCCTGGATCTGTCCTCTGCTAACAAGTGCCGAGAAGCCGACTCAAAGCCCCCTCAAAAGTATGGAAATCCTGAAACTAGTCAAATTGACACATCACAGCCAGTGGGTGGTAAGTAGTTATGCCCCTTAAACCAGCTAGAGGGAGATAATCCATGCCCGGAGCATGAGTGATGAAGCTGTAGGGTGAACAAAGCCCTGTACACGATAATACATCAAATGGATCTCCAATCTCTGCCAGGAAAACAGACCAAGATGTAAGATATGTACACTCTGTAGGCTGAAAGGAGTACGACATGGCTATCTCATGGGTAAAACAATACCCGTGCCATCGGAAATTGCCAATCGGTCTCAAGTGTGACATGAACCACACATATAATATCACCGAACTGCCTATGGATACCCCTGTAGGGTAGGTACTGCAATATGTATCCGATCTCAACGTCTTTGCTACGATCATCGGTACAATGGTGTGACCCTCCCTGAGAGCTCTCACTGCCATAAAGACACCAATGTCCAACTCATCCATGTACCGTGGCATGTACACATATGACAATACACATAGTAGAAGTACATCTACTATGGCTGAATGCCAATGATCCTCCAGCATTGTAAAATCTTCGGAATGCCGTGTATAGCTATCTTCTGAGCCAAATTTGTCCATCAAAAAACGCTAGGATACCACGTGGTCGGATGTGATCTCATCCTCAACAACTCTACGCCTCAGCCCGGTGAGGGTCATAAACTGTCGGCTCATGTCGCCGATAGCCATCCGCGCGTAAGGTTTGTCTAAGGGCAACGCCATCAACCGTGCAAACTCGTCCAAGGTAGGAGTCAACTCATGGATACCAAACCGAAAAACCTTCCTCTCCGATATCCTGCTCCAGAATACCCTCTACGAAGCCTGTGGGAACCTGAAACATCATGAGAGTCATAGTATGCTACAATAACTGATTTACAGTCACCTTGTCTGAAGGTGACATACTATCATACCATGATCTTAGATGGGATGTCACCAATACTGGTGGGGTATGATCGATACGGCTAACTGTCGAAGAAGACATCTATACGGGTCGTGTCATAAGACCATCCAGGGGTCAATGCTGAATATCTCTAGACATACATACATATACATAACTTAATACATGCATGATAAACAATAGATGGCAATATAATGTAGGGATTAATAGTATATACATTCCTAAGTACATCATCATCTAATACATCTCTGTACAGCTAAAAATATAGGGAAATGGGGCACATATGCCCAACTACTAATAGAGGCCTATCAAAAGATATAGCGAGAATGGGGCACATCCACCCAGTGTCTAACAGAAGCCTACAAAAGATATAACGAGAATATACATCAGAAGAAGACAATGGTGTCAATGTCTACATCATCAATCTTGTCCACCTGATGTAACTCCTCCTGAGTCACTGGATCTCCATCAATGGGGATGTCATGCATATACAATGAAGGATCTGCACCGGCAAAACCATATGGGTCATCAGAGGGGCCAACTCTTGAGCTGGAAGGATCAAATGTATCTGCCTTTGTCGGATCTCTGCCCAAATGCCGGATAAAGAAATGTTCCCAGTCCAACTGCCGGGTCAAGTTGTCAATCTGTGTAAAATGAGTTGGATCTCTGACACAGGCCATCCAATCCATCATCATCATAGATCCAGGAACCATATCCCCCATAAACTGTGTGGCGCGTGTCTGGGCTCCGATGGTACGAGGGGACCACCAATCCTGGAATGTAGCCTGGGTATTTGGACCCTCTAATAGTGTGAAACCGTCAACAACCATTAAGGGGATATCAATGATGGGTGATTGTGAAACAGGCCAATAACGCCTGACAGGAGGCAAGATCGGTATATGAATATTTTTTGTGGTGCTCCTAATAGCACGCTCTCCTAAATAGAGCTCTGATCCTCCATCTGTAAAGATAGGAATCCTATGGGTGGAAATCACGTACTCGACACTAGTCGGGTATCCATCCTCAAAACCAATGGCTAAGTGCTCCCCAGAATAGGGAATCCAAGTAATGGCATCAGTTGTCAATAACTCTAGTAGTAGGCAACAATGAGTGAAACCCTCAGCTACAAGGATCTCTGCCAGTATGGAATGATGCCATCGTCGTCCTCATGGATAGGTCTCCAAGACTAATAGACTCACAGGACGCAAACATGGGAGCCTCTCATAGGCCCAGAACTGCTAATGCAAAGACAAACATCTGCTGTCAGTTAACAATCTTAACTTGTACATTGGAAATTACAAGAGAAATACTCACCAGCAAAAATGGGTAAAATCCTAGCCAAGCCTCCATCAAACACTGCAAACGCATGCGCATACCCCTGAGGAAATAGGCGAAGGTGTAGGAACCTTAATCATACTCTCTAATATGGTCCACATGTCGTGTGGCACTCACCAAAGTGAATGACACTGTAGAAGAGTTATCAGGTATGAAGTAGCCCCTAATGATTATCAGGAATAATCGCCGAAGAATGAGATCCTCACTCTCACATCATCAGGTATGGGCTCACTCAATAGCCCGCTTATAGTATCTACGCTCAATGGACCTATACGAACGATCCTGCCCTTTAGCGCCTCAGCTGAAACTCCTAGCAAGGATCAAACGGAAGTCCAGGTAATATCCGTCGTACATGGCACTAGATCCCCTCCTAACTCCATACCGGTGATAAATCGCCAATCCATCGATGTCATCATCACGTCATAGTCCAATAAATGGAGAGACTGAGTCTAGTGAAACCATCGCTCAGAAAATGCCCTGAGGTAATCCCAGGGACAACGATGGGGAAGGATAGAAAAGAACGCTCCAAAGCCCCAGCCATGCACAATCGCTCTATAATCAGGATACAGAGCCTGGTATGTGGAGTGAATGCTAAACCAGTTCCCCCTAAGCTGTGTAAAGCCGGGAACCTACATCACAAAGTAGATCAACATCAGAATCGTTTACTCATCATTAATAGGATAAAAAAGGGGAAGATTAAAATCTAGCTTTTACCTCATTTGCATGTAAGTAAATCGAGGGCTATCTACTCAAATCACCTAGAAGCTCTGGGATGGACATCAGAATGCCTGGGAAATCCCTACAGGGAACATGTGCAACAGGAGTAGGGTCCGCAACCAGAACATCCTCCTCCTCATCCTCAATGTTTTTCACATCAACCCGGACAGGACGTATCACCGCCTCTGCCAAACGATGAGGTTATCTAATAGAACAGGGTCGAGGCACTTCAAAAGCCCTCCTCTGTACACCTGAAGTGGTCCTGCAGGAACTACTCGGTTGATCTGGATCCATATATCTGGATAACAAGTCTACAAATCACCTCAGAAAGGGTGTGGTAAATTCTAACATGGAGCTTTTCAAAATGAAGTTACAACTACATGTATGCATGCCCAATGCCTATATTTTGGAAAAAAATTTCCATAGTCCCCTTTGTAAATAGGACTATCCACATGCACATAGGCATGACTAGGTGGCCATTTAGTAGCACATTTGCCCACAGTCATTAACATCCTACATGCATTAATACATCACAGTAAAAAATCCGTAAGGGTAGCCTAATTACTAGGATTATTTTGCTTTTTCACCTTAGCTCATTTGTCCTCAAATAAGATAAGAAATAGCAGAAAAAGGTGCCAATTTGATTGTTTCAAAAGTCAAATTTTTTCACATCATTATGTTCAGCATGTTTTAATACTAACATTTGCTATGTTGAATATGTTTTATCACATCATATGAGCATGCATATTAACTACTATGTGTTTAGACGCATTTCATATCATAAGTCATTTTCCAACGGATAAAAACTGGAAAAGAAGACATGTATACGTTACCAGGACAGTGTAGAACACTTGTACGGTGATAGAATTTGCAGAAAGATGCCTGAACTTAGCAAATCTGAAGAAGAGCTCTCGGATTTCCTTCGCGGCGCAACGTAAAAATGACTTGTGAAAGAAACGGGCAGCTTAAATCTACCCATGGCAGGCCACAGATGTACCTGCGGCTCCTCTGGGTAGGGCCCACCCCTCTGGCTTGGTCCAATTTGAGTTGCAAAGGAGTTCTCATAAGCTAAAAAGGCCAAATCAGGAATACAAACGCTACGCGATTGAGAAGAATAGCCTGAAACCCTAGTTATCATAGGTCAAGTTGTGGCTTTACATATCACTCATTGGAATTCGCCCAAACACAGGGTATACTATACCAATGTTCTCGGCCATTGCCAACTACGTTCGGTAATACCTCACGAAGGTCTGATGCCATCAGTTCAAGGTCGTAGCCCTAAAACCTTTTCCCCAGCGGGTTTTCATACAATCATCCGTTGATGCACACGTCAACGAAGGTCAAGAAGCCTTGACATTATTCCCAGCTGGGATCTCATCCGTTGATGCACATGTCAATGAAGGTCAGGCAACCCTGACAACATCGACTGTTGGCAGTAACTCCAACAGAGCAGCGGAGAAACCTGACGATACGAACCAGGAAAGAACATCTTCATCGGGGAGGACCGATGATGGAATTTATTGTACACATCCTCAACAGAAAAAGCTCTATCCCCACAGAGTCTCTTGTACATGAGAGATGCATCTTCAGTATGAAGTTTGTATCAAGGATTAAGGACTTTGGTGATAACCCCAACATCAACATCCTGGAAGCTCCTGAGAGCATTGGATTGCACGTCCAAGACAGTTCATCATGGTTGTCAGTAATAACTGTCAATCCCGGTAGAAGTCAAGGGGAGCCGACAATCATCCCACCATGTTGGATAACAATCCAACAAACCACATACATTCGCATCATGTTTTTGTACATTGTATCATGATAATCATATTGCATTTCAAGTGTCTAATATTCTTTATCCTATCCATGCCATTACATTGCATGAATATGATAAAGAGGGGCATTTGTAGACACTCGAAATTTTCTACATACCTGCTAATAACTTTGTAGGAGGGCAGAATTGTCTTTCAGAGATAACCCCTGGAGAACAGCTCAGCTTATTCCTGAAAATAACACCGGAAGTGTTAGTTTCAACCTTAGAGATAACCCTGAGGCATGCAGTTCCAATACCAGAAATCACACCGCAGAAGGCCGTTTCATCTCGGAGATAACCCTGAGGTACTCAGTCTCAGTCCCAGAAACAACACCGGGAAAGACAACATCAACCTTGTAGATAACCCCGAGGAATGCAGTTGTAGTTCCGGACATAACCCCAGAGATGCTCGTTTTAACCTATGCAGTCAGCTTCAACCTCAGAAACTATACCGAGGCACTCAGCTCCAGTCCTGGAGATAACCCTGGGAGGTCAAGCACACCTCAGAGACAACCCTGAGGACATCTAACACTTGCAGCAGCCCAATCTCAGAGGTAACCTTGAGCAACGACTGCTTTATCAGCCCAAACTGGAGATAACCCCGGTGAGAGGCAAAATTGTCATTTTGCGACCTCGATCCCATATTATGCCATCTCAACACAACAATTCAACATACATTTTACACAGCAATGTCCCACAAGAAACAAGGAGTTACAATCCCCAGTGACTACTACGCAAGGCAGCACACCGGATAGAATTTGAAGCTTGAAGACCAAGGGCATGGTCCCATCTTCTTGTCTTCTGACAACCTTTAATCCCATGTTATGGCGTAGCTCTCAACAACAACACACTATAAAAGGTCTTATACACCTCAATCGGAAGCTCGGATTGAAATTTTGCAAGTTTGAGCGGACAACACGTTGCACGCATGCACGTACTTCGAGACAGTGGGACCCATGGAGCCTGGGACACCCTGGGTAGCCGCAGGTACATCTGCAGCTGCCGCTCCCCCCTCTATAAATAGAGGGCTTGGGGTGGCCATTTTGTAAGAAAAAATAGCGAGAAAGCCCTGTCCAATTTGCTTTGTACACACCCTAAACTGAGTGCTTTCTCATTTTAAACACTTGTAAGCTTATATTCAGTCATATTTTTACCGGCGGGAGCCGAGTGTTCATCCATTTAAAGCTATAGAAGTCTTATTTGGCAGTCCACTGTAAGCCTTCTTACACACTTTAAAGCCTTTCTCTTCTACTTTGCACACACCGTTCTTCACATTGAGAGTCGTGTTACGTGTGAGTAGACACTCGAAATTTTATACACACCTGTTACTAACATTGCAGGAGGGCAGATTCGTCTTTCGGAGATAACCTTGGAAAATAACTCACATCAATTCTGGATACCACCAGAAGTTCAGTCTCAACCGCGGAACACACACATCGGGATTATCAGTTCTAAACTCGGAGATAACCTCGAGTTTCGTCCTTGGAGATAACCCCAAGGAATGGCATTGCAATTCCAGCGATAACCCCAAAAATGTTTATTTCAAATGCATGCAATCAGCTTCAACCTCGGAAATCCCCCTGAGGCACTCATTCCAAAGACTCGGAGATAACACCGGGAAGACAGACACACTTAAAGATGACCCTGAGGAATTCAAACACTTGTAGCGATCAAATCTGGAGATAACCACGAGCAACGTCGCTTTATCATTAAACTGAGATAACCCCCTGAGGGCAAAATTGTCATCTTGCCAACTCAACCACCAGCGCGCTATCTCAACATCTCATACATACATTTCTACACAGCAATGTCCCACAAGAGCCAAGGAGTTCCAATCCCGAGTGACTATTACGCAGGGCAGCACACCGGATAGTATTTGAAGCTTGAAGACCATGGGCATGGTCCCCTCTTCCTGACTTCGTACATCCTCTAATCCCATGTCATTGAGTAACTCTCGACAAAAGCGGTCGGAGAAGGTCTTGTACACCTCGTTCAGATGCTCGGATTAAAGTTCTGTAAGTTCGAATGGATATCACAGTGTACGAGTGCACGTACTTCAAGACGGTGGGACCCGCAGAGCCTAAAGCACCCCGGGCGTGAAAGGATTCATCTCTGGTACCAGCCGCATGACACTGCTGCGACCACCAAATCTATAAATATAGAGCTTGGGGTGTCCATATTCAAAGAGGAAAAGGCGAGGATGTTCTGTCACATTTGCTCTTTACAGACCCCATATTGAGTGCTTTCTCCTTTTAAACACTTGTTAGCTCACATATAGCTATATTTTTACCGGCGGAGCTAAGTGTTCATCCATTTATAGTCATAGAAGTCTTCTTTGGCAGCCCACTGTAAGCCTTCTTACACATTATCAAGCCTTTCTCTTCATCTTTGCACACACTATTCTTCATATTGAGAGTCATGTTGTGTGTGTATGCTAGGACTTTGGTCCTTGGTTTTCATTTCTGTTTGTATATATATACTTATATATTTATATATTTATATATATGGACTAACATTATCGAGTTATGCCTCGATTGAGCCTGACTTATGTGCGGGCGTTTATTGCTTATATATATATATATATATATATATATATATATATAATTATACTGAGGAGATCGATCGAGGACTTGAGGCGGACATCACGGTGCAGTACAAAGTATAGGTCCTAGGTTCCCATTCCCGACTCCGCATTTCGATTCCATAAAATATTAAAAAAAAAAATTAGTAGTTTAAAAAAAAAAAAAAAAAAAAAAAAATTTGGGCGGTACTAAAATGCGGGAGTCCTGGAAATTTAACCTAACCCTATACACATATATATATGAACTGTTGTTTGATTATATTGGATGAGCTCGATTTTATATTCTAGCGTTCTTGTATATATATATATATATATATATATATATATATATATATATATATATATATTTACATTTACATGTCGGGCACAGAGTTTACTTATTGGCCTTTTCTTTTTATTTACATTTTGTCCCGCTTGGAGTTTACTTAAGTGGCGGTTGATCGCTTTTTCTTTTACTTTCTTTACATTGAGTCCTACACTGAGTTTACTTAAGTGGCGGTTGATCGCATTTATTGCTTTATTTACATTTCTGATCTCCCATGGAGGTTCTTCGTGGTGGTTGATCATGTCTCTCTATATATATTTATTGCTTTTATATATTTAGATTTCCTATCCCCCATGGAGGTGTTTCGTGGTGGTTGATCATGTCTGTATATATATATATATATTTACAGCATTTAGATATATAACTGCTTGCTGCTTTTCATATAAACTGCAACAACATATGAACCTAGGAATCATGTGATCACAAATTAAGTCCACTGAATCTAGATTCAGTTCCTGTGATGGACATTTTCAGATGTAAGCAGCTTGTAAATTATTCACGGTTTTTAAATTTCCTTAGATGGTTGTCATGACCATGAGGAGTTTGGCACCACTATATATTATTTTCTCGAAGATGCTTTGCATCTCGAAAATAAAAGTAAACAGGCCGAACATTTAATAATAAAATAGAAGTATGAAAAGGTCTCAATTACTGTTGAGCACAGGGTTTGAAAAACCCCTTTTATAAAACTTCACTGCTATAACATGTTTAAAACTGAATTTTTCATACAAATTCAAACCCTTTGTATATAGGTGCGAACGAGCCCTCGCACTACTTTCAAATAAATTGCACATTGATCCACACACACACACATTCGTATAACAGTTTATTGAAAAGTGACGGTCACCGTGGCAACACGGATGTCGGTGGGTGCCTAACACCTTCCCTCTGCATAATCAAGCCCCCTACCAAAATGAATCTCGGTTTCATAGACCTGTTTAGTAGTGTCACATCACTAGGTCAATGTGCAAACCTTTTCTCGGTTACATTGGCGCAACCAGTTAAAAATACCAACTGACGACTCTTACAGTCAAATCGTCGACATGATACATGTCGGACCTTTTTCACTTTTTTTTTCAAACAAATCTCACATAACTTGAGAACACCAAAGAACAAGAACAGAAAAGGGACAAATAAAAATCCAAACGTCGACAGTTGGCGACTCTGCTGGGGACACCAATAAGAGGGCTTAAGTCGCTACTACAAGCTTTTCAAAACTGTTATATGCTTGTGTGTGAATGTTGCATTTACATTTATGATGAATGTGTACGAATGCATTTACTTAATGCACTGCAATATATATATCTGTGATATTAGTGCTTCGCATATGTCATCATTTTCATAAACGGTGAGACACGTTGTATGTGAATGTATGTTGTGTGGTTCCTCCACCAGGAAGATATCCTGTCGGTGTTTAATTACTGGCTCGTAGGGAGACTAATCCCGACGAGGCTTAGGAAAGGCACCACCCAAATTCGATCCAGTTGAAAGACCAGATTAACTTCCCGTTAAGTAGATTACGATGATCTGGGAACCTTCATGCCAAAAAGCTGCGAGAGTAACCCTAAGATAGGTTAGCCTCTGATAAATCAAAGGTGGAGGAAAGTCTCTTCATGCTTTCCATTTTCTATTACTTGTAAAAGCATTTACTTGTAATTTTATTCCATGTTCATCTTTATGTAATGGAGAATATGAAGAATATTTGCACATACATGACATGCTGTCAAATGACCCCCGTTTTTGCAGGATAATATTCCTAAAATGGACACATTATGATAGCATGTAAACATTTATATTATCCCTAAGACTAAACTACATAAGTTTTTGTAAGGAAACAATTGGGTATGTTACCCGCTCAAAATTCAAAAAGGCTATGAGCCTACAGCCAATTATGTCTTCTTCTGACCAGTATAATCCCATTTCTCGAGAAGAATTTGACGAATTAAGTAAACACATTACAGATTTGGCTGTTCTGTTTAAAGAATTACATCAGTCAACTCAGGACTCAAAGATGCATACACATACAGAATCCTCTACACAAAGAGGAACTCAAGGTTTGGATAAAACAAATCCAGAACCTCAGTTGGATATGACCAACAAAGATCTTGAAAACACCCATCTCAAAGGAGATCCAGACACCGGTGATATTAGGAAGAAGGTCCTTCAAATGGAAGAAACCATCCGTTCTCTCAAGGGGATTGGAACACATGGGAGTGTTTCAGATGCTGACCTTTGCATATTCCCTGGTGTTCATTATCCAGAGAAATTCAAAACCCCTGACTTTGAAAAGTATGACGGATTAGGGGATCCTTACACACATTTGAAGGTGTTCATTGGAGAACTTGTATCTTATGCAGAAAGCGAGAAGCTCAAAATGCAAATTTGCTCCAAGAAGAGTCTGACTGGAGAAGCCCGATCATGGTATACCAGATTAGACAACTCAAAGATCCATAGCTGGGAAGAACTAGCTCACGCCTTCCTTACTTAATACATCTTCCAGTCTCAGATGGCTCCTGACCGGTATCAGATTACCAAGGTTAAGAAACAGTCCAACGAGTCTTTCAGAGAGTATGCTCAAAGGTGGAGGCGCCTTGCTGCTCAAGTTATTCCTTCTATGATAGAGTCAGAAATGGTCATGACTTTCATAGACATATAAGAAGCTCCTTTCTATGAGAGAGTTTTAGCTGGTATTGGCAAACCATTTTATGAAATAATCAAACACGGAGAGATGACTGAGATGGGATTGAAGTCAGGAAAGATTCAAGATCTAGCCGCTCTTAAAGCAGTTACTGAGCACATCCAGTCTGGACCTTATGGAAACAACCATTGGAGGGTCCATAAAAAGAAAGAGGAGGATGTTTCCTTAATACTACAAGGTCAAAAAGGCAGTAGAACATGCCTATATAGAGGAGAAACTACTCCCCTTTTCAAGCACATTCTTCAAACCCTCCATTACCTAAAGGTGGAGAAGCAAAGCGCCCTCGATCGTTCACACCCTTAGGGGACTCGCTCGAGAATATTTTTGCTCTTCTGACTACTCAGGAGAAAATTACACATCTTCTTCCACCAGCCAACCCTAATAGGAGGGGTTTTAATTATACTCAAAAGTGTGCTTATCATTCCGGGGCACCTGGACATGATACTCAAGATTGTTGGGCCTTTAAACACAAGATCCAAGATTTAATAGACAACGGTTAGATCGTGGTAACAAAACCAGATCAACCTCATGTGCAAGACAACCCTCTTCCTCAACACAAAGAAGAAGAGGTCAATATGATTAGTTGGAGCAGTGGACAGAGTTCCAATTTTAATGGTGAATCATCCCATACCATCAAAGACGGTATTGAAAGATTTGATTACGCAAAGTTTCAATTTGCAATGGAACAAAAGATGAAAGCTCTTTGTAAGCAAGTTGAATAATTGGCAGAACTGGTGATCCATCAGCATCAAGTCACATGCCAGTTAGTCAACCAGGAGCATGCCTATCTCCTTTCTTTTGTTATGAATGCTTTATCACCACCTTTAGAAAGTGAAGAACTAGAGGACAAGGTTGCGAAGAGAGAAAGTGCTAAAGCCCGACGAGATTTTGCCGATAAAAAGGAATTTACATACCTGGCCCAACCTATGGAGGAAATATTTCAGATGCTAATCAACGAAGAAAGAATCACGTCCCTTCTACCTCCAATTAATCCCCGTTCAAGACGATTCAATTTTGATGGAGTATGTCAATACAATTCACATTCTCACTGTCACATCACAAAAGAATGATGGGCACTCCGCCACCTTATTCAGAATCTAATTGACAGTGGTGTCCTACAATTGGCAGACGATGACACTGTGCTACTTGAGACTGGGAATACCTTTCCTACTAAATGGAAGGGGCTAGTAGCAGTTATATCCGCTGAGGCTGATGAGACTGTCAAACCATTTCTCATACAAGCAATTCAACTCAAAGGAGCTGTACAATCCTTTGAAAGTGGCTGCACCAGAGCCAATTTCTTTACCCTTCAGACCACAGTATCCTGTTGTCAGTCTACACAAAGTCCCAAGGAATTATGGAGGAGCTAAAAGATCCACGTCTTATACTACTGCCACAGTGTCAAAGGAAAATCCACTGTATCTTCTTCAGAGGGTGATGAAGCCTACCATAAAAGCAAAAGGGAAGATTCCCATAGAGAAGATTGAGAAATTCCTCCACACTATGGTCTGTAATAAAGCCAAGATGGTTCTATGCTTAAGAGAAGCTCCACATCAAATCTTAATACTGGACTTGGTTTTCTCTTCCGAGGATCACAGAAAGATCTTATTGAAGGTTTTGGAAGAAGCCTACTTACCAAAGTCAGTGGATGTGGAAAAATTTTAACATCTAGTTGATCACATTTTTAACAACAATGTGATATCCTTTACTGATGATTACATACTGCTTAGAAAGGACCGGGTCATTACTGAGTCATTACATTCTGACGTTTTGTTCTCCGGGTATATGTTAGCTGGAGTTTTGATAGATGGAGGTTCATCTCTGAATATCTGTCCTTATGCCACTTTTGTGAAGATGAACGTCAATCTCAAGCGGATCCGAAGTAGCCATATAGTTATCAAAGCTTTTGATGGATCCCGATGAAATTCTGTTTGAGAGATTGAGCTGCCAATTGAGATTGGTCCAAATACATTCAATGTATCCTTTCACGTCCTCAAGATAGATTCAGGATACAACCTGCTATTGGGGAGACCATGGATCCACATGGCTGGAGCCGTCCCTTCTACACTTCATCAACAACTTAAATACATTGTCAACAATAGCCTAGTCACTGTCAACGCTGAGCTGAAATGTCCTGAACAAAGAGACCTACCACTCATTAGCTTCAATTAAGAAGTTAAGCGGGCCTGTTTTCATACTTTAGAAGTGAGCAACACACAATACCATCCAATTAGAGCGCCACTTCCCGTACCCAAGATTTCTACCGAAGTGATGGCAGCTATCCAAGAAATGATGTCATTGGGTCATCATCCTGGACAAGGGCTGGGTAAAAATCAACAGGGTATTAAGCACCCAATTCAAATGTCCAGTCAAACTGGGATAGCTGGACTAGGCTATTCTGCCAGTTCCAGTCATAGGAATCCTCATAAACACAAGTAGATTCCTCAAGCTTCCACCACATTGCAATTTTCTCCACCTGCAACTCCTGAGCTGATATAGTCTCCGGTAAAGGTGCCAACCCAAGTTATGGCTATGCTGTTTCCCAAACCAGTAATATTTAAAGTAATAGAGGTCCTGATCCCTGATCCCAAAGTGGAAGAAAGGGAACAAAAACGTAAACATGACATCTCCTTGATGATGTCAGGCATACGCATCATTGTCCATGATGAGCATACAAATAGATACACACCAGACGATGATTGCCCAGATGCTATGGTCATCATTCGGGAAAAGGAGGACGATGACATCCCCTCCATCATTGTAGTCCATCAGGACTTTACCCTCGACAATTGGAGCAGCACTCCATGCATTGGTCGATGAGGGTAAAATGGGCAAAAATTCCCTTTACCCTGTAGATAACTTTAATTGCTTACTTTTCTGTACAGTATTAGCAGTTATTTTATCAGTACATGCTAACACTTTTGTATGATTAAACAGTTTCATATATTAAGTGAAAGCATATTTTGTTTCAGGACTCTGAATTTAGATGTGCCTGTACTTGCTGTTGAGGTTCCTTTTCTCCACAAGGACTGTAACTTTGATGAAAAGTTAGACTCAGACTTGATTGAAATCCAAGAGGACATTTAGATACCTCAAGAGATTAAGGAATGGGTCGAAGACAAACCTAAACCTAATCTTGATCAAACTATTTCTTTCAATCTTGGAACCTTAGAAAGCCCTAAGCTAATCCAGATTAGTTCAGTCCTAACCCCAAACCAGTAGAATGACATGGTTGCGCTACTAACTCAATTCCAGGATGTGTTTGCATGGTCTCATAAAGACATGGTGGGTTTGTCCACTGACATTG
This sequence comes from Panax ginseng, assembly GCA_020205605.1. Classification (NCBI taxonomy): domain Eukaryota; kingdom Viridiplantae; phylum Streptophyta; class Magnoliopsida; order Apiales; family Araliaceae; genus Panax; species Panax ginseng. Next base: position 82,298,673 of record CM035130.1, read on the forward strand.
TCCTTCATCCCCTTCCTATTAAAGAGGGATTCAAGCCAGTCAGGCAGAAGCTCAGGCGATTGAAACCTGAGTGGAGTTTAAAAGTGAAAGAAGAAATTGTGAAAAAATTTCAAGCTGACATTATCATGGTGTCTACATATCCGGAATGGATATCCAACATAGTTCCCGTGCCTAAACCAGGAGGAAAGGTGCTAGTTTGTGTGGATTACCGAGATTTGAATAGAGCTTACCTTAAAGATAGCTTTCCCGTGCCATTTATCCACCTTAAATATTGCTCAATACAATATGTACTCATTTGCAGATTGCTTCACGGGGTATCATCAGATTATAGTCGCTGAGGAGGATCGTGAGAAAACTACTTTTATCACGCCTTGGGGAACCTTCTGCTACAGACAGTTGTCATTTGGCCTCATCAATGTCGAAGCAACCTATCAATGAGCTATGATGGCTCTTTTCCACGACTTAATTCATAAGAAGATAGAGATCTACGTGGATGGCATTATTGTCAAATCCCGAAGGGAGGAAGACCACTTAGACCATCTCAAAAACCTTTTCAACAGGTTGCGTAAGTATAACTTGAAGTTGAATCCAGCCAAGTGCGCCTTTGGCGTTAAATCAGGTAAGTTGCTAGGTTTCCTAGTCAGCCACAAAGGGATTGAGCTGGATCCCACCAAAATCTAGGCCATCAAGGAAATGCCCATTCCTCGGACAGAGAAGGAAATACGGGAATTTTTGGGAAGAATCAACTTCATTAGTAAGTTTATCCCTCAACTCACAGCAACCTGTGAGCCCATTTTCAAATTGTTAAGGAAGAACTCCTCCATGAAATGGAACGATGAGTGTTAGAAAGCCTTCCTTACAATCAAAGAGCAGTTGGTTAACGCTCCTGTTTTGGAACCTCCCATGGATGATGTTCCCCTGTTCATGTATCTGTCCATTAATGACAATGCTATGTCTTTGCATCTTTGGAGACGGAAAAGATGATAGAGGCCAAGAACGAGCTATCTATTACCTCAGCAAAAGATTCAGCAGCAGTAAACACAAGTACACTCTAATTGAGAAGACTTGTTGTGCTTTAGCATGGGCTTCCAGGAGGTTACATCATTACCTCTATGGTCACACAACCCATCTCATATCCCCCGTGGATCCTCTCAAATATGTGTTCAGTAAGCCCATACTAAATTGTTGGTTGTCCAGATGGCAGTTGATCCTACATCAATTTGGCATCATCTACATAATGCAAAAGTCTATCAAAGGTCAAGGAATTGCGGATCCACCGGTCAGCCGCACCTCTGAGGGATTTCAAACCCTTGAAACATATTGCCGATGAAGGGTAATGGCGATTCGAGATCACCATCGATGCGATGCATGCCATACGTGGAAAATATATTTTGATGGAGCTGTTAACATGGAAGGCTCTGGAGCTGGAGCAGTTCTAGTATCCGGTACGGGGGAGCAGTATCCCGTCGCCTTCAAATTATAGTTTGTAAGCACCAACAACATAGCTGAGTATGAAGGCTGCATCATGGGGCTAAAACTTGCCCGTTCAATGGGCATAAGGCGGCTAACTGTCTTTGGGGATTTCGAGTTGGTAATCAAACAATCTACGAGAATTTATCAAACCAAAGAACTATATTTGCTGAATTACCATCGACAAGTTTTACAAATGGCTTTCGAGTTTGAAGAAATCTCCTTTATACACATTCCTCGTAATAGGAATGATTTTGCAGATGCACTAGCAATGTTGGACTCCTTGATTCATATACCCGACAAGGAAAACATGCCAAGCATCACATTTGCCTTGCAAAAGGCCCTAGCATATAGGAACTATGTTGGAGAAGTATCGGAAAAGCTACCTCCCATCCACAACCCTTGGTATCAACATATCAAGGAGTATCTATGAGATGGATCTACATCTGCTGAGGTGAGCCTGACTGAAAAGAGGCGGATCCATCGAATGACTATGAAATTCTACCTGAGCGGAGATGCACTCTACAAGAGAGATGCAGGATTAGGTCTCCTCAGATGTCTGGACAAGGGCCAAGCTCATAGGCTCATGGATGAGATCCATGGTGGAGTATGTGGCCCACACATGAGTGCCCCCCTACTTGTTAAGAAAATCCTCATAATAAGGCATTATTGGCTTACGCTCAAAGCTAACTGTGATGATCACGTCAAGAGGTGTTATCAATGCCAAATTTATGGAAATGCTATCCACGCCAATCCAAGGGAACTCCACAACATGAGTTCACATTGGCCCTTCTCAATGTGAGGAATGGACATGATCGGGCCTATCGAGCCCAAAGCTAGGGATGGGCATCGTTTATTTCATCAGAAATAATGTCATTTGTCGTATGGAAAACCAGAGGTAATTGTGTCAGACAATGCTAAGAACCTCAACAACAAAATGATGGAGGAGTTATGCAATAAATTCCACGTCAAACACCTTAACTCCATCATCTACCGTCCAAAGATGAATGGTGCCGTTGAAGCGGCTAATAAAAACATCAAGAAGATCATGAAAAAAAATGTCCGCCAATCACAAAGGATGGCCTGACCTATTGCCTCTGACTTTATTAGCCTATAGAACTTCAATGCGTACTTCCACTGGGGCAACCCCTACTCATTAGTCTATGGGATGGAAGCAGTGTTCCCCATAGAGGTGGAAATGGAATCTCTTAGAGTGTTGATGGATGCTCAGCTGGATGAAGACCAATGGTTACAAGACAGGAATCACCAATTATCTCTAATAGACGAAAGGCGAATCGCAGCTATCTTCTATGGTCAGTTATATCAGCAAAGGATCGCAAGATCCTACAAAAGGAAAGTCTAGCTACAGTAGTTTAAATAACATGACTTGGTTTTGAAGAAGATCATTGACAACTAAGATCAATCTAAGGGAAAATTTGCTCCTAATTGGGAAGGATCATTTGTTGTCAAGGAGGTATTGACAGGAGGCGCTCTCAGACTATAGGAAATGGACAGTGATGAATTTCCACAACTTATCAACTCGGACACCGTGAAACGGTACTATATCTGAGTTTACCATCAAGCAAACATTCTGGCTTTGGATCAAACAATCACCATTCATTCTGATTTTCTAACCCTTTTTTACATACTCTTCTGCCCCTCAGGGAAACATATACTTTAAACCAGCAGCCTGGTCTTACCTCATTTCAAATCTTTCATACAATTTTGGTTATCCCCCCAGGGATTGAACCTTTCACACCTGCAGTTTATCCTGAAGACGGGATTAAACTTTTCTACGCTTGCAGTTTATCTTGAAGACGGGATCAAACTTTTTCACACCTGCAGTTTGTCCCAATCATGGGATCAAACTTTCTTTTCCCCGCGGTATAGCCTGCACATGGGATTCAGACTTCTCTTCGGCTGCGAATCGTCCTAAGGGGCGAACTATGTCGACCTGATCTCCCTAATACCCGGGAGTACGTAGGCAACCATATTCTATATGGCCCGGTCGTAATAAAAAAAACAAAAAAACATTTCTGCCCTTTCTTTACAAAAACAAAAACAACAAAAATATTCATACACCCTTCTTCATCAATAAAGCTTCTCCACTCATTTACACCATTCAGCGTTGAACCTCTTACACTAGGTTCGAACTAAGCAGACCTGATCTCCTCTTCAATAGGAGTACGTAGGCAACCATTTATGGTTCGGTCTAACCCCCTACCAGAACACAAATACTTATCACACGGTACTGGGATCAAACTTCAATCCACCACATTTCATCGGCTTCAGACCAAAGGGATGGAACTACCTAACTTCTCCTCACAAATAGGAGATTCGGCGACCATCTAAGCTACGGTTGTGCCTCAAAGAGCAACACCAATCCATAAGAGATGGAACTAATTGGGCTCCTCTTAAATAGGAGTACTGGCGACCATCTATGGTGCGATCGATCTAAGAGAGGAAAATCCACACTCCTCTCCACATCTATATACAGAAACCAGTCCCAAGATACCAAAGATGGTAGGGATACACACATATCAATGATCCATTCTGAAGGATCATGTGGCGTCTCAATGTCAATACATCAAGGATGAGTTCAGAATGCATCAAGATCACAAGCCCTGAAGAAACAGGAAAATATCAAGCAAGTATCAAGGCACAACTGAAAGGGAAATGAATCAAAATATGTTTCCCTACCATATATAATATTATTTGATATATACAATATGTGTTTTACATGACTAAATGGCTAAGCTAGTCTGTGCAGGAAAATACAAGTCTATCTACGGATCTGTGTGTATGCGGACTATCAGATCTAACATAGAATCCCTCTCTGAAGGAAGAGGTAACGCTGCAAGCTCCTGCCCAATGGTATCTCCACGAGCTAGCAGATCCGAGGCTAACTGCATGGTGGCATGATTGTGACGCCCCCAAAATAGGTATACATCACCCATCTTGTGTCGCCAGAAAATACACTACTGACAACTTCATTTATACAACTATCATGCAAAATACGACGACATGTATACTGTGAGTTTTAATACAAATGTATGTAACTCTCATGGTGTCTCGACCACAACCATACAATGGTACGTTACATAAAGGTACAGTCAAAAACTGTTTTAGAAATTAAAATCTTTAGAAAGTGCTCAAGGAAACCTTCGTACATAGGAGGCCATGAATCTAAGTTATGATAGATATCATATGTCCAGAGAATTATCCTTGGTTGACCCTATAGACCCCAAAGAAAAATGAGAAGATTACTATCATGTTCCTTCCAATGGTGAGTCTTCTCTTGACATATAACTATCTCCATTGTCTCCAAGTGAAAATTATATTTCAAATAAACTCCAAGATCATATAGGTAGTGCTCGTAGATATACTCAGCAAGTGGATGTGCATAACCCTATCTTATGATAACACGAGGTTGTATGTCATTAGACATCTTGTATGATAGTGACAAAAAAACCCTTCCAAAGTTGGGTTCGCCTCACCCTATTTGGTTCACCAAAATTAAATATCAAATGACGTATACAATACGACACACTTATCTAAAGTTCTCAATAAAATTATTTCCATACTATTTAAGGAGAACCTCGACAGCTATAGACCACCGTTCTATTCCCTGTTATCCCCGCTCGACCCAGCTTAACTCTTATTACCTGAAAGGAATTGTGAAGCAAAAGGATGAGCACAACTAGCCCAGTAAAGAATATCATAACTAAAGATAATTAAATTATCAATAGCTTTTGTCAATAATAAATCAGAGATTTAGAACATATGGTAGATGATAAAACTTTTCAACCATAGTTGCAGCGGAACGAGAAATCCATTAAAAGAGTCAAATAAATCATCAGGTCTATTATCTTTAAAAGTCCACCAATAATGTTTTATCACTGTAACATCAATCAACAATTCCTATCCACAATTATATGAATAACTCATAATCATAATTGTGATTCTGAATTCCTTTTCGCACCCAGGACGAAGATAATTTACATCACCTATCTTCACCTGAAACATCAAAAATCATGGTTATACCAAATCATAATTCCTGCTCATAATCATACTAATAAATTCATCTTTGCACTACGGCCAAAGATATACAACTGTATAACCAACAATCAACAGTTCATCTTTGCACTACAGGCCAAAGATATACAACTGTAAAACCAATAATGTTGAGACTCAGCTTAATAAATAATCCACATCATCGAATCACCCCTGCACTATAGGCCAAGGACATTCTTTTAGTATCACGCCCATGAATTATCCATGCACTACGGGCCAAAGATAATCGTGTTTTCATCAACGGTCCTGATCATGCCATAAAACAATTCATCTTTGCACCCTTGGCCGAAGAGAATCCATAGCCATAATCATACCAAAAATTGTCCATTAATGCACTATGGCCAATGAGGACTTTTTTCACATCATTTGTAACATCACGGTCATGATTATACCGAATAATCCCTGGTCATAATCATACCAAGTCCATCTATGCACTACAGGCCACAGATGACTTTCAACATAATATATACATGAGGATGATAACAATGATATAAGTATTAATCAAACGAAAACAAGGATAAATATTAAATACTTTAAATTTATCCAAATATTATCCACCACTCATAATCTAATATTATTAATATCATAAAAATATTTTAATCACTTCTCAAACTTATAAACAATTTATTTCAATTGTTTACACTTTACCAAATAATGCATTTAATCATTCCAAAATGCCATACTCATAAGATTTCATCACCAATGATTAAATCCCTCATCAAAAATCTGCATATACCTTATATAGGATTTCCAAGCCATAAAATCCTATTTTCCAACTTTGTTACTTCGCATAACATATTTAACTCATATGTTTGTAACTAAACTATTTTCATGAAAAATACCAAATCAGTCCAAAAATATTTCTTTTAAAGAATTTAGCGAATATATAGTCCCATAATGAACATATATTTTTCTCGAATTTTTAAAATTCATTTACTATTTTTCAAAAATCAATTTCTAATTAATTTCTTAAGAAATTAGCTACCTCAAGTTTAACTCCAGAAATTCCCAAATCTTGGCAGGATCTTACACATGTTAACGTGATCTTCCAATTTAAATTTCATGGTCATCGAAGTTATAGAACTCCGGTTATAGCGTTTTTTGTCAGAAAAACCTAAATATTGAAATGGTCATAACTTGCTCATTTTAAGTCGGAATGAGCTCATTTTTGGACAGGAGATTCTTTATACCATATATTTTCATGTCCCGAAAGGCCGAAAATTTTCTCACAATTTAAGTGGCTGAAAATGCCCTTTTAAAATTTTTGGCAGTAGTTGTTTTCCCATTTTTTACTTTTTCGTGCTTTGATAAAATCAGTCCACACGAAATTTACAACACCTTTTCCAGTGATTCCACTTAGATAAGTTAGGAAACTCATAGATCTAACTCTAGAACTTGACCACACTCAAAAATTCGAAATATAATAGGAGATATGGTCAATTGAATTTCAAGTTCTATTTTCACCAAAATCTGATTTTTTAACCCTTTGTGATTTCTAAGAAACTTTCATGTTTTCACATAATAACCAACATAACTCATCATAACACTTACTAATACTTCATATACCCATGATTTTCATCAGTCTAATGCTTTTATTATGACTCTCATCATAATCAACGTAACCAGCTCATTTCCACAATTTAATAAGGAATGAATATAAAGGATCATTCACCATGCATGTGGTAATCCACATAGACAGGTTATTCCAACAGAATAATAAAGAATGGAATAACGTAAGGATTCACCATGCATGCGATTGACCGAATGCATGTGTTATTCCCAATGAATAATAAATAATGGAACTAGGTCCCAGTAAACGCATGCGAACAAGATATTAAAATGCTGAATAATAAATAATGTAATCGAATCCGGCGTAAAACGCACGAATGAGGATATTCAAACAAAATAATAAAGAACGAGAACTAGGTCGGGCAAAAATTCACCTGCAAGCAAAGATATTCCAATGAGAATAATAAAGAATGGAATAATAGAAGAATTTCACGATGTATACTAGATTGCTTGCATAAACAAGTTATTCCAACATAATAATAAGGAATGGAATAACGTAAGAATTTCACCAAGTATAGGGTAGCTGCATATCTGAGTTTATTCAACGTAATAATAAAGACTGGAATAACAGAAGTTCTCTTCATGAATATGAAAAAAAATAATACCCCTTATGGGTACAACAAATAATATCCCTTACCTTAGAAAGAAGAGTATTCTGACTAGTAGGGCGAGGATATTCTTGAAGAAAATTTATACTATTTTCTACGCTCAAAGCTTCTTAAACTCTAAAGAAATACGCTCAAGATTATAGAAGAAGAATTCTCTCTATAGTTTCTCTCTCTCGAGTTTCAGTGAATTTGTAAGAAATAATGAAGGAGTGAACTTCTATTTATAGAAGAATGGACTGAATAGTAACTAATCCATGAACGGTCCAGATTGATTTACTTTTAAACGCACGGTCTAGATTGATTTAATAAAAATATTCTAATAAAATAAAAATCTTTTAAATAAAATATAATATATTCTATTTATTGTCTAATAAAATAAATAACTTTATAAAAGTATAATGTTTTATATAAAAAGATTTTACTATACAAAAAAAATACTATCAGAGCACTATGCAATATTATGCATAATAAAATATAATATACTCTAATTATTGTCTAATAAAACAAATAGCTTTATAAAAGTATTTTGTTTTATATAAAAAATTTTACTATGCAAAACACTATGCATAATTAGAATATAATATATTCTAATTATTGTCTAATAAAATGAATAACTTTATAAAAGTATTATGTTTTATATAAAAAAAACTTTTACATTTTATTACACTAATAATACTAATAAAACAAAACTTATATATATAATATAACAATCGACAATAAATGAATCAAATAACGTGAGATCTTGTCAAGAATTCATCATGGCAAAAATTGAGCAAAACTGAGTGTTTTCTCACGTAACCATCAATAATCAATACCGTGTGCTACTATAAAACCACGCGTATTTTACCACCGATTATTTTATAACAACTTGCTTACTTTGAAAAATTTTCAAATGTCACCCTTAACTTTAAACTTTTATCAATTTAACTATTCACCAAAATAAAAAAAATTGAATACTTTTATTTCATAAAATTCGGGGTCTCACAATGATGCTTATCAATGTATGCACTCATATCGTAAGATTCCAACCGTAAGGGATCTCATTTGAAATCTTTATCTGTGACGGCTACATCCCGAGCGAATGACAATGATCCCAGCTCTACAATCAATGCATCTCTAGCTGATCTGACCTCGTCTCTCTCTAATAAAGCCGCATCTCTCCCATCAAGAGCTGTCAACATCAAGGCCCTAGTCTGATCTCTCTCAAAGGTCATCAAATGTAGACTCTGCTCCAGATACTATGCTGAATGCTGAATAACAGTAGCACTCGTAGTGGGAGAATCCATCACAAATGCTGGCAACCTAGTAGTCAAATCCTCATCGATGGGAATATCACACTACTAGAAAATTGACCTATAGCGACAGTCGCCGACGGTCGCTATAGGCCTAAAGACCATCGCTAAAAGTTTTAGCGATGATCGCCGACCGTCGCCATAGAAACCGTCGGTAAAGCTTTTAGCTACGGTCTTTTGGTCTATAGCGACGGTAAGCGACCATCGCTATAGGTCATGACAAAATCGTGTTTAGATGTCTATAGCGACGCTCGGCGACCGTCGCTATAGGCCTGTGCTTTATAGAACACTATACCTACGGTCAATGACCATCGCTATAGCCTTTTTATATTTAAAAAAAAAATTAATTAAGAATGCAAATTTATTCAACAAACACAAATACAATATAAAATAAAATATAAAAAAATTTATATATATCATTTAAAATCATTCACATTACAACATTACAATTAGTACAAAAGATATCGATTACATTAATTATACCCTCTCTAACTCGGTTTTGTGCTTTTCCAATTGGTCCTGTAATTCCTTCCTCCATCCCTGGATCAGTCTTTCTTGCTTCTTGATAAGTTCAGTCTTTGTCTTCAACTCTTCTTCCATCACAACAATATCCTATGAAGATATCATGTACAAGGCCAATGAAATATACCTGGTCAGTGCAAGGAAAACAATATCTGAAACTACTAAATTCGTAAAATATAATCACAATTTGATCCCTAGATTACCTTTTGGAGAAGTTCTACCTTGGTTGGCTGATCCTCACATTGCAGACCTATAAAATAGAGCTGAAGCTCTTTCGCAGCCTCCATAAAGTCTCTGGCATGCCTCTCCATGTCAACTGAAAGAAACAAAAAAGAAGAAATATGATAAGCAATTATGTCAAAAGAGATAATGGCTTCCTTAAATTCACTCTTTAAAACATTCAAGGGTGTAGAAGGCAGTATTTTTCTAACAGGGTCTTCAGAAAAACTTTAAACTATTTTGAAGAGAATTTTTAACTCCATAATAGGGCAAGAAGAATCAGGAAGGTAATAACAAAGAAACAACAAGCATATTCAAGTAAATCTAATAAAGGTTTTACAGAAAATCATATATTATGTTATATAGCGAAATATTATTAGTTACTTGCCATTTTTTAGAAAGAGAATTCCTAAGTTTTGCACAATTCTGATCTTTGGTATAGTATCAATTATGGTATATGACCTGACCCTTTGAATCTCCTTTGAACACGTGCACACTGTTTATGCACTCTTTTTTACACCCAGCGTAACTGTACTCAAGTATTTATGTAGATGGTGGTCCACTAACTATAAGAACCTAAATGTAACCTTACTCTAACTGCAAATTCTCAGTGCACACCAGGTAATATGAACACAGATCATGTGCAAGTTTTTATAGATTAGCTAACAAGAAATATTAAACTCCATAAAATAATCACAACAATCAAGCAGCATATATAAAAGTCCTTGCTATATGCGAATAGTTAATGTCTCCTTAGTTTGGGATGATAGAGTAATAAAGCTATATGAGTGATGATTTGACATGGGGGCATTCTTGATGTATGCAACTGCTCCAATAGAGATGACTGATTGCAGATTTTTTTATTTATTTAGAATAAAAAAACATTGAAAATTGGAAGAAAAAAAACCAATTCAAGCATAACACACACAAACACAAACACAACTAAGACATTCATATAAATTTCATTTGGATAGGCACTGGATATCTAATTCTTTGCAGTATTTGCATCCTGCCAGGAAAGCATCATTCTTCATCAATAAGTTTGCTCTGGTTGCAATATAGGAATGGACTATGCACAAAACAAAACATGTTTTTTTTACATCAAATGGGAATTATTGTTGTCCGTCCTGTTAATGCAGTCAATTGTTGCCAAGAAAGCATCATGCTTGCTTAGTCCTAAAACAGTCTCAGACCAAATACTTTTAAACTACTAGTTTACTACTAAGTTAATTCACTTTCATGTTTTGTTGGGAAGAACTACTTCTCAAAAGGGGATTGTACACCATAATTTTAATTTTACAATTATTAAAAATATATTGCTAGATAAAAATCAAAATCCACAGGATATGCAATTGAGGTATCTAATCCAGCAGACAAGCACAATACAATGACTATAGATATTGATTGAAAAAGTAGCAACTACCAACCACCCAATGTTTTGTTTAATCAAAAGATTAGTGCAACAAGGCTGACATGACAAACAGATACTCCTCCAAAAATCCTATTTGCCGAGTCATCAAAGGCATCAAATCACAATAAAACAACCGACATAATTTCATAGAGGCATGAAAAGAAAAGGTTTGCATCAGTAGAACATGCAATTGTCTATTAAGAATAACCGGGCATCTATATAGAGCCCACTATGTTGTACAATACAAATGTCGAGCTACTATGAAATCAGTCTACATCCAAAAATTATTTTAGTCGTAGATTAAATGATATTAACATTAACACCAGTCTACACTCTACAGTAATGTGAAACAAGAAACACCATCCTGTCAAATTTTCAGAGAATGGCTTGTACCCACAAACAAAACAGTAAGTAGTGCTAAAGAAACCCTTTCATTTCGCCTCAATTAAAGGTAGTGAGCTATTATTCCAACAGATTTCATCAAAAGAAATGACAGCTTTATAGTAACCCTTAATCAAAGTTTGTTAACTTGCCATACAAAAGAGATTATCCAACTAGGATGATCACTAAAAAAGTAGTGTCTCTGTTGTTGCATCAACACCTCATAAAAAGCACATAGCCAAAAATAATTATCTTGTAGCACTACATATAAAATCAGCAAACTTAAAAAATATTGAAAATATAACCACCTGTAATGTAATTTCTACAAGAAAAAATCATTGTCATACCATTTTTGAAATTGACGAGTGATATACATACATACTAAATAAGCTAGAATAGAAATGTTCTTTTAGTAGTTGAAGATGGAAGAAAGAAGCAAGTAACTATTTACATTGCCACCAAGAGCATATCTTCTCTAAATCCACATAGTTGTTGGCAGGAAAACAATGAATTTGAGTACACAGTGAAGATTATTGACCAGAATGTCAAGGGATTGCCCTTTCCTTGCTTGCCAAAACAATGACTTAGCTGCAGAATTATGACAAAGTTGAACTCTAAACCAGTAACATGTTGGTTGTGATAAACTATATCACTGATATAAATAGTAAAATGAATTAATAAATTAAGTACCCATTTTATGCTTAGATACCAAGGAAATTTTGACATGGTCAAGTGTAAACAGGATATTAAATCCAATGTATCTCAAAAGACGAGGCATTTTACTCTACAAAATTTGATGTTTTCAAAAACTATATCAATTGAACAATTCATTTCCTAAAACAAATGTTGTTAAAGAGATAAGGTATGATACACTGAACTCGGTGTTAGATTTCCGTGAAAGCAACTCCACAAAACTCCCTAGTCTTGCCGCTATTCCAAACAAGTTAATTTTAAAACTTTTGTTAGGAAAAAATTTCAGATTCCATTTATGCTTGGCCTTAGATCAATAACAAAAAAAAATAAAAAATAAAAAATCTTTGACCAAATGAAAGCAGTTTAACCAAAAGACGAAACAAAGAAATCTTTCCTTCATTTTGTGGTACTTTTTCGGGTCGGTCTTCAACCCATCTCGGATAATAGTCAATACAATCTGGAACTCAGCATTATTAGTGGAAGCCAGGTCAGGAACAACACCGTTCTTGGCATACTCCTCTTCGGCCCTCACTCCCTCGTGAATCAACAAAGTTGCATCACCACCATCATCCAAAATTAGATCCGGCCCGCAGCAAGGTCCTTAGTTAAGAGCCCGCTCGATGCACCACCAGTACTCCTGAAGGGTCTCCCCTTTCTAGGCGAAAATGGCGGCGCTGTCACGGGTAATGGCAGCAGTGGCGTGGTCCTAGGTGGAGAAGATGTTGCAAGAGCACCATCTCACTTCCGCGCCGAGGACCGTCAGGGTTTCAATCAAAAATTCCGTCTGGATAGTCATATGAAGGGATCCAGTGATTTTTGCTCCCTTGAACGGTTGTGAAGGTCTGAACTCAGTCCGACATGACATGAGTCCGGGGCATACGAAGCTTCTAATTTTATTTGGGTTAGAGGGAGAGCGAGCGGTAGAGGAAGAGTAACGAGAGAGGAGGGAGACGACTTGAGAGGAGGAAAATGATTTGGGGGAAAATGGGAGGGTTTTTTCTTGAAAAAACATCTATATCGACAGCTAGAAGATGACCGTCACTATATATACCCTATAGCGAGGGTTCCGTGCTAACCGTCGCTATAGCTCGTCGCTATATGTTAAATTTCTAGTAGTGTCAGCCTCCTCCATAGGCTCCTCATCCTCATAATTAGTTCCCTGAACTGTGGATACTACCACAGCCGATGTAGTCTCTGTCTCCATCCATGCGGAATACTCTACAGAATAATCTGGATGACTGATAGAAAACTCAACTAGCTCACGCTGATCCCAACAGGCATACAACCTGGATCTATCCTCTGCTGATAAGTGGCGAGAAGCGAAGCGCTGACTCAATGCCCCCTTAAAAGGATGGAAGTCCTGGAACTGGTCAAACTGACACATCACGACCAGTGGGTGGTAAGTGATCATGCCTTTTAAACCAGCCAGAGGAAGATAATCCATGCCCGAAGCATGAGTAATAAAGCTATAGGGTGAGCTGAGCCTTGTACATGACAATATATCAAATAGATCTCTGATCCCTGCCAGGAAAATGGACCAAGATGCAGGATCTATACACTCCGCAGGTTGAAAGGAGTATGGCATTGCTATATCATAGGTGAAACAATACATATGCCGTCTGAAAGTGTCAATTAGTCTCAAGTGTGACATAAACCACACATACAGGATGGTTGAGCTACCTGTGATACCCCTACATGGGTCCCACCCCTCCGGGTCAGTCTAGTTCGAGTTACAAAGGAGGTCTCACAAGCTGAAAAGGTCAAATTAGGAATAAAAACGCTACGCGATTGAGCAAAATAGCTTGGAATCCTAGTTGTCACAAATCAAATTATGGCTTCACATGCCACTCATTGGTATTCGCCTTTGAAAATCATACTCGACAATTCCTCACACAGGTCCGATGCTGCCAAATACATGCTTGTAACCCTAAACAGCCCCCGGCGGGGGTCACAATGTCGATGTCATTAATAAGGTACCCTGGCGGGTGTCACAACACAGATTTCATCCATCCATGTTCCCCGGCGGGGGTCACAATGCAATGCAACCATTGATATACATGTTAATGAAGGTCAAGAAGCCTTGACATGTTCCCTGGCGGGGGTCACAACGCAATGCAACCACTGATACACACATCAATGAACGTCAAACAGCCTTGACAGTTCACCCAACAGAGATCTACCCAGTGATACACACATCAGCGAAGGTCAGGCAACCCTGACAATACATACTGTTGGCAGTAACTCCAACATAACCGTGGTATATGCTGGTGACACAAACCAGAAAAGACCATCCTCACCGAAGATGACTGATGATGGAATATGTTATACACATCCTCAAACAGACAAAGCTTTATCCCCACAGATCTCTTGCACACAAGAAGCACATCTTCAGAGTGAAGTCTGTATCAAAGATTCAGGACTTTAGTGATAACCCAAACGTCAACATCCTGGAAGACTTGGATCGCATGTCCAAGACATCATTGATTGTCATCCCCGACAGGATTAACAGGGAACCGACAATCATTCCATCATATTGGAAAATAATCCAACAACATACATCCATTATGCATTTGCATCATGTTGCTACACATGGCATCATATTTATCTTGTTGCATTTCAAGTGTCTAGGATTCATTATCATATTTATGCCTTGTATTGCATGAATATAATAAAGAGGGGCATCTGTAGACACTCGAATTTTTTTGCACACCTGTTACTAACATTACAAGAGGGCAGATTTGCCCTAGAAAATAACTCACATCCATTTCGGATACCACTGGAAGTTCTGTCTAAACCCCAGAACACACACCGGGATTATCAGTTCCAAACTCGGAGATAACCCTGAGTTTCGTCCTTGGAGATAACCCCAAGGAATGGTGTTGCAGTTCCGGTGATAACCCCAGAAATGCTTATTTTAAATGCATGCAATCAGCTTCAACCTTGGAACTCCCGCCGAGGCACTCATTCTAAAGACCCGGAGATAACACCGGGAAGACAGGCACACTTAAAGATGACCCTGAGGAATTCAAACACTTGCAGCAGTCCAATCTCAGAGATAACCCTGAGAAACATCTACTTTACCAAATTTCAAAGGAGATAACCCCGGTGACGGAGAAAACCATCATCTTGCCACCTCAACCCCCAGCACGCCATCTCAACATCTCATACATACATTTCTATACAGCAATGTCCACAAGAGCCAAGGAGTTCCAATCCCGAGTGACTATTACGCAGGGCAGCATACCGGATAGAATTTGAAGCTTGAAGACCATGGGCATGGTCCCCTCTTATTGAATTCGTACAACCTCTAATCACATGTCATTGCATAACTCTCGACAAAAGCGATCCAGAGAAGGTCTTGTACACCTCGTTCGGATGCTCGGATTGAAGTTCTGTAAGTTCGAGCGGATAGTGCACGTACTTTGAGATGGTGGGACCCGCGGAGCCCGGGGCACTCTGGGCAGTCGTAGGTGCATCTGCGGCTGCCACAAGTACACTTGCGGCCACCATGTCTATAAATATAGAGCTTGGGGTGGCCATATTCAAAGAGGAAAAGGCAAGGAAGCCCTGTCAAATTTGCTCTGTACACACCCCATATTGAGTGCTTTCTCATTTTAAACACTTGTTAGCTCACATATAGCTATATTTTTACCGACGGGAGCTGAGTGTTCATCCATTTATAGTCATAAAAGTATTCTTTGGCAGCCCACTGTAAGCCTTCTTACACATTATAAAGCCTTTCTCTTTATCTTTGCACACACTATTCTTAACATTGAGAGTCGTGTTGTGTGTGTATTCGAACTTGATTACATGGTTTTATTTACGTCTATATATATACTTATATATGTATATATTTATATATATGGACTAACATTATCGAGTTATGCCTCGATTGAGCTGAACTTATGTCCTGAGCATTTACTTGCTTATATATATATATATATATATGAATTGTTGTCGGATTATATCCGATGAGCACAGATATTATATCCTAGCATTTACTACTTTTATATATATATATATATATATATATATATATATATATATATATATATATATATATATATATATATATAAGCTATTTGTCGAACATTATTCGATGAGCACGAATTTTATATCCTAATATGTTTACTTACTTTTATATATATATATATATATATATATATATATATATATATATATATATATATATCGACAAATCGCTAAAATGATAAACCGATCCGGATTGAGAAACATCTGTCATCGTTTACCACTTTTATATATATATATATATATATATATATATATATATATATATATATATATATATATATATTTACATTTTGTCCCTTTTGAGTTTACTTAAATGGCGGTTGATCGCTTTTTGCTTTCTTTACATTTAGTCCCTTTAGAGTTTACTTAAGTGGCGATTGATCGCATTTATTGCTTTAATTACATTTCGATCCCCATGGAGGTGCTTCGTGGTGGTTGATCATGTATCTATATATATATATATATATATATATATATATATTTACCACTTTATATATTTATATTTACGATCCACCATGGAGGTGCTTAGTGGTGGTTGATCATATACGTATATATATATATATATATATATATATATATATATATATATATATTCTTGCTTTTCATATAAAGCTATGGCATAATGTGAGCCTAGGAATCATGTGATCACAGATTCAGTCCACTAAATCTAGATTTGGTTCCCGTGATGGACATTTTCAGCTGTAAGTAACTTGTAAATTATTCACGATGTTTGAATTTCCTTCGATAACTATCATGCCCATGAGGAGTTCGGAACCGCTATATATTATTTTCTCGAAGATACTTCGCATCTCCAAAATAAAAGCAAACAAGCCAAACATTTAATAATAAAATGGAAGTATGAAAAGGTCTCAATTACTATTGAGCACAGGGTTTGAAAAACCTCTTTTACAAAACTTCACTGCTATAACATGTTTAAAACTGAATTTTTCATACAAATTCAAACCCTTTGTATATAGGTGCGAATGAGGCCTCACATTACTTCCAAATAAATTTCACATTGATCCACACACAGACACACACAAATTCATATAACAGTTTCTTGAATAGTGGCGGTCACCGTGGCAACATGGATGTCGGGGGGTGCCTAACACCTTCCCTCTGCATAATCAAGCCCCCGAACCCAAATGAATCTTGATGTGCAAACCTTTTCTCGGTTGCGTTGGTACAACCAGTTAAAAACACAAACTGACGACTCTTACAATCAAATCGTCGACATGATACATGCCAGACCTTTTACACTTGTTTTTTCAAACAAATCACACATAACATGAGAACACCAAAGAACAAGAACAGAAAAAGGACAAAAAAAATCCCCACATCGACAGTGTGTATACCCAGACTTCGGTCCGTGGCTTTTATTTCCTTTTGCTTATATATATATATATATATATATATATATATATATATAAACTGTTGTCGGACTCTGTTCGATGAGCCCAGATTTTACATCCGGTGCGTTTACTGCTTTTATATATATATATAGCGACAAATCGCTGAAATGATAAACCAAGTCGGGATCAATATATATCCAATGCGTTTATATATATATATATATATATATATATATATATATATATATATATATATTTCTGTTAGGCCTGGAGTTTACTTCGTGGCCTTTTACTGCTTTATTTACATTCCGTCCCGCCTAAAGTTGACTTCGTGGCGGTTGATCGTTTTTACTGCTATATTTACATTCCGTCCCGCTTGGAGTTTACTTCGTGGCGGTTGATCATCTTTATTGCTTTATTTATAATTTTTGATCCCCGATGGAGGTACTTCATGGTGGTTGATCATGTCTCTATATATATATTTACTGTTTTTATATATTTACATTTTCGATCCCCCGTGGATCATGTCTGTAGACATGATCAACCACCACGAAACACCTCCATGGGGGATCGGATACAGACATGATCAACCACCACGAAGCTCCTCCATGGGGGATCGGAAATGTAAATATTTAAAAGCAGTAAATATATATATATATATATATATATATATATATTTACAGCTTTTATATATATATAACTACTTACTGCTTTCATATAAATTGCGGCATCAAGTGAGCCTAAGAATCATGTAATCACAGATTCAGTCTACTGAATCTAGATTCGGTTCCCGTGATGGACATTTTTAGCTGTAAGCAGCTTGTAAATTATTCACGGTGTTTGAATTTCCTTAGATGGATTTCATGCCCATGAGGAGTTCGGCACTATTTTTTTACATTATTTTCTCGAAGATGCTTCGCATCTCGAAAATAAATGCAATCAAGCCGAACATTTAATAAAATGGAAGTATCAAAGGCCTCAATTACTATTGAACACAGGGTTTGAAAAACCTCTTATATAAAACCTCATTGCTATATCTTGTTTAAAACTAAATTTTTATACAAATTCAAACCATGTGTATATAGGTGCGAACAAGGCATAGCACTACTTCAAAATAATTGCACATTGACACACACACACACACACACACACACATATTCATAAAATAGTTTAATTGAAAAGTGGCGGTCACCATGGTAACACGGATGTCGGGGGGTGCCTGATACCTTCCCTCCGCATAAGCAAGTCCCCGGACCCTAATGAATCTCGGTTTCACAAACTCGTTTAGCAGTGTCACGTCACTAGGTCAATGTGCAAACCTTTTCTCGATTGTGTTGGTACAACCATTTAAAAAACCAACTGGCGACTCTTATAGTCAAATCGTCGACATATAAGTGTCGAACCTTTTCACAACTTATTTTTTTAAACAAATCTCACCTAACATGAGAACACCAAAAAAATAAGAAAAGAAGAGGGACAATAAAAATCTCGATGTTAACACACGAGACATGCTCGGAGGTAATGCGAGTCTATAGGCCACATTTCCTATTCGGTCAAGAATCTCAAATGGAATAATAAATTATGGATTGAGTTTTCCTCTCTTCCCAAATCTTGTAACTCTCTTCCATGGAGCAATACGTAACAATACATGATCCCCAATATTAAACTCCATGTCCTTTCGATGAAGATCTACATAACTCTTTTGTCGATCCTGTGTCGTTTGTATACGTTGTTAAATCATTTGGATATTTTCTATAGTCATGCATACCAATTCTGGTCCCAACAATGTTGCTTCACCCATCTCATCCCAGCATACTAGGGAACAACACTTTTGTCTATACAACGCCTTGAATGGAGTCATGCCTATACTTGCTTGATAACTGTTGTTGTAGGAGAATTCCACCAATGACAAGTACTTATCCTAACTTCCTTTGAAATCTAGGACACAGAGTCTTAATAGATCTTCAAGAGTTTGAATAGTCCTTTCTGACTGCCTGTCCGTTTGAGGATGGTATGCCGAACTAAATTGTAAATTTGTGCCCATAGCTTTCTACAAATTAACATAAAATGGTGAAGTGAATCTTGGGTCACGATCCGAAACTATGGATACTAGCATGCCATGCAATCTCATAATCTCATTTATGTACATACGAGCAAGACATTCAAGGGAATAAGTCTTTCGTATCGGCAAGAAATGAGCAGACTTGGTTAATCTATCAACAATAACCCAAATCGCATCTATGCCTTGAGAAACCTTGGGAAGACCCGTAATGAAATCCATGGTAATTTTTTCCCACTTCCATTTCGGAATCTCAAGTGGTTGCAATGGACCCTTTGGCACTTGATGCTCCGCCTTTACACGTTGACAAGTTAAATAGCTCGATATAAACTCTGCGATCTCTCTCTTCATATTGCTCCACCAAAATGTATGTCAAAGATCATTATACATTTTGGTACTCCCAGGATGGATTGCAAACGGTGTGTTGTGTGCCTCCATCATGATTCTATTCTTCAAGTCAGAATCATTAGGAATGCAAAGTCTGGAGTTGACTCGAAGTATTCCTTCTTCATCGATTCTTGCTTCAGGAATAACACCTTCTTGTACTTTCTTCTTCATACGTATCAGCTCTGGGTCTGTGGCTTGAGCAACTTTAACTTTATCGATTAAAGTCGGTTCTACTCGTATGTTTGATATCACCACGTGGGTACTTGGAGCCTTTGTGTTAACTTTATCGATTAAAGTCGGTTCCTTCTCCATCCTTTGTAAGTCGTACAAAATGGGTCTTTGTGTTAACAACATCGCACTCGTACCCGCATACGATCTTCTACTCAATGTGTCAGCTACCACGTTCGCTTTTCCAGGTTGATATTGAATGGTATGGTCGTAATCTTTCAACAACTCGAGCCAACGTCATTGCTGAATGTTGAGTTCCTTTTGGGTGAAGAAATATTTGAGGCTTTTATGATCTGTATAGATCTCCACTTTCTCCCCATATAGGTAGTGTCTCCAGATTTTCAACGCAAAAACGACTGCTGCAAACTCTAGATCATGAGTAGGATAATTCCTCTTATTCTTTGAGTTGTTGCGAGGCATAGGCTATGAGCTTCTCATGTTGCATGAGAACACATCCTAACCCTTTGCATGATGCATTGCTGTAGATAACAAATCCATCTGAACCAGATGGTGTTGTTAGAATAGGTGCTAAAATGAGTCTCCTCTTGAGCTCTTGGAAACTCTTCTCGCATTCCTTGCTCTATACGAATTTTTTATTCTTCCAAGTCAGCTAAGTTAATGGAGTAGCGATTCGAGAAAATCCTTCCACGAATCTCCGATAATAACCAGCTAAGCCCAGAAAGCTACGTACTTTGGTCACCGACTTCGGTTCCTCCCAACTTTTTATTGCTTCAATCTTCGCCGGGTTAACAGATACTCCATGTTTTGACACCACGTGCCCAAGGAATGCTAGTTCCTCAAGCCAGAACTCGCATTTCTTCAGCTTGGCATATAGCTTGTTATCACGAAGCCTTTGAAGTATCAACTTCAAATGGTGTTCATGATCTTCACGGCTTTGGAAATATATAAGGATGTCATCAATAAAGATAACAACGAACTGATCCAAATATTCCTTGAACACACTGTTCATCATGTCCATGAAAGCTGCAGGAGCATTAGTCAATCCAAAAGACATGACTAGGAATTCATAATGCCCGTACCAAGTTCTCAAGGCAGTCTTCGGAATATCCTCAATTTTAATCTTCAGTTGATGATATCCAGAACGAAGATCGATTTTTGAAAAGAATGGTGCTCCTTGTAACTGGTCGAACAGGTCATCAATGTGAGGTAGTGGATAACTATTCTTGATGGTGACATGGTTCAATTCTCTGTAGTCAATACAAAGTCGCATACTCCCGTCTTTCTTCTTTACGAATAAAACAGGAGCACCCTAAGGATATGTACTAGGACGAATGAAACTGATGTCCAACAACTCCTGTAGTTAGACCTTTAACTCCTGAAGTTGAATAGGAGCCATTCAATATGGGGTTTTAGAAATGAGTTTTGTACCCAGTTTAAGGTTAATAAAGAATTCAACTTCACGTTACGGGGTAGGCGGGAAGGTCTTGAAAATCGTCGTGAAATTCACTAACAACTGAAATATTATTCAAATCTGACGTGTTTTTGTTCAAGTCCATGACATGGGCTAAGAAAGCTTGACATCCATTTTTAATAAATGAATGGCTTTATGGCTTGATATGACAATGATTGACTTTAGTAGTTTGGTTGCTTGAATTAACATAACAGGTTGGTTAGGAATATGAAAACTAACAACCTTATGAAAACAATCAATTTTAGCATGATGAGTAGTTAACCAATCAATCCCTAAAATCACATCAAATGCAAGTATCTTTAAAGAGATAAGATCAACAGGTAATGTGATGGTGCCAACTTGGATCAAGCAAGATTTATAAACAGTGGATGCAATGAAAGTTTCTCCTAACGGAGTCTAAATAGATAAGTCAAAGTCTAATTTCTCCGGAGTCAAGTTCAAACGTTGAGCACAAGTAGGAGAGATAAAAGAATGGGTAGAATCGGTATCTAGTAACGTATAAACTTTGCAAAAATTTATGATTAACTAACCTGTGATAACTTCGTTCGGTTCCTCGCTTTTTGGGAAGTTACGAAAAGTGCTCTCACTTGAACTACCGATTTTGACTTGTCTGGGGCAGCCTTTGGTTAGGTTAGATTTAAGAAGATGGGTATTTGGCAAAATCCTAGTTTTCTATCTCTATAGAAAAAGAGTGTACTCTCCCAACTATTGGAATTACGTATTATATGAAAACGTCAACCCCTACCCATAATAAGACTCCTCTTATTTATAGATGTGGGCAACCCTCCTTAACAATTAAGGAATTGAGTTTTATTTTAATTAATTAAAATCCTTTAATTAATTAGCCTCCAAGTCTTATTAGGAATAAATGAGAGTACTAATATTAAATTAATTTCCAACTCTTTAGAAATTAAAATAATAATAATTGTAATAATATTAATAAGACTCCTCTTATTAATTTATATATTTAATATTTCTAAAATATTAAATAATAAATATTAAGCTATTTAATTTATTCTATCACTATAGATTAAATTAAATACACTCAACATATTATTACAGTTATGTCATTAACTTCTTAAATAATTATTCTTCATTTTATGGTGTGACCCTTTAGATTCTCCATATTAAACCCGGTTGTGAATAAATCAATTAGAATAATTCTAATCTTATTTAAATAAATAAATTAAAATATTAATTTATTTAAATAAATAATATTTATTCTACAATAGAGATAAGCCTCCCTAGCAATTAACGACTTTCCAGATAATATAGATTTCAACATTAATCATAAAAGAACCTTTGAGTAAATAGTTCTTAGTCTGAATTCAATCCTTCCACCATACTGATGTCCCAATTAAATATAAGACATGGAATTCTTTGTCAAGTCTTATTTTATTTAATTATATGTATTTGAATCTTAAATGCACACACCAAATAATGCAAATTAGAAACACCTTTCTAATTTCATTACGCCTTAACCAAGGACTCTTTGGGTTGTCATTTATCGAATCACATAGGACATTTCTCTTCTTTTACTAGAAGTGGTAGATTCTTTATTGATTATACATTATCTCCATGTACAACTTATTATACCCAAGCATACCCTTTCATATACCCTAAGGGTCTTAAGGAATAAGTCAAAGTATAACTCATCATACATAAGATACTATGATGATCTCAAGTCGAAGGATCACTTGTACTACTATCACTACAGGAATTCCTATTGACAGGCAAGTAAAACTTGATTAGGTATTCCTTAGAGAGTCACGTTCAATGAACTTATTCTCCAATAAGCACCTACATACTTGCTTTAGTGTCTCCACACAAATGATCATGAGATCAATCATTCTCATCCAATGAGCAAGCAACGTATATACCAATCTATCTGGGTTCACTAATCCCTAATTTAGTAATCCAACGGTTGGGAACTATTTTATTTTTAAGCTTTCTAAGAATTTAGATCTCATTAGAATGATCATCATCATTATTCTAAAAGCATTGCTTAAAACTATGGGTTTATCACATATTATAAGACAGCATCATGTGGATAATTAAAAGCCTTTAATAAATTAATATTTTTTTATTAATAAATGAATAAGATTGTTACAAAGTATATGCTTTATTATCAAACATGATTGGCTTGTGTGCATACTACTTTCAATCTCCCACTTGCACTAAAGTCAATCGACATGGTATCTCATACCCTTCTTCTCTAACTGACGATTATCCTGCTGTTGAATAAGCTTTAGTTAATGGATATGTAATGTTGTTCTTGAGAGTCCACTATCTCTATAGTGATTTTCCATCTTTCAATGATTCCTATAATCAAATGAAAGTGCCACAACACATGTTTAGATCCAAGATGAAACTTAGGGGCTATTCCTAGTTTTGTAATGAACTTTTCATCTAAACAATCAACTTGTAGCTTCATTTATAGCTATATACTTTGTCTTTATCACTAAATTAGCAACTCTTTGCTGTTTGGAACCTTTCCAATTCACTACACCACTGTTCAAGGTAACGCTTTACCTTAAAGTGGATTTTCTGTCGTCTTGGTCTGTCTAAAAAACTTGAGTCTGTTAAGCCCTCTAGTTTTAATTTAGACCCACCATATATTTTAATCACATCCTTAGTGTTGGTTAAGTACTTTAAGATGTTTTTCACTGATTCAGAGTGAACTTCTCCAGGATATGACTGATCAACATCAGGTCTCATATATTTTATTACATACATGATTGTCACTCATGCAATCTCTTTTTTTAGGAATCTATGGGAACTATTAAGAGAGATACATTCCTTGGTCATCAATGTCGACGTCGGGATTTTTATTTGTCCCTTTTCGTTACTTGTTCTTTGGTTTTCTCATGTTAGGTGAGATTTGTTTGAAAAAACAAGTGAAAAAGGTCCGACATGTGTAATGTCGAAGATTTGATTGTAAGAGTCGTTAGTTGGTGTTTTTAACTGGTTGCACCAATGCAACCAAGAAAAGGTTTCCACATTGACCTAGTGATGTAACAATGCTAAACGGGTCTATGAAACCGAGATTCATTTGGGTTCGGAGGCTTGATTATGCAGAGGGAAGGTGTTAGGCACCCCCCAACATCCGTGTTGCCACGATGACTGCCACTTTTCAATAAATTGTTATATGAATGTGTGTGTGTGTATGTGTGTGTGGATCAATGTGCAATTTATTTGAAAGTAGTGCGTGGCCTCGTTCGTACCTATATACAAAGAGTTTGAATTTATACAAAAAATCAGTTTTAAGCAAGATATAGCAATAATGTTTTATAAAAGAGGTTTTTCAAACCCTGTGCTCAATAGGAATTGAGACCTTTTCATACTTCTATTTTATTATTAAATGTTTGGCTTGTTTGCTTTTATTTTTTTTTGATCTGAGGCATCTTGAGAAAATAATATCTGATGATTTCCGACTCCTCATGGGCATGATAGCCATCCAAGGAATTAGTCCCTGCCTTTGTGAATCTTTACATAGCCGTCGATCTCTGTCTCCATCCATTCGAATACTCTGCAGAACAACCCGGATGGTGATGAAAAACTCAATGACTCTCACGCCGATCGAAACGAGCATACAACTGGATCTATCCTCCGTGATAAGCGGTGTGACACGAAGTCTTGACTCATTGCCCCTCATACGGATGGAAATCCTGGCCGGTCAAACCGACACATCACGGCTAGTGGGTGGTAAGTGATCATGCCCTCAATCCGACCAGGAGGAGATAATCCATGCGGAGCATGAGTAATGAAGTTGTAGGGTGGTGAGCCCACTGAACACTGCTTGCCGAGAAAAGTGACCACGATCAAACATCTGTACACTCTGCGGTGGAAGGAATATGTCATAGCTATTTCTTAGGTGAAACAAAATCCATGATGTCTAAATGCATGATCGGTCTCGAGTGTGACATAAACCACACATCTGACATGGCCGAAACTACTTGTGAATACTCTGCTTGGATAAGTCTGCGATATATAAATGACCTCAAGGTCTCTGCAATGATCATTGGAATAATGGTATGACCTTCCACGAGAGCTCTCAACGCCATGGCGACAGATATCTAGCTCATCCATGTCTGCGGCATGTAGGCGTATGACAATCTGCATAGAAGTAGTACATCTACTGCAGGCCAACATGGTGATCCTCCGATGTGGTGAAATCCACGGAATGCCATACATAATCATCTCCTCGAGCCAAATTTGTCAAGCAGAAAGCTTATTTGGGATATTACATGGCGGGATGTAATCTCATCACCGCACCACTCTGCACCTCAATCTGTGAGAGTCATGAATCGTCTACTCATGTCTCCCCATCACCATATGCGCACGCAAGAGTCCATCCCAGGACAGCCGTCGTCGATCGTGCATACTCCTCCAAAGTAGGAGTCAATTCACGGGTCCCAAATCGGAATACCTGTCTGTCCAGTACCCAGTGCTCTATCATGCCCTCTACAAATCCTGGAGGAACCTGAAACATCAGTATGGTTATAGTATGTTGCAGCAAATCGTCTATGATCACCATGTCTGATGGTGATATACTATCATACCATGATCGCATACCAGCTACCACCACAAATGGTGGGGTATGATCGATACGGCTAACTGTCGAAGTAGACATCTGTGCGGGTCGTGTCATAAGACCATCCAAGGGTCAATGCTAAGTATCTCTGGACATACAAACATATGCATAACATAATAACATGCATGATACAATAGATGGCAATATGATATAGGGAATGGAAAAATGTACATACATTCCTATGTATATCATCATCTAATACATCTCTATACAGCTAAAATACAGGGAAATGGGGCAAAGCTACCCAACATACAATAGAGGCCTATCAAAAGATATAGCGAGAATGGGGCGAAGCTACCCAGATGCTAATAGAGGCCTATCAAAAGAGATAACGAGAAATACATCAGAAAAAGTTAATAGTATCGATGTCTACATCATCGATCCTATCCACCTGATGTAACTCCTCCTCAGTCACTGGATCTCTATCTACAGGGATGTTAAAGCGATACTGAAGGAGGATCTCTGCGCGGCAAAACCATATGGGTCACCTAAGGGACCAGTAGCAGAAGCTGGAAGGATCAAAAGTATCTACCTCTGTGGGATCTACGCCCAAATGCGAATGAAAAGATGTGGCGAGTCCAATTGCTAAGTCGATCTGTCAATCTATGTCACATGAGTCGGATCTACGACACGAAGCTAGCCAATTAAATCATCATCACGGATCCTAGAACCATATCCCCCATAAAGCGTGTGGCGCTGGTGCGAGCTCCAATCGTCACGAGGGATCCACCAATGCTAAACGTCTCCACGAGAATAGGGGCCCTCGATAATGTAAAACCGTCAATCCCCATCAATGGGATGTCAATGACGGGTGGCGTGAAATAGGCGATAACGCTGGCAGGAGGCAAGATCGGCATCTGGATCTCTCTGTAGTGCTCCCCTAATAGCACACTCTCTCTAAATAGAGCTCCCATCCTGCATCTCAGAAAAGAGAGAATCCTGCGGGTGGAAATGACATACTCTACTCGATTGGGTACCCATCCTCAAAGCTTGACTCCCAAATGCTCTCGAGTAGGGGGAATCCATGTGATGACATCATTTGTCAATAGCTCCGGCTATAAAGCGACAATGAGTGAAACCCTCGTTGACGGGGACCTCACTTGGTGTGGAATGATGCCATCTCCGTCCTCGTGGATAGGTGTCTATACCCAACACACTCACGGGACACAAACAAGGAAGCCTCTCATAGGCCCCAAAGCGCGACACAAAAGGCAAACATATCTTTGTCGATCAACCTCTTAACCCATACATGGGAAAAGACAAGAGAAACACTCACCAACAGAAATAGGTAGAATCCTAACCACGCCTCGGTCAAACCATGTGATCACATACGCATTCCCCTGAGGAAATAGGCAAAGTTGTAGGAACCCCAGTTATACTCTCCTATACGATCCACGTGTCGAGTGGAGCTAATCAATGTGAAGGACATTGTAGAGGAATTATCTGCTATGAAGCAGCCCCTAATGATCATCAGGAACAATCACCGAAGAATGCGATCCCTGACTCTCACATCCTTGGGTATAGGCTCACTCAACGGACCCTCATAAGCATCTACGCTCAAAGGACACAGTAGAGCAGTCCACGCCCTTGGCGCCTCGTGGAAACTCCCAATAAGGATCTGATGGTAGTAGGGGTGATATTCACCGTGCAAGGCACCAGCTCCCCTCCGAACTCCATACGTCGGATAAACCACCAATCCATCGGCGTCATCATCACCTCACAGTCCGTGAAATGGGTGGTGAGTGCAGTGGAACCACCGCTTCGAACAATGCCACGAGGTAACCCGAGGGGCACGGACGGGGTAGAATGGAGAAGAACCTCTCGAATCCCCAGCCATGGACGGTCGCTCTATAGTCATCATGCAAGGCCTGATACATAGAGTGGATCCTAAACCAGTTCCCCCGAGGCTGTGTGAAGCTGGGAACCTATATCAAATGCAGATCAATATAAGACTCCTTGACTCCTCATTAATAGGAAATAAGGAAGATTAAAGATCTAACTTCATACCTCGTTTGCGTGCAGGTATACTGAAGGATGCCTACTCAAGTCACCTAGAAGATCTGGGTTCACCACTTGAATACCTGACAATTCCCTATGGGGAACACGTACAGCAAGAGTAGGAACCTCGATTGGTACATCCTCCTCCTCGTCCTCGACATTCGGCACCTCGGCAGAATAGGGCGTATCACCTTCTCATGACAGCGAGGCTATCTCACGTAAACGACATTGAGGCTCTTCAAAAGCCGTCCTCCGTACACCAGAAGTGGTCCTGCGGGAACTACTCGACTGATCTGGATCCATGTTATCTGGACATCAAGTCTCCAAATCACCTCAGAAAGGGTGTGGTAATTTCTTACCTGAAGTCTTTTTAAAATGCATTCTATGATTACATGCATGCATGCATTGCTTTAATATACATCTACAGTAGAGTTAAAAATGCATGACTACCCAATACCTTCATTTTGGGAAAATTTTGCCATAGCCCCTTTGTAAATGGGACTATCCACATGCACATAGGCATGGCTAGGTGGCTATTCAGCAGCACACCTATACACAGTCATATACATCCTGTATGCATCAATACATTGTAGTAAAAAAATTGTAAGTGTAGTCTAATTACTAGGATTATTTTGCTATTCTACCTTTACTCATTTGTCCTCATATAGGATAAGAAATGATAGTAAAAGGTGCCAATTTGACTGTTTCAAAAGTCAAATTTTTTTCACATCATTATGTTCAGTATGATTTAATACTAACATTTGCTATGTTGAATATTTTTTATCAAGTCATATCAGCATGCATATTCACTACTATGTGTCTAAATGCTTTTCATGCGATAAGTCATTTTCCAACGGACAAAAATTGGAAAAAAATACAGGCATATGTTACGGGAGATGAAGAAGAACGCTTATGCGGTGACGAGAATATCACGAAAAGTTGCTTACGAACTTCGATGATCTCGAAGAAGAGCTCTCGGATTTCCTTTGTTACGCAACTTGAAAATGACTTATGAAAGCAACCAGCCACCTATACATAGGCACGGCTGGCCGCAGGCTAACCTGTGGATCCTACAGGTACACTTACGGTCCCCCTACATCGGTCCCACACCTCCGACTTGCTTTAGTTAGAGTTGCAAAGGAGGTCTCACAAGCTGAAAATGCCAAATCAGGAATAAAAATGCTACGCAATTGAGCGGAACAGCCTGAAATCCTGGTTTCTTGTCGATCAGAGTTAAACTCCCGTCGCCTCAATGGTATTCGCCTAAAAATAGGGTATACTATACCAATGAGCTCAGCTTTCACAGATCATGCTCGGCAATACCCCACAAAGGTCCGATCTTGTCATCAATGAGTGTCGAAACCACAGCGTATCCCCCGTGAGGGTTACAACGCAAAAACCACGAAATATCAAACCTCCCTGGCGGGGGTTACAACGCCGAAGTTATAAAGCATCTACGTATCCCGTGAAGTCTGGCACGCATCTTTTAAACTTCTCGTATCCCGACGAGGTTACAATCTGATATAACCATTGATACACACATCAATGAAGGTCAAGCAGCCTTGACATCATATCAGCCGATGGCAAGTAAACCCATCGAAGCAACCTTACCTAGCGAGGGTTACAATGCAATGTAACCATTGATACACACATCAATGAAGGTCAAGCAGCCTTGACAATACACCCAATAGGGATCTATCCGGTGATACACACATCAATGAAGGTCAGGCAACCCTGGCAGCGACAACATTGTTGGAAGTAACTCCGACAGTATGAGGGAACATGTTATACACATCCTCAAACAGAAAAAGCCTTATCCCCACAAATCTCTTCCACACAAGAGGTACCTCTATGGAGTATAAGCCAGTGTCTAGGATTCAAAACTTTGGTGGTAGTCCTAACGTCAACATCCTTTGAAACTTGGATCGCATGTCCAAGTCATCACTGATTGTCATCCCAGCAGGATTACATGACAATCATGCATCATACATTTGCATCATGTTGTTGTTGCATCATAATATGCAACAAGATAAACATGATGTTATATGCAGCAACATGATGCAAATGTATGATGTATGAATGAATGATTGCCGGTTCCCTGTTAATTCTACCGGGGATGACAATCAGTGATGTCTTGGACATGCGATCCAAGTCTTCAAGGATGTTGATGTTGGGGCTATCACCAAAGTCATGGATCCCTGATACAGACTTCTACTCCATAGAGGTGCCTCTCATGTGCAAGAGATCTGTGGGGATAAAGCTTTGTCTATTTTGAGGATGTGTATAACATATTCCATCATCGGTCCTCTCCGATGATGATGGTCTTCTCTGGTTTCTATCACCATTATATACCATGATCTTTGTTGGAGTTACTGCCAACATTGTGTATTGTCAGGGCTACTTGACCTTCGCTTTGGTGTGTATCACCGGATAGGTCCCTATTGGGCAAAATGTCAAGGCTGTTTAACGGTCATTGCGTTGTGACCCTTGCTGAGGAATATGTCAAGGCTGCTTGACCTTTATTGATGTGTATATCAATGGTTGAATCATGTTGTGACCCCCGTCAGGGATACTTTATCAATGTCTGACTTCGGCGTTGTAACCCCCGCCGGGGATACGTTGCTTCGATGGGTTTACTTGCCATCGGATGAGGTAACATCAAGGTTACTTGACCTTCATTGATGTGTGTATCAATGGTTTTGATGGGTTTACTTTCCACCGGCTGAGGTAACGTCAAGGTTGCTTGACCTTCATTGATGTGTGTATCAATGGTTTTGATAGGTTTACTTGCCACCGGCTGAGATAATGTCAAGGTTGCTTGACCTTCATTGATGTGTGTATCAATGGTTGAGAATGTGACGTAACCCCCGCCAGTGATGTTTGAAATCTTGCATTGTGACCCCCGTCGGGGATGTTTGAATGTTTATAACTTCGACGTTATAACCCCCACCGGGGATGGTTTTAGGACTATGACCCTGCACTAACGGCATTGGACCTTTGTGAGGTATTACCGAGCATGATTTGTAAAAGATGAGCTCATTAGTATAGTGTACCTTGTATTTAGGCGAATACTAATGAGTGATATGCAGAGCCAGAGTTTGACCCGAGAAAACAAGGATTTCAGGCTATTCTGCTCAATCGCGTAGCGTTTTTATTCCTGATTTAACCTTTTCAGCTTGTGAGACTTCCTTTGCAACTCAAACAAGACTGAGCTAGCAGTATGGGACCCATGTAGGAGTCATGCAGGTACACCTGCGTCCAACCGTGGGTATGTATTATCTGCGGGTTGCTTTCGTAAATCACTTTCAAGCTGCGCCGCGAAGAAAATCTGAGAGCTCTTCTTCAGACCTGCTGAGTTTGGGCTCTTTTTTGTACATTTTGCCACCGTAAAAGTGTTTTTCACTGTCCTGGTAACATATGCATGTATTATTTCCCAGTTTCTATCCGTTGGAAAATGATTTATCAAATGAAATGTACTTAGACACATAGTAGTGAATATGTATATTGATATGTCTTTATAAAAAATATTCAACATAATAAATGTTAGTATTAAACCATGCTGAACATAATGATGTAAAAAAATTTAACTTTTGAAATAGTCAAATTGGCACCTTTTACTGTCATTTCTTATCATATTTGAGGATAAATGAGTAAAGGTAGAAAAGAAAAATAATCCTGGTAATTAAACTACACTTACGAATTTTTTGTTACTATGATGTATTAATGCATGTAGGATGTATATGACTGTGGGTAGGTGTGCTACTGAATGGCCACCTAGTCATGCCTATGTGCATGTGGATAGTCCCATTTACAAAGGGGGCTATGACAAAAATTTTCCAAAACATAGGCATTGGGTAGTCATGCATTTTAACTCTACTATAGACGTATGTTAAAATAATTCATGCATGCATGTAGTCATAAAAATGCATTTTGAACAAGCTCCAGGTTAAACATTACCACACCCTTTCTGAGGTGATTTGGAGACTTGTTGTCTAGATATTATGGATCCGGATCAGCTGAGTAGTTCCCGCAGGACCACTTCTGGTGTACGGAGGAGGGATTCTGAAGTGCCTCGACCCCATTCTGTTAGACAGCCTCGGCATTTGGTGGAGGCAGTGATACGTCCTATCCGGGTTGAAGTGCCGGATGTCGAGGACGAGGAGGAGGATGTACCGGTTGAGGTTCCTGCTCCTGCTGTACGTGTTCCCCATAGGGATTTGCTAGGTATTCAAGTGGCGAACCCAGAGCTTCTCGGCGACTTGAGTCGACATCCTTCAGTATACCTGCACGCAAACGAGGTATAAATTTAGCTCTTAATCTTCCTTATTTACTATTGATGAGGAGTAAAAGGGTTCTGATGTTGATCTGCATTTGATGTAGGTTCCTGACTTTACACAGCCTTGAGGGAATTGGTTCAGCATCCACTCTTTGTATCAGGCTTTGCACGATGACTATAGAGCGATTGTACATGGCTGGGGATTCAAGATGATCTTTTCCATTCTTCCCTGTCGTTGTCCTTGGGGTTACCTCAGGGCATTGTCTCGAGCAATGCCGTTTCACGACTCACGACTCCTCCTTCTTTGGGATGGATGAGGTGATGATGACGCCGATGGATTGGCGGTTTATCACAGGTATAGAGTTTGGAGGGGATCCAGTGCCTTGAACGGTGGATATTACCCCTACTGCGTCAGATCCTTATTGGGAGTTCCGGTGGAGGCGCTCAAAGGCAGGACTATACGTACAGGTCCTCTTCGGCTGTTGAGTGAGCCCATACCCGATGATGTGAGATTCAGGGATTGCATTCTTCGGCGATTATTCCTGATGATCATTAGGGGCTGCTTTATAGCAGATAACTCCTCTATGGTGTCCTTCGCTTTGATCAGCGCCACTCAACACGTGGACCGTATAGGAGACTATGATTGGGGTTCCTACACCTTCGCCTACTTCCTCAGGGGATAGCGCATGCGATTACAGGGCTTGACCGAGTCTTGGTTAGGATTCTACCCATTTCTGCTGGTGAGTATTTCTCTTATCTTTTCCCATGTATAGGTTAAGAGTGTTGACTAACAGCAGATGTTTGCCTTTGTGTTGGCAGTTTTGGGCCTATGAGAGGCTTCCATGTATACGTCCTATGAGCGTGTTAGGTTTAGACACCTATCTACCAGGACGGATATGGCATCATTCCATACTGGCGGAGGTCCCTGTTGCTGAGGGTTTCACTCATTGCCTCCTATAGCTGGAGTTATTGACAGCGGATGTCATCACGTGGGTTCCCTACTCTAGGGACCATTTAAGCATTGGATTTGAGGATGGGTACCCGACTGGTGTCGAGCACGTGATTTCCACCCGTAGGATTCCTCTCTTCACAGATGGAGGATGGTAGCTCTACTTAGAAGAGCGTGCTATCAGGAGCACTACAGGCGAGATTCGCATCCGATCTTGCCTTCTGCCAGGCGTTATTGGCATGTTTCGCAGTCACCCATCATTGATATCCCATTGTTGGGGATTAATGGTTTCATATTATCAGAGGGTCCCTGCACTCAGGAGATGTTCTAGCATTAGTGGTTCCCTCATACTATTGGAGCCCAGACCTGCGCCACTCAATTCATGGGGGATATGGTTCCAGAATCCGTGGTAATGACGGATTGGCTAGCCTGTGTTAGAGATCCAACTCACGTGACACAGATTGATAGTCTGACCCGACAGTTGGACCGGGCACATTTCTTTATCTGGTATTTGGGCAGAGATCCGTCAGAGGCAGACACGTTTGATCCTTCCAGCTCTGGCACTGGCCCCTCAGGTGACCCATATGGCTTTGTCGATGCATATCCTCCCTTGTATAGGCCTGGCATCCCTGTAGATAGAGATCCAGTGACTTAGGAGGAGTTACATCAGGTGAACAGGATTGACGATGTAGACATCGATACCATTAAATTCTTCTAATAAATATTCTCGTTATCTCTTTTGATAGGCCTCTGTTAGACATTGGGTAGCTTCGGCCCATTCTCGCTATATCTTTTGATAGGCCTCTATTAGTTGTAGGGCAATTTTTCCCCATTCCCCTGTATTTTAGCTGTATAGAGATGTATTAGATGATGATATACTTAGGAATGTATATATATTTTTCTATTCCCTATATCATATTGCCATCTATTGTATCATGCATGTTATTATGTTATGCATATGTATGTATGTCTAGAGATATTTAGCATTGACCCCTAGATGGTCTTATGACCTGGCCATGTCTGATGTCTTCTTCGACAGTTAGCCATATTGATCATACCCCACCATCCTTGGTGGCATCGGGTATGCGATCGTGGTATGATAGCATGTCACCATCAGATAAAGTGATTGTAGATCATTTGTTGCAGCATACTATGACCTTGTTGAGGGAATCTTTGGAGCACCGGGGTATCGGAGAGCGATTTTCCGATTTGGGACCCGAGGAGTCTCCTCTACTCGGAGGAGTATGGACATTTGACGATGCTACCACTGGATAGACCTTGCGTGCATATGGCGATTGAAGACATGAGTAGGCAGTTCATGACCCTCATTGGCTTGAGGCGTAGAGTGGTGCAGGATGAGATCACATCTGGCCACGTTATATCCCAGCGTTTTCTGTTTGACAGATTTGGCTCTGAGGATAGTTATGCATGACATTCCGGGGATTTCACCACACCGGAAGATCATTAGCGTTTGGCTAGAGTAGATGTACTACTATTATGCGTACTAACGTATGTCTACATGCCACGATACATGGATGAGTTGGACATTGGCGTTATTATGGCAATGAGAGCTCTTAGGGAGGGTCACACCATCATACTGATGATCATAGCAGAGACTCTGAGGTCAGCTACATACTACTGCACTTATCTGGCAAGAGTGTTTACAGGCAGCTCGGCCATGCTGTACATGTGGCTTATTTCACACTTGAGTTCGATTGGCACTTTTAGACGGCATGGATATTGTTTCACCCATGATATAGCCATGTTGTACTCCTTTTATCCTGCGGAGTGTACAAATGTTGCATCTTGGTCAGCTTTCCTAGCAGGGATTGGAGATCCATTTACTATATTGTCGTGTACAGGGCTTAGCTCACCCTACAACTTCATTACTCATGCCCCGGGCATGGATTATCTTCCTTTGGCTAGTTTGACAGGCATGATTACTTACCACCCACTGGCCGTGATGTGTCAGTTTGACCAATTCTAGGATTTTCATCCTTTTGAGGGGGCATCGAGTCAGCGCTTCACTTCTCGGCATTTATCAGTAGAGGACAGATCCAGGTTATATGCCTGTTGGGATCAACGAGAGCTATCTGAGTCTTCTATCGGCCATCCGGGTTGTTCTGCAGAGTATTCCGCGTGGATGGAGATAGAGACTACATCGGCTACGGTAGTATCCACAGTGCAGGGGACTGATTTCGATGATGAGGAGCCTATAAAGGAGGCTGATTTTCCCATTTAGGAGGATTTAACTGCTGGGTTTCCAGCATTTGTGATGGATTCTCTCACTACGAGTGCCACTGTCATTCAGCATTTAGCACAATATCTGGAGTAGAGTCTACATCTGATGACCTGTGAGTGAGATTAGGCTAAGGCCTCAATGTTGACAGCTCTTGATGGGAGAGACGCAACTCTATTAGAGAGATATGAGGCTAGATCAGCCAGAGATGCATTGATTGTGGAGCGGGATACTGCCCTATCTGCCTGGGATGTGGTCGTCACAAACAAAACTTCAGTGTGATCCCATACGACTGGCATCCTTGCAGACATGAGTGCATATATTGATGAGCATCATGCCACCATACAGTTAGCCTCGGATCTTCTAGCTCGTGTAGATACCATTGGGCAGGAGCTTGCAGCGTTACCTCCTTCTTTGGAGAGGGATGATATGTTAGATCTGATAGTCCGTATACACACAGATCCGTAGATAGCTTTGTATTTTCTTGCACAGACTAGCTTAGTCATTTTGTCATGTACAGCACATATGTATATATCAAACAGTATTATATATGGCAGAGAAATATATTTTTATTTACTTCCCTTTTACTTGTGCCTTGATACTTACTTGATATTTTCCTGTTTGTTCAGGGCTTGTGATCTTGATGCATTCTGAACTCGTCCTTGATATGTGGATATTGAGCCATCGCAGGATCTTTCAGAACAGATCATTGATCTGTATGTATCCCTACCATCTTTGGTGCCTTAGGACTGGTTTCTGTATGGAAACGTGGAGAGGAGTATGACTTTTCCTCTCTGAGATTGACCTCACCACAGATGGTCTCCAGTACTTCTATTTGTGAGAAGCCTAGTTAATTCCATCTCTTATGGATTGGTGTTGTTCTTTGAGGCACAACCGCAGCTTAGATGGTCACCGAATCTCCTATTTGCGAGGAGAGGTTGGGTAATTCCATCCCTTTGGTCTGAAGACAATGAAATGTGGTGGATTGAAGTTGATCCAGTACCGTGTGACAAGTATTTTTGTTTTGGTAGGGGGTTAGATCAAAACATAAATGGCTGCCTACGTACTCCTATTGAAGAGGAGATCAGGTCTGCGTAATTCGAACCTGGTGTAAGAGGTTCAACGCTGAATGTGAAAGGCAGATGGGTGTAGAAACTTTATTGATGAAGAAGGGTGTAGAAGTGTTTTTGTTGTTTTTATTTTTATAGAAAAAGGGAAAAAATGTTTTTGTGTTTTTTGTTTATTGCGACCGAGCCATATAGAATATGTTTGCCTACGTACTCCCGTGTATCAGGGAGATTAGGTCGACGTACTTCACCCCTCAGGACGAATTGTAGCCGAAGAGAAGTATAAATCCCATGTGCAGGCTATACTGCCGGGAGAAGAAAGTTTGATCCCATATTGGGGACAAACTGCAGGTGTGGAAAAAGTTTGATCCCGTCTTCAGGACAAACTACAAGTGTGAAAGGTTCAATCCCATCTTCAGGATAACCAAAATTGTATGAAAGGTTTGAAATGAGGTGAAACCAGGCTGCTGGTTTGAAATGTATGTTTCCCATGTATGCTTGATGGTAACCTCAAACATAGAACCGTTTCACGGTGTCCGAGTTGATAAGCTGTGGAAATTCATCGCCATCCATTTTCTGTAGAAGGAGAGCGCCTCCTGTCAATACTTCTTTAACAACAAACGGGCCTTCCCAGTTAGGAGTGAATTTTCCCTTGGATCGATCTTGGTTGTCAATGATCTTCTTCAAAACCAAGTTGTGTTGTTTGAACTGCCGTAGCTGGACTTTTCTATTGTAGGATCGTGCGATCCTTTTCTAATATAACTGAACATGGAAGATAGCCGCGGTTACTTTTTTCGCTCATCGAGAGATAATTGGTGATACCTGTCTTATACCCATTCGTCTTCATCCAGTTGAGCATCCATCAACACTCTGAGGGATTCCATTTCCACCTCTATGGGGCGCACTACTTCCATCCCATAGGCTAATGAGTAGGAGGTTGCCCCAGTGGAAGTACACATTGAAGTTCTATAGGCTAATAAAGTCAGAGGCAAGAGGTCAGACCATCCTTTGTGATTGGCGGACATTTTTTGCATGGTCTTATTGATGTTTTTATTAGTCGCTTCAACAGCACCATTCATCTTTGGACGGTAGATGATGGAGTTAAGGTGTTTGATGTGGAATTTACTGCATAATTCCTCCATCATTTTGTTGTTGAGGTTTTTAGCATTTTCTGACACAATGACCTCTGGTTGTCCATATCGACAGACGATATTATTTCTAATGAAAGCAATGATGACTTCTTTGGTAACCCTGGGGAAGGAGGCTGTTTCTACCCACTTAGTGAAGTAATCGATCATGGTGAATATGAATCGCTGTCCATTACTGGCTTTGGGCTCGATGGGCTCGATTATGTCCATTTCCCACATTGAGAAGGGTCATGGCAAACTCATATTGTGGAGTTCCCTTGGAGGGGCGTGGTTAGCATTCCCATGAATCTAGCATTGATAGCACCTCTTAACGTGATCATCATAGTCAACTTTGAGTGTAAGCCAATAATGCCATGTTCTGAGGATCTTCTTAACAAGTAGGGGTCCGCTCATGTGTGGGCCACATACTCCACCATGGATCTCATCCATGAGCCTATGAGCTTGGTCTTTGTCCAGACATCTGAGGAGACCTAATCCTGCATCTCTTTTGTAGAGTGCATCTCCGCTCAGGTAGAATTTCATAGCAAGTCAATGGATTCGTCTCTTTTCAGTCAGGCTCGCCTCAGCGGGTGTAGATCCATCTCGCAGATACTCCTTGATATATTGATACCAAGGGTTATGGATGGGAGGTAGCTCATCCGATACTTCTCCAATATAGTTCCCATTAGACGGGGCCTTTTGCAGGGCAAATGTGATGTTTGGCATATTTTTCTTGTCAGGTATGTGGATCAAGGAGGCCAACGTTGCTAGTGCATCCGCAAAATAATTCCTATTATGAGGAATGTGTAGGAAGGAGATTTCTTTGAACTCTAAAGCCATCTGTAAAACTTGCTGATGGTAAGGTAGCAAATGTAGTTCTTTGGTTTGATATATTTCTGTGTATTATTTGATTACTAATTCGGAATCCCCAAAGACAGTTAACCGCCTGATGCCCATTGAACGGACAAGTTTTAGTGCCATGATACAGCCTTCATACTTAGCTGTGTTGTTGGTGCTGACAAACTACAATTTGAATGGCGTCGGGATCTTTGCTCCCCGTCATCAATATACTAGAAGCTGCTCGGCTCCAGAGCCTTACGTATTATGACTCCATCAAAATACATTTTCCATGTATGGCATGTATCGTACTGATGGTGTTGTTGAACTGCCATTACCCCTTTATCAGGGAAATATGTTTCCAAGGGTTTGTAATCCCCTGTAGGTGCGGCGGCCAGTTGATCCGTAATTCCTTAACCTTTGATTAACTTTTGTGTCACATAGACGATATCAAATTGTTCTAGGATCAACTTCCATCTGGACAGCCGACAATTGAGTATGGGCTTACTGAACATATACTTGAGAGGATTCATGCGGGTTATGAGATGGGTTGTGTGACCGTGGAGGTAATACTATAACCTCATGGAAGCCCATGCTAAAGCACAACAAGTCTTCTCAATTAGAGTGTACTTGTGTTCACTGCTGCTGAATCTTTTGCTAAGGTAATAGATAGCTCGTTCTTGGCTTCTATCTTTTTTTTGCCATAGCATGTAACCCATAGCATTGTCATTAATGGACAGGTACATGAATAGGGGAACATCATCCCTGGGAGGTACCAAAACAGGAGCGTTAACCAGCTGCTCTTTGATGGTAAGGAAGGCTTTTTGACACTCATCGTTCCATTTCATAGAGGAGTTCTTCCTTAATAATTTCAAGATGGGCTCACAGGTTGCTGTGAGTTGAGAAATAAATCTGCTAATGAAGTTGATTCTTCCCAAAAATCCCCATATTGACTGAGGAATAGGCATTTCCTTGATGGCCTGGATTTTGGTGGGATCCAGCTCAATCCCTTTGTGGCTGACTAAAAAACCTAGCAACTTTCTTGATTTGACACCAAAGGCGCACTTGGTTGGATTCAACTTCAAGTTGTACTTACGCAACCTTTTGAATAGCTTTTAGATGGTCTAAGTGGTCTTCCTCCCTTCGGGATTTGACAATGATGTCATCCACGTACATCTCTATCTCTTTGTGCATTAAATCGCGGAAGAGAGCCATCATGGCTCACTGGTAGGTTGCCCCGACATTGATGAGGCCGAATGACAACCATCTGTAACAGAATATTCCCCAAGGCGTGATGAAAGCAGTTTTCTCACGGACTTCCTCAGCGACCATAATTTGATGGTACCCCACGAAGTAATCAGCAAAGTAGTACATGCCGTATTGAGCAGTATTGTCAATAAGAATGTGGATAAAGGGCACGGGAAAATTATCTTTAAGGTAAGCTTTGTTCAGATCCCGATAATCCACGCAAACTTGTACCTTTCCTCCTGGTTTAGGCATGGGAACAATGTTGGATATCCATTCCGGATATGTAGATACCATGATAATACCAGCTTGAAATTATTTCACAATTTCTTCTTTTACCTTTAAACTCCACTCAAGTTTCAATCACCTGAGCTTCTGCCTGACTAACTTAAATCCCTCTTTAATGGGAAGGCGATGAAGGACAATGGCAGTGGACAAACCCACCATATCTTCGTGAGACCGTGCAAACACATCCTGGAATTGGGTTAATAGCGCAACCATGTCATTCTGTTGGTTTGGGGTTAGGTCTGAACCAATCTGGATTAGCTTAGGGCTTTCTAAGGTTCCAAGATTGAAAGAAGTGGTTTGATCAAGGTTGGGTTTAGGTTTGTCTGCGACCCATTCCTTAATCTCCTGAGGTGTCTCAATGTCCTCTTGGATTTCCATCAAGTCTGAGTCCAACTTTGCATCAAAGTTATAATCCTTTTGGAGAAAAGGCACCTCATCAGCAAGTATAGGCACATCTAAATTCAGAGTCCTGAAACAAAATATGCTTTCACTTAATATCTGAAACTGTTTAATCATACAAAAGTGTTACCATGTACTGATAAATAACTTGCTAATATTGTATAGAAAAGTAAGCAATTAAAGTTATCTACAGTGTAGAGGGATTTCTGCATATTTTACCCTCGTCGACTAATGCATGGAGTGCTATTCCAATTGCCGAGGGTAAAGTCCTGATGGACTGTAGTGATGGAGGGGTTGTCA
The DNA here is from genome assembly GCA_020205605.1 of Panax ginseng. Lineage (NCBI taxonomy): Eukaryota > Viridiplantae > Streptophyta > Magnoliopsida > Apiales > Araliaceae > Panax > Panax ginseng. Next base: position 82,339,721 of record CM035130.1, read on the forward strand.
TCATCCTCCTTTTCCCGAATGATAACCATAACATCTGGGAAATCATCGTCTAGCTGTATCTGTTTGTATGTTCATCATGGACAATGATGTGTATGCCTGACATCATCAAGGCGATGTCATATTTACGTTTTTGTTCCCTTTCTTCCACATCGGGATCAGGAATCAGGACCTCTTTTGCTTTGAATGGTACTAGTTTGGGAAACAGCATAGCCATAACATGGGTTGGCACCTTTACCGAAGCCTATATCAGCTCATGAGGTATAGGTGGAGAAAATCGCAGTGTGGCAGAATCTTGAGGAACCTGCTTGTGCTTGTGAGGATTCCTATGACTGGAACTGGAAGAATAGCCTAGTCCGGATGTCCCAGTTTGACTGGACACTTGAATAGGGTGCCTAATACCCTGCTGATTTTTACCAAGCCCTTGTTAAGGCTGATGACCCAATGACATCATTTCTTAAATGGCCGACATAACCTCGGCAGAAATCTTGGGTACGGGAAGTGGTGCTCCAATAGGATGGTATTGCGTGTTACTCACTTCCAAAGTATGAAAACTGGCTGGCTCAACTTCTGAATTGAAGCTAATGATTGGTAGATCTCCTTATTAAGGACATTCCGACTCAGCATTGACAGTGACTAGGCTATTGTTGATGTAATGTAGAAGGAACGGCTCCAGCCATGTGGATCCATGGTCTCCCCAATAGCAGGTTGTATCCTGAATCTATCTTGAGGATGTGGAAGGATACATTAAATGTATTTGGACCAATCTTAATTGGCAACTCAATTTCTCCGATAGAATTTCGTTGGGATCCATCAAAAGCTTTGATAACCGTATGGCTGCTTCGGATCCTTTTGAGATTGACGTTCATCTTCATCAAGGTGGTATAAGGATAGATATTTAGAGACGAACCTCCATCTATCAAAACTCTAGCTAACATATACCCTGAGGATAAAACTACGATTTATAATGGCTTGCAATGACCAGTCCCTTCGGGAGGTATGTCGTCATTAGTGACCATATGTTGAAATTTTTCCGCATCCACTGATTTTGGCAAGTAGGCTTCTTCCAAAACCTTCAATAAAATCTTCCTATGATCCTCGGAATAGAAAGCCAATTCCAGTATTGAGATCTGATGTGGAGCTTCTCTTAAGCTTAGAACCACCTTGGCTTCATTATGGCCCATAGTGCTGAGGAATTTTTCAATCTTCTCCATGGGAATCTTCCCCTTTGCTTTGAGGATAGGCTTCATAACCCGCTGAGGGAGATACACTGGATTTTCCTTCGACACTATAGCAGTAGTATGAGATGTGGATCCTTCAGCTTCCCCATAATTCCATGGGACTTTGTGTAAGCTGGCAACAGGATATTGTGGTCTGAATGGTAAAGAAATTGGCTCTGGTACAGCCACTTTCAAAGGATTGTCAGCTCCTTTGAGTTGAATTGCTTGTATGGGAAATGGTTTGATAGTCTCATTAGCCTTAGTGGATATAACTACTACTGATCCCTTCCATTTAGTAGGACATGTATTCCCACTCTTGAGTAGCAAAGTGTCATCGTCTGCCAATTGCAGGACACCGCTATCAATTAGATTTTGAATAAGGTGGCGGAGTGCCTAGCATTCTTCTGTGCTGTGACCGCGAGAATGTGAATGATATTGACAAACTCCATCAGAGTTAAATAGTCTTGAACGAGGATTCATTGGAGGTAGAAGGGAGGTAATTCTTCCTTCGTTGATTAGCATCTGAAGTATCTCCTCCATAGGTTGGCCCAGGTATGTAAATTCCCTTTAATTGGCAAAATCCCGATGTGCTTTAGTATTTGCTCTCTTTGCAACCTTATCTTCTATAGCTTCTCTTTCTGAAGGTGATGGTGGAGCATTCAAAACAAAAGGAAGGAGATAGGCATGCTCCTGGCTGACTAATTGGCGTGTGACTTGATACTGATGAGTCACCAGTTCTGCCAGTTGTTCAATTTGCTTACAAAGAGCTTTCATCTTTTGTTCCATAGCAAATTGAAACTTTGCGTAATCCCATCTATCAACATCATCTTTGATGGTCTGGGATGATTCACCGTTAAAATTATAACTTTGTCCAGCGCTTCAACTAATCATGTTGACCTCTTCTTCTTTGTGTTGAGGAAGAGGGTTGTCTTGCACATGAGGTTGATCTGGTTCGGTGACCACGATCTCATCGTTGTCTATCAAATCTTGGATCTTGTGTTTCAAGGCCCAACAATCTTGAGTATCATGTCCAGGTGCTCCGGCATGATATGCACACTTCCGAGTAGCATTGAAACCCCTCTTATTAGGGTTGGTTGGTGGAAGAAGATGTGTGATTTTCTTCTAAGTAGTCAGAAGAGCAAGATTATTCTCGAGCAAGTCCCCTAAGGGTGTGAACGTTCGAGGGCGCTTTGTATCTCCACCTTTAGGCAATGGAGGGTTTGAAGACTGTGCTTGGAAAGGGGAGTAGTTTCTCCTCTATATAGGCATGTTCTGACTGCATTTTCGACCTTGTAGTATCAAGGAAACATCCTCCTCTTTCTTTTTATGGACCCTCCGGGGTTGTTTCTATAAGATCTGGACTGGATGTGCTCAGCAACTGCATTAAGAGCAGCTAGGTCTTGAATCTTACCAGACTTAAATCCTATCTCAGCCATCTCTTCGTGCTTGATCATTTCAGATAATGGTTTGCCAATACCAGCTAACACTCTCTCATAGAAAGGAGCTTCCTATACGTCTATGAAAGTTATGACCATTTCTAATTCTGTCATGGAAGGAATAACTTGAGCAGCAAGACGCCTCCACCTTTGAGCATACTCTCTGAAAGACTCATTAGACTGTTTCTTGACCTTGGTAATCTAGTACCAATTCGAGAGCCATCTGAGATTGAAAATCAGATTGAGTGAGGAAGGCGTGAGCTAGCTCTTCCCAGCTATGGATCTTTGAGTTGTCTAATCTGGTATACCATGAACGGGCTTTTCCAGTCAGACTCTTCTGGAACAGCTGCATTCTGAGCTTGTCATTTTCCACATAAGATCCAAGTTCTCCAATGAATACCGTCAAATGTGTGTAAGGATCCCTTAATCCATCATACTTTTCAAAGTCAGGGGTTTTAAATTTCTCTGGATAATGAACACCAGGGAATATGCAAATGTCAGCATATGAAACACTTCCGTGTGTTCCAATCCCTTTGAGAGTATGGATAGTTTCTTCCATTTGAAGGACCTTCTTCCTGATATCACTGGTGTCTAGATCTCTTTTGAGATGGGTGCTTTCAGGGTCTTTGTTGGTCGTATCCAACTGAGGTTCTGGATTCATTTTATCCAAACCTTGTGTCCCTCCGTGTGTAGAGGGTTCTGTATGTACAGGTATCTTTGTACCCTGAATAGATTCATGCAATTCTTTTAGCATAATAGCCAAATCTGTAATTTGTTTACTCAATTCGTCAAATTCTTCTCGAGAAACGGCATTAGGCTGGTCAGAAGAAGACATGATTGTCTGTAGGCTCGTGGCCTTTTTGGATTTTAAGCGGGTAACAGGACCAATTGTTTCCCTACAAAAGACTTATGTAGTTTAGTCTTAGGGATAATGTAAATGCTATTATGATATGTCCATTTTAGAAATATCATCCTGCAAAAACAGGCATTATTTGATAATATGTCATGTATGCACAAATATTCTTCATATTTTCCATTACATAAAGATGAGCATGGAATAAAATTACAATTAATGCTTTTACAAGTAATTGAAAATGGAAAGCATGAAGAGACTTTCCTCCGCGTTTGGTTTATTAGAGGTTAACCTATCTTAGGGGTTACTCTCGTGACTTTCTGGCATGAAGGTCCCTAGATCATCACAATCTACTTGACGGGAAGTTAATCCGGTCTTTCAACTGGAGCAAATCTGGGTGGTGCCTTTCTTGAGCCTCATTGGAATTAGTCTCCCTACGAGTCCAGTAATCAAACACCGACAGGATAGCCTCTTGGTGGAGGAACCACACAACATACATTCACATACAACGTGTCTCACCGTTTATGAAAATAATGACATGTGCGAAGCACTAATATCACAGATAGATATTTTGCAGTGCAGTAAGTAAATGCATTTGTACACATTCATTATAAATGTAAATGAAACATTCACACACAAGAATATAACAGTTTTGAAAAGCTTGTATTAGCGGCTTAAGCCCTTTTACTGGAGTCCCCAACAGAGTCGCCACTTGTCGACGTCGGGATTTTTATTTGTCCCTTTTCGTTACTTGTTCTTTGGTGTTCTCATGTGTAATGTCGACGATTTGACTATAAGAGTCGCCAGTTGGTATTTTTAACTGGTTGCACCAACACAACCGAAAAAAGGTTTGCACATTGACCCAGTGATGTAACACTGCTAAACAGGTCTGTGAAATAGAGATTCATTTGGGTTCGGGGGCTTGATTATACGGAGGGAAGGTGTTAGGCACCCCCCGACATCCGTGTTGCCACGGTGACCACCACTTTTCAAGAAACTGTTATATGAATGTATGTGTGTGTGTGTGGATCAATGTGCAATTTATTTAAAAGTAGTGTGAGGCCTCGTTCGCACCTATATACACAGGGTTTGAATTTGTACAAAAATTTAGTTCTAAGCAAGATATAACAATGATGTTTTATAAAAGACGTTTTTCAAACCTTGTGCTCAATAGGAATTGAGACGTTTTCATACTTCCATTTTATTATTAAATGTTCGGCTTGTTTGCTTTTATTTTTTGAGATGCAAGGCATCTTCGAGAAAATAATATACAGCAGTGCCGAACCCCTCATGGGCATGACAGCCATCCAAGGAAATTTAGACACTGTAAATAATGTACAAGCTACTTACAGCTGAAAATGTCCATCACGGGAACCGAATCAAGATTCAGTAGACTGAATCTGTAATCACATGATTTCTAGGCTCACATGATGCCACAGTTTATATGAAAAGCAGTAAACAGTTATATATATAAAAGCTGTAAATATATATATACATGATCAACCACCACGAAGCACCTCCATGGGGGATCGAAAATGTAAATATATAAAAGCAGTAAATATATATACATATGGATATGATCAACCACCACGAAACACCTCCATGGGGGATCAGAAATGTAAATAAAGCTGTAAAAGATGATCAACCACCACAAAGTAAACTCCAGGCGGGACTAAATGTAAATAAAGTGGTAAAAGGCCTCGAATTAAACTCCAGGCCTGACAGAAAAGTAAATATATATATATATATATATATATATATATATATATATATATAAAAGCAATAAACGCTCCAGAGACAGAGTTTGATAACAGTTCATATATATATATATATATATATATATATAAGCAAGTAAACGCTCCAGACATAAGTCTAGGCTCAATCGAGGCATAACTCGATAATGTTAGTCCATATATAAATATATACATATATATAAGTATATATATACAGATAGAAATTAAAACCACGGACCGAAGTTCGGGCATACGCACACAACACGACTCTCAATGTGAAGAATAGTGTGTATAAAGATTAAGAGAAAGGCTTTATAGAGTGTGATAAGGCTTACAGTGGGCTGCCAAAGCAGGCTTCTATGACTCTAGATGGATAAACACTTAGCTCCCGCTTGTAAAAATATAGCTATATGTGAGCTAACAGGTGTTTAAAATGATGAAACACTCGATATTGGGTGTGTACAGAGAAAATTAGACAGGGCTTCCTCGCCTTTTCCTTTATTAAAATGGCCACTCTAAGCCCTCTATTTATAAAAGGGGGAGCCGCAGGTGTACCTGCGGCAGCCGTAAATCCACTTGCGGCTGCCCGGGGTGCCCCAGGCTCTACGGGTCCCGTTATCTCGAAGTACATGCACTCGTGCACTGTAATGTCCGCTAAAACTTGCAGAACTTCAATCTGAGCATCCGAACGAGGTGTACAAGACCATCTTCAGACTTCTTTTGTCAAGAGTTACGCAATGACATGGGATTAGAGGTTGTACAAATTCAGGAAGAGGGGACCATGCCCATGGTCTTCAAGCTTAAAATTCTATCCGGTGTGCTACCACGTGTAATAGTCACTCAGGATTGGAACTCCTTGGCTCTTGTGGGACATTGTTGTGTAGAAATGTATATATGAAATGTTGAGACGACGCATTGGGGTTGAGGTGGCAAGATGACAGTTTAACTCCTCACCGGGGTTATCTCCGATTTGGGCTGATAGCAGACGTTGCTCAGGGTTACATCTGAGATTGGATTGCTACAAGTGTTTGAATTCTACAAGGTCATCTGTAAGTGTGCTTGTCTTCCCGGTGTTAGCTCCGGGTCTTTGGTAAGAGTGCTTCGGCAAGAGGTCTAAGATTGAAGCTGATCGCATGCATTTGAAACCAGCATTTCTGGAGTTATCACCGGAACTGCAACAACATTCCTTGGGGTTATCTCCAAGGACTAAACTCGGGGTTATCTCCGACGTTGGAATTGATACTCCCGGTGTGTGTTCCGGGCTTGAAACTGAACTTTCGGTAGTATCCGGAATTGATGTGAGCTGTCTTCCAAGGTTATCTCTGAAAGACGAATCTGCCCTCCTGCAATGTTAGTAACAGGTGTGCAAAAAATTTTGAGTTTCTACAATCAACATAAGACATCTCTTGGAGTTTTCCATGCTAAATGACTTTAGCATTAAATGAATATACGTTCCTTGGGTTAAGTTAAGTATCCTCTTAAATCTATCTATATAGATTTGTATCCCCAATTTACAATACTCTCCCCAAATCATTCATGGAAGAATGTTTAGACAACTTTATCTTTACTGATTGTAACATTAGTATATCATTCCTTATCCGTAGTATATCAACATATAATACTAGGAATGTCACGACGCTCCCACTGACCCTTTTGTACACACTAGGTTCATTCTTATTTTTGATAAAATCAAACTCTTTTGATTATCTCATCAAAACGAATGTTCAATATTTGAGAAGCTTGTTTCAATCCATTTCTCTGAGTGTCTACATCTCTTACCTCATCGTATGTAACTGGATCATCATCTTCTATGATACGTACCTCATCATCATCATTTATGATGAGTCCATACCTCCCAGGTATCTTCGGTACTATTCTAGATTTACGATTCGGTTGTGGTACAATAGGTCTATCTATAGGTTCCTCTTATTTGACTTATAATATTTTGTGGTTCTTTAACTCTTCAAGATGTATTATCCTCCCACTAGCCCCTTCAATGATAAACATCTTTATCTTAGAAGGCAGCATGTTTCACAACAAACACCTTTTGCTAAGTAGGATTATAGAACATATACCCTAAACTTACTTTAGGATGTCCCATAAATCTGTATATTTGTCAAATCTTGTCCTAAGCTTATCCTTTGAAACCTTTTTCACATAAGTTGGACAACCCCTTATCTTAACATACTTAAGATTAGGAATCCTCCATGTCCATAACTTTTTGGAGTCTTAGGGCCAGATTTTGAGGTTACCTTTTGTAGATATGCAGGCATTTCTAGGACATGACCCGAGAGGGATACTAGAATGTAGGTAAAATCATTATGGACCGCACCATGTCCAACAAGGTACGATTTTTCCTTTCAGATACATCAATCAATTATTGTGTATCAGGAGGCGTCCATTGTGAGAAAACCATTTGAGATGATCTAGAAACTCATTGCACAATTATTCCTTCCTTGATCCGATCAAAGAATCCTAATACTTTTCCAATTTGTTTTATTTCTGAATTCTTTGAACCTTTCAAATAATTCACAATTTTATTTCGGCAAATACACACATTCAACTCTTTGAATGATCATCTCCTTTTCTTATACTAGTTTGTTCAATTTGCAAAATAATTTTTCACGTAAGTTAAGTATACAAAATCCATTAAGTAATATTCCAGTTCTATAAAAACATTATTAATATAAATAGAATAATAATTATTCTTAAATATAATACCAAAGATTTCATTGTACAATAACAAAATATTAATAATGTTTCTAACGAAAACTGGAATACAATAACAACTTATTGACTTAATAGATTTTTCCCGTAGGCAATGCTAAACTATAAGTTTCTATGGCTAATGCAGCAACCTTTGCTTCATTTTCCACACATAGGATTGCTTATCTTTGTTTAGCTTTCTACTTCTGCTTGGTGCCTTCATAAATCTATATTTATGATAACCAAAGTCGGTATCCAATACCCAAGTAGAATCTTAACTTAAAGAAAATTTTATTTCATTCATGAACAAAACTATATTTGTAACCGAAGCTTCATTAAGCTTCTTCTGATTAGCCTCTGCAAGATGCTTCTCACAGTTTCTTTCCAGTGTCTAGGCTTATTGCAGTAGAAGCAAACTCATTTGCTATCCGTATCAATTTTGTTCTTATTATCCTTTGTTTTTGCCTTTTTATTTACCTTCTTTGAATCGTTCTTCTTTTCAAAAGATCATTTGGCCCTACCAATAAGACTTGGTCTTTCTTGGTTAGAAAGTGACTCTCAACATTTTTCAACATGTTAAGCAAATCAGTGAGGCTGATATCTAGCTTGTTCATATAAAAAATTCACAACAATTGTGAAAGGAGTCCGGGAGTGAGTGTAAGATCAAATCTTGGCTCAACTGTCCATCCATTACAAAACCTGTTGTCCTAATTATTCAATCAAATTGATCATGTTTAGGACATGTGTCTGTACTGTAGTGTCATCGGTTATTCTAGATCGGAAGAGCTCCTTAGATATCTGATATCTTTCAGTCCTACTTTTCTCACCATCAACTACTTGATGTGCAGGAGTATAGTAGGAGCATCCATAGTTTCATGTTGACGCTGAAGCTTATTACTCATGGATACGAGCATGACGCATTGAGCCAACTGTGCATCATCTTGCCACTTTCTAAAAGTTGTCATCTCTTCCTCAGAGGCATTGTCTGCAACCATTGTAGGGATAGGTGTATTAAAGACATAAGATAGCTTTTTAGCTATGAGAAATTTTCTTAATTTCCTTAACCAATCCATTTAATTTGGTTCAGTTAATTTAGCATCTAATATGCTACGCAATGATAGTAATTTTAGACATTGTAAAATTCTGTAAATGAATTTGTAATTAACAACATTTTATCATACATTCTTTTATTAATTACCAAAATAAATTAGGTCTTGTTTTAAATTGGTATCTCCCACTATTTTCTTCAAACTATATTACCCTCAATATATATAGTTCGACAATATCTAATTAAAGATATGCTAGTGAGAATAAGGATCCCATTTCAAATGTATATAGCCTTGTGTGTGCACAACAAATTATATATAAATAAATAGGTAGACAACTCTTGTCAATTACATCAACTATGTAACTCCTTGTATTTTACCTCTTAAATCATAATTGTCAAGTGTGTGCACATCCGAACTAAAATGATTTAAGTTAAGGCAGACTTAGCATTTCTATATAAGTGAAGAGAAAACTACAGCCCTTGTGTGTGCACAACAAAGAAGTAATGTTCATTTCCTTATAAACATCATATGTAATAAAAACAACATCTTAAATATTTAATACTTGCCTTGTGTGTGCACAACAAACTCATATTAAATATTCAATACTCTATTGTTTCTATCATGCTAGAAGGCGACGTTCGATATTCTAAATGTCTTTGAACGTTACAACTTAATAAAAAATATTTGAGGGGTTTGTTATTAATTTGTCTCATCTTGTTTAGTGCGCATGCACACATATATATATAAAATATGCATCATATTAATTAACATGCGAAGCATGTTTGCATAATATAATATATATATATATATATATATATATATATATATATATATATATATAGTATAAGCATGCACATATAGAATACTATATTCTACCTGGATTGATTATGGACTTTATTCTGGTTTGGTTCACTAAAGCCACCAACTGAACCAAAAGGTCAAACCTAGGGTGCAAGAATTAATATTTAAATATAACTATTACATTTAAACTCGGGCTCTATTACAAACAGGTCTTCAAACGCTCCTTTCTCTTTGATCTCCAATTCTTCAAAATTAATTCTAACTATTCCTATTACAAAACTATTTAAAATAAATAGAAACTTTGATCAGCAGTCAAGGGGAAGTACATAGGAGGAAGATAGAATTTACATTAAGAAAAAATTAGAGAAGACGGGGTACGCATACCCCATTTAATAAACTCATACATTCATGCATCCAACTAAAATAATATCCAATCACATTGGTCAATAGTCCATAATCAATCCTATTTATTATCATACACATCACCATATGCATCAATAAATAACATTCATCTCATGAATAATAAACATTCAATATATATATATTGATATCATTTAATGGGCAAATTTAGTTAGTATAAAATCTAATTTTGAATTAAAATAAACTCCTTTATTTTTAATCCAAATTTAAATCAAAATAAAACCCTTTTTATTTTAATTTATCCAATTTTGAATAAAATAAACTATTTTATTTTAATCAAAATCTTTAATCAAAATAAACTCATTTATTTCAATTAATTATGGAATCCAATTCCAAATAAAAAAATAACTCCTTCATTTTGAATAATATGAAATCTTATTTCATATCTAAATAAACTCTTTTATTTAAGGAAACACGGATTCTTTTCTCTATTCACAAATTATCTCTTTTATTTTTGAATAATATGAAATCTTATTTCATATCTAAATAAACTCCTTTATTTAAGGAAATACAGATTCTATTTCCTATTCATAAATAAATTCTTTTATTTTGAATAACATGAAATCTTATTTCATATCTAAATAAACTCATTTATTTAAGGAAACACGGAATCCAAATCCAACTCCAATTAGTTATCATGAAATCCAATTCCAACTCTAATTAGTTAGCATGAAATTTAATTTTAAAATTAAAAAAACATTTTTATTTTAATATTAAAATAAACCTTTTATTTTAAGATTAAAATAAACTTTTTATTTTAATTATTAAATTATTATATATATATATATATATATATATTATACTGAATCCTGACTCCTTCCTTGATTTCCCGGAAGGATTTAATTATATATATGATCTTAACGTAATCATGTTTATTTTTAATATATAAAAAACTTTCATGCTCCCTTGAATCACATGAATCACTTTAATATATATAATGATCATACTAAATTAACCGTACTGTGATTTGTGTGGCTCACGGAATTTCAAAAAAACATGTGCAGTTTTGCGAATCACAGTACCGGTTTTGTGATTTTTTTTTTTATAACAAATTATGTCCAATTAAATTATTCTAAACACATATCAATATACATATCAAATTAAAATAATTAATAATTTGCATAATTGTTTGGCTCTGATGCCACTGTTAGGTTTGTAATAATAATGGACGCAATTAAATTGCGCAAAATAAGTGGAAACATGGAAAATTAAAGTTTTAAAATTTTACAAACCATATACCCGGATCACCCTTTATGCATAATTATTAATTAAATGAAAAGATAAAGAACAAGAATCATACCCTTGAAGTTCGAGCTTCCTCAAGTATAAGTTCACCTCCAAATCCTTTCGCGTTCAACTTGAATCCACCGGGTTTGGTTCCTTCCTTTGATCAACGTTAGCCACCCAAGTGTTTGGCCTCTAGAGGTGATCCACCAAGGAAGAAGAAAGATTCAAGAAGATGGGTATTTGGCAAAACCATAGTTTTCTATCTCTATAGAAAAAGAGCGTATTCTCCCAACTATTGGAATTACGTTTTATATGAAAATGTTAACCCCTACCCATAATAAGACTCCTCTTATTTATAGATGTGGGCAACCCTCCTTAACAATTAAGGAATTGGGTTTTGATAAGTGGATTTTATATCCACGAATTGATGTCCATTTCAAGCTTAATTGTTGTTCCTTTCTTGTGTTCATGTTCGTTTTTACTCGTTTCATGTTATTTTGTATGTAGGATAGGTGGTGTGGTGATTGAATGAAAAAAGGAAGCATTTGGAGAATTTTGGTTGCAAGAATCAAGTAGACAAGCCGGTTCTAGAAGCTACCCCATGGAAATGATGCCCTTTTTTTTTATTACCTACCAAGGCAGGGGTCTTCAACATTGGTTTACAGAATGGATGCCCACCAGTATGCTCTTTATTAGGCATACCCGTACGTAAGGGCGGGGTCTCGACTGCTGAGTCTCCTATTTTGCCTTGAACTCTGTTGGAACATGGATTTTAGCTCTTGTAATGTGCTTGGACTCTAATTAGCATGGGAATTCGGCCCGGACTTAGAGGGGGGATATCTATTGCTCAATTAACAATGAATTAAATACACAAGGCATATTACAGAAAGATAAATTCCAGATTTTTCATAGCAAGCTTTGGAGGGAGATTTTAAAGAGATTTTCGTGACGATTGCAGATTTAGGCTACGTGAAGTGTGTTTTTCACTATTCTTCATTTTAGTCTTATATTTGTAATTGAAAAGATGTTTTCTTTGAATTATTCAGTTATTATTTCATTCGTGATGAACTAATTCACTTGTTAGGCTTATGATGGATCCTTGAGTGAACCGATAATTTTGTAAACTTTGATTTCCAGTTCAATAAACTAATTTCTAGTTTATCTATATTAATTTGAGCTTGAATTTGTGAATTGCCTGATCAACAATTCTTTGTGAATTTGTATGGAATCGAGAGAGGATATACGAATCTAGACTTAGTTAATATAGCATGTGATTATGAATTTTGTGAATAGCAGAATCTTTATGAATGTTATGGTAGAGATATGCTTGACATCGCATGTAATCAGATAGGGAACTTAATCTTAAACCTTCTTTAATTATAATTCACATAGAGATATAGTGAGTTAGTTGATTAAGGTGTTTAACTTATTTCTATCTAATTTGTGGATTTAACTTAATACGGTATTAGTGCATCGAGAGGTGGTTAGTACTACATTCATGTTCTTGATTAATAAACTGGGATAATGAGTTGAATTGGAATAAAGGTGTAGAAATCAGAGTGAAGCTTAGGGTGAAATCATAAGTCTAATTCTCCATTAATTGTTTGGAATTTCAGTTTTGATTTTTGTGATTGTTTTGTGATATTATATTCATTAATAATTTAGTTCTTATAATTTTAATCATTGAATTGGATAGTTTAATAAAATTAGGATTAATAGGAAATTGATAATTGTAAGGTTAAAATTCTTACTAAATTATCTGTGTGAACGATACTCTACTCATTACTGTATTACTTGTTGACCACGTATACTTGCGTGTTGTGCGTATATAGAATTTACCTAACATGTTTTATTTTAATTAATTAGCCTCCTAATCTTATTAGGAATAAATGAGAGTACTAATATTAAATTAATTTTCAACTCTTTAGAAATTAAAATAATTATAATTGTAATAATATTAATAAGACTCCTCTTATTAATTTATATATTTCATATTTCCAAAATATTAAATAATAAATATTAAGCTATTTAATTTATTCTATCACAATAGATTAAATTAAATACACTTAACATATTATTACAATTATGCCATTAACTTCTTAAATAATTATTCTTTCTTTTATGGTGTGACCATTTAGGTTCTCCATATTAAACCGGCTGTGAATAAATCAATTAGAACAATTCTATCTTATTTAAATAAATAAATTAAACTATTAATTTATTTAAATAAATAATATTTATTCTACAATAGGGATAAGCCTCCCTAGCGATAAACGACTTTTCAGATAATATAGATTTCAACATTAATCATAAAAGAACCTATGAGTAAATAGTAACCGTACAATTCAATCCTTCCACCATACAATGTCCCAATTAAATATAAGACATAAAATTACTGTAAAGTCTTATTTTATTTAATTATATGTATTTCGACTCTTAAATGCACAACACCAAATAATGCAAATTAGAAACTCCGTTCTAATTTCATTCTGCCTTGGCCAAGGACTACTAGGTTGTCATTTTTCGAATCACATAGGACATTTCTCTTCTTTTACTAGAAGTGGTAGATTCTTTATTGATCATACATTATCTCCATGTACAACTTATTATACCCAATCATACCCTTTGATATACCCTAAGGGTCTTAAGAAATAATTCAAAGTATAACTCATCATACACAAGATACTATGATGATCTCAAGTCCAAGGATCACTTGTACTACTATCACTACAGGAATTCCTATTGACAGGCAAGTAAAACTCCATTAGGTATTCATTAGCGAGCCACGTTCAGTGAACTTATTCTCCAATAAGCACCTACATACTTGCTTTAGTGTCTCCACATAAATGATCATGAGATCAATCATCCTCATCCAATGAGCAAGCAACGTATGTACCAATCTATCCGAATTCACTAATCCCCAATTTAGTAATCCAATGTTTGTGAACTATTTTAGTTTTAAGCTTTCTAAGAATTTAGATCTCATTAGAATGATCATCATCATTATTCTAAAAGTATTGCTTAAAACTATGGGTTTATCACATATTATAAGACAGCATTATGTGGATAATTAAAAACTTTTAATAAATTAATATTTTTTTATTAATAAATGAATAAGATTGTTACAAAGTATATGCTTTATCATCAAACACGATTGGCTTGTGTGCATACTACTTTCACCTTTGGTGTCATCATTACCGCTAGAATTGACTTTCACTATAGGGCATATTCCACCCTCAACTGCTTCGTTGTATTCCTGTTTCATGATTTGAATCATTAATCTGTGATCCATATCGAATTGGGGTTGACCGCAATGTACAAGGTAATTCAAAACTCGATGTTGGGTTCTCTCAATTGCTGTCCAAAAAGAGAAATACATATAATCTATTTTAGCCTTCTTGGATCAGACTTCTCTTTCCACAATATCAACACGTCGTGCGGCTTTTACCCATGCATCCTTCATTCTCACTCGTTTAGTTGTTTCATCTTTCAGCTGATCCTTGACATTTGAATTCTCAGATTCCAGCTTTATCATCTTATACTCGCTAAAAAGAGTGCTTCATTCAAGCATCACATATCGGGTGACATGAGCTTGAATTGTTGCATCCTTTTGCTCCACGACCTTTTCTTGCTTCTTGACTACTCTACTCTTCTAACTCATGAATACGATTTTGCAATTCTACATTCTGATCATAAAGTTCTCCTAATAAATCCTCCTCAGGTTCCTCTTCTTCCTCACTCTCAGCGGCTACCTCTACGACTAGCTTGGGTGCAACTATTAATTCTTCACTCACCACATAGATATCTCTAATTTCTTCTTCGCTTGACATAACATTATCCTGGTTGGTGATTAAAGGTGTTTCCACGGTCTCATTCACTCCATTGTTAACATTTCCAGCTGCCATTCTCAAATACTTCCACAAAACAAGGGTTAATTAAAGAAAATGACATACCACATAATACCCCTACATTCTGACTGGCCAATAAATAAGCTTAGGTAGGGCACACTAGCGAAGGATTTAATCCTCTCTCCTCTCCTAGTTCTATTCCCTGATCTTCGTCAAAGACCATATCCCTAAGCTCTGATACCAACTGTGACGCCCCCAAAATAGGTATACATCACCCATCTTGGGTCACCAAAAATATGGTACAGAAAACAACTATAACTTTTATATTATAATTGTCGTATAAAATACGACAACATATATACTATGACGCCCCAAAATCTGGGTCTCTTCCAACCTGATATATGGTGATACACGGTGCTACAGTTCACACAAACATTCAATTGAAATCACTACAAGAAAAAGGTCCATCTGCGACCAATAATATCAGCAACCGCCCTATCCAATCGTTGATAGTAGTAATAGCGACCGCTATCTGCGATCGCGATGGATTCTATTCGCTAGTTCATATCAGTGACCGCATGCGGTCGTTGATATGAAATTCCCTCCTAAAATTTGGTGCGATATTTTGGCACGGCGACCACTCTCTCGTCGTCGTGACCGCTCGATCACCGATATATCCACATCATTAAATTTAGCGACAGCGCTTGTGTCTTGATTCTCATAAACTTAATAAGCTTCAAAGATTAGTCATTCGATCAAGATCAAGAAAAAAAAATGAGAGAGACACTGACGAAAGGGAGAAGAGGGGGTAGGGGGAGAAGAGAAGAGGGAGGAAGATTGTCGTTGCCGCCGACGCCTTCACCACTGACCGGCCGACGCCTTCACCACCGCCGGTAACCCCTTTAATTAATCCCTAAATTAAACTATTTTTCTGAAGATGTGAATGTGTTGATGTTCTTCTTTTAGATGCCATTTTCTTGAATTTTTTGGGTTTAATTTGAGTTTGACTAAAAATCCAAATGGGTATTTACTGAATAACAATTACAATCAAGCTCCTAAATGCTACAGGCTCGAGCTCTCCAATTTCTCCCAACTCTTAATTTATAACATCTGTAAGTGAAGAAGGATATTGCTTACCAATTGTCTCTCAATTATATATACGTCCTCAGACTTGTTCGGAATAGGGGTCTCAAATTTTATTATATTGCCTTGTTGCTTCTTGGTGTAAATAAAAAGGGGGGAGGGGGAAGAGGGGTGGGCTAGTTTAGAACTTTGCTTGGTTCAAGTACAGGGATTAGGCTATAGGTATCTTGGCAAATCCTTATATAGAGCAATTTATTTAGGTTAAGCTTGGGACTTGGAAAGCTTAGGGAAAGAAAGAGGCTTATATTAGTTGATTTTTTGGTTTAAATATTAAGGTTTCTACATGACAAGACTTGAACATGATTTTTTAGGTATAATGTTTTTAATTACTAAAATTTATGTTGGAATATTGTATCTAAGCTTGTTGTATGCAAATCTTAATTTAAACAAATTTCGGATGGAGGGAATGAAAAATTATTGAAAATTTACCAACCTTGTTACACTACATTAATTCTAGCATGATACTAGTTGAGCTTTGAAATTTAAAATTACAAATAATAATTAAAGTCAAGCTCATTTGCACTATGAAAGGAAAACCTGAAGTTCTTATAGCATTTAGCATTTGTGTTTTATTCAGTAATGTTGTTATTACTGAATAACAGTTACTGAAATTTGGAAAAATTTTGAATGGGTCATTACTGCTGAATATATTTTTACTGAAATTTAGATAAATTGTTGCTGATATTGCTGAAATTGGGACAATTTTTGGGCTTCTTGTTGTTGTTACTAATATTGGATTCTCCTAAATTATGCCCTAAATTATAGTTGTGCACGTTCTATTTTGAGTGTTGGAATTATATTTTGCTGAAATTGGTCAAGTATGCATGCCCTCGTGCATGTGGATAGTCCATATTATAGGGGAGACTCTACCGAAATTTTTTCATATACAAGTCAAATGGCCATATAACTTGAACATTAGGGCTTAACCCAAAACCTTGGTTGCAATATATGATCATACTTATACCATTAAGGTATTTTCATCACCTAATGTCATATCATATGTAGAAGAGTTTTTGTTGTGTTCAGATATGGACCCTTGAATATATAAAGGCAATGAGTATATGTGAAATTTGTGATGGCATGTATCCTTGTTCAATTCCCGAATAATCATATTTGATGCGCACTCATGTTATATATGTACATATACATCTATATGTATATATAAGCATCATAAATGGCATTGAGCTGAATTGTAAATCTCTAACAAGGGAATACAATATTTATGTCAACATAGGCACCGTTATATCATGGACCTCTATTCAGACCATAGTTGGATGAGACGACGAAAGTCAAGTGCCCAGATAGGTGCTACAACAGAATTTAGAGCTGGTTGCCAAGTATTTCTAGATTATGCGTATAGTCACCCGGAATGTGTTAATGGTCAGAACAAGATAAGATGTCCTTGTTTGAAGTGTAAGAATGTAAATTATATGGATAGAGACATAGTAAACTATCATTTACTTGTTTTTGGGTTCATGAACAATTACGAAGAATGTTGGTGGGCACATGGGCAGAGAAGAGATAGTGGCATCGCACAAGTACACAATCCAGGCAGCAATACCCATCGTATGAATGACATGGTTCATGATATTGCAGGGCCGAATTTTGATTGGGAACAAGGCATAGAGCAACCTATGAATTTTGATGCCAAAGCATTCTTTAAGTTGTTAGACGAGGGTAGCAAACCGTTGTGGCGTGGTTGCACGAAGCACATTACATTGTCTGCAGTGGCGACATTACTTAACATCAAGGTTGATCCCAACATGAGCCATGAGTATTTTGAGTCACTCAAAAGAATGAATATGTCTTATAAATATTCCAAAACAATACTACCATTCCCCAGGTTCTTTATAGCCGTTACATTTGTTCTTGTCATAATATCAAATATTATCATTACAAACCTATACTATTACATAAGTAATCTACAGGTTCGCCTTAGCCTTCCCTTTATCCTTGCCGGATCCTTTAGTTCGTTTGATCTTAGCTGGATTCATATGGTTCAAGCAAGAGTGAGCATAATAAGCTCAGCAAGTACAAAAATTTTATTTTAAACGATATGCTTGAAACATATGAATCATATATCTTTAATAACTGAACAATAGTTACGAAGTACTATTGATAATTTAAAATAGCACTTCTTTTTCTTTAAAATGTTTTACAAATATAATATTTAGTAAAACATCAATTTTGGTCCAAGACCATGAGCATTTCATAATTTCTTTGAAAAAGACATCCGGCACTAAGTCCGTAAGTCCGATATAGCTTACGAGCACTTTTAGGTGATCAACTTATAGTCCTCTATGTTAATTAACACTACATCCTTTAAACGTATGTACGTTTAAATTTTGGCAACCTCGCGTGCCCATAGAATAATCAATGAAAAATACATTTGTTTATTCATACTCAGGCTTACCTTGAATCCGTACCAAACAATTGGCGTAGGATAGCTTTATCAAATCTATATGGAAAGACTTGTAAATAAATCAATCAATCTTTTAAGAATAGTCTAGCCGAGTTAAAACTAGCATCGACCCTCTCATAAAACAATTCATGTGCCTCGTAACATGAATCACTGCAAACCTGGCTAACACGAAGGTTAGACAAGCAATAAGAAACTTGCCTTCAGCGTCTGCTACAGTAAAATTACTTTTCCTTTGAGTCTTTATAGTCTCTACAACACATAACCACATAACATACCACATTAGGTCATGAATGAAAATACATGGTTCCTAATGAATCTTACCCTTCTTCTCAATCTAATCACGTATTAGATTTGTTATTATTGGTTCCGGCTTGCCATCGTTCTCTTACATTGTTCTTACCAACTTCTTTCTCTTTTATAACTTAACTGAAATTATTTCATCAATACAACTCGTTTCGAGTTAATCATCCTTCCTCGTGGCTTACTAACGTCCTTACATTATTAATCAAAACTTGATCGTCGTTGGTTAAGTACACTTATTGCATACCTTTCGCGTTCACGTAATATTCAACAACTTTTAGTTGTAACTTGCAACGTTATTGTCATCATCAAAAAATGTTATTTAAAGTTAATTAATTCATTATCAATTAACTATCTTTCCTTTCGTATTCTTAATCGTACTTACTTCCTTAACGAAACTTGTTTCAAGTACTTATTTGCCTTTACGGCTTATTATCATTCATCACTTCAGTATTAATAACATATGTTCAATTAATCTTTCTTTCAACCTTTAGTGTATTATTTAAGGTTTAAGCATTTGAAACCATGTCATTTTAGGGTTTAGTTCATTACTAATCAATTAGCTTCCTTCTATCTTCATAAGCCTTCATTATTGTACAAAACCTAGTCTTTGGTCTCTTGGCTACGCTTCTTCTCTTCTCTATCTTCACATTGTAGTGCGAGTCAGCAATTTCTAAAACCCGGCCTTGGCACTGCGGCGCCATGCCTAGTTCATTTGGTCGCGCTGCGGCACGAGACTTTAGTAGCTCATAGCCATTCTTGGTGCTGCGGCGCCACTTACTTTGCCTTGAATAGTGCCAGTACTCAGCACCAGAAAAATTTGACAGTTAACTTTTTATGTGAAAATCCCGTGCTCGTAACTTCTTCGTTATAAGTCCGAATTGGCTCGTTCAAAAACTGTTAGTTCACAAAGTACATGTTCTACGTATTCATGCAAGAATTTTACAATTTTGAGTCCATTAACTCAAAATTCACCTTTTAGTTCATTTTAACGAAAATGATAAACGTTCGAGAACGTTCAACGCTCGTTTCTTCGTTCTAAGTCGAAATTTGATCATTCTCGAGTCCACAACTCTATAATTCCAAATAAGACTAAACTCCATCAAAAATCAACATTTCCAAACTCAATATCAAAATTCTACTTCCATTCCGAGAATTTCACGAATTCGACGATTATCGTCCAAACTCGTGAATTCCTTCAAAACTTCGTTACTTGAGATTTTTAAACAGTTTCAAATGGATTCATTCCATCATACTAACATCTAAATATATATATACTTCATTAACTTATATTCATGATAAGTTATTACTTGTTCTTCATAAGTTTAGGACTTAAAAAAGTATAAACTACTTATGACTTCATTTCACATGACTTATTATAGATTAGGTCTTTTAACCACCATTCTTGCTTCGTATTATCATACAATCTTATTTAGGTTTGAATTACTTATTCATGACTTATACGACTTAAGTTCATTGATTTATTCATTCTCTTCATTTCTTAGCATACAAATCCTACCACTACTCACGTCTCTAAAAATGGAAGAGAAAGAGAATCATGGTTTAAGTTCTTACCCTTGAAGATCACTTGCTTAATCCTTGTTCTTCTTCTTGTTTCTTGAAATATAAAATCTAGCTTTTCTAACTTTTCTAGCTTTTGTAGCTTTTTTGCCCTAACCAATAAGCTATATAAGTTGTTGGTGTTTTTGAACAAGGAACAAATGAGCTAGCAAGCTTCCTATTTATAGGAATCACAAAGTGAGGGTAGTTTAGACATTAAACCAATCCCACCTCCTTACTATTCCTAGCTTAAGCACTAAGTTAACTTGCTCCCCACAACACTTGGCTATTAAGTCTACTTGGTCATTAAGTCTACTTGGTTACCACACTTACTTAGCCATTAAGTATACTTGCTAATCACCTAGCTTATTCATTACTTTCTCATCACAACTTTTACTTGCTCACCACAACACTTAGCCATTAAGTTTACTCTACTTGCTCATCACTTTGGATCACCCATGGGTTGCTCCATGGTTCATGTTTACCCATTGGATACTTACCATGGGCTTTACATTTAATTAGCTTACCTAACTTAACTTATACTTTTGAGCTTGCATTCAACAAACACATGGGCTTGGTCATTAATCGCTATTGGACTTACCCATTCCTACGTAATCCTACAAGTCCATTACATATGGCTTAAAGCCTTAGAAGAACGTATAATCTACGTATTAATATTGTATTCTAACTCGTATACTTATTCAACATATACGATATACCATCATCCATACATAATCGTATAATACCTCGTATCGTACTCATATTCATTACTTCATATAATACCTACGTATTATACGATCCTCGTTAAATTCATTAATCGCATTGCCTTTTCTTCTCGGAACTCACTTTCCCTAACCGTTAGGTTTTAATTCCGAAGGCGAAAACTGTGTTTGCCACAACTGAAATATTATTGGATAATCCATCAGACCTCGATATTCTATCGTTACGTATTTCTCGGAAGTTCAAAAATAATTCTCGGGCAGAAATGTGTGAATAGTGTTTTTCGGAAAATTTCTCGGAAAGCTTTTATTTTCATCTTGGAAATTCAAACACTTTAATTTTACCACGTAGCCAAAATACTACGTCGTTATTATATGTCTAGGTCATAGAACGACCTTCAAATAGCTTATTCCCATAAATAATCAATTAAATTCATTTAAACCATATAATCAAATAAAAATTTAATTCTCATAAAATTTAATTTTTTTCTTCTTACTACTTTTCTCCCCTTATAAAGGATTCTCGTCCATGCGAAATCTCGCTTCATAATTACATAACCAAATGAGGAAAATTTTCCATCATTTTAATTTCAAGTTTCCACAATGCTTCTTCGGCATTGTGGTTCCTCCAATTCACCTTCACCGAAGGTATTATCTTAATTCACATGACTTGTCACTTCTTATCAATAATTTGAGTTGGAAGTTAAACACTTATTAACATATTACGCCATCTTCCTTTTATTAGTCCTTCTTGTAACTCGAAATTATATGAAACTCAAATTCCCCCTTCAAAACGAGATGATACTTGATCTTCTCTTTATCCTGCATCTTCTTCTTTATTTGCTTGCATTCCTCATTACCTAATTGTACTTACTTAACTTGTTCTGTTTTCATGGATTGAGTCTACATTGTAAATAACCTTTCTACCGTTTTATTCTGTAATTTAACTTCTAACTCCTTTCTCGCCATTTCCGTTATTAACTCATTCTGAGTCGTTAACATCGATAGTTTTCCCTATCCTTCCTACTTAACGCGTCGGCTTCAACGTTTACCTTTCCTGTATGATATAAAATATCCCAGTCATAATCTTTCGTCAATTCTAATCACCTTCTTTACTTTTTATTCAACTCCTTCTGTGGGAAGATATATTTCAGACTCTTAGAGTCCGTGTATATCTCACCTTTTTCCCCGTATAAGTACTATCTTAAAATTTTTAATTCAAAAACTACAGCTGTCAATTATAGATCATAAGTAGGATAGACCTTCTCATAATCCTTTAATTGACGTGATGCATACATAATGATCTTGCCATGCTACATGAGCACACAATCTCGTCATCTATGCAAAACATCGAGATACACTACAAAATTCCTCGTATCATCTGATAGAGACAATACAGGTACCTCACTTAACTTTCCTTTTTAGTTCCTGAAAACTATTTTTCTCACTTTTCATTCCCATCATACCTATCAATTTTCCACCGACTTGCTCGGCGCCCCTTACGAAAAGTCTAACTACAGTAAATTAGTCAACTCATACGACATAACCAAAAACTCGTAATAACCATAACGAGTTCTGAACGTCGTCATAGGTACCTCCTCTTTCCTTACTTTCAACCGACAATACCCCGTACAAAAATCTTTCTTAGAAAGAAAAAAAAAATTATTTTCCCCTTTCAACTGATCAAAATAGATCATCGATCCTGGGAAATGGGTATTAATTCTTAACCTCTAACTTACTCCTCTTACGACAGTCGATACACAAATGTAACGACTCATCCTCTTCCTTAACATCCTCCTAACTTGCGTCATGGTTAGACAACAATAATGTTATGGTGATTTATTACCGTAAATTACTACCTTGGGTTTCTTAGAATACCGAAGATTCATACTTTTATTCTAACAATTTATTAAAGTTCTACGGTTAATCAACTCATTCATACTGAGAATTACTTCAAATTCTCTCAACTTTATCGGTACTTATCTACCGATACTTGCTTACATTTCTTATTCATGAAACCATTTCCACGAATATAATCAACGAAAGTTATTTCCCCATTCTCTACCTTAACGTATAAAGGTATTTATAATCCCTTCCGAGAATGAACTTAATCACTTAGCAAACTCTCATGCTATAAAAGAAAAATAGCACTCCAATCAAACAGCACATAAGCATTCATTGTATTAACTGGAATGATACCTGCTATTAAATTCACTGATGCAACCACATCATGGACCGTCATATTAAAAGTACGGCCATAGGTCTACCCGACAATGGTGGTCTAGTAATGGCTAACTTACTACTACTAACACCTTTACTTTCCTCCGACCCTTTCTTTGGAAAAATTTTTGCCATGTGGTCCAACGACCCACATACAAAATAGCCATAGTTTTTCTTAGGATTAGACAATTGGGTAATATATGACCCTCCTATCCACAATTATAATAAAATGATTTCCCTTTCAGACAGACTCCTAGATGAGTCTTTCCACATGCCTTACATGTTTCCATCCTATGTTTAGGATCCCCTTGTACCCCCTCCAGTATTCCTGGAGTTAAAATTCTTTCTTTTTGGCATACTATCACTACCATTGGCACTCTCTGCCTTAGTTCCTCCCTCTCCCTTGCTTTTATTCTTTCTCTCTTTATGGTATTGGGTTAACGCCTCACTACCACCCTCCGCTATAATCGCTTTCTCCAGAATGGTCCCATAGGAAGCACTCTGGAACACAGAAATCCTACTATAGAGCCAGGGTTTCAGGCCTTGCTCAAACCTACGAGCCTTCCTCTCCTCAGTATCCACTTGATGTGGAGCAAACCTTACCAAATCATTAAGTTTGGCTGCGTACTGGAGAACCGTCTTGTCCCCTTGCTTAAGTTCTAAGAACTTAATCTCCCTCCTCCCATGCATACTTGTAGGGAAATAATTCTCGAAGAAAACCTTCTTGAATTGTTCCCACATTACCGCATCTGTTCTAGCCCCACCCTGGTGAGCCTCCCACCAAATGTTGGCTTTTCCCTTCATCATATAGGTCGCAAAAAAAATCTTTTGTGCCTCAGCTATGTTTGT
Organism: Panax ginseng; assembly: GCA_020205605.1. Lineage (NCBI taxonomy): Eukaryota > Viridiplantae > Streptophyta > Magnoliopsida > Apiales > Araliaceae > Panax > Panax ginseng. The sequence continues at coordinate 82,364,224 of CM035130.1, forward strand.
AATAACAAACGCCTTCTCTATTTCTTTTACCCCTGTATGGGCCTCTAATGGGTCCGTCGTTCCTTTAAAGTTCGGCGGACCTATGCTTTTAAACTCTTTAAAGGTAGTCATTTTGGCTATCCTAGGTCCCGCGGTACTCTACCCCCAATTTGGTTAAATGCAGCCGTTAATAAATTAACGAACTCTTGCATAGGGTTATTCTGACCCCCTTGATTATCATTAAGTGATTCCGCTACCTGATTATGGTATCTTCTCCGTGGCATCATTTTCTGATTACCTAATTAAAATTTCATTATTATCTATTTACTTACTTCGTTATTATTTTCCACATAACAACTCATACCTTAACAAAGCATATTAAATGAAAACTTCATTATATTCATATCCTTCTTCATAGTTTGAAACTATTTACAATTTGTTTCCATATCCAAAAGCTATTACATTTCTATCCCGCAATTGATCTTCACAAAAGTTAGGATTTACAAAAAGACTACCCTTTTTATACAAAAGATGGTTTTACGTCACTACACACATATTTATCAATGTAAACTTCTAATAATGCATAACAATGTCCTCGTATTTCTCATTTGTAATCATCACTATAGTATCTCGACTAATAGTGTGTTAAGTCTGTCCTGACTTAATGGAATAACAAGAAATTTTCATCTTGAAATTCTTATGAGTACTTTTACGGATGTAAGACATCCGTGTTATTTTTTGGTCTTTCTCCTCCAGTTTCTTACAAAGCTCTACTACCTCATTCATATAATCCCTAGCCTTATTTATCATGAGCACCTGTTTATCGTGCTCTGACTCAAAATCTGTTTCTGCTGACACCTTAGCTTCATGGAGATAATTAATCTCTTCACTCGATTACTGCACAACCCATACTTTCGATTAAGCATTCTGTCAACTCTTGCCGGATACAATGCTCTCATTGCATCTGGAGGCATTGACTCCTACGTAGGTACCACCGTACCAATCGATGTTACCTCCATTACTTCCTTCTCATCACTCATCATACTAAGGTATGATGTAACATCCATGTCTCCCTCGGAACCTCCTCAGAAAAGTACTCCTCTGGCTCCGACTTCTCTAGAATCACTAATGGTACCTCCGCCAATGACATAGGTACAGGCTCTACTCTGTTCATAGTTTCTTCGTTCACCGCCTGTATATCTCTATACATAAAGCTATCGATCGACATCTTACAATAACACATTTGTTGATTAGTACCTAACACACAATAGTATAAGCACAATTCACATTTAATTTATTTAGGGTTACTTTCCATCTTTTAAATCTTTCGGTACTGAGTTTCCTCAATACCTTGTTAACTCATTCAACTTAAGTTTTCCTTCCTTCAGACTTTTCCTTCCTTAACGAGGTTATTAACCTAAGGTTCTTCCCCCATTAAGTTTTATAACTTAATGCTTTGATACCAACCTGTACCGCCCCCATATCTGGGTCTCTTCCAACCCGACATATGGTGCTACACGGTGCTACAGTTCACACAAACATTCAATTGAAATGCCTCAAAAGAATGAATATGTCTTATAAATATTCCAAAACAATACAATTCCCCAGGTTCTTTATAACTGTTACATTTATTCTTGTCATAATATCAAATATTATCATTACAAACCTATACTATTACATAAGTAATCTCTGACTACATACCAGAGAAATTGGATTTTATTGTAAAATAATTTTATTGAATTAAATAATAAATAAAATTATATTCTATGTGTCATCAAGATGGTTGCCATTATATAACCTAATGATGCGGGAATGTCGTAGTATTTTAGCTACGTGAAGGAATTAGAGTGTTTAAATTTCCAAGATGAAAATAAAAGTTTTTCGAGAAATTTTTTGAAAAACACTATTCATCGGTATTTGCTCGGGAATTATTTTTGAACTTTTGAGAAATACGTAATGATAGAATGTCAAGGTAAGATGGATTATGTAATAATAATCTAAGTATGGAAATTGAAATATTTCGCTTGCGGACTTAAATCGAGAATGTTAAGGAAATGGAAGAATTAATGAGTTAAGTAATAATTGTATAATACGTGAGTATTGTATACGGTAGGTATATCTGATAGTATATAATAAGGTATTATACGAAGTTTGTATGAATGAAGGTATATCGTATATAACAAAGTTGTATATAAGTTAGAATACGAGAATGATATGTAAACAATACGTTATATGTATTGAGCAATAGTATTGGACTTGTAGGATTTGTTAGAAATTGTTACAAGCCCAAGTGAATTAATGGTAAGGGCCAAATGTTAATTAATGAACAAGTTAATGTTTATTAATGCAAGCCCAAAAGCTAAGTTAATTTAAGCCCATGCTAGGATCCATGAGTTGTAGTGACCCATGGGGCAAACCATGTTAATATGGTTAATCTTGGTAATCAAGTATAATGTGTGATGACCAAGTATTAGGTGTAATGACCAAGCAAGAGATAAGAGTTGTGTTAACCAAGTAATGAATAGTAAGGAGGTGACTTTACGAGGTGGGTTAGCCTAATGACTAAACTACCCTAGCCTTGTGAATTCTATAAATAAGAGGAGCTTGCTAGTCATTTGTTAATTGTTCAACTCATCCAATCAACTTGTAAAGTGCTTAAGTGTTAGAGAGAATAAGCTACTTTCATTTGAGAAGAAGAAGAAGACTTATTCCAAGGAACTTCAAGGGTAAGACTTCTTGTCCATTAATCTTCTATCTCTACCATGATAGGTTGATAAGAAAAGTATGGATTAAGAAACATGGATGTTAAGAAGTAAGAAGAATGATTAATCAATGGACTTAAGCCGCATAAGTCAGAAATAAGTCATTTAAATTTACATAAGTTATAAACTTATGAAGAAGCTATATGAACTTGTTATAAGTTTACCTTGAGAGTTTGTATGAAAATAAAGAACTTGTATGAACTTGTATCAAGTATACATGAATGAATCTATATGTTGAGAACATATAAGGATGATGATTAAAAGACTTTAATTATCATAAGTTATGAACAATGAAGCTATAAGTAGTTTATACTTTAACGAAGTTATAAGCTCATGGTAGAATAAGTCAAAATCCAACATGAAGATAAGTTGTAGTAAGAAGTATGTTGAGATGTTCATATGATGAATTGAATTCATTTGGAGTAATGAACAAATCATAAGTAATGAAGATTTGCTTTAAAATTGCACGATTAGATTTATAATCGTCAAATTAAATGAAATTCTCGAATAGAAGTCAAATTTTGTGTTTGAATTTAGAAAAGTTGGTTTTCGATGGAGACAAGTCATATTTGGCATTATAGAGTTGTGGACTCAAAAAATGACCGAATTCCTACTTAGAACGAAGAAACGAAATTGAACGCTCACTTAACGTTTATCGCTTTCGTTAAAATGAACCAATAGGTGAATTTTTAGCAAACGAAGTCAATTAGATAAAATTCTTGCATGAACGCGTAGAGTATGTAATTTGTGAACCGTAGGCTTTTGAACGAGCCAATTCGGACTTATAACGAAAGAAGTTATGAGCCCGAAGTTCGCAGTTGAAAAACTATCAAACTTTCTCGGTATGCAGTCAGTTGGCCCATGCCCAACCCAAGGTATATTTGTCGCGCATAAAACACCATACAATAGTGCACGAGCATATCTCAAAGAAAGTAGGCACAGTACAATGAACATTGAAAGTAAGGAATGCACCACATGAGCCAAGTCCGGTTCTAGCTATCGCTAACTCGCGCCACAAATGACGAGATGTAAACTTTATATGACAAGCCGCAAATACCAACCTGATCAAAGATAGTAAAAAAGAATAATTATAAGCACACAAAGCAAGGAATGAGATTAATTCAAAGTGAACCTACCTTAAGGAACTTGAAGTAACATTGTTAAAACTTTGTTAAACCTTAAGGATAGTGCATGAAGGTTTATTATAATCTATTCAACTATAAATGCAAATAGAATAACAAAGCCGAAATTGATAGTAAACAAATCTAATATATGATTAGATTGAGATGAAGGGTAAGATATAGTCATATACATACTTGATTATATATAACCTAATGTATGGTGTTATGTAATCATGTATTGTAGATTCTTGAATGATTCAAACATAAAGTAATTATACCGTAGCAGACGCTGAAGGCAAGTATTCTAACCCTTGTCTCGCTTCAATCAAACAAGCTTTGTAATTCATGTATCCTTACGCATGAATTGATGTATGATGAAGTTAAAGCCAATTCTTCTGGCTAGACTTAATGCATTTGGTGGATTATTGATAATCTATCCAACTATTATTAAATGTTGTTATCTTTTTTCAACTACTCGATATGGTTTTCAAAAGAAGATTGAGTATGTTAAACAAATGTTTTGTCGTCTTACGACAGGCACGTGAGGTTGCCACAAGTTAAACGTAAATACGTTTAATGAATGTAGTGTTGATCAACATAGAGTACTATAGGCTGATCACCTAGAAGTGCTCGTAAGTAATACCGGACTTACGGACTTAGTGTCGGGTTGTCCTTTTCAAAGAAAGAATGAAATACTCAAGGTCTTGGACCGGAGTTTATGTTTTACTGGATATTATTCATTGTGAAACAATTTGAAAGAAAGATGAAGTGCTATTTTGAATTATCAATAGTACTTCATAACTATTGTTCAGTTATTGAAGATATACGATTCTTATGTGTCAAGCATGTTGTTATTGAAATTGTCATACTTGATGAGCTAGTTATGCTCACTCTTGCTTGAACCATATGAATGCAAATTAAGATCAACGCGTCCCAAGGATCGAATAAAGATAAAGGAAAGGCTAAGGCAGACCGTTAAGTTGTCTATGTAATAGTATAGGTATAATGTTGTAATATAATTGATATTATGACAAAGAACGTTTGTAATGGGTATAGAACCTAGGAAATGTAAAAATTACTTTGAATATATAGAAGACATGTTCGTTCTTTTGAGGCTTTTCAATTGAATGAATGTATGAATGATAGTATCGTATAGCACTATATGTCAGGTTGGAAGATACCCTGATTTGGGGGCATTACAGGTTGGTATCAAAGCCTAGGTTATAAAACTTAAGGGGGGAAATTAGAACCTTAAGTCATAACCTTAAGAAAAGTCAAAGAAGTAAAAGATGGAAAGTAACCCTATAAAAATGCATTATAATTATGTTATGTGTTTTTATTATTTTACTGTCGTATATTAATCAAACTATATTGTTTTGTTGTAGATGTCAGGAGAAAATGAAATGTATAAAGATATACATGTAGTTAGCGAGGATTCGATGAATCGAGTAGAGATCCTACCAAATCCTATAGCAGTAGAACCAGAAGTGGTGACAATCGAGTCTAGAGACTCGGACAACTTAGACTACATGTCTGTGTTTGATGGCATGCTAGAGGAAGAGGTGGATGTGATGTCTTTTGACCAGGTAGCACCTACAGAAGAGTTGACTTCGGGGGAGTCAATGAAGGCATTATTCATGTCAGTATTGGATAGAAATGTCCAGTATTGTAAGGAGGTAAAGGAGTTAAAAGAGGAACTTCAAGTTGTCCGAGAGGACAAGACTAGTATGGAGGGTATGTGGGAAGAGGAGCATGATGATCGAATTTTGGCCAAGGACAAGGTCCACGAGCTGAAAAATGAAGTCTTTGAGCTCAAGCAGGAGCTAAAGACTAAGAGACAAAAGATAGAAAGAATGTCCTATATACATAGGAGTTCTAATGCGGATTTCCAGCAGCAAGTAGCTGGGTACCCGATAGAAGAAGGGCAGACCCGACATACTATCAGTCGAGATGTTATTGCCAGTCTGGCCAAGAAAGATTTTGAGAATGCCATACGGCAGATGTAATCTAGCAATAGCTAGAATAGTTTAGATATGTAAATATTATATATCTAGTAGTGACGTAAAACCCTCTTTTGTATATAAAAGGGTAGTCTTTTGTAAATCCCAACTTTTGGAAAGCAACTGCGGGATAGTAATGTAATCAGCTTAGGCTGTACAATGTAAGCAATGTAGTATTATACTACAAGTAATGAATCAATATATGTCTTTATATGGAAATATATTGAGTAATGAGTATAAGTTATTGTTTCATCATGAATAATAACTAACCAACAAGAAGAAAGTAATAATGATGTGTTGTTTTCTTAACAGCAAAATGCCGCCAAGAAGGAGACAACGAAATCAAGATTCTAATGTTAATTAAACGGAGGGAGGTCCGGTTAATCCAATGCAAGAGTTTGTTAATCTTTTAATGGCCGCGTTTAATAGAACTGGGGCTAATGTACCCATAAATCCTGGAGTAATACGAGTTATTACTTTTAAGGATTTTAAAAGTGTCATTCATTTGAGAGTTCAAAGGAACTACGGACCCTATAGAAGCCTTCCGCACATGGGTGAAAGAGATTGAGAAAGCATTTGTTATAGCAAAGTTGACGAAGGTCAAAAGGTTGATTTTACAACCTATATGATGAAGGGTGAGGCCAATTTCTGGTGGGAGGCAAACCAGGCAAGGGCCGGTATAGAAAATCTAATGTGGGTAAGGTTTAAGGACATTTTCTTCGAGAACTACTTTCCCACGAGCATGCAAGGAAGAAAGGAGATTCGATTTCTTGATTTAAAGGAAATGGGATATGACGGTTCCCCAGTATACTGCCAAATTTAACGAACTGACAAGGTTTGCTCCACATCAAGTGGACACTAAGGTAAGGAAGGCTAGACGATTCGAACAGGGCTTGAAACCCTGGCTCTATAGTCAAATTTTGGTGTTCCAAAGTACTTCTTTCGGGACCATACTAGAAAAGGTAATAATTGCTGAAGGTGGGAATGAGGCTCTTAGCCAGTACCACAAAGATAAGAAAAACAAGGGTAAAGCCGATGGAGGAATAAAGACCGAGGGAGCCAGCGGTAGTGGCGACGGTCAAAAGAGGAAGGGATTTAACTCTGGGAATACCGGAGTAAAACAAGGGGATCCTAAGAAGAGGATGGAGGCCTGTAAAACCTGTGGGAAGACTCACTTAGGAGTCTGTCTCAAGGGAAAGGCAGTATGTTATAACTGTGGACAAGAAGGGCACATTTCGCCTAACTGTCCAAGTCCAAAGAAAAATCATGGATGCTTTGTATGTGGATCAACTGATCACATAGCAAAGAACTGCCCGAAGAAGGGGATGGATGGAAACAAGGGCACTAATAGCGGTAAGTTAGCTATTGGTGGTCCAGCACAGCCGGGTAGGCCAATGGCTCGTACCTTTAATATGATGGTCCAAGATGCGGTGGCAACAGGGGATGTAGTCGCAGGTATTATTCCGATCAACAATATAAATGCTTACATGTTATCTGATTCGGGTGCTACTTGTTCATTTATAGCATGTGATTTTGCTAGACGATTAGAATTATTTCCCGAAAAGTTGCCTATACCTTTGAATATTAAGGTAGCAAACGAAGAGATAATTCCTGTTAAAGAAATTCATAGGAGTTGTTGCGTAGATATTCGTGGTTGTAAATTATCGGTAGATTTCATACCGATAAAGTTAGAAGAATTCGATGTAATTCTCGGAATGGATTGGTTGATTAACCATGGAGCAATTATAGATTGCCAAAAGAAATATGTGAGCATTAGGACGTTAAAACAATCTCCTGTAATATTTTACGGTAATAAATCGTCGGGACGTTCGTGTTGCCTTACGATGACACAAACTAGAAAACTATTAAGGAAGGGGGTGTGTAGGTTATCTATGTCATGTTGTTGATACCCAGCGAGTGGGAATGACCATGGATCAGATACCTATAGTGAATGAATTCATGGATGTATTTCCAAGTGAATTACCAGGTTTACCGCTGGATAGGGAGATCAAATTTGTAATAGACATTGTGCCAGGAGCATCACCTATCTCAAGGGCACCATATCGTATGGAGCCAGTGGAAATGAAAGAGTTAATGGTTCAGTTACAGGAACTATTGGACAGAAAGTACATTCAACCAAGTGTTTCCCCGTGGGGGGCACCGGTATTGTTTGTCAAAAAGAAAGACGGATCGTTAAGGCTTTGTATCGACTACCGAGAGTTGAACAAGTTAACGATAAAGAATAAATACCCATTGCCCAGGATCGATGATCTTTTTGATCAGTTAAAAGGGGCAAAGTATTTTTCTAAGATAGATTTGCGGACGGGGTATCACCAATTAAAGGTTAGGAAGGAAGATGTACCAAAGACGGCATTCAAGACTCGTTATGGTCATTACGAGTTTTTGGTGATGTCATTTGGGTTGACGAATGCACCAGCTGCATTTATGGATATAATGAACAGAGTGTTCAAACAATATTTGGACAAGTTCGTCGTTGTGTTTATTGATGATATTCTGGTATATTCTAAGACGCCAGAAGATCATGCTGAACACCTAAGGTTAGTGTTAGAGACACTAAGGAGAAGTTATATGCGAAATTCACTAAGTTTGAATTTTGACTAGAGAAGGTGTAGTTTTTAGGTCATGTCATTGACCAAGATGGGATTTCAGTGGATCCAGCGAAGGTAGAAGCAGTGATGAACTGGGAACAACCAAAAACGCCGACTAAGGTGTGGAGTTTCCTAGTGTTAGCGGGATACTATCGAAGATTTATCCAAGATTTTTCAAGGATAGCTACTCTGTTGACTAACTTGACATGGAAGACGGTGAAATACGTATGGACGGATAAATGTGAAGACAGTTTTCAAGAACTGAAGAAAAGATTGAGTGAAGCGCCTGTTTTGTCATTACCCGATGACAAAGGAAATTATGTAGTATATAGTGATGCTTCGCATAAAGGACTTGGTTGCGTGCTCATGCAGCATGGAAAGGTCATTGCGTATGCATCACGGCAGTTGAAGGATTATGAGAAAGTTTACCCTATTCATGATTTAGAGCTGGCCGCGGTAGTATTTGCTTTAAAGATATGGAGACATTATCTTTATGGGGAAAAATGTGAGATATACACAGACCATAAGAGTCTAAAATATATCTTCACACCGAAGGAGTTGAATATGAGACAGAGGAGATGGTTGGAGTTGATAAAGGATTACGATTGTGAAATCCTATATCTCCCTAGAAAAGCCAATATAGTTGCCGACGCCTTAAGTAGGAAGGGTCGGGAAAGGTTGTCTATGTTAACGACTCAAAATGAGTTAATAACAGAGATGGCTAGGATGGAGATAGAATTGAAGATGCCAAGTGAATCTGGGCAGATACTTTTTACGACGGAGATGCAATCTACCATCGTAGAGAGAGTTAAAGAGGTACAACTCAAAACTGATGAGTGTGACCAGGTGAAGAAGATGATTGCCGATTAAAAGAATACTAAGTATAGTCTTGATAATGAGGGATTATTAAGATTTGAAGGAAGAATTTGGGTTCTGAATGAAACAAAGTTAAAAGATCAAGTGTTACAGGAAGCTCATAGTTCAAGGTACTCAATACATCTTGGTAGTACAAAGATGTATCAAGACCTTCGACAAAGTTTTTGTTGGCCAAACATGAAAAGAGAAATAGCAGAATATGTTAGTAGGTGTTTGACTTGTCAAAAAGTTAAGGCCGAACAGCAATGACCCAGTGGCTTGTTACAGTCATTGGAGATTCCAGAATGGAAGTGGGAGCATATCACGATGGACTTCATGGTGGGACTTCCGACAACGACAAAAGGGTACGATTCGATTTGGGTAATAGTGGACCGATTGACGAAGTCGGCTCACTTTTGCCAATTAGGGTCAAGTATAACTTAGACCAGTTAGCTAAACTTTATGTTAAAGAAATTATTTCCAGACATGGAGTACCAGTATCGATTGTGTCAGATCGTGATCCACGATTCACATCGAACTTTTGGAGGAGTTTGCAAGAACAGTTAGACACAACTGAAGTTAAGTATAGCGTATCATCCACAAACCGATGGACAGAGCGAAAGGATAATTCAGACGTTGGAAGATATGTTGAGATCTCGCGTCATGGATTTCAAGGGTAGTTGGGATGATCACTTACCACTTGTAGAGTTTGTGTATAACAACAGTTATCATGCAAGCATAGGCATGCCGCCTTATGAAGCTTTGTACAGAAGGAGGTACAGAACACCATTACATTGGGATGAGGTGGGAGATCACCGAATGCTAGGACCAGAATTGGTGAAGCAGACAGCGGATGTAGTAAAGTTTATTCGGATGCGTCTGGTTACAGCTCAGGACAGAGAGAAGAAGTATGCGGACTCGCATAGAATAAATCAAGAGTTTGAAGTAGGCTCGTATGTGTTTCTAAAGGTATCACCCTAGAAAGGAAAGATACGCTTTGGAAAGAAGGAAAAGTTAAGTCCAAGGTTTATAAGACCTTTTGAAGTAATAAAACGGGTGGGAGAGGTAGCCTATGTAATAGCATTACCTCCAGACCTAGAACGAATACATAACATGTTTCACGTATCTGTGTTACGTCCTTATAAGCCGAACTATAAGCATGTAATCGAGTATGAGCCGATTCATATCAAGAAAGACTTAACGTACGAAGAATTGCCGATTCAAATCATCGATAGAAAAGAGCAAGTTCTACGGAACAAAGTTATACCTTCGGTAAAGGTATTATGGAAGAATCACGATGCCGAAAAAGCAACGTGGGAATTAGAAGAAAAGATGAAGAAAAATTTTCCTCAATTATTTGATTAAAGTAAGATGAGATTCTGGGACAGAATCCTTATAATGACAACCATCTTGATAACGACCGAAAAATTTGTAAAATAATTTTATTGAATTAAATAATAAATAAAATTATATTCTATGTGTTATCAAGATGGTTGTCATTATATAACCTAATGATATGGGAGTGTCGTAGTATTTTAGCTACGTGAAGGAATTAAAGTGTTTAAATTTCTTAGACGAAATTAAAAGTTTTCTGAGAAATTTTCTGAAAAACACTATTCATCGGTATTTGCTCGGGAATTATTTTTGAATTTTCAAGAAATACGTAATGATAGAATGTCAATGTAAGATGGATTATGTAATAATAATCTAAGTATGGAAAATGTAATATTTCGCTTGCAGACTTAAATAGAGAACGTTAAGGAAATGGAAGAATTAATGATTTAAGTAATAATCGTATGATACGTGAGTATTGTACGAGGTAATGTATACGAGTATAATACAAGGTATTATATGAGTTTGTATGAATGAAGGTATATTATATATAACAATGTTGTATATAAGTTAGAATACGAGAATGATATGTAAACAATACATTATATGTATTGAGCAATAGTATTGGACTTGTAGGATTTGTTAGAAATTGTTACAAGCCCAACTGAATTAATGGTAAGGGCCAAATGTTAATTAATGAACAAGTTAATGTTTATTAATGCAAGCCCAAAAGCTAAGTTAATTTAAGCCCATGCTAGGATCCGTGACTTGTAGTGACCTATGGGGAAAACCATGTTAATATGGTTAATCTTGGTAATCAAGTATAATGTGTGATGACCAAGTATTAGGTGTAATGACCAAGCAAGAGATAAGAGTTGTGTTAACCAAGTAATGAATAGTAAGGAGGTGACTTAAGGAGGTGGGTTAGCCTAATGACTAAACTACCCTAGCCTTGTGAATTCTATAAATAAGAGGAGCTTGCTAGTCATTTGTTAATTGTTCAACTCATCCAATCAACTTATAAAGTGCTTAAGTGTTATAGAGAATAAGCTACTTTCATTTGAGAAGAAGAAGAAGACTTATTCCAAGGAACTTCAAGGGTAAGACTTCTTGTCCATTAATCTTCTATCTCTACCATGATAGGTTGATAAGAAAAGTATGGATTAAGAAACATGGATGTTAAGAAGTAAGAAGAATGATTAATCAATGGACTTAAGCCTCATAAGTCGGAAATAAGTCATTTAAATTTACATAAGTTATAAACTTATGAAGAAGCTATATGAACTTGTTATAAGTTTACCTTGAGAGTTTGTATAAAAATAAAGAACTTGTATGAACTTGTATCAAGTATACATGAATGAATCTATATGTTGAGAACATATAAGGATGATGATTAAAAGACTTTAATTATCATAAGTTATGAACACTGAAGCTATAAGTAGTTTATACTTTAACGAGTTATAAGCTCATGGTAGAATAAGTCAAAATCTAACATGAAGATAAGTTGTAGTAAGAAGTATGTTGAGATGTTTATATGATGAATTGAATTCATTTGAAGTAATAAACGAATCATAAGTAATGAAGATTTGCCAAAAATTACACGATTAGACGATAATCGTCGAATTCGTGAAATTCTCAGAATAGAAGTTAAATTTTATGTTTGAGTTTGGAAACGTTGGTTTTTGATGGAGACATGTCATATTTGGCATTATAGAGTTGCGGACTCAAAAATGACCGAATTCTGACTTAGAACGAAGAAACGAGCATTGAACGTTCACGAACATTTATCATTATCATTAAAAATGAACCAATAGGTAAATTTTTAACAAACGAAGTCAAAAATATAAAATTCTTGCATGAACGCGTAGAGTATGTAATTTGTGAACCGTAGGTTTTTGAACGAGCCAATTAGGACTTATAACGAAGAAGTTATGAACCCGGGAATTTCGCGAAGTTAAAAAACTGTCCAAACTATCTGGTGCATAGAGGGCACACTTTGCCGCCAAAACCCAAGGTATATTTGTTATACCGCAAACACCGTGAATAGTTTATGACCCTATCGAAAGTGTGGCCACAACAAAGAACCATCGAGTAAGGACTCATTTCTTTGTGCGAGTCCGGGACTTTGCTTCTTTAATCTCGTACCAAGCAGCGACTTAGGGAGAACAAGTTGGCACCGCAGCGCCAGCACTTGATCAAAGATAATAAAGAATAATTATAAGCACAAAGCAAGTAATGGGATTAATTCAAAGTGAACCTACCTTAAGGAACTTGAAGTAACATTGTTAAAACTTTGTTAAACCTTAAGGATAGTGCATGAAGGTTGATTATAATCTATTCAACTATAAATTCAAATAGAATGACAAAGCCAGAATTGATAGTAAACAAATCTAATATATGATTAGATTGAGATGAAGGGTAAGATATAGTCATATACATACTTGATTATATATGACCTAATGTATGGTGTTATGTAATCATGTATTGTAGAGACTTGAAAGATTCAAACATAAAGTAATTATACCGTAGCAGACGTTGAAGGTAAGTATTCTAACCCTTGACTCAGTTAAATCTGAACAAGCTTTGTAATTCATGTATCCTTACGCATAAGTTGATATATGATGAAGTTAAAGCCAATTCTTCTGGCTAGACTTAATGCATTTGGTGGATTATTGATAATCTATCCAACTGTTATTAAATGTTGTTATCTCTTGTCAACTACTCGATATGGTTTTCAAAAGAAGATGGATTATGATAAACAAATGTTTTGTCATCTTACGACAGGCACGTGAGGTTGCCACAAATTAAACGTAAATACGTTTAATGAATGTAGTGTTGATCAACATAGAGTACTATAGGCTGATCACCTAGACGTGCTCGTAAGTAATACCGGACTTACGGACTTAGTGTCGGGTTGTCCTTTTCAAAGAAAGAATGAAATACTCAAGGTCTTGGACCGGAGTTTATGTTTTACTGAATATTATTCATTGTGAAACAATTTGAAAGAAAGAGGAAGTGCTATTTTGAATTATCAATAGTACTTCATAACTATTGTTTAGTCATTGAAGATATATGATTCTTATGTGTCAAGCATGTTGTTATTGAAATTTTCATAATTGCTGAGCTAATTATGCTCACTCTTGCTTGAACCATATGAATGCAGCTAAGACTGAACGTCCGGAAGGATCGAATAAAGATAATGGAAAGGCTAAGGCAGACCGTTAAGCTGTCTATATAATAGTATAGGTATAATGTTATAATATAATTGATATTACGACAAAGAACGTTTGTAATGGGTATAGAACGTGGGAAATGTAAATATTACTTTGAATATATAGAAGACATGTTCGTTCTTTTGAGGATTTTCAGTTGAATGAATGTATGAATGGTAGTACCGTATAGCACCATATGTTGGGTTGGAAGATACCCAGATTTGGGGGTGTTACAACATCCTTTAAACGTATGTACGTTTAAATTTTGGCAACCTCGCGTGCCCATCGAATAATCGATGAAAAATACATTTGTTTATTTATACTCAGGCTTACCTTGAATTTGTACCAAACAATTGGCGTAGGATAGCGTTATCAATTCTATATGGAAAGACTTGTAAATAAATCAATCAATCTTTTAAGAATAGTTTAGCCGAGTTAAAACTGGAATAGACCCTTTCATAAAACAATTCAAGCGCCTCATAACATGAATCACTGTAAACCTGGCTAACACGAAGGTTAGACATGCGATAAGAAAACTTGCCTTCAGCGTCTGCTACAGTAAAATTATTTTTCCTTTGAGTCTTTACAGTCTCTACAACACATAACCACATAACATACCACATTAGGTCATGAATGAACATACATGGTTCCTAATGAATCTTACCCTTCTTCTCAATCTAATCACGGATTAGATTTATTATTATTGGTTCCGGCTTGCCATCGTTCTCTTACATCGTTCTTACCAACTTATTTCTCTTTTATAACTTAACTGAAATTATTTCATCAATACAACTCGTTTCGAGTTAATCATCCTTCCTCGTGGCTTACTAATGTCCTTACATTATTAATCAAAACTCGATCGTCATTCGTTAAGTACACTTATTACATACCGTTCGCGTTCACGTAATATTCAGCAATTTTTAGTTGTAACTTGCAACGTTATTGTCATCATCAAAAATGTTATTTTAAGTTAATTAATTCATTATCAATTAACTATCTTTCCTTTCGTATTCTTAATCGTACTTACTTCCTTAACGAAACTTGTTTCAAGTACGTATTTGCCTTTACGGCTTATAATCACTCATCACTTCAGTATTAAAAATATATGTTCAATTAATCTTTCTTTCAACCTTTAGTGTATCACTTAAGGTTTAATCATTTTAAACCATGTCCTTTTAGGGTTTAGTTCATTACTAATCAATTAGCTTCCTTCTATCTTTATAAGCCTTCATTATTATACAAAACCTAGTCTTTGGCCTAATCATGCGATTGCAACTTTCTTCTCTATACGCGTGTCATGCACATAGTCGTATTTATGCCTAGTTCATTTTGTTACAAGTATGGGCATGAGACTTCAAGATAGCTCATAGCTATCTTGGCTGTTTGGCCACTTATTTTTACTTTTATTTGTCAGCCATGGCCACCAAGATCTTACAAGACCGAAAAATTTGACAGTTAACTTTTTATGTGAGATTCCCAGGCTCGTAACTTCTTCGCTATAAGTCCGAATTGGCTCGTTCAAAAGCCGTTAGTTCACAAATTACATGTTCTACGTATTCAGGTAAGAATTTTACAATTTTGAATCCGTTAACTCAAAATTCACCTTTTAGTTCATTTTAACGAAAACGATAAACGTTCGTGAACGTTCAACGCTCGTTTCTTCATTCTAAGTCGAAATTCGGTCATTCTTGAGTCCGCAACTCTATAATGCCAAATAAGACTAAACTCCATCAAAAACCAACATTTTCAAACTCAATATCAAAATTCGACTTCCATTCCGAGAATTTCATGAATTCGACGATTATCGTCCAAACTCGTGAATTCCGCCAAAACTTCGTTACTTGAGATTTTTAAACCGTTTCAAATGGATTCATTCCATCATACTAACATCTAAATATATATATATATATATACTTCATTAACTTATAATCATGATAAGTTATTACTTGTTCTTCATAAGTTTAGGACTTATAAAAATATAAACTACTTATGACTTCATTTCACATGACTTATTATAGATTAAGTCTTTTAACCACCATTCTTGCATCTTATTATCATACAATCTTATTAAGGTAAACATATGAGAAGTTCATCTAGGTTCCTCAAGAGTTTATAACTTATTTAGGTTTAAATTACTTATTCATGACTTATACGTCTTAAGTCCATTGATTTATTCATTCTCTTCAATTCTTAGCATACAAATCCTACCACTACTCACTTCTCTAACAATGGAAGAGAAAGAGAACCATGGTTTAAGTTCTTACCCTTGAAGATCACTTGTTTAATCCTTGTTCTTCTTCTTGCTTCTTGAAATATAAAATCTAGCTTTTATAGCTTTTTTCCCTTAACCAATAAGATATAAGTTGTTGGTGTTTTTGAACAAGGAACAAATGAGCTAGCAAGCTTCCTATTTATAGGAATCACAAAGTGAGGGTAGTTTAGACATTAAACCGATCCCACCTCCTTACTATTCCTAGCTTAAGCACTAAGTTAACTTGCTCCCCACAACACTTGGCCATTAAGTCTACTTGGTCATTAAGTCTACTTGGTTACCACACTTACTTAGCCATTAAGTATACTTGCTAATCACCTAGCTTATTCATTACTTGCTCATCACAACTTTTACTTGCTCACCACAACACTTAGCCATTAAGTTTACTTTACTTGCTCATCACTTTGGATCACCCATGGGTTGCCCCATGGTTCATACTTACCCATTGGATACTTACCTTGGGCTTTACATTTAATTAGCTTAACTAACTTAATTTATACTTTTGGGCTTGCATTCAACAAACACATGGGCTTGGTCATTAATCCCTATTGACCTTACCCATTCCTACGTAATCCTACAAGTCCATTACATATGGCTTAAAGCCTTAGAACGTATAATCTACGTATTAATCTTGTATTCTAACTTGTATACTTATTCAACATATATGACCTACCATTATCCATACATACTCGTATAATACCTCGTATCGTACTCGTATTCATTACTTCGTATAATACCTACGTATTATATGATCCTCGTTTAATTCATTAATCGCATTTCATTTTCTTCTCGGAACTCACTTTTCCTAACCGTTAGGTTTTAAGTCCGCAGGAGAAAAACTGTGTTTGCCATAATTTAAATATTATTGGATAATCCATCTTACCTCGATATTCTATCGTTACGTATTTCTCGGAAGTTCAAAAATAATTCTCGAGCAGAAATGCGTGAATAGTGTTTTTCAGAAAATTTCTTGGAAAGCTTTTATTTTCATCTTGGAAATTCAAACACTTTAATTTTACCACGTAGCCGAAATACTACGACGTTCCGATATGTCTAGGTCATAGAACGACCTTCAAATAGCTTACTCCCATAAATAATCAATTAAATTCATTTAATCCACATAATCAAATAAAAATTTAATTCTCATAAAATTCAATTTTTTTGGGGGCATTACATATACTGTGAGTTTAAATACAAATATTGTCTTCTAGACAATATCCATACTCAAATAAGTCCTCATTACAATTATTGATACTATTTTACAAAAATAGTTAGGACTGCTAAAACAACTGTGTAGAACCATCATTCTATAGCCCGACTAGTTCCCGCTATATTCTCGCCTCCTGAGAAGAAAAATAGAACAAAAAAGAAAAGGGTGAGCTCAACTAACCCAGTAAAGAATATTATGACTAAGATAATGAAAAACAAATTATCGTTAGCCTTCAACAAATCAGATAAAATATAATGGACAACAAGTTTTAGATCAATATTCGCAGCGGAAATAACAATTCAGTAGAAGAGTTTAGTAGAGAATAAAATCTATTGTCTTCCATGATTTAAAAGTCCATCATCAATATTTTATCATTGTATCATCAATAAATATACATCTTGAATCAAATATTCATGTTTGCATTCCGGGCCAAAGATATTAATTTGTATCACCAGTTGGTCATGTTCATCTCAACACATGTCCATCTTTGCACTACAGGCCAAAGATATTCATCAGGTAATCATTTATCTTTGCAGTACAGGCCAAAGATATTCATCAAGTATCACCATTAAAGACTGAGGATGATGAAAAATATTTTAAAGAAACGAATCCAGTGAGATAAAAGGACAAAGATTAGGGATTCGTATTTTAGATAATTCAAGTTCAAAAATACTCCATAATAAACCATAGTGGAGTAAAATTCAAGAATGAAAATCAAAACATGGATACAATCAAAGATAGTAACCATAATAGACATCTTGGACAAAGAAAAGAAAATTTAATTTTTTTGTGAATAGTGCCGTATTCGTGAATAGTATCGTATACGTGAATAGTTACGTATATGTGAATAGTAACTCCGAAACGAAAAGGTAAAAATTCCACAAGAAAAATCATACTTCGTGAACAGTACTCGTAAATAGTACCATATTCGTGAATAGTGTCGTATACGTGAATAGTAGCTCAACATGAAAAGGTAAAAATTTCATAATAAAATTCATACCAATATTTCGGTATAATGATATTGAGAGAATAACATCATTTACGAAGAAAATAACATCCCTTACCTCAAAAGAACAGTACTTCTGACTAGAATATCGGATGTAATGCTGAAGGAAACTTGCACTAAAAAACAACTCTCAAACCCCTTATTGGCGCGCAATTAGGTGACCAAACCCCTTTCCTAGACAGAACATCCTTAGACATTGCCAATAATGCTATCTAATAATATTATTCAAATTGTATGAATTATTGATCTGATAATGGGAAATACGATGCAGTGACCATTATTGAAATAACAATAATATAAAATATCAACGCAGCAATTATTGAATCAATAAAATAAAATATTGAACAGTAATTACTATAACAATTATTTAGTAGTGGCTTCTTAATTATTATTAACGCCAAGATCCGTCCACGCGCTCCAATCATCAAAGCGCGTCCAATCCTGCATAGAAAAGAGTAAACACTGAAAACTTGATGGCTGATAGCTCTGGTATGAGAATAAGTACAGGCCGATATAAGGTTAACAATGGAGGCTTAATGCTCTAGTGCTGGAAAGTAATAAATTCCATGTACCTTAAAATCAGCGAAGAGCCTTGTATTTATAATGTTCTCACCACCTTCATGAAATCATTATCTGAATAGGATTAAGGTCCTCTCCCAAACAACCATTCTTTAATAGGATTGCACCGTATCTCCTAGAATTAAAGAAGTAGATGTATAATCCAACACATCCTTCCATATCTAGAGTTCAAATAGAAGTAGGATCCTTAATCCACAAATCCCCCATCCACCAAATCCACTCCTGGTCCAAGCCCATTTAACTCCACAAGATTAATGGTCCAATATACTCCAGAGGCCCAGATAAGCTTGACCCAACAATTCCCCCCAATCGTCCACCAAATAGAATATTTGATGGAAGAGTATTCAAAGCATGACCCATTATAAACAAGAACACCCAAACCAAGATAAGCCAAACAAAGCCCACCCACCAAAGAGTCCAACACCAGATATTGAACCAACCCTTCAAATCCACCATCATTACCCCTATTAATGTGTCGCCCTCGAGATCTGGGAACAACTAAAAGAACAACATTATAAAAACCCATTTCCCCAATTCAAACAGTTTCACCAGCTCCTTTCAAATTCAAAGATATTCTTCCTCTCTCCTACCTCCCGGCTTCCTTCCTCCAAACTATAACAATGGCTTCCCAAAACTGAGAAAACTCCATCCCTATCTCTGCAACCCCCATATCTAGCATCCCCACGTCTCCAAACACCACATCTAACTCCCCCGCCATCAACACCATGCTAGAACCAACTCCCAACGCTGCCCCCTCCTCCAGCAAAAATCCACCAGAAATTGACTCTCAGAAAATAATACTCGAATACCATAATGAAGACCAATTCCCCCACGTCAACACCCCCTCTCAACTAACAGAAGTTGACCTCCTCGTAATCCAAGAACATTATCAAATCCCACAAACCATCACCTGAGAACCTGTCACACCTACTGATTGTATGTACCACTGTCCCAATGTTTGAACTGTCATGCCCATCACTCTGTTGGAAATAGGGATTCGTCTACCCCTCCACGCATTCATCATCACCCTTCTAGGGTTTATGGGCATCAGACTAGCCTAACTGGTGCCCAATTCCTACATCCACATCATCTCCTTCATTGCCTTCTATCACGAGATTGGAGTTCCACCTTCAATCGACTTCTTCTTCACTCTGTTCTAAATTGGCAATTCCCATGAATGGGGTTTCAAATTACTAAGAAAACAACCCCCGAAGGCCAGCTCCAAATTTGTTAAACGCCCCTTGATGGACACCCCCTCTAGCAACAAAGGATGACACAAGGACTGGTTCTTCGTCACAGGACCAGAAATTCCCAAGATCCTAAACTGAACTTCGGCGAAATCTTAGACGATCGAGTGATGGAAATGGCAAAGCTATATGAGCAACTTCCCTTGAAGGAATGGCGCTTCAGCCTTTTGAGCAAATAAGCATGGCTATACGATCACAAACATAAGTTCCGAACTTGATACTTGCATTATTTTTAAATTCTTTTAAGTAACTATTATAAGAAATCCTTCTTTAGCTTCTACAATATCCCTCATCAAACTAACTTCAACTGACCGAAGAGACCTTGAGGATTTTCTCTTTGCAAACCCAACTGAAACCTCTGTTGAACCCCAAAATATCAAACCCGAATTGACCACTGCCAAAGATTCCTCGTAGTCTCGACTGAAGAAAAGAGCCACCAAAAAACCTAAAAACATCCCTGCTCCTACCCTAACCGAAAGCCTCCTTGACATGCCCATTGTCGAAACAACCCAAATCTTTTTAACCAAAAAGAAACGAGCCTAAATCACCCCCCTTGCAGCCGAAGAGCTGAGGGTTCCTCCAACCAAAGCCAACCAAACCCAAAACATGTCTGTCAAAATCGACGAAGCAAACAAACCAGTCGAACCCATCCCCCCACTCATCAAAAAGTGAAAACACACCTCTGACAACCATCTAGCCCCACCAACAGAAACCCACATCCTGACTCCATCCGAACAGCTAACACTGCCTCCCCAACAGCCAGTCATCCAAGAACCCACAACTCACATACCCAAAGTCGTTCGATCACCCTCATTATTGCCAGAAGACAATGAAGAATTCCCTCTACTTCTATATGACCACTTTGTTCTGCCCACTGACGATCATCGCTTCGGGGACACAATAATCGTAGAGCTCATTCGTGCAGGCATGATTTATCAAGCTCGCGTAAGTCGATTAACATTAATCACTTTCATTTATGGACAACTTTACATACTCCATACTGACTTCTAAACATCTGCAGGCTAATGGGATCTTCGGGCGGCTCAACCAAACATACAAAGAAATCGAAGCCGTAGAAAAAGCGGCCCGAAGAGAATGAATTCCTGAAAGCTGCCTTAGCGAAAGAGAAAAATTCACACGCCAACCTCTCCTTCTTTTGTGAAGGCCTCAAAAAAGACAACGCCAAATTGAAAGAACAACTAACAATAGCTGAAACCCTTCAACAAACCACCTCGGAACATAACTACGAACTCATAACAACAAACAAAATATTAAAATACAACAACCAAACCCTCACCCGTGAAATCCAGTACGCAGAGAGAAAAGAGAAACAACACCTTCAACTCCGAGGCAAAGTAGAAAAAGAACTCCGAGAACTCAAAGCCCTCGGCCCACCTCTAACTGGCGAACTATGCAACCAAATCCAAAGTGAATACTAGAAATCTCCTGAACTCACCAATAAAATAATCCAAATGTATGCCGAAGGCTATGAAGCTGCCTGGAGCAAAGGAAAATCAAAGCTCTCCACCGTCGCACTAAACCCCTTACTCCTTGATTCTTCTAAAGATGAAGACGAGGACAATGTTGAAGACTGCCATCGCCAAACATAACTTCAAACATGTAAAAATACAATATTATAACTGCTTTCTTATATTTTAATGAAATACAATTATTCCTTTTTACTCCTCTTACAACAATCACACACAGTTACTTTGTCAGACAATTATTAACAATAATTAAAAAATCTGAACTCAACACTTCAAAAAAATTAAATAATATTAAATAACTTTGTCCACCATCAAAGGGTCGAACAGATCCTATTCACCATCATAGGATTAAATAGATCTCATCGAACCTCCAAATGATCATGTTCGCCATCAAAGGGTCGAACAGATCATGTTCACCATTATAAGATTGAACAGATCTCACCAAACCTCCAAACGATCCTATTCACCATCATAGGGTCGAATAGATCATGTTCACCATCACAGGGTTGAACAGATACCACCTAACCTCCAAACAATCATGTTCTCCATCATAGGGTCGAACAGACCATGTTCACCATTATAGGGTTGAACAGATACCACCGAACCTCCAAACGATCGTGTTTACCGTCATAGGGTCGAACAGATCCTTTTCACCATCATAGGGTTGAACAGATACCACCGAACCTCCAAACGATCCTGTTTACCGTCATAGGGTCGAACAGATCCTTTTCACCATCATAGGGTTGAACAGATACCACCGAACCTCCAAACAATCCTGTTTACCGTCATAGGGTCGAACAGATCCTTTTCACCATCATAGGGTTGAACAGCTACCACCAAACCTCAAAAAAATCCAACTTGGATAATAGATAGATAAAACAATATTGGAGAGAAAAATACTTCTTTTATCGATAACTATTGAAAGAATTATAGACTCAAAAACTCTGATATCAACTCTACTAAAAATACTTCCGAAGTCTTCCCGTATGTCAAGTGTTCTTTATTTCAAACCCATCCATTGCCCGTAACTGATAAGTTCCTGATTTTGGTACTTCAACGATTTCATAAGGACCTTCCCAGTTTGGTATCAACTTTCCCAAATTCTGAGGCATAGAAGCTTCCACCTCCCGAAGAACTAGATCACCTACTTCAAACCTTCGGAGTTTCATCGCTTTGTTATAATACCTGGCCACTCGGCGTTGATATGTTGCCAACTTCACCAAGGCTGCTTCTCTAACCTCCTCAAGAAAATCCAGATTGATCCTAAGCCCTTCCTCATTGTATACCTCTCAAAACTGACTAACCTGAAGAGACGGGGAACCAACTTCCACAAGAACCAAAGCATTAGAACCATAGGCCAATCTAAAAGGCGAATCTCCCGTAGTAGTTCTTGGCGTGGTTCGATAAGCCCATAATACATTAAGTAATTCTTCAGGCCATCGTCCTTTTGCCTCATCAAGTCTTCTTTTAATACCATTCAAGAGGGTTCTATTAGTCTCCTCAACCTGCCCATTCAACTGTGGATGCGTAATCAAAGTCTTCCGATGCTGAATTCTTAACTCCTTTAAGAATGCCTTAAACTCTGAACCCACGAATTGACGTCCATTATCTAAAACCACCACCATGGGAATACCGAAATGGAACACCACATATTCTTTTAGAAACTTCAAACATTCTTGCTCTGTGATCGCCCGAAGAGGTTTGGCCCCTACCCATTTAGTCATATAATCAATTGCCACTATAACAAAACTAAACTTCCCCTTAGCCTTCGGCAACGGACCTAGTATATCCACCCCCCAAACAGCAAAAGGTATGGGAGATAAAATCGAGTATAATTCCTCTGATGGCTGATGCGGGATCGGACTATTCAGCTGGCACTTCAGATACTTCTTCACATAATTAGATGCCTCCTTGAAAATCATCGGCCGGTGGTACCCCTGTTAAAGCACCTTACACGCCAATGACTTCGCCATCATATGATCAACACAAATCCCTTCATGAATCTCTCGAAGAAGGTACTCAGCTTCAAATAGTACGAAACACTTCAGCAAAGGAAACAAATAAGCCCGTCGATAAAGATCCCCGTCAATAAGCATGAAGTTCGAGCTTTTGTACTTAACTTTCTTTGTTAGCATCCAATACAAAGCTAGTACGCCATCTGCCAAATAGTCGAGGTATGGAGACATCCAACGATTAGACTGTTCCAACACATCACCTCTACATACTGAACACTTGGCTGATTCAGAACCTCTAAATAAACTAACCCATCAAATATACTCGCTTTAGTTGTAGCCAACTTCCCCAATGCATCAGCTACCTATTGCATTATCTGATCTATCTATCCCTTGAAACACGTAAGAATCAAAACACTGAAGTTGATCCTTTAACTTTGCCAGATATTTTACCATTCTCGAACCTCGGGCCTCTTACTCTCCCAAAACCTGCTTAATGCCCAACTGAGAGTCACCAAAAATAACCAACCTCTAAACCTCAAGACTCTTCACCAATCGTAACCCTACCAATACCACCTCGTACTCAGCCTCAGTATTCGTTGCCCTGAACCCAAACCTGATAGCCTGCAACACTTTAAACCCTTTCAGACTTGTCAAGATTATCCCAACCCCACTAATATCCGAAGTGGATGACCCATCTGCATACAATGTCCATGAATTTCGTACAAACTGAAGTACTGCAACCGGCTTCTCAGATCCTTCCACCTAACCCAACCTATCATATGATTCAGAAAATGAACACTCCACCACAAAATCTGCTAATGTTTGCCCCTTAATTATTGTTTGAGGATGGTACTATATGAAAAATTATGACAGCTTCATTGTCCATGCAGAAAGCCTTCCCAAAACTTTTGGTCTACCCAGCACTTTCTTTAATGGCTGATCTGTATACACCACTATTAACCGACCTTGGAAGTACTGCCGAAGCTTTTGGCTAGCTATTATCAAGGCAAAGGTGAACTTCTCAAGGTTCGGATATCTTGTCTCTGCATCCCTTAGGGCATGGTTCACATAGTAAACCGGGTGCTGCTTAGCCCCAATCTCCCACACAAGTACTGCTCCCACAACTAACGAACTCGCCGCCAAATACAAATAAAGAGGTTCAACAGGAACTGGTTTCACCAACAAAGGAGTTGAAGACAAATACATATTTATTCCCTAAAAAGTGTCTTCACACTCCGAACTCCTCTGGAAACTCTTCGCATTCTTCAGCCCCTTCAATGTATCAAAGAACGGTAAGCATCTTTCTGCCAACTTGGACATAAACCTCCTTAAAGCTATTATCTGACCCGTCAAACGCTGAACATCCTTATAAGACTGTGGGGACTTCATATCCAAAATTGCTTGAATCTTCTCAGGATTATCCTCGATCCTCCTCTTGCTAACCAAATAACCCAGAAACTTCCCTGCACCCAATTCGAAGGTACACTTGGCTGGATTTAACCTTAAATTATAGTGACGAATAGTTTGAAAGCAATCTTCCAAATTATCCAAATGACCCCAAACTGACATACTTTTGACAATCATGTCATCTATGTAAACCTCCATACTTTGACCCAACTACCTCGTGAACACGTAATTCATCATCCTCTGATAAGTAGCCCCCGCATTTAACAAGCCGAAGGTCATCTTCTTGTAAGCATACACCGATCGGGATGGGTAATAAAAGCTTTCTTCGGGATGTCCTCCTTACACATCAAAATCTGATGATATCTCGAAAAACCATCTATAAAGCTGAGTAGAGCATATCCCAAAGTCGCATCAATAAGCTGATCAATGTGTAGTAGAGAATAAAATTCCTTCGGGCATGCCTTGTTCAGATCGATATAGTCTATACAAACTTTCCACTTCTTATTCTTTTTCTGAACCAACACCACATTCGCCATCCACTCTGGATAGTCGATTTTAAATATAAAATATGTTGCCATCAGTTTTTCAATCTTCTCGTCAATTATCTTCTGTCTCTCTGGTGCGAAAATCCTCCTTTTCTGCCGAACTGGCTTCTTTGTCGGGTCCACATGTAGCCTATGTTCAGTAACCTTACAATCTACCTCGGGCATGTCACTGGGAACCCAAGCAAAGATATCTACATAACACCAAAGTAACTCTACCAGGTTCATCTAAAAAGGTACCGACAGACCGGAACCTATCTTTACGGTCTTCTTTTTCTTTCCTAGAATCAACTCCACCTCTTTAGTTTCCTTTGCAGGCATGACTAAAGGCTCAGTGCTACTTTCCGTAAATGGCTCGATCTCAATGGCCATAGCTTGCTTCTATTTACTGATCCCCACTCCTAAAGTGATCAACGTGTTACTGTGGCGTAGGAAACTTAATCTTGAAATGAGGAATCGACGTCACTTCCTGAAGAGCTGTCAGAGTGCGCCTTCCCAAAATTACATTGTACGCCGAATCCACGTGCACCACTTAAAACTTACACATGATTTCCACCTGCTGTGGAGCCATCCCGAAGATGACCGGCAGCTCAATAGTCCCAGCAACCTTGACCGGCTTGTTGTTGAACCCATATGACGGAGACTCTTACCCGATCTCCATCTTCCTCCCATATAGGTTCATCCTCTAATAAGCGTGTGCGTATAAGATATCTACCAAAGACCCATTATCTATCATCTGCTTTATATTCACCGAACCACTTATGCAGTAATTACTAAAGCTTGCTCGTGGGGTTCAATGGGATCTGAAGGGAAATCCTCATCAGTGAAAGAAATCACCGAACCCGGGTAGCCATTTCACTTCTCGTGGGTTTGTTCGCCGCTGTCGTCATCATATCCAAATACCCCTATCACTTCTTCCCAGCAAGTTTTCCCATTTTTCTACTTGTGATCACATCCATAACATGTCTCGCCACTTGAGTTTGACCTGGTTGTACGGGATGGCTGGACTGCATAGGCACACTATTCCCTTGTAGCATCCTCGAGGGATATCCTACCACATACTATACTAGCACCCTACTTTGTACATTCTTTTCAATAAACTCCTTTAAATTCCAGCAGGCCTCCGTAGCATGCCCCGCCGCCTGATGATAATCACAGTATTTGGATGGATTTCCAAACCCCGGTTTTATGTTGTCTCTAGGCATCTCGAAGTAGGGCTGGTCTCTTATCTGCTCTAGAATAGTAGCCCGGTCAGTATTAAGCTTCGTGTATACCTTATTCACCTTTGGACTCAGAAAAGGCGGACGACCTCCTCCCAAACTCCCATTATTGTTGTACCTCTTCTGATACCCATCAGACCTATCATTATTGCCACAGTACCTTCTCTGATTATTTTTTGATTTATCCTTATCTTTATCCTTCGGTTTCTCTGAAGAACCATGCTTTAAACTGCTCATCGCTTCCTCCACCACTATGAAGCCTTCAACTTTTTCAAATGTTTCGGGCAGGCTCTTTGGATGATTGAACATTAGCTTTTTCGCCAATTTTTTTGACTTTATCAGATCTAATCCATTCTGAAAGATTCCCACCGCCTGAAGATCATTAAGATCTGTTACCTAACCCACTGCTTCTCGGAACCTTTTCACGTACTGGCCCAGAGTGTCATTGGAATATTGTCTTACCTGTGCCAATGATCCTGTGGGTTTCCCTGATCTTCTCTTATTGCTCCCGAACCTGGTATGGAATTTATTTCACAACTCTTCCCATAATTAGATTAAGTTCGGGGCTAAGGTCCCCATCCACTGTCTGGCATCTTTCCTCAACGTCGTCACGAAGGTCTGACACTTAGCCGCATCCGAGTAATCATAATAATCCATCAACCTATCATATGCCTAGGTGTGGTCGTATGGATCTCCTGAGCCATCGTAACTTTCCATATAGGGGAGCTTTTTACTGGGGTCCGCCTTCTCCCGAATGATTTTCGGAGAAAAAGGGGATGCCTTTTTGCCCGAACTCACCTTCCCCTGTTTAACTTCGGCTAATTCTTTATGAAGCTCCTCCAATTTTCTGGCCAACAGTTCTACCCCTTTCGGCTTTGTGGAAACTTCTTTTTTTTGGGGAGTCCTTCTTCCCATGGTCAGATCGACCTTTTCCATCTAAACTTTCTGCCCTAGACGGGCTTCGTCTGTCATTCTTGCTGTGCCGAGATTCCACAGGGCGGTGTGCCCTCTTTAGATTCTTGGGTGTGTGACCTCTCGATCTGGTTCGTCGTCTATCATCATGCCGAGAACCCACAGGGCGGTGTGCCCTCTTTGGATCCTTGGGAGTACTACATCTTGCTCTGTTTTGATCTCGAGAGTGGCTCCAAAGCTTGCTTTCAGATCGCCTTGAATCTTCACCTCTCCGTGTCCTGGTTCTTCTATCTGGAGACCTACCATGCCTTCTAGATCGAGTGTGGCTAGAGGCTTCATCTTCCTGTTCGGCCATAAGGACCATCTTCTTCGCAATCTCTTCCTTCAGTTGTAACAGCACCTTCAAAGCCTTATCAGTCTCCTGTGCCATCTTGGTGAAGAGTAGATTTCTTGTCCGCCTGATCTTCTTGGTATTGGGTTCTAGGCGGTGTGCCTTCTACCCTCCTCCGATCGTTGTTAGGCCCTTTACTGGCTGTGGAAAACAGTTTCCTCCTGACATCATCATGGTCTCTAGCTTGAGACCCTACTGAGGTGCCTTGTGGTCTAAGTCTATCATGGATGCTCTTTGATAGCCCCAGTCTATCCTTAACAGATTCTCTCTGGAGAGAAGAACCTTCCGTAGTTTCACTATCCTCAAGACAGAATCCGCCCCATCGTTCTCCATGATCACAGATGCAGGAAGTTGATGATTATGATTGAAAATCCAGCAACACTAGACAGGCCCCTCCTTCTAGCGCCAATGTTAACGCCAAGATCCATCCACGCGCTCCAATCACCAAAGCGCGTCCAATCTTGCACAGAAACGAATAAACACCGAAAGCTTGATGGCTTGGGCCGCCGGGGGATAGCTCCGGTGTGAGAATAAGTACAGGCTGATATAAGGTTAACAATGGAGGCTTAATACTCTAGTGGTGGAAAGTAATAAATTTCATGTACATTAAAATCAGTGAAGAGTCTTGTATTTATAATGTTCTCACTGCCTTCACGAAATCCTTCTCCGAATCAGATTAAGGTCCTCTCCCAAATAACCATTCCTTAATATGATTGCACTGTATCTCCTAAAATTAAGGAAGTGGATTTATAATCCAACACATCATTCCATATCTAGAGTTCAAATAGAAGTAAGATCCTTAATCCACAAATCTCTCGTCCACCAAATCCACTCCTGGTCCAAGCCCATTTAACTCCACAAGATTAATGGCCCAATATGCTCTAGAGGCCCAAATAAGCTTGACCCAACAATCATATTAGACTACAAATTAAAATCTTTTTAATCAGCAATACTCTCTATGTTTCTAAATTATATAAGGTCATTGATAATTTTTGAAAGTCAATTTAAGATATTTTCAAACTTAAAATTAAAATAATTTATTAAAAATAATGAAACAATAAATTTTACAATGAATAGTACTTTTAGATAATTTATAAATTCTTCATTTTATTAACTAAAATTAAAAAAAAAATTATATGACTTTTCGGTTTCAAAATTTATTAAGTTGACGATTTTTAAAAATTAATAATAATCTTATAATTTACAACTAAAGAAATCGTATATTCTTAAGCATTTATGTGTCACTAATCCAACCAGTTTTGCTAGTAATCCCATCCACTTGACAACTTGTCCTCAACAATTACCAGTAAAAACCGGTTGAGTGTATTAGGATTAAGGCTTGAGTAATTTTTATATATTTTGTGATTCCTCATATCCTTTTATATTTAAAATGGATTTATTGTGTCTTGTATTTTATATTTTTTTGATTTCTGTTTTCTTACCATAGTTTATCTTAAAATTATAGATCCGTGAAAGAGAATGGGACCAGAGAGACCAGAGAGGTAGATGGAGAAGGTATTGTGGAGGGAGAGAGACAGAGACAGAGAGATGAAATAATCAGTACACTCATTCTATATATATGTGGTTGTGTTATGCCATATTATTTAGTGCTCTCTGATTTCTAACCAGTTAGAATAATGGAAGGAGAGATAAACAACTTTATAGTAATATGGTGTACAATGTTTGCATGCCTTTGCTACTGCCACACCATATCCAAAATCATTCCAAAAGGCACAACTAGACTCCTAGCAATATTACCAATTATATGCCTCTTTTTCTTTCTTCCTTTCAATCTCACAACCATTTATCTTGGTCTTATAACTTGCCTATTCATATCATGGCTAGCCAATTTCAAGCTCCTCTTATTTGCCTTTGGTCAAGGTCCTTTATCTTCCAATCCACCAATTCCATTGTCACATTTTATTCTTTTGGCTACTCTTCCCATTCAGTTTAGCTCAAAACCCACCAAAAAAGGCCTCAAATCACCTACAAATTATGCTACAAAGGCTATGCTGTTAGTTACAATAATGAAAATCTATCTGCACAAACAACATCTGAACCAAAATTTCCTATGCTCTCTTTTGGTTTGTCAATTTTATTTTACGCTCGAATTGGTGCTAGCAATATGTGGAGGAGTGGCTAAATTTCTCCTCGACGGGGCCGAGTTTGAGGAACAGTTTGATGAGCCTTATGTCTCAACTTCGCTACATGACTTTTGGGGCAGGAGGTGTGTTAGAATATATTCTAGATATTATTATTAAACTTTGATATATTTTATAGAGTAAAATATAAAACTGTAATCTAAGTTTATTAGTTTGTAGAGAAGATATGGTATCTGACTTTATAATATAGTAAATCATATAGCGAATTGTATGTTTTGGATCGACTTTAAAGGTACTATTTTCAATATATAATTGTACTTTGGTGGAGGAATTTTCTAATTAGTCAAACTCAAAAACAAAGACATCACATAGAAACAAATATAAGGCTGAGTTTTGTATTGTAATCTATTACATTGGGTGTGTCTTGATCACTATTAAGTTATCACATAGACACAAACATAAGGTAGAGTTTTGCATTGTAATCTATTTTATATTAGGTATGTCTTGATTATTAATTAATTAAGTTGTGTGCTGCCCTAATAAGCTTATGCTTATATAAGAAAGTAATTAATTTATGTAACCGATATATATAGAATACCATTTAATATATTTATCTCCTTATTTTCTACAAGGTGGAACATTATGGTATCTAAAATTCTACGCCAGACAGTATATATTCCGGTCAGGTCCATATTGACGCCTTTTTTGGGAAGAAACTTGGCATTATATCCAGCAATATTAGCAACATTTTTTGTATCTGGGATAATGCATGAGATGCTTGTCTATCGCACGGCTCAAGAAAAGGGTAGGCCAAGTTGGGAGATGACATGCTATTTTCTCATTCATGGAGTGTGTTTAAACCTAGAAATCGGACTCAAAAGAGCGTTTAAAGGTAAGTTCTGGTTGCCTCCAACTTTGTCAAGGCTACTGACAATCGCTTTCGTGTTTGCAACAAGTATATGGTTGTTTGTTCCGCCATGCTTAAGGGCTGAATTGGATGTCAAAACGTGTACGGAGTCTCTTGCTTTCATAGAGTTCATCAAGCATCAAAGACTAGTAAGCCCTACTCATTTTACTTGCCCATCTTGACGTATGAAAGGATTGACTATGTTGAAGTTATAATTTAGTTGAGGATCCGTAAAATATTATAGAAAAATGTTGCATTAGTATACCATAAAAGTTGCATTGGTGTACAACAAAGGGTAAGCATTTCCAATTTTTTTATACGAATGCAATATTTTCCTATGACAATTTGACAGATGGTTGACCAATTTAGAA
Source organism: Panax ginseng (assembly GCA_020205605.1). Lineage (NCBI taxonomy): Eukaryota > Viridiplantae > Streptophyta > Magnoliopsida > Apiales > Araliaceae > Panax > Panax ginseng. The sequence goes on from CM035130.1 coordinate 82,395,702, forward strand.
CTATGAATTTTGAATATTGACATATTTATGACCATGCAATCTTGTACTGATCTTCTGACAAATTCTGATTTTAAACATGTTTTTACCATTTGCGTTGTATTTTTATTCAATCAATTACCCTATATTAATGCTGCACGGGGATTATACTTGAAGTCAAGGGATAGTTCCTATGTTGACATGTTTAAATCAGTTTTTGAAAATTTCATTTTAATAATTGATATGCATGCATTTGTTTTTATTTAATATGTTCATAATTATTATAAACTATTTAAAAAGTATTATTAATAAAAAAAATAAAAATTCAATTCAATAGTACATGAAGTATATTATGCAGTACATTCAGTTTTAAATTTGATAAATTCAGTTCAGCGGTACATAATGTATATTTATGAAAATATGGAGAATATATTTGTTTAAATTTTTTGGTTTTATGAGTATATCTTGTACTCTTATCGGCCTTCTGTGCTATAATTTATTATGTACCGGGGCAAATCATGATCTTGACTTGATTTTTGCCCTAATCTATTTTTATGGATCAAAGCTCCATATTATATGTATGTTGATTTAATTTATTGATTCACAATCTTAATTATTTGGATCAAAATTATAAGTGAATTGATTTAATTTAACCCATTGCTGATCCAAAAATCGTCAATTTTTATTTTTATTTTTTTATAAATAAAAATTTTTCGGTACAACTAGACTATATCTCTCCTCTCCAGAAATCCCAAATTCTTCCTTAAACTATTGAACCAAGATTTAACATTTAATTTTATTTCTTATTATTATTTTTTCTCTCCTTAGTTTCCCTCTCTAAAATTCTCTCTGTCAGCTTCTCTCTCAAATATGTTCTCTCCAAAATTTTCTCACATTCACTCTCTAAAATTTTCTTTCTATCACCTTTCCCTATTCTCATTCATTTTTTTCTCTAAATTTCTTACATTCACTTTCTCTCTCCAAAATTTTCACTAATGACTTTTCTCTCCAAAATTTTCTATTATTACTTTCTCTCTCTAAAATTTTTTCTCAACACTTTCTCTTTCTAAAATTTTCTCTCATTCACACCCTCTAAATTAAATTTTCTTTCATCACTTTCTCTCTCTAAAATTTCTGTCATTAATTTCTTTATCTAAAATTATCTGTCATCACTTTCTCTCTCTAAAAATTTTACCCTCCTTTCACTTTATTCTCTCTATCACTAAAACCATATAAAATTCCATTATACTAGGCCACCATTTCAACCACATTCTTCTTTTACTGTTTTTTAAATAATAAATTGGGTTCAGAGTACTTACCAAATTATATAAAGAGAGTAAATAAAAAATTTAGATAGAAAAAACGGAGGATAAGGAAAAATATAGAGATAGAAAGTGAGAAAGATGAAAGACATTTAGAGGGAGAAAGTGAACGAAAAATTTAAAAAGAAAGGGAATAAAAAATTGGAGAAGAAGGTAAGAGAAAAGAATTTAGATATTTAAGTGGGTCGATTAAAATTGTCTTGGAGAGATTATATGCCATTATTAGAAAGTTTAATTGTATTTGGCTTTTATGTATATAGTTTTTTGATTGTATGGGTCAGGGGTGAAAAAGTCATGAATAGGCTTTTGGGGCTGTAGTCTGGCCCTAAATTTTTTTTTTTACTATACTATATAATTATGTAGTTCAAAATAGATAAGTTGGAATAACCTTGACCAGGTCCGTTCAAATGTACAATTTTGATATTATAATATCATTGGTCCGCCCAGTCCAAATGTACAATTTTAATATTATAATATTCTTAGCCCGGGTAATTTTGTTGTGGTCATATCCATAATTTTTGGATTTGTCTCATATTTTATGCCTATGAGGTTTTTTAATAAATTTATTTTTGTCGTTCAAAAAATAAAGAAAAAAAAGTGGGTCGGTTTGGATTATGATTCATTCTTTTGGATCAGAAGGATCGGGAGGAAACTATCAACCATTATATATGTAATGATTCAGATCATTGATTTATGATCGTTATTGGTGGAATGTACTTGTGTCATTATCGATGTCTAGTAAAATTTAACTTTCAACTCTATTAATAATATTTGACTTGGCCAAAATTAAAAACTAAAAAATTAGAATTGTTATTTGTTCCGTAAGACAAATATTAGTTTCAAAAACTTACATGAATCACAGTCAATTATAAATTTAAAACTTTGTAAATTGATTTCAGAAATTCAAAATGAGACTTTTTGTTGAACAAATTGCCGGTTTAGTGTATAGTTTTTTTATGAACGTGCTTTCATAAGAAAGTTCAATAACGTTTGGTTACATAACTGTAAAGTTCTTCTAAAATGTTAATGAAAAATTTATCTAATTGTATGCTAGTAGATTTTATTTCTTTTTAAGAATTTAAGAATAAATTTGTACTTTATGTTTTTGACAAACTCGTTTCAACCAAAGCAAAAATATATACTCTTTAAAAGTACTTTCGAATTAAAAGTTAACATATGACAAAATATTTTCATTTTAAATTTTAAAATACTTATAACCCATCAAAAACTCTTTCAAACGAGCTCGAAGATTTGCATGTTTGGATATGAATGCTCTTCTTTAATTTGACCTGTGTTTTTCTTTTAATTGTCTCAGCTAATATAAAGTTATGTGGATGACAATGACATGACAGAACACCATAGATGTCGCATAGATTCTTTGTATAAGCCTCCGTGCGCTCCATATGTGTTAAGAATTCTTTAAATAATTATTTTAGATATATCTTCAATTTAGTATAGATATATTTAAATAAGAATTGAAAATTAGTACTTTCTCCGTTCAAAAATATAAGATATATTTAATTTAATACATTTTCAAACTTAAAATTAATATAAATCTTTCTAATTTTATTGTATACAATGGTAAAAATTATAAATTATGTAAAAAGTATTACTGATGACAAAATTTATTTTTTAGTTATTGTTGATAAATAATTTCAATTTTAAATTTAAAAATGTGTTTTAAAAGTTAATAATGATCTTGAACGGAGAAATTATTCTTTATAACAGATGCTTGAACTTTATGTATCATGCAAACTGCAAACCAATCAAATTATAGTTAAGTCATATATGTATCATATTATATACACCCTTTGCTTCGAAGAGCTCTATTTTTCAGAAATAAAAAAAAAATTCACCTAAAAATAATACAACCCAGGAAGAAAAGGATTAGCCCAAAAATGAAAAACCACAGTGCGAGACTTGTTTGGTTACTAACATTTGTAGCGATAATATTTGGAATGTTTAGATTTCTAAACACACTAAACTCATCACAACAAATTTTGTATAATTTGTTTGAAAATATTATGTTTGTAAATTGAATAAATTTCGTTTAAAAAAAATTACTTTTAAAAAATATAAATTTTAAAATATGTTAAAAACTTCTAAACGCACTAAAAGCATTCCCCAACCAAACATGCACATTGTTACAACATATATTCCTTAATTTCATGTAACCATATTTAGAAATTCTAGCAACGTCCATGAGCCGACAGTACCCCGACATTATTCGGACAAAGCACGTTATGCTCTCAAATGCATCATAGGCCATTTGATTGAGTAAAAATACAGTGCAAAAATACAGGCATCATAGGCCATTTGGCTTTAAAAGTGCTTATTCTCTCTAACCAATAAGTTACTTTGTTTTGGATGAAAGTTGAACAATGAAAAATGATCAACCAACTCTCCTATTTATAGGCTATCCAAAGTGAGGACATTATGGTCAATTAGGCATTGCACCTTGTCAATTAACCTCCTTAATCCCACCTCCTTACTATTCATTACTTAACAACCAAGTCTACTTGCTAGCCAGTTTTAATACTTGGTCATCACAACACTTTCTCACCACTTAAAATGTTTACCCATCAAGTCTACCCACATCTCACTTGGTTTGCTCCATGGATCATGGCCAATTCATCGGGCTTGCTAATTAATCTAACTAACTTCTTGTTGGTCTTGCATTATAATAGATTGGACTTATGATTTAACAAATAATAGGGCTTGCATATCACTTTCTATTGGACTTCTACCATTATGCTAATAATCCTACAAGTCCATTCCATTTAATTAAAGAACTTAACAACTATACACCACGTAAAATTCTCGTATGTTAGTTCGTATATTAAATCGTAATATACGCTATTCCATTCTTCATACTTAATAGTATAATACGTCGTATTATACTTACGTTCATTACCTCGTACAATACATACGCATCATACAATTACAACTTTCTTTCCTTAACGCTTAATATACCTAACGTTCCCAAAATAGGTCCGCATGCGAAATATTACATTTTCCATACTTAGATTATTATTACATAATCCATCTCATATTGATATTATAACGTTACGTATTTCTCGGAAGTTCAAAATAATTCCCGAGCAAAAATCGATGAATAGTGTTTTTTAGAAAATTTCTCAGAAAGCTTTTATTTTCATCTTAGAAATTCAAACACTTTAATTCATCCACGTAGTTAAAATACTACGATGTTTCGACGTTTCTAGGTTATAGAACGACATTCATCTTATCAACACGTAATAATAATAATTAATATTATTTTATTCATTATTAAAAGTATTTACAAAAGGTTCGATTTTCTGGGGCGTTACATTTATTGATGTATTCTTACTTGTTTATTGTTAGACAAGTTTCTTTATTGTCCTTCATGTACAAAGAATGCAATTTTCTTGAATTCTAATTTCTAATGTTGAATTATCTTAGTTCAATTATTTGATACAAGCTATTCTCATAATGAGCAAGCTTTATTTTTAGTTTGCTATTACTTAATGTATATTCAATAATTCATAGACCTAGTTTAATATTATTCAAACAAGGTTTATTGTCATTCAATACTTATTCTTTGTAGTTATTTTCAAGCATGAGTTCAGAATATAGATAATTCACTTACACTTATTCATTGTTCCATATTATGTTATTATTGATTAACTGTTGTGTTATTTCACACTATTGATTCAACTAGTCCTCTAGTTGATGATCGTTAAACTCCAAATTACCTTTAAAAGCTTATCCAAACCAAACTTTATTTGGTGCGGACTTGTACTCTAAATACTGAGATGAACAACCCTATTATTAGGGGATAATTTACGCTTAGCTTTGAAATATTTGTGCACAATACATTGTACGAAGGGTTGATCCCCATAAGTACGAGGAGTCCTTATAGTCTTATGACTGTTAAAGTTAAAGTTGAAAGATTACTTGCAACTGTGGACATAGTTTGTGGTCTCATGACCCTCAGTTTTTATATATTCCATATGTTGATTCCAGTCGTTGGTTATTATTGATAGAGTACTATTCAGTATTGATGAGCCTATTCATTGGCAGTTATTATATTCTTATTGACTCATTGCTATATCTAGTGAGCATTTATTTTGCTCACTCTTGCATATTTATACACTAATTGCAGCTAAAGTTGAGAAGGTAGATGAGCCTTCAGCTAGCAAAGGAAAGGGAAAAATGTACAAGTGATGCAAACTTGTAATTTTATTTATTGTGATGGTCATAGACTTTTTAATAATGATGTAATGTAATAATTTTATTTCTGCACTTGAATGATATTTAAAGGTTAGACAACCTGGGAAGATTTTTATTTATTAATGTAACCCTATTTAAAGGGAGGATTTATGGTTAAATGTTATCTTATTTGGGTACATAAATATGAATGTTTGGATAGTGAATACCAAATCTTGTGGGAATGAAGTACCTAGATTTGGGGGTGTCACATGTTGGTTTCAAAGCCTTAGGTTATGAACCTTAGGTGGGGAAAAGCCTTAGGAAGTAACCTTTGAAAAGATAGTGATGATAAACTCTTATCGAGTTGTTAAGGAAGAAGTAATAAAATACTTATGTGCTTATGTGGTTACAACTTATATGCTCGTGAGTGTCGAGTAGTAATGATTAGTAATTAAAACTTAAAATTTGGTTGACAGGATGACTAATATAGGAGGATCCAGTCAGGCTAGAGAGGAGGAGCCTCGAGATATTCAGGTGATTTGGGAACAACTACTGCCATAGAAAACAGTTCCGTTGGTCACAGTAGTTGAGCAAGAAAGAGTACCTGATGAGGAGGATGAGATAGAGATAGATGAGGAGGACCCTGTTGAGCTGCCACAGTCGGGGGATGAGGAGGAGGAGATTCCACTTAACTCTATAGCTGCCTGTATGTATGATGAGGTGTATAACCGCAATGTGGAACTTCAAGATACCGTTAAGGAGTTGCAAAAGATAGTAGCTAAATAGCAGACCTTGATTGCATAGAAGGACGACGAGATCCAAGATCGAGAAGAACGTCTGAATAACGTTGAAGAGAAGATGGATCACACTAAAGGAGAGAACGAGCGAATGATAGCAGAGATTTCAGAGTTGAAGAACAAGTTGAAAGAAGAAGCTACGAAGAGGGCAAGAGCCGAAGACGCGTACGAGGAAGCTTATCAACGAGCTAGAATGGCAGAGAGAGACGCACAAGCAAAGAGGATGAAGATGGAAGAAATGAATAACATATTCAACACCATGATCAATCGAGCTCAGGATCGGGTCATGTGTTATCCAATTCAGTTCGAGACGCTACCATCATACATATTAGATCGCCGAACAATGTTTCGAATTATAGAGGAAGAGCGTCGTAAGGCTACACAATATCTTAGTAGGACATCGTAGTGATATGTAATTATTATGTGATTAGCGAGTAAATAAGATGTAAATCCTGGGTATGATATAACCAATGGGATAGATGTTGATGATGTTGTCCTGCAACTGTTATAGTTCAGGAAAGTAATGTAAATATCAGTGATGCTATTGTTTTGATGTTTTTAAAAAGATTATGAATGAATAAAAGTTATTATTTTATTCAAAGTGTTATGTGTTACGTGATAAGTTTTTTTTATGTGCAACTTAAGTATATAATACTTAAAAGGTTGAATAGAATCTAATGGATGTATTTTAACAGAAAATGCCTCCAAGACGTCAACCACCACGACAGAGAACCACTGAGGAAAACAACAATAGCAATGTGGAAGGTAACCCAGTTCAGCAGTTAGTGACGTTACTGACGGGTGCTTTGCAGAATCAACCTCAGAACCAAGGTATAACATTTAAGGATTTCAAGGCGGTTGGACCACCAGAATTCCGTGGAACCATGAATCCAGTTGAGGCTTAGACCTAGGTAATGGAAATAGAGAAAATGTTCGATGTTGTGAGAGTAGGGGAGGATCAGAAGACTGCTTTTGCAACATTCATGTTGAAAGTAGAGGCTATTTATTGGTGGCAAGCCAATAAAACCCGAGGAGGTCAAGGGATTATGACTTGGGAAAGGTTCAAAGAAATGTTCTTTGAGACCTATTTTCCAGAAAGTTCGAAGAGTCAGCTAGAAGTGCGCTTTTGAACCAAGCGAGGAATGATGTCAGTGTCTGAGTATGCCGCAAGATTCAATGAGTTGGCGAGGTTTGCGCCATATCAAGTCAGCACAGACGAACGCAAGGCAAAGAGGTTTGAATAAGGACTGAAGCCCTGGTTGTACAGTAGGGTCTCCTTGTTCCAGTTGAAGACGTTTGCGGCGGTAATAGAGAAGGAAATTCTCGCTGAGAGTGGAGGCGAGGCTGTAACAAAATATAACCAAGAGTAGAGGAAGAAGAAGAGTGAAGGTGAAGTTAAGAATGGTGGTGGTGGTAACGGTAGAAATGGCAACAACAGTTTGAAGAGGAAGTGGAATGAAAATGTGGGAGCTGGAAATCAGCAAAGAAACCAGCAAAATAAGAAGTTCGAAGCATGTGCTACGTGCGAAAAGTTTCAAAAGGTTGTACGTTTGATGGGGAAGCGAGTATGCTTCAACTGTGGCCAAGAGGGTCACATCGCCCCAAATTACACTCAACCTAAGAAGAACGTTTGCTTCACGTGCGGGTCCAAGGATCACTTTGCTTGTGAATGCCCTAAGAAGAGATCTGGCGAGGCAAATAGAAGCAATGGAAATGATAGTGGAGGTACACAGACTATTGCTGGACCAACATCAACAAATAAGCCCACAACCGTAACCTTCATATACGACGGCAGACGGACGGTGCAATCAAAAGATGTCATGTCAGGTATTATCCCAATCAATGATATAAATGTATATGTATTATTTGATTCGGGTGCTACTTGCTCATTTATATCTGATGAATTTGCTAAGAAGTTAAAAATACCTAGTGAAGAGCTGAATTTCCCTTTAAACATAGAAATTGCGAATATGGAAATGATTCCTGTTAGGTTCGTATACAAGAACTGTAGGGTGAACATTAAGGAAAATGTTATGAAAGTAGATTTAATCCCGATAAAACTCTGAGAGTTCGATGTTATTTTGGGAATGGATTGGCTATTCAATTATGGAGCGATAATCAACTGCCAAAAGAAGTGTGTAAACCTTATGACTCCGTCAAAGGTAGTTTTTCATGGTAGCAAATCGCCTAGACAAATGAATTGTCTGACGATGATGCAGGCCAAGAAGTTATTGAGTCAGGGCTCTGTAGGGTATTTAGCTTACATAGTCGATACTCAAAAGGAGAAGGGTGTGAAATTGGAGGAAATACCAGTGGTTAGGGAGTTCGTGGACATGTTTCCGGAGGATTTGCCAGGACTTCCACCTGACCGAGAAATCGAGTTCGTGATCGACTTAGCTCTAGGAACCGCTCCTATATCGAAGGCCCCGTACAGAATAGCTCCGATGGAGATGAAAGAACTAATGGTGTAACTGCAAGAACTGTTAGACAAGAAGTACATTCAGCCGAGTGTGTCACCGTGGCACCGGTGTTGTTCTTAAAGAAGAAGGATGGGTCAATGCGTCTTTGCATTGATTATAGGGAATTGAACAAAGTCACTATTAAGAACAAATATCCATTGCTAAGAATAGATGACTTATCTGATCAATTGAAGGGTGCTAGATATTTCTCAAAAATAGATTTGAGAAGTGGGTATCACCAACTAAAAGTAAGGAAGGAGGATGTACCGAAGACAACATTTCGAACTCACTATGGACATTACGAATTTTTTGTGATGTCATTTGGTTTGATAAACGCCCCTGCAACATTCATGGATTTGATGAACAGGGTGTTTAAACAATTTTTAGACAAGTTTGTGGTGGTATTTATTGATGATATTTTGGTGTACTCTAAAACTCAAGAGGAACACGTGGAACACTTACGTCTGACGCTGGAGACGCTAAGAAAAGAAAAGTTGTTCGCGAAATTCTCTAAATGTGAAGTTTAGCTGGAACGTATTCAATTTCTTGGTCATGTAATCGATAAGGATGTGATTTCAGTGGATCCTTCAAAAGTCAAAGCGGTGATAAATTGGGAACAACCAAGAACACCTTCGGAGGTGAGGAGTTTCTTGGGACTGGCCGGTTATTATAGATGGTTTATTCAAGATTTTTCCAAGATTGCCACTCCGTTGACAAATTTGGCGAGAAAATCTATAAAATTTGTTTAGACGAAAAAGTGTGAGGAAAGTTTTCAAGAGCTGAAAAAAGAAGTTAAGTGTGGCACCTGTGTTGTCGTTACCAGATAATACAGGAAACTTTATGGTGTATAGTGATGCTTCACACAAAGGATTGGGTTATGTCCTTATATAGAACGACAAGGTTATTGCGTATGCATCAAGACAACTGAAAGACTATGAGAAAGGATACCCGACTCATGATATAGAGTTGGCGACAGTTGTGTTTGCACTAAAGATATGGAGACACTATCTCTACGGAGAGAAATATGAGATCTACACAGACCATAAAAGTCTGACGTATATTTTCACACAAAAAGACCTAAACATGTGGCAAAGGAGATGGATGGAATTGATAAAGGATTACGATTATGAGATCTTTTATCATCCTGGCAAAGCTAATGTGGTTGCAGATGCCTTAAGTAGGAAAAGCAGAGAAAAGTTAATGTCATTAACAGATAAGGATGAGCTTATTACAACAATGGCAAGGTTAGAGCTGAAAATTAAATTTCCAGAAGAATTCGATGAAAAATTATTCCAGATAGAAGCTAGTCCAACTTTGGTGGACAAAGTGAAGAATGCACAACTACAGGATGAAGAATGCAGAAAAATAAAGGAAAGTGTGGTCGAGGGTAAAGAAGTAAAGTACAAGGTCGATACTAAGGGAATGCTAAGATTCGATGGACGAATTTGGGTTCCTGCAGTATAGAATATTAAAGAAGACATCTTTACGGAAGCTCACAGCTCAAGATATTTGATTCATCTGGGAAGTACGAAAATGTATCAAGATTTGCAACGTCATTTTTGGTGGCCGAACATGAAAAGAGATGTTTCAGAATGCGTTGCAAAGTGTTTGACATGTCAGAAAGTGAAGGCCAAGCATCAACGACCAAGCGGATTACTTCAACTATTGAAAATACCAGAATGGAATTGGGAGCATATCACAATGGATTTTGTGATAGGTCTTCCAACGACTCAGAAAGGATACGATGCGATATGGGTGGTAGTGGACAGATTAACAAAATCTGCACACTTTTTGACAATAAAGATTAGATTTAATCTTGATTAGCTGGCGAAGCTATACGTTAAAGAGATCGTCTCAAGACATGGAGTTCCAGTGTCAATTGTATCAGATAGAGAACCGAGGTTTACATCAAATTTCTGGAAGAAACTTCAAGAATGCATGGGAATGCAACTGAAGATGAGAACAACATATCATCCGCAAACTGATGGGCAAAGCAAACGAACGATCTAGACGCTAGAAGATATGCTTCGAGCATGCATAATGGATTTCAAAGGAAATTGGTATGATCATCTACCATTGGTGGAATTTACATACAACAACAGTTACCACACAAGTATTGGTATGCCACCGTATGAGGTGTTATACGACAGATAGTGCAGAACTCCACTATACTGGGATGAAGTTGGAGAACGTCAACTGTTAGGCCCAGAATCGCACAAAGATCATCAAGTTGTCAAACTCATCGAGAGCAAGACCGTAGCCGCTTTCGATCGATAGAAAAAGTATGATGATCAACACAGACAGAGACGTGAATTTGAAGCAGGAAGTTTCGTGTTCTTGAAAGTTTCTCCTTGGAAGGGAAAAATTCATTTTGGCAAGAAAGGAAAGCTCAGCCCAAGTTTTATTGGACCTTTCGAGATTCTACGCAGAGTGGGAAAAGTAGCTTATGAGGTAGCTTTACCTCCAGAATTAGAGCATATGCACAATGTTTTTCATGTGTCGGTGTTGCGACCGTATAAACCCTATTTCAAGCATGTGATCGAGTATGAACCGTTGCAGTTAAGTAAAGATTTATCTTATGAAGAAATTCCTATCCAGATAGTTGACAGGAAAGAACAAGTGTTTAGGAATAAAGTGATACCTTCTATGAAGGTGATATGGAGGAACCACAATGTCAAAGAGGCTACGTGGGAACTCGAAGCTGATCTGATGAAGAATTACCCTGAGTTATTTTTTTAGTCTGTGTCTTCGATTCTGGGGACATAATCTTTGTAAGTAGGGGAGAATGTGACGATTTGATTGTTTGAATTATGATTATGGGGACAGAATCCTTGTAAGGAGGGAAGGATGTTATAGCAATCCCCGAACCCGGGCCCCAAATCGCCGCGGATTCGGTACGCTATTCTTTCTATAACTTTTTGCGGAAGATATAAACATAAATTGTTTATACATTACATTACACACTATTCCCCAAGGTCGAGTAACCTTAACTTATACACATTTCATAAACTATTTATTACATACCAATATTTATCACAATACGCTTATTACAAACTAGTCAAGACTTTATAACCCAAGTCAACTTGGCTTTAATCGCTTCCTCAGATGTCCGAACGCTTTCGCCTTATCTCGCAATGTTTTATCATGATATAGCAAGGTGAGCATGAAAGTTGCCCAACAAGTTTAAATACAAAAATTTAAGGATATATCATGATTGAAGAGTATGAATAATAAATCGCTATAATTCATCAATATAATTGAGAACTAAAGACGAACAAACTTTTGACCGAACAAGTTTTAAACATGAACAAACATTTCGACAAACCCAGAATGAAGGTGATCGACCTTTCATACACGACTTTATACATGCAAGATGTACAGAGTACAATTTTCATGGCAATCAAATGATTAACCATAAGCTTGAATAAAACACTCTTATTAGAGTTAAGTAAGAACAAACTTGCTCGAACTGGCTGATTCTGCGCAACGCAATTTATAACGCCTTATCCAAGACCTAATATTAGTAATATAGATCTCCAATATTAGAATAATATTATCACAAAGATAATCTTGTTATATTTATATACACATAATAACCTAAACACATAACACATAACCCTATCGATTCTACAAAGACACAAGACTTCTTGATTAGGTCCAACTATTTCAATTCGACTTAAAACCGACATTAATTCTATCATCCCGACTTTGCCTAATGGATTTAATATCGAGTTTAAGTTCAATTAAACTCTTCCTAAACACTTAACAATTATCACAGATAATTTCTTAATTAGTCAAAATAATTTTCCAAAGACTTATAAAAATTTTTCGATAATTAATATCATTTATCCCGATTTTTCAATCATTAATATCGTATTTAAATGAATTAAATATCGCATAATTCCTTAATCATTAATATTCATTTAATATAAAATATTAATAAAAATCATAACATAATATTATAATATAATTATAATATCACAAGATATTCTTAATATCTTAAAATCATAATCACATGATTTTTAAACATTTAAATCCATTATCCGATAATTTCTATTAATATTAAAATATTAATATTTTCATGCCAAAATATCAAAAGTTATATTTTATAACTTCAAATATTCTTATAAAGACTTAAATTATTTTTATATGATTTTTTAAACCATTAATTCTATTTTCCTTAATTTATTTAATATATTTATTAAATAAACTAATTACCATTAATAATAAATTATTAATGAAATTTATCACAAAATATTAAAAGTCATCAAAAATAACTTAAAATATTTTCTAACACCATAAAATAATTTTTCATGATTTTTCATGAATTAAAAACTATTTTTCATAATTTATTTAATATTATAATTAAATAAATAAATACCTTTTATATTTCCAAAAATATTAAATATTGTTGAAATATATCCAAAATAATAAAAAACTATTTTTCAGCATTTAAAATAATTTTTCATAATTTAATATGTATTTTTAATAATTAAAAACTATTTTTATCTATTTTTAATTAATTTTCGGAAATAATAATAATAAACTGTCGCTAAAGGGGCCCTATAGCGACAGAACCGTCGCTATAGGTGTTCTTGGTGTTCTTGGCCAATTCCCAGAAATTCATGTCAGTGTTCGAGTGGGTAGGTTTGACCCGAATTTGATCTATGATCTAAATATTTTCTGGACTTGAAAAAACTTTGATGTTGTAGTACTAATGTAGTACTACAAGTATATACCAATTCCATAACTAAACCACAACAGATCTGAGAGATTTAAGCTAGCCAAATGTCTGACAACGCTGTTCTTCATTTTCTGGGTTCTCCAGAAAATGGAGAACAAACGTGGGTGCTACTTTGATCATTTTAATATCCACCTCCCCAGCTTGTGTAGGGTGCTTAATTGATTCATTAATGTAGTATTGATGGCAGTGTACAACTTCATAATACTAAATCATAACAACAACATTACACAAGACAGATTCTAGCCGGTCAAACTATGGTCCAAGAACTGTTCTTGAACAAATCTGGGTTTTCCAGATTGTTCTTGAACAGTTTGGTCAGTGGTACTTTGACCATAATTTCCTTCCATTCTAGTTATGATCTAGGTGTTCTAATTACTTTAACATGTAGTCTATATCCCGCACTACACTAAACAATCAACAACTTAGCCTAAACAAAGAAAACATAGGAAGATCCGAAAGACGTAAAAGCTTGTCGACGATCCGAGTTTCGGTTTTGCCTGTAAATCCAGAAAATGTGATCGGTCAACGACCTTTGATCGCTTGTAACTCACGATCTACACTTGATCTGGACTTGATTCAAGTCTCGCATCCAAGAGCTAACAAAGAAAGAATGGACCTACAACATTAAACACACCTAAACATTAACGAATAAAGATCTAGAGGCCCCGACATTCGCCGTCGGACCTCAATTTTCCACTTTTCCGATTTTTATAAACTTTAATTTCCGAGCATCAAATGATATGGATCTTGAGTTTTAACAACCCAGATCATCAAATGACACCCTCTAACACATATCTAGCCAACAAATTACAACAAATAACATAAAATCATAGGATTTTCGAAATTAGGGTTTATACCACTTTTTGGGCTTTGATCATGATTCTGATCTTTGATCTTGTTCTTGGTACACGTGGGGCTTGAATTGTGACTGAAATAACACTAGAATTTCGAAGCTTTTAGAGAGAGAGGGTCAAGGATGAGTATTGGTGAGTAAATGAGCAATAATGTAATATTTTCTCTCTCTCCAAATTTATATAATCTACAAGTGCCATGTATTTGATGAAATGGCTGGCCATGTAGGTTGATGTGTTGTGCTAGTAGGCTATACAAGGTCAAGATTAGTTCAACAACTAAAGTTATTGCAATTTCTACAAGTTAGCTTATTAGAGAAACCTAAAAGGGCATTTTGGTCTTTTCCATAAATTTCTAGAATTTGCCATTTAATGAAACCCTTAGGGTTTAGGGTTTATTAGGGTTTGGACATTTTTAGGGTTTGCAATTTAATTTTCTAAAATTTCCAATTTAGGTTATTTCAAAAATAGAAAATTAAATATTTCAAAATTATAATTAGTATTTTCTAATTAAAAAAAAAATTCTTAATCACAAATTAAATCTTACTAATTAGGATTAGCATTTCCTAATTACAATTGCTAATTAAGCAATTAGGGTCAAAATGGTCATTAGGGTTTTCAACCCACAATTTAGGGTTTCTAAATAGAAAAATAATTTTTTAATATAGAAATTAAATATTCGTAATTAGATTACAGTTTTCTAATTACTTAACCTTAAAATTAGGATTAATATATCCTAATTAACATTAAATATCAAATTAACACTTTCGTTTTTTCCCCATTTACAAATTAGGGTATCAAATTCGAAATTAGGGTTCCTGACGGAAAATTTAAATTCGATAATTTGAAATTAGGGTTTGCTAATTAATTGCTGCTACCTAATTAATATTATAATAATAGCGAGTAGAGCATTATAATTCTCCATTAATTTCCCAGATTAGGGCTTTAATTTATCGTAATCAAACTAGGGTTTTGGATCAAGTATTAGGGTTTCGATTTAGAATTAGGGTTTGTAATCAATTTGTTAAGATTAACCCTAATTAATCTTATAGTTATTTACACTTATGCCATTAAGTTCTCGATCTAGGGTTTCATGTATCAATTAGGGTTTGGACTCCGGAATCGAAACTAGGGTTTCGTAACCCATTTCTAGGGTTTCTTATCGACGTTAGGGTTTTCTAACCTAACATTGTTGTTCTTAATATATTCTTAGGGTTTGACACGTATATAATTTATCTTGACCCTTAACCACATTCTCGTATACATACACAACCATATTCACGTAACTTAATCACAAAAATCCTTAATCCCTAATAATTCACCTATAAGCCTTCACGCGAAATTTTGAAATCCTCAAAATTCCATCCCAATAACATCAAATGCATACACTTATTTTCTATCTAGGTCTAATATTTGACCTTAAATCAATCATTTAAGATTTTAATAAATTGTCTAAATTCTCGGTTCACATTCAATTCCCCTCATTCTAAGAATTTCGCTCCAAATTCACCTTACACCTTACAATCAGATACCAAATAGCTTACACCATTCACACATATCACATGCTACCCAATACACCACTCACCGAGTAAAAGTTTTCAAATTGTCTTTGAGGGTCGATAGACTATGAACACTTAGTTTTAACGGTAGTGATCATACCAAGAAAACAATACATTACTTGGTATGTTTACAATCACAAAGAAGGTAAACTACCATTAATAGTACTTTAGGTGATCAAATTTATCGTACTTTTTACGCCATGCATAACGATTAATTATATGTTGCGAATATTTACGCTTCTCGATTGGATTATTTATCCAAACAACATTGTTCACCTCAGTCTTATTATAGGATTCCGCACTAAAACAATTTGGTTCGGGAAAATTTTTCAATGAACACTTAGAGTTTTCATAACATTAGTCTAGCTGAATCAAATAACATAGACTCATATCAATAATTCAATTCAATCGAATTATTTAGGTGTAGCCAAACCCCGTTGGCAAATTAAAATTTTTGAAAACATTTTTTTAGAATGACGCTCATGATGCCGCATCAGACAATAACAAATCCATTTGAGGATGCCATTATCATCGTATGACTTTGTCATAACACATCATACAATAGTGGAACAACGACTTTAGGTCAAATTCACACTAAGTATTCCTCAGTATTTACAACTCCATCACATTTTATCATCTCTCGCACTCAAAGTTACATGGTACATGAGTGATAATTAAAATACATTTTGATATTTCAAATCATTTGCGCCTAAATTGAAATAAGTAGCATAGATCGAAGTTTAAACCGCTTCAAAAATGGTTACGAGTCTACATTTTTTAAAAGCACATATAGTGCGATTTAGCTTGATGTCAAAATTCAAGTTTAGCATAGCTATGAGTTTAGGAAAACCTAAGTCTCCACTAATGATCATTTGCTTAAACATTCTATCTATTCCTATTATCCTTAACACTCCATTCACACACAACTATACCCAATTCATAAAACCACACTTATGAGTTCATAGCCTGGCCACAATTATATGAGTTTAAGAACTTACCCTAGTCTGACCTTTTAGCGTCTGTCACGAGGGGGCTCATAAATATTTCATATAACTATAAGTCAAGAATGTCATATAAGTATGAGTTCTAAGAACGCGTACTTAATACTATATTCTCTACCTATGACCTATTTATCTGTATGTAACAACTAGCGTGACACAACATTTCAATGATTATCAATGCCACCAACTAAGTAGTTTTTACACCAAGTACAATTCCCCGCCCATACAAGGAATCATACAACTCAGCTGCCGACATGAGTCCTCATTGAAATCCCCACCTAAACTTAACCCCCATTCACAATACGAATTTCATTTAATCCGTATTCATAATCCTTTTCTGAATCTGTACCATTCACACAACAATCTTGCTTTAAACTTTTCAATCATCAGATTGATTCTTCCTGGTTGTCATAACTTTAACAGATCACGGGGTGATCTCATCGTATATATTACGATTCATTTCTATGCCTTGATCTTTTTGTTTTACGATCTCTCCTATCCCTGCACTATTGTTCACCACTTCTGTTCACCACTATTACCAGAGTTAGGGAACTCTGTATCTTAACAACTTGCCGAGATTCATCTTTGAATCTTACCGACCAACTAACTCTATGTGAGTTAGATCTTATCCTAATCACTGCGGTTATTGGTCTCATGTATTCCAACCTAAGCTTCATAACCAACAGCTTTGATACCAACTGTAGCAATCCCCGAACCCGGGCCCCAAATCGCCATGATTCTAAGACGCTTATTCTTTCTATAACTTTTTGCGGAAGATATAAACATAAATTGTTTATACATTACATTACACACTATTCCCCAAGGTCGAGTAACCTTAACTTATACACATTTCATAAACTATTTATTACATAACAATATTTATCACAATACGCTATTACAAACTAGTCAAGACTTTATAACCCAAGTCAACTTGGCTTTAATCGCTTCCTCAGATTCAACGCTTTCGTCTTATCTCGCAATGTTTTATCATGATATAGCAAGGGTGAGCATGAAAATTGCCCAACAAGTTTAAATACAACAATTTAAGGATATATCATGATCAAGAGTATGAATAATAAATCGCTATAATTCATCAATATAATTGAGAACTAAAGCGAACAAACTTTTGATCGAACAAGTTTTAAACATGAACAAACATTTCGGACAAACCGTAGAATGAAGGTGATCAACCTTTTCATACCGACTTATACATGCAAGATGTACAGAGTACAATTTTCATGGCAATCAGCAATGATTAACCATAAGCTTGAATAAAACACTCTTATTAGAGTTAAGTAAGAACAAACTTGCCTGAACCGTTGATTACCGCAACGCAATTTATAACGCCTTATCCGAAGACCTAATATTAGTAATATAGATCTCCAATATTAGAATAATATTATCACAGTATAATACTGTTATATTTATATACACATAATAACCTAAACACATAACACATAACCCTATCAGTCTATACAGCACACAAGACTTCGCATTAGGTCCAACTATTTCAGTCTGACTTAAAACTGACACAATTCTATCATCCCGACGGTCTAGTCGGACGAATATCGAGTTTAAGTTCAATTAAACTCTTCCTAAACACTTAACAATTATCACAGATAATTTCTTAATTAGTCAAAATAATTTTCCAAAGACTTATAAAAATTTTCAGATAATTAATATCATTTATCCTGATTTTTCAATCATTAATATCGTATTTAAATGAATTAAATACCGCATAATTCCTTAATCATTAATATTCATTTAATATAAAATATTAATAAAAATCATAACATAATATTATAATATAATTATAATATCACAAGATATTCTTAATATCTTAAAATCATAATCACATGATTTTTAAACATTTAAATCCATTATCCGATAATTGCTATTAATATTAAAATATTAATATTTTCATGCCAAAATATCAAAAGTTATATTTTATAACTTAAAATATTCTTATAAAGACTTAAAATTATTTTTATATGATTTTTTAAACCATTAATTCTATTTTCCTTAATTTATTTAATATATTTATTAAATAAACTAATTACCATTAATAATAAATTATTAATGAAATTTATCACAAAATATTAAAAGTCATCAAAATAACTTAAAATATTTTCTAACACCATAAAATAATTTTTCATGATTTTCATGAATTAAAAACTATTTTTCATACTTTATTTAATATTATAATTAAATAAATAAATACCTTTATATTCCCAAAAATATTAAATATTGTTGAAATATATCCAAAATAATAAAAACTATTTTTCAAAGATTTAAAATAATTTTTCATAATTTAATATGTATTTTAATAATTAAAAACTATTTTATCTATTTTAATTAATTTTCTAAAAATAATAATAATAAACTGTCATAAAGGGGCCCTATAAGCACGTAACTGTCGCTATAGGTGTTCTTAGCCAATTCCCAGAAATTCATGTCAGTGTTCGAGTGGGTAGGTTTGACCCGAATTTGATCTATGATCTAAATGTTTTCTGGACTTGAAAAAACTTTGATGTTGTAGTACTAATATAGTACTACAAGTATATACCAATTCTATAACGAAACCACAACAGATCTGAGAGATCTAAGCTAGCCAAATGTCTGACAACGCTGTTCTTCATTTTCTGGGTTCTCCAGAAAATGAAGAATAGACGTGGGTGCTACTTTGATCATTTTAATATCCACCTCCCCAGCTTGTGTAGGGTGCTTAATTGATTCATTAATGTAGTATTGATGGCAGTGTACAACTTCATAACACTAAATCATAACAACAACATTACACAAGATGATTCTAGCCGGCCAAACTATGGTCCAAGAATCGTTTCTTGAACAAATGGGTTTTCCAGATTGTTTCAACAGCTTTGGTCAATAACGGTATTTGACCATAATTTCCTCGCCATTCCAGCTTATGATCTAGGCGTTCTAATTACTTTAACATGTAGTCTATATCCCAAACTACACTAAAAAATCAACAACTTAGCCTAAACAGTAAAACATAGGAAGATCTGAAGCACAGAAAAGCTTGTCAGACGATCTGAGTTTCTGGGTTTTGCCCAGAAATCCAGAAAATGTGATCGGTCAACGACCTTTGACCGCTTGTAACTCAAGATCTAGACTTGATCTGGACTTGATTCAAGTCTCAGATCCAAGAGCTAACAGCAAAGAACATACCTACAACATTAAACACACCTAAACATTAACAGACAAAGATCTAGAGGCCCTGACATTCGTTGTCAGACCTCAATTTTCCACTTTTCCAGATTTTTATAAACTTTAATTTCGAGCATCAAAATGATATGGATCTGAGTTTTAACAACCCAGATCATCAAATGACACCCTCTAACACATATCTAGCCAACAAATTACAACAAATAACATAAAATTATAGGATTTTCGAAATTAGGGTTTATACCATTTTTTGGGCTTTGATCATGATTCTGATCTTTGATCTTGTTCTTGGTACACGTGGGGATTGAATTATGACTGAAATAACACTAGAATTTCGAAGCTTTTAGAGAGAGAGGGTCAAGGATGAGTATTGGTGAGTAAATGAGCAATAATGTAATATTTTCTCTCTCTCCAAATTTATATAATCTACAAGTGCCATGTATTTGATGAAATGGTCGCCATGAGGTCGATGTGTTAGTTGCTAAGAGGCTATACAAGGTCAAGATTAGTTCAACAACTAAAGTTATTGCAATTTCTACAAGTTAGCTTATTAAAGAAACCTAAAAAGGCATTTTGGTCTTTTTCATAAATTTCTAGAATTTGCCATTTAATGAAACCCTTAGGGTTTAGGGTTTGGACATTTTTAGGGTTTGCAATTTAATTTTCTAAAATTTCCAATTTAGGTTATTTCAAAAATAGAAAATTAAATATTTCAAAATTATAATTAGTATTTTCTAATTAAAAAAAAAATTCTTAATCACAAATTAAATCTTACTAATTAGGATTAGCATTTCCTAATTACAATTGCTAATTAAGCAATTAGGGTCAAAATGGTCATTAGGGTTTTCAACCCACAATTTAGGGTTTCTAAATAGAAAAATAATTTTTTAATATAGAAATTAAATATTCGTAATTAGATTACAGTTTTCTAATTACTTAACCTTAAAATTAGGATTAATATATCCTAATTAACATTAAATATCAAATTAACACTTTCGTTTTTTCCCCATTTACAAATTAGGGTATCAAATTCGAAATTAGGGTTCCTGACGGAAAATTTAAATTCGATAATTTGAAATTAGGGTTTGCTAATTAATTAAGCGTTACCCTAATTAATATTATAATAATAGCAATAGAGCATTATAATTCTCCATTAATTTCCCGATTAGGGCTTCATTTTATCGTAATCAAAACTAGGATTTTCGGATCAAGTATTAGGGTTTCGATTTGGAATTAGGGTTTTGTAATCAATTTGTTAAGATTAAACCTAATTAATCTTATAGTTATTTACACTTATGCCATTAAGTTCCCGATCTAGGGTTTCATGTATCTTAGAATTAGGGTTTCTAACTCCGGGCTCAAAACTAGGGTTTCGTAACCGATTTCTAGGATTTCTTATCGATCGTTAGGGTTTTCTAACCTAACATTGTTGTTCTTAATATATTCTTAGGGTTTGACACGATATAATTTATCCGTCAACCTCGACCATTCTTTAACCACATTCTCGCATACATACATAACCATATTCACGTAACTTAATCACAAAAATCCTTAATCCTCAATAATTCACCTATAAGCCTTCACGAAATTTTGAAATCCTCAAAATTCCATCCCAATAACATCAAATGCATACACTTATTTTCTATCTAGGTCTAATATTTGCCTTAAATCAATCATTTATGATTTTAATAAATTGTCTAAATTCTCGGGTTGTCACAGATGTAACGATCCGAAATTTCAAATTGTAATATTAAATATTTATTGAATAATATAAATATTTATTTGATGTGTCTATTGTTGAATTGATGAAATAAATATTTTATTGATGTGATGGTTGTTAGTAAATATTTATGAATCTAAATTTATTAGATAGTATTCTAAATTAAATTAATTTATAATTTAGAGAATTGTAGTATAACATGAGATGTTATATTGTTGTTTTGATTTAATAATTTAGATGGTATATTAGATTATTAAATAAAGTTATAATAAAAATTATAATTTTGTGATATATGTTAAAATGCTATATTTAATTAAAATATAGTATGTGATTAATTTAATGGGTTAATGTTGGATATGAAAATCCAAATAAATAATATGTGATTATAAATTATAAACTAAAGTGTTTATTAAAATAAATTAAAAAGGGTTTAATTTAGTTTTTTGCCAAACAAGGCTTAATATATTAATTCTTTAAAAATTAAAGGGTTTTGCCAAACAAAGCCTTATGGCTTTTGAATTTCTAATTTTTGAATTTAAATAAAATAAATAATATAAATAAAATAATAAATATAATATAATTATAATATATATGTTAGTTTTGTAATCATATTTTATTAAATGGGCGATATAAGATTATCGCTTTTATTTCCTACGCTTGTTTCATCACTTGAGTTTACACATTATAGCTATCAGTGTTTTCATTCTAGTTGCTAAGACTAAGAGAATTACAGAGAGAATTGAGAGAGTTTGAGAGTGAAACCTGAGAAAATTGTCTGCAATTGCAAGGTTGTGCAAGCTAACTTGAAGGTATGTTCACTACTTTGATATTATATGTGTTTATGAGTATCACGACAAAGTTTTGTTATGCTTTGTGAATTCTATTTCTTCCGAATTGTTGATATGTATCTAAGTTATGGTGGTTATATGTGATATAATGCTAGAGTTTATGTTTAAACAAGAAATTTGTATGCTAAATTCGTTGATAGTAGGAAGAAAATAATGTTAGTATATGTATTTTCATATGGTTCATGAAAAGTATCAATTGTAGTAGCCAATTAGTATGTGAAATTGTAAATTGAAGCTTGATTATGTTAGTTCATTAAGAAACGAGCATAGCGTAATTTGAATGGAGTGATTTGGCCATGTATTGAATTCACAGCGATGATTTTTGGGATGAATATCAAAAATTGAGTTTTATATGAAAAACATGGAATTTGAGAAATTAACGTAGCTTAAATTGTTGTTAAATTATTTTAATTAGTGGAATATGTTCACAAATATGTTTGTGATAGTTCTATACCATTTTTAAATGTTATTATTACTGTTTGGTGGGTGAAATTCGTGTCAGTTGACTTAAGAAAACTGCCGTAACCATGTTCTGCAAAAAAAGGAGTTCAGACGTAGCACGACTGCAGCAGATCTCTTAGCGCTAAAAGCTTTTAATCCAAAGATAAAATCGCACGACAATGCCAAAAGACTTCGTCACGCATAAAGAAAGTCTACTAATTATGAAGACTTTGGACGTTCAATGTAACTTGGCTTAATGTTAGGTTAATGTGAGAATCATGTAACAACAAGGTTAAATAGGGTCATGTTAGGTGGATTGTAAATTCAAAGTTGTAAAAGTGATTAGTAAGTTACGAACGTGTTATGCGTAACTTAGTTTATACAATGAATGTTAGATAAGTGTTGTGATGTTAACACTTGAGAATTCTGAAATATATATGGTAGCATAAGACTTGTGCTAAAATAACAAGTTTAGCTAGTAATGCGTTTTATATTGAAAAATGAATATTAGTATGTCTAATAGATGTTGTGGTTTTAATACTGTGTATAGGTGAACGTGAGTTTTAATATTTTAGATTACGCTCGAGGCAAGTTTTATAACTCTACACTTTCGTTGAGTTAGTTCTATTATTATATTTTGTAACTTCATTCTTTTGATTGAGCAAGTTTCTAAACTTCTCTTTTTACATTAAGCAAGCCTTTTTACTCTACATTTATGTTGAGCAAGTTCTTACTTTAAAGTTTCATTAAGCGAACTCTTATAGTCTTAATCATGATTTGAACAAGCTAGCTATGACCTTATTTTACTCGAACAAGTCTGAATTCCAATATTTATTGATGTATTCAGACTTGTTTATTGTTAGAAAAGTTTCTTTATTGTCCTTCATGTATAAAGAATGCAATTTTCTTGAATTCTAATTTCTAATGTTGAATTATCTTAGTTCAATTATTTGACACAAGCTATTCTCATAATGAGCAAGCTTTATTTTCAGCTTGCTATTACTTAATGTATATTCAATAATTCATAGACCTAGTTTAATATTATTCAAACAAGGTTTATTTTCATTCAATACTTATGCTTTGTAGTTGTTTTCAAGTATGAGTTCAGAATATAGATAGTTCGCTTACACTTATTCATTGTTCCATAATATGTTATTATTGATCAACTGTTGTGTTATTTCACACTATTGATTCAACTAGTCCTCTAGTTGATGATTGTTAAACTTTAAATTACCCTTGAAAGCTTATCCAAACCAAACTTTCTTTGGTGCAGACTTGTACTCTAAATACTGAGATGAACATCCCTATTATTAGGGGATAAGTTACGCTTAGAGTTGAAATGTTTGTGCATAATACATTGTACGAAGGGCTGATCCCCCTAAATACAAGGAGTCCTTATAGTCTTATGACTGTTAAAGTTGAAGTTGAAAGATTACTTGCAACTGTGGACATAGTTCGTGGTCTCACGACCCTCAGTTTTTATATATTCCATATGCTGATTCCAATCGTTGGTTATTATTGATAGAGTACTATTCAGTAGTGATGAGCCTATTCATTGGCAGTTATTATATTCTTGTTGACTCATTGCTATATCTAGTGAGCATTTGTTTTGTTCACTCTTGCATATTTATACACTCAGTGCAACTAAAGTTGAGAAGGTAGATGAGCCTTCAACTAGCAAAGGAAAGGGAAAAATGTACAAGTGATGCAAACTTGTAATTTTATTTATTGTGATGGTCATAGACTTTTTAATAATGATATAATGTAATAATTTTATTTCCGCACTTGAATGATATTTAAAGGTTAGACAACCTGGGATGATTTTTATTTATTAATGTAACCCTATTTAAAGGGAGGATTTATGGTTAAATGTTATCTTATTTGGGTAGATAAATATGAATGTTTGGATAGAGAACACCAAATCTTGTGGGAATGAAGTACCTATATTTGGGGGTGTCACAACATCCGTGTTACGACGGTGATCGCCACTTTTCAAGAAACTGTTATATGAATGTGTGTGTGTGTGGGGTGGTCAACGTGCTGTTATTTGGAAGTAGTATGAGGCCTCGTTCGCACCTATATACAAAGGGTTTGAATTTATATGAAAAATTCAGTTTTAAACATGATATAGCAATGAAATTTTGTAAAAGAGGTTTTTCAAACCCTGTGCTTAATAGTAATTGAGACCTTTTCATACTTCTATTTTATTATTAAATGTTCGGCTTGATTGCTTTTATTTTCGAGATGCGAAACATCTTCGAGAAAATAATATATAGCAGTGCCAAACTCCTCATGGGCATGAAAGCCATCTAAGGAAATTCAAACACCGTGAATAATTTACAAGCTGCTTACAGGTGAAAATGTCCATCACGGGAACCGAATCTAGATTCAGTAGACTAAATCTGTGATCACATGATTCCTAGGCTCACATGATGCCGCAGTTTATATGAAAAATAGTAAGCAGTTATATATATAAAAGTTGTAAATATATATATACAGACATGATCAACCACCACGAAGCACCTCCATGGGGGATCAGAAATGTAAATATATAAGAGCGGTAAATATATATATATATATATATATATATATATATATATATAGAAATAATCAACCACCACGAAGCACCTCCATGGGGGATTGTTGCCTCTTTTATAGTTCTAATAAAAGAGCTCTAACTCATGCAAGAATACACAGGTCAACAAGTAATACAGAGTAAATAGAGTATCGATCCCACAGAGAAAGTTGTTAAATTTAAACTATCATGCATCAATTAACTCACCAAATTTATATGCCTAGACTAATGACTAAAAGTGTTGAATTAAACTAATTGTGAATAACAACTGAAAATAAAAATACAAATGGAATAAATATAATTTGGAAATAATGGGACCCTAACTTCATTTAATATTTCATTCAATCGCCACTATCATGCAAGAAGTGTTCACATATCACAGGAAAATAGCCAAGAGCACGAATAGAGTTATAACCATTTTTCAATGCACTATAACCTACTTACACAGCATCTACATATGTTAGACTCTATGTAATCACCAATAACACTAAAATCACTATATGTCTATATGAAATTGCAATTATATTGATTTTAAGCTCAAGCCCTTATTCTAGCTCATACGGTGAAACAGTATATGTCTATCTGGTTCACAAAATACGCAAGCCATACACACAGCCCCATATTCGTATGCTATCATGATTACAATCCATACCTATATGTTCATTGTCAATTCCATACAAGTACTGAGATGAATGGTGATCATGCATTCATACATGTAAAATAACCATGACAAATATTCCATATGATATGCAGAACAACCCTAACATTTAAGTGTACAACCAAACTACATATTAAAATTCGTTAGAATCCCATAATGGAATTTAGTTCATGGCTGAACCAAAAGCCATTATGGGATCTACGCTAAACATGATCAATAAGCAAACAATTGAAATAAGAAAGATAGAACGATCAAACCCAATCGTTGAATAGAAACCAATGCTCAACGTTTAAATCATCATAAAAATCCAATAACCAATAATAAAAATCCACGATGACAGAGAATTCCAAGAAGAAGTAGAGAAGTAGGCGTTTTGGCTTCGTTCTACGTTAGAATCTCTCCCAAGGTGTAAACCTTAGTTTCTACGATGAAAATACGCTCAAAATTATCAAGTTGTTCCCTGACACCAGTCAGAATCATTTAAAACCAATTACACATCATTTAATTAAAAATCAAAATTAAATCAAAATTACAAAGATCAAGATCAGATCGGCGGCCGCGGCCTCTAGCTTTCTAGCTCTCTCTCATGGGCGGCGCGAGACTTACGTAATGTCCGCCTGGTCTCCGACCAACCTCTCATGCGCGCTCTCCTACTCACTACCAAAGAACTTGCGAGAGATCATCGTTGTCTGGCTCGGGTTTTTCACGCGCGCTTCTCCCAAGTCATATTATGTCACATGCGGCATTTCTTTTGTCAGCCTGCAAGTTCTGGTTCTGGATTTTGGCTTCTGCTGCTGCTATTTGCTCTTCCATGCTTGATCCTCATGTTTGCTTGGTCTCCATGCTTCATTAAACCTCCATGCCATGCACATCCCCGCTTGTGCCTCGTCTTCACGCATCCATTGGCCTCGTGCCCACTAATACCACCAAAATTAAGCCGATTCCTGCACTTATTCACCAAAAGGAGGTTTAAGTAAATGCAATGCAAAATAACGTGAAATGCAACTAAAACACAATAAAATGTACTTGAGATGGGCACAATTCGCATGAATTGGTATTCAATAAGTAGGTAAAAATACCACTTATCAAATACCCCCAAACTTGAACTGTTTCTTGCCCTCAAGCAATGCATATTAATGAATAATGAAAATGTAACTACAAAAATATGCAACTACTCTATGATGCAAATTAGTCTCACATAATCCCTGCCATAACAGAATTTCAGCCCAAATTACCTCAGTGAATCATCGAGATCCAAGAATTTGATTTCAAACCAAACTATAAACATAACATCATACACTCAGATAATTTCATATATGCTATAGAGATGCTGTGTGTGTGTGTGATGTTCACCAAAACTTGATTTAAGCAAAGAATACATATGCTACACTACTCCAAACAGAAAATTATAGTCTAAAGCAAGATTCATGTATATTCATGTAACACAGACTGTTTCAACATATCAACACAAACTAAGGTTCAACAATGGATTTATTTCTTTATTGCTGCTCACGAGGGCGATTTCCGCACTTTCCTGTAGTGTTTATTGCTATATTTCTTTCCTTTTTCTTTTTTTTTTCACATGGCTGTGCAATGTCTCAATCCATTAGGCACACTGCTACCCCTTAGCGAGCTTTCAACCAACGACACCCAGACCATGAAAGTCCTTAGGGCGCTTAGGTGCAGAGACAATCCCCATGCATTTTACTCAAGTAGCCAGGGCCCCGAATTAAGACTAGCCACGTTATTGCTATTTGATTTTTTTTTTATACATAGCATACCTATGTTTTCCCAAAATTTACATGTCAATGGCTCATACAGTCTATAACACTTTCCACATGTTTCTCTTTTTAAAACTACATGTTCTATCAAGCAATGCAATACACACTTCTTAAACCTCCAAGTAATTGTGAACACATTTGTGCATACCGAAAGAATTTAAATAGCAACATGAATCTCATCGTGTAAAACATTATATCTAAGCTGTGTTATCCAACATGTTCTAAAATCCTTCACAATTCACTATCATCATTGGCTAGGCAAAAATTTTTATTAAGCAAGAATTTTTGCGAGACATGCACTAAAACATACTATCACAGTCCATAATGAATAAAAATTAAAAATTTTCTACAAAAATTTATCTAACACATAAATACTCAAAATTAAACTACGCATGCAACAATTAAATAACTAAACTACTATGCTATTACCCCCAATACCCCCAAACTTAAAATATTCAATGTCCCCATTGAATGAAGGTAAAGGGTACAGAAAAACTCCCCTAATGATCGGCTTGACCACCCTCCTTGGGTGGTGAATCTGGTGGTGGGTACGGCATGGCTGTCCCAAACTGCGGCCACTCTAACATTGTTCCTTGCTGCGCAAAGGATTCGGCCAAGGCCTGAGTGAGTTCCGGGGAAAATGTTCCAAGATGGGCATACATGGCGTCGACTTTCAAGGCTCGACCTTCTGAGCCATGATTGCTAGGAATCTGTGTGTGTGCTGCTCAGTGATGGGACTGCCTCCTCTGTCTGAGGGGGCTTTTGCGATGGCTCCAAAAAAGTAGGGTGGATGATAAATCCCAATCCTCATGGATGCGGTTCACCTCCCGTCCAATCCTTGAGCTTGGCAATTGTGGCAGGAGTGATGTCATGGCTCGGATTTTGCAATTGCTCGTCATTCCACGTGACCCCTTGTTGGGTACAAAGCATGGCTGCCACAGAGGCATGCAGAATACTCCCATTCATGCTCCCCCGCCAATAATGCAACATGTTCTGATGAATTAGGTGGCCGACGTCAATATACTTGCCTGTGATAATGCCCCATAAAATGATAGCTCTCTCGGTAGGTACTTCATGCTTGTGAGCGATTTAAATTAATTTGGTGCATATGAATGTATTCCATGCTTGGGCATAACGATTCAAGGTGGATGTTTGGAAAATATTATGGCTCATCGTCCTCGGTTTATAATTCCATTTGGTTCCTAGGATGCACAACCAAAATTACTACGCCTAAGTCCGGCTATCAAATGTGCACCGCAACCCAATTCGCAGACCCATCGGTGGTGTATCGCTTATTCCAAACACCGCCTCGATGGGTGAGGGACTTAAAATCCACTTGCACTTGGCGAACCAAATTATCCCTCCTTTCAACCGCCATCTCCTTTCAAGTTCACAGAACTCCCGAACAATTCCCATGGGAATAGGTATAGGCGTTGCAGCTAGGCTAACCCAGCCTCTTTCGTGTAGCATATGCCATAGTTGGCCATCTGACTTGTCAGGTTTAAAACCCCGTTCATTCACAAACGATTTGGTCTCAAGGTGATAATATTCTTGCTGGGCTTCCCAATTGAGAAATTTTCTGCGTTCCATGATATCTTCTTCTTGATTACTTGAGGATGATTCTGAAGAAGACAAGATGGTGATG
This sequence comes from Panax ginseng, assembly GCA_020205605.1. Classification (NCBI taxonomy): domain Eukaryota; kingdom Viridiplantae; phylum Streptophyta; class Magnoliopsida; order Apiales; family Araliaceae; genus Panax; species Panax ginseng. The sequence goes on from CM035130.1 coordinate 82,425,456, forward strand.
GAGCTTGCTCTTGTAGAACCCATGAGCAGATGATAGGTAGAAAGTGTAGATGTTCTACTACAAATGAGAGTACCCTCAAACTCGCTGGTGCACAGCCCACACAAAATAAACCCTAGATTGAGGCCAATGAAGAAAGTTGTGGTATGAGCTTTGAGGATAGCTGAGGAGTCATTATGGGAGAACAGAAGAATACACGTATATTATGGCACGGGAGAGACCAAGTAGACCACCACTCAGAATATTGAACTAAAAAAATTCAACCCCTCACAGGTTTGGCGCGGTACTGGTTTTTCTTATGGTCAAGGCGTGGGAGCGCAGGCGCCATGAAGTTCCTTTCCTGGCATTGTGAGCCACTGTCTTTCAGTACCGCTCATACAGCAATGCGATGGACTTCATGAACTGCACTCTGTGTATGCCAAACTTATATATAATGGATGAGTGCAATTGAGAACACCTACATGAACATGAATGCACCACACATTATTTCTCAAGCATGGAATAGAATTGATTTAACTACTACTCTACTAAGAAATGAAAAGAAAATAGGGGTAAAAAGAATGGGTTGCCTCCCATCAAGCGCTAAGTTATAGTCAATTAGCTTGACTGTCTCTGAATCTCATGTCGACGAGAGAATTGAGGTGACGTTCTGTCGGTCCACCTCGCCACCAAAGTAATGCTTCAATCGCTGGCCATTGACCTTAAAAGGCTTGTCTGGAAACTGATCATATACTTCAATTGCACCATGCGGAAAGACAGTCTTCACTGTAAATGGACCTGACCATCTCGATTTCAGATTTCCAGGAAAAAGTTTAAGTCTGGAATTATAGAGAAAAACCCTTTGTCCCGATTCAAATGTTCTTTTGATGATCTTTTGGTCATGCCATTTCTTCACTTTCTCCTTGTACAACTTCGAATTCTCATATTCATGTAATCTAAATTCATCCAACTCATTGAGCTAGAGTAGACGTTTCTCCCCTGCAGATGTCAAATCAAAATTGAGCTTCCGTATTGCCCAATATGCCTTATGCTCTAGCTCCATAGGGAGGTGACAGGCTTTGTCATACACGAGTTGAAAAGGCGAAATGCCTAACGGAGTTTTGTATGTTGTTCGATAAGCCCATACGACATCATCTAACTTCAATGACTAGTCCTTCCGTGTGGGATTCATAACTTTTTCTAGGATTCTTTTTACTTCGCGATTTGACACTTCAGCTTGACCATTTGTTTGCGGGTGATATGCTGTAGCAATGCGATGATTCACCCCATACTTAGCCAAAGAAGGTCAGAAATGCCTCATTGGTGTAAGATCGCCTTCACTACTAATGATAGCCCTTGGGGTCCCAAACCTCGTGAAAATGCTTCGTAGAAATCTGAGTACGACCTTGGCATCATTAGCTCAAGAGCCAGCAGCTTTCAACCCATTTTGAGACATAGTCCACTGCGATCAAGATGTAGAGATTTCAACAGGACGAGACGAAGGGTCCCATGAAATCAATCCCCCATACATCGAAAATTTCTACTTCGAGGATTGTATTCAACGGCATTTCATTTCTTTTAGAGATGTTTCCCACTCGCTGACATTTATCACACCACTAGACAAAACTATATGCATCCTTGAAAATTGTCGGCCAGTAGAATCCGGCTTGTAGCACTCTAGCTGCTGTTCGTTCTCCACCGTAGTGACCTCCATATACCATAGAATGACACTCTTCCAAAATCTCCTCGGTCTCGCTATATGGAATATACCTTCTGATCACTTGATCATAGCACTGTTTAAACAAGTATGGCTCATCCCATATATACCATTTGACATTGTGCAGAAATTTCTTCTTTTGATAACCCACCAAGTTAGAAGGTACCATTTTACTTACCAGATAATTCGCGTAGTCTGCGAACCATGTCACTTCACCTTTCACCACAAACAACTGCTCATCTGGGAAGGAATCGTTGATCAGAACTTTGTTGTTTACTTCCCTGTCCGGATTCTCAAGTCGCGACAAGTGGTTTGCCACTTGGTTTTCAGTCCCCTTTCTGTACTTGATTTCCAAATCAAATTCCTGAAATAATAAAATCCATCTAATCAACCGAGGTTTTGCATCCTTCTTTTCCATTAAATGTTGAATCGCCACGTGATCCGTATACACTATCACCTTTGTGCCAATCAGATATGCTCGAAACTTATCAAAGGCATATACCACTGCTAATAGTTCTTTCTCTGTGGTGGTATAGTTCAATTGTGCATCCGTTAAGGTCTTGCTGGCATAATAAATCACATGAAATATCTTTTCTTTTCGCTGCCCCAAAACAGCTCCTACGGCGTAATCACTGGCATCACACATCAATTCAAATGGCAAAGTCCAATCTGGTGCAGTAATTACTGGAGCTGAAATAAGTTTCATCTTCAAGTGTTCAAATGCTGACATACAGGCTTCATCAAAGTTGAACTGTGCATCCTTCTCCAATAGACTGCATAGCGGTTTAGTTATTTTGGAGAAATCCTTAATGAATCTGCGGTAGAAACTGGCATGTCCCAGAAAACTGCGAACTCCTTTTACTGAAGTGGGTGGTGGCAAGTGATCAATAGTTGTCAGCTTCGCCTTATCCACATCAAGTCCCGTCTTTGAAACTTTATGTCCCAATATGATTCCTTCTTGTACCATGAAGTGACATTTTTCCCAGTTTAGCACTAAGTTCGTTTCAATGCATCTTTTCAAAACCATAACCAGATTTTCAAGGCATAGGTCAAATGAGTCCCCGAAGACTGAGAAATCATCCATAAATACCTCCACATTCTGTTCCACCATGTCTGAAAATATAGCCATCATGCATCTCTGAAACGTGGCTGGCGCATTGTATAGTTTGAAAGACATCCTTCTGAAAGCAAAAGTGCCGTACGGACATGTGAAGGTAATCTTTTCCCGGTCTTCGAGCTATCATAATTTGATTATAGCCTGAATATCCGCCCGTAAGGCGAAGAATACTCATGACCGCTAACTCGCCCAACATCCGATCAATGAATGGGAGTGGGAAATGATCTTTCCTCGTAGCTTTGTTGAGCTTGCAGAATCCATGCAAACTCACCACCTCATTCTCGTCAGATTGGAATTAACTCATTATTCTCATTGGTCACGACTGTCATACCACCCTTTTTCGGAACACAATGTACTGGGCTCACCCATGAACTTTCTGAGATCGGGTAAATTATTCCTGCATCTAGCCATTTCAGCACCTCCTTCTTAACCACTTCTTTTATTATCGGATTAAGCCTCCATTGTTGCTCAACTGTTGGCTTGCTACCATCCTCCATCAGGATCTTGTGCATGCAATAGGAAGGGCTGATCCCTTTGATATCTGCTATAGTCCATCCAATAGTTGACTTGAACTGTCGAAGCACTCGTAGCAATTTTTCCTCCTGACAAGATGTTAGTGCAGATGCGATAATCACAGGTAATTTCGAATCTGAACTTAAAAATGCATACCTGAGATGTTCGGGGAGTGGTTTTAACTCCAACTCTGGAGGTGACTCAAGAGATGGCTTTAACTTTTTTGAGGCTTCCCCAGCTGTTGTCAATGGCTCTGCAGGTAATCTAAATCTCTTGAATTGCGAGGTTGTATCCAGATATTGCACAGATTCATCGAATTCCTCACCCTCCACATTTGAACTCTCATTAGAGATATTCTTAAAAGGTTCATAGTTTGCAAAACTCTGCACCTCATTCTTTACGATCCGATCCACCAAATCAATCAGAGAACATTCTTCTTCATATGTTGGAAACTTCATGGCTTTGAAGACGTTGAAGGTGACCTCCTGATCCTGAACGCGCATAGTGAGCTCCCCTTTTTGCACATCTATCAAACTTGCCCGTGGCTAAGAATGGTCTCCCTAGTATGATTGATATGATTTTGTCTTTTTCAAAATCTAGGATGATAAAGTCAGCCGGAAAAATGAACTTATCCACCTTAACCAACACATCTTCAACAATTCCCCGTGGATATGTGATGGATCTGTCAGCTAGCTGTAATGAAATATTTGTCGGCCTTGGAGCAGGAAATCCCAACTGATTGAACACTGACAAGGGCATCAAGTTTATACTTGCCCCCAGATCACATAAACACTTGCTAAAGTTCATCTTCCCAATGGTGCACGGAATTGTGAAGTCATCCCGATCTTTCGACTTTGGAGGTAATTTCGCTGAGCATCAGATCGCATTCCTCCGCACAAGGCTACCATTTCAAACTCGTCTAATCTCCTCTTCCTTGACAATATACCTTTCATGAACTTTGCATAGCTTGGCATTTGTTTCAATGCCTCGGCGAATGGTATGTTGATATGCAGCTTTTTGAACACCTCCAGAAACTTACTGAACTGTTTGTCTTCCTTCTGCTTAACTAATCTTTGTGGATACGAAACTTGAGGATGAATTGGTTGTATTGGACTCTTGACCTTCCCTTCTGCATTTGCTTTATCTCTGCTCGTTGTCAACCTCGAATTTTCTGCACTTTTCTCCTCAACAACCACTGCTTCTCGCCTTGCCTCATGCCATGTCCCCCCTCAGTAAACTCACGTATGGCGCGACTTGCACCGTCTCTCATCAAGTCTTTTCCAGATCTCAACGTAATTGTTTGGCACAGTTCCTTCCCATCTCTTCTTGGATTTATCTCAGTGTTACAATGCAATGCACCTTGGGGCCTATTGTTAAGCATACTCGCCATTTTCCCCATTTGAGTCTTCAAATTCTTGATAGCCACTGCTTGGCTTTTGATCATGACTTCAATGTTTGCCATGTATTTCAACATCATCTCCTCCATCTCTGATTTCTTCTCTAGTTGTGGTGCAGCTGGAGCGTGGTGTTGTTGTTGTTGAGAAAATCCCGGTGGAAACGGTGGTTTTTGTGCATACTGTGGCTGAGATGACTGTGGTTGAAACTGTTGGTTCGGCTGAAACTGATGTTGTTGTTGTCCTTGGTTATTTGACCAACTAAAGTTCGGATGATTGCGGTTGTTGGGGTGGTATGTGTTCTGGAATTTACCTTGGTCTTTTCTGTAGTTGCTCAAATACTGTACTAACTCTGAGCTGATGGCACATTGATCCGTGGAGTGTGACCCTACATAAATCCCACAAACGAAAGCAACTGTTTTCACTTTGCTCTCTGCCAAAGTATCTATCTTATTAGCCATAGCTGCCATCTGTGCCGACAACTGTGTAATCACATCTACCTCCAACACACCTGCAACCTTGGGCTGTGGCATCCGAGCTGTAGGATTCTGATAATCATTTGCGGCCATAGTCTCGATAAGCGTATAGGCCTCGTCATAACTCTTTTCCCATAATGCCCCTCCTACGACGGCATCCACAATCAGTCTCGACTGCCATCCTAGCCCATTGTAAAAGGAATTTATCACCATCTAGTCTGGCATACCATGATGCAAACATTTTCTGAGCATCTCTTTGTATCGCTCCCGTGCCTCATATAAGGACTCGCCCTGCTGTTGCTCAAACTGGGAGATAGCTGTCCTCATCTTTGCAGTTTTGGCCATTAGGAAGAACTTGGCTAAGAATTTCTTTGCTAAATCCTCCCATATAGTGATTGACCCCGACGATAAAGAATGTAGCCAACTTCTAGCCTTATCTCGCAATGAAAATGGGAATAGCCGTAGTCTGATGGCATCCTCTGTCACACCGTTGTATCTGAATGTGTCGCATATCTCGATAAAGCTCAATAGGTGTTCATTTGGATCATCCATAGCAGCACCCCCAAACTATACTGAGTACTGCACCATCTGAATAGTGCCCAGTTTGATTTCAAAGGTGTTTCCTGCTATCGCTGGTCTGACTATGCTCGACTATAGTCCATTTATGTTTGGCATGGAATATTCCCTTAGAGACCGATGCTCTTCTCTTTGCCCGATTCTCTGTTCTTCTACCATATCCAGTATAGTACTCTCTAACTAAGCTTGTAGATTTCTTCGCACGCTAGCTTTCCAACCTCTCCCGTTGATGTTTTCCTATTCTGGTGTTAATTCAGAATTGGAAGATCTCATGTGCATATAAATCTACAAGTACCTGAAATTACAAATAAAACAAAAATAGAAATGAGAAACGATCAGAATTATCTAAGTCATACAATTTAGCTTTAAACTGATGATAATTATCTAAATTAACGCCTTTCCCTGGCAACGACGCCAAAAACTTGTTGCCTCTTTTATAGTTCTAATAAAAGAGTTCTAACTCATGCAAGCATACACGGGTCAACAAGTAATACAGAATAAATAGAGTATCGATCCCACATAGAAAGTTGTTAAATTTAAACTATCATGCATCAATTAACTCACCAAATTTATATGCCTAGACTAATGACTAAAAGTGTTGAATTAAACTAATTGTGAATAACAACTGAAAATAAAAATACAAATGGAATAAATATAATCTGGAAATAATGGGACCCTAACTTCATTTAATATTTCATTCAATCGCCACTATCATGTAAGAAGTGTTCACATATCACAGGAAAATAGCCAAGAGCACGAATAGAGTTATAACCATTTTTCAATGCACTATAACCTACTTACACAGCATCTACATATGTTAGACTCTATGTAATCACCAATAACACCAAAATCACTATATGTCTATGTGAAATTGCAATTATATTGATTTTAAGCTCAAGCCCTTATTCTAGCTCATACGGTGAAACAATATATGTCTATCTGGTTCACAAAATATGAAAGCCATACACACAGCCCCATATTCGTATGCTATCATGATTACAATCCATACCTATATGTTCATTGTCAATTCCATACAAGTACTGAGACGAATGGTGATCAAGCATTCATACATGTAAAATAACTATGACAAATACTCCATATGATATGCAAAACAACCCTAACATTTAAGTGTACAACCAAACTACATATTAAAATCCGTTAGAATCCCATAATGGAATTTAGTTCATGGCTGAACCAAAAACCATTATGGGATCAACGCTAAACATGATTACTAAGCAAACAATTGAAATAAAAAAGATAGAACGATCAAACCCAATCATTGAATAGAAACCAATGCTCAACGTTTAAATCCTCATAGAAATCCAATAACCAATAATAAAAATCCACGATGACAGAGAATTCCAAGAAGAAGTAGAGAAATAGGCATTTTGGCTTCGTTCTACGTTGGAATCTCTCCCAAGGTGTAAACACTAGTTTCTACGATGAAAATATGCTCAAAATTATCAAGTTGTTCCGTAACACCAGTTAGAATCATTTAAAACCAATTACACATCATTTAATTAAAACTCAAAATTAAAACAAAATTACAAAGATCAACATCGACGCCGCGCATACGGCCGCTGCTCTCAGCTTCTATGTCTCATGCAGCGCGAGACTTACAGAATGTCCGCCCTATCCAGCCAACCTCTCGCGGCGGCTGCGTCTCTCTCGCTTATGTAGCGCAAGAACTTGCGCAAGAGATCATCGTTGTCTAGCCCGGTACTTCGGCGTGGCGCACGCTCCCCAGTTGTTATGTTGCCATGGCCGCATGCCACTTCTCAGCTTACAAGTTCGGTTCGATTTTGGCTTCACTGCAGCCTATCTACTCTTCCATGCTTGATCCTCTTGTTTGCTTGGTCTCCATACTTCATTGAACCTCTATGCCATGCACATCCCCGCTTGTGCCTCATCTTCATGCATCCATTGGCCTCGTGCCCACTAATACCACCAAAATTAAGCTAATTCCTGCACTTATTCACCAAAAGGAGTTATAAGTAAATGCAATGCAAAATAACGTGAAATGCAACTAAAACACAATAAAATGTTCTTGAGATGGGCAAAATTCGCATGAATTTGTATTCAATAACTAGGTAGAAATACCACTTATCAAGGATCAGAAATGTAAATAAAGTAGTAAATGCGATCAACCGCCACGAAGTAAACTCCAGGCGGGATGGAATGTAAATAAAGTAGTAAACTTCAGGCTCATCGAACAGAGTCCGACTATAGTTCATATATATATATATATATATATATATATATAAGTAAATAAACGCTCCAGACATAAGTTTAGGCTCAATCGAGGCATAACTCGATAATGTTAGTCCATATATATAAGTATATATACATATATAAGTATATATATACAGACAAAAATGAAAATCATGGATCGAAGTCCGGGCATACACACACAACACAACTCTCAATGTGAAGAATAATGTGTGCGAAGATGAAGAGAAAGGCTTATAGTGGGCTACCAACGTAGACTTCTACGACTCTAAGTGGATGAACACTCAGCTCTCGTCGGTAAAAATATAGCTATATGTGAGCTAAGAAGTGTTTAAAATGAGAAAAGACTTAATATGGGGTGTGTACAGACCAAATTTAACAGGGCTTCCTCGCCTTTTCGTTTTTTAAAATGGCCACCCCAAGCTCTATATTTATAGAGCTTGTGGCCGCAGGTGTACCTACGGCAGTCGCAGATTCACTGCTGGCTACTCCGGTGTGCCTCAAAGGATACACCCCAAATCCGGGCACCTCAATCCCACAAATTTGGTGTTCACTGTCCAATTAAATCATAACTCACTACCCATAAACAAAGGATATAATTAAACTCAAAAGCTTAAACAATCAATCTCCCATTTAAAGGGTTACATAATCTAAAACAAATCCTAGGTCATCTAACCTTTATTACAATCATCAACGGAAAAATTAAAACATGATCATAAATAAATCTATTACATAAGCTTCATAAATAAAAGATAAATTAAACATTATCGTCTAATCAAGCACTTTGTCATTGCCATTGCTTGTAGAAAGCTCTTCAAACTTTTTAACTTCATCTGCATTGTTTTGTGAAAGAGTGAGCAAACAATTGCCCACAAGAAGGATAATATACAATAAGCGTTTTATGAATGACAATTAACTGAGTTTTCAATGGTAAAATATTCTTACCGGAACAATAAACTTTAATTCAACAGCTATGAGTTCAAAGGAATAATGAACGTTTAAGTTAACAATAAACAACAACATCAAAGAATACACTGAGGGTCACAAGACCACGAACTCTATTATAGGTTTCCAAGTATTTCTACTTTAACCTTTAACAGTCTAAAAGACTATAATCATCATCTATGTCCTAGGTTCACAGGTGTTTCTACTGTAACCTTTAATAGTCTAAACGACTATACGGACCATCATTCTGTACTCCAGGTGATCGGCCTTTTGTACTATGTATTGCGCAAATAGTTTAATGCTATTGCGTAGCTCTAAAGTAATCCCCTGATATAGGATTGTTCATCTCAGCTTAGATTATCAGGTTCCGAACCAAAGGAAGTTTGGTTGGGAATTAGCTTCAAAGGAAGTCTAGATTTTTAGAACATTCATCAACCAAGTACTGGTTGAATCAGATAGGAATCAATAACTATTCAAGGGTCTGCTTATAATGTCCTCATGAACAAGGTATATCGATGAATCAATAAGAGCTAGAGTATTAACAATTTCTAAGTTGAACAAATGTTATCATCAACAACATGCTTTCAAAGGTGTGTGAGTACATAAACAAACCAAAGGAAGTTTGGTTTGGGTTGACTTAAAGGGTAATTTAGAGTTTAGAATATTTATTAACTAAAGATTAGTTGAATTGGTAAAAAATCACTAAGCAACTTAGAGTTCGAAAAAATAATGTAAGATAGTACAATGATATTGAAGAACGCAGATCAAACAACAGTTATTAGTAGCTGAATAAACACACTTCTTACAATAAAATTACAGACTTAACCAAGGTAATCTAGACTGGAATAAAGAAACAAAGATTAACTAACTTTCTCAACAATAAATGTGTACAGACTTTGAATAACCAAGGTAATCTCGATTGGAATAAAGAAACAAAGATTAACTAACTTGCTCAACAATAAATGAGTACAAACTTTGAATAACCAAGGTAATCTCGATTAGAATAAAGAAACAAAGATTAACTAACTTTCTCAACAATAAATGAAGGTTAAAGAACTTGCATGACAATAAATCATTAAACAAGAGATTAGAAATAGAGAATTTGCATAAGTATAACATAACAGTGAAAAGTAACCTTGTTAAATAATAAAGTAGCAAATGTTAGGGAACTTGCCTCTTGCGTAAGCTATACAATTACAACTCACGTACTCCAATATCCTACACATAGGTTTAGAACCACAATACCTATTAGATATGCTAACATACCATAACATGCACATTTCTTGCTAAACTTTTCATTTTAGCACAAGTCTTATTCTACTATACAATTATCAGGAACTTCAAGTGTTAACCTTCACAACACTTGTTTACTAATCATTATATACACTAAGTCCTAACATATCGCGTTCATAACTTACTAATCATTTTCAACCTTGAAATTATCAATGACATGATACGGTTCTGTTTTAACCTTCATATTCCATGTTTATTAAGTTAACACATTATTAGACCAAGTTATAGTGTCGCTATCCTAGGTCCAAGCAGCAGCAGTCTCACCGCCTCAGATCGGTGTATGGCAAGCGATTAAGCCCATACATAAGCTTCTTCGGGCCGTACAAGAAGAAGTCACCGCTTTTTACTTGATATCTTGCAAGCAATTGCTTGGCCAAGTACCTGTTAAAGGCGTAAACGACATGAACAATGAGCTTTACTTTTAGCCCAACTAACACGAATTTCACCCACCAAACAGTGAAATTAACACAAACAAATGATATAAAACCAACACAAACATATGTCCTTACATATTCAACCACTTAGAACAATTTAACAACAACTTACACAAGTTTAATTTCTCAAATTCTATATTTTCATATGAAAACTCCATTTTTGACATCCTTTACAAAAATCTATCACTGTAATTTCTATACTTGACCAAATCACTTCGTTCAAATTATGTTATCTACATTTCTTAATGGACTAGCATAATCAAGCCTCAATTCACAAATTAACATACAAATTAACCACTAAAATTGGTACTTTTACAAGCCACAAGAAAATATATACTGTAATTTACTTTTCTTCGTTTTTATCTACAATTAGCATAAGAATTCTTGTTTACATACAAACTCAAACATAACCAATACATATAATCACAATTACCAGTTATATATCAATAATTCAACAAATTTGATTTCATAAAACATAAGAAAATTTTGCTGTAATTTCATATATAGAAATCTAATATGGCCATAATAAGCCTAATCAGTTATAACATATAACGTAAAAATTATAAATATATTATATTTATTATTTTAATTTATTTTATTTAAATTATTATAATTCAAATATTAAGAAATCCAAAAGCCATAAGGCTTTGTTTGGCAAAAAGTCTTTAAAATATAAAGACTTAATATTTTAAGCCTTGTTTGGGTTAAATCAATTTAAAACTACCTTAATTATTTTAATAAACAATTTAGTTTATAATTTATAATCACATATTATTTATTCGATTTCCATATCCATATTAAATCAAATAAATTAATCACACATTCCATATATTAAATAAATACTCCACTTAAATAAATATTACAAAATTATAATTTTATTTAATAATTTAATATACCACTATAATTTATTAAATTAAAACAACAGTATAACATCTCAAGTTATATTGCAATTCCCCAAATTAAATATTTAATTCATAAATATTTAATAACAATAATCACATCAACATCAACTAAAATATTTATTTAATTTAATAAATATACCATATTAACATCAATTAAAATATTTATTCAACAATAAACAACTCAAATAAATATTTAGATAATTCAATAAATATATAAAATTTAAATTTGAAATTTCGGATTGTTACATCCTTCCCTCCTTACAAGGATTCTGTCCCCAGAATCACAACTTAACAAATCAAATCGTTACATTCTTCCCTCCTTACAAAGATTCTGTCCTCAGAATCGAAGACACAAACTAAACAAATCACTTAGGATAATTCTTCATTATTTCAGCTTCGAGTTCCTACGTAGACTTCGAAAATGTGGTTCCTCTATATCACCTTCACAGAAGGTATCACCTCATTCCTGAACATTTGTTCTTTTCTGCCAACTATCTGGATAGAAATTTCCTAGTAAAAAAACAACCATAATGGTTCATAACCATCACATGATTGCAATCGGGCTTGTTCGATCATATCACCGAAACATGAAAAACATTACGAATATGCTTTAACTATAGAAGTAAGGCTACCTCAAAACCATCTTTTCAACTTCATCAATGCTTCCTATACTATAACCGATTTATACCCAATATAGTTCATCAAACTTATCACACTTTGGAAATTCAGGAACTTGCCATAATCATATGAGTTTAGGAACTTATCCTAGTCAGACCATAGGCGTCCATTCGCTGAGGGGTTCAAAACATACCATATGATTATGAGTCACTAACTTACCATATGCTTTAGTTTTAAGAACCGATCCTACTCTTAATATCTTCTAACTATTAAATATATATATGAGAAAAGAATCACCTTTCCACCACATATACATGGATAGCGCGATACCGACATTCAAATGATTATCAATGTGATAAACCAAGTATAAGCACAAAACCTCTGCCCATACAAAGATTTATACAACTTAGTTTCCATATGAGTCCTCAATTAAAATCCCACCTAGCATTACCTTACTCTTTACTTATTCTTAACTTGCCTATACTTGCTCAATGTGGATTCCTCGTATGACATTATCAAAAACTTCTCGTGCACTTAGCACACCCTCCGATGTCTGGATTTCCTTTTATTTTTGTAATCAATTTGCAAATGATATGACATACATATTTCTAATTGCGTTCCACATGTTCTTGCAAACCTTTCTAAAAATTCGATGTAAATCGTGAATCTCGGTTCGACACAATTGACGCTGAAACACCATGCCTTGAAACAATTTCGTTAACATATAACTTCGCACACTGATTGATAGGTAATATGCTAACTAAAATCTATCACCATATCTTGCCACCAATAGTATTATCGAAGGCAATATATAAATTTTGTGCTCCCTAGTTGATTCAATATATAAATTTTATGCAAAACAACATTTTCAATTCCTGGTATTAGCGAAACCTAGTTTCTTCCTTCTACTTTCAACTATCCCTCAAGATCGAATATGAATTTGACACCTTCATCTTGGAGCTTCTCTTCCTTTACTTTGTCTAGCAAAACTGTATCGTTTTCCATCTGAATAGCTTCTCCTCTGAATTTTTTTTTCATATATATATATATATATATATATATATATATATATATATTACCTCCTACCACCACCTAGTCATTTCTATTATGAACCCATCTATCACAGTTAATAAAAATAACTCCAATCCTTTTTCTTAAGACGTCGGCAATCACGTTCGTTTAGAATTTTGCAGTCATAATCCTTGAACAACTTCAACTATCACTTGAAACACATGCTTAAATACTCTTGTGCGGGAATATACTTTAGACACTTATGGTCTGTTTATATCTCACACTACTTTCCAAAATAAAACCTCTAAACCCACAGGGCAACCACTACTATCTCTAACTCTGGATCATGAGTCAGATGCCCTTTCACATAAAAATTTTAACTTACGCAATACATATAAGATGACCCTGTCGTTCTGCCTACCCACACAGCCTCACATATATTGTATAATGCGTCGCAAAATTTCCTGTACTATCTCGTAGAGACATCACAGGTGCAACTAAAAGAATAAAATACTACCTTTGACTTCCTCAGAGTCTCATAAATCAATTCGGGAATAAATCCATTGTCACCACGTGGCCTTTAATACCAATACGGAAATTCTAATCATCCACATAAAAAGAATCATTATTCACACTTTCTATATTTAAGGAATAGTCTAACTCTTCCCAAAGTAAACCTAGTTTCTAAGCAAATTCATCAGGCATAAATTAACAAGTGGCACTTGAATTAAATAACGCATAGTCATACAAATAACTGATCGGAACCATACCTTGCATTGCGCTCTGCATCGCCATGTTGGATGATTGTTCGGTTGGTCGACTTGGCGGGGCTGACTCTACAATAACTAGCTTACCACTGCCCCCCTTGCTTCCACTTGCTTTTCCTGCCGCTTTCTTTGGGCACCCTCGAGCTAAGTGCTCCTTTGATCCACACGTGAAGTAGGTTCCCTTCCTCAGTCTTGAACATTTTGGTGCAATGTGACCCTTCGAGCCATAATTAAAGCACACCCTTTTTCCCTTCAAGCAAACACCTACATGTTTCTTTCCACAGTTGCTACACGCCTCCACCTTCTTCTTTTCCTTTCCTTGCTGATTTTCATCGTCAATACCGTTGTTCCACTTTCTATTCCAAGCGTTACCGGTATGGCTATCATCCACCTTATCATCTTCACTCTTTCTTCCCCTCTGCTCTTGATTGTATGCCAGCATATTACCTTCCCTGTCTTCATCAATCGTTCTCTCCAACCCCATTGTAAACGAATTTGGTTGGAACATTGATATTTAATTGTATAGCCAGAAATTCAGTTGATTTGCCAGTGCTCCCACCAGAAAGTTCATCAATTGTGGCACTGGATTTGCGTTAGCTTCCCTATTGTATGCATATTCCTTGGGTCTCTGCTGACGTTGCTGTCTTCTTCTAGGCGGCATCTTACTGTTTAAAACTTTTACCATTAGATCATCATTCACACACACATTAAAATTTTCAAACTTATTTTAACCACTTATAGACAATAAATAACGATGTATTTATTCATTTTTTACATCACCACATCACAAAATAGCCTCACTACTATTTATATTATTTATCCTGTAATAATAAAATTTTAGGATCACTTGATGATCCATCACATACCAAAGATAAATCTCAACCTATATATAAAATAGAATACTTAATTCTAAGTTCCATCATTCGCTTGGCCTTTTTCAACTTGTCTTCAACACGATCTACGCATTTAGAAGCCTTCACCCATATGTGTTTAGCTCTCGCACGCTTTGCTGCCTTTCTTCCATAGTCATTCCTGTGCAATCTCATTCCCAGCTATTAACTATCCTCTTTAATATTCCGACTGAGCCAATATACGCTCTACATCTGCAAGTTGTGCAGTAAGGTCTTGAGTCGCAACATCTTCTTGCGCTAACGTGGCTTGGTGCTTTACGGCTAGACCTTCTAGTTTCTCGACCTTCTTTTATAACTCAATGTAATGACCATACACCTCATTGGAGGAATTCCCCCTCCTCGTTATCATCCTTCACATTTATCACCCCAAATTTATCCTCTCGTTCAAACTCAAGCCTATACCCAAGGTCTACAACAAAAATCAACGGGTATGGCTTTCCAAATATAAACCATACTCAGACTGTATGAACTTCTCAGGGATCCTAATCCCTATCTTCCTTCATCAGTCATTCTGATAAAAAAGTTTTAACAACCCACAACTTAATGTGTATAATACTTGCTACTCCTAAGTACTTGCGAGCACATAAGTCATTAACACATAAACACAAAGTATTTTATCATTTTATCTTAAATGAATTTCCTTAATTCATTCCTTAGAACTCGATAAGAGTTTATAACCTCTATGTTTTCGATCTCCTAGAAGGTTATAGCCTAAGGTTTCCCCACCTAAGGTTCATAACCTAAAGCTTTGATACCAACTTGTGACACCCCCAAATCCGGGCACCTCAATCCCACAAATTTGGTGTTCACTGTCTAATTAAATCATAACTCACTACCCATAAATAAAGGATATAATTAAACTCAAAAGCATAAATAATCAATCTCCCATTTAAAGGGTTACATAATCTAAAACAAATCCTAGGTCATCTAACCCTTATTACAATCATCAGCGGAAAAATTAAAACATGATCATAAATAAATCTATTACATAAGCTTCATAAATAAAAGATAAATTAAATGTTATCGTCTAATCAAGCACTTTGTCATTGCCCTTGCTTGTAGAAAGCTCTTCAAACTTTTTAACTTCATTTGCATTATTTTGTGCAAGAGTGAGTAAACAATTGCCCACAAGAAGGATAATATACAATAAGTGTTTTATGAATGACAATTAACTGAGTTTTCAATGGTAAAATATTCTTACCGGAACAATAAACTTTAATTCAACAGCTATGAGTTCAAAGGAATAATGAACGTTTAAGTTAACAATAGACAACAACATTAAAGAATACATTGAGCGTCACAAGACCATGAACTTTATCCTAGGTTTCCAAGTATTTCTACTTTAACCTTTAACAGTCTAAAAGACTATAATCATCATCTATGTCCTAGGTTCACATGTGTTTCTCTCAGAACCTTTAATAGTCTAAACGACTATACTGGACCATCATTCCGCACTCTGTGATCACCCTTTATACTATGTATTGCGTAAACATTTTAACGCTATTGCGTAGCTCTAAAATAATCCCCTGATATAGGGTTGTTCATCTCAGCTTAGATTATCAGGTTTCGAAGGAAAGGAAGTTTGGCTGGGAATTAGCTTCAAAGGAAGTCTAGATTTTTAGAACATTCATCGACCAAGTACTGGTTGAATCAGATAGGAATCAATAGCTATTCAAGGGTTTGATTATAATGTCCTCATGAACAAGGTATATCGATGAATCAATAAGAGCTAGGGTATTAACAATTTCTAAGTTGAACAAATGTTATCATCAACAACATGCTTTCAAAGGTGTGTGAGTACATAAACAAACCAAAGGAAGTTTTGTTTGGGTTGACTTAAAGGGTAATTTAGAGTTTATAATATTCATTAACTAAAGATTAGTTGAATTGGTAAAGAATCACTATGCAACTTAGAGTTCGGTAAAATAATGTAAGATAGTACAATGATATTGAAGAACGAAGATCAAACAACAGTTATTAGTAGCTGAATAAATACACTTCTTATAATAAAATTACAGACTTTGAATAACCAAGGTAATCTCGATTGAAATAAAGAAACAAAGATTAACTAACTTGCTCAACAATAAATGAGTACAAACTTTGAATAACCAAGGTAATCTCGATTGGAATAAAGAAACAAAGATTAACTAACTTGCTCAACAATAAATGAGGGTTAAAGAACTTGCATGACAATAAATCGTTAAACAAGAGATTAGAAATAGAGAATTTGCATAAGTATAACATAATAGTGAAAAGTAACCTTGTTGAATAATAAAGTAGCAAAGGTTAGGGAACTTGCCTCTTGCGTAAGCTATACAATTACAACTCACGTACTCCAATATCCTACACATCGGTTTAGAACCATAATACCTATTAGATATGCTAACATACTATGACATGCACATTTCTTGCTAAACTTATCATTTTAGCACAGGTCTTATGCTACTATACAATTATCAGGAACTTCAAGTGTTAACCTTCACAACACTTGTTTACTAATCATTATATACACTAAGTCCTAACATATCGCGTTCATAACTTACTAATCATTTTCAACCTTGAAATTATCAATGACATGATACGGTTCTATTTTAACCTTCATATTCCATGTTTATTAAGTTAACACATCATTAGACCAAGTTATAGTGTCGCTATCCCAGGTCTGCAGCAGCAGCAGAAGTCACTACCTCAGATCCGTGTATGGCGCAATTGCCATACATACATAAGCCCGGACCGTGGCAAGTAATGTGCGTTTTTTTTTTTTCCTTGGACTTGCAAATTGCTACTTGTGCAGTACGTATAAAGGCGTAAACGACATGAACAAAGAGTCTTTTAGCTCAACTAACACGAATTTCACCCACCAAACAGTGAAATTAACACAAACATATGATATAAAACCAACACAAACATGTTTCCTCACATATTCAACCACTTAGAACAATTTAACAACAACTTACACAAGTTTAATTTCTCAAATTCTATATTTTCATATGAAAACTCCATTTTTGACATCCTTTACAAAATCTATCATTGTAATTTCTATACTAGACCAAATCACTTCGTTCAAATTATGTTATCTACATTTCTTAATGGACTAGCATAATCAAGCCTCAATTCACAAATTAACATACAAATTGACCACTAAAATTGGTACTTTTACAAACCACAAGCAAATATATACTATAATTTACTTTTCTTCCTTTTTATCTGCAATTTGCATACGAATTCTTGTTTACATACAAACTCAAACATAACCAATACATATAATCACAATTACCAGTTATATATCAATAATTCAACAAATTTGATTTCACAGAACATAAGAAAATTTTGTTGTAATTTCATATATATATATATATATATATATATATATATATATATATATATATATATATATATATATATAATACAAAGGTTAGACAAAAACCTTCAATTGGCTAATTCTTGCTAAACACCAAAAGATGCTTTGAAATCCTCATAACCTCCTCTCAATTCTCTCAAGCTCTCTCATGTAGTCTTAGAAGCTTAGCAAAACTAGAATGCGATAATCCCCAAAACCGATAACCATGCATGCGTAATAATAAAAGAAAACTGATATGGCCATAATAAGCCTAATCAGTTATAACATATAACGTATAAATTATAAATATATTATATTTATTATTTTAATTTATTTTATTTATATTATTATAATTCAAATATTAAGAAATCCAAAAGCCATAAGGCTTTGTTTGGCAAAAAGTCTTTAAAATATAAAGACTTAATATTTTAAGCCTTGTTTGGGTTAAATAAATTTAAAACTACCTTAATTATTTTAATAAACAATTTAGTTTATAATTTATAATCACATATTACTTATTCAGATTTCCATATCCACATTAAATCAAATAAATTAATTACACATTCCATATTTTAAATAAATACTCCACTTAAATAAATATTACAAAATTATAATTTTATTTAATAATTTAATATACCACTATAATTTATTAAATTAAAACAACAAAGATAACATCTCAAGTTATATTCCATTCCCCAAATTAAATATTTAATTCATAAATATTTAATAACAATAATCACATCAACATCAACTAAAATATTTATTTAATTTAATAAATATACCATATTAACATCAATTAAAATATTTATTCAACAATAAACACCTCAAATAAATATTTAGATAATTCAATAAATATATAAAATTTAAATTTGAAATTTTGGATTGTTACATCCTTCCCTCCTTACAAGGATTCTGTCCCCAGAATCACAACTTAACAAATCAAATCGTTACATTCTTCCCTCCTTACAAAGATTCTGTCCTCAGAATCGAAGACACAAACTAAACAAATCACTTAGGATAATTCTTCATTATTTCAAATTTTGAGTTCCTACGTAGACTTCGAAAATGTGGTTCCTCTATATCACCTTCACAGAAGGTATCACCTCATTCCTGAACATTTGTTCTTTTCTGCCAACTATCTGGATAGAAATTTCCTACTAGAAAAACAACCATAATGGTTCATAACCATCACATGATTGCAATCGGGCTTGTTCGATCATATCACCGAAACATGAAAAACATTACGAATATGCTTTAACTGTAGAAGTAAGGCTACCTCAAAACCATCTTTTCAACTTCATCAATGCTTCCTATACTATAACCGATTTATACCCAATATAGTTCATCAAACTTATCACACTTTGGAAATTCAGGAACTTGCCATAATCATATGAGTTTAGGAACTTATCCTAGTCAGACCATAGGCGTCCATTCATTTGAGGGTTCAAAACATACCATATGATTATGAGTCACTAACTTACCATATGCTTTAGTTTTAAGAACCAATCCTACTCTTAATATCTTCTAACTATCAAATATATATATGAGAAAAGAATCACCTTTCCACCACATATACATGGATAGCGCGATACCGACATTCAAATGATTATCAATGTGATAAACCAAGTATAAGCACAAAACCTCTGCCCATACAAAGATTTATACAACTTAGTTTCCATATGAGTCCTCAATTAAAATCCCACATAGCATTACCTTACTCTTTACTTATTCTTAACTTGCCTATACTTGCTCAATGTGGATTCCTCGTATGACATTATCAAAAACTTCTCGTGCACTTAGCACACCCGCCGGTTTGGGTTGATAAAGCAGACGTTGCTTAGGGTTATCTCTGAGATTGGAATGCTGCAAGTGTCTGAATTCCTCATGGTCATCTTTAAGTGTGCTTGTCTTCCCGGTGTTATCTCCGGGTCTTTGGAATGAGTGCCTTAGCGGGAGTTCTAATAAGTGGATTTTATATCCACATGCAAATTGATGTTCATTTTAAGCTTAATCATTGTTAATTCCTTGCTTTCATGTTCATTTTTACTTGTTTATTGTTATTTTTATGTGTAGGATGGTTGTTTGGAAAGTAACAAAGAAAGGGAGTCATTTGAAGCAATATTGGATCAAGTATGAAGCTTAGCTAAAGTCAGAATAAAGAAGGCATGCTTCACGTAAGGTGCCTAATTGTTTAACACTACCATTTGGTGGGGTCCCAAGCCCTGCTATCCTATCTAAGCTCAAACTGTGATGCCCCCAAAACAGGTATACATCACCCATCTTGAGTCGCCAAATACATGGTACAAAATTCAAATACAACTTAATTATACAACAGTCGTGTAAAATACGATAAAACATAGCTGAGAGTTTAAGTAAGAATATTTTCATCTAGACAATATCCACATTCAATGGTGTCCTCATTACAATTATTATAACATTATTCCGTAGAATAGTGAGACTACTAAAGCCATTTATCCTGGACCATCACTCCATTCCCCGACTCGTCCCAGCTATATTCTCATTTCCTGAAGAGAATAATGAAAGAAAGGGTGAGCTAAACTAGCCCAGTAAGAAATATTATGACTAAGATAATGCAAAATAAATTATCCTTAGCCTTCAACAGTATAACAACTGATAGAATACAATAGACAACAAGTTTTAGATCAACAACTGCAGCGAAAATAAGCAATCCATTAGAAGAGTCAAGTAGGGCATAAAATCTACTATCTTTTATGATTTAAAAAGTTTTTCATCAACTTTATCGCTGAGACTCAGCTTAATAAATAAACCACATCATCGAATCATTCCTGTACTAAGGGCCAAGGATATTCATTAAATCATCAATGGTCATGACTATACCGAATAATTCATGGTCATAATCATTCCAAAAACTGTCTATCAATGCACTACAGGCCACTGAGGACTTTTACCACATCGTTTATAACATTATAGGTCATGATTATATCGAATGATTCGTGATCATAATCATACCAAGTCCATCTCTGCACGTAAGCCAAAGATATACAACTATAAAACCAATAATCAACAGTCCATCTTTGCACGTAAGCCAAAGATAACTTTCATCACCATATAAGCATGAGGATGATGACAATGATATACGCATTAATCAATCAAAAAATAAGGATAAATATTAAAGACTATAAATTTATCCAAATATTATCAATCTCTTAATAAACTCATAATCTAATATTATTAATATTATAACAATATTTTAATCACTGCTTAAACTTATAAATAATTTATTTCAATTGTTAACACTTTACCACATAATGCATTCAAAATACCATACTCATAAGATTTCATCACCAATGATGAAATCCCTCTTCCAAAATCTGTATATACCCTATATAGGATTCCCAAGCCATAAAATCCTATTTTCCAATTTTGTTACATCACATAACATATTTAATTCATTTACTCATAACTAGTTCATTTTCATGAAAAATACCAAATCAGTCCCAAAAATATTTCTTTTCTGGGATTTAGCAAAATATAGTCCCTATTGAACATATATTTTTCTCGGAATTTTTAAAATTCATTTACTATTTTTCATATGGCCAAAACCGCCGAATATTTAGACATTTATCATAAATTGTACCTTTGTCCAAAAATTCGGAAATTTATAGGGTATACTCCTGTTATATACATGTACTCCCAATAAAAATTTTACCAATTTTGGAGTTAACCACAAAGAGTTATAAGAGTTTACTTTTAAAATAGTCTTTTCCAATAAAATCCATAACTCTTAATTTGTACATCCAAAAATCGCCATCTTTGGACACAATATAGAAAACTCATCAAATTATCATTTCAATTTTTTCCAGAATTTTTGAGGGTCAGAAAAATTACGAAACTGCAAGTGGATTTTTACATGCCATGCGGTAATCCACGTAAACAGATCATTTCCACAATTTAATAAGGAATGAATACAAAGGATCATTCACCATGCATGCGGTAATCCACATAGACATGTTATTCTAACAAAATAATAAAGAATGGAATAATAGAAGAATTCACCATGCATGCGATAGACCTCACAGACATATTATTCCCAATAGAATAATAAATAAGGAATCAGGTCATGCATAAACGCACAGATAAGATATTCCGACAGAATAACAAATAATGGAACCAGGTCATGCGTAAACGCACAGACAGGATATTCTGACAGAATAATAAAGAATGGAACAAGGTCATGTGTAATCCGCACAGACAGGATATTCCAACAGAATAATAAAAAATGGAATAATAGAAGAATTTCACCATGTATGTTGTACTTCACATAGACATGTTATTCCAACATAATAATAAAGAATGGAATAACAGAAGAATTTCACCATGTATGCGGTACTTTAAATAGAAAGGTTATTCCAACATAATAATAAAGAATGAAATAACAATAGCTCTCTTCATGAAGACGAAAGAAATAATACCCCTTACCTTAGAATAAAGCCGGATACTAGAATAGAGAGGTAGCAGACTTCTCTTCTTCTTTCTCTCTATAATAATTGCTCTATAGCTTTAGTGAATTGGTGAGAAATGAAGGAAGAATGAGCTTCTATTTATAGGAAAATATAGTTTCGATAATTGCATGTTTTGGGGCTCGAAATATTACATTACAATACCTTCAACTTTTCTTTCATTTTTAATTTAGTCCTGCAAGTATTATCAAACTTACACCACCTCCCCTAATAGTAAATCATGTGAATTAATAGTTCATTCGTGTGACTTAATAGTTATAATCATGTGAAAATACGAATTACAGTATAGTACCTCCATCTATACCTCCATTTTTAACTTAGTCATGCAAGTATTATAATTCTTACACCACCTCCCCTAATAGTAAGTGAATGTGACTCAATAGTACACACATGTGAAAAAATAGTTATATAAGCATGTGAATTAGTAGCAATTAATTGCTCATTTATCCGATTAATTACCTGATTTATCAATATAACCCCTAGACATCAATTATAATCGGAATAGATGTTGATTTCCACTAACACTAATAATCCCAACATAATGGAACTATCAAATTCATCTTTAATCAACATGAACTTATTCATCATTAATATTATAACTCACAATATTTATCAACCAGGTCGTTCCCAGGAAAGAAGGGGCTTTCCGATAATGATTTCTCTTTTTTGGCGCGCAATTAGGTGACCAAACCTCTCCTTGACAGAACTTCTAGACATTGTAAATATTGCAATTTAATAATATGAATAACTTTGTCGTCTCAATTATTGATATAATAATATAATATCATATATTATGCAGATGATACTGTGACAATAATTGAATCAATAATATGAGAGATATGATGCAGCAATTACAGTAGCAATAATTGAGTATATCTGAGTGACTTCTCACGTAAGCATCAATAATCAATACTGTGTGCTACTATGCAACCAATGCCAGACATCGCGTATTACTGTACTTTTACTACCTGATAGGTCAACAGTTTTAACGGTAACACTTTCGCCGTTATTTTTATAAAATGATAATTCTGTCATTTTTCTTACTTCGACAATACTTCCGTTGTGGGTTCACTAATGATTGTGCCGTCGTACGGATATTCTCGACAAAAAGAATATTCCTCGACCAAACGAATATTTTATAACAACTTGCATACTTTACAAAATTTATAAATACTACCCACAACTATAACATTATATCCAATCCACACCATAATATTCAAAAAAATATTTCAAGAAATTTAAATCTTTATTCATAAAATTTGGGGTCTCACAATCTCCCCTCCTTATGAAATTTCATCCTTGAAATTTACGTACGTACCTGGTATGCCGAAGAGATGAGGATACCTTGACTTCATTTCAAATTCGAACTCTTGAGGTATTAACCTTTGAGTGTTGAATATGATCCTTCTTATCCAAGATTTTAACACGTATCTCCTTATACGTTAAATCTTCTGCTATCTCGTCTAGTTCTAATTTAATAACGTGGTTTGGGTCATCCACATATTTACGTAACATCGATACGTGAAAAAACGTTATGAACACGCGACATACTTGGCAGTAAAACGAGTCTATAGGCCACAGTTCCTACTCGATCAAGGATTTCAAATGGGCCAATAAAATCGAGATTTGAGATTTCCTCTCTTCATCAATTCTTATTTCTAGAATAACGCCCTCTTGAACCTTCTTCTTCATATTCATCAGCTCCGGGTCTGTAGCTTAAGCAGCTTTAACTTTATCGATTAAAGTCGATTCTACTCCTATATTCGTTATCTTCATGTGGGTCCCTAGAGTCTTTAACTCTATCTTCATCATTTGTAAGTTATACGAAATGGGTCTTTGTGTTAATAACTTCACACTCATAAACGCATACGATCTTCTACTCAACACGTCAGCTACCACGTTCACTTTCCCACGATGGTATTGAATGGTACGATCGTAATCTTCAATAGTTTGAGCCAACGTCTTTGGCGCACGTTACATTCATTTTGGTTGAAGAAAAATATTTGTGGATTTTAGAAATTGGTTTTATACTGGGGTCAATACAAATTTGATTTCACGCTCTAAGTAGGCTAAGAAGTCTTCAAGAATACGTCAGGAAATTTATTAACAATAGAAATATCATTCAAAACTGTGACTCTCATCCAAGACTTGGATAACATATGTAATGAAGGTTTCTCCTAACGGAGCTTCAACCGATAAGTCAAAGTCTAACTTCTCTGAGGTCAAATTTATACGTTGAGCGCAAGCAAGAGAGATAAAATAATTGGTAGAACCGGTATCTAATAAGGTATAGACTTCGCAAGAATTTATAATTAACTAACCCGTGCTAACTTCGTTCGGGTTACTTGCTTTTTGAGAAGTCACAAAAAACGCTCTTCTTTAAACCACCGACTTTGTTTTGTCCGTATCCGCCTTTGGTGTCACCGTCCCAGCTGGACTTGACTTTGGTGCACGACAAAATCGGGCTAGGTGACCTTCTTTTCTACAATTGTAACATGCTTTGGATTGCATCACGCAGTTTGGACTGATATGTCCCTTCCCTCAGCATTTGAAGCATACAATTGGTGGTCGTTCTCCTTCCTTAAAAACAAGTGTTGGTACTGCTGTCTTTTCATCGTTGTTGAACCTTCTCTTCTTGAAATTTCCATTCATATTATCTTGGCCATGATTACCACCGAAGTGGTTACCATTCTTGGCATGATAATTTTCCCCATGATGGTTATCATTGTTCCGATAGCCGTTGCCACCGGTACGATTATTATTGTGTTGTTGGTCGTTGCCTTTTGGTTGTGCTGACTCATTATCGCGCTCTAATAACTGAGCCTTATTCACAACATCTGAATATAAACAAAGTTTGTGAGAAATGAGGTATTGACGTATATCGGGTTTCAAACCTCTTAGAAACATTTGCGTCATTCGCTCCTCATTATCAACCAAATGGGATGCAAACCGGATAACTCCGTAAATTTAGCCTCAGATTATGCGACACGATCATATTGTTTTGCTCCAACTTGATAAACTCCACCTCCTTTATGTGACGAATACTTTCGGAAAGTACTTGTCGTTGAATGCGACTCTTGGAACTTCTCCTAAGACATCTTGAGTCGTCCAGTTTGGTACGCTTTTCTGATTCCCACCAAGAATCGCCTCTTCACGCAACATAAAGGTGGCGAAGGGAACCTTTTGCTCCTCTGAGCATCCCATGACATCAAATATCTTGGTGATCTGCTTTAACCACGTCTCCGCCTTAAGTGGTTCTGGCTTTCCCAAAAACTCTGGTGGTCCCAACTCCTTTAACTGCTTAGCGATGACCCACCGTGGGTTGCCATTATTTCCACCTATATTTTGAACAGGAGTCTCTCTTACCTGAGGATTATTGTCTTCCTGTTGCACATTATCCTGGGTATTGATCGTTGGTGACTCAACGGTCTCATGTACCTCATTGCTGATCTCAACATTTTCAGATGCCATTTTTAAACACTGTCACAAAACAAGGGTTAATTAACATATCACATATTATCCCTATACTCTGACCGACCAAATAAATACCAAATAAACTTAGGTAGGTCATACTAGCGAAGAATTCCCGCCTCCCCCTCCTAGTTCTTGTCTCACGTCCTCGGCCAGGGATCATATCCCTAAGCTTTGATACCAACTGTGACGCCCCCAAAATAGGTATACATCACCCATCTTGAGTCGCCAAATACATGGTACAAAATTCAAATACAACTTAATTATACAACAGTCATGTAAAATACTACAAAACATAGCTAAGATTTTAAGCAAGAATATTGTCATTTAGACAATATCAACACTCAATGGTGTCCTCATTACAATTATTATCACATTATTTCGTAGAATAGTGAGGACTACTAAAGCCATTTATCCTGGAGCATCACTCCATTCCCTGACTCGTCCCAGCTATATTCTCATTTCCTGAAGAGAACAATGAAAGAAAGGGTGAGCTCAACTAGCCTGGTAAGAAATATTATGACTAAGATAATGCAGAATAAATTATCCTTAGCCTTCAACAGTATAACAACTGATATAATACAATAGACAACAAGTTTTAGATCAACAACTGCAGCGGAAATAAGAAATCCATTAGAAGAGTCAAGTAGAGCATAAAATCCACTATCTTCTATGATTTTAAAAAGTTTTTCATCAACTTTATCGCTGAGACTCAGCTTAATAAATAAACCACATCATCGAATCATCCCTGCACTACGGGCCAAGGATATTCATTAAATCATCAATGGTCATGACTATATCGAATAATCCCTGGTCATAATCATACCAAAAACTGTCCATCAATGAACTACAGGCCACTGAGGAATTTTACCACATCGTTTATAACATTATAGGTCATGATTATACCGAATGATTCCAGGTCATAATCATACCAAGTCCATCTCTGCACGTAAGCCAAAGATATACAACTATAAAACCAATAATTAACAGTCCACCTTTGCACGTAAGCCAAAGATATACAATTCAATAATCAACTGTCCATCTTTGCACGTAAGCCAAAGATAACTTTCATCACCATATAAGCATAAGGATGATGACAATGATATAAGCATTAATCAATCGAAAACAAGGATAAATATTAAAGACTTTAAATTTATCCAAATATTATCAATCTCTTAATAAACTCATAATCTAATATTATTAATATTATAACAAATCACTTCTTAAACTTATAAACAATTTATTTCAATTGTTAACACTTTACCACATAATGCATTCAAAATACCATACTCATAAGATTTCATCACCAATGATGAAATCCCTCATCCAAAATCTGCATATACCCTATATAGAATTCCCAAACCATAAAATCCTATTTTCCAATTTTGTTACATTACATAACATATTTAATTCATTTACTCATAACTAGTTCATTTTCATGAAAAATACTAAATCAGTCCCAAAAATATTTATTTTCTGGGATTTAGTAAAATATAGTCCCATATTGAACATATATTTATCTCGAAATTTTTAAAATTCATTTACTATTTTTCATATGGCCAAAACAGCTGAATATTTAGACATTTATCATAAATTGTACCTTTGTCCAAAAATTCGGAAATTTATAGGGTATACTCCTGTTATATATATGTACTCCCAATAAACATTTTACCAATTTTAGAGTTAACCACAAAGAGTTATAAGGGTTTACTTTTAAAATAGTATTTTCCCATAAAATCCATAACTCTTAATCTATACATTCAAAAATTGCCATCTTTGGACATAATATAAAAAACTCATCAAATTATCATTTCAAATTTTTCCAGAATTTTTGAGGGTCAGAAAAATTACGAAACTTTAAATGGATTTTCTATTAGAGTTTATGCCCTAGAGGCTAATTATTTGATATAATTGCTTAACATTTTGATATTATATTTGATTGAATAAATGAATGATTTTATTATGGTTTTATTTATTGCATTATATAAATGTTAACACAATAAAATTCCTTAGAATAGTGATACAAATGATATAGTTTCAAGTATGTGACTTGAACATGAGATTATATAATTTCAATTAGTATCATTGTTCTTAGATGTCCCTAGTCGAGTATCATTGTTGATGGGACAACAATGATGCATTAAGACTAGTATGTGGATTGACTGATGACCAAATCTCATAAATATATGAGATATTAAGTCAATGCATAGGTACATGTTAGAGAACGATGTACTGGACAGACCCACCATGAGAATTCCACGTGGAACATTATGCAAAGTGTCATTAGCCATTCTCACGGTGAAAATGATGTAATGGTCCTCCGACCTGAAATCACTATATTACTACACGGGAATTTCTGTACTTTGATATCATCAAATGTCACCTTTAATATGGTGGACTATAAAGATGATTATTGGGTACATCATGAATCGTGTGAGGAATATGAGTGATCTAGATGGAATTTAACCTTCTTATAAATTAGGGGTGATATCCATAGGCCTCTTGATTTAGTAGGACTATGAAATGCATGGCCATGCTCAAATAGTGATTTGTTTCATAAAGTCTACTCATTGATCAAGAAAACTCAGATTAAATTATGAAGAGTATGACACATTCCATGACTCGAGTTTAATCTAGAATATTAAGGTTAAAAAGATTAAATTACATTAAAACATTGGTCACGAAAAGGTTGCATCGAATCATCGATCTTATTATTACTTGGGTAGCAGTGATGCATTACTAGATGTCGCTCACTGTTTATAATTTTATAATATGATTTTAAAATTATTGCCAACGTAATAATAACCTATAGGGTCACACACATAGAACGTAATTTAAAAGGGAATAAAATTAAATTTTAAGAATTTAAATATATTAATATGATTAATATTATTTAAATCCCGAATTTAAATCAAAAGGAAAATTTGTATATATGTATATTAATTAAGTAAGACTTAATTAAGTTATATATATATATATATATATAAATTTAGATTTTATGAAATTAGGTTTTGATTAATTCCTTTTAACTACTATATATATGATATATAGCAGCTACTTAGGGTTAGATCAAATTTTAAAACCCTAGCCGCTCTTAGAGAGAGACTAGAGAGAAAACCTTTCTTGAAAAAAAATTCTATTCCTTTAGTGGCTAGTACCGTAAGTCCCTTTATTGCAGAATCGTTCGACGGTTCGTGCGACGTTCGTGTGGATACAATAGAGGCGCGGTTCTGATTGGATTGCGTAAAGGAGTCGAAGTCATTTCAGAACTCTTTCATAATCGGTATAATATCTAAACCACTAAATTAATTTCTGTTTTGCATGGATCATGTTTTGGCTTTCAGAATTGCTTTGATTATTTTCTATTTTAGCTGCGTTTCTGTGTCGAAACCCTACATTTTCACCCGCCATGCGGTAATCCACGCAAACAAATCATTTCCACAATTTAATAAGGAATGCATGCGGTAATCCACATAGACAGGTTATTCCAACAGAATAATAAAGAATAGAATAACAGAAGAATTCACCATGCATGCGATAGACCACACAGACAGGTTATTCCCAACAGAATAATGAATAATGGAACCAGGTCATGCGTAAATGCACAGACAGGATATTCCGACAGAATAATAAAGAATGGAACCAGGTCATGCGTAAACGCACATACAGGATATTCTGACAGAATAATAAAGAATGGAACCAGGTCATGCGTAATCCGCACAGACAAGATATTCCGACAGAATAATAAAGAATGGAATAATAGAAGAATTTCACCATGTATGCTGTACTTCGCATAGACACGTTATTCCAATATAATAATAAAGAATGGAATAACAGAAGAATTTCACCATGTATGCGGTACTTCGCATAGACAGATTATTCCAACATAATAATAAAGAATAGAATAACAATAGCTCTATTCATGAATACGAGAGAAATAATACCCCTTACCTTAGAATAAAGCTGGATACTAGAATAGAGAAGTAGCAGACTTCTCTTCTTCTTTCTCTCTATAATAATTGCTCTATAGCTTTAGTGAATTGGTGAGAAATGAAGGAAGAATGAGCTTCTATTTATAGGAAAATATAGTTTCGATAATTGCATGTTTTGGGGCTCAAAATATTACATTACAATACCTTTAACTTTTCTTTCATTTTTAATTTAGTCCTGCAAGTATTATCAAACTTGCACCACCTCCCCTAATAGTAAATCATGTGAATTAATAGTTCATTCGTGTGTTTTAATAGTTATAATCATGTGAAAATACGAATTACAGTATAGTACCTCAATCTATACCTCTATTTTTAACTTAGTCATGAAAGTATTATCAATCTTGCACCACCTCCCCTAATAGTAAGTGAATATGACTCAATAGTACACACATGTGAACAAATAGTTATATAAGCATGTGAATTAGTAGCAATTAATTGCTCATTTATCTGATTAATTACCCGATTTATCAATATAACCTCTAGACATCAATTATCATCGGAATAGATGTCGATTTCCACTAACACTAATAATCTCAACATAATGGAACTATCAAATTCATCTTTAATCAACACAAATTTATTCATCATTAATATTATAACTTACAATATTTAACAACCAGATCGTTCCTAGGAAAGAGGGGGCTTTCCGATAAGAATTTCTCTTTATTGGCGCGCAATTAGGTGACCAAACCTCTCCTTGACAGAACTTCTAGACATTGTAAATATTGTAATTTAATAATATGAATAACTTTGTCGTCTCAATTATTGATTTAATAATATATCATATATTATGCAGATGATACTGTGACAATAATTGAATCAATAATATGAGAGATATGATGCAACAATTATTGTAGCAATAATTGAGTATATCTGAGTGACTTCTCACGTAAGCATCAATAATCAATACCGTATGCTACTATGCAACCACGTGTATTACTGTACTTTTACTATCGGGTAGTTCAACAGTTTTAACGGTAACACTTTTGCCATTATTTTTATAAAATGATAATTCTGTTGTTTTTCTTACTACGACAATACTTTCGTTGTGGGTTCACCAATGATTGTGTTGTCGTACAGATATTCCCGATAAAAAGAATATTTCCCGACCAAACGAATATTTTATAACAACTTGCATACTTTACAAAATCTATAAATACTATCCACAACTATAACATTATATCAAATCCACACCATTATATTCAAAAAAAATATTTCGAGAAATTTAAATCTTTATTCATAAAATTTGGGGTCTCACACCAACACTGTTGAAACTTGGATTTTGGTGATTGCTTAGCAGTAGGACTCTAGTTGGTATGGAATTGAGCAAAGATTGTGGTTGTAAAACATATAACTATTACACAAACAGAAGGTCATTATATACACAAGGCACTTATCAGAGATTAATTACAGATTTTTTTATAGTGATCATTGGAGTGAAGATTTTGAAGGACGTTCATTGCAATTGCAGATTAAGGCTAACGTGAAGGGCGTTTTGGATTATTCTTCTTCTTAGTTTTATACTTCTAATTGAAAGGATGATATCTTTAATTTATTCAGTTTTTAATTCATTGATGATGAACTAAATTACTTTTTAGGCTTATGACGGATCTTTAAGTGAAACGATGATTTTGTAACTTTGATTTGAGCTTCAATTTATGAATTGCCTGATCAACAGTTCTTTGTGGACTTGTATGAATTCGAGAGAGAAATTACGAGTCTAGACTTAGTTAATATACCATGTGTTCTTGAATTTTGTGAATGAACAGAATCTTAATGTATGTTAAGGTAGAGATATGCTTGACATCGCATGTAATCGGATAAGGACTTACACTTAAACCTTCTTTAATTATAATTCACATAGAGATATAGTGATTTAGTTGATTTAGGTGTTTAACTTGTTTCTATCTAATTTGTGGATTTGAGTTAATACGGTATTAGTACATCGAGAGGTGGCTAGTGCTACATTCGTGTTCTTGATTAATAAACTGGGATAGTGAGTTGAACTAGAAGAGAGGTGTAAAAATCAGAGTGAAGCTTAGAGTGAAGTCGTAAGTGTAATTCTCCAATAATTGTTTGAAATTTTAGTTTTTAATATTTTTGATTGTTTTGTGCTCATATATTTATTAATAATTTAGTTTTTATAATTTAACTCATTGATTTGGCTAGTTTAATAAAATTAGGATTAATAAGAAACTGATAATTATGACATTAAATTCTTACTAAGTTATCTCTGTGGGAACAATACTTTACTTATTATTATAATACTTGTTAACCACGTATACTTGCGTGTTGTGCGTAATTAGATTTTAGTCAACAAGTTTTTGGCGCCGTTGTCGGGGACAATTTTAGTATAGATTTTAATAGTTTACGATATCAGTTTAATTAGTCCAGTTTTACTTAAACATTTTTATTTTTGTTTTGTTCGTCTTATTTCAGGTTTTTGAAGTGGTTTATGAAAATGCGGTCAAAAAATACAGACTTGCTTCCTTTTGAGGACGACATTGAGAAACGGTTCGAAAGGTTAAGTAAGTGGATCAAGGAAACAAGAGAAGAATTCAAAAACTCTGAAAAAGAAGAGGCAATGGCTGCTGAAGATCAGAAAGCGTAGAGAGATTTTGCTACACCCAAGGTGACTGAGCTGCATTCAAGTATCACCAGGCCTACTATAGATGCGAACACCTTTGAAATCAAGCCTGGGATGATTCAAATGATTCAAAATTTGGTTCAGTTTGGGGGATTGGCAAATGATGATCCGAACGAACACTCAGTTAGCTTTTTGGAGATTTGTGACTCCTTCAAGTATAATGGGGTGTCGGATGACGCGGTGAGACTTTGATTATTCCCATTTACTCTATGGGACAAGGCAAAAAGTTGGTTACACTCTCTACCGCCGGGATTAATAACTACTTAGGAAGACCTCGCTCAGAAATTTCTTGCAAAATTCTTCCCACCAACGAAAACTGCAAAAATGAGGAATGAGATAACGATGTTTGAACAGCAATACGGGGAGTTACTGTATGAGCCATGGGAAAGATACAAGGAATTGCTCAGAAAGTGCCCGCATCATGGATTGCCTAAGTCGTTGCAGATGAACACATTTTACAATGGATTGAACGGAAATCTCAAAACCAGTATTGATGCAGCTTCAGGTGGAGCGTTTATGGCCAAAAGTTATGAGGAGGCTTACGAGTTGATAGAAACTATGGCAGCTAACAACTATCAGTGGCCCATGGCAAGAATGACATAGGCGAAGGTAGTTGGCGTGTTACAAGTAGATGGAGTGACGACAATACAAGAACAGATTTCAGCACTCTCTAAGAAGTTGGATGCCATGTCAGGGGTACAGGCACAACTGGTTGCAGTAATTTGTGAATTATGCGCGGGAGAGCATCCTACAGATCAATGCGCAATTAATCCAGCGTCAGTGCAATTTGAGGGTAGCTACAATAGAATTCCACAAAATACATACCAGAATGCTTACAATTAAGGGAATAGGAATCATCCTAACTTTTTGTGGAGTAACAATCAACATCAACAAGCTCCAAGACCATCATACCCCCAAGGTTTTTAGAATCATCAATAGCCAGCTCAACATCAAGAGATGAAATCAGATTTAGAGGAGTTGTTGACAAAGTACATAACAAGCAATGAGGCGGCTATGAAAAATCAAGCCATGGCAATGAAATTGCAAGAGATAGCCATCAAGAATCTAAAGAAACAGATGGGACAAATTGTCTTAGCAGTGAATAACAGACCTCAAGGGACTCTACCAAGTGACACCGAAAGAAATCTGAAGGGAAATCATGAACAGTGTAAGGCAATCACCTTGAGAAGTGGAAAACATGTAGATGGGAAAGGTGCAGAAAATTCAGCTATATCGGATGACAAAGTTGATGACAACAAAGTGGTTGAAGAAAAACACGGTGAGGATAAGCAAAGTGAGAAAACAAAGTTAAATGACAAGCTAGTTGTGTATCCTCCACTGTCGTTTCACCAGAGAGTTAAAAAGAAGAAATTAGACAAGTAGTTTGCAAAATTTTTGGAAGTTTTTAAGAAACTTCAGATTAACATCCCGTTTACAGAATCCTTGGAGCAGATGCCAAGATACGCAAAATTAATGAAAGGGATTTTGTCTAGGAAAAAGAAGTTGGAAGATTTCGAGATAGTGGCATTAGCAGAGGGGTGTAGTGAGGTGTTACGGTGAAAGTTGCCACCAAAGTTGAAAGATCATGGGAGTTTCACTATTCCGTGCACGATTGGGAATATGGCCTTCAACAAATGTTTGTGTGAATTAGGGGAAAGTGTGAACTTTATGCCGTTATCAGTTTATACAAAATTGGGTTTGCCCGCTCCAAAGCCTACGAACATCTCATTGCAGTTGGCAGATTGGTCAGTCACGTACCTGAGAGGCATTGTGAAGGACATATTGGTAAAGGTTGATAAGTTTATATTCCCCGCGGATTTCATTATTCTAGATTTTGAGAAAGATAAGAACATCCCAATTATCCTAGGGAGACCTTTCTTGGCTATGGGTAGGACACTCATCGACGTACAAAAAGGTGAACTAACTATGAGGGTCCAAGATCAAGAAGTTAAGTTTAATGTTTTCAAGGCCATGAAATTTCTTACGGATAAAGAAGATTATTTCCGGATGGATATCATTGAGCAGATAATCAGCGAAGACATGGGCAAGAGTTTGGTTAACGATCCATTAGAAACTACTTTATTGGGAGATGAAGAATCAGATGATCTAGAATTTATGGACAACTTACAGATGTTAGACTCCCTGCCACGAGTTAACAGATTTAAAACACCATTTGAACCATTGCACTCGGAGGAAAGATCCACAACTAGAATAAAACCATCATTGGAGGAGACACCTTCTCTTGAGCTAAAGCCATTACCTAAACACCTCAAGTATGCGTATTTAGGCAATTCAAATTCTTTACCTGTTATTATTTCTGATGCACTTAATGAATTGCAGGAAGAAAAGTTACTAAGAGTGCTTAGGGGCCACAAATCGGCTATCGGATGGACAATTGCAGATATCAAGGGAATCAGCCCATCCTTTTACATGCACAGAATTCTGATGGAAGACGATGCAAAACCGATAGTGGAACAACAAAGACGGCTCAACCCTATCATAAAAGAAGTAGTGAAAAAGGAAATACTGAAATGGTTGGATGCAGGTATCATCTACCCAATTTCTGACAGAAAGTGGGTCAGTCCGGTTCAGTGTGTGCCGAAAAAGGGAGGAATGACCGTGGTACAAAATGAAGAGAATGAGCTAATTCTGATAAGGACAGTGACTGGTTGGAGGGTTTGCATGGACTATAGGAAGTTGAATAAGGCAACTCGAAAAGATCACTTTCCTTTGCCCTTTATCGATCAGATGTTGGACAAATTAGCGGGACATGAGTACTATTACTTATTGGATGGATATTCAGGTTATAATCAGATCATCATTGCTCCTGAAGATCAAGAGAAAACTACGTTTACATGCCCATACGACACATTCATATTCAGGAGAATGTTGTTCAGTTTGTGTAATGCACTCGCTACCTTCCAGCGGTGTATGATGGCTATTTTCTCAGACATGGTAGAGAAAAATGTGGAAGTCTTCATAGATGACTTCTCTGTCTATGGGGATGATTTTGATGCGTGTTTGGAAAATTTGGTAATGGTCCTATAAAGATGCACAGATACGAATTTGGTCCTTAACTGGGAAAAGTGCCACTTTATGGTTGAAGAAGGTATAATTTTGTGGCACAAAGTCTCGGCTCAAGGATTAGAGGTTGATAAATACAAGCTGGAAATAATTAAAAAGCTTCCTCCACCGAGTTCAGTTAAGGGAATTAGAAGTTTTCTAGGACATGATGGGTTCTACAGGAGATTCATAAAGGACCTCTCTAAAATTAAAAAACCTTTGTGCAGTCTTTTAGAGAAGGATTCAATTTTTAAATTTGATGAGGAGTGTAAAGTGGCATTCGAGCTATTGAAGAAGAAGTTGACTACAACTCTTGTGATCGTCGCACCAGATTGGAATATGCCTTTCGAGCTAATGTGTGATGCGAGCGACTATGCAGTTGGGGATGTTTTGGGTCAACGCCGAGAGAAAGTATTTCATGTCATATATTATGAAAGTAAAACACTCACAAAGACTCAATTGAAATACACAACTACAAAAAAAGATTTACTTGTAGTGGTGTATGCGTTCGATAAATTCTGGGCATACTTGATCAGGACTAAGGTAGTAGTTTACATGGATCACTCGACTATTCGGTACTTAATTTCGAAAAAAGATGCTAAGCCACGCCTTATCAGATGGATTCTCCTTTTACAAGAGTTTGATTTAGAAATAAAGGATAGAAAGGGGATGGAGAACCAAATCGCCGATCATTTATCTAGGCTGGAAAATCAGAATAAAAAGGAAGAGGACAAGTGTGTAATTAACGAGTCATTCCCAGATGAGCAATTGTTTGGGATAAATACATAACTTCCATGGTACGCGGACTTCCCGAATTAACTAGTGAGCAACATTCTTCCCCCTGATCTTACACGATAATAGAAAAAGAAGTTTCTTCGTGACGTCAAATGGTATATATGGGATGAGCCTTACTTATTCAAATAGTGCGCCGACAAGATGATTAGAAGATGCGTGCCCTACAGTGAAGTGAAGAAAACTACGTTTACATGCCCATACGACACATTCATATTCAGGAGAATGTCGTTCAGTTTGTGTAATGCACTCGCTACCTTCCAGCGGTGTATGATGGCTATTTTCTCAGACATGGTAGAGAAAAATGTGGAAGTCTTCATAGATGACTTCTCTGTCTATGGGGATGATTTTGATGCGTGTTTGGAAAATTTGGTAATGGTCCTATAAAGATGCACAGATACGAATTTGGTCCTTAACTGGGAAAAGTGCCACTTTATGGTTGAAGAAGGTATAATTTTGTGGCACAAAGTCTCGGCTCAAGGATTAGAGGTTGATAAATACAAGCTGGAAATAATTAAAAAGCTTCCTCCACCGAGTTCAGTTAAGGGAATTAGAAGTTTTCTAGGACATGCTGGGTTCTACAGGAGATTCATAAAGGACCTCTCTAAAATTAAAAAACCTTTGTGCAGTATTTTAGAGAAGGATTCAATTTTTAAATTTGATGAGGAGTGTAAAGTGGCATTCGAGCTATTGAAGAAGAAGTTGACTACAACTCTCGTGATCGTCGCACCGGATTGGAATATGCCTTTCGAGCTAATGTGTGATGCGAAATGACTATGCGATTGGGGATGTTTTGGGTCAACGCCGAGAGAAAGTATTTCATGTCATATATTATGAAAGTAAAACACTCACAAAGACTCAATTGAAATACACAACTACAAAAAAAGATTTACTTGTAGTGGTGTATGCGTTCGATAAATTCTCGGGCATACTTGATCGTGGACTAAGGTAGTAGTTTATATGGATCACTCGACTATTCTAAGTGACTTAATTTCAAAAAGATGCTAAGCCACGCCTTATCAGATGGATTCTCCTTTTACAAGAGTTTGATTTAGAAATAAAGGATAGAAAGGGGATAGAGAACCAAATCGCCGATCATTTATCTAGGCTGGAAAATCAGAATAAAAAGGAAGAGGACAAGTGTGTAATTAACGAGTCATTCCCAGATGAGCAACTGTTTGGGATAAATACATAACTTCCATGGTACGCGGACTTCCCGAATTAACTAGTGAGCAACATTCTTCCCCCTGATCTTACACGATAATAGAAAAAGAAGTTTCTTCGTGACGTCAAATGGTATATATGGGATGAGCCTTACTTATTCAAATAGTGCGCCGAGAAGATGATTAGAAGATGCGTGCCCTACAGTGAAGTGAAGAACATAATGCATGAGTGTCACTCATCTACGTATAGGGGACACTATGGTAGAGAGAGAACAGCGGTAAAAGTGCTTCAAGTCGGGTTTTATTGGCCTACAGTATTTAAAGACGCACACCAGTTTGTTAAAAGTTGTGATAGATGTCAACGGGTGGGCAACATATCGAAACGGAATGAGATGCCACTACAAACAATTTTGGAAGTTGAAATTTTTGATGTTTGGGGCATGGATTTTATGGGGCCATTTCCATCATCATTCGATAATCAGTATATATTGCTTGCAGTTGACTATGTCTCAAAATGGGTTGAAGCCGCAACACTCCCAACTAACGATGCCAAAGTGGTCCTCAAATTCTTGCATAAGAATATTTTTATGAGATTTGGCACGCCAAGAGCTATCATAAGTGATGAAGGTAGTCACTTCTGCAACAGATCATTTACAGCTTTATTGGTGAAGTATGGGGTCAACCATAAGGTGGCGACAACTTCTCATCCCCAAACCAGTGGGCAACCTGAGGTTTCGAACAAGGAAGTGAAGAGATTCTTGGAAAAGGTGGTAAAACCGAATTGAAAATATT
Organism: Panax ginseng; assembly: GCA_020205605.1. NCBI lineage: Eukaryota > Viridiplantae > Streptophyta > Magnoliopsida > Apiales > Araliaceae > Panax > Panax ginseng. The sequence continues at coordinate 82,464,097 of CM035130.1, forward strand.
GGTCGCTCAAGTTGGACGATGCATTATGGGCCTACCGAACTACGTATGAAACACCGATTGGTATGTCACCATATCAACTACTATATGGGAAGTAGTGTCACTTACCAGTCAAGTTACAGCATAAGGCCTACTAGGCGATTCAGAAACTTAACTTCGATTAAGCAGCCGTGGGGGAAAAGCGACTACTTCAATTAAACGAGCTCGACGAATTTCGATTTCAAGCCTATGAGAACTCTAAGCTATACAAAGAAAAGGTCAAAAAATTATGTAATGCGCCGACAACCTTTCAACACTGTATGATGGCAATCTTCTCCGATATGGTCGAACAAAATTTAGAGGTGTTCATGGATGATTTCTCCGTGTTCGGTGATAGTTTTGACTCGTGTTTGAAGAATCTGATCTTGGTGTTAAAAAGATGTGTGGAGACTAACCTGGTGCTTAACTGGGAAAAATGTCATTTTATGGTACAAGAAGGGGTTATTCTGGGACATAAGGTTTCCGCATCCGGATTGGAGGTGGATAGAGTGAAGATTGATACAATTGAGAAACTGCCTCCTCCAACATCTATAAAAGGCATTCGGAGCTTCTTGGGACATGTAGGGTTATATAAACGCTTTATTAAAGATTTTTCAAAGATTTCGAAACCCCTATGCTCACTCTTGGAGAAAGATGTACCGTTTAAGATGGATCAGGCATGCATCGAGGTATTTGAGGTATTAAAGAAGAAATTAGTCTCTGCACCAATCATTGTAGCGCCCGATTGGTCTTTACCGTTCGAATTGATGTGCAACGCCAGTGATTACGCGGTGGGAGCAGTATTGGGACAATGTCACGATAAGATTTTTCATACTATCTACTACTCTAGTAAGACATTGACGGATGCCTAGCTGAACTACACAACAACCGAAAAAGAATTACTTGCAGTGGTGTTTGCTTTTGACAAATTCAGAGCTTATCTCCTCGGCACCAAGGCAATTGTCTACACTGATCATTCGGCTATTAAATATCTGATTGAAAAGAAAGATGCTAAACCACGATTAATACAGTGGGTACTGTTGTTACAAGAATTTAATCTGGAGATCCGGGACAGAAAAGGTACAGAAAACCAAGTGGCAGATCATCTGTCTCGGTTAGAAAATAAAGAGGAACAGAAAGAAGACAACTTAGTGATTAATGAAAAATTTCCGGATGAGCAACTGTTCTGGGTAACTACCATATTGCCTTGGTATGCTGACTATGTCAACTATGTGGTTGCCAAAGTGTTACCGCCGGATTTGACCTCACAACAACGAAAGAAGTTTCTCCACGATGTGAAGCAATACTATTGGGATGAACCATTTCTGTTTAAAGCATGTGCAGATCAAATGATAAGACATTGTGTACCTCATGAAGAAATGGATAGTATATTAGGCCACTGCCACTCCTCAGATTACGGAGGTCATTATTCCGGTGATCGAACAGCAGCCAAAGTACTACAATCGGGATTTTTCTGGCCTTCTTTATTCAAAGATGCTTATCTCTTTGTGCTGAAATGCGATCGATGCCAACGCGTAGGTAATATCTCCAAGCGCAATGAAATGCCACTTAACACAATTCTAGAGGTGGAACTATTCGACGTGTGGGGAATCGATTTTATGGGACCATTTCCATCTTCTCTTAATAATCATTACATCTTGTTAACAGTCGATTATGTTTCCAAATGGGTAGAAGCCGCAACGTTACCCACGAATGATGCCAACGTTGTCATCCGATTTTTAAAGAAGAACATTTTACCAGATTTGGACACCGAGGGCTATAATAAGTGATGAGGAACTCACATACAGAATAAGCGCTTCACCAAATTGCTTGTAAAGTATGGAGTTCAATCACAAAATTGCAAACAGATATCACCCACAAGCCAATGGCCAAGCAAAGGTGTCGAATCGGGAAGTTAAGAGGATCCTGGAAAAAGTAGTCAATCCATCATGAAAAGATTGGGCATTGCATCTTGACGACGCTCTATGGGCCTATCGAATAGCGTATAAAAATCGATCGGCATGTCCCCGCATGTAATGGTATTTGGAAAGGCGTGTCATCTCCCTACGAGCTAGAACACAAAGGCACACCGGGCCATTCTTAAACTAAACTTTGATCTAGAAGCGGCGGTGTGAGAAAAGGTTACTGCAGTTGAACGAGATGGATGAATTCCGGTTCAATGCCTACGAAAACGCTAAGCTCTACAAGGAGAAAGTCAAAGCTTGGCACGATAAAAAAATTCTTGATAGAACATTTGAACCGGTCCACCAAGTACTACTGTTCAACTCACGCTTGCGTCTGTTTCCGGGAAAATTGAAATCCAGGGTGGTCCGGGCCATTTGTAGTTATATCTGTCACTCCACACGGAAATATTGAGGTTGAGGAACCGAACTCAAGGCGTACATTCAAGGTCAATGGTCAACGTCTGAAACATTATTGGAGTGGACCAATCGAATGTCAAGCTACGGTCCAGTACCTCTCCAACCCAGTGGACAACTGAACAACACCGAAAAGTCGGGCTGACGATTGTAAACCAAGCGCTTCTTGGGAGGCAACCCATTAAGTTCTATAATTTTTTTTTCGTTATTTGATTTTATTTTTTTTTAGATTTAAAATTTTCTTATTTTTACTTTTATCTTTTAGTAGTGAAGAATAAGATTTTGCTAGACTAATTCTTAAAATTTTCCATGTATGCCATACTACATACACGACACGTACCCCTCGGCCACCCCCATTACTAAGGATTCCAGCGCCTTACGGCTAGGCACTGAATCGACAAAGAAAGCCCAAATACCGATCACCGGCTTCCAGTTCAATTATAGCGCCCCGGCGCTAGACCATCCCAATTGTTTTACGCCATACACATACCGACGCCTCCATGCAGTAAAACCAGTACGCCCGTGTTGCCACTCGGTCGTTAAACCTTGATACTTTAAATCTCGACCGTGTCCTTCTAGCCCAACTTCATTACCCACGCCGGCACATCAGGTCAGTCACGCGATTATCCCTCTCCCATTATCCTATACGCCTCTCTCCCTCTCCATATCACAAGGTCGTTGAACTTTGGATAATATTTCTTCCACACATCTACCACGCGTCAATTACTTTGTTCCATATTGGTTGTCTGCTTCTTGTGTGCCGAATTCTACTCCTCCAAATTCTTTAAAGGTAGCAAAAGTATAACTTGATGTGTATTTAAACTATTGCGAATCAAGATTTTCTTCATTCATTATTCTTTTCATCTGGAAAATCCAATAGAGCACATAGATAACGATTCTTTGTTTACGTACTCTACACACGAGGTTAGTGCATGCTAAATGCATGGCATGAATAGATAGGGAATTAGTAATGGTTGTAAACAAGTTCTCAGTTGCTGCCTAGGTGTTTGACAAATTGTCTGAGTCAATAATCATGTGCAACTTAAATACTTGCCAGTTTCATGCCTCACCCCCACCTGAGTACTCACAATACCAATATTTTATACAGCTTAAGATGCTATATGCATACACACATTTATCCAACCGTGAATTCTTTTAAAGCTAAAATATGAGTATGTTTTTATTTGCAGAATTCTCTAATGGCGTCCAAACGTTAACGAGGCGCAGGGTCTGGGGCCGCTTCAATTTCACCTCCAAAATTTGACAAAGAAGCGCTTTGTTTGTGTCATGGCTCAAAACAAGAACGCCATACCGCATGGCCACCCGCTCACTAGTCCCCGAACGTGGTCTCCGTCCCGATCAAACCAAGGATGGAGAAATAGCAGTGATGATTGCTGAACGAAACTGGTTCACCCTCACCGAACAGCTTGACCTAGCAGTGATTGCAGTTGTCAAAGAATTCTATGCCAACTTGCCCGAGCATGACCATTATGGGGTATTTGTCAGAGGTAAAACCGTGGAAATCGGCGAGGAGGATTTAAATGGGTGCTATCAACTACCTTTAGAGGGCCTTCATGATGAATATGCTCGACTAGTGAGTGATGGGCCGGACTATGAAAAAAAGATTATTAGGGAGTCAGTGTCAACCGCACTACTACATGGTCCATGCATGAGCGTGGCAGCATGACTTTCCCATTGTCTCACCTCAGTCTATATGGAAAGGCATGGTATGCCTTCATTTGCGCTAAATTGATGCCCTGCACACATGTGAGTCACGTAATCAAAGAAAGGGTTGTGCTATTATACTCCATCATACAAGGCCTAAGAATTGATGTCGGCCATCTTATTCAGCAATCTATGCTCCGCGCATCTCGCAAAGGGACCACAGGAGGTTACCACATCCACATCGATCTGCGACATGTGTGCTAAGTTTGGGGTCAAATGGAAATCGACGAGATGATTCAAACTCCTATGCCCGTGTTGGACCACAACTTGATCCGTCGTTATAAAGTGTGGTCGTGGAGCTAATCACCCTAGGGAAATGGGTTTCATTATCCCCAAATTACGACTCCACAAGCCCCACCACCTCGTGCTCCACCTACTTACTACCCCTCGGCAATGACTCATCGAGGTGTGGTCCCCGGCTATCCAATGAGATAGATCAATACCGTTTTACAACATTGAGTCCCGTAATGTGCGCTTATCGAACGCGTCAAGACGTGATTTTCAAGTTTTAGTTGACCAATTTCTTTTTGCACGTAATGCATCGACCATCCAAACCCATCAAGGCGTTCAACTTAGCCATTTCCCAACAACTCCCCTGCTCGCCAAAGATTTCCCCCCGATCAGGAGATGAGTGTGGACGATGATGCTCCACCAGAGGACTAAGTTCGTTAGGGAAGTCCTCTGTTTTATTTTGCCTTATTTTTCGCATGAGGACATTGTTCTAGATTAGTTTGGGGGTAGTTAAGTTTTATTTTTAAAAGTTGTAGTTTGTTATTAGTTGTGGATTGATTATTAGTAAAGTTGCATTTAGGATTGCATGTTAATTCTAGTTTTTGATAGTGCGTATATCTGGGGCCAATGATGAAAGTAGAATTGCATGAACAAGTCTAGTAAGGATTGTTGATTCAGTGATATGATTTTCATGACATGAATTGGATCTTTATCTGTTTGACATTGATATTATAGGAAGGCACTTTGAAAAAACGACCATGTTGGCTATGATAGTTTAAATGGTTAGATAATAGAGTTCTAAAGGAGGATTGCTAGTGATATGGAAGAACAATTTGAATAACTAGAGGAGACTGAATTCATGCATAAACTCGAGTTTGGGGGAAAACATTTGGAATATAAAAAAAAATGTTGAGTCTTGTGGTGGGTTGAGGAGAACCACCCCCCATAAACACAAGCGTGAGATGGAGCGTAAAACGCACTCACCAACCATCTATAAAATAATAATAATAATAATAATAATAATAATAATAATAATAATAATATACAGGGTGACTAGTCTTGTTTCGGGGCCTGTGTTACTTGAGCAAGTACGCCCGAAGGGGTATCTTAAAACCTAGCGCCCTAAGGTCTTATATGGTCTGGAAGTCGTTGGTCGAAAGCTCGCTAAGGGGTAACACTGTTAGCCTAATGGGATGAGACATTACACAATTATTTATGTAGAGCTAAAAAAAAAAGGAAAAAGAAAAGAAAAGCATAAGTATTCCATTTTGACTTTTGAATTCGGGTAAGTGTTTGAGTTCAGTTGAAACAAGTATATTTGATGAGTTCTCAAGTTTACACTGTATGATGCTTACTAAGAAAGTTATTATCTTTCATATTTTTGTCTTTCATGGGTTAGCATGGTCGTGGACACACACGCACAATATCAGTAATAACATATTTAGATCCGTTGATTGTTGGGATATTGTTGATCTGCTTTTGAATGGTGAATTAGCATGTTTACGTGATTTTCTGAGGCACATGGATCTACGTGAGCTCTTGAATTGCTGGAATTACGAACATATAAATATAAATAGTTTGCATTTGCATGATGTTTAGTTTTGTTTTGTGATCTTATGTTTTGTCGCATGAGGACACGCAACGATTTAAGTTTGGGGGTATTTGATGAATGGATAGTATACCCATAAATTGGATATATTTAGACTTAAATTATTGCATTCTTAAGTTATTTAGTAGCATTTTTATTGTGTTTATATCTTATTTTGCAGATTTGGAAGCTGGAGGGACAATAATGGGAAATTCAAGCATTTAATGGCAATCTGGTAATTTTAGAGAAGTCCAAATGGGGCTACTGAAATTACACTACCCATAAATGACCGGGCGCCGAGCCTCTACCGACCTTGACTGGATTAGCGCGTTTGACTTCTGGTTGGACTTGACTTGGCTATTGGGAGCTAATGTAAAACCTAATTGGATGAGGATTGTGGGAGGCTATAAAAAGAAACTAAGTGCTGAAATAAAAAGGAGGGAGATTTTGATTATTCTTAAAAGGATTCAAGGAGTTCTTCCATTGAAGGCTATACAAGATTACTTGGAGATTAAGGATTGGCTACAGAGTTTCTTCTTTTTCTCCTTATTTTCAATTTGTAATTCTTTAAGGATGATTTGTCAACAATTAATGGTTTTTATTTCCGTGATGAACTAATTCTTTAATTAAGATTTCAATTGAACTTTTTATGACTATAAATTAGTTATTCACTCATTCTAATTATTTATGTTGAAGTGGATTGTTTATCATGTTTTGATTCTATTGATTAATTATTTGGCCAATAATTACCGTGTTACTCTAGAAGGAATTGGGAAAGGAATTCTAGGGTTAGAACTGGACATGATAACATGTGACTTAGTTATTTGCATGGTAGATAATTAGGTTTGTGAATTGAATGGAAATATCTGTTCACCGCATGTAACATATAAGGAATTGGGATTGGAAAGAGTTTAATTCAATTGTTTTGCATAGGAATATAGCAAGATTAATCTGGATTAAATAGAAGTCAATTGATCACTTGAAAAGGGCTTTTGGCATTTGAGAATTCCTCATTAACAATTCAAGAGACATAATAACCGGATGATTAGATAATTGATTTATAGTTCATAATTGGGGATATTGAAGTCTTAATATTTACCTATCGAAGTCATTCACTCAAGTATTAGCTTAGTTATTCGCTTATCTTAGTACAATATCTTTAAGTGTTTAATTTTGAGTTAATAATTCGTAAAATCATAATTTATCATTGTTTGCATAAAATTGAATTGATATAGTATTAGTAGTTGGGATTTATTAATTAGAATTCCTGTGGAACGATACTCAACTTATCACTTTATTACTTGTTGATCACATTATACTTGCGTGTTGTGTGTAACTAGATTTTACTCAACAATATACTAACCAACTAACAAATAAGCTTAGGTAAGACACACTGAGAAGGATTTACTCGCCTCCCCTCCTAGTTCTATTCCCCGATCTCCGCCAGAGATCATATCCCTAAGCTCGATACCAACTGTGACGCCCCCAAAATAGGTCCATTCCATCCAACCCATTCTGAGTCGCCAAATACATGGTACAGAAATAACTACAACTTTATTAATACATTTGTCGTGCAAAATACGACAACATATATATATCATGAGTTTAACTACAATTATTGTCTTCTGTATACAATATACATACCCAAATAAATCCTCATCACAATTATTTATACATTATTTTACAAAAATGGTGAGGACTACTAAACAACTCTCTCTATAACCTTCATTCCATACCCTGACTAGTACTCGCTACATTCTTGCCTCCTGAGAAGAAAAATGGAACAAAAAGGAAAAGGGTGAGCTCAACTAGCCCAGTAAAGAATATTATGACTAAGATAATATACAACAAATTATCGTTAGTCTTCAACAGGAAAAAATCTAATAGAATACAATAGACAACAAGTTTTAAATCAATATTCGCAGCAGAAATAATAATTCATTAGAAGAGTTAAGTAGAGAATGCAAACTACTATCTTCTATGTATGAATTTAAAAGTTCATCGTCTATCTTTTATCCCCTCAGAACATCAATTAATATATATCTCGAATCAAATATTCATCTTTTGCACTACAAAGCCAAAGATATTCATCGATTAGTCATGTTCATCTAAACACTGCTCATCTTTGCACTACGGGCCAAAGAAATTCATCAGAAATCATTCATCTTTGCACTACAGGCCAAAGATATTCAATAATATCATCATTTAAGACTGAGGATGATGAAAATATTTTTAAAGAAACGAATCCAATGAAACAAAATGACAAGGATTAAGGATTAAGGATTCGTACTTTGTTTTATCCATGTCCAAAAATACCTCAAAAATAATCATAGTGGTGTAAAATTCAAGAATGATCAAAACATGGATACAATCAAAGCTAGTACCCACAATAGATATTTTGGACGAAAAGGAAAATTTTCATTTTTCGATGAATAGTGCCGTATTCGTGAATAAGATCAGATATCGTGAATAAAGTGCCGATACGTGAATAGTAACTCCGACACCAAAAGTTCCAAATTTGATAAAAACTTTAGATCAATATTTCAGCATAATGATATTGAAGAAATAATATCATTACGAAAAAAAATAATATCTCTTACCTCGAAAGACAGTACTTCTAGTTGAAACACCGGATATAGGCTATGACTTGAACTTGCACCGTATAACAATACTCAAACTATACTCAAAATACTCACAAGAATACGCTCGATAATATAGAGAGAAAACTTTCAGCTTACGGTATGATTTTCAATTCTAACCTAAGCACCCTATTTATAGGAAAATGCTTAGAACACCAAAGTAGAAAATTTAATAAATTAATATTATTAATTTTCCAAATCATCATACGCACTCCACTAGCTGAAATCAGCCACTAACACATGTCTCCTAAGTGCCAAAAACGTTTTTTCATGCAAAAGTGGTTTAAAACTCCAAAAAAATAGTAACCAATTAATCTGGAACTTCAATAATTCATAATCAATAGCTCTTTTGTCAGAAAAATTCAAAACACACGACTTTCTATAGGAAATTCCATTATCTACAACTTTACAGAAGGAAGTTTTTCCAAATTCCAAACAAAAATTGTCTGAAATTCACAAACGGGCGATTTTACAGGCTATAATCAAATTTCAGTCAAGAAATGGTGTCCACCGACATGTTTAACATGTTTTAAACATTTATTGCAACAAAAATACTCTTTCTCCTCGTATACTCATATATCCCACATTCATTATAAAAATATCACCATTATTATATTATTAAAATATAATAATATATTTAAATGAATTATTTTATCGTAAAAAGATAAAATTTTAATTTTCAACAATTGTCACATTAAAATTTTCTCCATCTATATCCACATAAAATCAATATTTTCCTCATCATATAAATCAATAATTAATTATTCATAAATAATATTACGAATCACAATCTTCGGCAACCAGTGCCGCTCCTGGAAAGAGGGGGCTTTCCAATAAAGATTTCTCACTTCTTGCCAAGCAATTAGGTGACCAAACCTCTCTTTAGACAGAACTTTCTAGACATTGCCAATAATGTTATCCAATAATATTATTCAGATAATATGAATTATTGCTTCGATAATGAAAAATACTGTGTAATGATAATTATTGAAATAACAACAATATAAAATATCAACGCAGTAATTATTAAATCAATAAAATAAAATACTGAACATTAATTACTGTAACCATTATTGAGTAGTGCCTTCCTACGTAAGAATCAATAATTGGTGCAATCTGCAGTAATCTTCTTGTGTTTTAACCAAATGAGTATTTTAACAAGATAATTGGTAATAACTACGCTAGTTATTTTTAAACAACTTATATTTGTCGCTTTCTTCATCCAATCGCTTTTACATTATGGGGCCCACACATGGTCATTGTGCGTCGTTTGAATATTCTCCGACAAAGATTTAATATTTCACGACCAAACGAATATTCTACCCACAACAATGAATATTTTATAACCACTTGCTTATTTTGAAATATTTGCGTATTTTACCCATAACTATCCACATTAATCAAATCAACCCTTACTATTTCAAAATAATAAATAGAGGAAAATAAATTTATTTATTAATAATTTGGGGTCTTACAGTTAAATTAATTAAAAGAGTTTAATTAATTATCCCTAATAAGATTAGGTAGCTTAATTAATTAAAAAAATTTAATTAAATAATACCCTATTTTCTAATTAGAGTAGAATGGTTAACTGATATTTTTATAAGAGGAGTCTTATATCAGATATCAATACATACGTGATGGAGAGTACATTCTTTTTCTATGAGAGATAAAAAAATTAGGATTTTGTCAAACACCCATCTTTTTGAATTTTTCTTTTTCCTTGGTGGATCACCTCTAGAGGCCAAAAATTTGGGCGGCTAACGTTGATCAAAGGAATGAACCAAACCCGATAGATTCAAGTTGAACGCGAAAGAATTTTGAGGTGAATTTGTAACTGAGGAAGCTCAAATCTTCAAGGGTATGATTCTTGTTCTTTATCTTTTCGTTTAATTAATAATTGTGTGTAAAGGATGATCCGGGTATTTGGTTTGTAAAATTTTAAAACTCTGATTTTTCACGTTTTCACTTATTTTGTGCATTTTGATTGCGTTCATGAATCTTACAAACCTAACAGTGGTATCAGAGCCAAACCTTTATGCAAATTAGTAATTATTTTAATTTGATATGCATATTGATATGTGTTTAGAATAATTTAATTGGACATAATTTATTGCATAAAAAAATTAAAAAAAGAAAAAGAAAAAAGAGGCAATTATATTCGCGATACCTGTTTTTTATTTAATATTCCATGATTCGCGTGATTCGTAAGAATCAGATTATATAAGATTACGTTGGTATAAGATTCACGTGGGTAAAGTTCCCTGCAATGCAGCGGAACGGTTATATATATATATATATATATATATATAAAAATAGTTAACACTTAACAAGGTGATCCATTGAAGTGTTCCACGTGAAAGGAATTATATATATGTTTACAGGGATTAAGTGTTTAACAAAGATTCACGTGAATAGCTTCGGTAATTTAAATATTATATATTTTATATATATATATATATATAATATATATAATATAATATTTTTATCTATTTTATAATTAAAATAAAAATTTATTTTAATTTTAAAATTAAATTTCATGCTAACTAATTAGAGTTAGAATTGGATTCCATGACAACTAATTGGAGTTGAACTTGGATTCCATGTTTCCTTAAATAAAGGAGTTTATTTAGATATAGAATAAGATTTCATATTATTCAAAATAAAAGAGTTTATTTGTGAATAAGAAAGAGAATCCGTATTTTCTTAAATAAAGGAGTTTATTTAGATATGTAATAAGATTTCATATTATCCAAAATAAAAGAGTTTATTTTGACTTGGAATTGGAGTCCATAATTAATTAAAATAAAGGAGTTTATTTTGATTAAATAATTTGATTAAAATAAAATAGTTTATTTTATTCAAAATTGGATAAATTAAAATAAAAGGGTTTATTTTGATTTAAATTTAGATTAAAAATAAAGGAGTTTATTTTATTTCAAAATTAGATTTTATACTAACTAAATTTGTCCATTAAATGATATCAATATATATATTAAATGTTTATTATTCATGAGATGAATGTTATTTATTGATGCATATGGTGATGTGTATGATAATAAATGGGATTGATTATGGACTATTTGTGAGACTCCAGATTTTATGAATAAAGATTTAAGTATCTCGAAGTATTTTTTTTTTTTGAATATTATGGTGTGGATTTGATATAATGATATAGTTGTGGGTAGTATTTATAAATTTTGCAAATTATATAAGTTGTTATATAATATTCGTTTGGTCGGGGAATATTCTTTTTATCGGGGAATATCCGTGATGCGACAACACAATCATTAATAAGTAGTAAGAAAAAACGACAAAATTATCTTTTATAAAAATAACTACCAAGTGTTACCGTTAAAACTGCTGAACTACTCAGGTAGTAAAAGTACAAAGAATGTCTGGCGTGGTTGCATAGTAGCACACGACATTGATTATTGATGCTTACGTGAGAAGTCACTCAGTTATACTCAATTATTGCTATAGTAATTGTTGCATCATATCTCTCATATTATTGATTCGGTTATTATCATAGTATCATCTGCATTATATGACATATTATTAAATCAATAATTGAGACGACAAAGTTATTCATATTATTAAATTACAATATTTACAGTCTAGAAGTTCTGTCAAGGAGAGGTTTGGTCACCTAATTGTGCGCCAATAAGGAGACATCCTTATCGAAAAGCCCCCTCTTTCCTGGGAACGACCTGGTTGTTAAATATTGTGAGTTATAATATTAATGATGAATAAGTTCGTGTAGATTAAAGATGAATTTGATAGTTCCATTGTGTTGGGATTATTAGTGTTAGTGGAAATCGACATCTATTCCGATGATAATTGATGTCTGGGGGTTATATTGATAAAACGTGTAATTTATCGGATAAATGAGCAATTAATTGCTACTAATTCACATGCTCATATAACTATTTGTTCACATGTGTGTACTATTGAGTCACATTCACTTACTATTAGGGGAGTTGGTGCAAGATTGATAATACTTGCATGACTAAGTTAAAAATGGAGGTATAGATGGAGGTACTATACTGTAATTCGTATTTTCACATGATTATAACTATTGGTTCACATGATTGAACTATTGAATCACATTATTTACTATTAGGGGAGGTGGTGCAAGTTTGATAATAGTTGCAGGACTAAATTAAAAATGAAGGAAAAGAGGAAGGTATTAGACTGTAATATTTTGAGCCCCAAAACGTGCAATTATTGAAACTATATTTTTCTATAAATAGAAGCTCATTCTTCCTTCATTTCTCACCAATTCACAAAAGCTATAGAGCAATTATTATAGAGAGAAAGAAGAAGAGAAGTCTGCTACTTTTCTATTCCAAAGATCCACTTTATTCTAAGGTAAGGGGTATTATTTCTTTTTCAGTATTCATGAAGAGAACTATTGTTATTCCATTCCTTATTATTACATTTGGAATAACCTATATATCTGAGTACCATATACATGGTGAAATTCTTCATTTATTCCATTCTTTATTATTATGTTGAATAACTTTGTATATATGCAAAAGTACCGCATACATGGTGAAATTCTTCTATTATTCCGTTCTTTATTATTCTCGCCGAATATATCCTCATGCGTTGCTTTCTGCGGACCGGTTCCATTATTTATTATTCTGCTTTTAATATCACATACGTGTGTTTACGCATGACCTAGTTCCATTATTTATTATTCTCATTGGGAATAACACATGCATGCGAGTCTATCGCACGCATGGTAAATCCTTCTGTTATTCCATTCTTTATTATTCTATTGGAATAACCTGTCTATGTGGATTACCACATGCATGGTGAATGAACTTTCGTATTCATTCTTTATTAAATTGTGAAAATGATCTGTTTACGTGGATTACTGCATGGCAGATGAAAATCCATTTGCAGTTTCGTATATTTTATTATACTCATATGAGATATCATTTCTTTTGTACTCGTCATGAAATATCATTTTATTTGGTATTTTCTGTTATGAGTTACTATTCACTCTAGTATTATTCACTCGGGTATTCAGAACACTTTTCATGCTGGAATACTATTCACGAGTTACTATTCAGCCAAATTACTATTCACCCGAATATTCTTCACTCGGGTATGTGGAGTACTTTTTATGTGAGGGTACTATTCACGAGGTACTATTTCCAAAGTACTATTCATGGGGTACTATTCACGATGAAAAATTGATTCTTTTCTGTCCAAATTATTTTTGGTGCATGAATATTATTCTTAAATTTTACACCACAAAGAAGTATCATGTTGACAATTTTGGACGTTATTGAGTTCATGATAAATTAACTGATAAATCTTTAAAATTAATTCTTGAACTTGTTTTATTGAATTATTATGTAATTGTCATCATCTTCATGTTTATATTATGTTGAAAGTCATCTTTGGCTTACGTGCATAGATGGACTTGGTATGATTATGACCAGGGATTATTCGGTATAATCATGACCGTTATGTGACAAATGATGTGGTAAAAGTCCTCAGTGGCCTGTAGTGCATTGATGGACAATTTTTGGTATGATTATGACCAGAGATTATTCGGTATAGTCATGACCATTGATGATTTAATGAATATCCTTGGCCATAGTGCAGGGATGATTCGATGATGTGGTTTATTTATTAAGCTGAGTCTCAGCGATAAAATTTGATGAAAACATTTTTAAATCATAGAAGATAGTAGATTTTATGCTCTACTTGACTCTTCTAATGGATTGCTTATTCCGCTGCAGTTAAACTTGATGTCTATTGTATTTTATCAGTTTAACATTGTTGAAGACTAATGATAATTTATTATGCATTATCTTAGTCATAATATTTCTTACTAGGCTAGTTGAGCTCACCCTTTCTTTCACTGTCCTCTTCCGGAAATGAGAATATAGCTGGGATAAGTCGGGGAACGGAGTGACGGTCCAGATGATAGCATTAGTAGTCCTCACTATTCTGTGAAATAGTGTGACAATAAATGTAATGAGGACTCCATTGAGTGTGGATATTGTCTAGATGACAATATTCTTATTAAAACTCTCAGTTTATGTTTTGTCGTATTTTACACGACAGTTGTATTATTAAGTTGTATTTGTATTTTTGTACCACGTATTTGGCGACTCAAGATGGATGATGTATACCTATTTTGGGGGCGTCACACTATTGACCAATGTGATTGAATTTTATTTTAGTTAGATGCATGAATGTATGGGTTTTATTAAATGGGGTCTGCCTACCTCGTCTTCTCTATTTTTTCTTAATGTAAATTCTATCTCCCTCCTATGTACTTCCCCTTGACTACTGATCAAGGCTTTTATTTATTTTAAATAGTTTTGTAATAGGAATAGTTAGAATTAATTTTGAAGAATTGGAGATCAAGGAACAAGGAGCGCTTGAAGACCCATTTGTAATGGAGCCCGGGTTTTAATGTAATAGTTATATTTAAATATTAATTCTTGCGACCCTAGGGTTTGACCTTTTGGTTAACTTGGTGGCTCTAGTGAACCAAACTAGAATAAAGTCCATAATCAATCCGGGTAGAATATAGTATTCTATATGTGCATGCTTATACGATATATATATATATATATATATATATATATATATATTATATTATGCAAACATGCTTCACATGTTAATTAATATGACGCGTATTTTATATATATATGTGCATGCGCGCTAAACAAGATGAGACAAATTAATAACAAACCCCTCAATTTTTTTTTATATTAAGTCCTAAGCGTTCAAAGATATTTGGAATATCGAACGTCGCCTTCTAGCATGGTAAAACAATAGAGTATTAAATATTTAAGATGAGTTTGTTGTGCACACACAAGGCAAGTATTAAATATTTAAGATGTTGTTTTATCACATTTAATGCTCATAAATAGACTGAACAATGTTGTTTTGTTGTGCACACACAAGGACAATGTTTTTCTTTCGAATATATGGAAGTGCTAGGTATGACTTAAC
Source organism: Panax ginseng (assembly GCA_020205605.1). Taxonomy (NCBI): domain Eukaryota; kingdom Viridiplantae; phylum Streptophyta; class Magnoliopsida; order Apiales; family Araliaceae; genus Panax; species Panax ginseng. Next base: position 82,479,660 of record CM035130.1, read on the forward strand.
TTAGATCATTTTAGTTCGGATGTGCACACACTTGACCATTATGATCTAAGAGACAAAATACAATGAGTTGCATAGTTGATGTAATTGACAAGAGTTGTCTACCTATTTATTTATATATAGTTTGTTGTGCACACACAAGGCTATATACATTTAAAACGGGATCCTTATCCTCACTAACATATCTTTAATTAGATATTGCTGAATTATATATATTGAGGGTAATATTGTTTGAAGAAAATAGTTGGAGATACCAATTTAAAACAAGACCTAATTTATTTTGGTAATTAATAAAAGAATGTATGCTAAAATGTTGTTAATTACAAATTCATTTACAAAATTTTACAATGTATAAATTACTACCACTGCGAAGCATATTAGATGCTATTTAATCGGACTGTATTATATGGATTGGTTAAGGAAATTTGAGAATAGTTCTCAGGGCTGAAAAGCTATCTTATGTCCTTAATACGTCTATCCCTGCAATGGTTGCAGACAATGCCTCTGAGGAAGACATTGCTACTTTTAGAAAGTGACAAGATGATGCACAGCTGGCTCAATGCATCATGCTCGCATCCATGAGTAACGAGCTTCAGCGTCAGCATGAAACTATGGATGCTTCTACTATACTCCTGCACGTCAAGTAGTTGATGGTGAGGAAAGTAGTACTGATAGATATCAGATATCTAAGGAGCTCTTCCGATCTAGAATGTCCGATGACACTACAGTACAGACAAAAGTTCTTAACATAATCAATTCGATTGATCAATTAGGACAATAAGTTTTGTCATGGATGGAGAGTTGAGCCAAGATTTTATCTTGCACTCACTCCCGGACTCCTTTCACAATTATTGTGAAATTTTCATATGAACAAGCTAGATATCAACCTCACTGATTTTCTTAATATGTTGAAAATGTTGAGAGTCACTTTCCAACCAAGAAAGACTATGTCTTACTGGTAGGGGCCAAAGGATCTTCTAAAAAGAAGAATGATTCTAAGAAGGTAAATGGAAAGACAAAAATAAAGGATAATAAGAGCAAAACTGATATGGATAGCAAAGGAGTTTGCTTCCACTACAATAAGCCAGGACACTGGAAAAGAAACTGTGAGAAGCATCTTGCAGAGCGAACTAGAAGAAGCTTACTGAAGTTTCGGTTACAAATACAATTTTGTTCATGATTTAAAATAAATTTTTCTTTAAGTCATGGTTCTACCTGGGTATTGGATACCGACTTTGGTTATCATAAATATAGATTTATGAAGGGACCAAGTAGAAGTAGAAAGCTAAACACAGATAAGTAATCCTATGTGTGGAAAATGAATCAAAGGTTGCTACATTAGCCATAGAAACTTATAGTTTAGCAATGCTTACGGGCAAATCTATTAATTATGTCAATAAGTTGTTATTGTATTCCAGTTCTTGTTAGAAACATTATTTCTATTTTGTTGTTGGACAATAAAATATTTGATATTATATTTAAGAACAATTGTTGTTTTATTTATAATAATAATGTTTTGTATAGAACTAGAATATTACTTAATGGATTTTGTATACTTAACTTACGTGAAAATAATTTTGCATATTGAACAAATTACTATAAGAAAAGGAGATGATCATTCAAAGAGTTAAATGTGTGTATTTGTTGAAATACAAGTGTGAATTATTTGAAAGGTTCAAAGAATTCAGAAGTGAAACAAATTGGAAAAGTAATAGGATTCTTTGATCAAATCAAGGAAGGAATACTTGTGCAATGAGTTTCTAGATCATCTCAAATGGTTTTCTCATAATAGACACCTCCTGATACGCAATAATTGATTAATGTATCTAAAAGGAAAAATCTTACCTTGTTGGACATGGTGCGGTCCATATTGATTTTACCGACATTCTAGTATCCTTCTGGGATAATGTTCTAGAAATGGCTACATATCTACGAAAAAAGGTAACCTCAAAATCTAGCCCCAAGACTCCATAAAAGTTATGGACAGGGAGGATTCCTAATCTTAAGTATGTTAAGATAAGGGGTTGTCCAACTTATATGTGAAAAGGTTTCAAAGGATAAGCTTGGGACAAGATTTGACAAGTACAGATTTGTGGGACATCCTAAAGTAAGTTTAGGGCATATGTTCTATAATCCTACTTAGCAAAAGGTGTTTGTTGCGAAACACGCTACCTTTTAAGATAAATGTGTTTATCATTGAAGGAACTAGTGGGAGGATAATAGATCTTAAAGAGTTCAAGATCCACAAATCACTATAAGTCAAATAAGAGGAACCTATAGATAGACCTATTGTACCACAACTGAATCGTAAATCTGGAACAGTATCGAAGATACCTAGGAGATATGGATTCATCATAGATGATGATGATGAGATACACATCATAGAAGATGATGATCCAGTTACACACAATGAGGTAAGAGTTGTAGACACTCAGAGAAATGGATTAAAGAAAGCTTCTCAAATATGGAACATTCGTTTTGATGAGACAATCAAAAGAGTTTGATTTTATCAAAAACAAGAATGAACCTAGTGTGTACAAAAGGGTCAGTGGGTGCGTTGTGATATTCCTAGTATTATATGTTGATATACTACGGATAAGAAATAACATACCAATGCTACAATCAGTAAAGATAAAGTTGTCTAAACATTCCTCCGTGAATGATTTGGGAAGAATATCATAATTGGGGATACAAATCTATATAGATAGATTCAAGAGGATGCTCGACTTAACCCAAGGAACATATATTCATTTGATGCTAAAGTCGTTTGGTACGGTTAACTCCAAGAGTTGTCTCATGTTGATGAGCCATGTAGTGTATCTCTCTTAATAGTCCCCATAGACTCATAAAAGAGAGATCGCATGAGTAACTATTATGTATGCAATGAAATATACGAGACCTGATGTTGATCAGTCATATTCTGGAGAAGTTCACTATGAGTCAGTGAAAAAAAATATCTTAAAGTACTTAACCAACACTAAGGATGTGAACATATTCATGGTGGGTCTAAATTAAAACTAGAGGGCTTAACAGACTCGAGTTTTTTAGATAGACCATGACGACAGAAAATCCACTTTAAGGTAAAGTATTACCTTGAACAGTGGTGCAGTGAAATTGGAAAGGTTCCAAACAGCAAAGAGTTGTTGGTTTAGTGATAAAGACAAAGTATATAGCTATAAATGAAGCTGCAAGTTGATTGTTTGGATGAGAAGTTCATTATAGAACTAGGAATAGTTCCTAAGTCTCATCTTAGATCTAAACATGTGTTGTGGCACTTTTAGTTGATTATAAGAATCATTGAATGATGTGAAATCACTATAGAGATAGTGGACTCTCAAGAACAACATTACATATCCATTAACTAAAGCTTATCCAACAGCAGAATAATCGTCACTTAGAGAAGAAGGGTATAAGATACCATGACGATTGACTTTAGTGCAAGTGGGAGATTGAAAGTAGTATGCACACAAGCCAATCATGTTTAATGATAAAGCATATACTTTGTAACAATCTTATTCATTTATTAATAAAAAATATTAATTTATTAAAGGCTTTTAATTATATATATGATGCTGTTTTATAATATGTGATAAACCCATAGTTTTAAGCAATGCTTTTAGAATAATGATGATGATCATTCTAATGAGATCTAAATTCTTAGAAAGCTTAAAACTAAAATAGTTCCCAATCGTTGGATTACTAAATTGGGGATTAGTGAATCCGGATAGATTGGTACATACGTTGCTTGCTCATTGGATGAGGATGATTGATCTCATGATCATTTGTGTGGAGACACTAAAGCAAGTATGTAGGTGCTTATTAGAGAATAAGTTCACTGAACGTGGCTCGCTAAGGAATACCTAATGGAGTTTTACTTGCCTGTCAATAGGAATTCCTGTAGTGATAGTAGTACAGGTGATCCTTGGACTTGAGATCATCATAGTATCTTGTGTATGATGAGTTATACTTTGACTTATTTCTTAAGACGCTTAGGCTATATCAATGGGTATTCTTGGGTATAATAAGTTGTACATGGAGATAATTTATGATCAATAAATAATCTACCACATCTAGTAAAAGAAGAGAAATATCCTATGTGATTCGATAAATGACAACCCAGAAGTCCTTGGCCAAGACAGAATGAAATTAGAAAGGAGTTTCTAATTTGTATTATTTGGAGTTGTGCATTTAAGAGTCGAAATATATATTATTAAATAAAATAAGACTTGACAGTAATTCCATATCTTATATTTAATTGGGATATTGTATGGTGGAAGGATTGAATTGTACGATAACTATTTACTCAAAGGTTCTTTTATGATTAATGTTGAAATCTATATTATCTGAAAAGTCGTTGATCGCTAGGGAGGCTTATCCTTATTGTAGAATAATTATTATTTATTTAAATAAATTAATAGTTTAATTTATTTATTTAAATAAGATTAGAATTATTCTAATTGATTTATTCACAACCAGTTTAATATGGAGAACCTAAAGGGTCACACCATAAAAGGAAGAATAATTATTTTAGAAGTTAATGACATAATCATAATAATAAGTTAAGTATATTTAATTTAATCTATGGTGATAGAATAAATTAAATAGCTTAATATTTATTATTTAATATTTAGAAATATTAAATATAAATTAATAAGAGGAGTCTTATTATTATTATTACTATTATTATTATTATTTAATTCCTAAAGGAGTTTGGGAATTAATTAATAAAAGTAATCGCATATAATCCTAATACGATTAGGAGGTTAAATTAATTAAAAGAGTTTAATTAATTATCCCTAATAAGATTAGGGAGCTTAATTAATTAAAAAAAATTAATTAATTAAATAATACCCTATTTTCTAATTCGATTAGAAGGGTTAACTGATATCTTTATAAGAGGAGTCTTATATCAGATATCAATACATATGTGATGGAGAGTACGCTCTTTTTCTATGAGAGATAAAAAACTAAGGTTTTGCCAAACACCCATCTTTTTGAATCTTTCTTTTTCCTTAGTGGATCACCTCTAGAGGCTAAACATTTGGGTGGCTAACGTTGATCAAAGGAATGAACCAAACCCGGTGGATTCAAGTTGAACGCGAAAGGATTTGGAGGTGAACTTGTACCTGAGGAAGCTCGAATCTTCAACGGTATGATTCTTGTTCTTTATCTTTTCGTTTAATTAATAATTATGCATAAAGGATGATCCGGATATTTGGTTTGTAAAATTTTAAAACTCTGATTTTTCACTTTTTCGCTTATTTTGTGCAATTTAATTGCGTTCATGAATCTTACAAACCTAACAATGAGATGGGTTGTGTGACCATGGAGCTAATGTTGTAACCTCATGGAAGCCCATCATAAAGCATAACAAGTCTTCTCAATCAGAGTGTACTTGTGTTCACTGATGATGAATCTTTTGCTGAGGTAATAGATAGCTCGTTCTTGGCCTCTATCGTCTTTTTTTCCTAGTATGCAACCCATGGCATTGTCATTAATGGATAAGTATATGAACAGGGGAACATCATCCCTGGGAAGTACCAAAATAGGAGCACTAAACAACTGCTCTTTGATTGTAAGGAAGGCTTTCTGACACTCCTTGTTCCATTTCATGGAGGAGTTCTTCCTTAACAACTTGAAAATGGATTCACAGGTTGCTGTGAGTTGAGAGATGAACCTGCTAATGAAGTTGATTCTTCCCAAAAACCCCCGTATTTCCTTCTCTGTCTGAGGAATGGGAATTTCAGTGATAGCCTGGATTTTGGTGGGATCCAGCTCAATCCCTTTGTGGCTGACTAGAAATCCTAGCAACTTGCCTGATTTAACGCCAAAGGCACATTTAGCTGGATTCAACTTCAAGTTATACTTTCGTAACCTATTGAAGAGCTTTCTGAGATGGTCTAGGTGATCTTCCTCCCTTCGGGACTTGACAATAATATCATCCACGTAGATCTCTATCTCCATGTGCATTAAATTATGGAAAAGAGCCATCATAGCTCGCTGATAGGTTTCTCTGGCATTGATGAGGCCAAATGAAAATCGTTTATAACAAAAGGTTCCCCAAGGCGTGATGAAATCAGTTTTCTCATGATCCTCCTCAGCGATCATAATCTGATGATACCCCATGAAGCAATCAGCAAAGGAGTACATGTCGTATTGAGCAGTATTATCAATAAGAATGTGGATAAAGGGCATGCAAAAGCTATCTTTAAGGCAAGCTTTGTTCAGATCCCGGTAATCCACACAAACTCGCACCTTTCCTCCCGGCTTAGGCACGAGAACTATGTTGGATATCCATTTAGGATATGTAGACACCATAATAATGCCAGCTTGAAATTGTTTCACAATTTCTTATTTTACCTTTAAACTCCACTCAGGTTTTAATCGCCCGAGCTTCTGCCTGACTGGCTTGAATCCCTCTTTAATGGGAAGGCGATGAAGGACAATTATGTCAGTGGACAAACCCACCATGTCTTCATAAGACCATGCAAACACATCCTGGAATTGTGTTAGTAGCGCAACCATGTCATTCCGTTGGTTTGGAGTGAGGTCTGAACCAATCTGGATTAGCTTAAGGTTTTCTAAGGTTTCGAGATTGAAAGAAGTGGTTTGATCAAGGTTGGGTTTAGGTTTGTCCTCGACCCATTCTTTGATCTCCTGAGGTATCTCAATGTCCTCTTGTACTTCCATCAAGTATAAATCCAACTTTTCATCAAAGTTACAGTCCTTGTGGAGAAAAGGAACCTCATCAGCAAGTACATGCACATCTAAATTCAGAGTCCTGAAACAAAATATGCTTTCACTTAATATATGAAACTATTTAATCATACAGTGTTAGCATGTACTAATAAAACGACTGCTAATACTGTACAGAAAAATAAGCAGTTAAAGTTATCTACAGTGCAGATGGAATTTCTACCCATTTTACCCTCGTCGACCAATGCATGTAGTGTTGTTTCAATTGTCGAGGGTAAAGTCCTGATGGACTGTAATGATGGTGGGGCTGTCATTGTCCTCCTTCTCCTGAATGATGACCATAACATCTGAGCAATCATCGTCTAGGGTGTATCTATTTATATGCTCATCATGAACAATGATGTGTATGCTTAACATCATCAGGGCGATATCTTGTTTACATTTCTGTTCCCTCTCTTCAACTTTGGGATCAGGAATCAACACTTTTTTTGCTTTAACCGGTACTGGTTTGGGAAATAGCATAGCCATAATATGGGCTGGCACATTTATCGGAGACTGTATCAGCTCAGGAGTTGCAGGTGGAGGTAATTGTCGTATGACAGAAGTTGAAGGAATCTATTTGTGCAGAATAGCCTAATCTAGCTGTTCCTATTTGACTGGGAACTTGAATAGGGTGCTTAATACCTTGATGATCTTTACCCAACCCTTGTCTAGGCCGATGACCCAATGATATCATTTTTTGTGTAGCTGCCATCACTTCGGAAGAAATCTTGGGTACGGGAAGTGGCGCTCCAATAGGATGGTATTGCGTGTTTCTCACTTCCAAAGTATGAAAACTGGCCGGCTCAACTTATGAAGTGAAGCTGATGAGTGGTATGTTTCCTTGTTCAGGATATTCCGGCTCAACGTTGACAGTGACTAGGCTATTGTTGACAATGCATTTAAGTTGTTGATAAAGTGTAAAACGGACGGGTCCAGCCATGTGGATCCATGGTCTCCCCAATAGCAGGTTGTATCCTGAATCTATCTTGAGGACGCGTAAAGATACACAAAATGTCTGGGGACTAATCTCAATTGGCAGCTCAATCTCTCTGATAGAATTTCTTCGGGATCCATCAAAAGATTTGATAACCGTATTGCTATTTTGGATCTGTTTGAGATTGATGTTCATCTTCATTAAAGTGGCATAAGGACAGATATTCAGAGACAAACCCCCGTCTATCAAAACTCCAGCTAACATATACCCGGAGGACAAAACTGTAATGTGAAATGGCTTGCAATGACCGATCACTTCAGGCGGTATGTCATCATCAGTGAAAGATATCACATTGTTGTTAAAAATGTGATCAACCAGATGTTGAAATTTTTCCACATCCACTGATTTCGGTAAGTAGGCTTCTTCCAAAACCTTCAGTAAGATCTTCCTGTGATCCTCGAAAGAGAAAACCAAGTCCAGTATTGAGATTTGATATGGAGCTTCTCTTAAGCTTAAAACCACCTTGGCTTTATTATGGCCCATAGTGCGGAGGAATTTCTCAATCTTCTCTATGGGAATCTTCCCCTTTGCTTTTATGGTAGGCTTCATCACCCTCTGAGGAAGATACAGTGCATTTTCTTTCGACACTGTAGCAGAAGTATGAGACGTGGATCCTTCGTCTTCTCCATAATTCCATGTGACTTTTTGTAAGATGATAACATGATACTGTGGTCTAAATGTTAAGCAAATTGGCTCTGATGTAGCCACTTTCAAAGGATCATCACTACCTTGGAGTTGAATTGCTTGTATGGGAAATGGCCCGACGGTCTCATCAGTCTCAGTGGATATAACTGCTACTAGCTCCTTCCACTTAGTAGGACAGGCATTCCCACTCTCGAGTAGCACAGTGTCATCTTCTGTCAACTGCAGGACACCGCTGTCAATTAGATTCTGAATAAGGTGGCAGAGTGCCCAACATTCTTCTATGCTGTGACCGCGAGAATGTGAATGATATTGATATACTCCATCATAATTGAACCGACTTGATCGGGGATTAATTGGAGGTAGAAGGGAGGTGATTCTTCCTTCATTAATTAGCATCTGAAATATCTCCTCCATAGGTTAGCCCAGGTATGTAAATTCCCTTCTATTGGCAAAATCTCGATGGGTTTTAGCACTTGCTCTCTTTGCAACCTTGTCCTCCAGTGCTTCATTTTCTGAATGTGATGATGGAGCATTCATAATAAAAGGAAGGAGACAGGCATGCTCCTAGCTGACTAACTGGCGTGTGACTTGATGCTGATGGATCACCAGTTCTGCCAATTATTCAACTTGCTTACAAAGAGCTTTCATCTTTTGTTCTATAGAAAATTGGAACTTTGCATAATCCAATCTATCAACACCGTCTTTGATGGTCTGGGATGATTCATCATTAAAATTGGAACTCTGTCCATTGCTCCAACTAATCATATTGACCTCTTCTTCTTTGTGTTGAGGAAGAGGGTTGTCTTGCATATGAGGTTGATCTGGTTTGGTAACCACAATCTCACTGTTGTCTATTAAATCTTGGATCTTGTGTTTCAAGGCCCAACAATCTTGAGTATCATATCTAGGTGCCCCGAAATGATAAGAACACTTTCGAGTAGCATTGAAACCCCTCCCATTAGGGTTGGTTGGTGGAAGAAGATGCGTAATTTTCTTCTGAGTAGTCAGAAGAGTAAGAATATTCTCGAGTGAGTCCCCTAACGGTGTGAACATTTGAGGGCGTTTTCCTTCTCCACCTTTAGGCAATGGAGGGTTTGAAGACTGTGCTAGAAAAAGGGGAGTAATTTTTCCTCTGTATAGGCATATTCTGATTGCCTTTTTGACCTTGTAGTATCAAGGAAACATCCTCCTCTTTCTTTTTATGGACCCTCCAGGGGTGGTTTCCATAAGTTCCGGACTGGATGTGCTCAACAACTGCCTTAAGAGTGGCTAGGTCTTAAATCTTTCCTGACTTCAACCCCATCTCAGCCATCTCTCCATGTTTGATCATTTCAAAAATGGTTTGCCAATACCAGCTAAGACTTTTTCATAGAAAGGAGCTTCTTGTATGTCTATGAAGGCCATGACCATTTCTGATTCCGTTATAGAGGGAATAACTTGAGCAGCAAGGCGCCTTCACCTTTAAGCATACTCTTTAAAAGACTTATTGGACTATTTCTTAATCTTGGTAATCTGATACCGGTCAGGAGCCATCTGAGACTGGAAGCTGTATTGTGTAAGGAAGGCATGAGCTAGCTCTTCCCAGGTATGGATCTTTGAGTTATCTAATCTGGTATACTATGAACGGGCTTCTCTAGTCAGACTCTTCTGAAACAGCTGCATTCTAAGCTTCTCATTTTCTACGTAAAATCCAAGTTCTCCAATGAACACCTTCAAATGTGTGTAAGGATCCCCTAATCCAAGTTCTCCAATAAACACCTTCAAGTCAGGGGTTTTAAATTTCTCTAGATAATGAACACCAGGGAATATGCAAAGGTCAACATATGAAACACTCCCATGTGCTCCAATCCCCTTGAGAGAAAGGATGTTTTCTTCCATTTGAAGGACCTTCTTCCTAATATCACTGGTGTCTGGATCTCCTTTGAGATGGGTGTTTTCATGGTCTTTCTTGGTCGTATCCAACTAAGGTTTCGGATTTGTTTTATCCAAACCTTGAATTCCTCCTTGTGTAGAGGATTCTGTATGTGTAGGCATCTTTGGGCCCTGAGTAGACTGAAGAAATTCTTTAAGCAAAATAGCTAAATCTATAATTTGTTTACTTAATCCATCAAATTCTTCTCAAGAAACGGGATTAGACTGGTCAGAAGAAGACATGATTGGTTGTAGGCTCGTGGCCTTTTTGGATTTTGAGCAGGTAATAGGCCCAATTGTTTCCCTAAAAAAAACTTATGTAGTTTAGTCTTAGGGATAATGTAAAGGTTTACATGCTATGTGAGGTATCCGTGTTAAGAATATTATCTTGTAAAAACGGATGTTAGCTGTTTTGTAATACAGGATAACATGCTAATTTCAAATATTCATGTGCACGTATTTCTTCATATTTTCCATTATGATGGATTTGACATGAAATGATATTTACAAGTAAATGCTTTTACAAGTAATTGAGAATGGAAAGCATGAAAAAACTTTCATTCGCGTTTGGTTTATCAGAGGTTGACCTATCTTAGGTTACTCTCGCGGCTTTTTGGCATGAAGGTTCCCAGATCATCGCAATCTACTTGACGGGAAGTTAATCCGATCTTTCAACTGGAGCGAATCTGGGTGGTGCCTTTCCTGAGCCTCGTTGGAATTAGTCTCCCTACGTGTCCAGTAATCAAACACCGATAGGATAGCCTCCTGGTGGAGGAACCACACAACATATATTCACATACAATGTGTCTCACCGTTTATGAAAATGATGACATGTGCGAAGCACTAATATCACAAATAGATATTTTGAAGTGCTGTAAGTAAACATGCATTCGAACACATTCATCAAAAAATGTAAATGCAACATTCACACACAAGCATATAACATTTTTGAAAAGCTTGTAGTAGCGGCTTAAGCCCTCTTACTGGTGTCCCCAGCAGAGTCGCCAACTGTCGACGTCGAGATTTTTTTTGTCCCTTTTCTGTTCTTGTTCTTTGGTGTTCTCATGTTATGTGAAATTTGTTTGAAAAAACAAGTGAAAAAGGTCCGACATGTATATGTCGACGATTTGACTATAAGAGTCGCCAGTTGTTGTTTTTAACCGGTTGGACCAACGCAACCGAGAAAAGGTTTACACATTGACCCAGTGATGTGACACTATTAAACGGGTCTGTGAAACTGAGATTCATTTGGGTTCGGGGGCTTGATTATGCGGAGGGAAGGTGTTAGGCACCCCCCGACATCCGTATTACCACGGTGACCACCACTTTTCAAGAAACTGTTATATGAATGTGTGTTTGTGTTGGTCAATGTGCTGTTATTTGGAAGTAGTGCGAGGCCTCATTCGCACCTATATACAAAGGGTTTGAATTTATATGAAAAATTCAGTTTTAAACATGATATAGCAGTGAAGTTTTGTAAAAGAGGTTTTTCAAACCCTGTGCTCAATAGTAATTGAGACCTTTTCATACTTCCATTTTATTATTAAATGTTTGGCTTGATTGCTTTTATTTTCTAGATGCGAAGCATCTTCAAGAAAATAATATATAGCAGTGCCAAACTCCTCATAGGCATGAAAGCCATCTAAGGAAATTCAAACACTATGAATAATTTATAAGCTGCTTACAGCTGAAAATATCCATCACGGGAACCGAATCTAGATTCAGTAGACTGAATCTATGATCACATAATTCCTAGGCTCACATGATGTCGAAGTTTATATGAAAAGCAGTAAGCAATTATATATATATAAAAGCTATAAATATATATATACAGACATGATCAACCACCACGAAGCACCTCCACGGGGGATCGAAAATGTAAATATATAAAAGTGGTAAATATATATAGATACATGGTCAACCACCATGAAGCACCTCCACGGGGGATCAAAAATGTAAATAAAGTATTAAATGCGATCAACCACCACGAAGTAAACTCTAGGCGGGACAGAATGTAAATAAAGCAGTAAAAGGCCACGAAGTAAACTCAAGGCCTGACAAAAATGTAAATATATATATATATATATATATATATATATAAAAGCGAGAACGCATACCGGATATAAAATCCGGGCTCATCGAATAGAGTCCGGCAATAGTTCATATATATATATATATATATATATATATATATATATATATAAAGCAAATAAACGCCCGCATATAAGTTTAGGCTCAATCGAGGCATAACTCGATAATGTTAGTCCATATATATTAATATATATATATATATATATATATATATATATATATATATATATATATATATATATATATATACAGACAAAAAAAAACCACGAATCAAGTCCTGCATACACACATAACATGACTCTCAATGTGAAGAATAATGTGTACAAAGATGAAGAGAAAGGCTTTATAATGTGTAAGAAGGCTTACAGTGGGCTGCCAAAGTAGACTCTATGACTCTAAGTGGATGAACACTCAGCTCCTGCCGGTAAAAATATAGCTATATGCGAGCTAACAAGAGTTTAAAATGAGAAAGCACTCAATATGGGGTGTGTACAAAGCAAATATGAAAGGGCTTCCTCGCCTTTTCCTTTTCTAAAATGTCCACCCCAAGCTCTATATTTATAGAGCTGGTGGCCGCAGGTGTACTTGCGGTAGCCGCAGATGCACCTGCGGCTGCCCAGGTGCCCTAGGCTCTGCGGGTTCTGTTATCTCGAAGTATGTGCACTCTTGCACTGTGATGTCCCCTTGGACTTGCAGAACTTCAATTCGAGAATCCGATTGAGGTGTACAAGACCTTTTTTAGACCGCCGTTGTCGAGATTTATGCAATGACATGGGATTAGAGTTTGTACAAAGTCAGGAAGAGGGGACCAAGCCCATGGTCTTCAAGCTTCAAATTCTATCCGGTGTGCTGCCCTGCGAAATAGTCACTCGGGATTGGAACTCCTTGGCTCTTGTGGGACATTGTTGTGTAGAAATGTATGTATGAGATGTTAAGATGGCGCAATGTGGGGTTTGAGGTGGCAAGATGATGACTTTTCCCCTAATCGGGGTTATCTCTGGTTTGGGTTGATAAAGCAGACGTTGCTCAGGGTTATCTCTGAGATTGGAATGCTGCAAGTGTTTGAATTCCTCAGGGTCATCTTTAAGTGTGCATGTCTTCCCGGTGTTATCTTCGGGTCTTTGGAATGAGTGCCTCAGCGGGAGTTCCAAGGTTGAAGCTGATTGCATGCATTTGAAATAAGCATTTCCGGGTTATCGCTTAATCGCAATGACATTCCTCGGGGTTATCTCCAAGGATGAAACTAGGGGTTATCTCCGAGGTTAGGGGATGATACTCCCGTGTGTGTGTTCCGGTTTGAGACCCGAACTTCGGTAGTATCCGAATGTATATGAGCTGCCTTCCGTGGTTATCTCTGAAAGACGAATCGCCTCCCTGCAATGTTAATGAATAGTGTGTGTAGAAAATTCGATTGCCTACAACTTTTTATAAAAAAATAACAGCAAAACTTTTACCATTAACTATTGAAATACCCGGTGATAAAAGTACAGTAATATGCGTAGTTGCACAGTAGCACACTGTATTACACAGTATCTCTGATTATTGATTCTTACATAAGAAGTCACTCAGTTTTATTCAATAATTGTCACAGTAATTGTTGTATAGTATCTCATATTATTGATTCAATTATTGTTACAGTATCATCTGCATAATATTTTATATTATTAAATTAATAATTGACGCGACACAATTATTTATATTATTATTTAACATTATTGATAATATCTAGAAAATTCTGTCGAGAAAAGGGGTTAGGTTATATAATTGCACGCTAATAAGGATAAATCATTATCGAAAAGCCCCCTCTTTCCTAGGAATGATCTAGTTGTTAATATTGTGAGTTTATAATATGAATTGTGAATAATTATTATGTGATGGAAATTGGTTAAATTTTGATATAAATGAAGGAATTTATCATGAAACATTTGTTAAAGTTTGGCATATTTTTATGTGAAATCACAATTATTTTCTCCAATAAAATATTCATGCAAATATATTAATATACTATTATATTATAATAGTATAATGTGATAATATAATAGTATAATTTTTATAATTTAAATTGTAATATTATTATAATAATATATAATTTTCAGCATGTAAATAAAAGTGTAGTAAATGTTATCATTTTGATTTTGAATTATTTTTTTCAAACTTCACGTGCATTCATTTGGAGGAGTGTTTCTCTCGTAGAATCCTTTGTTTTCCAAATTGTGGGCCCTCAAAATGTGAGTTAGGCATTGAAAGAAAATGAGAAGTTAGGTAGGTTAGGCGAAGAGGAAAAAGGAAAAAAAATTAGGCAGAGAAGATTGTTTCTTCCTTCGAGGTTTCACTATGAAAAGGGGGGTAAACCTCCTTCCAAAACACACCAAAAATATCAAGCATTCCTACTACAATATTGTGAGTATTTCTTTTGAGTATAAGAATACTTTGAGTGTAGCTTTTATTGCAAGATTTTTTCAGGATAATATCTGATATTCCAGTTAAATCTAGTTTTCTACTAAGGTAAAGGATATTATTTTATTTCAATACTCGTAAAAAATATCATTTTCTTTCATACTCCATATTATTTAAGTGATATTATTTCATTTCATATTCCTAAATTTAAACTTTCTATGGTAAGTATTACTTCTATAATTCCTGAAATGATTAAAAATTCCTTAAGTTTTGCGCTTCATCTAATATTATTTCACTGAAATATTGGTCTGAACTTTCTTTTTAAATTTTAATCTTTACATGTCTTGGTACTATTTATACGGTACTATTCATGAGTACTATTCACAACAAATTTCTTTTTTGTCCAAATTATTTTTGATACATGAATATCATTCTTGAATTTTACTTCACAAATAGTTATCATGTTGATAATTTGGACATTTTTAAACTCTAGATAAATTGAATTAGAAATCTCTAATATTTATCTTTGATCTCACTTGATTGATTCTTTATATCATTGTCATCATCCTCGTGCTTATATTGTACTAGAAGTCATCTTTGACCTGTAGTGCAAAGATGGACTATTGATTGGTATGATTATGACCAAGAATTATGTATTGGTATAATCATAACCTTTAATGTTATAGATAAAGGTTTGTGGTGAAAGTCCTCTTTGGCCCATAGCGCATAGATGGACAGGTGTTTAGTGTGATCATGACCACTGATGATACAATCGATTATCTTTGGACCCTAGTGCATAGATAATTCATTGATTAAAAATAAATATTGATTGGTGTTGCAGGGATAAAATATTGATGATGGACTTTTAAATCATAGAAGATAGTAGATATCATGCTCTACTTGACTCTTTTAATGGATTGTTGTTTCCGCTGTAGTTGTTGATCTAAAACTTGTTGTCTATTGTATTATATCCGATTTTTCCTTGTTGTGACTAAGGTTAAATATTTCTACATTATCTTAGTCATAATATTTTTTACTAGGCTAGTTCAGCTCACCCTTTTCATTTTGGTTCCATTGTTATTCTCAGTAGGCGAGAATGTAGTTGGGACCAGTCGGGGAGTAGAGTAATGGTCTAAGATGGTAATTTTAGTAATCCTCACTATTTTGTAAAATAGTGTGACAATAATTGCAATGAAAATTTTATTTGAGTTTGGATATTGTCTACGAGACGATATTTGTATTAAAACCGATCACATTGTATGTTTTGTTGTATTTTACATGACGATTAATAGTTGTATAAATGAAGTTATATTTTATCTCTGTAGCATGTATTTGGCGACTTAGAATAGGTTGTGTGGACATATTTTCGGGGCGTCACAGTTGGTATCAGAGCTTAGGGATATGATCTCTGGTAGAGATCTGGGATTAGAACTAGGAGGGGAGAGACGAGTAAATCCTTCGCTAGTGTGTCCTACCTAAGCTTATTTATTATTAGTTGGTCAGAATATAAGGATAATATGTGGCATGTGAATTTCTTTAATTAACCCTTGTTTTGTGGCAGTGTTTGAGATTGACATTTGAAAATAATGAGATAAGCAATGGAGCACATGAAACTGTTAAGACACCGCCAATCAATAACCAGGATAATGATAATCCTCATGTAAACAACAACACTGACCAAATGATGAACAATGGGATGCCTAGGAGCATTCTACAATTCATGCAACACCAAACCAGGGAGACTCTTGTTCAAAATGCAAGTGGAAACAATGGCAACTCACGACTGGTCACTGCTAAGCAATTCAAGGAGTTGGGACCGCTAGAGTTTTTCGGAAAGTCAGAGCCACTCAAGGTAGAAGCATAGATTAAGAAGATCACTAAGATATTTAATGTCTTGGGATGCAAAGAAGAGAAAAAGGTTCCCTTCGCCACCTTTATGTTGCGCGGAGAGACATATTATTGGTGGGAATCCGTAAAACGTACTCATCTGTCCGCACTTAAGATGTATCGGGATAAGTTCCAAGAATTGTTCAATGACATGTACTTTTCAAAAAGTATTCGTCATATGAAGGAAGTGGAATTCATCAAACTGGAACAGGACAATATAACTGTATCACAATACGAGGCTAGGTTTGCAGAGTTATCCCGATGTACATCCCATTTGATGGATAATGAGGAGAGAATGACACGAATATTTTTGAGAGGTTTGAAACCTGAAATTCGTCAACACCTCATTTCATATAAACTTTATTTGTATTCAAATGTTGTGAATAGAGCTTACTTATTGGAACGAGATTATGAGTTAGCTCAACTAAAAGACAACAACCGGTAGCACGACAATAGTCATACCAGTGGCAATAGTCATCAGAGTAGTGACAACCAACGTGGAGGAAATTATCATGCCAGAAATGGTAACCACTTCGGTGGTAATCCTGGCCAAGATAATAGAAGAAATGAGTCAAGTGGAAATTTCAAAAATAGAAGATTCAACAATGACGGAAAGACATCGATAGCAGTACCAGTACTAGCAACAATTTCTAGGGGAGGAGAATTACCGCCATTTAGATGCTCCAAATGTTTAGAGAGGAGTGACATAACAGTACAAACTGTACATAGCCTTCCAAGGTGTGTTTTAGTTATGGAAAAGATGGTCACATAGCTCAATTTTGTCCTGTAGCGAAGTCAAGTCCAGCTGGGACGGTGGCACCAAAGGCAGTCCCAGACAAGTCAAAGTCGATGGTTCAAGGAAGGGCGTTTGTCGTTACTTCTCAAAAAGTGAGGAACCAGAACGAAGTTATCACAGGTAAAATAATCATAAACTCTTGCGAAGTCTATACCTTATTAGATACCGGTTCTACCGATTCTTTTATTTCACCTGCTTGTGCTCAGCGTTTGAACTTGACCCCTAAGAAATTAGACTTTGACTTATTTACTGAAACTTCGTTAGGAGAAACCTTCATTACATCCACTGTTTATAAATCTTATTTGATTCAAATCGGCACCCTTACATTGCTTGTTGATCTCATCTCTTTGAAAATACTTGCATTTGATGTGATTTTAGGGATTGATTGGTTAACTACTCATCATGTTAAAATTGATTATTTTCATATGATCGTTAGTTTTTATATTCCTAACCAACCTGTTATGCGAATTCGAGCAACCAAACCACTAAAGTCAATCACTGTCATATCAAGCCATAAAGCCATTCGTTTATTAAAAAATGGATGTCAAGCTTTCTTACCCCATGTCATGAATTTAAACAAAGTTTATGAGAAATGAGGTGAAATCGAATTTCCTAATGTATTTCCTGAAGAACTTCCTGGCCTACCCCCAGAGCGTGAAATCGAATTTTATATTGACCTTAAACCCAGTACAAAATCCATTTCCAAAACCCCATATCGAATGGCTCATATTGAATTTCAGGAGTTAAAAACCTTACTACAGGAGTTGTTAGACATTGGTTTCATTCGTCCTAGTACATCTCCTTGCGGTGCTCCTATTTTATTCGTAAAGAAGAAAGATGGGAGTATGAGACTTTGCATTGACTATCGAGAGTTGAACCATGTCACCATAAAAAATAGCATTGATGACCTGTATAACCAGGTGCAAGGTGCTAAATTCTTTTCAAAGATCGATCTTCGTTCCAGATATCATCAGTTAAAGATTAAAATCGATGACATTCCAAAGACTACTTTCAGAATGCGGTACGGGCATTACGAATTCCTACTCATGTCTTTTTGATTGACTAATGCTCCTGCTGCCTTCATGATTATGATGAACCTAGTATTCAAAGAATATTTGGATCATTTTATGGTTGTCTTTATTGATGACGTCCTAATCTACTCCAAAAGCCGTGAAGATCATGAGCAACACTTGAGGCTGATACTCCAAAAGCTTCGTGAAAATAAGCTATAAGCCAAGTTAAAGAAATATGAGTTCGGGCTTGAGGAAGTAGCATTCTTTGGGCACGTGATATGAAAACATGGAATATCAGTTGACTCGGCAAAGATTGAAGCAATACAAAGTTGGGAGCAACCTAAGTCGGTAATCAAAATATGTAGCTTTCTGGGCTTAGCTGGTTATTATCGAAGATGCATGGAAAGATTTTCTCGAATTGCTACTCTATTAACTCAGCTGACTCAAAAAGATATAAATTTTGGATGGAGTGAAAAATGTGAGAAGAGTTTCCAAGAACTCAAGAGGAGACTCATTTCAGCACCTGTTCTGACAATACCATTAGGTTCGGAGGGATTTGTCATCTACAGCGATGCTTCAGGCAGAGGTTTAGGATATGTTCTCATACAACATGGGAAAGTCATAGCCTATGCCTCACGACAACTCAAAGAATATGAGAGGAATTATCCTACTCATGATCTAAAGTTGGCAACAGTTGTTTTTGCGCTAAAGATTTTGAGACATTACCTGTATGGGGAGAAAGTGGAGATCTATATAGATCATAAAAGCCTCAAATATTTCTTCACCCAAAAGGAACTCAACATGCGATAACGACGTTGGCTCGAGCTGTTGAAAGATTATGGCCATACCATTCAATACCATCCTAGAAAAGCGAACGTGGTAGCTGACGCATTGAGTAGAAGATCATATGCGGGTATGAGTGCGATGATGTTAACATAAAGACCCATTTTATATGACTTACAAAGGATGGAGATAGAGTTATAAACTCTAGGGACCCATGTGAAAATGGCAAATATATTAGTAGAATCGACTTTAATTGATAAAGTTAAATCTTCTCAAGCTACAGACCCAGAGCTGATGAATATGAAGACGATGGTTTAAGAAGGTACTATTCTAGAACAAAGAATCGATGAAGAAGGAATAATTTGAGTCAAATCCAAACTTTATGTTCCTAACGACTCTGCTTGAAGTATAAAATCATAATGGAGGCACACAACACACCGTTTGCAATCCATCCTGGAAGTACCAAAATGTATCATGACCTTCGATATATATTTTGGTGGAGCAATATAAAGAGATAGATTGCAGAATTTATCTCAAGGTGTCTAACTTGTCAATGTGTCAAAGCGGAGCATCAAGTACCAAAAGGTCCATTGCAACCACTTGAAATTCAAGAATGGAAGTGGGAGCACATTAACATAGATTTCGTTATCGATCTTCCAAAGGTTTCTCAAGGCATAGATGCACTTTGGGTCATTTTCGATAGATCAACCAAGTTTGCTCATTTCTTTCCTATACGAGAAACTTATTCACATGAACGTCTTGCTCATATAAACATAAATGAGATTATGAGATTGTATGGTATGCCAGTATCCATAGTTTCTGATTGAGACCCAAGATTCACTTCACGATTTTGGGTTAGCTTGCAGAAAGCTATGAGCACTGATTTATGATTCAGTTCTGTATATCATCCCCAGACGGACGGGCAATTAGAAAGGACTATTATAACACTTGAAGATCTATTGAGACTTTGTGTTCTAGACTTTAAAGGAGGTTGGGAAAAGTACTTGCCATTAGTGGAATTCTCCTACAACAATAGTTATCAAGCAAGTATAGGCATGGCTCCATTCGAGGCGTTGTATGGACGAAAGTGTCATTCCCCAATATGTTGTGACGAGGTGGGTGAAGAAATGTTGTTGGGACCAAAATTGGTACGCATAAGTACGAAAAAGATTCAAATGATCCGGCAACGTATACAAAACTCACAAGATCGACAAAAGAGTTATGTCGATCTTCATTGAAGGGATGTGGAGTTCAATGTTTGAGATCATGTATTGTGACATGTTACTCCATGGAAAGGAGTTACAAGATTCGAAGAGAGAGGAAATTTCATCCCTCGATTCATTGATCCATTTGAAATCCTCGATAGAGTAGGAATAGTGGCCTATCGGCTCGCCTTACCACCAAGTATATTTCGTGTTTATAATATTTTTCACATATCTATGCTACATAAATATGTGGAAGACCCAAACCACATTATTGAATTAGAACCAGATGAGATAGAGGAAGATTTAACATATGAGGAGATACCTATCAAGATCTTGGATAAAAAGGAGCAAATTCTACGCTCAAAGGTTGTACCTCAAGTCAAAGTTTTATGAAGAAACCACGATATTGAGGAAATGACTTGAGAGTTAGAATCTGAAATAAAAATAATGTATACTCACCTTTTTGACATACCAGGTACGTACATCAATTTCAAGGACGAAATTTCATAAGTAGGGGATGTTGTAAGACCCCAACTTTTTATGAATAAAGATTTAATTTCTATAATTATTATTTTGAATAATAAGGTGTTGATTTGATATAATGCTTTAGTTATGGGTGAAATGTGCAAATTTTGCAAAGTAAGAAAGTTGTCATATAATATTCGTATAACGACGCAATCATTGGTAGACCATATAATAGAATAACTGTCGGATATAGAAAGCGACATAAATAACATTTTTATAAAAAAATAACGACAAAACTTTTACCATTAACTGTTGAAATACCTAGTGATAAAAGTACAGTAATATGCGTGGTTACACAGTAGCACACGATATTGCACATTATCTCTGATTATTGATTTTTATATAAGAAGTCACTCAGTTTCATTCAATAATTGCAATAGTAATTGTTGCATTGTATCTCATATTATTGATTCAATTATTGTCACAGTATCATCTGCACAATATTTATATTATTAAATCAATAATTGATGCGACATAATTATTCATATTATTTGTGAGCATTATTGGCAATGTCTTAAAAATTCTGTTGAGGAAAGGGGTTAGGTTATATAATTACTCACCGATAAGGATAAATCCTAATCGGAAAGCCCCATCTTTCCTAAGA
Source organism: Panax ginseng (assembly GCA_020205605.1). Taxonomy (NCBI): domain Eukaryota; kingdom Viridiplantae; phylum Streptophyta; class Magnoliopsida; order Apiales; family Araliaceae; genus Panax; species Panax ginseng. The sequence continues at coordinate 82,501,246 of CM035130.1, forward strand.
ATGATCTGGTTGTTAATATTGTGAGCTTATAATATTAATTGGGAAAAGGGTTTGACATATTTTTTTGTGGAATCGCAATTATTTTCTCCGATAAAATATTTATGCAAATATATTATTATTATATAATATTATACTAGTATAATGTGATAATATAATAATATAATTTTTATAATTTAAATTGCAATATTAGTATAATAATATATAATTTTTAGCATGTGAATAAAAGTGGAGTGAAGATTATCATTTTGATTTTGAATTATTTTTTTCAAACTTCAAGTGCATTCATTTGGAGTAGTGTTTGTCCCGCAGAATCCTTTATTTTCCAAATTATGGGCCCTCAAAATGTGAGTTAGGTATTGAAAGAAAATTAGAAGTTAGGCAGATTGGGCAGAGAGGAAAAAGGAAAAAAAATTTATGTAGAGAAGATTGCTTCTTCCTCCGAGGTTTCAGTATAAAAAGGGGGGTAACCCTCCTTCCTAAATACACCAAAAATCTCAAGCATTCCTACTGCAATATTTTGAGTATAAGAATACTTTGAGTGTAGCTTTTAGTTCAATATTTTCTCAGGATAATATCTGATATTCCAGCCAAATCTAGTTTTCTACTAAGGTAAATGATATTATTTTATTTCAATACTCGTAAGAAATATCATTTTCTTTCATACTCTGTATTATGTAAGTGATATTATTTAATTTCATATTCCTAAATTTAAACTTACTATGGTAAGTATTGCTTCTATAATTCCTGAAATGATTAGAAATTTCTTAAGTTTTGCGCTTTATCTAATATCATTTCACAGGAATATTTGTCTAAACTTTCTTATAAAATTTTAATTTTTTCATGTCTGGGTACTATTCATATGGTACTATTCATGGGCACTATTCATATGGTACTATTTATGAGTACTATTCACAATAGAATTTAATTTTTTTTATGTCCAAATTATTTTTGATACATGAATATCATTCTTGAATTTTACTTCACAAATAGTTATCATGTTGACAATTTGGACATCTTTGAACTCTGGATAAATAGAATTAGAAATATTTAATATTTATCTTTTATCTCACTTGATTGATTCTTTATATCATTTTCATCATCCCTATGTTTATATTGTACTGGAAGTCATCTTTGGCCCGTAGTGCAAAGATGGACTGTTGATTGGTATGATTATGACCATGAATTATGTATTGGTATAATCATAACCTTTAATGTTACAGATAAAGGTTTGTGGTGAAAGTCCTCTTTGACCAGTAGTGCATAGATGGATAGGTGTTTAGTATGATCATTACCACTGGTGATACAAGCGATTATCTTTGGCCCATAGTGCATAGATAATTCGTTGATTGAAAATAAATATTGATTGGTGTTGCAGGGAAAAAATATTGATGGTGGACTTTTAAATCATAGAAGATAGTAGATATAATGCTCTACTTGACTCTTCTAATGGATTGTTATTTTCGCTGCAGTTGTTGATCTAAATCTTTTTGGCTATTATATTCTATCGGATTTTTCCCTGTTCAGAACTAAGGATAGTTTGTTCTACATTATCTTACTCATACTATTCTTTACTAGGCTAGTTGAGCTCACCCTTTTCTTTTTGGTTCCATTGTTCTTCTTAGAAGGCGAGAATGTAGCCGAGAGTAGTCAAGAAGTGGAATAATGGTCCAATATGGTTATTTTAATAATCCTCACTATTTTGTAGAATAGTGTGACAATAATTGTAATGAAGATTTTATTTGAGTTTGGATATTGTCTACGAGATGATATTTGTATTAAAACTCACAGCATATGTTTTGTCGTATTTTTACACGATAATTAATAGGTGTATAAATGAAGTTGTATTTGATCTCTGTACCATGTATTTGGTGACTTAGAATGTGTTGCGTGGACCAATTTTTGGGACGTCACATGAACCATCCTTGTGTTTTCCCGCCCAAATCAATTTGAATGAATCTGAACTGTTATTGTGCTTTTTCGCCCAAATTCAAAATGTGTTCTATCTTATTAATATAAATAAATATGTCAAGCATTATAGGAAAAGATTGCATCATTTTAAGACAAAAGTTGTAAACCATTTGCCTTTAGCCATACAACTACTATGTAATGCAATATTTTCTCGTTGATATACACATTTTTTATACATTTTAATATTCTCATATTTATTATTTTATATGTTTATTTTATTTAACTTATACATTTTATTTTATTTTGTAGGGAATAAAATTTATTTTTTTGGAGAGCAAATAAAGGATTTATATCCAACTTTTAAAGATGGAAAATGACTATTGGAGGATTACCATATTGTTAGAGTTTATGCCCTAGAGGCCAATTATTTGATATAATTGCTTAACATTTTGATATTATATTTGATTGAATAAATGAATGATTTTATTGTGATTTTATTTACTGTGTTATATAAATGTTAACATAATAAAATTCTTTAGAATAGTGATACAAATTATATAGTTTCAAGTATATGACTTGAACATGAGATTATATAATTACAATTAGTAGCATTGCTCTTAAATGTCACTAGTTGAGTATCATTGTTGATGGGACAACAATGATACATTGAGACTAATATGTGGATTGACTGATGACCAAATCTCATTGGTCATAAATATATGAGATATTGAGTCAATGCATAGGTACATGTTAGAGAACGATGTAGTGGACAAACCCACCATGAGAATTCTATGTGGAGTATTATGCGAAGTGTCATTAGCGATTCTCATAGTGACAATGATGTAATGATCCTTCGACCTGAAATCAATATATTACTACACGGGAATTTATGTACTTTAATATCATTAAAATTCACCTTTAAAAGGGTGGACAATAAAGGTGATTATTAGGTACATCATGAATCATGTGAGGAATATGAGTGATCTAGATAGAATTTAACCCTCTTATATATTAGGGGTGATATCCATAGGCCTCTTGATTTAGTAGGACTATGAAATGCATGACCATGCTCAAATAGTGATTTGTTTCATATAATCTACTCATTGATCAAGAAAACTCATTAAATTAGAAGAATATGACACATTCCATGACTCGAGTTTAATCTAGGATGTCAAGGTTAAAATGATTAAATGACATTGAAACATTGTTCATGAAAAGGTTGCATCGAATTATCGATCTTATTATTACTTGGGTAGCAGTGATGTATTACTAGATGTCGCTCACTGTTTATAATTTTATAATATGATTATAAGATTATTGCCAACGTAATAATAACCTATAGGATCACACACTTAGAACGTAATTAAAAGAGAATTAATTTAAATTGTAAGGATTTAAATATGTCAATATGATTGATAGTATTTAAATTAATAGTATAAATTTATATATATATATATATATATATATATATATATATATATATATATATATATATATATATATATATATATATATATCAACCATTTTTAGGAATCATATCATACCCTAAAAAATCCTAGTCGCTTAGAGAGAGACTATATATATATATATATATATATATATATATATATATATATATATATATGATATATCAACCATTTTTAGGAATCATATCATACCCTAAAAATCCTACTCGCACTTAGAGAGAGACTAGAACGAAAAATTTATAAAATCTCGATCCTTGGTGGCTAGTACCGTAGTTCTCTTCACTGCAGATCGTGTGACAATTAGCGGGGCGTTCATGTGGATACCATAGAGGCGCAGTTCTGTTGGATTGCGTTGGAGATTCGAAGTCGTTTCATAGATTTTTCTATAATTGGTATAAAATCCAAACCATTGAATTAATATATTTTGGCATGGATCCTGTTTTAGGGTTTCGAAATTGTCTTTGAATATTTTAATTTCCGCTGCTCTTATGTGTTGAAACCCCCACACATATAAAGATCAAAGTCAAGAAGGAAAGAAGAAGAACAAAAGGAACAAAAGTGTCCAAATTTAAGGAACCTAAATTAGGGCACAAATTTATTTTTCCTATAAATATGCCGCTTGTTTTAGAGAGAGGGGCACCACTTCTTATTTTCTTTTCTTTAGTTTTTCTCTTATGCAGAAAGAAGTGATATATTTAGAGCTTTTGTCTTTTCTTCCAATCATGTGTGGTACTACAGCCAGGGAGTATTTGTAACTTCTTTTTATTGATATAATAGACATTCTCTTTTTAATTATTGTTCTTATTTCATGCAGATAGTAGTACTACTATTATTTGATTTTGTTTTTAATTCCATGGCTAGCTAAATTTCTACTACCTGGGATGATGATAAAATTAGGTATTTAATAATAGTATTTTCTTTTCGTTCCAAAATTAATGCCTAATTTTTTTGCCTTCATATTTTCCTTCTTATAAATTGCATATGATTCTTATATTGATTACGGGGTTTTGATAAGTTATAATTAATTTGTGAATTTTTTTTATAACTTATGCTTTCTCATATTAAATATATTAATCAATTTTTTTAAAGGAAAGTGAAAATAATTTTGGAATTAATTTAGAAAATAAGAAATTATTTATTATGTTAATATTTGGTGGATTCTGATTCGTATGTATTTTTTCTCATTAATAGTTTCCGTTATTAATTAATAGTTTGCATAATTTAGTTAATAAATCTTTTCCACCATCTTTGTTTTTAATTTGCCTAAAATATTAATTAAGGATACATTAAAAAATTGATCTAGTCTTTGTGGTTCGACCTGCACTTGTCAAATCTACAATAGACGTTGTGCATTTGTAGTACATAATTTTAACACATCATATTTTTAACGTCGTTACCGGGGACTAAAATTAATTTTTATTCCATAATTTTTATTTATTCGAATTAGTTTTTAAATCTAATATTTGTTTATTTTATTTTTTAGGATTACTGAAATGGACCAAAGGAGTGAAAAGATAAAGATTTTGTTGTTGCGCTTTCTTTGGTAATTCGTATCTCCATAATTTTTTTTTAAAAAATAGTAGTTTAGTTTTTTTATTTGTTTTTTCTAGTTGCCGCATTCATGCATTCACTCCCATAGAGCAAATCCTGTTTAGGTTTTTTTTTTGTCAAATATAAACTGTGGTGATTGCTGGAGGATTGAGGTACGCCAAAATTTCTTCTTTATTCGTAATTCACATAGTTTTAGGACACTTTATTTGTTTATAATTTTTTTTATTTGTGCATTTTAATTCATCTTTAATCTAACATTAAGGGCAAAAACTTGTAACAAGATAAGGTGGGGATTTAATCACCCTTTTTCGGCCCACAAACAACCCAACTTGCAATTTGCATACCCTTGACCTAATAAAATCAAGTAGAAGTTGGTCCCTAGGACTCTCGAGCTCAATTAGGACAGGAAACTCCAAGGGGAGACTGAATTTTAAATTAATCAAACTATTGGTGTCTAGACAAGTGGTTCAAAAGGTAAATGCCTAAATAACGTGTGGTTATTCAATTAGTCACCGTATCTACGGAGAGACTCCCACCTTTCTTACACTTACCTAACTAGTGGTGTGATTAATTTTGAATTAGGTGGACCTTGTTGTGTAACTTGGAACAGTTAGGACCTGTCTAGATTTTATTTAGGTTGACCTTAGAAGTAATTTTTTTATTACTATTTTTTTCTTATTTGTTTTTTGGTGCTTATCTGCTTATTTTCTAAGTAGTGTATGCAAAAAGTGTGAATTAGGGATGAAACATCCATATTAGTAAGAAAACTTGATTTTCAGATTTCACTTTTAAAGATTTCAATTTAAGAAAAATGGAGGTCACACAAACTGTTTCTTTAAGGGATCGATGCTATCCTTCCCTCTCTGCCCAACCTTTATGCATAAGTCTACCACCGGTAACTGGTAATAATTTTGAACTTAAACCTCATTTTATAAATATGTTACCAAGATTCACTGGTATAGAAGATCCATACTTATTCATTCAAGAATTTGAGGAAGTCTGTACTTTAATGAAAATTCAACAATTGTCTAATGACTCAATTAGGCTAAGATTTATCACATTTACTTTAAAAGATAATGCTAAAAAGTGGTTATATAACCTACCAAATAATTCCATATCAACCTGAGAGGGATTCATTGTTACATTTCTTAAAAAATATTTTCCAAATCATAAAACTGCTAAAATTAGGGTTGTAATTCATCAATTTTGCCAACTTGAAAAAGAGTCTTTTTGGAAATATTTTGATAGATTTAAAAATTTGTTATCCTAGTGCCCACACCATGGAATTGAGAAATGGCGATTATGCCAAATTTCCTACAAAGGCTTAGACTATCCCACTAAAATAATGTTGGAGTCAATGTGTCAATAGGATTTTTCTGAATAATGACGACGAAAAGGCTTGGGAGTTTTTAGAAGACTCAGCAGAAAAAATCATGCAATGGGAAACCACCCGAGAGACCGATAAACCTAGCTCATCTACGGGTGTTCATACAATTGACAATTCAATTCCTACCGAAGCTAAGTTGACTGGTGTACTTAAAAGACTTGAAGCTTTAGAAACTAGGGGACCACCACATGTGAACCAAGTTTCCACACCAACACCTTTGTGTCTAAGGTGTAATTCACCAAGTCCTGTGATAGATGAATGTCCTAGAGTCATAGCCCAATCTGAAGAATATAAACAAGTCAATGTAATATTTCAAAGACTTGGGAATGACCCATTTGTACACACTTTTAATCCAGGTTGGAGAAATCATCATAATTTTGCATGGGACAAAGTAACCTACCTAAATAATTCTTTAAATCAGGTCAATTAGTCTCTAAATAAATCTTTTCACCCTTACCAAAAGCTGAATCCTAGTCCGTACCAAAATGCAAATTTAGCAACTTAATAGCCACCAATTTTTTCTAATAAAAGTGAGAAATACTAACACTTTAGAGAAGATCATGAAACTTTAATATCTCATAATAATTTCATTCAAAACACTAACTAAGCAGTATCTCGTCTAGAGATCCAAATGAGTCAATTGGCCACTAAAGTTAGTGAAAGAGAGAAGGGTAAGCTTCCTAGTCAACCTGAGACTAATCCAAAATGTGACATCCCCAAAATAGGTCCACACAACTAATTCTGAGTCGCCAAATAAATGGTACATAATTCAAATACAAACTTCATTTATACAACTATTAATTGTCGTGTAAAATATGACAAAACATAAGTTGTGAGTTTCAATACAAATATCGTCTCGTAGACATATGTTGTGTGCTTTCATCATGATTTTATACTTTAAATCAGAGTCATTAGGAACACAAAGTCTGGAGTTGACTCGAAGTAATCCTTCCTCAACGATCCTTACTTCTAGAATAACACCTTCTTGTACTTTCTTCTCCATACGCATCAGCTCCGGGTTTGTAGCATGAGTAGCTTTAACTTTATCAATTAAAGTCGGTTGTACTCGTATATTTGCCATCTTAACGTGGATCCCTAAAGTTTTTAACTCTATCTCCATCCTTTGTAAGTCATACAAAATGGGCCTTTGTATTGACAATATCGCACTTGTACCCACATATGATCTTTTACTCAACGCGTCAGCTACCACGTTTGCTTTTCCAAAATGGTATTGAATGGTATGGTCGTAATCTTTTAACAAATCAAGCCATCATCATTGCCACATGTTAAGTTCCTTTTGGGTGAAGAAATATTTGAGGCTTTTATGATCTGTATAGATATCCACTTTCTCTCCATGCATGTAGTTTCTCCAGATCTTTAGTGTGAAAATGGCTTCTGCCAACTCTAGATCATGAGTAAGATAATTCATCTCATATTCTTTGAGTTGTCATGAGGCATAGGCTATGACTTTCCTATGTTGCATAAGAACACATCCTAAACCTCTGTCTGAAGCATCGCTATAGATGAAAAATCCCTCCGAACCTGATGGTATTTTCAAAACAGGTGCTGAAATGAGTTTCCTTTTGAGTTCTTGGAAGCTCTTCTGACATTTCGTGCTCCATCTGAATTTTGTTTCTTTTCTAGTCAGTTGAGTTAATGGAGTGGCGATTCGAGAAAATCCTTCCACGAATCTCCGATAATAACAAGCTAATCCTAAAAAGTTACATACTTCGGTTACTGACTTAGGTTGCTCCAAACATTGTATTGATTCAATCTTTGTTGGGTCAACTGATATTCCATGTTTTTATATCACATACCCAATGAATGCTACTTCCTCAAGTCAGAACTCGCATTTCTTCAACTTAAAATATAGCTTGTTTTCACGAAGCTTTTGGAGTATGAGCCTCAAGTGTTGCTCATGATCTACACGGCTTTTGGAGTAGATGAGGACGTCATCAATAAAGAAAACCACAAAATGATCCAAATATTCATTGAATACTCGGTTCATCATATCCATGAAGGCAGCAGGAGCATTAGTCAATCCAAAAGATATGAGTAGGAATTCGTAATGCCCGTACCGCGTTCTGAAAGTAGTCTTTGGAATGTCATCAATTTTAATATGTAATTGATGATATCCGGAATGAAGATAGATCTTTGAAAAATATTTAGCACCTTGCAACTGGTTAAAAAGGTCATCAATGTGAGGTAATGGGTACCTATTTTTTATGGTGACATAGTTCAACTCCCGATAGTCAATGCAAAGTCCCATACTCCCATCTTTCATCTTTATGAATAAAACTGGAGCACCACAAGGAGATGCACTAGGACGAATGAAACCAATGTCTAACAATTCCTATAGTTGGGTTTTTAACTCCTGAAGTTTAATATGAGTTATTCAATATGGGGTTTTGGAAATGGGTTTTCAACCGGGTTCAAGATCAATATAAAATTTGATTTTACGTCTAAGGGTATGCCAGGAAGTTCTTCAGGAAAAATATCAGGAAATTCATTAACAACAGAAATATCATTCAAATCTGATGTATTTTTGTTTAAATCAATGACATGGGCTAAGAAAGCTTGACATCCATTTTTCAATAAACTAATGGCTTTATGGCTTGATATGACAGTGGTTGACTTTAGTGGTTTGGTTGCTTGAATTCGTATAACAGGTTGGTTAGGAATATGAAAACTAACGACCTTACGAAAATAATCAATTTTAGCATGATGAGTAGTTAAGCAATCAATCCCTAAAATCACATCAAATGCAAGTATTTTCAAAGAGATAAGATCAATAGGTAATGTGAGGGTATCGATTTGAATCAAACAAGATTTATAAATAGTGGATGTAATGAAGGTTTCTCCTAACGAAGTTTTAACAGATAAGTCAAAGTCTAATTTCTCAAGGGACAAGTTCAAACGTTGAGCACAAGCAGGTGAAATAAAAGAATGGGTAGAACCGGTATCTAATAAGGTATAAAATTCACAAGAGTTTATTATTAGCTTACCCATGATAACTTCATTCGGGTTCCTCGCTTTTTGAGAAGTTACGACAAATGCTCTTTCTTGAACCATCAACTTTGACTTGTCCTGGACAGCCTTTGGTGCCACCATCCCAGGTGGACTTGACTTCGCTACATGACAAAATTGAATTGTGTGACTGTCCTTTCCACAACTGAAACATACCTTGGAAGGCTGTGTATAGTTTGGACTGATGTGTCCCTCCTCTCTGCATTTGTAGCATATAACTGGTGGTCATTCTCCTCCCCTAGAAACTGTTGCTGGTGCTGCTGAAGATGTTTTCTGTCATTGTTGAAACTTCTCTTTTTCAAATTTCCAGTTGAATCATTTCTTCTATTATCTTGGCCAGGATTACCACCGAAGTGGTTACCATTTATGGCATTATAATTTCCTCCACATTGGTTATCACTGCTTTGATGAATGTTGCCACTGGTATGACTATTATCGTGCTACCAGTTGTTGTCTTTTGGTTGAACAATCTCATTATCTCGCTCTAATAATTAAGCCCTATTCACAACATCTGAATACAAACATAGTTTATGAGAAATGAGATATTAAAGAATTTCGGCTTTCAAACCTCTCAAAAATATTCATGTCATTCCCTCCTCATTATCCACCAAATGGGATGAAAATCGGGATAACTCTACAAACTTAGCCTCGTATTTTTATACAGTCATATTATTCTGTTCTAGTTTGATAAATTCCACCTCCTTCATATGACGAATAATTTCTAGAAAAATATTTGTCGTTGAATAATTCTTGGAACTTCTCCCAAGACATCTTAAGTACGGACAGATGAGTACGTTTTACAGATTCTCACCAGTAATTCGCTTCTCCATGCAACATAAAGGTGGAGAAGGGAACCTTTTGCTACTCTGTGCATCCAAAGACATCAAATATCTTGGTGATCTGCTTAATCCAAGCTTCTGCCTTGAGTGGCTCTGGCTTTCCCAAAAACTCCGGTGGTCCCAACTCCTTGAATTGCTTAGCAGTGACCAACCGTGAGTTGCCATTATTTCCACTTGCATTTTGAATATGAGTCTCTCTCGTTTGGGGCTGCATGAATTGTAAAAAGCTCCTAAACATTCCATCATTCATCATTTGGTTGGTGTTTTTGTTTATGGGAGGATTATTGCCTTCCTGATGCATATTATCCTATTTGTTAATTGGCAGTGACTCAATGGTCGCATGTGCTCCATAGCGTATCTCAAAATTTTCAGATGACATTCTCAAATACTGCCACAAAACAAGGGTTAATTAAAGAAATTGACATGCCACATATTATCCCTAAATTCTGACCGACCAATTAAATAACAAATAAGCTTAAATAGGACACACTAGCGAAAGTTTTATTCGTCTCTCCCCTCATAGTTCTAATCCCAGATCTCCACCAGAGATCATATCCCTAAGATTTGATGCCAACTGTGACGCCCCCAAAATAGTACCACACAACCCATTTTGAGTCACCAAATACATGGTGTGATGCCCCCAAAACAGGTATACATCACCCATCTTGAGTCGCCAAATACATGGTACATAAATTTAAATACAACTTAATTATACAATAGTCGTGTAAAATACGACAAAACATGTGCTATGAGTTTTAATACAAATATTGTCATTAGACAATATCCACACCCAATGGAGTCCTCATTACATTTATTATCACACTATTTACCAAAATAGTGAGGACTACTAAAGCTATCATCTAGACCATCACTCCGTTCCCCGACTTGTCCCAGCTATATTCTTATTTCCTGAAGAGAATAGTGAAAGAAATGGTGAGCTCAACTAGCCCAATAAGAAATATTATGACTAAGATAATGCAGAATAAATTATCCTTAGCCTTCAACAGTATAACAACTGATAGAATATAATAGACAACAAGTTTTAGATCAACAAGCTGCAATGAATAAGCAATCCATTAGAAGAGTCAAGTAGAGCATAAAATCTACTATCTTCTATGATTTAAAAAGTTTTTCATCAACTTTATCGCTGAGACTCAACTTAACAAATAAAATCGAATCATCCCTGCATCATTGCCAAGGATATTCATGTAATCATCAATGGTCATGATTATACCGAATAATCCCTGGTCATAATCATACCAACAACTGTCCATCAATGAACTACAGGTGATAAGTGTATTTTATATACGTGAATTCATATCTAATTCATGCTTATTCGTTTCTATATTCTTGTTATCATGTGCATTTTTACTTGTTCTATGTTATTTTATGTGTAGGTTGGTGATTGTGGCGTTTAACGTACAATTGGTGATATTTGGTGTGTTTGGAACTTAAATGGAGCATATTTGGAAGCAACTCAATGTGCAAACTAAGTCTCTGGGTGGGCATACATACAGGTTCATAAACCCGTAAAGTGGGGTCTTCACTCGATCAAGACAGGAGGCAAGCCCATCGGGGCGGGCATTCGAAGCATACAAACCCCCGCGCGGGGTGGGGGGTGAAAAATCCTTAGTGTCCTGTTATGGTTAAAATTCCTTTTGGGCACGAACTTTAGCTATTTGCATGGTATTATAACTCTATTGGATAAAGAATGCAGCTAGAGTGTTATGCTAGATATATACTACTCTATCAAACACAATTGGGATATCAGTTAGTGAGATAACGAAGATCAAAGTTGAGTTTTGATAGCAAGTGTAGAGGAGTACTTCGAGGAGTTTTTCAAGACGATTGCAACTTTAGTCTACGTGAAGGGTGTTTTCTAATATTTTTTGTGTTAGATTATTATTTGTAATTGAGAGAATGATTTCTATGATTTATACAGCGTTTATTTCATTTAATATGAATTAATTTAATTTTTAGGCTTATGATGGATCCTTAAGTGAATCGATGATTTTGTAAATTTTGAGTTCCAATTTAATAAGCTATCTCCAGTTTATCTATATTAATTTGTGCTTGAATCTATGAATTGCCTGATCAACAATTCTTGGTGGAGTTGGATGGAATCGAGAGAGGATATTCAAATCTAGACCTAGTTAGTATAATATGTGTTCAAGATTTTGTTAGTAGCTTAAACTTGATGAGTGTTAAGGTAGAGATATGCTTGACGCCACATGTAATCGGATAGAGAACTTATTCTTCAACCTTCTTCAATTAAATTCACATAGAGATATATAGTGGGTTAGTAGATTAAGGTGTTTAATGATTTCTATCTTAATTGTGGATTGAAGTTAATATGGTATAAGTGCATCGAGAGGTGGTTAATACTACGTTCGTGTTCTTGATTAATAAACTGGGATAGTGTGTTGAATTGGAATAAAGGTGTTAAAATCAAAGTGAAGCTTAGGGTGAAATTATAAGTCTAATTCTCCATCAATTGTTTTAAAATTCAGATTTTGATATTCGTAGTTGTTTTGTGCTAATTTAATTATTCTTAATTTTAGTTTTGTTAATTTAAATTATTGATTTGATTTGTTTAATAAAATTAGGGTTAATAAAATATTGGTAATTGTAAGTTAATGTATTTACTAATTTATCTCTGTGGGAATGATACTTGACTTATCACTTTATTACTTGTTGACCATGTATACTTGCGTGTTGTGCGTAATTAGATTTTACCCAACAAGTTTTTGGCGCCGTTGCCGGGGATACTTTTAGTATAATTCTTAATATTTTTACAATATCCATTTAATTAATCCAGTTTTACTTAGACATTTTTATTTTTTCATTGTGCTTCTTATTTCAGGTGTCGGACATAGTTTATGCGAACTCGGTCCCAAAATCCAGACTTGCTGCCTTTTGAGGACGACATTGAGTAAAGGTTTCAGAGGTTAAGTAAGTGGATCAAGGAAAAAAGGCAAGAATTCGAATTACCTGAAAAAGGAAGAGGAAATAGTAATGGCGGCCGAAGATCGGAAAGCGCTGAGGGACTTCGCAACACCTAAGGTGACGGAACTGCACTCAAGCATCACCAAGCCAGCAATAGCAGCGAATACATTCGAGATTAAGCCTGGGATGATACAAATAATTCAGAATTCAGTTCAATTTGGGGGATTTGCAAATGATGATCCGAACGAGCATTTAGTCAGCTTTCTGGAAATATGCGACACTTTTAGGTTTAATGGAGTTTCGGATGAGGCAGTGAGACTTCGATTGTTCCCATTCTCTTTACGGGACAAGGCGAAAAGTTGGTTGCATTCACTACCATCCGGTTCGATAACAACTTGGGAGGATTTAGCTCAGAAATTCCTTGCAAAATTCTTCCCACCGACGAAAATTGCAAAGATGAGGAATGAAATTACAATGTTTGAACAGTAACATGGGAATCGTTATATGAGGCATGGGAGAGATACAAAGAACTGCTCAGAAAATGCCCACATCATGGATTGCCCCAGTGGCTACAAATGAACACCTTTTACAACGGACTACACGGGAATCTTAGGACAAGTATCGATGCAGCATCGGGCGTAGCGTTCATGGCTAAGAGTTACGAGGAAGCATATGAGTTGATTAAAACCATGGCTGCTAATAACTATCAGTGGCCCACAACGAGAATGAATACAGTGAAGGCGGTAATGGGGTATTAGAAGTAGATAACATGACATCAATACAAGCACGAGATAGTTTGCAATGTCAAAGAAGTTGGAGCAAGTGGCGTGAGACAAACACAATAAACACAAAGAAGCACCGCAAGTGACAATAGTATGTGAGTTGTGCGCGAGGAGAACACTCAACGAAAGCAATGTTCAATTAATCCAAAGAATTTATGCGGTTCATCGGTAATTATAACAGAATTCCTCAAAACACATATCAGAACACATACAATCAAGGAAATAGGAACCATCCGAATTTCTCATGGAGCAACAGTTAGCAAAATCAAGCTTCACATCAAACATACCCTCCTGGTTTCCAGAATCAGCAACAATAAGTTCAATATCAAGAAAGGAAACCCAATTTGGAAGAAAAGTTGGATAAATTCATAGCTACCACTGAGATGGCTATAAAAAATCACAACTTGATGTTTAAGGCACAAGAGATGGCGATCAAGAATCTAGAAAATCAGATGGGTCAGATAGCGTTGGCAGTGAATAGTAGACCACAAGGAACACTACCGAGTGATAGTGAGAAAAATCCTAAAGGTAATCATGAGTAGTGTCAAGCCATTATGTTGAGAAGTGGAAAACAACTTATGGGTCAAGAGCCAGAAATTTCAGTTACAAAGGAGAATGAACCAGAAATAGAAAATATAGTGGGTGAGGTAAAGTAAGGGAACGAAAAACAGATGGAAAAAAATAGACTAGTCAACGAACCAGCTGTTTATCCTCCCCCACCATTCCAGCAAAGAGTTCAAAAACAAAAGTTAGACAAGTAATTTTCAAGATTTTTGGAAGTTTTCAAGAAACTTCAAATTAACATACCATTTGTAGAGGCCCTAGAACAAATGCCTAGTTACGCAAAATTTATGAAAGGGATTCTATCAAGGAAAAAGAAATGGGGTGATTTTGAGACGGTGGCATTAACAGAGAGGTGTAGTGCGGTATTACAGCAAAAATTACCACCAAAACTCAAGGACTTGGGGAGCTTTACTATTCTATGTACAATTGGGGAGAGGCATTTCAGCAAGTGTTTATGTGATTTGGGGGCAAGTGTAAACCTTAGGCCATTGTCAGTGTACTTAGAATTAGGTTTGCTCGAGCCAAGGCCTACTAACATCTCCCTACAGTTGGCAGATAGGTCAGTTACGTATCCCAGAGGCATAGTAGAGGACATCTTAGTGAAAGTGGATAAGTTTATATTACCCGCAGACTTTATTATTCTGGATTTTGAGGAGGACAAGAACATCCCAATTATCCTAGGGAGACCATTTTTGGCTATAGGGAGAACACTCATTGATGTACAAAAGGGAGAACTCACTATGAGGGTCCAAGATCAAGAAATGAAATTCAGCGTGTTTAAGACCATGAAATTCCCTACGGATGAGGAAGAATGTTTTCGAATGGACCTAATTGAGAAAATCATTAGTGATGACATGAGCAAAAGTTTGGTGAACGATCCGTTAGAAACAACATTATTGGGAGATGAAGAGATCGATGATCCAGAATTGGTGGATTACCTTCAATTGCTAGACTCATTGCCACGAGTACCAAGATTTAGAACCCCATTTGAACCACTACAAATGGAGGAGGTAAATGCAGAAAATTGAAACCATCATTGGAAGAGCCACCAAAGCTGGAACTTAAGCCACTTCCTAAGCACCTTAGGTATGCGTATTTAGGCAATTTAAATTCTTTACCTGTTATTATTTCAGCTGCACTTAACGAATTGCAGGAGGAAAAGTTACTAAGGGTGCTTCGGGAACACAAATCAGCTATTGGATGGACAATTGCGGACATAAAGGGGATCAGCCCTTCATTGTGTATGCACAAAATTCTGATGGAAGATGAGGCAAAACCAACGGTGGAACAACAGTGGCGACTCAATCCAATTATGAAGGAAGTGGTTAAGAAGGAAATTTTAAAATGGTTAGACACTGACATCATCTATCCGATTTCCGATAGCAAATGGGTTAGTCCAGTCCAGTGTGTACTGAAAAAAGGAGGAATGACGGTGGTCCAGAATGATGACAACGACTTAATCCCCACCAGAATAGTGACGGGTTGGCGGGTTTGCATGGATTATAGAAAATTAAATAAGGCAACCCGAAAAGACCATTTCCCGCTGCCCTTTATTGACCAAATGTTAGATTGATTGGTGGGACATCAATATTACTATTTATTGGATGGGTATTCGGGCTACAACCAAATAGTCATCGCTCTGGAGGGCCAAGAAAAGACCACATTTATGTGCCCTTACGGCACCTTTGCATTCAGAAGGATGTCATTCGGACTATACAATGCACCGACAACTTTCCAAAGGTGTATGATGGCCATTTTTTCGGACATGGTGGAGGAAAACGTTGAGGTCTTCATGGATGACTTTTCAGTTTATGGGGACATCTTTGATAATTGCTTAAAGAATCTGGTCATGGTGCTGCAAAGATGCAAGGACACAAATCTTGTTCTAAATTAGGAAAAATGCCACTTCATGGTTGAAGAGGGCATAATTTTGGGCCATAAGGTCTTGGCTCAAGGGTTGGAAGTTGATAAAGTAAAGTTGGAAACAATTGAAAAATTGCCTCCACCAACCACAGTGAAGGGTTTTAGGAGTTTTTTGGGACACGCCAGGTTCTACAGGAGGTCTATAAAGGATTTCTCTAAAATTGCAAAACCCCTATGCAATATTTTAGAGAAAGATGCGACATTCAGCTTTGATGAAGATAGCAAGACAACGTTTGAGTTATTAAAAAGGAAATTGACTACAGCCCCCATTATAGTTGCACCAGATTGGAGCATGCCATTCGAGCTTATGTGTGATGCAAGCGACTTCGCGGTTGGGGCTGTTTTGGGTCAGCGGAGAGACATGGTGTTTCACGCTATATACTACATAAGCAAAACACTTACAGAAACTCAATTGAACTACACAACCACAGAAAAGGAGTTGCTTGCCGTGGTATATGCGTTTGACAAATTTTGTGCTTACTTAATCCGGACTAAGGTGATAGTCTATACAGACCATGCAGCAATTCGGTACTTGATAGCGAAAAAGGATGCTAAGCCATGCCTTATCCGGTGGATTCTCCTACTGCAAGAATTCAATTTAGAAATAAAGGATAGAAAGGGGACGGAGAACAAAGTAGCCGACCACTTGTCGAGGCTGGAAAACCATGGGAAAGAAAAAGATGACAAATGCAAAATCAATGAATCATTCCCGGATGAGCAACTTTTTGGATGTCAGCAGAGATTCCGTGGTATGGCGATTATGCTAATTTTGTTGTGAGCAACATTCTACCACCTGACCTCACATGGCAACAGAAAAAGAAATTTCTTCACGACGTAAAGTGGTATATGTGGGATGATCTATATTTGTTCAAGCAGTGCGCCGACAAGGTGATTCGACGGTGCGTCCCATATAACGAAGTGAACAATATTCTGCATGAGTGTCACTCATCGGCATATTGTGGGCATTATGGGAGTGAGAGAACAGCAGCGAAGGTGCTGCAATGTGGTTTTTATTGGCCCACATTATTTAAAGATGCCCACCAATTTGTTAAACAATGCGATAGGTGTCAAAGGGTGGGCAACATTTCGAAATGTAATGAGATGCCCTTACAAACGATTCTGGAAGTGGAAATTTTTGATGTTTGGGGTATCAATTTCATGGGACCATTTCCAGCGTCCATGAAAAATCAATACATTTTCCTTGCAGTGGACTACGTGTCAAAGTGGGTTGAAGTTGCAACTCTACCAACAAACGATACTAAAGTGGTCCTCAAATTCCTACTAAAGAACATCTTCACTAGGTTTGGCACACCAAGAGCAATTATAAGTGACACACTGGGCATTCATGGTAGCTTAGGTTTGCATAGTAGAGAATAGTGTAATGCATGTTGTTATCTTCATTTTGTTATCCATCCATATATAAAAAAATATATATATTAATTAGTAATTATTGTGTTGCTTTAGTCCTTCAATGTTATGTTTCATGTTATTGTGGGCCTATGATGTGATTGTCAAATAAGTAGCAAATACAGTATTGAGTGTTAGAAGAACTATGACACAATGATCGTTTATGAATCGAATCTTGAGTTTGTTGGAAACTGGTATAAAAGGATAGCACACTTAACAAACATCTGTGTTAATTGGTTAAGTTCAAACCGGTACCTAAATGGTCTCTAAAGGATAATGCTAGAGTGAATGATAAAATGACAAGGATGGCTGGTAAAGGCTAAAATTAGGCAAGAACCTAAGTTTTGGGGAGGTTATGTGGGGTATATAAGCTCATATATATAAAAAAATAAAAAAAAAGTATTAATAAACACCGTAGTGTGCTTGTCTAGTTTTGTGGCCTTTGTTACTTGAGCAAGTAAGCCTGAGGGGATTGTCTTTACACCTAGCGCCCTAAGGTCTTAATGGTCTGGGAGTCGTTGGTCGATAGCTCATTAAGGTAGCATTGAAAAGCCTAAGGGAATAAGACTTTGCACAGCTATGTGAAAAAAAAGAATAAAACGGGAAATAAGAGCAAAAAGCCCCCGTAGATGAAAATAAAGCATAAGTACCCCGCGTGAACCCTTGAGATTTGTGATTGCTTGATTTTTAGTTAGAACTAGCTGTTCTTGAAATTTTTAAGTTTGTGCTGCATGATTCCTTCTAAGAGACTGGTTATGTATTGAATTTGAGTTGTTATCAGTTGTCATGGATGTTATACACACACACACACACACACTATACTAGTGATAATGGTTTGAGATTCGAGGATTAAAGTGTTTTATAGATTGGTTTTTGATAGTTGATATTGTATAGTTGCTTGTTTTCGCCGAGGCCGTTAAGATAATTTTGATTCTGCGATATTGTTGGATTTGATAGCATCTAAGTAAATTCGTAGTCATATCATTGCAGTGCATGTAGTGGTCTTGTGCTCGAGGACTAGCACAGTTTAAGTTTGGGGGATTTTCATAAGTGTATTTTATATATGTGAATTCATATCTAATTCATTCTTATCCGTTGCTATATTCTTGTTATTATGTGCATTTTTACTTGTTCTATGTTATTTTATGTGTAGGTTGGTGATTGTGGCGTTTAACGCAATTGATGATATTCGGTGTGTTTGGAACTTAAATGGAGCATATTTGGAAGCAACTCAGTAATGCAGCTAGGTCAGATAACAGAATACACCCCCGCCGGGGCGGGCATACACAGTTCATAAACCCCCGCCGGGGCGGGGAGTCTTCCAAGTCATTTAACAGATACAAAGCCCGCCGGGTTGGGCACTACTAGGCTATACACCCCCGCCGGTGTGGGGGGTCTTCACTCGATCAAGACAGGAGGCAAGCCACGTGGCGCATTCAAAGATATAAACCCACAAGGCTGGGGTGAAAAAATCCTCATAGTGTCTGTTATGGTTAAAATTCCTTCTGGGCACGAACTTTAGCTATTTGCATGGTATTATAACTCTATTGGATAAAGAATGTGGCTAGAGTGTTATGCTAGATATATACTACTCTATCAAACACAATTGGGATATCAGTTAGTGAGATAACGAGGATCAAAGTTGTGTTTTGATAGCAAGTGTGGAGGAGTACTTCGAGGAGTTTTTCAAGATGATTTCAACTTTATTCTGCGTGAATGGTGTTTTCTAATATTTTTTGTGTTAGATTATTATTTGTAATTGAGAGAATGATTTCTATGACTTATTCAGCATTTATTTCATTTATTATGAATTAATTCACTTTTTAGGCTTGTGATGGATCCTTAAGTGAATCGATGATTTTGTATATTTTGAGTTCCAATTTAATAAGCTATCTCCAGTTTATCTATATTAATTTATGCTTGATTCTATGAATTGCCTGATCAACAATTCTTGGTGGAGTTGGATGGAATCGAGAGAGGATATTCAAATCTAGACCTAGTTAGTATAGCTTGTGTTCAAGATTTTGTTAGTAGCTTAAACTTGATGAGTGTTAAGGTAGAGATATGTTTGACGCCGCATGTAATCGGATAGAGAACTTATTCTTCAACCTTCTTCAATTGTAATTCACATATTGATATAGTGGGTTAGTTGATTAAGGTGTTTAACGAATTTCTATCTTAATTGTGGATTGAAGTTAATATGCTATTAGTGCATCGAGAGGTGGTTAATACTACGTTCGTGTTCTTGATTAATAAACTGGGATAGTGTGTTGAATTGGAATAAAGGTGTTAAAATCAAAGTGAAGCTTAGGGTGAAATCATAAGTCTAGTTCTCCATCAATTGTTTGAAAATTCAGATTTTGATATTCGTAGTTGTTTTGTGCTAATTTAATTATTCTTAATTTTAGTTTTGTTAATTTAAATTATTGATTTGGTTTGTTTAATAAAATTAAGGTTAATAAAAGATTGGTAATGGTAAGTTAAGGTATTTACTAATTTATCTCTATGGGAACGATACTTGACTTATCACTTTATTACTTGTTGACCACGTATACTTGCGTGTTGTGCGTAATTAGATTTTACCCAACAACGGGCCAATGAGGACTTTCACCACATCATTCATCACATTACGGTCATGATTATATCGAATAATCCCTAGTTATAATCATACCAAGTCCATCTATGCACGTAAGCCAAAGATGACTTTCGTCACAATATAAGCACGAGGATGATGACAATGACATAATAATTCAATAAAACAAGTTCAAGGATATATTTTAAAGATTTATAATTTAATTTATCCAGAAATCAATAACGTCCAAATTGTCAACATGATACTGCTTTGTAGAGTAAAATTCAAGAATAATATTCATGCACCAAAAATAATTTGGACAGAAAAGAAATATATTTTTCGGGTGAATAGTACCCCGTAAATAGTACTTCGGGAATAGTACCCCGTGAATAGTACCCCGACATGAAAAGTGTCCTGAATACTCAAGTGAGTGATACTAAAGTGAATAGTAATTAGGTGAATAGTAACTCATGAATAGTACTTTAGCACGAAAAGTGCCCCGAATACCCGAGTGAATAATACCAAAATGAATAGTAACTGGGTGAATAGTAACCCGTGAATAGTAACTCGTAAAAAAAATACCAAAAAAAATGATATTCCATGATGAGTACAAAAAAAAATGATATCTCAGACAAGTATAATATAATATACGAAACTGCAAATGGATTTTCGCCCGCCATGCGCTAATCCACGTAGATAGATCATCTCAATAGAATAATAAAGAATGG
Source organism: Panax ginseng (assembly GCA_020205605.1). Lineage (NCBI taxonomy): Eukaryota > Viridiplantae > Streptophyta > Magnoliopsida > Apiales > Araliaceae > Panax > Panax ginseng. Next base: position 82,522,346 of record CM035130.1, read on the forward strand.
AATAACAGAAGAATTCACCATGCATGCGATAGACCACACAAATAGGTTATTCCCAACAGAATAATAAAGAATGGAACCAGGTCATGCGTAATCCACACAGACAGGATATTCCAACAGAATAATAAAAAATGGAACCAGGTCATGCGTAATCTGCACAGACAGGATATTCTAACAGAATAATAAAGAATGAAATAACAACAGAATTCACCAGGCATGCGATAGACCGCACAGACAGGTTATTCCAACAAAATAATAAAGAATGGAACCAGGTCATTCGTAATCCGCACATACATGATATTCCAACAGAATAATAAAGAAAAGAATAAGAACAGAATTCACCAGGCATGCGATAGACCGCACATACAAGTTATTCCAACAGAATAATAAAGAATAGAACCAGATCATGCGTAATCCACACAGATAGGATATTCTAAAAGAATAATAAAGAATGGAATAATAACTCTTACGAGTATTGAAAGAAAATAATTCTCTTCATGAATACGAAAGAATAATACCCCTTACCTCAGCAGAAAATTGGATAATGGATTAGTGAGGTAGCAGACTTCTCTTCTTCTTTCTCTCTATAATAATTGGTCTATAGCTTTAGTGAATTGGTGGAAAATAATGAAGGAATGAGCTTCTATTTATAGAAAAATATAGTTTCGATAATTGCACGTTTTGGAGCTCAAAATATTACAGTATAATACCTTCCTCTTTTCCTTCATTTTTAATTTAGTCCTATAAGTATTATCAAACTTGCACCACCTCCCCTAATAGTAAATCATGTGAATCAATAGTTCTAGACATGTGAAAACACGAATTACAGTATAGTACCTCCATCTATACCTCCATTTTTAACTTAGTTATGTAAGTATTATCAATCTTGCACCAACTTCCCTAATAGTAAATTAATGTGAATCAATAGTACACACATGTGAACAAATAGTTATAATCATGTGAATCAATAACAATTAATTGCTCAGTTATCTGGTTAATTACTTGATTGGTCAATATAACCTCCAGACATCAATTATTATCGAAATAAATGTCGATTTCCACTAACACTAATAATTCCCACACAATGGAACTATCAATTTCATCTTTAATCAACACAAACTTATTCATCATTAATATTATAACTCACAATATTTAACAACCATGTCGTTCCCAGGAAAGAGGGGGCTTTCCGATAAGGATTTCTCCTTATTGGCGCGCAATTAGGTGACCAAACCTCTCCTTGACAGAACTTCTAGACATTGTCAATATTGCAATTAATAATATGAATAACTTTGTCGTCTCAATTATTAATTTAATAATATAACATATTATACAAATGATACTGTGACAATAATTGAATCAATAATATGAGAGATATGATGCAGCAATTACTGTAGCAATAATTGAGTATAACCGATTGACTTCTTACGTAAGCATTAATAATCGATCTGTGTGCTACTATGCAACCACGCCATTCATCGCATTTAATTTTAGTACGGTAGTTCAACAGCTTTTAACGGTAACACTTTCGTCGTTATTTTTATAAAATGATAATTATGTCATTTTTAACTACGACAATACTTAGTTATGGGGGTCCACCAATGATTGTGTCATCGTACGGATATTCCCCGACAAAAAGAATATTTTATAACAACTTGCATACTTTGCAAAATTTATAAATACTACCCACAACTATAACATTATATCAAATCCACACCATAATATTCAAAAAAAATATTTCGAGAAAATTAAATCTTTATTCGTAAAATTTGGGGTTTTACAATCTCCCCTCCTTATGAAATTTTGCCCATGAAATTTACCTATGTACCTGGTATGCCGAACAGGTGAGGATACCTTGACTTCATTTCAAATTCTAACTCTTGAGGTATAACCTTTAAGTGTCGAATGTGATCCTTCTTATCCATGATTTTAACACATATCTCCTCATACGTTAAATTTTCTGCTATCTCGTCTAGTTCTAATTCAATAATGTGGTTCGGGTCATCCACATATTTACGTAACATCGATACGTGAAAAACGTTATGAACACGCGACATTCTTGGCGGTAAAACGAGTCTATAGGCCACAGTTCCTACTCGATCGAGGATTTCAAATGGGCCAATTAAATCGAGGGTTGAGATAACGCCTTCTTGAACCATCTTCTTCATATTCATCAGCTCCAGGTGTGTAGTTTGAGCGGCTTTAACTTTATCAATTAAAGTCGATTCTAATAGTATATTCGTTATCTTCATGTGGGTCCTTAGAGTCTTTAACTCTATCTTCATCATTTGTAAGTTATACAAAATGGGTTTTTGTGTTAACAACATCGCACTCGTAAACGCATACGATCTTCTACTCAACGCGTCAGCTACCATGTTCGCTCTTCAACGATGATTTTGAATGGTATAGTCGTAATCTTCAACAGCTCGAACCAACGTCTTTGGCGCATTATAAGTTCATTTTAGTTGAAGAAATATTTGAGGGTTTTAGAAATGGGTTTTGTACTAGGGGTCAATACAAAATTCGATTTCACGCTCTAGGGGTAGGCTAGGAAGTTCTTCGAGAATACGTTAGGAAATTTATTAACGATAGAAATATCATTTAAAAACTGTGACTATCATCCAAGACTTGGATAGTACATGAAATGAAGGTTTCTCCTAACGGAATTTCAACCAATAAGTCAAAGTCTAACTTCTCTGGGGTCAAATTTAAACGTTGAGCGCAAGCAAGAGAGATAAAAGAATGGGTAGAACCGGTATCTAATAAGGTATAGACTTCGCAAGAATTTATAATTAACTAAACCGTGCTAACTTCGTTCGGGTTACTCACTTTTTGAGAAGTCACGAAAAACGCTCTTCCTGAAACCACCAACTTTGTTTTGTCCGTATCCGCCTTTGGTGGCACCGTCCCAGCAGGACTTGACTTTGGTGCATGACAAAATCGGGCTAGGTGACATGCTTTGGACTGATATGTCCCTCCCCTCCGCATTTGAAGCATAAAATTGGTGGTCGTTCTCCTTCCTTGAAAACGGGTGTTGGTGCTGCTATCTTTCCATCGTTGTTGAACCTTCTCTTCTTGAAATTTCCACTCCTATTATCTTAGCCATGATTACCACCGAAGTGGTTACAATTCTTGGCATGATAATTTCCCCCACGATGGTTATCATTGTTCCGATGGCCATTGCCACTGGTACGATTATTATCGTGTTGTTGGTCGTTGCCTTTTGATTGTGCTGACTCATTATCGCGCTCCAATAACTGAGCCCTATTCACAACATCTGAATATAAACAAAGTTTATGAGAAATAAGGTATTGACGTATATCAGGTTTCAAACCTCTTAGAAACATTCGCGTCATTCGCTCCTCATTATCGACCAAATGGGATGCAAACCGGGATAACTCCGTAAATTTAGCCTTGTATTGCGACACGGTCATATTATTTTGCTCCAACTTAATAAACTCCACCTCCTTCATGTGACGAATACTTTCGGGAAAGTACTTGTTTTTGAACAGCTCTTGGAACTTCTCCCAAGACATCTTGAGTGCGTCAGGCTGGGTACGTTTTACAGAGTCCCACCAGTAATCTGCCTCTTCTCGCAACATAAAGGTGGCAAAGGGAACCTTTTTCTCCTCGAAGCATCCCAAGACATCAAATATCTTGGTGATCTGCTTTAACCACGTCTCCGCCTTAAGTGGTTCTGGCTTTCCCAAAAACTTCGGTGGTCCCAGCTCTTTGAACTGCTTAGCGGTGATCGACCGTGGGTTGCCATTATTTCCACCTATATTTTGAACAGGAGTCTCTCTTACCTGATGTTGCATGAATTACATAAAGCCTCTGAACATCCCATCGTTCATCATTTGATTAGTGTTGTTATTTACCTGAGGATTATTGTCTTCCTGTTGCACATTATCCTGGGTATTGATCGTTGGTGACTCAACGGTCTCATGTGCTTCATTGCTAATCTCAACATTTTCAGATGCCATTTTCAAACACTGTAACAAAACAAGGGTTAATTGACATATCACATATTATCCCTATACTCTGACCAACCAATTAAATACCAAATAAACTTAGGTAGGTAATACTAGCGAAGGAATTCCTCGTCTCTCCCCTCCTAGTTCTTGTCTCACATCTCAGCAAGGGATCATATCCCTAAGCTTTGATACCAACTGTGACGCCCCCAAAACAGGTATACATCATGCATCTTGAGCCGCTAGATACATGGTACATAAATTCAAATACAACTTAATTATACAATAGTCGTGTAAAATACGACAAAACATGTGCTATGAGTTTTAATACAAATATTGTCATCTGAACAATATCCACACCAAATGGAGTCCTCATTACATTTATTGTCACACTATTTAACAGAATAGTGAGGACTACTAATGCTATCATCTGGACCGCACTCCGTTCCCCGACTTGTCCCAAGCTATATTCTCATTTTCTGAAGAGAACAATGAAAGAAAGGGTGAGCTCAACTAGCCTAGTAAGAAATATTATGACTAAGATAATGCAGAATAAATTATCCTTAGCCTTAAACAGTATAACAACTGATAGAATATAATAGACAACAAGTTTTAGATCAACAACTGCAGAGGAATAAGCAATCCATTAGAAATGTCAAGTAGAGCATAAAATCTACTATATTCTATGATTTAAAAAGTTTTTCATCAACTTTATCGCTGAGACTTAGCTTAACAAATAAAATCGAATCATCCCTGCATCATGGCCAAGGATATTCATGTAATCATCAATGGTCATGATTATACCGAATAATCCCTGGTCATAATCATACCAACAACTGTCCATCAAAGAACTACAGGCCAATGAGGACTTTCACCACATCATTCGTCACATTACGGTCATGATTATACCGAATAATCCCTGGTCATAATCATACCAAGTCCATCTATACACGTAAGCCAAAGATGACTTTCATCACAATATAAACATGAGGATGATGACAATGACATGATAATTCAATAAAACAAGTTCAACGATAAATTTTAAAGATTTATAATTTAATTTATCCAGAAATCAATAACGTCCAAATTGTCAACATGATACTTCTTTGTAGAGTAAAATTCAAGAATAATATTCATGTACCAAAAATAATTTGGACAGAAAAGAAATATATTTTTCAGGTGAATAGTACCCCGACACGAAAAGTGTCCCAAATACCCGAGTGAATGATACTAGAGTGAATAGTAATCAGGTGAATAGTAACCCGTGAATAGTAAGTACTCTGACACGAAAAGTACCCCGAATACCTGAGTGAATAATACCAGAGTGAATAGTAACCTGTGAATAGTAACTCGTAAAAAAATACCAAATAAAATTATATTCCATGACGAGTATTAAAGAAATGATATCTCAGATGAGTACAATAGATTATACGAAACTGTAAATGGATTTTTACCCGCCATGCGATAATCTACGTAGACAGATCATTTCAACAGAATAATAAAGAATAGAAGAATAGAAGAATTCACCATGCATGCGATAGACCGCATAGACAGGTTATTCCCAACAAAATAATAAAGAATGGAACTAGGTTATGCGTAATCCGCACATACAGGATATTCCAACAGAATAATAAAGAATGGAACCAGGTCATGCGTAATCCGCATATACAGGATATTCCAACAGAATAATAAAGAATGGAATAACAACAGAATTCACCAGGCATGCGATAGACCGCTTGCATGATGTGTTATTCCAATGTAATAATAAAGAATGGAACCAGGTAATGCGTAAGCCGCCCAGATAGGATATTCTAACTGAATAATAAAAAATGGAATAACAACAGAATTCACCAGGCATGCGATAGACCACACAGACATGTTATTCCAACAGAATAATAAAGAATGGAACCAGGTCATGCGTAATCCGTATAGACAAAATATTCCAACAGAATAATAATGAATGGAATAACAACTCTTACGAGTATTGAAAGAAAATAATTCTCTTCATGAATACGAAAGAATAATACCCCTTACCTCAGAAGAAAACTGGATACTGGAATAGTGAGGTAGCAGACTTCTCTTCTTCTTTCTCTCTATAATTTTTCTCTATAATAATTGTTCTATAGGTTTAGTGAATTGCTGAAAAATAATGAAGGAATGAGCTTCTATTTATAGAAAAATATAGTTTCAATAATTACACGTTTTGGGGCTCGAAATATTACAGTATAATACCTTCCTCTTTTCCTTCATTTTTAATTAAGTCCTGCAAGTATTATCAAACTTGCACCACCTCCCCTAATAGTAAATCATGTGAATCAATAGTAAATCATGTGAATCAATAGTTCTAGACAAGTGAAAACACGAATTACAGTATAGTTCCTCCATCTATACCTCCATTTTTAACTTAGTTTTGCAAGTATTATCAATCTTGCACCAACTCCCCTAATAGTAAATTAATGTGAATCAATAGTACACACATGTGAACAAATAGTTATAATCATGTGAATCAATAGCAATTAATTGCTCAGTTATCCGGTTAATTACTTGATTGGTCAATATAACCTCCAGACATCAATTATTATCGAAATAAATGTCGATTTCCACTAACAATAATAATTCCCACACAATGGAACAATCAATTTCATCTTTAATCAACACAAACTTATTCATCATTAATATTATAACTCACAATATTTAACAACCATGTCGTTCACAGGAAAGAGGGGGCTTTCCAATAAGGATTTCTCCTTATTGGCGCGCAATTAGGTGACCAAACCTCTCCTTGACAGAACTTCTAGACATTGTCAATATTGCAATTAATAATATGAATAACTTTGTCGTCTCAATTATTAATTTAATAATATAACATATTATACAAATGATACTGTGACAATAATTGAATCAATAATATAAGAGATATGATGCGCAAGCAATTCTCAGAAGCAATAATTGAGTATAACCGATTGACTTCTTACGTAAGCATTAATAATCGATCTGCAGTGCTACTATGCAACCACGCCAGACATCTTTATACTTTTTAGTACCGGTAGTTCAACAGTTTTAATTCAGAACACTTTCGTCGTTATTTTTATAAAATGATAATTATGTCATTTTTTAACTACGACAATACTTCCGTTGTGGGGTCCACCAATGATTGTGTCATCGTACGGATATTCCCCGACAAAAAGAATATTTTATAACAACTTGCATACTTTGCAAAATTTATAAATACTACCACAACTATAACATTATATCAAATCCACACCATAATATTCAAAAAAAATATTTCGAGAAAATTAAATCTTTATTCGTAAAATTTGGGGTTTTACACATAGTACATAATTCAAATACAAACTTTATTTATACAACTATTAATTGTCATGTTTAATACGACAAAACATAAGCTGTGAGTTTCAATACAAATATCATCTCGTAGACAATATCTAAACTCAAAATAGTGAGGATTACTAAAATAACTATCTTGGACCATTACTCCGCTCTACGAGTAGTCCCAGCTACATTCTCGACTCCTGAGAAGAACAATGGAACCAAAAGGAAAATGGTGAGCTCAACTAGCCCAGTAAAGAATATTATTACTAAGATAATGTAAAATAAATTATCCTTAGTTCTCAACAAGGAAAAATATAATAGAATACAATAGACAACAAATTTTAGATCAACAACTGCAGCGAAAATAACAATCCATTAGAAGAGTCTGGTAAAATATGATGTCTACTATCTTCTATGATTTAAAAGTCCATCATCAATATTTTATCCCTGTAACACTAATCAATAATTGTTTATAACCAATGAATTATTTGTGCACTATGAGCCAAAGATATTCGTTTGTATCACCAGTGGTCATGATCATGCCAAGCACTTGTCCATTTATGCACTACGGGCCAAAGAAGACTTTTATCAAAAACCTTTATCTGTAACATTAAAGGTCATGATTATACCAATACACAATTTCTTGTCATAATCATACTAATCAACATCCCACCTTTGCACTACGGACCAAAGATGACTTTCAGCACAATATAAGTATGAGGATGATGACAATTATAAAAAGAATAAATCAAGTGAGATCAATGATAAATATTAGATATTTATAATTACATTTATCCAGAGTTCAAGAATGTCCAAATTGTCAACATGATAACTAATTGTGGAGTAAAATTCAAGAATGATATTCATGTATTAAAAATAATTTGGACAGAAAAGAAACCAATTTTATCGTAAATAGTACCCCGTTAATAGTACTCTGTGAATAATACCCCATGAATAGTACCCCGAATGAAAATATTAAAATTTAATAAGAAGGTTTAGGCAAATATTTCAGTTAAACGATACTAGATGAAGCGCAAAACTCAAGGATATTCTACCAATTTCAGGGATTATAGAAGTAATACTTATCAAAGTAAGTGTAGATTTAGAAATATGAAACGAAATAATATCTCTTACATACTATAGAGTATTGAAGACAATAATATTCCTTACGAATATTGAATGAAAATAATATCCCTTACCTTAGTAGGAGACTAAATCTGACTGGTATAACGGAGATATTCTTGAGAAAATCTTGCACTATTAGTAACACTCAAAGTATTCTTATACTAGAAAGAAATACGCACAATATTATAGAAGAAAAATTCTCTAATTCTGGTGTGATTTTCATTTCTTAACTAAACAACTTATTTATAGGAGAATGGCAGGGCACTATTTAAAATCTTTACGGGTGAACAAAAACTAATTCACGGACGAATTCGACTGATTTACTAATTTTTACTATTCATTACATTGCAATAAAATATTCTAATAAAACATAAACTTTATATATAATATAATATATTCTAATTATAATCTAATAGAACAAATAATAACTTTACATATATATATATTATAAAAAGTATTATGTTTTATATAAAAAGTTTTCTATTTTATTACCGTGACAACCCAAATTTTAATAAATTATTAACATAAGAATTTAATAAGGGAAGGATGTGACAACCAGAATTTTTATAAATTATTAAAATAAGAATTTAATAATTAAAATTAATATTATGAGATGTATATATTTTGAATTATGTGTTTTGGTGTGAAGAAATTAAATTTTTATGAGATTTAATAGTTGATTAAACTATTGAAGAAAGTGAAGCAAATTAGTTATGAAAAAGGAAAATGGTGGCAAAAGAAATTAACTGAATAATATTAGTTAATTAAATGGAAATTATATTGTGGAATAATATAATTTAATTTGTGACGCCCCCGAAATAGGTATACATCACCATCTTGAGTCGCCAAATACATGGTACTAAATTCAAATACAACTTGATTATACAACAGTCGTGTAAAATACAACAAAATACATGATGTAAGTTTTAATACAAATATTGTCATCTAGACAATATCCACACTCAATTTAGTCCTCATTACATTTATTATCACATTATTTAACAGAATAGTGAGGACTACTAAGACACCATCTCGGACCATCACTCCGTTCCCCGACTAGTCCCGGCTACGTTCTCATTTCCTAAAGAGAACAGTGAAAGAAAGGGTGAGCTCAACTAGCCCAATGAAGAAATATTATGACTAAGATAATGCGAATAAATTATCATTAGTCCTCAACAATCAAGGTTAAACCGAGAAAATACAATAAACATCAAGTTTAACTGTAATGAACATGCAATCCATTAAAAGAGTCAAGTAGAGAATAAAATCTACTATCTTTTATGATTTAAAAGGTTTTCATCACTTTTATCACGAGACTCGACTTTAATAAATAATCCACATCATCCCCTTTTACGACCAAGGATATTCATTAGGTCACGACCACAAATTATCCATGCACTACGGGCCAAGGATATTTGTGTATTCATCAATGGTCATGATCATGCCAACAACTCGTCCATCAATGCACTTCGCCAATGAGGACTTTTACCACATCATTTGTAACATTACGGTCATGATTACATCGAATAATCCTTGGTCATAATCATACCAAGTCCATCTATGCACTACAGGCCACAGATGACTTTCAAAAATAATATAAACATGAGGATGATGACAATGATATAAGAATTCAATAAAACAAGTTCAAGAATTAATTTATTCAGGAACTAATAACGTCCAAATTGTCAACATGATACTTCTTTGTAAAGTAAAATTCAAGAATGCTCAGAAGAATATTTCCATGAAAAGATACTAGATGAATCACAAATATCAAGAATATTCCACTAATTTCATGGAGTGTAGAAGTCAAAACTTTAACCAACTGAGTATAATAAAGAATAGAATAACAAAAGAAATCACCATGCATGCGGTATCAGATGTGACAAAGTTATTCCATCGAATAATAAATAACGGAACCAAATGTATGGCGTAATACGCACCAAGCGTGATATTCAACGTAATAATAAAGAATGGAATAACAAAAGAAATCACCATGCATGCGGTATTGCAGATGTACATGTTATTCCAACGAATAATAAATAACGGAATCAGTCCCGTAAAACTCACGCAGACGATATATTCCAATAGAATAATAAAGACGGAACCAGTCCGTGTCCGTAAAACGTCTGCAGACAAGATATATTCCAATGTAATAATAAAGACGAAACCAGTCCCATGTAAAATGCATGCATGTGATGTTCCAAATGTAATAATGAAGAATGGAATAACAACAAAAATCACCAAGTATAGGGTGAGATCACAGATATCAAAGTTATTCCAATGAATAATAAAGATGGAATAATAGAAGTTCTCTTCATGAATACAAAAGAAATAATACCCCTTACCGTAAAAGAAACTTGATATCGGAGTAGTGAAGTATCAGAATACTTTTCTTCTTTCTCTCTATAGTTTCTCTCCCTAGAGTTTTAGTGAATTCATAAGAAAGAATGAAGGAATGAGCTTCTATTTATAGAAGAATGGAATGAATAGTAACCAATCCATGAACGGTCCAGATTGATTTACTTTAATCGGACGGTCTATAATTAAAGCATAATCTTTTAAATAAAATATAATATATTATATTTATAATCTAATAAAACGAATAACTTTTAAAAAGATTTTACTATGCAAACACTATGCAGGCACTACGCAAACACTATGCATAATAAAATTTAATATATTCTAATTATTGTCTAATAAAACAGATAACTTTATAAAAGTATTCTATTTTATATAAAAAGATTTTACTATTAGCCTAATAAAACGAATAACTTTATAAAAGTATTCTGTTTTATATAAAAAGATTTTCTGTTTTATTACGTTAATAATACGAATAAAATAAAACTTCATCATCATTATTATTAGTCACACTATTAATCGACCAGGTCGTTCCCAGGAAAGAGGGGGCTTTCCAATAAGGATTTCTCCCTATTGGCGCACAATTAGGTGACCAAACCTCTCATTGGCAGAACTTCTAGACATCGTTAATAATGCAAATAATAATATTAACAACTTCGTCATCTCAATTATTTATTTAATAACATATAAAATATCGACAATAATTGAATCAAACTGAGTGACTTCTCACATAAGCATTAATAAATAATACCGTGTGCTACTATGCAACCACGCGTATTACTGTAATTTTACTACCGAGTAGTTCAACAGTATCAACTATAAAACTTCCGTCGTTATTTTCATAAAAATATTTTTGTCATTTTCTCAATCCGACAATAATTATGTTGTGGGCTCCACCAATGATTGTGCCATTGTACGAATATTCCCTGACCAATCGAATATTATATAACAACTTGCGTACTTTGCAAAATTTATAAATATTACCCACAACTATAACATTATATCAAATTTATTCCACAATATTCAAAAATGACATTTATAGAAAATTCATTTTTATTCATAAAAGTTGGGGTCTTACAATCTCCCCTTCTTATAAAATTTTGCCCTCGAAATTAGGGTACGTACCTGGTATGTCAAAGAGGTAAGGATACCTTGATTTTATTTCAGATCCTAACTCCCAGGTCATTTCCTCAACATCGTGGTTCCTCCATAACACTTTGACTTGAGGTATAACCTTGGAGCGTAGAATATGTTCCTTCTTATCCAAGATTTGAACATGAACCTCTTCATACGTTAAATCTTTCGCTATTTCGTCCGGTTCTAACTCAATAATGTGGTTCGGGTCTTTCACATATTTATGTAACATGGATATATGAAAAATGTTATGAACACGAGACATACTTGGCGGTAAAGCGAGTTTATAGGCTACAGTCCCTACTCGATCGATGATTAAAAATGGGCCAATGAATCGAGGATTGAGCTTTCCTCTCTTTCCAAATCTCGTAACTCCTTTCCATGGAGCAACACGTAACAACACATGATCTCTAATATCGAATTCTACGTCCTTTCGATGAAGATTAGCATAACTCTTTTGTCGGTCATGTGAGATTTTTATACGTTGTCAGATCGTTTGAATCTTTTCCGTAGTCATACGTACTAACTCCGGTCCCAACAACGTTGCTTCACCCACCTCATCCCAGCATACTGGAGAACGACACTTTCTTCCATACAACGTTTCGAATGGAGCCATGCCAATACTTGGTTGATAACTGTTGTTGTAGGAAATCTCCACCAATGGTAAGAACTTATCCCAACTTCCCTTAAAGTCAAGGACACAGAGTCTTAATAAATCTTTAAGAGTTTGAATAGTCCTTTTTGATTGTCCGTCCGTTTAAGGATGATATGCCGAACTAAATCGTAAATCCGTGCCCATAGCTTTTTGCAAACTAACCCAAAATCGTGTAGTGAATCTAGGGTCTCGATCAGAAACTATGGATACTGGCATACCATGCAGTCTTACAATCTCATTTATGTACATACGAGCAAGACGTTCAAGTGTATAAGTTTCTCGTACTGGTAAGAAATGAGCAGACTTTGTCAATCTATAAACAATGACCCAAATTGCATCTATGCCTTTAGAAACCTTGGGAAGACCAGTAACAAAATCCATAGTAATGTGCTCCCACTTCCATTCTGGAATTTCAAGTGGTTGCAATGAACCTTTTGGTACTTGATGCTCCGCTTTGACTCGTTGACAAGTTAGACACTTTGAGATAAACAACGCTATCTCTCTCTTCATATTTCTCCACCAAAATGTATGACGAAGATCACGATACATTTTGGTACACCCAGGATGGATTGCAAATGGTGTGTTGTGCGCCTCCATCATGATTTTATGCTTTACATCAGGGTCGTTATGAACACAAAGTCTGGAGTTGACTCGAAGTATTCCTTCTTCATCGATTCTTGCTTCCGACATAGGACCTTCTTGTACTTTCTTCCTCATAGGCATCAGCTCCAGGTCTGTAGCTTGAGCAGCTTTAACTTTATCGATTAAAGTTGGTTCCACTCGTACATTCACCATCATCACATGGGTCCCTGGAGTCTTTAATTCTATCTCCATCCTTTGCAAGTCATACAAGATGGGCCTTTGCATTGACAACATCGCACTTGTACCCGCATATGATCTTCTACTCAATGCGTCAGCTACCACGTTTGCTCTTCCAGGATGGTATTGGATGGTATGATCATAATCTTTCAACAGTTCAAGCCAACGTCGTTGTCGCATGTTGAGTTCCTTTTGAGTAAAGAAATATTTGAGGCTTTTATGATCCGTAAAGATCTCCACTTTCTCCCAATACAAGTAATGCCTCCAAATTTTAAGTGGGAAGACAACAGCTGCCAACTCTAGATCATGAGTAGGATAATTCCTCTCATATTCTTTGAGTTGTCGAGAGGCATAGGCTATGACTTTCCCATGTTGCATGAGAACACATCCTAACCCCTTGCACAAGCATCATCAGAGATGACAAATCCTCCGAGCGGATGGTATTGTTAGAACAAAATTTGAAATGAGTCTTCTCTTGATTTCTTGAACACTCTTCTCACATTCCTCGTTCCAACCGAATTTTGTATCTTTCCGATTCAACTGAGTTAAGGGAGTAGCGGTTCGAGAAAACCCTTCTACGAATCTCCGATAATAACCAAATTAAGTGAGAAAGCTACGATTTCTTGATCATCGATTTAGGTTGTTCCCAGCTTTGAATGGATTCAATCTTTGCCGGGTCAACAGATATTCCATGACTTGATACCACGTGCCCAAGAAATGCTACTTCCTCAAGCCAGAACTCGTATTTCTTTAACTTGGCATAAAGCTTATATTCACGAAGCTTTTGGAGTATCAGCCTCAAGTGTTGCTCATGATCTTCATGGATTTTGGAATAAATAAGGATGTCATCAGTGAAGACGACCACAAAGTGATCCAAATATTTCTTGAATACTCGGTTCATCATATCCATAGAGGCAGCAGGAGCATTAGTCAATCCAAAAGACATGACTAGGAATTCATAATGCCCGTACCGAGTTCTAAAACCCGTATTTGGAATGTCATTGGTTCTAATCTTCAATTGGTGATATCCGGAACGAAGATCAATCTTTGAAAAGAATTCGGCAACTTGCAACTGGTCAAACAGGTCATCAATACATGGCAATGGGTACCTATTTTTGATGGTGACATGATTCAACTCCCGATAATCAATACAAAGTCGCATACTCCCATCTTTCTTCTTCATGAATAGAACAAGAGCACCCCAAGGAGAAGTACTAGGACGAATAAAGACAATGGATAATAATTCCTACAGTTGGTTCTATATGGGGCTTTGGAAATGGGTTTTATACCGGGTTCAAGGTCGATACAAAATTCAATTTCACGTTCTAGGGGTAGGCCAAGAAGTTCTTCAGGGAATACGTCAGGAAATTCATTAACAATAGAAATATCATTCAAAACTGACGTATTTTTGTTTAGATCCGTGACATGAGCTAAGAAACCTTGACATCCGTTTTTCAATAAATGAATAGCTTTATGGCTTAAGATGACAGTGATTGATTTTAATGGTTTGGTTGCTTGAATTCGTATAATAGGTTGATTAGGAATATGAAAGCTAACAACCTTATGAAAATAATCAATTTTTTCATGATGAGTAGTTAACCAATAAATCCCTAGAATTACGTCAAATGCAAGTATTTTCAATGAAATAAGGTCGACAAGTAATGTGAAGGTACCGATTTGAACCTCCCAAGACTTATAAACAGTGGATGTAATGAAGGTTTCTCCCAACGGAGTTTCAACAGATAAGTCAAAGTCTAATTTCTCCAGAGTCAAATTTAAACGTTGTGCGCAAGTAGGAGAAATAAAAGAACGGGTAGAACCGGTATCAAATAAGGTATATACTTCACTAGAATTTATGATAAGCTTACCCATGATGACCTCGTTCGGGTTCCTTGCTTTCTGGGAGGTCACGACAAATGCTCTCCCTTGAACAATCAGTTTTTTCTTGTTTGGGATGGCCATTGTTGCCTCCATCCCAGCTGGACTTGTCTTCGGTGCACGACAAAATTGGGCCAGGTGTCATTCTCTTCCACAATTGTAACATGCTTTGGAGGGCATCGCATAGTTTGGACTGATGTGTCCCTCCCCTCCACATTTAAAGCATATGATAGGTGGTCGTTCTCCTTCCTTAATGACAGGTACTGATGCTGACGTCTTTCCATCATTGTTGAATCTTCTTTTCTTGAAATGTCCATTCTTATTGTTTTGGCCATGATTACCACTGAAGTGGTTACCATTTCTGGCATGTTGATTCCCTCCACGCTTATTGTCACCGCTTCGATGACTGCTATCACTAGTATTATCATTTTGTCGGCTGCTATCTTTTGGTTGGGTTGACTCATTATCGCGCTCTAATAACTGAGCCCTATTAACAACATCTGAATACAAACATAGTTTATGAGAGATAAGATATTGACGTATCTCTAGTTTCAAACCTATTAGAAACATTCACGTCATTCTCTCCTTATTATCAACCAAATGGGACGTAAACCGGGACACCTCGACAAACTAGGCTTAGTACTGTGACACGGTCATGTTATTTTGTTCCAGTTTAATGAACTCTACCTCTTTCATGTGACGAATACTTTCGAGAAAGTACTTATCGTTAAATAGATCTTGGAATTTCTCCCAAGACATCTTCAGTGCGGCAGGTTGAGTACGCTTTACAGATTCCCACCAGTAATTTGCCTCTGCACGCAACATGAAGGTGGAAAAGGTGACCTTTTGCTCCTTGGAGCACCCCAGGACATCAAATATCTTGTTGATCTGCTTTATCCACGTCTCCGCCTTAAGTGGTTTTGGCTCTCCAAAAAACTCCGGTGGTCCCAGCTCCTTGAACTGTTTGGCGGTGACCGTCCGAGAGTTGCCAGTGTTTCCACCTACATTTTGGACAGGAGCCGCTCTCGCCTGATGATGCATGAATTGCATGAAGCCTCGGAACATTCCATCATTCATCATTTGATCAGTGTTATTATTTGCATGAGGATTATCGCCTTCCTGATGCACATTGTCCTGGTTATTGATCTGTGGAGACTCAACGGTCTCCTGTGCTCCATTGATGTTCTCAACATTCTCGGATGCCATTTTCAAACACTGCCACAAAACAAGGGTTAATTAACATATCACATATTATCCCTATACTCTGACCGACCAATTAAATACCAAATAAACTTAGGTAGGTCATACTAGCGAAGGAATTCCCCGTCTCTCCCCTCCTAGTTCTTATCTCACATCTCAACCAGGGATCGTATCCCTAAGCTTTGATACCAACTATGACGCCCCCAAAATAGGCATACATCACCCATCTTGAGTCGCCAAATACATGGTACTAAATTCAAATACAACTTGATTATACAACAGTCGTGTAAAATACGATAAAATACATCTTGTGTGAGTTTTAATACAAATATTGTCATCTAGACAATATCCACACTCAATTTAGTCCTCATTACATTTATTATCACACTATTTAATGTAATAATGAGGACTTCTAAGACACCATCTCTCGACCATCACTCTGTTCCCCGACTAGTCCCGCCACGTTCTCATTTCTGAAGAGAAACAAAGGAAAGAAAGGGTGAGCTCAACTAGCCCAAAGAAGAAATATTATGACTAAGATAATGCAGAATAAATTATAATTAGTCCTCAACAATGTTAAACTGATAAAATACAATAGACATCAAGTTTAACTACAGCGGAACATGCAATCCATTAAAAGAGTCAAGTAGAGAATAAAATCTACTATCTTTTATGATTTAAAAAGGGTTTTCATCACTTTTATCGCTGAGACTCGGCTTAATAAATAATCCACATCATCCCTGCACTACGGTCAAGGATATTCATTAGGGTCACGACCACAAATTATCCATGCACTATGGGCCAAGGATATTTGTGTATTCATCAATGGTCATGATCATGCCAACAACTGTCCATCAATGCACTTCGGGCCAATGAGGACTTTTACCACATCATTTGTAACATTACGGTCGTGATTACACCGAATAATCCTAAGTCATAATCATACCAAGTCCATCTATGCACTACAGGCCATAGATGGCTTTCAAAAATAATATAAACATGAGGATGATGACAATGATATAAGAATTCAACAAAATAACTTCAAGAATTAATTTATTCAGGAACTAATAACGTCCAAATTGTCAACATGATAATTCTTTGTAAAGTAAAATTCGAGAATGCTCAGAAGAATATTTCCATAAAAAGATACTGGATGAAGTGCAAATATCAAGAATATTCCACTAATTTCATAGAGTGTAGAAGTCAAAACTTTAACCAACTGAGCATAATAAAGAATGGAATAACAAAAGAAATCACCATGCATGCGGTACTTGGATAGACGAAAGTATTCCATCGTAATAATAAATAATTAAACCGTGTCAAAGTAATACGCATTGGCACATGATATTCCACAGAATAATAAAGAATGGAATAACAATGAAATCACCATGCATGCGGTTGCCGCATGACAAGTTATTCCAACGTAATAATAAATAACGGAATCGAGTCCTACCTAAAACGCATGCATGCATGAGATATTCCAATAGAATAATAAAGACGGAACCAGGTCCGGTGTAAAACGCACAGACATGATATTCCAACAGAATAATAAAGACGAAATGAGGTCCGACGTAAAACGCACAGACAGGATGCTCCAACAGAATAATGAAGAATGGAATAACAACAGAAATCACCAAGTATAGGGTAGACCACGTATACAGGTTATTCCAACAGAGTAATAAAGATGGAATAATAAAAGTTCTTTTCATGAATACAAAAGAAATAATACCCCTTACCGTAAAAGAAACTTGATATCGGAGTAGTGAAGTAGCAGAATACTTTTCTTCTTTCTCTCTATAGTTTCTCTCTCTAGAGTTTCAGTGAATTCGTAAGAAATAATGAAGGAATGAGCTTCTATTTATAGAAGAATGGATTGAATAATAACCCATCCATGAACGATCTAGATTGATTTACTTTAATCGGACGGTCTATAATTAAAGAAAAATCTTTTAAATAAAATATATTATATTCTATTTATAATCTAATAAAATGAATAACTTTTAAAAAGATTTTACTATGCAAATACTATGCAGGCACTATGCAAACACTATGCATAATAAAATATAATATCTTATAATTGTTGTCTAATAAAATAGATAACTTTATAAAAGTATTCTGTTTTATATAAAAAGATTTTACTATTAGCCTAATAAAACGAAATAACTTTATAAAAGTATTCTATTTTATATAAAAAGTTTTTCTGCGCTTTATTACGTTAATAATACTGAATAAAACAAAACTTCATCATCATTATTATTATTCACACTATTAATCGACCGTGTCGTTCCCGTGAAAGAGGGGCTTTCCAATAAGGATTTCTCCTATTGGCGCGCACTTAGGTGACCAAACCTCTCATTGGCAGAACTTCTAGACATCATTAATAATGCAAATAATAATATTAACAACTTCGTCATCTCAATTATTGATTTAATAACATATAAATATCGACAATAATTGAATCAAACTGAGTGACTTCTCACATAAGTATTAATAATCAATACTGTGTGCTACTATGCAACCACGTGTATTACTGTACTTTTACTACCGAGTAGTTCAACAGTATAAACGGTAAAACTTCCGCCGTTATTTTCATAAAAATATTTTTATCGTTTTCTCAATCCGACAATAATTATGTTGTGGGGTCCACCAATGATTGTGTCGTTGTACGAATATTCTCTGACCAATCGAATATTATATAACAACTTGCGTACTTTGCAAAATTTATAAATATTACCCACAACTATAACATTATATCAAATTTATTCCATAATATTTAAAAATGACATTTATAGAAAATTCATTTTTATTCATAAAAGTTGGGGTCTTAGATAATTGGTATGCCTTGATTGGCGATGGAATTGTTATGAATTAAATTTCATAAATAATGTGAGTAATTCACTTAATTAAAATAATGAATTAATGTGAATATATTTGTTTTAATAAAATGAGAGAGTATATATATAAACGTGGTATGTTAATGTAATATGATTGTGAATTTTGTAAATAGTTAAAATATTTATTAAATAAAATAAATATTTTAATTGGAATATTTATTGAGTAAAAAAAATATTTGATGGAAATATTCTAATTTAATCTAATAATGAAATTAAAGGATTGATTTGTTGAATAAAATTATAATTATGGTTACCTAAATAGAAACTATAATTATAATAATATAAATTATAATTATAATAATAAGGTTTAATTTAATTTAAATATTAGAATTTGTTAATGGTTGTGACATGAATGAATCATATGTAAAAGGGAATTATAAAAATAAATTAAAAGAGACTAGATTAAAGCTAGCCAAACAAGGTCTTGAGACCTTTGGAGTTTTTATCAGTTAAAACCTTTTGGGTTTGTATAACTAATAGTTGAGTAAAAACACGTAAGGTGTGTTTTATCAGTTTAATTAGCCTATTTGCAAAACCCAGAGAAGAAGAGAAAACAAAGAATATGAGTGAAATTGAGAGAGAAAGAGAAGAAATCCTCTGTGAAATTGAGAAGAATGTTCTTTGTGAGAATCAAAGGAAGAAACAAGAAGATTGTTCAAGCTTTATGGCTAATCAAAGGTAATAACCTAGCCTTAAAACTCTAGTTTTTGATTTCTTGAGTTTTTCCTTATAAATGGATTTTGGTAGAGGATTTGTCAAGGAATTGGATTATATATATATATATATTCTTAGATATGTATAATTCGTTCTATAATTGAGTTTTCGGTAATCAGATTCATGTAATTATGTTTTAAAAGATAAAATTTAGTTTTGTTGTTATATATATGATACGACTTATTTTAGAGTCAAAATTATTTGTTAGTTCATGAATATAATCTGAAATTAGTGCTAGATATTGTTAGTATATTGAATTAAGAAAACAACGAAGGTTAAATGGATTAATTTGGTTAGGAATTGAATCTATGGTGAATGATTACGCTAAATATGTTAAAACATATAAAACTAATATGAACATGAGTCTTGGGTCAAGATTTAGGCTAGTTAGTGTTGCTGTAAACTGTTATAATTCTAGTATGTTGTAATTCTATAAATTACGAATTCATAGAATCAAAAATAGACTAATTTGGATGTGTATAACTCAAGTTATGAAGATTAGAAGGAGAAAAGGTTCAAAAATAACGAGAATAGTGAACTTTAGAGTTTCGTTTCTGCTAACGGGCTCAGCTGCGCTGTGCCTTAAGTCATTTGGGGTGTAGCTGCGCTCTAGCTTTATAGGGCGTAGCTGCGCCCAAAGTGTGTCAGGTGTGACTGTTTTGACCTGTTTTAGTAAAATAGGCATAACGTTTTCATACGAACTCCGATTGAGGCGATTCAAGATGATCCAAAATGACGACGAATAGACCTACAATGTTTATTCTTTAAGTTGTTTAATTTGAGGTCGGGAACAGGGGTCAAAATGGCCATCTTTAGGACTGTTGTTTTTTCGGGGACAATTGGAGGGCGTCGGGCATGCACGTATGCAAGTGTAGTGCTTCTGACGATAAAAGATCTTGTTCTAAGTTATAAAACATGAATGTTAGTAAACATAATGATGCTTAACATTAATAAATGATGTATTAGATAAGTTGTATAAGCATACTAAGCATGTATAAGTGAGATAAATCGGGCGTGTGACGAATGAACGTCGAAATGCCGTAACAAATGTTAATTAACGTAAAAAGTGTTTTAAGTCAAATGAAATGAATATTATAAGATATAAAATGGGTTTAATATAAAACCAATAATGATTCCTAGCAAGACTTAAACACTTGAATGAACTTCGAATATGAAATATAGTGAGATATAAGTCGAAAGTTAACATAATAAAATTGAACATTGTGTATTCATAATAGGAAGGGTTATGAGATGTAGAGTAAAGTTTACATTACAACTACTATGCATTGCTATGTGACTAATAGTTGATGTGTATGATTATATAATTGTGTAGGGCACGTGAAGTGCAGATTACTGTAAGCTATTAAACTGTTATTGGTTAACAACGATCAAGGCAAGTCTTTCAGTTCTTATTTGCTATGTGAACTTGATGATAAACTATTTTAAATCTTTATTGCAAATAGCATGATGTTTTATATATATGTTGAAAGTATGAAACGTTAAAGTCAATCTATGACTATGATGATTGAGCTATGAATGCTGATTGAGTAAGGAACTCAATCTTTATACTTGTTATGTGAACTGCAACATGTACGTTATGTTAGTCCAATGATTATGAGATATATGTTGAGCATGTTGTTATGTGCTACGTGATGCATGAAAACTGTTAGATTTTGCTGGGCTGTCGAGCTCAACCTTGCAAATAACCACATTTGCAGGTTAAGGATATAAGGTAACTCTATGTGCTACTTGAAAGATATGAATTAGATGTAATGCATGAAGATCTAATATCCTAGCCAAGTTGTTATTCTTCTAAACCATGCCTAATGTTTCGGTAAATGTATTAATATTGAATTGTAATATCATTTTACGATGTAAACTCGTGTAGTATTAAAATGAGTCTGAGATACTTAGATGTAAAGGTTAAAAGTTTTGGGAACGAGAATAGTTTATAATAGAAAATTTTAATTATTCCTCAAATTTCAATGGTTGTATTATCGTTTAATAATATAAAATTAGAGGTTGAATGTATTGTTAACGACTGATGACGAGAATTAAATTATTTAAATTTCGGGGTGTTTACAGTTGGTATCAAAGCTAATTGGTTAGAAACCTTAGGTAAGAGTGCCTTAGGTTATCACCTTAGAGAAGAGATGTGAAGATGATAATGAATAAGCTCAAATAGAGTTTGAAAAATAAGAACTAATTTATGAAATTTATAAAGAAGGGATTAAAACATGCGTGAGAGGATTCAAAGAAAAATCTTGCAGTGTTATAAGAAATAAGAATATGGGGTTACCCAACTCCAATAATAAGGATGTAAGGTGATAATAAATAGACAATGTCTATAAGTAGAGACTGATAAAGAAGTTAAGAATAAAAAGTTATGACGCCACCAAAATAGGTATACATCACTCATCTTGAGTCGCCAAATACATGGTACAAAAATACAAATACAACTTAATAATACAACTATCGTGTAAAATACGACAAAACATAAACTGAGAGTTTTAATAAGAATATTGTCATCTAGACAATATCCACACTCAATGGAGTCCTCATTACATTTATCATCACACTATTTAATGTAATAGTGAGGACTACTAATGCTATCATCATCGGACCGTCACTCCGCTCCTCGACTAGTCCCCGCCACGTTCTCATTTCTGAAGAGAATAAAGTGAAAGAAAGGTGAGCTCAACTAGCCCAAGAAGAAATATTATGACTAAGATAATGCGAGAATAAATTATCATTAGTCTTTAACAATGTTAAACCGATAAAATACAATAGACATCAAGTTTAACTACGTGAAAAAAAGCAATCCATTAGAAGAGTCAAGTAGAGCATGTTATCTACTATCTTCTATGATTTAAAATGTTTTCATCAATTTTTATCATTTGAGACTCGACTTTAATAAATAAACCACATCATCTAATCATCCTCATACTACTACGGCCAAGGATATTCATTAAATCATCAATGGTCATGACTATACCGAATAATCCATGGTCATAATCATACCAAAAACTGTCCATCAATGCATTACAGGCCACTGAGGACTTTTACCACGTCATTTATAACATTACAGGTCTTGATTATACCGAATGATCCTTGGTTATAATCATACTAAGTCCATCTATGCACGTAAGCCAAAGATGATTTTCATTACAATATAAGCATGCAGATGATGACAATGACATAATAACTCAATAAAACAAGTTCAAGAATTAATTTATCCAGGAACCAACAACGTCCAAATTGTCAACATGATACTGCTTTGTGGAGAAAAATTCAAGAATGCTTAGAAGAATATTTTCATGAAAAGATACTGGATGAAGCGCAAATATCCATGATATTCTACTAATTTCATGGAGTATAGAAGCCAAAACTTTAACCAACTGAGTATAATAGAATATATGAGATTGCAAATGGATTTTCGCCCGCCATGCGATAATCCACGTAGACAGATCATTTCCACAATTTAATAAGGAATGAATACAAAGGATCATTCACTATGCATGTGGTAATCCATATAGACAGGTTATTCCAACAGAATAATAAAGAATGGAATAACAGATGGATTCACCATGTGTGCGATAGACTGCACAGTCAGGTTATTCCCAACAGAATAATAAAGAATGGAACCAGGTCATGCGTAAACGCATAGACAGGATATTCCGACAGAATAATAAATAATGGAACCAGGTCATGCATAACTCTTTTGTTGATCTTGTGAGGTTTTTATACATTGTCAGATCGTTTGAATCTTTTCGTAGTCATACGTACCAAATCTGGTCCCAACAACGTTGCTTCACCCACCTCATCCCAGCATACTGGAGAACGACACTTTCTTCCATACAACGCCTCGAATGGAGCCATGCCAATACTTGCTTGATAATTGTTGTTGTAGGAAAACTCCACCAATGGTAAGAACTTGTCCCAACTTCCCTTGAAGTCAAGGACACAGAGTCTTAATAAATCTTTAAGAGTTTGAATAGTCCTTTCCAACTATCCATCCATTTGAGGATGATATGCCGAACTAAATCGTAAATCCGTGCCCATAGCTTTTTTTCAAACTAACCCAAAATCTTGAAGTGAATCTTGGGTCTCGATCAGACACTATGGATACTGGCATACCATGCAATCTTATAATCTCGTTTATATACATACTAGCAAGACGTTCAAGTGTATAAGTTTCTCGTATCGGTAAGAAATGTGCAGACTTGGTCAATCTATCAACAATGACCCATATCGCATCTATACCATGAGAAACCTTAGGAAGACCAGTAACAAAATCCATGGTAATGTGCTCCCACTTCCATTCTGGAATTTCAAGTGATTGCAATGGATCTTTTGGCACTTGATGCTCTGCCTTGACTCGTTGACAAGTTAGACACCTTGAGATAAACCCCGCTATCTCTCTCTTCATATTGCTCCAAAATAATGTATGTCAAAGATCACGATACATTTTGGTACTCCCATGATGGATTGCAAATGGTGTGTTGTGCGCCTCCATCATGATTTTATACTTCAAGTCAGAATTGTTAGGAACACAAAGTCTGGAGTTGACTTGAAGTATTTCTTCTTCATCGATTCTTGCTTCCGGAATAGCACCTTCTTCCACTTTCTTCTTCATACGCATCAGCTCCAGGTCTGTAGCTTGAGCAACTTTAACTTTATCTATTAAAGTCGATTCTACTCGTATATTCGCCATCATCACATGGGTCCCTGGAGTCTTTAACTCTATCTCCATCCTTTGTAAGTCATACAAAATGGGCCTTTGAGTTGACAATATCATACTCGTACCTGCATATGATCTTCTACTCAATGCGTCAGCTACTACATTCGCTTTTCCAGGATGGTATTGAATGGTATGATCATAATCTTTCAACAGCTCAAGCCAACGTCGTTGCCGCATGTTGAGTTCCTTTTGAGTGAAGAAATATTTTAGGCTTTTATAATCCGTATAGATTTCCACCTTCTCTCCATACAGGTAATGCCTCCAAATCTTAAGCGCAAAAATGACAGCGGCCAACTCTAGATCATGAGTAGGATAATTCCTCTCATATTCTTTGAGTTGTCGTGAGGCATAGGCTATGACTTTCCCATGTTGCATGAGAACACATCTTAACCCTTTGCCTGAAGCATCACTATAAATGACAAATCCATCCGTGCAAGATGGTATTGTCAGAACAGGTGCTGAAATGAGTCTACTCTTGAGTTCTTCAAAACTCTTCTAACATTCCTTGCTCCAACCGAATTTTGTATCTTTTCGAGTCAGCTGTGTTAATGGAGTAGCGATTCGAGAAAACCCTTCTATGAATCTCCGATAATAACCAGCTAAGCCGAGAAAGCTACGTATTTCTGTCACTGACTTAGGTTGCTCCCAGCTTTGAATTGCTTCAATCTTTGCCGGGTCAATAGATATTCCATGATTTGATATCACGTGCCCAAGGAATGCAACTTCCTCAAGCCAGAACTCGCATTTCTTCAACTTGGCATATAGCTTGTTTTCACGAAGCTTTTGAAGTATCAGCCTCAAGTGTTGCTCATGGTCTTCATAGGTTTTGGAGTATATGAGGATGTCATCAATAAAGACTACCACAAAGTGATCCAAATATTCCTTGAATACTCGGTTCATCATGTCCATGAAGGCAGCAGGAGAATTAGTCAATCCAAAAGACATGACTAGTAATTCATATACCGAGTTTCGAAAGCAGTCTTTGGAATGTCATTAGTTTTAATCTTTAACTGATGATATCCATAACGAAGATCGATCTTTGAAAAGAATTTGGCGCCTTGCAACTAGTCAAACAGATCATCAATACGAGATAACGGGTACCTATTTTTGATGGTGACATGATTGAACTCCCGATAATCAATACAAAGTCGCATACTTCCATCTTTCTTCTTCACGAATAGAATAGGAGCACCCCAAGGAGATGTAGTAGGATGAATGAAACCTATGTCTAATAATTCCTGCAGTTGGGTCTTTAACTCCTGAAGTTCAATAGGAGCCATTCGATATGGGGCTTTGGAAATGGGTTTTGTACCGGGTTCAAGGTCGATACAAAATTCAATTTCACGCTCTGGGGGTAGGCCAGGAAGTTCTTCAGGGAATACGTCAGGAAATTCATTAACAATAGAAATATCATTTAAAACTAACGTATTTTTGTTTAGATCCGTTACATGAGCTAAGAAAGCTTGACATCCGTTTTTTAATAAACGAATAGCTTTATGGCTTGAGATGACAGTGATAGATTTTAATGGTTTGGTTGCTTGAATTCGCATAATAGGTTGGTTAGTAATATGAAAGCTAACAACCTTACGAAAATAATCAATTTTTGCATTATGAGTATTTAACAAATCAATCCCTAGAATCACATCGAATGCAAGTATTTTCAAAGAAATAAGGTCTTCAGGTAACATGCAGTTATCGATTTGAATTAAACAAGACTTATAAACCGTAGATGTAAAGAAGGTTTCTCCCAAAAGAGTTTCAACAGATAAGTCAAAGTCTAATTTCTCTGGAGTTAAATTTAAACGTTGAACACAAGTAGGAGAAATAAAGGAATGGGTAGAACCGGTATCAAATAAAGTATAAACTTCGCTAGAGTTTATGATTAGCTTACCCGTGATCACCTTGTTTGGATTCCTTGCTTTTTGGGAGGTTACGACAAACGCTCTCCCTTGAACTACCAGTTTTGTCTTGTCTGGGACACCCTTGGATGCCTCCATCCCAGCTAGACTTGACTTTGGTGTACGACAAAATTGGGTTAGGTGGCCTTCTTTTCCACAATTATAACATGCTTTGGACTGCATCGTACAGTTTGGACTTATGTGTCCTTCCCCTCCACATTTGTAACATACGATCGACGATCGTTCTCCTTCCTTAACAATGGGTGCTGGTGCTGATGTCTTTCCATATTTGCTGAACCTTCTCTTCTTGAACTTTCCACTCCTATTGTCTTGGCCATGATTACCACCGAATTGGTTATCATTTCTGGCATGTTGATTCCCTCCACATTTGTTGTCACCGCTGCGATGACTGCTACCACTGGTATTATCGACTTGTCGGCTGCTCTCTCTTGGTTAAGTTGACTCATTATTGTGCTCCAATAATCGAGCCCTATTCGCAACATCTAAATACAAACACAGTTTATGATAGATAGGTATTGACATATCTCAGGTTTTAAACCTCTTAGAAACATCCACGTCATTCTCTCCTCATTATCAACTAAGTGGGACGCAAACCGAGATAACTCGGCAAACTTAGCTTCGTACTGCGCCACGGTCATATTGTTTTGCTCAAGCTTGATGAACTCTACCTCTTTCATGTGACGAATACTTTCAGGAAAGTACTTGCCGTTGAACAGCTCTTGGAACTTCTCCCAAGACATCTTCGGTCTGGCGGTTGAGTATATGCTTCTGATTCCTACCAATGTCTGCCTCTGCACTCAACATGAAGGTGGCAAAGGGAACCTTTTGCTCCTCGGAGCATCCCAAGACATCAAATATCTTGTTTATCTGCTTTATCCATGTCTCCGCCTTAAGTGGTTTTGGCTTTCCAAAAAACTCTGGTGGTCCCATCTCCTTGAACTGCTTAGCGGTGACCGTCCGAGAGTTGTCAGTGTTTCCACCTGCATTTTGGACAGGAGCCGCTTTTGCCTGATGTTGGATGAATTGCATAAAGCCTCTGACCATCCCATCGTTCACCATTTCATCGGTGTTATTGTTTTCATGAGGATTATTGTCTTCCTGTTGCACATTACCCGGGGCATTGATCGTTGGTGACTCAATGGTCTCATGTGCTTCATTGCTTATCTCAACATTTTTGGATGCCATTTTCAAATACTGCAACAAAACAAGGGTTAATTAACATATCACATATTATCCCTATACTCTAACCGACCAATTAAATACCAAATAAACTTAGGTAGGTCATACTAGCGAAGGAATTCCCCGTCTCTCCCCTCCTAGTTCTTGCCTCACATCTCAGCCAGGGATCATATCCCTAAGCTTTAATACCAACTGTGACGCCCCCAAAATAGGTTTACATCACCCATCTTGAGTCGCCAAATACATGGTACAAAAATACAAATACAACTTAATAATACAACTGTCGTGTAAAATACAACAAAATATAAACTGAGAGTTTTAATAAGAATATTGTCATCTAGACAATATCCACACTCAATGGAGTCCTCATTACATTTATTTTCACACTATTTAACAGAATAGTTAGGACTACTAATGCTATCATCTGGACCGTCACTCTGTTGCCCGACTATTCCCGGCTACGTTCTCATTTCCTGAAGAGAACAATGAAAGAAAGGGTGAGCTCAACTAGCCCAATAAGAAATATTATGACTAAGATAATGCAGAATAAATTATCTTTAGTCTTTAACAATGCTAAACTGATAAAATACAATAGACATCAAGTTTAACTGCATCGGAAAAAGAAATCCATTAGAAGAGTCAAGTAGAGCATGATATCTACTATCTTCTATGATTTAAAAATGTTTTCATCAATTTTTATCGCTGAGACTCAGCTTAATAAATAAACCACATCATTTAATCATCCCTGTACTACGGGTCAAGGATATTTATTTAATCCTCAATGGTCACGAATATACAGAATAATCCCTGGTCATAATCATACCAAAAACTGTCCATCAATGCATTACAGGCCACTGAGGACTTTTGCCACGTCATTTATAACATTATAGGTCATGATTATACCGAATGATCCCTGGTCATAATCATACTAAGTCCATCTATGCACGTAAGCCAAAGATGACTTTCATTACAATATAAGCATGAGGATGATGACAATGACATAATAATTCAATAAAACAAGTTCAAGAATTTATCCAGGAACCAACAACGTCCAAATTGTCAACATGATACTCCTTTATGGAGAAAAATTCAAGAATGCTCAGAAGAATATTTTCATGAAAAGATACTAGATGAAGTACAAATATCCATGATATTCTACTAATTTCATGGAGTATAGAAGCCAAAACTTTAACCAACTGAGTATAATAGAATATATGAAACTATAAATGGATTTTCACCCGCCATGCTATAATCCACGTATATAGATCATTTCCACAATTTAATAAGGAATGAATACAAAGGATCATTCACCATGCATGTGGTAATCCATATAGACAGGTTATTCCAATAGAATAATAAAGAATGGAATAACAGAAGGATTCACCATGCGTGCGATAGACTGCACATACAAGTTATTCCCAACAGAATAATAAAGAATGGAACTAGGTCATGCGTAAACGCACAGACAGGATATTCCGACAGAATAATAAATAATGGAACCAGGTCATGCGTAAACGTACAGACATGATATTTCGACAGAATAATAAATAATGGAACCAGGTCATGCGTAAACGCACAGACATGATATTCTGACAGAATAATAATGAATGGAATAATAGAAGAATTTCACCATGTATGCGGTACTTGGCATAGACAGGTTATTCTAATATAATAATAAAGAATGGAATAACAAAAGAATTTCACCATGTATGCGGTACTTCGCATAAACAGGTTATTCCAACATAATAATAAAGAATGGAATAACAGAAGAATTTCACCATGTATGCGGTACTTCGCATAGACAGGTTATTCCAACATAATAATAAAGAATGGAATAACAGAAGAATTTGACCATGTATACGGTAGTCCGTGTATACAGATTATTCCAATAGAATAATAAGGAATGGAATAACAATAGCTCTCTTGATGAATACGAAAGAAATAATACCCCTTACCTTAGAAGAACTGGATATTGGAAAAGTGAAGTAACATAATACTTTTCTTCTTCTTTCTCTCTATAATTTCTCTCTCTAGAGTTTCGGTGAATTCGTAAGAAACAATGAAGGAATGAGCTTCTATTTATAGAAGAACTGAAAGTAGCTCTTGGTCTTAACGAAGGGTTAAAATGACTCTTGGTAATATTGAAGAGACAACTACTATTTGTGAAGGGGCAATTAACTCTTGGAACACCGAAGAGACAAACAACTCTTGGAAAACCGAAGGGACAAATAACTCTTGGAAAACTGAAGGGACAAATAACTCTTGGAAAACCGAAAGGACAAGTTACTATTAAAACTTTAAACCAACGATCCATATTGATTTACTATTATAATTTCAACCAACGGTCTGAAAAATTAGCACATCTCCTCATGGAATAATATTGTACCCAAAAATGATTTGGACTGAAAAGAAATATATTTTTTGGGTGAATAGTACCCCGTGAATAGTACTTTAGGAATAGTAACCCCGTGAATAGTACCCCGACACGAAAAGTGTCCCAAATACCCGAGTGAACAATACTAGAATGAATAGTAATCGGGTGAATAATAACTCGTGAATAGTACTCTGACATAAAAAGTGCCCCGAATACGCGATTGACTAATATAACCTCCAGACATCAATTATTATCGAAATAAATGTTAATTTCCACTAACATAAATAGTTTCAACACAATGGAACTATTAAATTCATATATAATCAACACGAACTTATTCATCATTAATATTATAACTCACAATATTTAATAACCAGGTCATTCCCAGGAAAGAGGGGGCTTTCCGATAAGGATTTCTCCCTATTGGCGCGTAATTAGGTGACTAAACCTCTCCTTGACAGAACTTCTAGACATTGTAAATATTGTAATTTAATAATATGAACAACTTTGTCATCTCAATTATTGATTTAATAATATATCATATTATACAGATGAATCTGTGACAATAATTGAATCAATAATATGAGAGATATGATGCAGCAATTACTATAGCAATAATTGAGTCTAACTGAGTGACTTCTTACGTAAGCATCAATAACCAATACCGTGTGCTACTATGTAACCACGCCGACATTCTTTATTTTTTACTACCGGGTAGTTCAACGGTTTTAACGGTAACACTTCATTTATATTTGTATAAAAGATAATTACATGGTTTTCTTACTACGACAATACTTCCATTGTGGGGTCCACCAATGATTGTGCCATCGTACGAATATTCCCTGTTAAAACAAATATTTCTCGACCAATCAAATATTATATAACCACTTGCTTACTTTGCAAAATTTGTAAATATTACCCACAACTATAACATTATATTATATTCACACCATAATATTCAAAATATATTTCGAGAGGAATTAATCTTTATTCATAAAAGTTGGGGTTTTACAAAAGTTATATTTAAGTATGGTACAATTGTATTCTTTAATAGTTAATGTATGGTATCTGGGCTAAACGATTCCTTCTTGGAGCAGAGGTATATACGAACTAGCAACTCAGAACCTAGTTTTTTGGTTGTTTGTGGGAAACCACTCAACGTACCATATTGAAACTATTAGAGACTCGATGTGTACCAAGTATAGAAAATGGATACATATGATGAAAATGTGGAACTCGAATGAAATGTTGAGCAATGTAAATGAAGTTATAAATTCTTAAAGGAAGAATTGTGATATAAACAAGAAAATTCAAAGAAGAATCTTGAAGAGATATAAAGATAAGAAATGCGAGTTACCTAACTCCAATAGCGAAGATAACAAATAATGATAAATAGACAAAGTCTATAAGATTAAAAGCATAAATAAAATCGTAAATGATGAAAAAGAAAAGAAAGAGGATCGTAAAATAAAACGATCACGAGTTAAGAAAAGAATTTTAAGGGAGATGATTATAGAATAAGATCACGACGTGATCTGTTTAAGTTATAAAAGAAAGATTTTCTGTAATATTTGAATAATTATAGCTTGATGCTATGAAGATAATATACTATGATATAGTACAAGATAAACTCACGAGGAGTTATAGATAATGTGATACGAGGAATATGTATTGAGCAAGTTAAGAGCAAGTTACGAGTAAGATAGAGTTAGATGGGATTTTAATTGAGGACTCATGTGATGGCTGAGTTGTACAAACCTTTGTATGGGCGAGGGTTTTGTGCTTGCACTTGGTTTATCACATTGATAATCATTAGAATGTCGATGTCGAAAAGGTGTTTCTTTTCTCATGTGTATATTTGATAGTTAGAAACTATTAAGTTTAGTCAGATATTATTAGGATTAGGTGCGGTTCTTAAAACTAATGTATATGGTAAGTTCGTGAGTCATAATAATATGGTATGTTTTGAACCCCTCAGCGAATGGACGCTTATGGTCTGACTATGATAAGTTCTTAAACTCATATTATTGTGGCAAGTTCCTGAACTTCCAATGTGTAGTAAGTTTGATGAACTATACTGGGGGTATAGGAAGATTGTAAGTTAAAATACAAGAATATTTAGTATAAGAGCATTGGTGGTGCTAAAAATAAAAAGAATTAGTTAGTAATGAGGTAATGGAGTAAATATTGAAAATGATGGAGAAAATTTGATATTCTAAATCTTCTAGCTATGCTAGTTTTTTGAAAATTTATTGACTTCGTGCTGATGTTGCATTTTTTTGTTTTTAAAAAATGTTGGACTATATGATTGAATCAATGGTTTTTTAAAAACAGTGTTGTTATTCTTGTGTCAATGCTAATTGTTTCGGCTAGATAAAAATTATTTTAACTTATCAAAATGTATTTTATATAATCGTGTACACCATTTGATATGGTGTAGAAATAATAAAATATGGAGTCATCAATGCAATTGAACCTAGTATTGGATGTGATCATTGGATCGTCAACCCACTATGGTATGATGTAGTATGATGAAGTCATAAAATGACGGAATCCTCAACGTACTATTAAGACGGTACGGTATCATGACATCATAAAAAGTTTTTATTTGGTTTTCTTTAAACTAAGAAAGGTATACTAATTGAGTTGGTTAAAAATAATATGGATATATATATATATATATATATATATATATATATATATCTCAATTGATGTCCGAGTTATTGCTAGATGTCTATGCTACTTGATTCAGCTAGACGAATATTGAAAGATGTTCATGAAATTCAAGCGTTCTTTGTCGAACTATACCAAACCAAATTGTTTTGGTGTGGATTCAAATGTTAAGAAGCTGAGGTGAACAACCCTTTAAAAGGGGACATGTTATCGGAGATAATGGTTCCAAAAGTAATGCATATAGTTGTTAAGATGTAATACGTTGTGCACGACGTAGGGTGCGATAAATGATCACCTAGAGTACTTGCGAGAGAGTGTTTTCGATCGTGTGATTGCTAAACATTCAGTTAAAGATGGTTTACAGTGGTGATACACTATTAAACCTGGAGAAGAGTTCAAGGTCTGTATAGTCTTATGACTGTTAAAGGTTCAAGTCGAGATACTTGATAACCTATGGACGTAGTTCAAGGTCTTATGACCCCTCAGCATGATTTGGAATCTTTTAAATTCCTGTAATTCATATAGCTTCCCAATTATTGAGCAAGAGTGGAAGATTCTTATTATTCTAAAAGGTGAAAGTGGGAAAGATGAGAAAATTATGCAAAACATAATAATTTCAATAAAGAAATGAAATTCCAGAAAGAAGAGAAATGTGAAACTCTTAGAAGAGGAAGAGGTGAGGAATATGATGATCTTAGAAAGATTCTTAGAGAAAGAATTTGGTTGTAGAACCTAATGAATAAATAAATATTAACATAAAATCTATTTTGATAAATGGAATGAACGAATATTAGTAAGTCAAAATTTCGAGGATAAAATTCTTAGAAGAAGGGGTGAATGTAATGCCCCGAGAGTTTGAGAATCTAGTACATGATAACTGACTATAAGTAAAGGTTATGAAATAAAAATTACAATAATTTATTGTGAAGAATGGTTAGAGTGGTAATAAATAAAACTTATATTAAGGTAATGTGTTGGAGATATTCAACGATAAATTTTAAAAAGAGATTTGGTGAAAAACGAGTAAGGGATGTTTCGTTGATTCCAAGAACGGAATCCTTATAAGGGGGAAGGATGTTACAACCCGAATTTTTATAAATTATTAAAATAAGAATTTAATAACCCGAATTTTTATAAATTATTAAAATAAAAATTTAATATTTAAAATTCTTATTATGAGATGTATATATTTTGAATTATGTGTTTTGGTGTAAAGAAATTAAATTTTTATGAGATTTAATAGTTGATTAAACTATTGAAGAAAGTGAAGCAAATTAGTTATGAAAAAGGAAAATAGTGGCAAAAGAAATTAACTGAATAATATTAGTTAATTAAGATGGAAATTATATTATGGAATAATATAATTTAATTCGTATGCCTTGATTGGCGATGGACTTGTTATGAATTAAATTTCATAAATAATGTGAGTAATTCACTTAATTAAAATAATGAATTAATGTGAATATATTTGTTTTAATAAAATAAGAGAGTATATATATAAATGTGGTATGTTAATGTAATATGATTGTGAATTTTGTAAATAGTTAAAATATTTATTAAATAAAATAAATATTTTAATTGGAATATTTATTGAGTAAAATAAATATTTGATGGAAATATTCTAATTTAATCTAATAATTAAATTAAAGGATTGATTTGTTGAATAAAATTATAATTATGGTTGGCTAAATAGAAACTATAATTATAATAATAGAAATTATAATTATAATAATAAGGTTTAATTTAATTTAAATATTAGAATTTGTTAATGGTTGTGACATGAATGAATCACATGTTAAAGGGAATTATAAAAATAAATTAAAAGAGACTAGATTAAAGCTAGCGAAACAAGGTCATGAGACCTTTGGAATTTTTATCAGTTAAAACCTTATAGGTTTGTATAACTGATAGCTGAGTAAAAACACGTAGGTGTGTTTTATCAGTATAGTTAGCCTATTTGCAAAACACAGAGAAGATGAGAAAACAAAGAATATGAGAGAAATTGAAAGAGAAAGAGAAGAAATCCTCTGTGAAATTGAGAAGAATGTGCTTTGTGAGAATCAAAGGAAGAAACAAGAAGATTGTTCAAGGTTTATGTCTAATCAAAGGTAATAACCTATCCCTAAAACTCTAGTTTTTGATTTCTTGAGTTTTTTCTTATAATTTGATTTTGGTGGAGGATTTGTCAAGAAATTGGATTATATATGTTCTTAGATATGTATAATTCATTCTATAATTGAGTTTTCAGGAATCAGATTCATGTAATTATGTTTTAAAAGAAGAAATTTAGTTTTGTTATTATATATACGATACGACTTATTTTAGAGTCAAAATTATTAGTTAGTTCATGAATAGAATCTGAAATTAGCGCTAGATATTGTTAGTATATTGAATTACAAAAACAACAAAGGTTAAATGGATTGATTTGGTTAGGAATCAAATTCGTGGTGAATGATTACGCTAAATATGTTAAAACATATAAAACTAATATGAACATGATTTTTGGGTCAAGATTTTGGCTAGTTAGTGTTGTTTTAAATTGTTATAATTCTAGAATGTTGTAGTTCTATGAATTACGAATTCATAGAATCAAAAATGGACTAATTTGGATGTGTATAACTCAAATTATGTAGATTAGAAGGAGAAAAAGTTTAAAAATCACGAGAACAATGAACTTCAGAGTCCCGTTTCTGCTAACGGGCATAGCTGTGTTGTGCCCTAAGTTCTTTGGGGCACATCTGCGTTGTGTCCAAGGCTTAATAGGGTGCAGCTGCGCCCAAAGTATGTTAGGTGTTACTGTTTTGACCTGTTTTAGTAAAATAGGCATAACGTTTTTATACGAACTCCGATTGAGGCGATTCAAGATGATCCAAAATGAGGACGAATAGACCTACAACGTTTATTCTTTAAGTTGTTTAATTTGAGGTCGGGAACAGGGGTCAAAATGGCCATCTTTAGGACTGTTATTTTGTCGGGGACAATCGGAGGGCGTCGGGCATGGACGTATGCAAGTGTAGTGCTTCTGACGATAAAAGATGTTGTTCTAAGTTATAAAACATGAATGTTAGTAAACATAATGATGCTTAACATTAATAAATGATGTATTAGATAAGTTGTATAAGCATACTAAGCATGTATAAGTGAGACAAATCGGGCATGTGACGAATGAACGTCGAAATGCCGTAACAAATGTTAATTAACGTAAAAAGTGTTTTTAAGTCAAATGAAATGAATATTATAAGAAATGAAATGGGTTACGCGTCTTATTTTTCCCTAAATCTTGATAACATAGAAATATAGAGAGGAGAAACATAGAGGGTTAGAGAGAATTTGAGTGTAATCTCTGTGAATTATTAAGGGTTGAGGAAGGATTCTATCATCTTGCTAGTAGGAAATTCAAGCTATAATTCATTCCTAAATTTTCAAGTTGGAGTTTGAAAATTAAAGTTCTCTATAATGGATTTTTGTGGAATTGTTGTTTCCTATGTTGATTATATATATGTATACTCTTGAAAAAGGGTTTGGTTATCATTTATAATTGTATATTAGTTACCAAATTCGTGAGAAATTGGTTGTAGGAAGAAAAGGAAAATAACAGTATTTATGTTTGAAAAATGGCTTTAGAAAGTACGAAAATTGATGCTCTATATATGTTATAATCTGTAATTTGTTATTGGATTATGTTAGTAGATTAAGAAATGAAAGCGACATAGTTTAAATCATGTCAATTGATTGAGAAACGAATTCGCGGCGATCGAATTCGCTAAAAGTGTCAAAATGGAAGAAATTTTGAAACTATGGTTTTTGATTCTCCAAATTCGTGTGCATGTGATGTTTTTGTATATAGAATGATGTCTAACATGTGTAACTATGATATTAAAATGTTTTAGATGTTGAGTTTGGTGAATTTCTGTAGAATTGGGATTTTTGGCTTATAGCAGAGTATTAGTTCGTGTTATGTAAAAACTAAAATTGATGCATCATGGCGCTCTATCGGGTCTTATTTGTTGTTACCAAAGTGCCATGTATCTTGGCGCGGCGCAGCGCCTTCTTTGTCGTCTTGGCGCTAACTTCTGCTTGTGCGATGCACTCTCGCCACGCTGCAGCACGCGATAATCCAGTGTAAAACTGGCGCGATCGCGCCAATAGTCAGTCAGACCTAGTAATGAGTTGATAACAACATAGGTTGGAAATTGTTAACATAACATATTTTAATGATTTGTAAATGACCTAAAACATGTTACAAGGCATAGTAATGTATTGTAATCATAACGCCAAAATTATAGATTATAAATTAGTAAGTTGTGGAAGTTCGTAATGTGATGTCATTTGAATTGGAATTGTTTTACAATCACCATGTCGTATACTATGATATAATTGAGAATTCAGTTTCATGTTACGTGAATGAGTAGGATAATCAAGTCCATAGTTAAGGATTATAGACTTGATTAAAATGAAAACTAAACTAATGAAATGGGTGTTAATGTAACTAATTGTTGTTGCGATTTCAATGATATATGTAGGGTAATTGGCGAATATTATTACTTGTGTAGCTTACATACAAGGCAAGTTTCTAAACCTTAACTCCTTATATTGATCAAGCTTTCTAACTTCATTCTTTTATCAATGAATGCAAGTTCCTTTATTTTTATTGAGCAAGACTATTGATTCTATCCTTATGTATGATTTAATAAGCTCTTGTAACCTAATTCGCTACCTCGAGCAAGTTTTATTTTTCTAAACCTTGATATTATTGTTCAAAACATATATTGTTCTAATACATCGCTTCAAATGAGATTGTTCTAACTCTTTTGGTTATAGCACTTTGCATGTTTATCATGTCTATTCAATTATATATTGTTGATATCCGATCTTTGACTTTGATAGCCTTGTTCAGTTATAAATTCTTGTATTAAAACTTCAAGTAGTAAGAAAACCTTTATTGATGGAAATTGAATGGTGTTCTAAAATTCTACAAACACTGATAAGATAGTTCCAAACTAAACTTTCTTTAGTGCGGAAATTCTAAAATTCGAACTGAGACGAACAACCCTAACATAGGGGTTTTTGTACGTGTAACGTTTAGATGTTTGTGCATAATACATGGTACAAAGGGCTGATCCCCCTAAGTACGTTAAGAAGGGTCTGTATAGCCTAAATAACTGCTAAGGTTGAGGTAATAATACCTAAATACCGGAGATATAGTTCGTGGTCTTAAGACCCTCAGATATTAAAGTTCGAACTTGTTTTCTATTTTTGATTCGTAGAGTAAGTTCATTATTGTTCAGCATTCGTTGTTCAATCTCATGTTGTTATCATTACTACTTTCTATATCAGTGAGCAATTGTTTGCTCACTCTTGCATTAACAATCTTCTAGCTAAAGTAGTAGAAAAGTCGATGAGCCATCTACTAGCAAAGGAAAGGCAAGATGTCCAAGTGTTGAAGACTTATGAGAATTTTTATTTTAATGAATTATGTTAAAGACTTGTTTTAATATATGATGTATTCCGCAAACTGATGTAATAAATTTAAGGTTAGATTACCTGGGATTATTTTTGAGATAAATATGAATGTTTGGATAGTGAATTCCAAATCTTGTGGGAATGAAGTAACTAGATTTGGGGGTGTCACAAGTTGGTATCAAAGATTTAGGTTATGAATCTTAGGTGGGGAAACCTTAGGAAGTAACCTTTAAGGAAATAGAAAACATAGAGGTGTCCAACTCTTATCGAGTTTTAAGGAATGGATTAATGTATCCATTGAAGCTAAATAATAAAAGACATTATGTGCTATGTGTTAATAACTTATGTGCTCACGAGTATCGAAAATATTAAGTAATACTTCAAATATTTTGTTGTCAGGATGTCTAACGAAGGAGGATCCAGTCCAGCTAGGAAAGTAATACCTCAGTTACCTAGAGACGATGAATCCCGGGATATTCATGTTGTGCGGGAGCAGTTGATCTAGGAGGATGAGCCTGTAACCGATCCCAAGGAGGATAGTTCTAAGGAGATAGAGGAGGATGATGAGGAAGAGGATCCTGAGGAGTTTCCACCAAACTCCATATCAGCTGAGATGTATGACGCTCTGTACGATCGTAACATAGAATTGCAGGACAAAGTTGAGTAGCCGAAGGAGATGGTTGAGATGCATCATGCTTCGATCAAGCAGAAGGATGCAGAGATTCAGGAACTCGACTCACGCCTTGGAAACATGGAGTGGGACCTAGTTCATACCAAGGGTAAGCATGAAGACCTGTTGGCAGTAAACAAAAAGATGAAGACTGACATGGAGAAATTGAAAGATGATTTCAAGGAGGAATCAGCTAAGCGTGCAAGAACAGAGGATGCTTGGATGAAGGCGACTCAACGTGCAGACCGTGCTGAGGCTAATGTTCAAGTAAAGAAGGGTAAGATGAACGAGATGGACTACGCTTTTAATTCTGCGATTGATAGGGCCCAGGATCAAGTATTTTATTATCCACCTCTGTTTGAGAATCCACCATGGTTTGTGATGGATTGCAGGACGACTTATCGTATCATGGAGGAGGAACGTCGAGAAGCCTTATGATGTCTTAATATGTCTAGATAAAGCGAATAATAATAATAATAATAATAATAATAATATGTGGTTAACTATGTGGATAAATAAACTGTGAATCCCTTATTTTGAGATGAATAAAGGGATAGTATGGGTTTATAATCCTGAAACTTGTCTAGTTCAGGAAAATGAATGTTAATAGCGGTTATGTTATCCTTAACATGTTTTAAAACGTTATAAATGAATAAAATATCAAAGTTTATTTGAAATGTTATGTGTTATAGCTTTAAATGTTTAAGTTAAACTTCAAATACCCAAGAAGTTGAGTAATGAACTAATAAAGCACATATTTTAACAGAAAATGGCTCCTAGAAGAAGACAACCACGTCATCAAACATCTCCTGAGGGGTCTACTAACAATAACAACGAGACCAACGCTAATCCGGTTCTGCAGTTGGTAGCTCTGTTGACTGGCGCACTTGCGAATCAAATGCAAGCTCAAGTCACGACCTTCAAGGAATTCAAAGTGGTTGGACTGCCAGAGTTTCAAGGGTTTATGAATCCAGTGGAAGCCTAAACCTGGATCATGGAAATGGAGAAGGTGTTCGATGTTGCTAGAGTTAACAAAGATAAGAAGATTGCGTTCGCAACGTTTATGTTGAAGTCTGAAGCTAGCTACTGGTGGTAGGAAAATAAGGTTCGTGGGGGACAAGTAGTGATAGCGTGGGATAGATTTAAGGAGATGTTCTTTGAAATGTACTTGCAAGCGAGTTCTCGGAATCAGTTGGAAGTGCAATTTCTGGAGTTGAAGCAAGGAACGATGATGGTGCCAGAATATGCTGCGAAGTTTAACGAATTGGAAAGGTTTGACACTTACCAAGTTAGTACTAAAACCCTGGCTGTATAGCATGGTTTCAATGTTCCAACTGGATACATTTGTGGCAGTACTAGAAAAGGCAATTATCGCGGAGGGTGGAAGCGATGCCTTGACCAAGTACAATCAAGAACAAAAGAAGAGGAAGAATGAGAATGAAAATAAGGCTGGTGGGAGTAATGTTGGAAGTAACAGTCAGAAGAGGAAGTGGAACGATAATTCGACTGCGGGAGGACAAGAGGGAGATCAGCAAAAGAAGAAATTTGAAGCTTGCACAACGTGCGAGAAGAACCATACTAGGGCATGTTTGAAGGGAAAGATGGTGTGTTTCAACTATGGTCAGGAGGGACACATTGCACCGAACTATTTTAGTCCGAAGAAAGGAGCATGTTTTACCTGCGGTGTTGCCTCTTTTTAAGTTCTAACAAAAGAGCTCTAACTTATGCAAGCATACATGTGTCAATAAGAAATACATAGTAAGTCGAGTATCGATCCATAGAGAAAGGATTCTAAATTAAACTATTATGCATCAATTATACCACTATTTTTTATATGTTTAAACGAATGCTTATAATTGTGAATTACTCTAAATTCAAATAATAACTAAAAGAAGAATAACAATGTAATAAATCAAATTTGGAAATAATGGGATCCTAACTTCATTTAATAGTTCATCTAATTACCACCATCATGCAAGATTATTTACGTATCATAGGAAATTATCCAAGAGCACATATGTAGACATAACCTTTTTTCAATGTATCATGACCTACTCACATAACATCCACATACAATAGACATCATGTAATCATCAATAAAGCCAACTTCACTATATGTCTATGTGAAATTGCAGCAATATTGAATTTAAGCACAAACCCTTATATAACTCATACGGTGAAACAGTATATATCTATCTGGTTCAGGAAATACAAAGCTAAGCAAAATAGCCCCATATACGCATGTTATCATGATTACAACCATACTTGCATATTATTTTTCAATTCCATACAAGCACATAAAATAAATGGTGATCAATCATTCATGCATTCAAAATAGCCATAATAGAAATTCTTCATGATACGCAAACAGTCCAGCAATCAAGCAATCAATTAGACTACATATTAAAATTCGTTAGAATCCCATAATGGAGTTTAGTTCATCGCTGAACCAAAAGCCATTATGGAATCAAATCTACGCATGGACTATAAATAAATAATTGAAGGAGAAAAGATAGAATCGATCAAACCCAATTGCTGATTACAATCGAAACATAACGTTCAAATCCTCACTAATATCCAGCAACATAAAAGTAGTTCATCCACAATGATTGAAATCCAAAGAAGAAGTAGAAAATATAGTCTATGTTTGGCTTCACGTTGGAATCTCTCAAAGTGTAAAACCCTAGTTCTCTATTATGAAAAACACGTAAAAACTAATGATAGTCGCATCTGGTACCAACCAGAATAGTTTTAACCAACTCAAACTGTTACAATTTAAAAATTAAAATAAAATTAATCAGCAGTTGCAAATGTCGCACGTGGGCGCGTGAGGTCCCTTTGTAATCATCGGCGGCAAGCGTGCGTTTTAAAAAATATGTTCGATCTTGGTGATCGTGGGCCACATATGTTGTAACTCATTAGCCGCGGCTACCGCAACTTCGTATTTTGAATTACGTGCTCTCTGTTCGCTACTTCTTACGTGTCTCAGTTCTAATCCTCTTCCTTCATCCATGCTCAGTTGCATATCTCCAATTGTTCCTTGCGTCATGCTTCCATTAGCCTCATGCCATATACCATCACCGAGCTATGCCATTTTCATGCACTATCACACCATAGGAGTTCTCAGTATATGCCATGCAAAATAACATGAAATGTAACTAAAACACACTAAAATGTACTTGAGATGAGCATAGTTCGCGTGAATTGATATCCAATAAGTAGGTATAAAACCCACTTATCATATACCCCCAAACTTGAACTATTGCTTGCCCTCAAGCAATGCATACTATACAAACATTGAAAAATGCAACTACATGCTATGCAACTAAATCATGATGCAACCTAGTCTCACATTGTTCCAGCTATAACAGAATTTCAGTCCAAAATACCTCAGCGAATTATCCAGATTCAAGAATACAAATTCAAACCAAACTATAGGCATAATATTATACACTCAACTAATTCATATATACAATAAAGTTGATGTGTGTGTGTGTGTTGTGTTCACCAAAACTTGATTTATGCAAGAATACACATGTTAAACTGCTCAAAACAAAAAATTACAGTCTAAATCAAGACTCATGTATACTTATGCAACAAACACTGTTCCAACATATCAAAACAACCTAAGGTTCAACAATGGGCTTAACTACTTTATTTCTACTCACGAGGGCGATTTTCGCTCTTTCCCACAGTGTTTATTGCTATTTTTCTTTTCTTTTCTTTCCTTTTTCTCTTTTTTTTTCACATGACTGTGCAATGCCTCATTCCATTAGGCTAACAATGCTACCCCTTAGCGAGCTTTCAACCAATGACTCCCAGACCATAAAAGACCTTAGGGCGCTAGGTGTTAAGATACCCCTACGGGCGTACTTACTAAAGTAACAAAGGCCCCGAAATAAGACTAGCCACGTTATTCTTTTTTTTTTATATAGCATACCCAAGTTTTCCCAAAGTTTGATTATCAATGTTTTGTACAGTCTAAGTCCATTTTCCACATATTTCTCTTTTTAAAACCACATTTTCTATTAAGCAATGCAACACATCATTATCATGCCTACAAGCAATTGTGAACACGGTAGTGCAAACCAAAAGCATCTAAACAACATCATGAATTACATCGTGTAAAACATTATATCTAAGCTTATGTTATCCAAAATACTCAACGATCCTTCAAAATTCACTTTCATTATAGGCTAGACAAAATTTCCATAAAGCTAGAATTTGTGAGACATGCACTAAACATAAACTGACACACATAATAATGATTAAACACCTAAAATTTTTTTTTAAAACACATAGACAGGCAAACTACTCATGCAAACATTATATGCAACATAAACATGCAAATTTTAAACTAATCATGCAAATACTATATGCAACTACACTACTACCCCAATACCCCCAAACTTATAATATTCATTGCCTCAATGAATGAAGGTATAGGGTTAGAGTAAACTCCCCTAATGCTCAGCTGCACCACCCTCGTCGGGTGGTGAATCAGGTGGTGGATATGGCACGGTTGTCCTGAACTGTGGCCACTCAAGCATGATCCCTTACTGTGCAAACACCTCCGCCAACGACCTTATGAGACCCGTAGCAAACGCTACGAAGTTGTCATACATTGCGTTAACCTTTCACTCAAACCTTCGGAGCTGTCGATCCCCAGTGGCAGCATCTGCTTGAGTTGATGTGCCCGCCTCATCTGTCTAAGAGGGCTGCGGTGGTGGCTCTGAGAATGTGGGATGTCGATCCCCAGTGGCAGCATCTACTTGAGTTGACGTGCCCGCCTCATATATCTAAGAGGGCTGCGGTGGTGGATCTGAGAATGTGGGCTGGATGAT
The DNA here is from genome assembly GCA_020205605.1 of Panax ginseng. Taxonomy (NCBI): domain Eukaryota; kingdom Viridiplantae; phylum Streptophyta; class Magnoliopsida; order Apiales; family Araliaceae; genus Panax; species Panax ginseng. The sequence goes on from CM035130.1 coordinate 82,566,284, forward strand.
AAATCCTTGTCCTCGCGGGTGCGGTACACCTCCTGCCCAATCCTCGAATTTTGCAATGGTTGCATGAGTGATATCTTGGCTCGAGTTCTGCATTTGTTCATTATCCCAATGGCATCCTTGATGGGCACACAGCATAGCTACAACCGACGCGTGTGGAATACTCCCTATAGTACTTCCCCGCAGATAACGCAACATGTTTTGAAGGATGAGGTGGCCCACATCAATATATTTGCCTGTGATTATTCCCCACAGAATGATTTCCCTCTCCGTTGTGATTTCATGCTAATGAGACGACGGAACTAGCTTGGCACATATAAACAAATTCCATGCTTTCACATACTGATTCAAGGCTGAGGCTGGGAATATGTGAGCCTGATTCGTGCCGGCCTTATAAGTCCACTTCATTCCTGGAATGCACAACTCAGTAATGACTATTTCTAAATCCGTTTCCAAATGTGCACCTTCTACCCAATTAGCAGACCCAGTCGGTGGTGTGTCAGTTATCCTCAAAATTTCTTTGATTGCTGGGGGTCTATAATCTATTTGACATCCTCAAACCATAGATAGACCACTCATTGTGTCTTTCGCATTAGCATAGAATTCTCGGACGATACTCATTGGAACAAGCATAGGGGTTGCAGTCAATCCAACCCATCCTCTTTCGCGAATCATATCCCAAAGCTGACCATCTTGCTTCTCAGGTTTAAAATCGCACTCCTTTACAAATGTCTTTGCCACAATTCAATAATACTCCATTTGTTCTTCCAGACTCAAAAATTAGGTATGATCCACAACATCCTCCCCTTGACTGCTGGAGGAAGACGATGATGAAGAAGAAGAAGAATGTGCCCTCTTAGGACCCATGTAAATTTGAGAGAGAAAATTAGGATTCTTTGCCTTGTAGTGAATGAGAGTGGTAGCTGATGATTGGGTAATATACCCATGAATTGGATACTTTTAGGCTTAAATTATTGTATTCCCAAGGTATTTAAATTCATTTTTACCGTGTTTATGTGTTGCTATGGAGATTCGGGAGCTGTAGGAAGAAATTGGGGAAGTTGAGTTGAAAAAGGATAAAATGGCGAAGATTCTCACCCAAAGTCTTGGGCGCTCCATCTAGTGTATTTCTCAAACAATGAAGTAACTAAGCCGAATTGGTTGATCGAGACGCGTTGACTTTTTGTTTGACTACTCAATTGGAGGTTGTTTGAAGCCGAATTAGATTTGGATTGCTAGAGTTTGGATAAGTGGAGTATATAAGGTTTATTTACATTGAATTAGGGGACTATTCTACACAATTGGAGATTGATCAAGGAGGCAAGAGGAGAATTTGAAGGATTTTACTTGGAGTTTTTTTTTTCTTCTTCTTTCTTTTAATTTGTGTAATTCATTAAGGATGATTTGCAAAAGATTGTTGGTTTTAGTTTCCGTTATGAACTAATTTCTTTAATTAAGATTTCAATTGAACCTTTTATGATTATAAATTAATTATTTGATTTATTCCAATTATTTATGTTGAAGTGAATTGTTCATCTTGCTTTGCATTTATTGATTAATTATCTGGGCAATAATTACCTTGTTACTCTAGAAGGAATTGAAAGAGGAATTCTAGGGTTAGAACTGGGCATGGTGACATGTTACTTAGTTATTTGCAAAGTGAATAATTAGGATTGTGAATTGAATGAAAATATATGTTCACCGCATGTAACACATAAGGAATTGGGATTGAACATAGTTTAATTCAATTGTTTTGCATAGGAATATAACAAGATTAATCTAGATTAAATAGAAGGAAATTGATCACTTGGAAAAGGACTTTTGGCATTTGAGAATTCCTATTAACAATTCAGTAGACATAATAATTGGGATAATTGGATAATTGATTTATAGTTCATAATTGGGGATATTGGAGTTTTAATCCTTATTTACCTGAATTCAATCAAATCTTAGTTCTGTTTATTTGATTTCTTTTAGACTAATCTCTTTTAATTGTTTAGTTTAGTTTTCTTAATTCAAAAAATCACAATTATTGGTTGTTTAAATAAAATTGAATTGATATAGTGCTAGTAGTTGGAATTTATTAATTAGAATTCTCTGTGGGATCGACACTTTATCTTATCACTCTATTACTTGTTGACCGTGTATACTTGCACGTTTGCTTTGATTGTGAAATCAACCAACAAGTTTTTTGGCGCCATGAATTCTTGAAATTCTTTATTAGTATTAATTCCATATTAGTTATAATTAATTAGGTCTTAATTTAAACGTTACTTATTTTTCTTCTTGTATTTGCAGGAATTCTTTGCGAGTGTATGCACACTAGATCAAGGGCGAAAAAGGAACTTTTTCCTTATACGGACGATATTGAATGGAAGTTCCAGAAATTGCAGTCGACTAGTGCAGTGTCACCTGTAGAAGAAGAACTGGCAGAACAAGAAATTCCAGCGAACATGGCAAGGAACGACCATAAATCACTTAGGGATTATGCCATGCTGAATGTCACGGATATACAGTCGAGTATTAGGAGGCCAGCGATAAATGCAAATAGTTTCGAGATTAAACCGGGAATAATTCAGATCCTACAGAATACATGTCAGTTTGGGGGTAGTTTGATAGATGATCCTAATGAGCATATCTTAAGTTTCTTGGAAGTTTGTGACACCTTCAAATTAAATAATGTGTCAGAAGATGCTACAAGGCTAAGGATGTTCCCGTTTACCTTGAAAGATAAAGCGCGAAGTTGGTTACATTCGTTGCCTCTTGGCTCAATCACCACTTGGGACGACTTGGCTCAAAAATTTCTAGCTAAGTTTTTCCCACCAGCTAAGTTGGCAAAACTACGGAACGATATTCACACCTTTGCACAGTTTGACTCAGAATCGTTATATGAGGCGTGGGAAAGATTTAAGGATATGCTCCGTAAGTGCCCTCATCATGGAATTCCGCAGTAGATGCATTTAGGAATATTTTGTGATAGTTTGCACGCGTCCACGAGGGCCAGTATTGATGCAGAAGCAGGGGGAGCGATCATGTCTAAGAGTTTTGATGAGGCATATCAGCTATTAGAGACAATGGCCACCAACAACTACCAGTGGCCCATGACGAGGTCTAATCCTCCGAAAACACCAGGAAAGTTTGACGTAGATGCTATGATGAGATAACAACAGCTGAAAGTGGTACAGAATAGCTAAGCAAGTGGAAACATGGCGTCCACAATCCACACAACAAGTAGCAATGGTTTGTGAATTATATGCTGGGGGTCATGCTACGGATCAATGTGCCATAAATTCTGAATCAGCTCAGTTCGTAGGGAGCTATAATCGATCTACCCTACCTTATTCGAATCAAAACGCATATAATCCGGGCTGGAGGAATCATCCGGGGTTTTCATGGAGTAACAATCAAGCTCAAGCTCAAGCACCTAGACAACAAAACACACCCGGATTCCAAAATCAGACCCAACAACAACCAGAGAGGAAATCAAGTTTGAAAGAAACCTTGGAGAAATTTATTAAAGCTTCTAAAAAAAAATGAGGAACAAGAAAAAGTATTGAATCAACTAGAGCTGAATATGAAAAGCCAAGGTGCGTCGATCAAGAATCTGGAAAATCAAATGGGGCAGATAGCACATACACTTAATAACCGACCACTTGGAACACTCCCGAGTGACACAGAGAAAAATTCGGGCAGAGATGAGCATTGTAAAGTCAGTAACTCTCTGAAGTGGAAAGGATTCTGAGGAGACAGTCAAGGATAAGGAAAGAGGACAACACAACAAGTGAAATAGAGGAAGTTGTGGATACCAAAAATGTCAAGATGAAACCTTAGAATAGAAAAGAACCGGAACCAACCACCACAATGCCTCCCATCACATCAGTCTGCGGAGAGGTTTGAAATCCATGTTGGATAAGCAGTTTTCACGATTCTTGGATATCTTCAAAAAACTGCATATCAACATCCCCTTTGCCGAAGCCTTGGAATAAATGCCGAGTTACGCCAAGTTTATGAAGGAGGTTTTGTCGAGGAAGAGGAAATTGGGTGAGTTCCAAACAGTGGCGTTAACCGAAGAATGCAACGCGATTATTCAGAATAAGTTACCGCCAAAGCTTAAGGACCCAGGTAGCTTTAATATACCATGTGAAATTTGAAATTAGTTTTTTGGGACGAGCATTATGTGATTTGGGGGCCAGTATAAATTTGATGCCATTATCCGTCTACAGCCAATTTGGACTTCAGGCTCCATGACCAATAAATATCAGTTTATAGTTGGCGGATCGATCGATTACATATCCACGAGGTATTGTTGAGGATGTTTTAGTTAAAGTGGATAAATTCATCTTCCCCGCGGATTTCTTCATCTTGGATTGTGAAGTGGATAGAGAAATCCCAATCATTCTTGGGCGACCATTTTTAGCAACAGGTAGAACTTTGATCGATGTGCAAAAAGGTGAATTGACGATGCGAGTTGAAGATCAATAGGTCACCTTTAATGTTTTCAAGTCAATGTCTGGTCCGAAAGAAAAAGGTGAATGTTTGTGGGTTGATATCATGGAGGAATTGGTTAATCACAAGATCAGTGGAAATTATTTGGATGATCTGCTTGAATCCATTTTGTTCAGGACAAACGAAGATGGTATTGAAGATGACGTAGAGTATGTGAAATGGCTAGATACACCATCTGTCTTCCGAAAAAACAAGCAATCATTTGACACCCTTAATAGGCCCGAAACGGAAGGTAAAAAGTTCAAACCCTCGATAGAAGAGCCACCGGTGTTGGAACTAAAACCACTACCATCCCATCTACAGTATGCCTATTTGGGAAAAGATGCCACCCTACCAGTTATTGTTTCAACGTAGTTAACTGACACGCAAAAGGAGAAACTGTTACGGGTCTTGTGAGAGATCAAAACAGCAATTGGGTGGACTATAGCGGATATTCGGGGAATGAGTCCATCTTATTGTATGCACAAGATTTTAATGGAAGAGGGGGCAAAACCAACCATTGAGATGCAAAGGCTAAATCCCATTATGAAGGATGTGGTGAAAAAAGAGATAATAAAATGGTTGGATGATGGCATTATTTACCCAATCTCAGATAGTTCATGGGTGAGTCATGTACAGTGCGTACCAAAGAAAGGGGGTATGACAGTGATGAAGAATGAAGCTAATGAGCTCATCCCTACTAGAACTGTTACAGGATGGAGGGTATGCATGGACTACCGCAAGCTGAATAAAGCCACATGCAAGGATCACTTCCCCTTGTCGTTCATTGATCAAATGTTGGATAGGCTAGCGGGACATCAGTTCTACTGTCTTTTGGATGGATATTCTGGGTATAATCAAATTGCCATAGCACCGGAGGATCAAGAGAAAACTTCATTCACATGCCCCTACGGTACGTTTGCATTCCGGCGCATGTCTTTTGGGTTATATAATGCACCGGTAACCTTTCAATGGTGCATGATGGCGATCTTCTCCGACATGGTAGAGTAGAATTTGGAGGTATTTATGGATGACTTTTTTGTTTTCGGTGATAGCTTTGATTTATGTTTGAAAAATCTGATTTTAGTGTTGAAGCGATGCGTGGAGACTAATCTGGTTCTTAACTGGGAAAAATGTCACTTTATGGTGAAAGAAGGGGATTATTCTGGGGCATAAGGTTTCTACAGCAGGGTTAGAGGTGGACAAAGCGAAGATTGAGACAATTGAGAAATTACCTCCTCCATTATCTGTGAAAGGAATCCGGAGCTTCTTGGGACATGCGGGTTTCTATAGACGCTTCATTAAATATTTCTCCAAAATTTCAAAACCCTTATGTTCCCTGTTGGAGAAAGACGTGCCTTTCAAGATGGATCAGTCATGTATCGAGGCATTTGAGGTCTTAAAGAAGAAGTTGGTCTCTGCTCCAATTATTGTGGCGCCCGATTGGTCTTTATCGTTCGAATTGATGTGCGACGCCAGCGACTACGCTATTGGAGCAGTGTTAAGACAACGTCATGACAAGATTTTTCACACCATCTACTACTCCAGCAAGACGTTGACAGATGCTCAATTGAACTACACAACCACTGAGAAAGAATTACTGGCGGTTGTGTTTGCCTTCGATAAATTTAGTGCATATCTCATTGGGACCAAGGTAATTGTCTACACGGATCATTCTGCCATCAAATATCTGATTGAGAAGAAGGACACTAAACCGCAATTAATATGGTGGGTGTTGCTACTGCAAGAGTTTGATTTGGAGATTCGGGATAGAAAAGGTACAGAAAATCAGGTGGCGGATCATCTTTCGCGGTTGGAAAATGCAGAGGTACAAAAGAAAGATAACATCATGATCAATGAGAAATTTCTGGATGAACAACTTCTTCGAGTTACCCCAATATTACCATGGTACGCAGATTATGTGAATTACGTGGTTGCTAAGGTATTACCACCGGATTTGAACTCACAGCAACGTAAGAAGTTCCTCCAAGATGTTAAGAAGTACTATTGGGACGAACCATTTCTGTTTAAGGCTTTTGCGAATCAAATGATTAGACGTTGTGTGCCACATGAAGAGATAGACAGCATACTAGGCCATTGTCACTCATCGAATTACGGAGGCCATTATTCCGGTGATCGAACAGCGGCCAAGGTGTTACAATCGGGATTTTTCTGGCCTTCTCTATTCAAGGATGCATATCTCTATGTAATGAAATGTGATCGATACCAACACGTAGGTAATATCTCCAAGTGCAATGAAATGCCACTCAACTCAATTTTGGAGATAGAACTGTTCGACGTCTGGGGAATCAATTTTATGGGACCTTTCCCATCATCTTTCAATAATCAGTAAATTTTGTTGGCGGTCGATTATGTGTCCAAATGGGTAGAAGCCGCAGCTTTACCCACCAATGATGCCAACGTTGTCCTCCAATCTTCACATGATTTGGGACGCCGAGGGCGATAATAAGTGATGAGGGAACTCATTTTTGTAATAAGCAGTTCACAAAATTACTTGTAAAGTATGGGGTTCGACATAAAATTGCAGCTGTGTATCATCCCCAAACCAATGGTCAAGCGAAGGTCTCGAATAGGGAGGTCAAGCGAATTTTAGAAAAGGTGGTCAATCCGTCACGAAAAGATTGGTCATTGCGTCTTGACGATGCTCTATGGGCATATCGAATAGCATATAAGAATCTGATCGGCATGTCACCTTATCGAATGGTTTACGAAAAGGCGTGTCATTTCCCGGTTGAACTAGAACACAGTGCACACTGGGCCATTCAAAAACTTAATTTTGATCTACAAGCAGCTGGTGAGAAAAGGTTACTCCAATTAAATGAGATGGATGAATTTCGGTTCAATGCCTATGAAAATGCAAAACTCTACAAGGAGAAAGTCAAAGCCTGGCATAATAAGAAAATTATTGATCAGACATTCAAACCGGGCCAGCAAGTTCTGCTTTTCAACTCTCGACTGCGTTTATTTCCAGGGAAATTGAAATCCCGGTGGTCCAGACCATTCGTGATTATATCTGTCACTCCACACGGAAACATTGAGGTCGAAGAACCGAATTCAAAATGAAAATTTAAGGTAAACGGGAAATGACTTAAACATTACTGGAGTGGGCCCATCGAACGTCAATCCTTAGTCATGTACCTCTCCGAACCAGTGGACAATTAAGCAACACTACAAAGTCTGGCTGACGACTATTAACCAAGCCCTACAGGGAGGCAACCTAAGAGTTTTATTATAGCATTCAATTACAGTTAATTAGTAGTTTCCATAGTTGAATTACTTATATTTCATTTGAAGATATGTAACTAATTTATGTCATCACTTACTAGTGCAGGACCAACTCAAAAATTGAAGTACTTATGTTCACTGTGACACCACAGCGCCCCGGCGCCCAAATTAAACTCATTTCAAGCGCCCAGTAGCTTAGCACTTCTTGCTCGTCGTATCATCCATCATTACTTCCAACGCTTTCCTTCTATGCAAACACAATACCGACGTTAGCACTTCGGCCTCAAACCCCTTATCGTCAGCCTGATCTTTGCATGATGCTTTGTTCATAAGCATACAAGGCCGTCAGAAGATCAAGTCACAAAGTCACGCCCCCGTGATTTGGAGTACCAACTCAGAATCCTATTTTAGTGCAACCACTCGGTTTCCAAGTGCAAACCTTCCCACTCCCTCACGTCTCTACTACTACACCCACCAACGTTAAGATGGTAACTTCTTTGCAACTTATATATATATATCGTACTATCTAACACTAGTGCACATCTCCATTCAGAACTTCAATGATCGAAGCACTGTTCATCTACTATCACCAGTTCACAGGTATGTACCGAATTACATTAAAATTTGTGTGGATCCACATCTTTTACTTGCAAGGATGGTAAATTATCTGTCAAATTGATTTCCCTTATCTTCATCTATCGTGCAAATTTTCAGTCTTTTGATTTTCAAATTCGCATATGGCATATATGTGAACCATCGGTTGATGGGGTTTCACTTTTGATTGAGAGTTCATGACTATATGATAAGTGCATGCGAAAGGTTTTGAATGGATAGGGAATTAGTGGTGGTTTAAAGCAATTTATCAGTTGCCTATTAAGTGTTTGATAATTTGCCTAAGTCAATGATCATGTTCAAATTCACACATATCACCATATCCATGCACGGTATTTATGGACCATCTTGTCGCCACAATATTATAAATCTACTGTCACACATATTCATTACTATTGTGGGAAGAATTATACTGTCTTGATGCATACACAGGAACATATTGGTTTGCATGACACAACTTTTGGGCAAATTGTGTGTTTCTTTTGACAATTATAGAAGTTGACTAAGATATGCATCTAGGCGGTACAATTGCGAACTTTCATGAGACGATGTGTCATGCCACACCCCCAACTGTTTACACAACATACACATATATTTGAAGTTTGGGGGTAGTGTCATGGATACATTATCCAACATATAATTTTGTCCAATGCTAATACTTGTATGCCATTACTTGTAGAATTTTCTACATGGCTACACGATGTAGAAAATTCTACAAGTAATGGCATTACTCGCCACATTGATGCTTTGAAGCCATATAGAAAATTCTACAAGTAATGGCAACGCCGCGGCTCCACCAAAATTTGATAATCGCAGGTTTGTCAGCGCCGAGGCACGGGAACACTACAACAAAATGGCTACACAATCTCTCATCCGCGAACGAGGTTTACGGCCCGATCAATCAAAAGACGGGGACATAGCAGTCTTTATAGCCGAGAGGAATTGGTTCAAACTCACCGAGCAGCCCGATCTGGCCATAATTGCAGTTGTAAAAGAGTTCTACGCCAACGTGCCCGAGCATTATCATTATGGGGTATTTGTCAGGGGCAAAACTATTAAAATTGGCAAAGAAGACATTAATGGGTGCTATCAACTGCCATTAGAGGGACTAAACAACGAGTATGCACGACTTGTGAGTGATGGGCCGGACTACGAGAAGATATTTTGCGAGCTATATCAATCGGGCACCACATGGATGTTGCATGAATGGGGCAGCATGACCTTTCCAATATCTAACCTCAGTCTATATGGAAATGTGTGGTATGCTTTCATTTGCGCCAAACTCATGCCCTGTACACATGTGAGCCATGCGACAAAAGAGAGGGTTGTCCTGCTGTATTCCATCATTCAAAGATTAAAGATAGATGTTGGCCACTTTATCCAGCAGTTTATTCTCAGAGCGTCACGAGGAGGAACCACAAGAGGTTTACCCCATCCATCGTTAATTTATGTTTTATGTGCCAAGTTTGGGGTGAAATGGAAGTCGGACGAGATGATTCAAACGCCTATGCCAGTTTTGGACCATAAGCTAATAAGTAGGTATAAAGTGTGGACAGGTGGGGCAAACCACCCTAGGGGATTGGGGTTCATAATTCCCCAAGTTGAAGCTTCTCAAGCTCCACCTACTTATGGCCCTTCCTCCGCAGCTCACCGTGGTGTGGTTCTAGGAGCAGTCCAGCGGGAAATAGACGGATGATTTTACAATCTTGAAGCTCAGAATGTCCGCCTGTCAGAACGCCAAGATGTGATCTACAAGTACTTGGTCGACCAGTTTGCTGTTCAAAATGCTATGAACGCCCAGCTGTTCCCGGGTGTTAATCTCAACCAGTTCCCCACTGCTCCCATTCTGTCGGTGTTTCCCCCTTCAGATCTAGAGATGAGCGAGGATGATGATGCTCCACCCGAGGCATAAGCTCGTCAGGGAAGTCCTCTATTTTTTTTTTGATTTATTTTTCGCATGAGGACATTGCTCTACATAAGTTTGGGGGTAGTTTAGTTTTATTTGCATTAGTAGGTTGTTATTGTTAATAGTTTGTGGATAATTTGGATGTTTATTGTTGGTTAAATGTTGCATTTAGGATTGCATGTTAATTCCAACCTGTGATAGTATGTATGTTCGGGGCCAATGATGAGTTTAAAATTGCATGAACAAGTCTAGTAAGGATTGTTAGGCTAGTGATATGATCTTCTTGACATGAGTTAAATCTTCATCTGTTTGACACTGATATTAGAAGGATAGCACGTTTTGAAAAATGACCATGTTGGCTATGATAGTTTAAATGGATAGATAATAGAGTTCTAAAGGATGAATGCTAGTGAAAGGAAGGAACAATTTGAATAGCTAGTGAAGACTGAATTATGACATAAACTCAAGTTTGGGGGAAAAATATTTGGAGTATATAAGCTTATAAAAAAAAAGTGGCATGCTTGTCTAGTTTTGTGGCCTTTGTTACTTGAGTAAGTAAGCCCGAGGGGATTGTCTCTACACCTAGCGCCCTAAGGTCTTAATGGCTTGGGAGTCATTGGTCGAAAGCTCGTTAAGGTAGCACTAAAAAGCCTAAGGGAATAAGACAATGCATAGTTATGAGAGAAAAAAAAAGATAATAAAGCGGGAAAAGTGCAAAAAGCCCCCGTATAAAAAAAACATAAGTATTCCATTTTGACCCCTGGACCTCGGTGATTGTTTAATTTAGTTGAATCCAGTTTATTTGATGAGTTCTCAATTTTGTACTGTATAATGCCTTCTAAGAAATTTATTATCTTTCATATTTTGCTTTTCATTGGTTAGCATGGTTGTTGAACACACACTCACAATATCAGTAATAACAGATTTAGGTTCATTGATTGTTGGGATATTATTGAACTGCATTAACATGATGTATTAGCATATTTTTGTGATTTTTCTGAGGCCTATGAATATATGTGTGCTATTCGAGTGCTGGAATTAGGAACGTATAGATAGTTTGTATTTGCATGGTAGTTAATTTTTCGTGTTGTTTGTGTTTTGTTGCTTGAGGACAAGCAATGATTTAAGTTTGGGGGTATTTGATGATGGGGTAATATACCCATGAATTAGATACTTTGGGGCAAAAAGTATTGTATTCTCAAGGTATTTAAATTAATTTTCTTCGTGTTTATGTGTTCTTGTATGCGATTCGGAGTCAGAGCAACAAATTGGGGAAGTTGAATTGAAAAAGGACAAAATGGCGACGATACATGCACCCCCAAACATCAAGGCGCCCATCTAGTGTATTTCTCAATGTAGGAACCGAGCCGGAATTCGTCAGTTGAGACGCGCGTTGACTTTTTGTTTGACTGCTCAATTGGAGGTTGTTTGAAGCCGAATTTGATTTGGATTGCTAGAGTTTGGATAAGTGGAGTATATAAGGATTATTTACATTGAAGTAGGGGACTATTCTACACAATTGGAGATTGATCAAGGAGGCAAGAGGAGAATTTGAAGGATTTTACTTGGAGTTTTTCTTCTTCTTCTTCTTTCTTTTAATTTGTGTAATTCATTGAGGGTGGTTTGCAAAAGATTGTTGGTTTTAATTTCCGTTATGAATTAATTTCTTTAATTAAGATTCCAATCGAACCTTTTATGATTATGAATTAATTATTTGATTTATTCCAATTATTTATGTTGAAGTGAATTGTTCATCTTGCTTTGCATTTATTGATTAATTATCTGGCCAATAATTACCTTGTTACTCTAGAAGGAATTGAAAGAGGAATTCTAGGGTTAGAACTAGGCATGGTGACATGTGACTTAGTTATTTGCAAAGTGAATAATTAGGTTTGTGAATTGAATGGAAATATCTTTTCACCGCATGTAATACATAAGGAATTGGGATTGAATAGAGTTTAATTCAATTGTTTTCCATAGGAATATAGCAAGATTAATCTGGATTAAATAGAAGGCAATTGATCACTTGAAAAAGGACTTTTGGCATTTGAGAATTTCTGTTAACAATTCAGTAGACATAATAATTGGGATAATTGGATAATTGATTTATAGTTCATAATTGGGGATATTGGAGTCTTAATCCTTATTTACCTGAATTCAATCAAATCTTAGTTTTGTTTATTTGATTTCTTTTAGACTAATCTCTTTTAATTTTTTAATTTAGTTTTCTTAATTCAAAAAATCACAATTATTGGTTGTTTAAATAAAATTGAATTTATATAGTGCTAGTAGTTGGAATTTATTAATTAGAATTCTCTGTGGGATCGACACTTTATCTTATCACTCTATTACTTGTTGACCGTGTATACTTGCACGTTTGCTTTGATTGTGAAATCAACCAACAGTAGCCGATGATCGTGGGTATAGTAACTGATGCACACTATATGGGTTGAGATGAGCGGGAGACGTGGTGCTTCAATTTGTAACGGTTGGGAGGAAGGGAATCGTGTGCGTTGTGGAGACTGAGATGGCTCTCTGTTATATCGAGTGATTATAAGATATGAGGCACATCACGTTTTTTAAAAACTAAACATTTTCTTTCAACATCCAGTGTCACTTGCGGCCGCGCGATTTTTCAATGGACATGTGGTGCGGGCGCGCGAGTGGACTTTTGAGTCTGGCAGGCATGCAGCACGGGCTTGTGGTCTGGTACTGTTAGCATGGCGTGGTTGTGCGTCCCTATTTCCTGCACTTCTAGTTTTCATTTCCAGTACTTCAAAACAATGCTTCCTTCTTTTCGATTCACCTACATAAACACAAATCTCTCATGTCAAAGTGTGAACTACTGAATAAGCATAAATGACCAAATAAACTCTATACTAACATTAAACACCGCCCAATGAAAATTCAGCTACACACTCACTTATGCAAACCATAATAATCTATCACAATTAAAATGAAGATGAACTAATAAAAACAACATAAGCTGAAAAAAAAATAGAGATAGAAATAATGGGTTGCCTCCCATCAAGCGATAAGTTATAGTCAATTAGCTTGACTATCTCTGAATCTCATGTCGAAGAAAGAATTGAGGTGACTTTTTGTCTGTCCACCTTGCCACCAAAGTAATGCTTCAATCGCTGCCCATTCACTTTAAAAGGCTGATCCAGGAATTTATCGAACACTTCTATCGCACCATGTGGGAAGACAATCTTTACTGTAAATGGCCCTGACCATCTTGATTTCAGCTTCCCAGGAAAAAGTTTAAGTCTGGAGTTAAAAAGCAAAACCCTTTGTCCCGGTTCAAATGTTCTCTCTATGATCTTGCAATCATGCCATTTCTTCACCTTCTCCTTGTACATCTTTGAATTCTCATATGCCTGTAGTCTGAATTCATCCAACTCACTGAGTTGGAGTAGGCGTTTCTCCCCTGCAGCTTTCAAATCAAAATTGAGCTTCCGAATTGCCCAATATGCCTTATGTTCTAGCTCCATAGGAAGGTGACAGGCTTTTCGATAAACGAGCTAAAAAGGTGACATGCCCAATGGAGTTTTGTATGCAGTCCTATATGCCCACACAACATCATCCAGCTTTAAAGACCAGTCCTTCCTCGTAGGATTCACAACTTTTTCAAGGATTATTTTGACTTCTCGATTTGACACTTCAGCTTGGCCATTCATTTATAGGTGATAAGCTGTAGCAATATGATGGTTCACCCCATACTTGGCCAACAAAGATGGAAACTGCCTATTGCATAAATGACTGCCTTCATCACTAATGATGGCCCTTGGAGTCGCAAACCTAGTGAAGATACTTCTTTGTAAAAACTGGAGGACTACCTTGACATCATTTGTCGGAAGAGCTGCCACTTCTACCCATTTCGACACATAATCCACTGCAAGCAAGATGTAGAGATTTTCGCAAGAAGAAACAAAAGGGCCCATGAAATTAATCCCCCACACATCAAAAATTTCTACTTCGAGTATCGCATTTAAGGGCATTTCATTTCTTTTCGAGATGTTCCCCACTCTCTGACATCTATCACACCTCTGGACGAAACTGTAGGCATCCTTGAAATTTGTCGGCCAGTAAAATATCGCTTGTAGTACCCTAGCCGCTGTTCATTCTCCACCATAGTGACCTCCATACACCGAAGAATGAAAATCCTGCAAAATCCCCTCGGTCTCGCTATACGGGATACAGCTTCTTCTCATTTGATCAGCACACTGTTTAAATAAGTATGGCTCATCCCATATAAACCATTTGACATCATGCAGAAATTTTTTCTTTTGATAACCCACCAAGTCAAAAGGTACCATCTTACTCACCAAATAGTTCGCGTAGTCTGCAAACCATGGCACTTCCCCTTTCACCACAAACAACTGCTCTTCTGGAAAGGATTCATTAATTACAACCTTGTCATCTATCTCCCTTTCTGGATTCTCTAGTCGAGATAAGTGGTCTGCCACTTGGTTTTCAGTGCCCTTTCTATCCTTGATCTCCAAATCAAATTCCTGTAATAATAGAATCCATCTGATCAACTAGGGCTTTGCATCCTTCTTTGCCACTAAATGTTGAATTGTCGCATGATCCGTATACACTATCACCTTTGTGCCAATCAGATATGCTCAAAATTTATCAAAGACATACACCACTACCAATAACACTTTCTCTGTGGTGGTGTAGTTCAACTGTGCCTCTATAAGGGTCTTGCTGGCATAATACATCACATGAAACATCTTTTCCTTTCTACCTTTAAAAATAGCCCCTACTACGGTAATCAATCACCGGCATCACACATCACCAAATGGCAAATCCCAATGCAGTGCGAAGAATCACCACCTAAAGTTAGTTTCCCCTTTAAGTGCTCAAACGCCGACACGTAAGCCTCATCAAAATTGAACTGTGCATCCTTCTCCAATAAACTGCATAGTGGTTTAGTTATCTTAGAGAAGTCCTTGATGAATCTACGGTAGAAACCTATATGTCCCAGAAAATTGCGAACACCTTTTACTGAAGTAGGTGGTGGCAAGTTCTCAATAGTTTTCAGCTTAGCTCTATCCACCTCGAGTCCCTTCTTCGAAACCTTGTGTCCCAGTATGATTCCTTCTTGTACAATGAAATGGCACTTTCCCCAATTCAGCACTAAGTTTGTCTCAACACACCTTTTCAAAACCATCACAAAATTCTCAAGGCATAAATCAAAAGAGTCCCCAAAGACTGAGAAATCATCCATAAATACCTCCACATTCTGTTCCACCATATCTGAAAAAATAGCCATCATGCATATCTGAAAGGTGGCTGGAGCATTGCACAACCCGAAAGACATCCTTCTGAAAGCAAAAGTGTTGTATGGACATGTGAAGGTAGTCTTTTCCTAGTCTTCTGGAGCTATCATAATCTGATTGTAGCCTGAATAACCGTCCAAAAGGCAATAATACTCATTACCCGCCAGTCTATCCAACATCTGATCGATAAACGGTAGTGGAAAATAATCTTTCCTTGTAGCTTTGTTGAGCCTGCGGTAGTCCATGCAGAGTCTCCACCCCGTTATTGTTCGTGTTGGAATTAACTCATTATTCTCATTTGAAACCACAGTCATACCACCCTTCTTCGGTACACACTGCATTGGGCTCACCCATGAACTGTCTGAATTCGGATAGAGTATGCCTGCATCCAACCATTTCAGTACCTCTTTCTTGACCACTTCTTTCATTATCGGATTAAGCCTTTTTTGTTGCTCCACCAATGGCTTACTATCATCTTCCAACAGGATCTTATGCATGCAAAAAGAAGGGTTGATCCCTTTGATATTTGCTATGGTCCATCCAATAGCTAATTTGAACTCTCTAAACACTCATAGCAATTTTTCTTCCTAAAAAGATGTTAGTGCGAAAGAAATAATCACAGGTAGCTTTGAATCTTTATTTAAAAATGCGTACCTGAGATGATCTGGAAGTGGTTTTAATTCAAGTTCTGGAGGTGTCTCAAGAGATGGCTTTAATTTTACCGATGTCTCTCCAGCTTTCGTCAATGGCTCGACAGGTGTTCTGAATTTTCTGAATTGTGGAGTGGTATCCAGATATTGCACAAGTTCGTCGAATTCCTCATCCTCCAATTCTGAATTTTTAGCAATGACACTCCTTAATAGTTCATAATCCACCAGACTCTCAACTTCATCATTTAATACATAGTCCACCAAATCAACTCTGAAACATTCCTCTTCATCTGTTGGGAACTTCATTGCCTTGAAGACGTTAAAGGTAACCTCCTGATCATGAACATGCATAGTGAGTTCCCCTTTCTGAACGTCAATCAAGGTCCTTCCTGTAGCTAGGAATGGTCTCCCTAGTATGATTGGTATACTCTTATCTTCCTCGTAATCCAAAATGATGATGTCAGCCAGAAAGATAAATTTATCCACTTTCACCAATACATCTTCAATAATTCCCCGTGGATACGTGATGGATCTGTCAGCTAGCTGCAAAGAAATATTTGTCGACCTTGGAGCCGGCAATCCCAACTGATTAAACACTGACAAGGGCATCAGATTGATATATGCCCCAAGATCACACAAACATTTATTGAAGCTCATCTTTCCTATCGTGCATGGAATTGTAAAACTGCCTGGATCCTTTAGCTTTGGAGGTAACTTGCGCTGAAGCACTGCACTGCATTCCTTTGTCAAAGCCACTGTTTCAAACTCTTCTAGTCTCCTCTTCCTTGAAAATATACCCTTCATAAACTTTGCATAACTTGGCATCTGTTCCAATGCCTCAGCGAAGGGTATGTTAATCTGCAGCTTCTTAAAAACCTCTAAGAACTTGCTGAACTGCTTATCTTCCCTCTGCTTATTCAATCTCTGTGGATACGAAACTGGAGGGTGAACTAGTGGTACTGTACTCTTAGGCTTCTCATCTGAACCTGCTTTACCCTTCTCTAGTTGCTGCAACTCAGAATCTTCCTTATTCAATTTCTCAGCAGACACAATTTCCTCCTCGCGCGGCTGCACGACCTCCTCAGTATAACATGGCACGGCCGCGCGATGCTCAGTTTCTGCAGTCTTTTTCCCAGACATTAATGTGATCGCTTGACACTGTTCCTTCCCTTCTCTTCGTGGATTTGCTTCTATATTACTTGGCAATGAACCCTAGGGTCTGTTGTTAAGCATGCTTTCCATTTGCCCCATTTGAGTTTCCAGATTTTTAATAGCCACTTCTTGGCTTTTGATCATTACCTCCGTGTTTGACATGTACTTCATCATCATCTCCTCCATTTTTGATTTCTTTTCTTGCTGAGGTGCGGCTGGAGTGTGATGTTGTTGTTGTTGAGAAAATCTCGGTGGAAAAGGTGGTCTTGGTGTAAACTGTTGTTGCGCTAGCTGGGACTGAAATTGATGTTTTGGCTGAAACTGATTTTGTTGATTTCCTTGATTATTTGACCAACTGAAGTTAGGATGATTGTGGTTGTTGGAGTTGTATGTGTTCTGAAACTATCCTTGCTCTTTCCTGTAATTGCTCATATATTGTACCGACTCCGAGCTAGTGGCACATTGATCTATGGAGTGTGACCCTGCACAAATCTCACATACGAAGGCAACTATTTTCACTTTGCTCTCTGCTAATGAATCTATTTTCTACGCCATAGCTTCCATCTGTGCTGAGAACTGAGTAATAGCATCCACTTCCAACAAACCTGCAACCTTGGGTTGTGGCATCCTAGCTGTAGGGTTCTGAAAATCATTCGCTGCCATTGTTTCAATAAGGTTATAGGCCTCGTCATAGCTCTTTGCCCATAACGCCCCTCCTGCAGCTGCATCTATAATAGGTCTCGACTGCCATCCCAATCCATTGTAAAATGTGTTGATCACCATTCAATCTGGCATACCATGGTGCGGACACTTCCTTAGCTTCTCTTTATATCTCTCCCAGGCTTCGTATAAGGATTCAGCCTGTTGTTGCTCAAACTGAGAGATAGCTGTCTTCATTTTCGTAGTCTTAGCCATTGGGAAAAACTTGGCTAAGAACTTCTGTGCTAGGTCCTCCCATGTAGTAATTGACCTTGAAGGCAAAGAATGAAGCCAACTTCTTGCTTTATCCCTCAATGAGAATGGAAACAGTCTAAGTCTGATAGCATCCTCCGTCACTTCGTTGTATCTGAATGTCACAAATCTCAATAAAGCTCAACAGGTGTTAATTCGGATCATCTATAGTAGCACCCCCAAACTGTATTGAATTCTGCACCATCTGAATAGTGCCTGGTTTTATCTCTAATGTATTAGCTGCTATCGCTGGTCTGACTATGCTCGACTGAAGTCCATTAATGTTCGGTATGGAATAGTCTCTCAGAGCCCTGTGCTCCTCTCTTTGCTCTTCACTTTGTCCCTCTTCCATATTAGATGTAGTACCCTCTAACTCTGCTGTAAATTTATCCGAACTCTCGCTTTCCAACCTCTCCCGTTAATATTATCCTGTGCTGGCATCAATTTTGAGTTGGAAGATCATGTGTGCATAAAAATTATACAAGTACCTGAAACCAAAACAAAAATAAAAATAGAAATGAGAAATGATTAGATTTGTCTAACAGAATTGGTACAACAGACTTTTAAGATCATCAAGGTGATTCGAGCAAGATTGATCGCAGCACAAGATAGACAGAAGAAATATGCCGATCAGAATCGACAAAATAGAGAATTTGATGTCGGTAGTTATGTTTTCTTGAAAGTGTCTCCCTGGAAGGGAAAAATTCGTTTTGGCAAGAAGGGGAAATTGAGCCCTAGATTTATAGGACCTTTTGAAATGCTTCGACGAGTTGGTGAAGTTGCGTACGAGGTAGCTTTACCTCCAGAGTTGGAGCATATTCATAATATTTTCCATGTATCAGTATTAAGGCCATATAAGCCTGATTATAAACATGTTATAGAATATGAGCCCTTATAGTTTGAGAAAGATTTGTCATATGAAGAAGTCCATGTTCAAATTGTTGACAGAAAAGAGCAAGTACTAAGGAATAAAGTGATACCTTCTGTTAAGGTAGTCTGGAGGAACCACAATGCTGAAGAAGCTACGTGGGAACTTGAAAGCGTTATGATGAAGAATTATCCTCAGTTGTTTACTTGATTTTGTATAGCGATTCTGGGGACAGAGTCTTGTTAAGGAGGGAAGAATGTAACGAATAAATTTTTCGAGTTGTGATTCTGGGGACAGAATCCTTTTAAGGAGGGAAGGATGTAACGATCGAGAAATTTATAATTTAATTTAAATGTTTATTGCATTAAATAAATATTTTAAATTATTTATTATTGAGGAAAATAAATAATTGATGAATTGTGGTGAATTAATTTGATTAGTGTTAATTAAATTGAATAATGATGATTTTATTTGAAGTATTTAATTTAAAGAAATAATTAAATTAAATGAATTGTTTAATTTCAAGGAAATAAATAAATTAAATAAAGTGATGTTTCTAATTTATTAATTAAATTAGATATATAATTATTTATTAATTATAAGTATAATGATAATAAGAATTTTATTATTATTATAAGTTATTTAAATTAACTAAATTAATGGTGCGACATGAAAACTATATAATATAATAATATAAAAATAATCTAGTTGGGGGATTTGCTGTATGGCCAAACAAGGCCTTATGGCCTTTGGTCTAACTTAACTGATGAAGACGCATTATTTTTTTAACGGAAGAGTACGTGGGAGTCAGTATATGTAGGTTACACGTCTTATTTTTCCCTAAAGCCTGATAACATAAAAATATAGGGAGGAGAAACACAGAGGGTTATAGAGAATTTGAGGGCAATCTCTGCGAATTGTTATGGGTTGAGGAAGGATTCTATCATCTTGCTAGTAGGAAATTCAAGGTATAACTCATTCCTAAATTTTCAAGTTGGAGTTTGAAAATTAAAGTTCTCTATAATGGATTTTTGTGGAATTGTTGTTTCCTATGTTGATTATATATATGTATACTCTTGAAAAAGGGGTTGGTTATCATCTGTAATTGTATATTAGTTACCAAATTCGTGAGAAATTGGTTGTAGGAAGAAAAAGAAAATAATAGTGTTTATGTTTGAAAAATGGCTTTAGAAAGTACGAAAATTGATGCTCTATATGTGGTATAATCTGTAATTTGTTATTGGATTATGTTAGTAGGTTAAGAAACGAAAGCGGCGTAGTTTAAATCATGTCAATTGATTGAGAAACGAATTTGTGGTGATCGAATTCGCTAAAAGTGTCAAAATGGAAGAAATTTGGAAACTATAATTTTTGATTCTTCAAATTCATGTGCATGTGATGTTTTTGTATATAAAATGATGTCTAGCAGGTGTAACTATGATATTACAAAGTTTTAGATGTTGAGTTTGGTAAATTTCTGTAGAATTGGGTTTTTTGGCCTATAGCAGAGTCTTAGTTCGTGGTTCGTAAAAATCTCAAATCGATGCATCACGCGGCGCTTTGTTGGTTACATTGTTGTTGTCATGTGCATGTGGCTATTGATTCTTAAGCGGCATGGTAGCCAAAGAGTCGATCGGACCTTGTAATGAGCTGCTAACAGCATAGTTTGGAAATTGTTAACTTCACATATTTTAATGATTTGTAAAGGACCTAAAACATGTTACAAGGCATAGAAGTGTATTGTAATCATAATGCCAAAATTATAGATTATGAATTAGTAAGTTGTGGAAGTTCGTAATGTGATGTCATTTGAATTAGAATTGTTTTACAATCACCATGTCGTACACTATGATATAATTGAAAATTCAGTTTCGTGTTACGTGAATGAGTAGGATAATCAAGTCCTAAGTTAAGGATTATAGACTTGATTAAAATGAAAACTAAACTAATGAAATAGGTGTTAATGTAACTAATTATTGTTACGATTTCAATGATATATGTAGGGTAATTGGTGAATATTATTACTTGTGTAGCTTACATACAATGCAAGTTTCTAAACCTTAACTCCTTATATTGAGCAAGCTTTCTAACTTCATTCTTTTATTAATGAATGCAAGTTCCTAAATTTTTATTGAGCAAGACTATTGATTCTATCCTTATGTACGATTGAATAAGCTCTTGTAACCTAATTCGTTACCTCGAGCAAGTTTTATTTTTCTAAACCTTGATATTATTGTTAAAAACATATATTGTTCTAATACATCGCTTCAAATGAGATTGTTCTAACTCTTTTGGTTATAACACTTTGCATATTTATCATGTCTATTCAATTATATATTGTTGATATCCGATCTTTGACTTTGATAGCCTTGTTTAGTTATAAATTCTTGTATTAAAACTTCAAGTAGTAAGCAAACCTTTATTGATGGAAATTTAATGGTGTTCTAAAATTCTAGAAACACTGATAAGCTAGTTCCAAACTAAACTTCTTTAGTGCAAAAATTCTAAAATTTGAACTGAGACGAACAACCCTAACATAGGGGATTTTGTACGTGTAACGTTTACATGTTTTTGCATAATACATGGTATAAAGGGCTGATCCCCCTAAGTAAATATACATGGTACATGGTATTAAGAAGGGTCTATATAGTCTAAATGACTGTTAAGGTTGAGGTAATAATACCTAAACACCGGAGACATAGTTCGTGGTCTTAAGACCCTCAGATATTAAAGTTTGAACTTGTTTTCTATTTTTGATTCGTAGAGCAAGTTCATTATTGTTCAGCATTCGTTGTTTAATCTCATGTTGTTATCATTACTACTTTCTATATCAGTGAGCAATTGTTTGCTCACTCTTGCATTTAACACTGCAACTAAAGTAGAGAAAGTCGATGAGCCATCTACTAGCAAAGGAAAGGGCAAGATGTCCAAGTGTTGAAGACTTATGAGAATTTTTATTTTAATAAATTATGTTAAAGACTTGTTTTAATATATGATGTATTCCGCAAACTGATGTAATAAATTTAAGGTTAGATTACCTGGGATTATTTTTGAGATTATGATGTAACCCTTTAATGGGAAAGATTATTGTTTAAGTTATTTAAATTATGTCTTTATCCTTTATGATGGGTAGTTAGATGTAATAGTTTTGGATAGTGAACACCAAATTTTGTGGGAATGGAGTACCTGGATTTGGGAGTGTCATAGGGCTGTCGAGCTCAACCTTGCAAATAAACACTTTTACAGGTTAAGGATATAAGGTAACTCTATGTGCTACTTGAAAGATATGAATAAGATGTAATGCATGAAGATCTAATATCCTAGCCAAGTTTTTATTCTTCTAAACCATGCCTAATGTTTCGGTAAATGTATTAATATGGAATTGTAATATCATTTTGGGATGTAAACTCTTGTAGTATTAAAATGATTCTGAGATACTTAGATGTAAAGGTTAAAAATTTTGGGAACGAGAATAGTTTGTAATAGAAAATTTTAATTATTCCTCAAATTTCAATGGTTGTATTATCGTTTAATGATGTAAAATTAGAGGTTGAATGTATTGTTAACAACCGATGTCGAGAATTAAATTATTTAAATTTTGGGGTCATTAAAATTACTATAATAATAATAAAATAAAACTAAAAAAAATTTCTATCGGTGTTTTTGAAAAATGAGTAAGTGGGGGTCCATGTAATAAGCCAAACTTACAACAAATACTTCATGACAAACCCCTTTATTTATATAAATAATTAAATAAATATTTACCACAAATCACTTATCTTCAATAAACACATTTATAATTTTTCAAAAATTATTCATCATTAATAATATAACTCACAATATTGACAACCAGATCATTCCCAAGAAAGAGGAGGCTTTCCGACAAGGATTTCTCCTTATTGGCGCGCAATTAAATAACCTAATCCCTTTCCTCGACAGAACTTTCTAGACATTTTCAATAATGCAAATAATAATATGAATAATTATGTCATCTCAATTATTGATTTAATAATATAAAATATTATGCAGATGATACTGTGACAATAATTGAATCAATAATATGAGATACTATGCAGCAACTACTATGACAATTATTAAATGAACTGAGTGACTTCTTACGTAAGCATCAATAATCAGAGATATTGTAACATCAGTAGCTATTATGCAACCACGCTATTCTTGTACTTTTTATTACCGGGTATTTCAACAGTTAATTGTAAAAGTTTTGTCGTTATTTTTTATAAAAGGTTATTTCTGTCGCTTTCTATATCTGACATTTATTCCATTGTGGGGTCCACCAATATTGTGTCATCGTATGAATATTTCCCGACAAAAAGAATATTCCCCAACTAAACGAATATTTTATGACAACTTGCTTACTTTGCAAAATTTTCACATATCACCCATAACTATAACATTATATCAAATCAACACCTTATTATCCAAAATAATATTTAGAGAAAATAAAATCTTTATTCATAAAAACTTGGGGTCTTACAAAAAATTTCCAGTCTCTAATCAAAAATCTTATCATACTAATTCACTTGAAAACAACCAAGTCAATCATGTGAATTATATAATCTCTTTAAGGTATGGAAATTATTTTAACAATTATGTTGGCATTGATAATGAAGAACAGAAAATTTTAAATGTTAAATCTAAAAATCCATCGTTAAAGTCATCCCAGCATGAAAAACCCACAAACTCTGAGTTATTAAGCATATCCACTAAGCATGATCAAACCACATCTTATGCGTCAAATAAAAGAAGTCTCTAAACCAGAAGCCCCATTCCCTCAAAGACTTATTTCAAACAAGTAGTCAACCCAGTTAGACAAAATTCTAGAAGTGTTCAAACAAGTGAAAATTAACATTCATCTTCTAGATGTCATTCAACAAGTTCCCTCATATGCCAAATGTCTAAAAGATTTGTGCAACATAAAATAACCACTCATATTCCTAAGAAAGTTTTTCTAACAGCTCATGTTAGTTCTATCTTGTCATGTCAAGTTCCTGTGAAGTATAAGGACCCCGTTGTCTTACTATTTCATGCATCATAAGTGATACATTAATTGAAAAAGCTTTTCTTGATTTAGGAGCTAGTGTAAACTTGTTGCCATTTTTTGTGTATCAAACCATGGGTTAAGGGCAGTTAAAAAAGACAAGTGTCACACTCTAACTAATTGATTGTTCTGTTAAAGTTCCAAACGAAATAGTTAAGGATGTACTCATTAAGGTTGATAATTTTGTGTTCCCTGTTGACTTTGTTGTCCTTTAAACCCAACCTGTTGCCAATCCAAAAGGTCAAATTCCTGTAGGTAGACCATTTCTAGCAACCTCTAATGTGTTAATTAATTGTAGAAATTGGCTAATGAAATTGACATTTGGAAACATGAAAATTAACTTAAATATGTTTAACGTGGGATAACAACCTAGTGATTTTTTTGACCAGTCTGTTGAAGTGAACATGATTCAGAAAATATCGGGAAATGAACTTACGGGAGAAGATGAAATTCTTAATTTTTGTCAAAATAATTTTGGTCAAAATTGGGATAAAACTGAATGCTTGAATGAGGTCAATGAGTTGTTGGACTCAACAGTCCAAAAATCTTACTCTAGATTGGAACCTATAGTTGAATCAAGTTTAAAAGATTTTGAGCATTTTTAAGAGAATCGCATAAACTTTGAATTTAAACCCTTTTGTGATCATTTTAAGTTTACCTTAGGTCCAACCAAAGCACTTTCTAGAATCACTAAATGTGATTTAACAAATGAACCGAAGGTTGTGGACAATGAGAATATTTTATATTTAGATAATGAGATCATATCTTCCATTTTAGATAATGCATGTGTCAATCCAGTAGTGCCTAAAAATCTTGGTATAACAACTATTCAACATAATGAAAATATTTTAGTTCCCCTTTTATAACGAATATGGATGGCAAGTTTGGATAGATTTTATGAAGTTAGATTTTTCCCAAAATGAACTATCATTTTTCTTTGTTGTTCCCTAACTCAATTTTAAAAGAATCAGTCGGGTATGCTCACAATTGTTCTTCTAATGCAAATTTTGACTATTTCCAATTATCTAGACCTCTTGAAAATCCCACGAAATCCACTTTATGTTGTCTGTTTGCATCACTCATTTACGGTCGCATAGATTCTAGGATGTATAAAATTTGTAGATATGTAAATTTATTTTTCTTCTCACCACATTTTCTTGTAGAACAAATGTCCCACCATATAAGGTACAATTCTTTCACACCTTTGTTCTCTTTTCCTCATTTGCGTACATTGAGGAAAATGCATGATTTAGGTATTGGGGGCGGGAGTTTTGCATTTTTATTATTCGATTTTTTATTCTTTTAAGGAAATTATGTTTTTTTAAAAAAAAAATCAAATAATTTAAAATTTTATTTTACTTTTTATTGATTGAATTTATTCTAACAAGTGTCTGTGAAGAAAAACTGATGAGTAAGATTGAAAGATTTAGAACTCTTGAATCTTTGATAAGGTACAAAATCTTAATTTGAAATACCATCTGTAATAAAATTGATTTCAAAATTAATTTTGCACTTCACATCTGCACTAACTCTTAGTTGTGGGGTTTAAACTATGATTCGAGCAATTTCAAGAAAAAAAAGAAATTGAAAAAAAGGAAAAATAAATAAATAAATAATTGCTTCGATGTCCATTGAATAAAATAACTGGGTATCCAAGCCTTAGGAAGTATTAATATTCACGTTAAAAAGTGTGATGGATAAAAGCAGCTTGACTAGTCTAATTTTTTAGCCTTTGCTACTCGAGTTAGTAAACCATTAGGAGTGTTTCTACACCTAGTGCCCTAAAGCCAACTAGTTTAGGAGTCATTGGTCTAATGCTCGGTACATAGGTAACTCCAAAAAGCTTAAGAAAATGAGACATTGGAAAAGTCAAGAAAAAAATTCAAAAAGAGAAAAAATGGGAAAAAAAGTGAATAAGAAAAGAAAAATGATTTTTCTTGATTTTCACGGTAAAAATCCCTACTAAGAGTTACATCATATACACATGCATGCATTACATGAAATTAATTTTTTAAAGGATGGTGTCTATGTTAGGTTTGCTAGAAACAAGTATACGCAATCAAATCACATAAACGAAGTGGAAGCGTAATAAAAGGGATTTTAAAATTTTTCTTACTAAACCGAGATCATTCTTGTGCTTAATTATCAATCTATAAAAGGAGAAGGAAAATCGAAATCATACCCTTGTAGATACGAGCTTCCACAGTTACAAGTTTAACTCCTACTTCTCCACAGTCTCCTTGAATTTCCAGGTTAATTCTTTCCTTTGATCAACGTTAGCCACCCAAGTGTTTGGCCTCTAGAGGTGATCTACCAAGGAAGAACAAGAATCAAGAAGAAGGGTGCATTGACTCAAACCCTGGTTTTCTATCTATATAGAAAAGGAGTGTACTCTCTAACTATTGAAATTACTTATATTTTTGATATCTTATATAAGACTCCTCTTATAAAGATATTAGTTAACCTTTTTTAATATAATTAAAATAGGGTATTATTTAATTAATTAAATAGTTTTAATTAATTAGGCTCCCTAATCATAGTATAAATAATTAATTAAACTCTTTTAATTAATTTGCCTCTAATCCTATTAGAAATAAATGAGAGTACTAATGTTAAATTAATTCTCAAACTCCTTTAGAAATTAAAATAATAATAATTGTAATAATATTAATAAGACTCCTCTTATTAATTTATATTTAATATTTCAAAAATATTAAATAATAAATATTAAGCTATTTAATTTACTCTATCACCATAGATTAAATTAAATACACTTACCATATTATTACATTTATGCGATTAACTTCTTAAATAATTATTCTTCCTTTTATGGTGTGACCCTTAAGGTTCTCCATATTAAACCGGTTGTGAATAAATCAATTAGAACAATTCTTATCTCATTTAAAAATATAAATTAAACTATTAATTTATTTAAATAAATAATATTTATTATACAATAAGGATAAGCCTCCTTAGCGATCAACGACTTTCCAGATAATATAGATTTTAATATTAATCATAAAAGAACATTTGAGTAAATAGTTACCGTACAATTCAATCCTTCCACCATACAATGTCCTAATTAAATATAAGACATAGAATTAATGTCAAGTCTTATTTTATTTAATTATATGTATTTTGATTCCCAAATGCACAACTCCGAATAAATACAGATTAGAAACTACTTTCTAATTTCATTACACATTGACCAAGGGTTCCTGGGTTGTCATTTATCGAATCACATATGACATATCTCTTCTTTTACTAGAAGTGGTAGATTCTTTATTGATCATTCATTATCTCCATATATAATGCATTATACCCAAGCATACCCTTTGATATACCCCGAGAGTGTGACGCCCCCAAATTCAGGTACTTGAAACCCGAATTCAGTGCTTCACGATACCATTTCTTTGAGCAGAATAATAATAATTTTGTCATAAATATCAAACTTAATTTACATATCAGAGTTGTCTAAATCCCAGGTACGCGACCTTAAAATATTTCATTCCATGATAGATAATAAATATCATCATCTTATTTAAGTCTAGCTATTACATAAGATAACACAAACTTAATCTGAAGCTTTCCCTTCCTTTTGTTCCTGGCAGAGCCCTCTGATTGGTCATACTTAACTGAAAACATTTAATTTAATCAAGGATGAGCATTTGAGTGCCCAGCAAGTAATAACAATTATAAATATTAGCTGAAAGGATTAAATATTTTCTTTGTACTACCCTTCTACAACAAATCAAAAGTTGTGAAGTAATCTGAACCGATAATAATAACATAACAACCCTCTTTCAAATTTTTGAAACTACGAACTAACTATAAATAGGGTTAAGGTGACATATTATGAACATTGTTTTCATTTTTGAAAAGGTTAAGCAGAACTTCATCTGTAAACCGTCATAACTTACGGGCACGGGGTGATCAGCCCGTTGTACCCTGTATTGATTAATACTACATGCAAGAACGATGTTATCGTTCACTCTGTCCACCTTGGGTGCATAAAAAGTTTTCCTGTGTAAGGGATGTTCATACTTGTCGGGGTTCCAAACCAAAGAAATTCAGTTGGATAATAATATGGTTTTATCTTGTTCAACAATAAGTTATAATTCAACATATATATATATATATATATATATATATATATATATATATATATATACACTAGAATTAACAAAGGTGTATCAACAAGTGATTAAATACAATGATTTTCGAAGTGGGGACACTTGTATAACCATTTATAGAAATTAACGAACAAAATATATATCTGAATTACCATATACTAACATGTTGATAATCAATGAGCGTATATAATATATATAACAATAAGGTTACTACTTTGTACTGTAATAATATAATTCTGAAATATTCTTACTCATGTCCATTGCATAAAGAAAATGCAAAGGTAAGATACTTGTTTGGTCTGCTGCTTACACAACTTAGTTCTATCCTTAATTCAACGACCTATCATTTATAAAATTGTTCTATTGATTAGAATAGCATATCATAACACATTATACTATTATTAACAGTTAATACATAACCTAATCACATTGTCACATAGTTATATCAGTCATTAAGAAACAAACAAACACTTATATAGTCAAACTATATAGGTTCAAATCAAATTCGATAGCATTTAGGTGTACCGACGGCTTTATCGGGTAATTACCGAGTATAAAACTCTAATCTGTAACTTAAATATTATTCTGGATAATTAAATATCAATCATATTATTTATAAATGACTTATAATAATTTAAAATTAATTATTATAATTTATCATAATTTTTCAAACTCTGGAATCATTATTAAATGATTTAAATATTAAATAATTCTATTATCATTAATAATTTTAAAGTATTAATGCAACCCTTACCAAATTATCAAAGTTATTTTATAATAACTCCAAATAATTTTAAAGTATTAATTATTACCCTTAAATAATTTTTAAAACATTTAAAATCATTTTTAAACAATTACCACTAATATTTAAATATTAAGGTATTTTTCACTAAAATATTAAAAGTCATTTATAATAAATTAAAATATTTTTAAACCACTTATATCCTTTTCAAATGATTTTAAATCAATAAAATCATTTTTAATCTATATATTTAATATTATTATTAAATAAATCTAATATCATTAACATTAAATAATTAATGAAATTTATCTTAAAATATTAAAAGTAATATTTTACCACTTAGAATATCTTTAAACTTTTTATTTGCATTTAAAATGATTTTATAATATTAAAATCATTTTAAAACTAATTTATTTAATATAATTATTAAATAAATCTAATATCATTAATATTAAATAATTAATGAAATTTACATTAAAATATTGAAAGTTACACTTTATAACTTAAAATATTATTAAATACCTTATTATCATTTAAAATGATTTTTAATATAATAAAATAAGTTTTAGTTAATTTATTTAATGCATTTATTAAATAAATTAAATATCAATAATATTAAAATAATTACTAATATTTATGGAATATATGTCAAATTATTAAAAGTTAATTTTTATAACTTAAAATAATTTTTTAAACTGATATTATAATTTTTAAAATTTATTTACTATTATTAAATGATTTTTAGAATTTAATATAATTAAAATTAATAAATTTCGCTATAGCCTTTAACGACAGTAAGTGTCGCCATAGGTGTTCTTGAGGCTCAAGAACAAGCTTAAGCAGTTATCGAGTGACCTACTTTGACCAGTGATCATTCACTGTGTAATGTGTTTCTGGGCTAACTATCAATCACTGCTTGTAGACCTAATGTAACACTACATCATTCAACAATAAACATGGTCAAATATCATAACACAAATGAGATCTATGCATGCAAAGTGGTTGTCCGAGCTGTTTTTCATTTTCTGGGTTACCCAGAAATGAAGAACAATTTGTGAGGCCCACTTTGAGCTTCTACTACTTACTGTTCTTATATCCGTTTTGTGATCTAAAGGTTCTAGGTTGTAGACAACATGTAAGACAACAATTCCATTACATAAAAATAGTATAACAACATTACAACAATCAAATTTACGTCGGTCAAAGCATGTCAGCAACCGTTCTCATATGTTTTCTTGGTTACCCAGAAAACCGTTATCATGCTCAACCATGCTACTTTGACCGGTTACAACATTCTGTCTATTATTCATTTTGGTAATCTAAAGGCATGATATTGTAGATCACATAACCGACTACAGCTTAGATGCAACAAAACTAACAAAGAGACAACAACAAGCAAGATCCTGGGACACAAACTCATTGTCAAACGCTTCTGGGCTAATCTGGGTTACCAAGAAAATCGAAAGTCATGGTCGGTCAATGGGGTTTGACCACCCATAACTTTCATTTTGTGCACGATCTGAGCTAGATTCAAGTTCTAGAATATAGACCTCATGTCGTACTACAAGTTTAAACATTTAAACAACAAAAAGTATAACCAGATAAAGATCTATATGGTCTTACATTCGGTTGTCAGACCACTTTTGAAAATTTCCCAGATTTTGTAAAAACTTAAATTCGAGCATATAAATGTTATGGATCCCCTATTTAGCAACCCAGATCATTAAAAGTCACCCTCTAACACATATCTAACTAATCATTAACAACATCTAACATCAGATCATCATATTTTAAAGATTAGGGTTTATACCTACTTTTTAGCTTTGATCCTTAAATCTGACTTCTGATCTACTAGAAGTGATATTGGGGCTTGATTAAGGGCTGGTCTAGCAAGGTAATTTCGGAGGTTTGAAGTTGAGAGAGTCTTGGTTGAGTGTTGGTGTATAAATGAGCAAGTTAGTATTCTTTCTCTCTCTTTGATCTTATATAATATGGTGTAATACTTATGGTTGATCATGTCTATTAGATTTTGATGTATTAAAGGCTATTACTAGACCACATGGCTAGCTAGAGTTGGTCACCAACTAAAGTTATGGCAAGTTTTACAAGTTATCTATTAAATAATGCAAGAAGGGCAATTTGGTCATTTGGTACTTACTTTTAGTGGCAAAGTTATCAATTCATTTCTATCCCTTAGGGTTTGACCCTTAGGGTTTAACCCTAAGGTTTCTTAAACTCATTATCTAGGTTTGTGTAATAAGGGCAAAATAGGAATCTTAGTTTCTAAAAAGGTAAATTAGGGTTCCTTAATTAAATTAAGTTTCCTAATCACATAGGACTTGTAAATTAGGCTTTATAATGCACTAATCACCATAAGCTTGCTAAATTAATAATTAGGGTATATAACTTAGCAATTAGGGTTTTGATTAAGTAATTAGGGCTCCTAGATATTAATTAGGGTTTATCCAAGTAACATTAAACATGATAATGGTCATTAATTACATAACACATAACTTAACACACCTTACAGTCATAGTTGACTCTGTACTATAGTTTATCAGTAATGCTAGGATTTTGTATTATTTTACTATAACTGTTCCACATATTAACATTACACACATATCAGACATATTTATATTACTGAAATATAATTAATATTATATTATTATTCTCATTCCTTATTCAAAATCCAGACTTAGGGTTTTGAATTCATATTTGACATAACCTTCATAGATACCATTATTAATTAAGTTAAAATAACTAACTTAATTAATATAATAAATACATATCATAATATCATATCATATATACAATAATCATATTTTCATGGAAAATAAATAATAAATATTTTTATTACAACATAATTTTATTATAATAATATAATATATAATGATCAATAGTTCTAAAAAAATTTGTTACATCTAATAAATAATTTTATTTATCAGATATATACATATACTTTACTTTGCACATATTCCCACCCTTATCTATATATAAAAAAAATTATTCATAAAAATTTTATTGAAAATATTGGGTTATTACATCCACCCTCCCTTATAAGGATTCCGTCCCCGGAATCACCGCTTTAGCACCTATAGACACTAGGGCGAATAACATACGTTGTCATTTCAAGTAGATCTTGATCAGATTTGATCGAACTGATCTTTAACTACTCAACATAAAGCTTGTCTATCTAATTCTATGGAAATTTGATTTCTAACAGAACCCAAATTTCTCCTTCAAAATTTCTTTATAACATAATTTACTTATATTTAAGAAAAATCATATATATGAAAATATAATTCATACGAATAATACCTGAAGTTCCATCCCCAGCTGCTACGGTATCCTGAACCGTCATGTTGAAGACTCTTGCGGTTGATTTCGTCGAAGTTGGTCCCGTTATCGTCATTGTTCCACTGCCTTTTCCCGCATTCAGACTCCATATATCCATTCTTCTTTTTCGACAGTCCTTCACCTTATGCTCTGTGGATCCACACAGAAAACATCCATTGTTCATCCTAGGATTGGGGTAATTAGGAGAGATATGTCCCTCCTGCCCACACTTGTAGCACACAAACTTACCCTTAAGACACTCACCTGAATGACTCTTCCCATAATTCTTACACTGCACAGCCTGCTTCTTCACACCTTCCTGCTTGACTTGGACACTCCCAACATTGTTCCACTTTCTTTTCTCACCCCTACTTCCACTACCTACTTCTACCTTCCCAGCTCCCTCACCCTTATTCTTTCTCTCCTTATTGTAGAGACTCATGGCCTCACTTCCCCTTTAGCTATGATATCTTTTTCTAAAAGTGCGGCAAACATATTGATCTGCAACAACGCCACCTTATTGTAGAGCCAGGGTTTTAAGCCTAGCTCAAACCTCCTTGCCTTTCTAGCCTCTGTATCCACTTGGTGTGGAGCGAACCTAGCTAATTCATTGAACTTTGCGGCATACTCTGCAACTGTCAAGTTCTCCTGCTTTAATTCCAAAAACTTCACCTCCATCCTAGCCTGCACACTAGCCGAGAAATAATTCTCGAAGAATAGCATCTTAAACCTAGTCCATGCTATCACTCCTTCTCCTACCCTAGCTTGATTTGCCTCCCACCAGAAATTCGCCTCTCCTTTCATCATATAGGTGGCAAAAGCTGTCTTTTTCCCCTCATCTACCCTAACAACTATAAATGCTTTTTCTATTTCCTTAACCCAAGTTTGGGCTTTTATCGGGTCAGTGGTACCTCTAAATTCGGGTGGTCCTACGGCCTTAAAATCCTTGAAGTTCTCAAATCGATTGTCTAGCTGATTTCCCGCTGCTGGCATTCCATTCTGCATGGCCTAAGCTACCATGTTCGCAAAATTCTACATCAGGTCTAGTTGTTGTCCTCAAGCATTGTTGACAGATTCTTCTGCCCTTTGGCTTCGAGTTTGACGTCTTGGCGACATGTTCTGGTTAAATAAAACAAAATCTATATTTTATTAACTTACATTTTAAACCTCATCGTATAAGTTTAATATTTCAAACTTATTCCTTTAATCAAATATATATTCATATTCATTTAGCAATTTCAAAATACTTTACATAGCATAGCACATACTACTTTTAACGTCCGATATCCCTTTATGACCACAAAAGTCAGGAATCGCTACCACAACTTACACCAAAGTTGGGATTATTATAATACACACGTACATTACTAAACATACATAATCAAATACTAATTCTACCTATTTCCTACACCTTCTCCCTGATTCTGGACAACCCTTCGCCCGATAAACTTCCAATCCACAAATAAAACATGCACCTGGTTTATAGTCGGGACAATACAGAGTGGTATATCCTTCATAACTGCAGAGATAACATATCTTTTTCCATTTCTTCTTATCGAATTATCCTAAGTCGTGGTCTTCTATCTTTCTCTTCCCCTTCTTGCTCAGAGATGCACACGATGTGTTGCTTGTGGCTCCCATCTAATCAATTTGGATTTTAAGCTTATCTTGTTTTTCCATTGTTTCTAGTAAGGCTTTTTGTAATTGACTATTTAGCAGCTTTTTTATTTCCCACAGCTTTTCCAGAGAGGAAACCTTGTTCCTCAGATCTTGCACCTCCGTTGATGCTTAATCAGCTTCAACTTTAGTGTCTGAATCACTATTTGTCAGCTCCACCATTTTTGGATCTGGTACTATGTTTTCCAAAATGATCACCTCCTCAAGGTTACCTTCAATGTGAGCTTCTATTTCATCTATTGGCTTGGTTATGGAGATTGGCTCCTTCTTTATGATCTTAGGGTATCCTAATCTTTTTCGTCCTGACATCTACACACATAATTTATCCTGATTAGCATATAGTGTATACACACAACAAATAATAGTTTTATATAAGTTATCTTTTATTTGATTTGACGATGAATGTGAGACCCCAAATTTTATGAAATAAAAGTATTCAATTTTCTTATAATTATTCTATTTAGTAAATGGTTAAATTGATAAAAGGTTAAAGTTAAGGGTGATATGTAAAAATTTTGCAAAGTAAGCAAGTTGCTATAAAATAATTGGTGGTAAAATACGCATGGTTGCATAGTAGCACACGGTATTGATTATTGATGCTTATGTGAGAAGTCACTTAGTTATACTCAATTATTGCTACAGTAATTGCTGCATCATATCTCTCATATTATTGATTCGATTATTGTCACAGTATCATCTGCATTATATGACATATTATTAAATCAATAATTGAGACAACAAAGTTATTCATATTATTAAATTGCAATATTTATAATGTCTAGAAGTTCTATCAAGGAGAGGTTTGGTCACCTAATTGCGCGCCAATAAGGAGAAATCCTTATCGGAAAGCCCCCTCTTTTCTGGGAATGACCTGGTTGTTAAATATTGTGAATTATAATATTAATGATGAATAAGTTCGTGTTGATTAAAGATGAAATTGATAGTTCCATTGTATGGGAATTAATAGTGTTAGTAGAAATCGATATTTATTTCGATAATAATTGATGTTTGGAGGTTATATTGTTCAATCGGGTATTCGGGGCACTTTTCATGTCGGAATACTATTCACGGGTTACTATTCACCCGATTACTAGTCACTCAAGCATTATTCACTCGGGTATTTGGGACACTTTTTCGTGTCGAAGTACTATTCACGAGTTACTATTTATGGGTTACTATTCACTCTAGCATTGTTCACTCGGGTATTTGGGACACTTTTCGTGTCGGGGTACTATTCACCCGAATATTATATTTCTTTCGGTCCAAATCATTTTTTGGTACAATATTATTCCATGAGGAGATGTGCTAATTTTTCAGACCGTTGGTTGAAATTATAATAGTAAATCAATATGGATCGCTGGTTTAAAGTTTTAACAGTGAATCAGTATGGAACGTTGCTTGAAGTTTTAATAGTAAATCAATATGGACCGTCCGTTTAAAAGTAAATCAATCTGGACCGTTAATGAATTAGTTACTATTTAGTCCATTCTCCTATAAATAGAAGCTCATTCCTTCATTATTTCTTACGAATTCACTGAAACTCTAGAGAGAGAAATTATAGAGAGAAAGAAGAAGAGAAGTCTGCTACCTCACTTTTC
The DNA here is from genome assembly GCA_020205605.1 of Panax ginseng. NCBI lineage: Eukaryota > Viridiplantae > Streptophyta > Magnoliopsida > Apiales > Araliaceae > Panax > Panax ginseng. The sequence continues at coordinate 82,601,987 of CM035130.1, forward strand.
CAATATCCAGTTTCTTCTAAGGTAAGGGATATTATTTGTTGTACTCGTAAGGGGTATTATTTCTTTTGTATTCATGAAGAGAGCTATTGTTATTCTATTTTTTATTATTATGTTGGAATAACCTGTCTATGCGGAGTACCGCATACATGGTGAAATTCATCTGTTATTCCATTCTTTATTATTATGTTGGAATAACCCGTCTATGCGAAGTACCACATACATGGTTATTATTCCATTCTTTATTATTATGTCAGAATATCCTGTCTGTGCGTTTCTGCATGACCTGGTTCCATTATTTATTATTCTATCGGAATATCTTGTCTGTGCGTTTACGCATGACCTGGTTCTATTATTTATTATTCTATTGGGAATAACCCGTCTGTGCGATCTATCGCATGCATGGTGAATTCTTCAGTTATTCCATTCTTTATTATTCTGTTGGGAATAACCTATCTATGCGAAGTACCGCATGCATGGTGAATTCTTCAGTTATTCCATTCTTTATTATTCTGTTGGAATAACCTGTCTATGTGGATTAGCACATGCATGGTGAATGATCCTTTGTATTCATTCCTTATTAAATTTTGGAAATGATCTATTTACGTAGATTATAATGAAAGTCATAATAAAAGCATTGGACTGATGAAAATCATGGGTATATGTAGTATTAGTAAGTGTTATGATGAATTATGTTGGTTATTATGTGATAACATGAAAGTTTCTTAAAAATCACAAAGGGTTGAAAATTAGATTTTGGTGAAAATGGAACATGAAATTCAATTGACCATATCTCCTATTATATTTTGAATTTTTGAGTGTGGTAAAGTTTTAGAGTTTGATATATGAGTTTTCTAACTTATTCAAGTGGAATTACTGGAAAAGGTGTTGTAGATTTTCGCATGGACTGATTTTAGCAAAGGAGTCAAAAACTACAAAGTACAAAAAAGCTACTGCCAGAAATTTAAAAGGGCATTTTCGGCCACTTAATTTGTGAGAAAAATTCCATCCTTTTGGGACATGGAAATATAGGGTATAAAGTACCTGCTGTCCAAAAATGAGCTCATTCCAACTTAAAATGAACAAGTTATGACTTTTTCAATATTTAGGTTTTTTTGACGAAAAATGCTATAACCGGAGTTCTATAGCTCCGATGACCATGAAATTTAAACTGGAAGCTCACGTTAACATGTGTAAGATCCTGCCAAGATTTGGGAATTTCTGGAGTTAAACTTGAGGTAGCTAATTTCTTAAGGAATTAATTAGAAATTGATTTTTGAAAAATATGTAAGGGAGTTGAAAAATTATAAAAAAAATACTTATTGTGTATGAAATATATGTATATATGTTTGGACAAAGGATAGAAAAATAATAAGTTGATTTGGTAATTTTTCATGAAAATGGTTTAGTTATAAACATATGAGTTAAATATGTTATGTGAAGTTGAAGAATTGGTAAATAGGATTTAAGGGCTTGAAAATCCTATATAAGGTATATGCATATTTTTGATGAGGGATTTGATCATTGGTTATGAAATCTTATGAGTCTGGCGTTTTTGAATGATTAAATGCATTATTTGGTAAAGTATAAACAATTAAATTAAATTGTTTATAAGTTTAAGAAGTGATTAAAATATTGTTATAATATTAACAATATAAGATTATGAGTTTATTAAGTGATTGTTAATATTTGGATAAATTTAAAGTCTTTAATATTTATCCTTGTTTTCGTTTAATTAATGCTTATATCATTGTCATCATCCTCATGCTTATATTGTGATGAAAGTCATCTTTGGCTTACGTGCATAGATGGATCGTTGATTATTGGTTTTATAAATTTGTATATCTTTGGCTTACGTGCAAAGATGGATCGTTGATTATTTGTTTTATGATTGTATATCTTTGGCTTACGTGCAAAGATGGATCGTTGATTATTTGTTTTACTGATTGTATATCTTTGGCTTACGTGCAAAGATGATCTATTGATTGATGAATATCTTTGGCTTATGTGCATAGATGAACTGTTTATTGGTATGATTATGATCGTGGATCATTCGGTATAATCATGACCCGTAATGTTATAGATGATGTGGTAAAAGTCCTCATCGGCCGTAGTGCATTGATGGACGATTATTGGTATGATTATAACCAGGGATTATTCGGTATAATCATGACCATTAATGATTACATGAATATCCTTGGCCGTAGTTCAGGGATGATTCAATGATGTGGATTATTTATTAAGCTGAGTCTCAGTGATAAAATATTAATTATACACTTTTGATTCATAAAAGATAGTAGATATCATGCTCTACTTGACTCTTCTAAAATACAGTTGTGTGTCTTTGGCCTGTAGTGCAAAGATGAATTGTTAATGAATATCTTTGGCCGTAGTGCAAAGATGAATTTATTAGTATGATTATGAGCAGGAATTGTGATTTGGTATAACCATGATTTTTGATGTTTCAGGTGAAGATTGGTGATGAAAATTATCTTCGTCCTGGGTGCGAAGAGGAATTTAGAATCACAACTATGATTATGAGTTATTCATATGATCGCGGACATGAATTATTGATTGATGTTACATGGATAAAATATTATTGGTGAACTTTTAACATGGAGAAGATAATAGACCTAATGGTCTATTTGACTCTTCTAATGGATTGCTCGTTCCACTGCAACTATGGTTGAAAAGTTTTATCATCTACTATATGTTCTAAATCTCTGATTTATTACTGATGAAGGCTATTGATAATTTAATTATCTTTGGTTATGATATTCTTTACTGGGATGGTTGTGCTCACCCTCTTTGCTTCACAATTCCTTTCAAGTAATAAGAGTGTAGCTGGGTCGAGTGGGGGTAACACGAGAATAGAAAGGTGGTCTATAGCTGTTGAGGTTCTCCCTAAATAGTATGAAAATAATTTTATTGAGAACTTTAGATAAGTGTGTCGTATTGTATACGCCATTAGATATTTAATTTTGGTGAACCGAATAGGGTGAGGTGAACCCATCCTTGGAAGGGTGTTTTGCCACTATCATACAAGATGTCTAATAACATACAACCTCGTGTTATCATAAGACAGGGTTGTGCACATCCAATTGCTGAGTATATCTACGAGCACTACCTATATGATCTTGGAGTATATTTGAAATATAATTCTCAATTGGATACAACAGAGATAATTATGTCAACAGAAGACTCACCATTAGAAAGAAGATGATAACAATCTTATTATTTTTCTTTGGGGTCTATTGGGTCAATCAAGGATAATTTTGTGGATATATGATACCTATCATAACCTATACGCATGGCCTCCCATGTACGAAGGTTTCCTTGAGCATTTCCCAAAGATTTTAATTTTTAAAACAGTTATTGACTGTACTATGTAAAGTACCTTTGTAAGGTGTTGTGGTCGAGGCACCATGAGAGTTACGTAGATTTTGTATTGAAACTCACAGCTTATCATTGTCAGACTACGCATTTACGCTTCAACATTGTATAAATGAAGTTTGTATTTAATTTTTATGGAGTGATATCTGGTGACTCAGAATGGGTCGTGTGGACCTATTTAGGGGATGTCACAACGAATTTATTCGATTCATCTCCTTTTAAACTCTATATGAGTTATTTGTACTTTCAACGTTTTCCTCTGCTCTAAGGTTATAGCCTAAGGTCTATCCCCACCTATGGTTTCTAACCCTAAAGCTCTGATATCAACCTGTGACTATCATGGTGCTTCCAACCATAGCACCTCACAGTGGTACCTATCAGCTTGCCACCGACTTGCTCGGCGTCCCCTACAGAGAGTCTGGCTTCGGTGCATTCCGCACAAGGAAGTCACCAGCGAGAGGCTCGGGGCTCTTTGCAATTTCATGCTTATGGCTCTGATACCAACCTGTGACGCCCCCAAATTTAGGTACTTAAAACCCGAATTCAGTGCTTTACGATACCATTTCTTTGAGCAGAATAATAATAATTTTGTCATAAATATCAAACTTAATTTACATATCAGAGTTGTCTGAATCCCAGGTACACGACCTTAAAACATTTCATTACATGATAGATAATAAATATCATCATCTTATTTAAGTCTAGCTATTACATAAGATAACACAAACTTAATCTGAAAGCTTTCTTTTCCCTTTGTTCTTGGCAGAGCCCTCTGGTTGGTCATACTTAACTGAAAACATTTAATTTAAGCAATGATGAGCATTTGAGTGCCCAACAAGTAATAACAATTATAAATATTAGCTGAAAAAGGATTAAATGTTTTCTTTACTACTACCTTCGACGACAACAAATCAAAAGTTGTGAAGTAATCTGAACCGATAATAATAACATAACAACCCTCTTTCAAATTTTTGAAACTACGAACTGACTATAAATAGGGTTAAGGTGACATAATATGAACATTGTTTTTATTTTTGAAAAGGTTAAACAGAACTTCATTTGTAAACCGTTATAACTTACGGGCACGGGGGTGATCAACCCGTTGTACCCTGTATTGATCAATACTACATACAAGAACGGTATTATCGTTCACTTTGTCCACCTTGGGTGCATAAAAAGTTTTCCCATGTAAGGGATGTTCATACTTGTCGGGGTTCCAAACCAAAGCAATTCGGTGGGATAATAATAAAGTTTTATCTTGTTCAACAACAATCTATAATTCAACACACACACACACACACACACACACACACACACACACACACACACATATATATATATATATATATATATATATATATATATATATATATATATACTAGAATTAACAAAGGTTTATCAGCATGTGATTAAATACAATGATTATCCAAGTGAGGACACTTGTATAACCATTTATAGAAATTAACGAATAGAATATATATCTGAATTACCATATACACTACACCAAAAATAGCCTCTAGCGAAGGAAATTTTGTGAAGGAATTTATTCCTTCAAATGAGGAGTTATTTAGCGAAGGAACAGTGAAGAAAAAAAGTATAGTGACAATATAGTTATTAGCGAAAGAAAAAGAAACATCCTTCACAATTTATATTTTAAAACATTGACTTACTCCTTTTGTTTAGTTGGACTATTAATAATGCAATGCTACTGAACTTTGGAAAGGCCATCTGTGAAGCTCTCATTTTCTTTGGTTTTACATGTTTAGGATTAATAGTAATTCAGTGATTTTATTTACATTATGGGGTTTTCAATGTGAAGTCAAATGTTTATGTTCATTTGAGTATAAACTGCAACAGATAAATATCTCATCAAATATAGCTTCCAAGTTATTCTGGATGCCTGCTCAATGTATGGATCTCAGAATTTGCCTAAAAGTAATATCTTCTTTGATTTTGTAGCTTGCGGAGTCTGCAAAGGCCCAGTTCTCTGCTCGTGACTTCAGTGACCATCTTGCTCTTGTTCGGGCTTATGATGGTTGGAATGATGCTGAGAAACGTCAAGCTAGTTATGAATACTGTTAGAGAAACTTCCTTTCTGCACAAACTCTAAGAGGAATAGATTCTCTTAGGAAGCAGTTCTTTTATTTACTCAAGGATACTAGTCTGGTTGATAATGTAGAAAGTTGCAACACATGGAGCCATGATGAGCATCTCATCCAAGCTATTACCTGTGCAGGTCTATGCCCTGGAATATGCTCTGTTGTGGTGAGTCACAAAATTCTTTTAACTTCTCTTATTCTTTTAATTCCTATTTTATTTGGTTATTGGGAATAAAACTTGTTATAGCAAACTAGTAGCATCAAAGCAAGGATTAAAGCGATCCCATAAACAGAGCGAAACAAATAGTAGCCATAAAGGTCTGGCAGCATAGCAGCCCAAAATAGAGGACAGGCAGACCACCACCCCATGCGCAGCAATAGAAAAGGATAGGAGAAAAACCAGCAGCATCAACAGAAGAACAGAAGTAGAAAGCTGTAGGAGCAGCAGCCCACAGCTGTAGCAAACCAAGAATAGCAGAGAACCCAGACCCAAAAGGCAGGACCTAATTTATCTCAGGAACTCAACACCAGCCCACAACCCATAACTTAAAATAGCATAACCGCAGAACCAGCAGCCAGAAACTGCTACAAACATTGTAGAAGAAATGCTGCAGCAAATCCCTTAGCAGTAGATGCCATAGTAGCAACCCAGAATATCAAGCATAGACCATCACCATAGGAAAAGCCAGCCACAGAAAAGAGATCCCACTGCAGAAACAGCCTAAACCTACAGCAGCTTGGTGCCTATACAGCCAGTAATAGCAGATCCATAGGACAACCAGTTGGCCTAACCCAAATCTAGAAGTAGCCCAAAAGCACCAGTTGGCCTAACCCAAATCCAGTAGAAAGAAATGAAGTACTTAGCATTAAAACTTCCCCACTGCAAATAACACCCACCATACTACAGTATCAAGGCAGTAGCTTTATACGAAGGCCCTGCAAGCAGACATAACCTAACTGCCTAACAAAACTACTAAGCTTTATAAAGGAAGTATCCAGTGGTCCCAATGACAGCCACCCCAGGAGCAAGGGAACTCACAGAGCAAACCCTTGCAAACAAGCAACAAAAACCAAAACTACATTACAAACCAAATGCCCAGCGAAAATAGCCTAGAACATACAACATTAAATTAACTGGCTGAACCATGGCCTATCTTTGACATTTCAGCACCTGCACAACACAGTAGTCCATCAGCAGTAGATTGTAGCTATAGCAGAAGTAGATCATAGCAGTAGCAAAAATCCATAATCACACTACTCCAGCAACTCCCCTCAACATCCACCAAACCACTAAAGTAGTAGAAGCATAACCACACTACTCCAGCAGCAAAAGACAGTAGCCAACCATCAGCCCCAATGATCCCACGACATCAGCTGCTCCCAGCTAACAGCCACACCTAATCCAAGGCCTAACATAATAACCCCTCGCCAACAGAACAGAGGTTGCACAGCATCACTCGCAACAGAAACTCGAACAGCAGCACTAGAAAGAGAACCTGCAATTGCAATGTACCTGGAAAGGACCTGCAATTACAATTTATTACTTCTGAATTATTAAACAATGTTTGTCTTCTCTTATATTGTTCTGTTTGTTTGGTGACCTAACATTAAACCTCTTAGTGAAACAGAAAAGAAAAACAAGAGAAGGTATAATGAGGTTCTTAAGAATTGGAACCTAATGTCATTTCTTTTTAAATTTCAACGGACACCATTTGCAGTACAGCACCAATCTTTCCACTACAAATTGCATTAAGATGTAGAGTAACAAATAGATTGTCTCTTTTACTACAGAACAAAGATAAGTAGATATCACTGAAAACAATGGAGGATGGTTCAGTACTTTTGCACTCGGTATGTCTTCATGTTTTGGCAGTTATTCACAAGTTTCTCTGATTATAGAGTAGGCGTTAAGGTTGTTTATTATATTTTTATCTTTAATATGAACTACGTCCTTTTTTCTCTGCGCAGAATTCTTTGAATGCTCAGGAACCTAAGATTCCATATCCATGGCTAGTTTTTAATGAAAAGTTGAAAGTGAATTCGGTGTTTCTGAGGGATTCGACTGCTGTATCTGATTCTGTGGTTCTCTTGTTTGGGGGAAACATATCCAGAGGGGGCCTAGTAAGTTTCTCACTACTTGCTCTCTTAATTTTTGCCAGACTTCTTGCTACTGGCCTTTATTGTTATATTTTTGAAAACTTATTATTTGTTCTTACTTTTGGATAGGATGGATACTTGAAAATGTTGGGAGGATACTTGGAGTTTTTCATGAACACTGCTTTAGCTAATACTTATCTAAGTTTAAAGAAAGAGCTTGAAGAACTCCTTCAGATGAAGGTACATGTGCAGTACATTAGGTTGCATGTTGGACCTGCTGGTGTTGAATTAAGTTTCAGTAGTTACAATTGCGTTGAACTTATTATCATGGTTTAGCTCACACGTTACCAGCAAATTAATGCCTTCTTCCTTTCATGATGATCTCCAGCAAATTATCTAAGTTGCATATGTTGTCAAGGATGCCTTCTGTTGGACGAGGTTGGTTTCTCAGCAGATGATCTCCATAACCTTGTTCATTCTCTTTCTTACATGTAAGTGTTCTCTAAGTTATTTAAACCATCATGATTAATTCATTTGCCATGCTTAAACAATTATTAACCATCCAGATAACTATTTCTGCAGGTACCATAGAAGCACAACTGCAATTTATGTAGGTAATATTCATTTTTCGACAAGCGTGATGCTTCACATTGCTTATGTAGATGGTGTAGAGTGATCATAAAAATCCTAAAGTACACAGTTCCTTGGATAACTGATTTATTTATTTTTTGGGTTGCAAGATCTCTCGCAAGATTGTAAAATTATTAATTGCAATGTTTTTGATATTTTGTTCTATTCATTTTGGTATCTTATCTCTATCACTTTCAATGTACAGTTGCTCCGATCTGCTATGCTCACTTGGCAGCCACTCAGATGGGCCAATTTATGAAGTTTGAGGACATGTCAGAAACATCCTCAAGTCATGGTGGGTTGACATCTGCTGGGGCTGTTCCCATCCCCCAGTTGCTACAGTTGTAGGATAAAGTGTGCAATTCAATGTTCTTTTGTTGAAGTCTTGTGGCCGTTTCCTTCTGGTTTGTTAGAATGATATGCTTGACACTAGTTTGTATATATTATTCCCAACTCGCTTTTGTTGTGACCCTTCTCTAGTAATGGGCCATATCCTAAATCCATGGATTCTATAATTATGTATTCGTTGTTGGCACTTGACCCTTGCTCTTTTAGACCTTGGCTGTTGCCTTTTTTGTAGCCTTTTGCATATATTGTTGATTTGCAAATTTTGCTAGTGAGTTGTAATGAATTTTGATTATTTATCAATTAATTTTTTATTTATAAATTTATAATTTGTGAATGATTTTATTTGAGAAATTGACATTAATGAAGAATTATTTTTCTCACTAATTTTTTTTTAGTTAATTAGTTAGTTATTAATGAAGGATTATTTCCCTCACTAATTTGAAGATGTATTCTCAATTTATAATTAGTGAAGGAAAATTTTCTCTCGTTAAATAAATTTGTTCTTCACAATACATTATTTGTTAGGGAATAAAGTTATTCACTAATTTTAAGTAGTCCTTCTTAAAATATTATTTGTGAATGAAATTAATCTTTCACTAAATAACAATATTCCATTACTAAATATAATTTGTGAATAAAAAAGTTATTCACAATATATCTTTCACAAAAAATATTTAGTTACTACTTAGCGAAGGATACCCAATTGCGAGGAGGTCTAATGCGAGCACTCGTGTGAAGAAAATATTTCTTTGCAATAAATCACTTGTGAATGATATAGGGCCTCTAGTGAAGGATTTGTCCTTCACTAGAGGCCATTTTTGGTGTAGTGATACTAACATGTTGATAATCAATGAGTGTATATAATATATATAACAATAAGGTTACTACTCTGTACAATAATAATATAATTCTGAAACATTCTTACTCATGTCCATTGCATAAAAAAATGCAAAGGTAAAATACTTGCCTGGTCTGCTGCTTACACAACTTAGTTCTATCCTTAATTCAACGACCTATCATTTATAAGATTGTTCTATTGATTAGAATAACATATCATAACACATCATACTGTTATTTACAGTTAATACATAACCTAATCACACTGTCACATAGTTATATCAGTCATTAAGACACAAACAAACACTTATAAAGTCAAACTATATAGGTTCGAATCAAATTCGGTAGCATTTTGGTGTACCGACGGCTTTATCGGGTAATTACCGAGTATAAAACTCTACTCTGTATCTTAAATATTATTCTGGATAATTAAATATCAATCATATTATTTATAAATGACTAATAATAATTTAAAATTAATTATTATAATTTATCATAATTTTTCAAACTCTGGAATCATTATTAAATGATTTAAATATTAAATATTTCTATTATCATTCATAATTTTAAAGTATTAATGCAACGCTTACTAAATTATCAAAGTTATTTTATAATAACTCCAAATATTTTTAAAGTATTAATTATTACCCTTAAATGATTTTTAAAACATTTAAAATCATTTTAAACAATTAAGGTATTATTCACTAAAATATTAAAAGTCATTTATAATAACTTAACATATTTTTAAACCACTTATATCCTTTTTAAATGATTTTTAAATCAATAAAATCATTTTAAATCTATTTATTTAATATTATCATTAAATAAATCTAATATCATTAATATTAAATAATTAATGAAATTTATCTTAAAATATTAAAAGTAATATTTTATAACTTAGAATATCTTTAAACTCTTTATTTGCATTTAAAATGATTTTTATAATATTAAAATCATTTTTAAACTAATTTATTTAATATAATTATTAAATAAATCTAATATCATTAATATTAAATAATTAATTATATTTACATTAAAATATTGAAAGTTACACTTTATAACTTAAAATATTATTAAATACCTTATTATCATTTAAAATGATTTTAATATAATAAAATCATTTTTAGTTAATTAAATTATCGCATTTATTAAATAAATTAAATATCAAAAATATTAAAATAATTACTAATATTTATGGAAAATATGTCAAATTATTAAAAGTTAATTTTTATAACTTCAAATAAATTTTAAAACTGATTTTATAATTTTTAGAATTTATTTACTATTTTTAAATGATTTTTAGAATTTAATATAACTAAAATTAATAAATATGTCACTATAGCCTTTAGCGACAGTAAGTGTCGCCATAGGTGTTCTTGAGGCTCAAGAACAAGCTTAAGCAATTATCGAGTGACCTACTTTGACCGGTGATGATTCACTGTGTAATGTGTTTCTGGGCTAACTATCAATCACTGCTTGTAGACCTAACGTAACACTACATCATTCAACAATAAACATGGCCAAATATCATAACACAAAAGAGATCTATGCATGCAAAGTGGTTGTCAGAGCTGTTCTTCATTTTCTGGGTTACCCAGAAATGAAGAACAGTTTGTGAGGCCCACTTTGAGCTTCTACTACTTACTGTTATTATATCCGTTTTGTGATCTAAAGGTTCTAGGTTGTAGACAACATGTAAGACAACAATTCCATTACATAAAAATAGTATAACAACATTACAACAATCAAATTTACGCCGGTCAAAGCATGTCAGAAACCGTGCTCATATGTTTTCTTGGTTACCTAGAAAACCATTATCATGCTCAACCATGCTACTTTGACCGGTTACCACATTCTGTCTATTATTCATTTTGGTAATCTAAAGGCATGATATTGTAGATCACATAACCGACTACAACTTAGATGCAACAAAACTAACAAAGAGACAACAACAAGCAAGATCCTGGGACACAAACTCATTGTCAGACGCTTCTGGGCTAATCTGGGTTACCAAGAAAATCGAAAGTCATGGTCGGTCAATGGGGTTTGACCACCCATAACTTTCATTTTGTGCACGATCTGAGCTAGATTCAAGTTCCAGAATATAGACCTCATGTCGTACTACAAGTTTAAACATTTAAACAACAAAAAGTATAACCAGATAAAGATCTATATGGTCTGACATTCGGTTGTCAGACCACTTTTGAAAAATTCCCAGATTTTGTAAAAACTTAAATTCGAGCATATAAATGTTATGGATCCCCTATTTAGCAACCCAGATCATTAAAAGATACCCTCTGACCCATATTTAACTAATCATTAACAACATCTAACATCAGATCATCAGATTTTAAAGATTAGGGTTTATACCTCCTTTTTAGCTTTGATCCTTGAATCTGACTTCTGATCTACTAGAAGTGATAGTGGGGCTTGATTAAGGACTGGTCTACCAAGGTAATTTCGGAGGTTTGAAGTTGAGAGAGTCTTGGTTGAGTGTTGGTGTATAAATGAGCAAGTTAGTATCATTTCTCTCTCTTTGATCTTATATAATATGGTGTAATGCTTATGGTTGATCATGTCTATCAGATTTTTATGTATTAAAGGCTATTAGTAGACCACATGGCTAGCTAGAGTTGGTCACCAACTAAAGTTATGGCAAGTTTTACAAGTTATCTATTAAATAATGCAAGAAGGGCAATTTGGTCATTTGGTACTTACTTTTAGTGATAAAGTTGTCAATTTATTTCTAACCCTTAGGGTTTAACCCTAAGGTTTCTTAAACTCGTTATATAGGTTTGTGTAATAAGGGCAAAATAGGAATCTTAGTTTCTAAAAAGGTGAATTAGGGTTCCTTAATTAAATTAAGTTTCCTAATCACATAGGACTTATAAATTAGGCTTTATAATGTACTAAACACCATAAGCTTGCTAAATTAATAATTAGGGTATATAACTTAGCAATTAGGGTTTTGATTAAGTAATTAATTATGGTTCCTAGATATTAATTAGGGTTTACCCAATTAACATTAAACATGATAATGATCATTAATTACATAACACATAACTTAACACACCTTACTGTCATAGTCGACTCTGTACTATAGTTTATCAGTAATGCTAGGATTTTGTACTGTTTTACTATAACTGTTTCACATATTAACATTACATACATACCAGGCATGTTTATATTACTGAAATATAATTAATATTATATTATTATTCTCTTCTCTTATTCAAAATCCAGACTTAGGATTTTGAATTTATATCTGACATAACTATTATTAATTAAGATACCATTATTAATTAAGTTAAAATAATTAACTTAATTAATATAATAAATATATATCATAATATCATATCATATATGCAATAATCATATTTTTATGGAAAATAAATAATAAATATTTTTATTACAACATAATTTTATTATAAGAATATAATCTATAATGATCAATAGTTCTAAAATTTTTTGTTACATTTAATAAATAATTTTATTTATCAGATATATACATATACTTTACATTGCACATTTTCTCACCCTTATCTATATATAAAAAAAATTATTCGCAAAATTTCTTATTGAAAATATTGGGTTATTATAGAGGGTCTTAAGGAATAAGTCAAAGTATAAATCATTATATACAAGATATTATGATGATCTTAAGTCTAAGGTTTACTTGTACTACTATCACTTCAGGAATTTTTATTGACAGGCGAGTAAAACTCCATTAGGTATTCCTTAACGAGTCATGATCAGTGAACTTATTCTCCAATAAGCACTTACATATTTGCTTTAGTGTCCAAAAAAATGATCATGAGATCAACCATCCTCATCCAATGAGCAATCAACGTATGTACCAATCTATCAGGATTCACTACTCCCCTTTTTAGTAATCCATTGATCATTGGGAAAATTTTAGTTTTAAAGCTATCTAAGAATTTAGATCTCATTAGCATGATCTCATCGTGATTCTAAAAGCATTTGCTTAAAACTATGAGTTTATCACATATTATTAAAATAACACCATATAGATAAATTAAATGCCTTAAGTAAATAAATACTTTTATTAATAAATAAATAAGATTGTTTACAAAGTATATGTTTTATCATCATACATGATTGACTTGTATGCATACTACTTTTAGTCTAAAATGAAGATTGAATATTTTTGATAAGGTGAAAGTGTATTTTGAATTTAATCTTTCTTATGTATAATGTCCATGGATATGTAGAAGTTTTCTTTCAATTTCATAATTTGTTGAACCTAAAAATATTTTTGAATTTTGTGGTTATATTCACTGTAAACCCTCACGAGACACAACTCGTCCACTTGGGATAACCAAGGGATTTAAAGGCTTATTGCACATGCTAAGTGCAATCGTGTTTCCTATGAAAATGGGGTAGTATATTTTTTATTTTTTTTGTTTTACTCGAGGACGAGCAAAATATAAGTATGAGGGTATTTGATATACACATTTTCTATACATTTTAATATTACCATATTTATTATTTTATATGATTATTTATTTAACTTATACATTTTATTTTGTTTGTAGAAAATAACATTTATTTTTCTTGGGGATCAAATAAAGGATTTATATCCAACTTTTAATGATGGTAAATGACTCTTGGATGATTATCATATAAAGATTGATGTTAAGAAGGAAATATGAGAAAAAAAGGAATAAAAGTGTCCAAGTTCAAGGAACCTAAGTTAGGGCACAAATTTATTTTCCTTTAAAAATAGGCCTCTTCTTTTAGAGAGAAAGGGGCACCACTTCTTATTTTCTTTCCTTTAGTTGTTCTCTTATACAGAAAGAAGTAAGATATTTAGAGCTTTTTTCTTTTCATCCAATCATGTGTGGTAGTACTGTCAGAGAGTATTTGTAACTTTCTTTTATCGATATAAAAGAAATTCTCTTTTTAATTATTTTTCTTATTTCATGTAGATAGTAGTACTAATATTATTTGATTTTGTTTTAAATTCCATGGCTAGCTAAATTTATAATACCTAGGATGATGATGAAATTAGGTATTCCATAATAGTATTTTCTTTTCGTTCCAAAATTAATACCTAATTATTTTTTCCTTCATATTTTTTTTCGCATAAATTGCATATGATTCTTATATTGATTGCGAGGTTTTGATTAGTTATGGTTAATTTATGAATTTTTCATAACTTATGCTTGCCCATATTAATTATATGAATCATTATTTTTAAAGGGATGGAAAAATAATTTGGGAATTAATTTAGAAAATAAGAAATTATTTATTATGTTAATATTTGGTGGATTCTAATTCCTAGGTATCTTTTCTCATTAATAGTTTCTTTTATTAATTAATAGTTTTCATAACTTAGTTAATAAATCTTCTCCACCATCTTTGCTTCTAATTTGCTTGTAGATACTCAAAATTTTGCATTCCTATTACTAACTTTGTAGGAGGGCAAAATCATCTTCTAGAGATAACCCTGGAATTCATCTCATTTTTCAACCCCAGAGATAACCCCAGGAGATCTAGTTTTCAATCCCGGAGACAACCCCAAGAAATCTAATTTCAATCTCTAAGATAACCCCAGGAGATTTAGTTCCAATCTCGGAGACAACCCCGAGGGATACAGTCCAAATTTTGGAGATAACCCCGGAAAAGTTAGTTTCAAACCCGGAGACAACCCCAGGATACTTAGTACAACCCCAGAGATAACCACGGGAGGTCAAGCCAATCTCAGAAATAACCCTGAGGTCATTCAGCATCTACAACAGCCCAATCTCAGAGATAACCTTGAGAAATGACTGCTACATCTGCGCCAAAGCCGGGGATAACCTTGGTGGGGGGAAAAATCATCATTTTGCCACCTCAACATCACATTCATGTCATCTCAACATAATTCAATCCCCACTGCATACAAAAGTGTCCCACAAGAACTATAACTCAAATCTTGAGTTACAATTACCCAAGACAGTATAACGGATAGACATTGAAGATAAGGAGATCTGGTCATGGATCCATCTTCCCAGCTTCACACAACCTCTAAATCCCATGTTGTTGTCTAGCTCTCGACAACAGCTTCCCGAAAAGGTAAAACACTCCTTTATCGGAAGCTCGTATTGAAAGTTATAAAGGTTCGAGAGGACAACGCATAGTCTAAGTGCACGTACTTCGAGAGGACAAGACCCACATAGTTTGGGGCAGCTCGGGCAGCTGCAGGTAGACCTGCGGCTATCGCGGTTTGACCCGCGGCCATCTGGTCTTTAAATATGGCCTCTTGGGAGCTCATTTACAAAAAAGAAAAAAGGAGAGAAAACTTTGTCCATTTCAACCTGTAACCCCTGCTAGAGTCCTCTAAACTAAGTGATTCTTCTTTCTAAATACTTGTAAGTGTTAGTGTTTATGCCCTAGAGGCCAATTATTTGATATAATTGCTTAACATTTTGATATTATATTTGATTGAATAAATGAATGATTTTATTATATTTTTATTTACTGCGTTATATAAATGTTAACATAATAAAATTTCTTAGAATAGTGATACAAATTATATAGTTTCAAGTATGTGACTTGAACATGAGATTATGTGACTACAATTAGTATCATTTCTCTTCAATGTCCCTAGTCGAGAATCATTGTTGATGGGACACCAATGATGCATTGAGACTAATATGTGGATTGACTGATGACCAAATCTTATTGGTCATAAATATATAAGATATTGAGTCAATGCATAGGTACATGTTAGAGAACGATGTACTGGACAGACCCACCATGAGAATTCTATGTGGAGCATTATGCGAACTATCATTAGCGATTCTCATAGTGACAATGATGTAATGATCCTCCGACCTGAAATCATTATATTACTACACGAGAATTTATGTACTTTGATATCATCAAAGGTCACCGATAATAGGGGGGACTATAAAGGTGATTATTGGGTACATCATGAATCGTGTGAGGAATATAAGTGATCTAGATGGAATTTAACCTTCCTATATATTATGGGTGATATCCATAGGCCTCTTGATTGAGTAGGACTATGAAATGCATGGCGATGCTCAAATAGTGATTTGTTTCATATAATCTACTCATTGATCAAGAAAACTCAGATTAAATTATGAAGAGTATGACACATTCCATGACTCGAGTTTAATCTAGGATGTCAAGGTTAAAAGGATTAAATTACATTGAAACGTTGGTCACAAAAAAGTTGCATCGAATCATCGATCTTATTATTACTTGGGTAGCAGTGATGCATTACTAGATGCCGCTCACTATTTTTAATTTTATAATATGATTTTAAAATTATTACCAACGTAATAATAACCTATAGGGTCACACACATAAAACGTAATTAAAAAGGAATTAATTTAAATTATAAGGTTTTAAATATATCAATATGATTGATAGTATTTAAATCACTTAATTTAAATTAAAAGGATAATTGTATATATGTATATTAATTAAGTAAGACTTATTTAAGATATAATATATATATATATATATATATATATATATATATTTATATATATAAATTTGGATTTTATTTTAATTAGATTTGGTTTTTGATTAATTCCTTTTAACAACTATATATATATATATATATATATATGATATATCAATGATTTAAGGATGAATATCACAACCTAAGAAACCCTAGCCCCTCTTAGAGAGAGACTGAAGAGAAAAGTTTTGAAAATCCTGATCCCTGGTGGCTAGTACCGCGCCTCTCTCTTTACTGCAGATCGTGCGATGATTCGCTGGCGTTCGTGTGGATACCATAGAGACGTAGTTCCGTGAGGGATTGCGTTGGAGATTTGAAGCGTTACAGAATTCTCTATAATCGGTATAAAATCTAAACACTGAATTAATATGTTTTCGCATGGATCCTGTTTTAGGGTTTCAGATTTGTCTTTGAATGTTTTATATTCCGGTGCTTATATGTGCCGAAATCCCTATAATAAGCTCGTGTTTTGTAACAAACTGAAGTTTAACTGGTAGAAACCGAGTATTCAGGAGTCAAAAGCTATCTAAAGTCTTCTTGGCAGCCCATTGTAAGATTTTTTAGATTTTTAAGCTTTCTACTACTTCTATATATATCTACTAACGTTGAGAGTCGCGTTGTGTGGGTATGTCCAGATCATCGATCCGTAGCTTATATATATATATATATATATATATACATTTCAAAGTCCTTCTTGGAGTTTACTTCGTGACAGTTCATTGTCCATATATATATATACTTATATATATTTACCGCTTTTATATAAATATCTTCTTTAACTACTTTCATAATGTTGATATATAATCTTTCAGCCTGCGGGCTAGATTTAACTAAATCTGGCTATTTCTAACTTTGGCTGGTTCAAACGTGACTAAACTAGAACTGTTGAAGCTAGAATGGTTTAGATTTATTCAAATCTAGTTCTTTTTCTAGCTTTTGTACATATTGCTTTTTCATATGAGCCTAGGAATCATGTGATCACAGATTCAGTCTCTTAATATAGATTCGGTTCTTGAGATGGATATTTTTCTGATGCAGCTAATTTGTAAATTATCTACGGTTTCTTAATATCCTTAGATGGCTCTCATGGCCACAAGGAGTTCGGCACTGCTATGTATCTTATTTTCTCGAAGATTCCTCGCATCTCAAAAATAAAAGTTTAATAAAAAGTGGCGGTAACCGTGTTATCACGGAAGTCGGGGGGTGCCTAACACCTTCCCACTGCTTAATCAAGACCTTAGACCCTAATGAATTTTTGGTTTCGAAGACAATTTAAATAGTGTCAAACCATTGGGTCTTTGTACAAACCTTTTCTCGGTTGAGTTGGTGCAACCATTTAAAAATACTAACTGGCGACTCAAACAGTCAAATCGTCGACATATACATATCGAACCTTTTTAAAGTCGTTTTTTCAAACAAATCTCACCTAAAATGAGAACACCAAAAGATAAGAACAGAAAAGGACAAATAAAAATCCGGACGTCGACATACGGAGACTCTGTTGGGGACTCCAGTAAAAGGGCTTAAGCCACTATTCAAGCTTTTCAAAACTTTTATTTGCTTATGTGTGAATACTGCATTTATATTGAATGGATGTATATTAATGCTTTATTTATTTCACTTTAGTGCTTCGCACCATATCTGCCTGTGATATTAATTCTTCGCACATGTCATCATTTCCATATGGTGAGACACGATGTATGTGATTTTATGTTATGTGATTCCTCCACTAGGAGGCTAACCCGTCAGTTTTTGAATACTGGACTCAAGGGAGACTAATTCTGCAAGGCTCATGAAAGGCACCACCTAAATTCGCTCTAGTTGAAAGATCGAATTAACTTCCCATCTAGTAAATTGTGATGATCTAGGGACCTTCATGCTAACAAGCCGCGAGAGTAGCCTAAGATAGGTCAGCCTCTGATAAACCAAACGCGAAGGGAAGTTTCTTTATACCTTCCCCTTTCAATTACCTATAATTTTAATTACTTATAATTTCATTTCCATGCCAATCTCGATTTAATGGAAAATATAAAGGAGTATGTAAATATGAATTCCTTTTTCATATCAAGACCTGTCATGCTTTCCTGTCATCAAAACAACTGACATCCGTTTTGCAGGAGAACATTAAAACACTCCTAAAAAACGGACACATTACATAGCATTTCCCCGTTTTTCCAGACTAAACTATATAGTCTTTTTGTAGGGAAACGATTGGTCCCATTACCCGTTTAAAGTCTAAAAAGGCACTAAGCCCATAGTCAGACATGGCTATAAGTACCCCACCTGATCCTGCTCCTGTCTCTCGCGAGGAGTTCGAAGGATTAAGGAGTCAAATAATAGAGTTGGTTGTTCTCCTGAAAGAACTAAACAAATCAACTCAAGGTCTACAAATACCTGATTGGTAGTTTTATATCTACCTATTTTAATATAAATAGACTTTAATTTGTGCTTAAACTCTTGAATTTTAGTAGCTTTTTATGCACTTTTGGTTTGTTTTGCAGATTACATGTTTGGGAACTTTCTGGGTGACTTTTGAAGTTAAAGTGCATACGTGGATGCTATAAGGGACAATCAAAGAGGTGATGGCATATGGAGTGTAGCGAAGAAAGATGTAATGCGTAAATCAAGATTCGGTGTAATGGTGCAAATTTCCCTAATTTAGCCTTGGTGCAAGCTATGACTACTACTGGTCTTAGCTCGTGAATGTTACTATACAGCTGCGCCTCATTTAGCCTTGTGGGTGGCGCAGCTGCGCCTGTCTCCGAATCTCCACAATTGACTTTTTTTAATTATTTTGACTAATCGGATGGGTAAACAAGAACTGGGAAATATTATATATATGGCATAATTACAGTTTGTAAGAGAGGCTAGTTCTAGGACTCCATTAAATCCCTCTTGGGATAGATTTTTGTAATTTCTTCTTTGCTTTTTCTCTTAGATTAGGAACCCTATATTAACTAGATCTGGAGATTGAAGCTATTGATTATCATTGTGAGTTCAGATTGGAAGCAAAAGAATACATATTTGTTTATCTCAATTCTAGATCCTCTTATTTATCTATTTGTATTTTTTAATGCTTAATCAATTATGGATGATGGATTCTAGTTTATTTAGGAATTAAAATATGTTTTGAGATTATTATGGATCTTATTATGTAGTTTAATTTAATATGCTTCCTTGTTGGTCTTATTAGTTGTAATTAGTTTATCTATTATGATTTTCCCTTAATTGCTTAATTGTCCAGCTAACAATTAATGTGATAACCCATATGAACTAGAGAGACGGATTATGGGTTTATATCTGATCATAATAACATGTATTTATCGACGTTAGGATTTTTATTTGTCCCTTTTTATTCTTCTCTTTTGGTGTTCTCATGTTAGGTGAGATTTATTTGAAAAAACAAGTTTAAAAAGGTCTGACATGTATATGTTGACGATTTGACTGTAAAAGTTGCCAGTTGGTTATTTTTAAATGCTTGCACCAACTCAACCGAGAAAAGGTTTGCACAAAGACCTAGTGATGTGACATTGTTTTACTGGTCTACAAAACCAAAATTCGTTAGGGTCTAGGGGCTTGATTAAGTAGAGGGAAGGTTCTAGGCACTCCCCGACTTCCGTGATAACATGGTTACTGCCACTTTTCAATTTAAAATCTTATCTGAATGTGTGTGTGTGTGTTAGGTCTATGTGAAGTTTGTTTAGAAGTAGTGTTATGCCTCGTTCACACCTATATACAAAGGGTTTGACTTTTGTATAAAAGTTTAATTTTAACGAGATATGGCAGTGATGTTTTGTAAAATATGTTTTCAAGCCCTTATGCTCAATAGTAATTGAGGCCTTTGATACTTCCATTTTATTATGTGTTCGGCTTGATTGCTTTTATTTTCGAGATGCGAAACATCTTCTAGAAAATAAGATACATAGCAGTGCCAAACTCCTTGTGGGCATGAGAGCCATCTAAGGAAATTCAGACACCATGAATAATTTACAAGCTGGTTGCAGCTAAAAATGTCCATCACGGGAACCGAATCTAGATTCAGGAATTGAATTGAATCTGTGATCACAAGATTTCTAGGCTCACATGATAAAGCAATATGTACAAAATCTAAAACAAGAACTTGATTTGAATAAATCTAAACTATTTTAGCTTCTTCGATTCCAGTTTAGTCACTACGAACCGGTTAAAGTGAGAAATAGCCATATTGAGACAAATCTCGCCAGTAGCAAAAGCTAGAAAATGAATTAGATTTGAGTAAATCTAAGCATTCCAGCTTCAACGGTTCCAGTTTAGTCACTATAAACCGGTTAAAGTGAGAAATAGTCAGATTTAGGCAAATCTAACCAGCAGGCTGATAAACATTTATATATATATAAAAGCTATATATATATATATATAGCTAACAATTAATACATATTTTAAGTTATGGTTCTTGTGGAACACTTCAGTATGAAATGTGGGTTGAAATGATGTTGAGATGACGTGAATGTAGTATCGAGTTGGAAAAATGATGATTTTGCCCCTCATCGGGGTTATCTCCAACTTTGTGCAAACGTAGCAGTCGTTTCTTAGGGTTATCTCTAAGATTGGGCTGTTGAAGGTGCCGAATGTCCTCAGGGTTATCTCTGAGGTGTACTTGACCTCCTGAGGTTATCTCCAGGGTTGAAAATGAGTGCCTCGGGGTTGTCTCCGAGGTTGGAACTAACTTCTCTAGGGTTATCTTTAGAACTGGAAGTGCATCCCTCGGGGTTATCTCCGAGGTTGGAACTGAATCTCTCAAGGTTATCTCTGCAGTTAAAAACTGAGTATCCCAGGGTTTTCTCAAGGATTGAGCTATTTTGACTTCTAAGGTTATATTTGGAAGACGATTTTTTCCCTCCTGCAAGGTTAGTTGCAGGAATGCAAAATTTTGAGTGTCTATAGATGCCCCTCTTTATCATATTCATGCAATGTAATGTCATGGATATGATAAAGAAAACTAGACACTTGAAATGTGACAAGACAATCATGATGAAATTTAATGCGGCATGATGAAATCATGACAAGACAATCATGATGTAATATCATATTCATGCAATGTTCTTCTTATATGCGAGAAACTCTTGGGAAATTATGCTTTGTCTGATGAAGATTTTTATAACAGATTACATCATCGATCCTTTCCGATGAGGATGGTTTTCCCTGGTTGGTATCTCCATGTCTTTCTAGTGCTTTGTTGGAGTTACTGCCAACAGTTTATGCTGTCAGGGCTGCCTGACCTTCTTTGAAATGTCCTTTAATGGCTACCATCATCGGACCACCTTCGATGCTTTGCTAGGTTTAATTGCCAACGACTGATAATATCAAGGTTGTTTGACCTTTGTTGAAATGTTCTTCAATGGTGAACATCATCACACCACCTCCGATGCTTTGATGGGTTTAATTGCCAATGACTGATAACGTCAAAGCTACTTGACCTTCGCTGATATGTGATTCAATGACTAACATCAATCGATCACCCCCGATGTTTCATTGGATTTACTTGCTAATGGATGATAACGTCAAGGCTGCTTGACCTTCGCTAAAAATGTGCTTCAACGGCTAACATCATCGGATCACCCCAGATGCTTTGCTGGATTTACTTGACAATGGCTGATAACGTCAAGGCTTCTTGACCTTCGTTAAAATGTGCTTCAACGGCTAACATCATCAAATCACCCCCGATGCTTCGCTAGATTTACTTGCCAACGACTGATAACGTCAAGGCCGCTTGACCTTCGCTAAAATGTGTTTCAACGGCTAACATCATCAGATCAACCCCGATGCTTCACTGGATTTATTTGCCAACGGCTGAAGTTGTATGAAATCCCCACCGGGGAGAGGTTTTTGATGAAATGTATGGTTGCAATTGGAATCACAACCCCAAGTTGATGGCATCGGACCTTTGTGAGGTATTACCAAAGGTAGCCTGCAACAGCTGTGATCATCGGCTTTGTGAACCCTGTGTTTGGGCGAATACCAATGACAGATATGTAGACCCGTAGTTTGGTCTATGAAAATTAGGATTTCAGGCTTTTCTGCTTAATCGCGTAATATCTTTTTTCTTGATTTGACTTTTTAGCTTATATGACCTCCTTTACAACTCAAATTAGATAGAGCCAGAGGGGGTGGGGACCACCTGGGTTAGTCGCAAATAGACCCATGGCCATTCGTGGGTCTAATTCAGGCAGCTTTCCCTTTCACAAGTCATTTTTAATTGAAGCCACACAGAGAATCTGGGAGTTCTTCTCTAGATCTGCTGAGTTCGAGCTATTTTTTGCAAAATCCATCACTGTACAAGTGTTCTGCACTATCCTGGTAATGTATGCATGTCTTATTTTCCAGTTTTATCTGTTGGAAAGTAAATGATCACATGAAATGCTTCTAAACATATAGTAATGATTATGTATGCTCATATGAGTTGATAAAAAATATTCAACATAGTAAATGTTGGTATTTAACCTTGCTGAACATATTGATGTGAAAACATTTGACTTCTGAAGCAGTCAAATTGACACCTTTTTTTTGCTATTTCTTATACTATTTGAGGACAAATGAGCAAAGGTTGTAAACCATAGTAATCTTGGTAATTAAACTACCCTTATGTATTATAACTTTGACACTTTTCATGCATATAGGATGTTTATGACTGTGAGTTGGTGTGCTAGTGAATGGCCACTTAGTCATGCCTATGCACATGTGGATAATCCTTTTTACAAAGGAGACTCTGGCAAAAGTTTTCCAAGAGACTAAGCATTGAATAAACATGCATTTTTAACTCAACTATAAGTGTATGTTAAAGTAATGCATGCATGCATATAGACATAAAATGCATTTAAAAAGCTCCAGGTTGGAATTTACCACACCCTTTCTGAGGTGATTTGGAGACTTGTGTCTAGATATGGATCCAGACCAGTCGAGCAGCTCCCGTAGGACCTCTTCAAGTGTGAAGAGGAGAGCTTCTGATGTGCCTCAGCCTCGCCTAGCCCGACAGCCTCGTTGGTTGACGGAGTTAGTGATTCGTCCTATCTGGGTTGTGGTACCAGATGTTGAGGACGAGGAGGAGGATGTACTGGTTGTGTCTCCCACTACTGCTGCTTCTATTCCCCGCAGGGATCTTCTAGCCATTAATGTGATGATTCCAGAGCTACTAGATGATTTGAGTCGCCAACCCTCAATCTACTTGAATGCGAACGAGGTAAAAGCTGCGTTTAATCTTCCTTTTTAATATTGATGAGGATAAAGGGTTCTGCTATTGATTTGTATTTGTGATGCAGGTTCTGGATTTATGCAGCCTCGAGGGAACTGGTTCAGTATACACTCTCTGTACTAGACTCTTCACCCAAAGTACTGAGAGATTGTGCATGCTTGGGGTTTCGAGGCGTTCTTTTCCATTGTCCCCCGCCGTTGTCCCTGGGGTTACTGTGACACCCTCAAATCTGGGTATCTTCCAACCTGACAGATGGTGCTACACGGTACTACCATTCACACATACATTCAATTGAAAAGCCTCAATAGAACGAATATGTCTTCTATATATTCAAAATAATATTAACATTTCCTCAGGTTCCTTATAACCATTACATTGTTCTTGTCATAATATCAAATATATTACAATCATTCACCCTATACTATTATATAAGTATTCTACGGGTTTGTCTTCGCCTTGCCCTTATCCTTGCTGGAGCCTTCGGTCTGTTCGATCTTAGCTGTGTTCATATGGTTCAAGCAAGAGTGAGCATTACTAGCTCAGCAAGTATGAGAATTCTAATAAACAATATGCTTGAAACATAGGAATCATATATCTTCGATAACTGAACAATAGTTATGAAGTACTATCGATAGTTCAAAATAGCACTTCTTTTCCTTCAAAACGTTTTACAATAACAATATTCAGTAAAACATCAATTTCGGTCCAAGACCTTGAGTATTTCATAAGTTCTTTTGAAAAGGACATCCCAACATTAAGTCCATAAGTCCAACATTTCTTACGATCACGTCTAGGTGATCAGCCTATAGTACTCTATGTTGATCAACACTACATTCATTAAACGTATGTATGTTTAAGTTGTGGCAACCTCACGTGCATGTCATTTGACGACAAAACATTTTAGCACACTCAGTCTTCGTTTGAAAACAACACCAATATAACTTGGTAAACATTGACCATGCATTGATAGAAACATAATATAAGTCTAGCCGAAAGAATTGGCTTTGACTTCATCATATAATACTTCATGTGTAAGAATACATGAATTATAAAGCTTGTCCAGATTGAACTGAAACAAGGGTTAGAATACTTGCCTTCAACGTCTACTACAGTTAATAACACGTTCTCGTTTAAGTCTTGAAGTCTCTACAGTAAATGATAACATCACATAACACATTAGGTCATGAATAAACATACATAGTTCCTAATGAATCTTACCATTCTTCTCAATCTAAACATGACTTAGATTTGTTATTATTGGTTTCGGCTTTTCGTTACATAGTTTTTACCTTCACATTACTTTCATGTTTGATTACTTATCTTCAACCTTTAGGTAACATAATTAAGGTTTAACAATACCTTACAATGATTTATTAAGTTCCTTAGTTCATTACTAATGAGTTACTATTTAGCTTGTACTTATAAACTTTCTTCTCTGTCGAAACCCTAGGGTTGGCACTGCGACACCACCCTTCCTTCTATGTGCATATTTGCAAGTAATTTATCGATGCTGCACAGCAATCGGCTCATGTCATTTGCGGCCACCACACATTACTCTCTCAATCACGCCACGGCGTGACTCTGCAGTAGGTATGTGCACTATATATGGCGCTGCAGCGCCACCAATATACCTTGGGTTGGCGCCACGGCGCAAACTCTGTGCACTAGAAAATTTTACAGACTTTTAACTTAGCGAATTTCCAGGACTCGTAACTTCTTCGTTATAAGTCTGAATTAGCTTGTTCAAGAGCCTACGGTTCACAAATTACATACTCTTCACATTCATGCAAAAATTTTATCAATTTGACTTTGTTTGCTAAAAATTCACCTATTATTTCATTTTTAACGAAAACGGTAAATGTTCGTGAACATTCAACGCTTGTTTCTTCGTTCTAAGTCAGAATCCGGTCATTTTTGAGTCCACAACTCTATAATTCCAAATATGACTTGTCTCTATCGAAAACAAACATTTCTGAGTTCAAACACAAAATTCGACTTCCATTTCAAGAATTTCACGAATTCGATGATTATCGTCCAATTGTGTGAATTTCGGTGAAACTTCATTACTAACGATTTGATCATCGTTCCAAAGGGATTCAAATCATTATATAGACATTTCACCTTACATATTATAACAACTTATTTTCAAGTTAAGTTTTGTCTTATTCTTTATAAGTTCATGACTTAACAACTTATAACTACAAGTTTCCATTCCTTATAACTTATTATTGATTTAAGTCCTTTTATCAACATTCTCACATCTTATCAAACATACTAACTTTATATGGAAATCATATGACAATTTCATCATAAGTTTATAACTTATTTAGGTTCAAGTTACTTATTCATGACTTATTCGGCTTAAGTCCATTACTTATTCAATTCTTATATGTTCTTAGCATACATGCTTATTAAACTAGACTTCTCTTATCACCCTACAATGATAGAGATGAAGATTATTAGACAAGAGTCTTACCCTTGATGAACTAGTCTTCTTTTTCTTGAAAATCTAATAAAGAATGTTTTGACTGAAAAGTGCCTATTCTCTCTAACCAATAACTTGATTTGCTTGGATGAAAATTAACAAATAACAAATGAAAATCCTAGCCTTCTATTTATAGAAAAGCCAAAGTGAGGGCATTATGGTCAATAGCACATGCCACCTCCTTAAGTCACCTCCTTACTATTCATTACTTGCTAAGCACAACACTTATCCTATACTTGGTCATTATTTAAAGTTCTTGGCCATCACACAAAGTTCTTGCCCACCAAGATAACCCACATCAACATGGGTTGCTCCATGGATCATGCTTTACCCATTGGATCATTACATTAGGCTTAAGTTAATTAACTTAGCTTATTCATTTTGGGCTTGCATTAAGTTACTTTGGGCTTTTGATTAATAAACGCTTAGGTTTGTACATCCAATTCTTATTGGACTCTACAAATTTGTTAACAATCCTAAAAGTATCACTTAATTGGCTAAACGCCTTATTACACATACTATATGTATAATTCTTGTATTCTAGCTCGTATATTAATTCATAATATACGTTATTCCCTTCTCCATACATACTCATATAATACTTTGTATTATACTTGTATTCAATATCTCGTACAATACTTACGTATCATACGATCAATACACTCTCTTTTTAACGCTTAATATTCCTAACGTTCTCTAATTAAGTCCGCATGCGAAATATTACGTTTTCCATACTTAGATTATTATTACATAATCTATCTCACCTTGATATTATAACGTTACGTATTTCTCGAAAGTTTAAAAAAAATAATTCCCAAGCGGAAATTAATGAATAGTGTTTTTCAAAAAATTTCTTGGAAAGCTTTTATTTTCGTCTTGGAAATTCAAACACTTTAATTCATTCATGTAGTTAAAATACTACGATGTTCCAATGTTTCTAGGTTATAGGACGACATTCATCTTACTAACACACAATAATAATAAATAATAATATTTTATTCATTATTAAAAGTATTTACAAAATGTTTGATTTTCTGGGGCGTTACACTCTCTCCCCCTTATAAGGATTCTGTCCCCAGAATCTCGCTATATATAAAAAAAATTACACAAATAAGTGAGGGTAATTCTTTTTCATCATCTCTTCCAATTCCCACGTTGCTTCTTCTGCATCGTGGTTCCTCCATATCACCTTCACGGAAGGTATACCTTTATTTCGCAGAACTTATTCTTTCCTATCGACAATTTGAATCGGCGTCTCTTCATACGTTAAGTCCTTCTCGATATGAATAGGCTCATATTCTATCACGTGCTTATAATCCGGCTTATAAGGACGCAATACCGATATATGAAACACGTTATGTATTCGTTCTAAGTCTAGAAGTAATGCTATCATATAAGCTACCTCACCCACCCATTTTAACACTTTAAAAGGTCCTATAAACATTGGACTTAACTTTCCCTTTTTTCCAAAGTGTATCTTTCCTTTCCAGGGAGATACCTTTAGAAATACGTAAGAACCTCCTTTAAACTCCCTATTTTCTCGATGCGAATCTGTGAATTTCTTCTATCTATCTTGAGCTGCTACGAAACACATTTGTATCAACTTGACAATATCCGCTGTTTGCTGCACCAATTCTGGCCCTAGCATTCGGCGTTCTCCTACCTCATCCCAATACAATGGTGTTCTGCATTTCCTTCCGTACAAAGTTTCGTAAGGTGGCATACCTATGCTTGCATCATAACTATTGTTATACGCAAACTCTACTAATGGTAGATGATCATCCCAACTACCCTTAAAATCCATGATGCAAGATCTTAACATATCTTCTAACGTCTGAATTGTCCTTTCACTTTGTCTGTCGGTTTGTGGATGATATGTCGTACTCAGTTTCAACTACGTTCCCAACTGCTCCTGTAGACTTCTCCAAAAGTTCAATGTGAATCATGGATCACGATCTGACATAATCGATATCGGTGCTCCGTGTTTGGAAATTATTTCCTTACTATAAAGTCTGTCTAACTGGTCTAAGTTATACTTAACCCTAATTGGCAAAAAGTGAGCCGACTTCGTCAATCGATCCACTATTACCCAAATCGCATCATACCCTTTTGTTGTAGTCGGAAGTCCCACCACAAAATCCATCGTTATATTCTCCCACTTCCACTCAGGAATTTCCAATGACTATAACAAGCCACTTGGTCGTTGATGTTCGGCCTTAACTTTCTGGCAAGTCAAGCACCTACTCACATACTCAGCTATTTCTCTCTTCATGTTCGGCCACCAAAAGGTCTGTCAAAGGTCTTGATACATCTTAGTACTCCCAGGATGAATTGAAAACCTCGAATTATGAGCCTCTTATAATCTGCTCCTTTAATTTCGTCTCATTCGGACCCAAATTCTTCCTTCAAATCATAATAATCCTTCATTATCAAGACTGTGCTTAGTATCTTTTTCATTGGCTAGCCGCTCCTTTATCTGGTCACACTCATCAGTTTTGAGCTGCACCTCCTTGACTCTTTCTACGATGGTAGATTGAATCTCTGTCGCAAACAATAATTTTCCTGCTTCACTTGGCAACTTCACTTCTAATTCAATCCTAGCCATCTCTGTTATTAACTCAGTTTGAGCCGTTAATATAGACAACTTCTCCCGACCCTTCCTACTTAAGGCGTCAACAACTACATTGGCTTTTCAAGGGTGATATAGGATTTCACAGTCATAATCCTTTATCACCTCCAGCCATCTCCTCTGTCTCATATTCAACTCCTTCTGTGTGAAGATATATTTTAGACTCTTATGGTCCATTTATATCTCACATTTTCTCCGTAAAGATAATGTCTCCATATCTTTAAGGCAAAAACTATTGTGTCTAGTTCCAGATCATGAGTAGGGTAAACTTTCTCATAATCTTTTAACTACCTTGATGCATACTAAATGACCTTGTCATGCTGCATGAGCACGCAACCAAGTCCTCTATGCGAAGCATCGCTATAAACTACGAAATTTCCTGTGTCATCGGGCAATGACAAAATAGGCGCTTCACTTAACCTCTTCTTCAGTTCTTAAAAATTGTCCTCGCACTTATCAGTCCACGCGTATTTCACTGTCTTCCTTGTCAAGTTAGTCAACGGAGTAGCTATCTTCAAAAAATCCTGGATGAATCTCTGATAGTAACCCGCTAACCCTAGGAAACTCTGTACTTTAGTCGGCGTCTTCGGTTATTCCCAATTCATCACGGCTTCAACTAAAATTCACACTTAGTGAACTTCGTGAACTTCTCCTTCCTTAGTGTTTCCAACACTAATCTTAGGTGTTCAGCATGATCTTCTGGTGTCTTAGAATAGACTAGAATATCATCGATAAACACTACAATGAACTTGTCCATATATTGTTTGAACACCCAGTTCATCATATCCATAAATGTAGCTGGTACATTAGTCAACCCAAATGACATCACCAAATATAAATCTATTTTAGAAAAATACTTAGCCCCTTTCAACTGATCAAAGAGATCATCGATCCTAGGCAATGGGTATTTATTCATTATCGTCAACTTGTTCAACTCTCTTTAGACAATATAAAGTCTCAATGATCCATCCTTCTTCTTGACAAATAGTACCGGTGCTCCCCACGGTGAAACACTCGGTTGAATTTACTTCCTGTCCAATAGTTCTTGTAACAGTACCATCAACTCCTTCATCTACACTGGCGCCATATGATACGGTGCCCTGGAAACTGGTGCCGCTCCTGGCATGATGTCTA
This sequence comes from Panax ginseng, assembly GCA_020205605.1. NCBI lineage: Eukaryota > Viridiplantae > Streptophyta > Magnoliopsida > Apiales > Araliaceae > Panax > Panax ginseng. Next base: position 82,632,362 of record CM035130.1, read on the forward strand.
TTACAAACTCGGTCTCCCTATTGGGTGGAAGACCCGAAAGTTTATTCGGAAATACATCGGCGAATTCTCTAACTATAGGTATTTGTTCCATGGTTGCTACCACACTCTGGGTATCAACAACATGACACAAATAACCCACACATCCCTTCCTCAATAATTTCCTAGTTTGTGTCATGGTTAGACAACACGAACGTCCCGGCGATCTATTCCCGTAAAATACTACCTGAGGTTGTCTTAACGTTTTAATGTTCACACATTTCTTCTGACAATCTATTATTGCCCCATGGTTTACTAATCAATCCATTCCGAGAATTACATCGAATTCTCCTAACTTTATCAGTATCAAATCTACCGACAATTTACAGCCCCATATGTTTACACAATAGCTCCTATGAACATCTTCAACAGGAATTATTTCTTCGTTTGCTAACTTAATATTTAAAGGTATAGGCAACTTTTTGGGAAGTAATCCTAATCGTCTAGCAAAATCACATGATATAAATGAACAAGTAGAACCCGAGTCAAACATCACGTAAGCATTTATGCCATTGATCGGAATAACACCTGCGACAACGTCCCCTGATGCAACTGCATCTTGGTATCATGTGTTAAAGTACTACCCATCGGCCTACTCCGGTCATACCGACTGACCACCAATAGCTAACTTACCGCTATTAGTGCCCCTATTTTCGTTCGTCCCCTTCTTCGGGCAGTTCTTTGCCATGTGGTCAATTTACCCACACACAAAGCATCCATGGTTCTTCTTCAGACTTGGAAAGTTTGGCGAAATATGCCCTTCCTGTCTATAGTTGTAGCATAGGGCCTTCCCCTTGAGATAGACTCCTAAGTGAGTCTTCCCACAGTTCTTGCAGTCCTCCATCCTCCTCTTTGAGTCTCCTTGCTTCACTCCGGTATTCTCAGAGCTGAACACTTTCCTCTTCTATCCTTCGCCACTTCCACTGGCTCTTTCTATTTTCACTCCCCCATCCACTTTCCCCTTATTCTTCTTATCTTTACGGTACTGGCTCAATGCCTTGCTACCACCCTCGGCGATTATCGCCTTCTCTAAAATGGTCCCAAACGAAGTACTCTGGAACACAGAAATACAGTTATAGAGCCAGGGTTTCAAGCCCTGCTCGAACTGTCACACCTTCCTAACCTCGGTGTCCACTTGGTGTGGAGCGAACCTCGCCAATTAATTAAACTTGGCGACGTATTGGGGAACCGACATGTCCCCTTGTTTCAACTCGAGAAATCGCATCTCCATTCTTCCCTGCATCCTCATGGGAAAATAGGTCTCGAAGAATATCTCCTTGAACCTCACCTACGTCAGATTCTCTTTCCCGGCCCTAGCCTGATTGTCTTCCCACCAAAAGTTGGCCTCTCCCTTAATTATATAGGTTGCAAAGGCAACCTTCTGAGCCTCTTTGACATTTGCTATCACAAATGCCTTCTCGATTACTTTCACCCACGTTTGGGCTTCGATAGGGTCCGTAGTTCCTTTAAACTCCGGCGGACCCACGCTCTTAAAATCCTCAAAGGTAGTAGCTCGTGCTACTCCCGAATTTACTGGGATATTAGCCCTTGTTCTATTAAATGCGACTGTTAAAAGATTAACAAACTCCTGCATAGGATTAACCGGACCTCCCTCTGGTTGATTTACATTAGCTCCTTGATTACGTTGCACTCTTCTTGGCATCATTTTTCTGATATAATAAACAACACATTTCGTTATTATTCGATATTAAACAATAACTTCAATATCCATTGCTTATTATTTTCCATAAAAAAAGGCTTATATTCATTCATTCATTGGAGTATAATACTACATCGGTTACATTACACAGCCGAAGCTGATTACATTACTTTCCCGCTATTGCTTTCTAAAAATTGGGATTTACAAAAGATTACCCTTTGTTATACAAACGAGGGTTTTACGTCACTACTGGATAAAACATATTTACATACCTAAACTACTCTATCCACTAATAGATTACATCTGTCTCAAGGCATTATCAAAATCTGCCTTGGCAAGACCAGCAATAATATCACGGCTGATAGTATGCCGCATATGCCCTATCTCTACGGGATAACCAGCTACCTGCTGCTGGAAATTTGTATGACAACTCCTATGAATATAGGACATTCTCCTTATCTTCTTTTGTTTAGTATTTAGCTCCTCCTTGAGCTCAAAAACTTCATGTTTAATTTCAACTCATGGACTTTGTCCTTGGCCAAAATCCTCTCGTTGTGCTCCTGCTCCCATATGGACTCCACGTCTGTCTTGTCCTCTATAACAGCCTGGAGCTCTGCCTTCAGATCCTTAACCTCCTGACAGTAATGGATATTTCTATCCAATACTGACATGAATAATGACATCATTGACTCCCCAAGAGCCATCTCTGCTGTTGTAGCCACCCGGTTGAAGGACACTACCTCCACCTCCTCTTCTATCATGCCATCGAACACGAACATGAGATCGGGATCCTCTGAGTCTCCAGACTCAATGACAACTATCTCAGGATCTTCTGCTATGGGATTAGTTATAACCTCTATTTGGTTAACCGATTCCTCACTAACTACCTGTCCATCTAAATGCATTCCATTTACTCCTAACATCTACAAAAAATAATTAAGTTGATTAGTACACTTCAGTAGAATAATAAAAACACATAACATATTCATAATGCATTTTTATAAGGTTATTTTCTTCTTTTACTTTTTTGACTTCTCTTAAGGTTATGACTTAAGGTTTTTAATCTGCCCTTAAGTTTTATAACCTAATGCTTTGATACCAACCTGTGACGCCCCCAAATCTGGGTATCTTCCAACCCGACAGATGGTGCTACATGGTACTACCATTCACACATACATTTAATTGAAAAGCCTTAATAGAACGAATATGTCTTCTATATATTCAAAATAATATTAACATTTCCCCAAGTTCTTTATAACTATTACATTGTTCTTGTCATAATATCAAATATATTACAATCATTCACCCTATAGTATTACATAGTATTCTACAGGTTCGTCTTTGCCTTTCCCTTATCCTTACCGGAGCCTTCGGACCGTTCGATCTTATCTGTGTTCATATGGTTCAAGCAAGAGTGAGCAAGACTAGCTCAGCAAGTATGACAATTCTAATAAACAACATGCTTAAAACAGAAGAATCATATATCTTCGATATTTGAACAATAGTTAAGAAGTACTATCGATAATTCAAAATAGCACTTCTCTCCCATCAAAACGTTTTACAATAACAATATTCAGTAAAACATCAATTCTGGTCCAAGACCTTGAGTATTTCATAAGTTCTTTTGAAAAGGACATCCCGGCACTAAGTCCATAAGTTCGACATTTCTTACGATCACGTCTAGGTGATCAACACTACATTCATTAAACGTATGTACGTTTAAGTTGTGGCAACCTCATGTGCCTGTCGTTTGACGACAAAACATTTTAGCATACTTAGTCTTCATTTGAAAACCACACCAATATAACTTGGTAAACATTGACCATGCTTTGATAGAAACATAATATAAGTCTAGCCGAAAGAATTGGCTTTGACTTCATCATACAATACTTCATGTGTAAGAATACATGAAACAAAGCTTGTCCAGATTGAACTAGAACAAGGGTTAGAATAAATGCCTTCAACGTCTGCTACAGTTAATAACACGTTCTCGTTTAAGTATTTAAGTCTCTACAGTAAATGATAACATCACATAACACATTAGGTTATGAATGAACATACATGGTTCCTAATGAATCTAAGAGTGTTAACTGACCGCAGATGTTAGATCTTATATAGGCAGTTTTGGGCCTATGAGAGGTTTCCATGTCTGCGTCCCGTTAGTTTGTTAGGTTTAAACACCTATCCACGGGAACGATAATGGCATCACTCCATGCTGGCAGAGGTTCCTGTAGCTGAGGGTTTCACCCATTCTCGCCTATAATTGGAACTGTTGACAGCTGATGTCATTACATGGGTTCCCTATTCTGAGGACCATTTGACAGTTGGCTTTAAGGGTGGTTTCCCGACTGGTGTCGAGCATGTGATGTCCACCCATCGAATTCCTCTCTTCACAGATAGAGGATGTGAGATCTATTTAGGAGAGAGTGCTATCAAGAACACCACTGGGGAAATTCGTATGCCAATTTGTCCTCCTGCCAGGAGTTATTGGCATGTGTCGCAGCTAGCGATTAGTGATATCCCATTGGTGGGAGTTGATGGCTTTGCTTTGTCAGAGTGACAGTTCACTCATAAGGCATTCTAGCGCTGGTGGTTCCCTCGTACCATCAGAGCCCAGACCCGCGCCACACTATTCATGGGAGATATGGTTCATGCATCCGTCATGATGGCAGATTGGATTGCCTGCGTCCGAGAGCCTACTCATCTAACACAGATTAATAGTTTGACCCAACAGTTGGATCGGGCACATTTTTTCATTTGGCATTTGGGCAGAGATCCTTCCGAGGTGGATACTTTTGATCCTTCCAGCTCTGAGGCTGGGCCCTCAGGTGGCCCATATTTAGATGGTTTTTCTGGAGAAGATCCTCTGTTGTATCGGCCTGATATCCCTACAGGTGGAGATACCGTGACTCAGGAGGAGTTACATCAGATTGATTAGTTAGATGATGTAGACATCAATACTATTAACTTCTTTTGATGTATTTCTCATTATATCTTTTGATAGGCCTTTGTTATATATTGGGTGGATGTGCCCCATTCTTGTTATATCTTTTGATAGGCCTCTGTTAGTTGTTGGGCGGCTGTGCCCCATTTCCCTATATTTTTCAGCTGTATATAGAGATGATGTATTTAGATGATGATGCACTTATGAATGTATGTATACTATTTTCCATTCCCTACATCATATTGTCATCTATTATTTATCATGCATGTATTATGTTATGCATATGTATTTCTAGAGATGAGTTCTGCATTGACCCCTAGATGGTCTTATGACACGGCCCTACAGATGTCTTCATCGACAGTTAATTAGATAGATCATACCCCACCAGTATTGGTGGCCTCCTATTTGAGATCGTGGTATGATAGTTTGTCATCCCCAGATCGGGTGACCGTAGATAAGCTGTTGCGACACTCTATGACCCTCTAGATGTTCCAGGTTCCATTGAGTTTTGTAGAGGGCATGCTGGAGCACTGGGTACCGGATATTTGAGGGCCCCGAATCCGGGCCCTAAATCACCGCGAATCCGGTTCACTCATTCTACTACTATTGCGGAAGATATAAACATAAATTGTTTATACATTAAACATTAAACACTATCCCCAAGGTCGAGTAACCATAACTTATACACAATTTATAACTTATCTAACACATGACCTCATTATCATATAAGACTATTACAAAACTAATCGCGTACATTAACTTTAAGCTGGAACTGTCTTTAACTTTCCTTGTATCCGACGCATTCACCTTAATCTGCAATGTTTTATCATGATATAGCAAGGGTGAGCATGAAAGTTGCCCAGCAAGTTTAAATAAAATTTAAGGATATATCATGATTGAAAGAGTATGAATAATAAGCTGGCTATAATTCGCAATGTAGTTGTGAATTAGCATGAACAAAAACTTTTAACTGAACAAGTATTACATATGAACAATATATATCCAGACCAACTGGTACTGAAGGTGATCAGCCTTTCATACCTGACTTATACATGCAATATATACAGAGTATAATTCAACATTGCAATCAGCAATGATTAACCATATGCATATCTGAATAAAACACTCTTAGTAGAGTTAAGTAGAACTTGCCTGAACCGTTGATTACCGATACGAAATATAACTTAGCTTTATCTGAAGACCTAATACAGAGAATACCGATCTCCAAATATTAGAATAATATCATCACAGTATAAACTAACCTAAACACATTACCACATAATCCTATCAGTCTATTTAGCACATGAAACTTTGTATCAGGTCAAACTATTTCAGTCTGACTTGAAACCGACACAGTTCTAACATCCCAACTATTTAATTCCAATCAATACTCGAGTTTAAAGTTCAATTAAACTCTGCTTAAACACTTAACAATTATCACAGATAATTTTCTTATTAGTCAAAACAATTTTAATAGGCTTATAATAAATTTTCAAGTAATTATTACCATTTATCATGATTTTTCTAATCATTAACACTGTATTTAAATGAATTAAATACCACAATATTCTAATATCATTAATATTTATTTAATAATAACCATTAATGAATTACATGCCACAATATTATTTCATATTCATAATATCTCAAAGTATTTTCAATACTTTATTACTTCTTTTAAATGTTTTTACAAGAATTAAAAACATTAATCAATAACTGTATTAATGTAAATACCACATTATTCCTGATCATTAATATTTATTTAATATCAAATATTAATGAAAATCATAACATAATATTGTAATATAATTATAACATCACAAAGTATTTTTAATACCTTAAAATCATATTTATATGATTTTTAAACACTTAAATCCATTATCGATAATTGCTAAAAAAATATTAAAATATTAATATTTTCATAACAAAATATCAAAAGTTATATTTTATAACTCAAAATATTTTTATAACACTTAAATCATTTTTATATGATTTTTAAAGCATTAAATCTATTTTTCCACAATTTATTTAATATATTCATTAAATAAACTAATTATCATTAATAATAAATATTAATGAAATTCATCACAAAATATCAAAAGTCATCAAAAATAACTTAAAATATTTTCTAACACCAAAATATAATTATTCATGATTTTTCATGAATTAAAACTATTTTTAAATAATTTATCTAATATTATAATTAAATAAATAAATACCTTTTATATTTCAAAAATATTAAATATTTTCAAAATATACTCAAAATAGTTAAAAACTATTTTTAGACTTTAAAATAATTTTTAGAATTTAATATTTATTTTTAATAATTAAAATCTAATTTTTTCTATTTTTAATCATTTTCTAAATTACGTAAAAATAAAAATAATTAAAACCCGTCGCTAAAGGCTTTAGCGACGCTTATCTGTCGCCTTAGGTGTTCTTGAGCCTCAAGAACACTGACAAGGCAGTTTCAAGGTGCCTAGTTTGACCATGAATAACTCTTCGATCTTAATGTTTCTTGGAAAGCTATAACTTGGATCTTGTAGTACTCATGTGATACTACAATTACCAACAAACATCATGGCTAAACAACATCAGATCTATGAGTTATTAGCCATCAAAAAGTCTGACAAGGCTGTTCTTCAACTGAAGAACAGTCGAGGTGCCTACTTTGGATTCTTATAACTTTTAATCTAGGTGTTTTTTTATGGGATCTAAAGGTTGTATATTGTGGACAACATGTAGGACTACAACTACAAAGCATCATAACACTAAAACATCATATCATGAGCAAGATCTACCCGGTCAAAGTTGACCACGAAAATTGCTCAAAAAAAATCTGGGTTCTTGTTCTTCAAATTTTTTCATTGAATCTAAGTTTTGACCATTAATAACTCCCGATCTACAACAGATATGAACTTTATTCTTTTTGAATATTAAATACCACATATCAGGCTACTCAAAACAATTTTTAAACAACAAAACGCATGATCGAGCAAAGAGTTATAAGCCCTGACATTTGATGAAAAATCACAAAATTCGGTTTTTCTAACTTGCTTAAATCTTCAAATTCGTGCACTTTGATGTTATGGGTCTTTGATTTATCAACTTAGAACATTAATTAACATCCTATTACACAACATTAAACAATCAATTGCATTAAATAACATCGAATCGAAGGATTTCTAATTTTTGGGATTTTATACCTTTTCAAGCTTTGATCTCTTGATTTAATTCTTGATGCTTCTGATTTGTTGTTTGTGATGGCTGGGCTTTGATTATGAGGTTATGGGCAAGACAAAATCGTAGCTAAGAGCTTGTGAGAGTAAAGCTAGATGTTTGCTATAAATTTTAGTGCACAAATGAGCTTAATTCTCTCTCTTAGATTATATAATTGATGATTCAATCATGTAGGGGCTTGATAATTGATGATTAAAGCAACTTTCTAGACCACATGGCTAGCCTAAAGTTGTTCACCAACTACAAGTAGGGTTAGATCTACACTCCACCCCATTAAAATATAAAGAAGGGTAGTTTGGTCTTTTGACTTGTACTTTTAGTGGCTAAATTGTCCAATGCTCCAACCCTTAGGGTTTAGGTTTTGAGCCCTTAGGAAAATAATTTCTAGGATTTCCAATTTAAGTTTTCAAAATAAAAATTTATATTTCTAAATTATAATTAGGATTTGATAATTATATTATAATTTCCTAATCATAAATCAAGCTTGCCAATTAGGATTATTATTTCCTAATTAAATTTGCTAATTTAGCAATTAGGATCATAATTGGTCATTAGAGTTTATAACCCACTAATTTGGATTTTACATAGAAAATAATCTTTCAAAATTTAGAAATTAGGTTTCTTAATTTAGATTAGGGTTTCCTAATTTACAGTAAAGCTTACTAATCTTATTCAAGCTTGCTAATTAGGGTTAAAGCTTCCTAATTAACATTACACTCTATAAGTTAATAATTAGGTTTTCTCTAATTTCATGTTAGGGTTACATTAGAAATTAGGGCTTTCCAAATAAATCAATTAGGGTTATCCCTAATTATACTTACAATTAATAACATAGAAACTCTATACTTATCTTCAAGCTTCCCACTTAGGGTTTTAATATCCCGATTAGGGTTTTAGACAGAATAATTAGGGTTCAAATTTTGGAAATTAGGGTTTGCTAAATAATTAAGCTTTACCCTATTAAACTTATAATCTAAATCACTTGAGCATTATAATTCTTCGTTATATTCTCATATTAGGGTTTCAAATATTCAAAATCTGAAATTAGGATTTTCAGATATGGTATTAGGGTTTTCTAATACTAAAATAGGGTTTCCAGTAATTCATTAGGGTTTTCCCTAATTAGTTTATAATTAATAACGTTAAACCTTATATATAGCATTGCATTCCCATTCTAGGGTTTTTAATATCCGAATTAAGGTTTCGGATTCCCGGAACTGAAACTAGGGTTTCTAGAACCAATTTCTAGGTTTCTTATCAGACGTTAGGGTTTTCTAACTGAACGTTGATGTTCTTATTATATACTTAGGGTTTGACACAGATATAATTTTACCTGATCAACCCTTGACCCTTAACCACATTCTGTACACATACATAACAAATTTCATAGAACTTAATCACATAAATCCTTAATCCTGAATAATTCACCTAAATCTTTAACAGAATTTTGAAATCCTCAAAATTCAATCCTAATAACATCAAACGCATACACTTATTTTCTGTCTAGGTCTAATATTTGACCTTAAATCAATCATTTAAGATTTTGTAAAATTGTCTAAATTCTCGGGTTGTCATATTCACCCCTCCTTATAAAATTTCGTCCCCTAAATTCACCTTACACCTTACACCAAAAAATTTTACACCATTCACACATATCACATGCTACCCAATATACCACTCACAAGAGCAAAAGTTTCATTACACCGTTCACACATCATCACATGCTACCCAATACACCACTCACAAAAGCAAAAGTTTTCAATTTGTACTGAGGGGTCATATAGACCATGAACTATTGAGGTTTATAGGTATTACTACCTGCTACCTATTTCCATTAAGAAAAAGGTAATCTACCCCTTATAAAGGTTAACAGTAAGTTTACAATCACGAAGAAGGTAAACTACCGTTGCTAGTACTTTAGGTGATTAGCCTATCGTACTCTTACGTCATGCATAACGTATTAATCATGTCTAGCGAATATTTACGCTACTAGATTGGATTATTTATCCAAACAACATAGTTCACCTCAGTCTTATCATAGGATTCCGCACCAAATAATTTGGTTCGAGAAATTTCTTTCAATGAACACTTAAAAATTGTGAAAACATTTTTTCGAGAATGACGTCATGATGCCGTACTGTATTAACAGTTCGTTTGAGCATTCCGTCATTTGGTGATTTTATCATACTACATCATACCATAGTGGGCTGACGATCCTTAGATCACATCCAACATTAAGTAATACTGCATTGATGACTCCATCATTTTTATCATCTCTGCACCAGGTTATATGGTACATGAGTGATAATTAAAAACAAATTTTGATATTTCAAATCGTTTTTTTTAAAAGGCACATAGTGCGTATTTAGCTTAATGTCAAAAATTTGAAGTTTAGCATAGCTAGGAGTTTAGGAAAACCTAATGCCTCCACTAACAATCATTTGCTTAAACATTCTATCTGTTACTATAATCCTTAATACTCCATTCACACAAAACTATACCCAGTTCATAAAACCACACTTATGAGTTCATTAATTGCCACAATCATATGAGTTTAAGAACTTACCCTAGTCAGACCTTTGGCGTCCATTCGCTGAGGGGTTCATAAACATTTCATATAACTATAAGTTAAGAATGTCACATAAGTATGAGTTTTAAAAACTCGTACTTAATCCTATATTCTCTACTTATGACCTATTTATCTGTTATACACATGAGAAAGGAATCACCCTCTTAACCTGCATTTAACAAATAGCGCGACACAAACATTTCAATGATTATCAGTGCCAGAACTAAGTGGTTTTTACACCAAGTAAAATTCCCCGCCCACTGGCTGTGATGGAATAATTTAACCAGTTTCAGGATATTCATCCCTTCGACGGGGCATTGGGTCAGCGTTTGTCATCTCGGCTTTTATCAGCGAAGGATTTATCCAGGGTTTATGCCTCTTGGGCCCAGCGTGAGAGGGTTAATTTTACTACTATCCATCTAGGTCGTTCTATAGAGTATTATGCATGGTTGAAGGAAGAGCTTACATCGGCTAGGGTTACATCCATAAAGACAGGTGTGTTGATTCTGACAGTGGAGTACCTATGGAGTACCTTGATTCTCCCATTGAGGATGAGTTATTTTCTAGTTTGACAACAGCTCTGGTTGATTCTCCCAGTATTTATGCTACCGTGACTCCACCTTCTGCAGAGTATTTAGAGTAGAGTCTTCATCTGATGACATTTGAGAGGGATCAGGCTAGAGCCTTAATGTTGACAGCTCTTTCTAGAAGAGATTCCACTCTAGTTAAGAGAAATGATGCTCTATCTCATAGGGATACCGCTGTTATTGAGCAGGATGAGACTGATCACATAGGAATGCAGCTGTTATTGAGCGAGATGGTGCTATATCTGTATGAGATGATGCCATTATAGATAGTACTGCATTGAGATCCCATATTGCTAATATCATTGCGGAGATGAGCACATTCATAGATGAGAATAATGTCACCATGCAGATGGCTGTGGATCTCTTGGCTCATGTTAATACCCTAGGGCAGGAGCTCATAGAGTTACCCCTTCTTCCGAGAGGGATGCCATGTTAGATTTGATGGTGTTTTTATCCACTAGTTTGTAGCTTAGCTTTGATTTTTCTGCATAGAATAACTTAGCCATTTTTGTCATGTACATGACATATTGTATATATCAAACAGTATTATATGGCAAGGAATTATATTTTGATTCACTTCCCTTTTAGTTATACCTTGTTACTTGCTTGATAGTTTCCTGTTTCTCCAGGGTTTGTGATCTTGATGTATTTTGAAATCCTCCTTAATGGATTGACATTGAGATATCTCAGGTTCTTTCAGAATAGATCGTTTATCTTTGTATTCCCTACCCTTTGGTGTCTTGGTACTGGTTTCTGTATATGATTATGGAGAGGATTATGGCTTTCCTCTCTGAGGTTGACCGCGCCATAGATGGTCGCCGATACTCCTTTGTATTGGGGAGTCCAGGTAGTTTCATCTCTTATGGATTGGTGTTTCTCACTGACGACTCAACTGAAGCTGGACTCCCCAATACAAAGGAGTATCACATAATACCTGAATCAATATCCTATCTAACATACAAAGTTATTATCATACATTACTGTTACAAATCTAACTGCACACATAATTCCCAAGCTGGACTTGTCTTTAACTTTTTCTTGTATCCGATGTATTCGCCTTAATCTTCAATGTTTATCATGATATAGCAAGGGTGAGCAACAAGTTTTCTCAGCAAGTAAAAGTTTATTTGAGGATATATCATGATTGAAAGAATTTGAATAATAGCTGACTAATATTCAACAATATAATTGTGAACTAGCATGAACAAACTTTCATAGCTAAACAAACATTGAACATAAACAAATATATCTAAACTAGATGGTAATGAAGGTGATCAGCCTTTTATACCCGATGAATACATGCAATATGCATAGAGTACGAATCAATAATTCTTAGATATGGCAATCAGCAATGATTAACCACAAGTATAATTGAATGAAACAACTCGAGGTCGAGTTAAGAAAAACTTGTCTGTACCGTTGATTACTATTACGCAACCTATTTAGCTTTATCTGAAGACCTAATATAAATAATACCGATCTCCAAGTATTAGAATAATATCATCACAGTATAAAATAACTTAAACACATAACACATAACCCTATCAGTCTATACAACACATAAGACCTAGTATCAAGTCACACTTTTGCAGTCTGAGTTGAATCTGGCACAATACTGATATCCCGACGTCCTAGTCGGAAAATTATCGAGCCTAATATTACTAAGACTCGGTATAAACATTTAATAATTATCTTACATAATTTATTATCAGTCAAAAATATTTTTCAAAGACTCGTAATAATTTTTAGATAATTATTACTATTTATCATGATTTTTCAATCATTAATATTGTATTTGTATAATATAAATACTACAATATTTTGTTATCATTAATATTTATTTATTATCAAATATTAATTAAATACATATCATAATATTATAATATATTTATAATATCACAAAGTATTTTTTTTAATACTTTAAAATCATATTTATATGATTTTTAAATAGTTAAATTCATTATCCAATAATTGCTATTAATATTAAAATATTAATATTTTCATTAAAAAATATCAAAAGTTATATTTTATAACTTCAAATATTTTACAACACTTAAATCATTTTTATATGATTTTAAATCATTAATTCTATTTTTCTATAATTTATTTAATACATTTATTAAATAAATTAATTACCATTAATATTAATATTAAAATTCATCAAAAATAACTTCAAATATTTTCTAAAACCATAATATTTTTTTAAATGATTTTTTATGTATTAAAATCATTTTTAAATAATTTATTTAATATTATAACTAAATAAATTAAATACCATTAATATTCTAAAATTTTAAATATTTAAAATATATTCAAAATTATTAAAAACCCATTGTTGGACATTAAAATAATTTTTAGGAATTTATTTTGTATATTTTTATAATTAAAAACTATTTAATAATAATTATTTAATAAAAATAATTAATTTTTTAAATAATTGTCGCTAAAGGTGCTATAGGCGACAAAATCATCGCTGAATGTGTTCTTGAGCCTGCCCATAATGTTCATGGCAGTGTGCAAGGTAGGAGATATGACCATGATTAATTCTTTGATCCTTAAGTTTCTGTGCTTGTAATGGTATTAAGCATGTAATATTAATGTAATACTACAACTATAAATCGATCTCATGACCCAACTATAACACATCTGAGAGATCTAAGCTCTCAAAATCGTTGTCAGACATGTTCTTCAATTTCTGGGTTTTCCAGAATTGAAGAATAGTCAAGGTACCTATTATCCAAGTCTTGAATCATACGTTCTGGGCTTGCTATGTATGTTTTATTGGTTCAAACGTGTAGTATTGATGTCAAGCAACAACGATACATCAACAGATCAACATATCAACATCATGTTTTAAAGATTTTGGCCGGTCAAAGTATGCTAGAAAAACTGCCTTTGAAGATTTCTGGGTTTCCCAGAATCTTCATCCGGCAGTTTGGTCAACTCTAGTTTGACCATTATTATTTATGATTCTGCTACGGATCTGGGTGATCTAAAGGATTGAATGTGTAGTCCTCATGACATACTACAAAGATCAAACACTAACATGGTCAGTAACCTTAACGGTATCTAGATCCGAAGCCTAGCAAATGGTTGTCAGAGTTTCTTGGAAATCTGGGTTGCCCAGAAACTAGACTTCGTGCTCGGTCAACGCACTTTGACCACTCATAACTTTAAATCTATACATGATATGGGCTTGATTCAAGTTCCATATCAAAGCCCTAACAACATTGAACAAATAAATAACCTTAAACACAACTAACAACTAACATAGAGAGATCTAGAAGCCCTGACATTTGGCTGTCAGACAATATTTTTCCAGTTTTCCAGATTTTTGAAAACTTCAAATTCGTGCATCTAGATGTAATGGATCTAGGATGTAACAATCCAGATCACTAAATAACACCCTAATACACAACTTAAAACAACAAATCATATCATCTAACAAGATTTAGCAAACTTAGGGTTTATACCTCTTTAGGCTTTGACCCTTGAATCTGATCATCATGATTTGTTCTTTAGATACTGTGGATCATTCTAGGGACTGATCCACTTATGGATTTCGTGGGTAAGGAGTGAGAAAAGTTTGGTTAAGTGTAAGATAGCTAATGAGCTTTGTTTCTTGACTTTCTCTCTCTTTGATCTATATATCTAATGAATACAATGTACATTGGCTGATAAAATGGCTGATATCTTAAACATATGCACATGTGTATATCTTAAGTTGGTCAATAACTAAATTATATGGCAATATTTGCAAGCCACCTATTAAAGAATGTGACAAAAGGGAATTTTAGTCTTTTTGCATACAATTTTAATGGCATAATTGTCTTTTGATCCAACCCTTAGGGTTTAACCCTTAGGATTTAACCCTTACGGTTTAAACCTAAGGTTTTAAAAATTAATTCAAGGATTTCCAAATTAGAGTTTTTAAAAATGGAAAATTAAGCTTTCTAATTTATAATTAGTATTTTCTAATTACATTAAAATTTACTAACCACATTCAAGCTCACTAATTAGGATTAATATTTCCTAATTAAAATTGTTAATTTAGCAGTTAGGTCCAAAATTGTACATTAGGGTTTCTAACAGAACAATTAGGGTTTCAAAATCTCGAAATCTGAAAGTAGGGTTTCCAGAGCCGGTATTAGGGTTTCTTATCAATCGTAACAATTTTCTAACTCAATGTCGATGTTCTTAATATAATATTAGGGTTTGATACTGATATAATTTATCTGATCAACCCTTGACCCTTAACCACAATTTGTACACATACATAACCATACACACAGAGCATATACACGTATACCCTTAATCTTGAATAATTCTCCAGAAAAAATTTTAATTCCATAAAATTCCTTCCAGAAAATATCAAATCCATTCACTTATTTTCTTTCTAGGTTTAATATTTAACCTCTAATCCATCATTTAAGATTTAAATATTTTTCTAAATTCTCGGGTTGTCACAGTTTCACGGTCTCCGAGCTGATGAGTTGGGGAAATTCCTCACCATCCATCTCTTGTAATCTGAGGCTCCTCCTGTCAATACCTCATTGACAACAAACGGGCCTTCCTAGTTTGGGGTGAATTTTCCTTTGGATTTATCTTGGTTGTCAAGAACCTTCTTCAAGACCAAGTCATGTTCTTTGAACTATCGTAGCTGAACTTTTCTATTGTAGGATCTAGAGATTCTTTGTTGGTATAAATGACCATGGAAGATGGCTGAGGCTCACCTTTCATCTATTAGAGATAATTGGTTGTACCGATCTTGTAACCATCGGTCTTCATCCAGCTAAGCATCTATCAACATCTATCAACAAACCATTCATCTTTGGACTGTAGATGACGAAGTTGAGATGTTTGATGTGGAATTTATTGCATAACTCCTCCATCATTTGGTTGTTGAGGTCTTTGGCATTGTCTGATACAATCACCTCTGGTTGTCCATATCTATAAATGACATTATTTTTGATGAAACCAATGATAACTTCTTTAGTAACCTATGGGGAAGAGGCTGCTTTTACCCACTTCGTGAAGTAGTCGATCATGGTGAAGATAACCGATGACCATTACTGGCCTTGGGCTCGATGGGTCCGATGGGTCCGATCACGTCCATTCTCCACATTGAGAAGGGTCGGGGAGAACTCATATTATGGAGCTCCCTTGGAGGGGCGTGGTTCCCATGAATTTGGCATTGGTAACATCTTTTGACGTGATCATCATAGTCAGCCTTGAGAGAGAGCCAATAATGCCCTGTTCTTAGGATTTTCTTGACAAGTAGACGGCAGCGCATGTGTGGGCCGCATACTCCAGCATGGATTTCATCCATGAGCCTATGAGCTTGTTCTTTGTTTAGACATCTGAGAAGACCTAATCATGCACCTCTTTTGTAGAGTGCATCTCCGCTCAGGTAGAATTTTATGGCCATTTTATGGATCTGCTTTCTTTCAGCTTGACTCGCCTCAGTGGGTGTAGATCTATCTCATAAATACTCCTTGATATCCTGATACCAAGGGTGTTGGATGGGGGGAAGCTCATCCAATACTTCTCCAATGCAGTTCCCATAGGCTGGAGCCTTTTACAGGGCAAATGTGATATTTGGCATGTCTTTCATATAAACTATGTTGATCAAGGAGGCCAAAGTTACTAGTGCATCCGCAAAGTCATTCCTATTATGAGGAATGTGGAGAAAGGATATTTCTTCAAACTCCGAAGTCATCTAGATAACTTATCGATGGTAAGGTAGAATATGTAGTTCTTTGGTGTGATAGATCCCAGTGGTTTGTCTGATTACCAATTTGGAATCTCTAAAGACAGTTAATCGTCTAAGGCCCATGGATTGGGCTAGTTTTAACCCCATGATAAAACCTTCATACTCAACTGTGTTGTTGGTGCTGGCAAACTGCAATTTGACGGCAATGGGATACTGTTCCCCCGATATGAATACTAGAACTGTTCCATCTCCAAAACCTTCATTGTTTACAGCTCCATCAAAGTACATCTTCCATTGTTGGTGTGTATTGTCCCGATGGTGTTGTCATTATCCCTTCATTGAGGAAATATGTTTCCAGAGGTTTGAAATCCCCTGAAGGTGTGGAGGTTAGTTGATCCGCAATTCCTTGACCTCTGATAGACTTTTGAGTCACGTAGATGATGTCAAATTGATGTAGGATCAACTACCATTTGGACAGTCGATAATTCAACATAGGTTTGCTGAACACATATTTAAGAGGATCCACGTGGGATATGAGGTGGGTTGTGTGACCATGGAAATACTGTTGTAATCTCATGGAAGCCCATACTAAAGCACAACAAGTTTTCTCAATCAAAGTGTACTTGTGTTCACTGATACTGAATCTTTTGCTGAGGTAATAGATAGCTCTTTCTTGGCCTCTATCGTCTTTCTGTCCTAGCATGCATCCCATAGATTTGTCATTGATTGACAGGTACATAAACAGGGGAACACCATCCCTAGGCAGTACCAAAATAGGAGCTTTGATTAGCCGCTCTTCGATGAGAAGGAAGGCTTGTTGACACTTTTCATTCTATTTTGTGGAGGAGTTCTTCCTTAGTAACTTGAAGATGGGTTCATAGTTGCTGTGAGTTAGGAGATGAATTGGCTGATGAAGTT
This sequence comes from Panax ginseng, assembly GCA_020205605.1. Classification (NCBI taxonomy): domain Eukaryota; kingdom Viridiplantae; phylum Streptophyta; class Magnoliopsida; order Apiales; family Araliaceae; genus Panax; species Panax ginseng. The sequence continues at coordinate 82,650,029 of CM035130.1, forward strand.
GATTCTTCCCAAAAATCCCCATATTTCCCGCTCTGTCTGGGGTATTGGCATTTCCGTGATGGCATGGATATTTGTAGGATCCAACTCAATGCCTTTGTGGCTTACTAGGAATCCTAGCAATTTGTCTGATTTGACGCCAAAGGCACATTTGGCTGGATTTAGCTTTAAGTTATACTTGCACAACTGGTTGAAAAGCTTTTTGAGATGGTCTAAGTGGTATTCTTCCCTTTGGGACTTAACAATGATGTTATCCACATAGATTTCTATATGTTTGTGCATTAGATCATGGAAAAGAGCCATCATGGCTCGTTGATAGGTATCTCCGGCATTTATGAGGCCAAATGACAACCGACTGTAGCAAAAGGTTCCCCGAGGAGTGATGAATGCAATTTTCTCATGATCCTCTTCAGCAACCATGATTTAATGGTACCCTGCAAAGTACCAGTAAAGGAGTACATGTCATATTGAGTTGTATTGTCAATGAGTATGTGGATGAATAGTACATGAAAGCTATCTTTGAGAAAAGCTTTGTTTAGATCCCTGTAATCCACGTAAACTTGCACCTTCGCTCGGGTTTAGGCATGCAGAATATGTTAGATAGCCACTCAGGGTATGTTGATACCATGATGATGTCGGCTTGAAATTGTTTCACAATTTCTTCTTTAACTTTTAAAGTCCACTACGGTTTTAATCACCCGAGTTTCTGTCTAACTGGCTTGAATCCCTCTTTTATGGGAAGGTGATGAATAACGATGTCAGTTGAAAAACTGACCATGTCTTCATGAGACCATGCAAACATATCCTGGAATTGGGTCAATAGCGTAACCATGTCATTCCTTTAGTTTGGAGTAAGGTCCGTACCAATTCGGATTTATATGGTGTTTTCTGAGGTTCCTAGGGTAAAAGAGGTGGTTTGATAAAGATTTTTCTTGGGTTTATCTTCGACCCATTCTTTGATCTCATGAGGTATCTCATTGTCCTCTTGTTCAATCTCCATCAAGTCAGAGTCCAACTTTACATCAAAGTTGCAATCCTTGTGAAGAATAGGCATTTCATTAGCACGTTTAGGCACATCTAACTTTAAAGCCCTGAAACAAAATGCTTTCACTTAATATATGAAACTGTTCAATCATACAAAGTGTTAGCATGAAATGACAAAAAGAAATTCTAATACTGTGCAGCAAAAGTGAGCAGTTATTGTTATCTACAAAGCAGAGGGAGTTTCGTCCCTTTTTACCCTTGTAGGCAAATGCAAGGAGAGCTGCTCCAATTACCAAGGGTCAAGTCCTGGTGGACAGTTGTGATGAAAAGGGCTGTTGTCGTCCTCCTTCTCTTGAATGATGACCATGATGCTTGGATAGTCATAATCTAAGATATCATTGTTCATACCCTCGGTATGTTCCAAGAAGTACATCTTTGATAACTGCCTCTTAATGTCTTATTTACATCTTTGATTCCTTTCTTCCACCTCTAGGTCTGGAACCAGGACTTCCTTTCATTTAACCGGTACCGGTTAGGAAACAACATAGCTACCACAGGTGCATGAACTTTCCATAGACGCTGTACAAGATTAGCACCTGTAGGTTTAGGCAACTGCTTTGTAGATAAAGGAACCAGTGTCTGCTTGTACGGGTTCCTATGACTGAAGCCAAAGGAGTAACCTAGTCCAGCTATCCCTGTCTGGCCGGGAACTTGAATTGGACATTTGATTCCCTGGTGATCCTTTCCTAACCTTTGTCTAAGTTAAAAACCCAAGGATATCATCCCTTGACTTGCTGACATTACGTCAACAGAAACTCTAGGTTTCAGGGGTGGCGCCCCAATGGGTTGATAATGAGTGTTGCTCACCTCAAGGGCCTGGAAGCTAACAGGCTCAACTTCTTCATTAAAATTGATAAGTGGTATATCACTTTGAGGACATTTTGGTTCAGAACTTACAGTGACCAGACTACTGTTGATGATATACTTGAGTTGCTGAAGAAGAGTGGATGGGATGGCTCCCTCCATATTAATCCAAGGTATTCCCAACAACAAGTTGTATCTTGTAGTGATCTTAAGCACTTTGAAGGATATGTAGAATGTATGTGAACCGATTTCCACGGGCAACTCAATCTCTCCGACAGCATTTCACTGACATCCATCAAAAGCTTTGATGATTATGTAGCTGCTTTGAATCCTGTTGAGAGTTATGTTCATTTTTTTAAATGTGGCATAGGGGCAGATGTTAAGGATCAATCCTCCATCTATTAGGACTTCTCCAACCACATATCCGAAAGACATAACCGCTATGTGCAACGGTTTGTAATGACCCGTCCCTTCGGGAGGTATGTCATCATCGGTGAAGGATATCACATTACTGTTGAAGATGTGATCTACCAGATGATGGACTTTTTTAACATCCACTGTCTTTGTCAAGTCGGCTTCTTCTAATACTTTCAGTAAGACCTTCTGGTGATCCTTTGAAGAGAAAACCAAGTCTAGAATAGAGATATGTTATGGAGCTTCTTTCAAGCTTTGAACCACCTTGGCTTCATTGTGTTCCATCTTGCGGAGGAATTCTTCAATCTTCTCCCTGGGCACTTTCTCCTTTGACCCGATGATAGGCTTCATCAACCGTTGAGGAAGATATAGTGAATTTTCTTTAGGCACTGGAATAGTTATGTTTGATGTTGATCCTTTAGCCTCACCATAATTCCATGACACTTTCTTAAGGTTGATGACATGATATTGTGGCCTGAACGACAATATGATTGGCTTTGGTGCAGCCACTTTTAAAGGGTTTTCAACACCTTTGAGTTGATTGGTTGAATTGTAAGTGGTGTTGCAGCCAAATCTCCCTTAGAGGATATAACTGCTACGACTCCCTTCCATCCTGGAGGAAATATGTCCCCACTCTCAGATGATACAATGTCGTTATCTGCCATTTGAGGATCACCGCTGTCAGTCATGTTTTGAATAAGTTGGCAGAGTACCCAACATTCCTCAGTGCTGTGACCCGAGAGTGGGAGTGGTATTGACATACTCCATTAGCATCAAACCGTTTTAAGCGTGGGTTGACTGGAGGTAGCAATGCTATGATTTTTCCCTCATTAATCAGCATCTGCAATATCTTTTCCATCAGTTGGCCTTAATAGGTGAATTTCCATTTGTTGGTGAAGTCCCGACGGGCTTTAGCTTTTGCTTTTCTTGCAAACTTTTCCTCTAATGTTTCACTTTCTTGAATAAGTGGTGGAGTACTTGTAATAAGAGAAAGGAGGCTAGCATGCTCCTGACTGAATAATTGACGTGTGACTTGGTGTTAATGAATCACCAATTCTGCTAATTGATTGACTTGTTCTCCAAGAGACTTTAACTCCTGTTCCATCATGAACTGGAATTATGAATAATCCTATATGTCAGAATTATCCTTGCTAATTTGGGATGAAACACCCACATACTTGAGGTACTTGGAGGTCTCTCCATCGCCTCTGTTGATCAGTTTAACCTCTTCTTCCTTGTATTGAGAGAGAGGGTTGTCTTGAACGTGTGGTTAGTCGGGCTTTATCACAACGATCTCACCATTGTCAATTAAGTCATGGATCTTATGCTTAAGGGCCCAACAATCCTGAGTGTAATGGCCTGGAGCTCCTACATGGTGATCACACTTCTTGCTTATATTGAAACCTTTTCCACTCGGGTTGGCTAGTGGAAGGAGATGAGTGATTTTCTTCTGAGCTGTCAGAAGTTTGAGAATATTTTCGAGTGAGTCCGCTAAGGGTGTGAATACTCGTGTAAGTCTTACTTCTCCACTCTTTGGAAAGGGAAGATTTGAATATTGAGCTTGAAAGGAGGAGTAGTTTCTCCTCTAAATAGGCAAGTTTTGATTGCCTTTTTGTCTTTGCAGTATCAAGGAAACATCCTCCTCTTTCTTCTTATGGACCCCCCAGGGGTTGTTCCCATAACTTCTAGATTGGATATGCTCAGCTATATCTTTTAGAGCAGCAAGGTCTTGAATCTTCCCTAATTTCAATCCCATTTCAGCCATTTCTCCGTGCTTAATCATTTTTGAGAATGGCTTTCCTATTCCAGCTAGGACCCTTTCATAAAATGGAGCTTCTTGAATTTTTATGAAAGTCATCACCATTTTAGACTCGTCATTGATTGGATAACTTGAGCAGCTAGACAACTCCATCCTTGGGCATACTCTCTAAAAGACTCATTAACTTCTTTCTTGACCTTGGTAATTTGATACCGGTCTGGAGCCATCTAAATTTGAAAGCTATATTGACTGAGAAAAGCATGGGCTAACTCTTCCCAGCAATGAATTTTGGAGTTATATAATTTGGTGTACCATGCTCTTGCTTCTCCTGTCAGACTTTTCTGAAATAGTTGCATTTTGAGCTTTTCATTTTTAGCATAAGATCCGAGCTCTCCAATGAACACCTTTAAGTAGGTATAAGGATCTCCTAATCCATCATATTTCTCGAAATTGAGAGTCTTAAATTTTTCTAGATAATGAACCCCAGGGAAGATAAAATGGTCTGAATATGAAACACTCCCGTGTGTTCCAATCCCTTTAATGGACCGAATGGTCTCTTCCATTTATAGAACCTTCTTCCGAATATCATCAGTGTCTTGATCTTCTTTAAGATGGGTTATTTCAAGGGTTTTGTTGGTTTTATCAGTTTGAGATTCAGGTGTTGGAACTTCTCTGTCCGGACCCTAGATTCCTCCATGTGCAGAGGGTTCTGTGTGGATGGGTATTTGTGGATCCTGAGTTGACTTGTGTAATTATTTGAGCAGAATAGCTAACTCTATTATTTGATTGCTTAATCCTTCAAAATCCTCACGAGAGACAGGAGTAAGATTAGGCTGGCCAGATTTAGCCATGTTTGACTATAGGCTTAGTGCCTTCTTGGACTTTAAACGGGTAACGAGACCAATCGTTTTCCTATAAAAAGACTTATGTAATTTAGTCTTATGGAAACGTGGAAATGTTACATGCTATGTAATGTATCCATTTTTTAGGAGTATTATCATGCAAAATAGATGTCAGTTGTTTTAATGACAAGATAGCATGACATGTTTTTTTAAAAAGGGAATGCATGTTCACATATTCCTTTATATTTTCCATTAAATTGAGATTGACATGGAAATGAAATTATAAGTAATTAAAATTACAAGTAATTGAAATGGGAAGGTATGAAGAGACTTCCCTCCGCATTTGGTTTACAAGAGTCTGACCTATCTTAGGCTACTCTCACGGCTTTTTGGCATGAAGGTTCCCAGATCATCGCAATTTACTTGATGGGAAGTTAATCCGATCTGTCAACTGGAGCGAATCTAAGTGGAACCTTTCCCGAGCCTTGTGGAATTAGCCTCCTGACGACTCCAGTAATCAAACACCGACAGGATAGCCTCCTGGTAGAGGGACCACACAACATACATTCACATACATCGCGTCTCACCGTATGGAAATGATGACATGTGCGAAGCACTAATATCACAGGCAGATATGGTGCGAAGCACTAAGTGCAGTAAATAAAGCATTAGTACACATTCATTCAAATGTAAATGTAACATCCACACACAAGCAGATAAAAGTTTTGAAAAGTTTTTAAATAGCGGCTTAAGCCCTCTTACTAGACATCCCCAACAGAGTCACCTTCTTTCGACATCGGGATTTTTATTTGTCCCTTTCTGTTCTTGTCTTTTGGTGTTCTCATGTTAGGTGAGATTCGTTTGAAAAAATGAGTTTGAAAAGGTCCTACATGTATATGTCGACGATTTGACTGTAAGAGTCGCAAGTTGGTTATTTTTAAATGGTTGCACCAACTCAACCGAGAAAAGGTTTGCCCAAAGACCTAGTGATGTGACACTGTTTAACTGGTCTACAAAATCGAAATTCGTTAGGGTTCGGGGGCTTGATTAAGCGGAGGGAAGGTGTTAGGTACCCCCTGACTTCTGTGATAACATAGGTACAACCACTTTTAAATTTAAAATTTTATCTGAATGTGTGTGTGTGTGTTAGGTCTATGTGTAGTTTGTTTGGAAGTAGTGCTATGCCTAGTTCGCACCTATATACAAAGGGTTTGACTTTTGTATAAAAGTTCAATTTTAACGAGATATGGCAGTGATGTTTTGTATAATAATTTTTCAAACCCTTATGCTCAATAGTAATTGAGGCCTTTGATACATCCGTTTTATTATGTGTTCGACTTGATTGCTTTTATTTTCGAGATGCGAAGCATCTTCGAGAAATTAAGATACATAGCAGTGCCGAACTCCGCGTGGGCATGAGAGCCATCTAAGGAAATTAAGACACCGTGAATAATTTACAAGTTGGCTGAAGCTGAAAATGTCAATCACGGGAACTGAATCTACATTCAGGAACTAAATCTGTGACCACATGATTCCTAGGCTCACATGATAAAGCAATATGTACAAAAGCTAAAAGAAGAACTAGATTTGAATAAATCTAAACTATTTCAGCTTCATCGGTTCCAGTTTAGTCACCATGAACCTGTTAAAGTGCGAAATAGCCAGATTGTGAAAAATCTATCCCGTAGCAAAAGCTAGAAAACGATTTAGATTTGAGTAAATCTAAGCATTCCAGCTTCAACGGTTCCAGTTTAGTCACCATGAACCGATTAAAGTGAGAAATAGCCAGATTTAGGCAAATCTAACCCGTAGGCTGATAAACAGTTATATATATATAAAAGCTGTAAATATATATATATATATATATATGAACAATCAACTGTCACAAAGTGAACTCCAGGCAGGACTTAATATATATATATATATATATATGTGTGTGTGTGTGTGTGTGTGTGTGTGTGTGTGTGTGTGTGTGTGTGTAAAAGTATAAATGGCCACGAAATGGATCTCCAGTGCCTCGATCGAATGTAAATATATATATAAAAGTTGTAAACACACCGGATATCAAACCTAGGCTTAATCGAACAAAGTTTGATAACAACATATATATATATATATATCTATATATATAAGTAGTAAACGCTTCGAATATTATATTCGGGCTCAATCGAAGCATAGTTCGATAATATATATATATATATATATATATATATATATAAAGCTTAAAAATCTGAAATATCTTAAAGTGGGCTGCCAAGAAGACTTCAGATAGCTTTTGACGCCTAAAAACTTGGTTTCCACCGGTTAAATTTTAGTATGTAGAAAAACACAAGCTTAAAAGTGTTTAGAAAGAAGAATCACTCAGTTTAGAGCACTCTAGATGTGTTTATGAACTGAAATGGATAGAGTTTTCTCGCTCATTCTTTTTCTCAAATGGCCAACCAAAGGCCTTTATTTATAGAACAGATGGGCGCGAGTCTACCTGCAGCTGGCCGGGTTGCCCCGAGCCATACGGGCCCCGTCGTCTCGAAGTACGTGCAATCATTAATGCGTTATCCTCTCGAACCTTCATAACTTTCAATTCAGGCATCCGATTAAGGCGTGCTATACCTTTCCGGAATGCTGTTGTCAAGAGGTACACAATGACATGTGATAAGTGGTTGTATGAAGCTGGGAAGATGGGTCCATGTCCAGATCTTTAAGTCTTCAAATTCTATTCGGTGTTATGTCTTGTGTAGTAGTCACTTGAGATTTGAGCTATGGTTCTTATGGGACAGTTTAGTATGAAATGTGGGTTGAAATGATTTTGAGATGACGTGAATGTAGTATCAAGGTGGAAAAATGACAATTTTTCCCCTCAACGGGGTTATCTCCGGCTTTGTGCAGACGTAGCAGTCGTTGCTCTAGGTTATCTTTGAGATTAGGCTGCTGTAGGTGACGAATGTCCTTAACATCGTCTTTGAGGTGTGCCTGACCTCCCAGGATTATCTATGGGGTTGGAACTGACTTCTCTTGGGTTATCTCCGGAACTGGAACTGCATCCCTCGGGGTTATCTCCGAGTTTGGAACTTAATCTCTCGGGGTTATCTCTGAGGTTGAAAACTGAGAATCCCGGGGTTGTCTCCGGGATTGAACTAATTTGACTTCCAGGGTTATCTCTGGAAGATAATTGTTTGCCCTCCTACAAGGTTAGTAACAAAAATACAAAATTTTGAGTGTCTACAGTATTTATGTGTTCTACATGGTGTTGGAATTCATAATTTGTGCTTAGGATAGAGATATACCGAAGCATTGCATGTAATATAATAAGAACTTGCACTTAAACTCTTTTTAATTGTAATTCACGTAAATATATAGTGGATTAGTTAATTAGGGCGTTCAAGTTGGTTCTATCATCTGTGGATTTGATTTGATATGAGTATGGTGCATTGAGCGATTACCATATTTTACTTTCCTGTTCTTGATTAACAATCCAGTATAAATAATTTGTCTTAACAAGAAGTGTGATGACTTAAGTAAAATAATAAGTGAAATTGTAATCTCAAGTCTTCATTATCTTGTTTCATTCTAGGGGTAGTTAGTAATAGTTTATTTAATTATTTTAAATTAAATTATTAAATCATTTATTTAAATAAGATTAAATTGGTCATAGGTTAGTAATTGCTAATTCTTGTAAAATAATTCTCCGTGGGAATGATACTTAACTTATAGTTATATTACATGTTGATCACGTATACTTGCATGTTGTGCGTAATTAGATCATACCTAACAAGTTTTTGGCCCCGTTGTCGGGGAATTAGTTTAATATTTTTTTTCCAATATTAGCTTCAATCAAATTAGTCTTAATTTAAACATTTATTTAATTTTATTTTATTTTATTATATTCTCTTCCTATTTTTCTCTCTTTTCAGGTACCATGGCTCGATGCAATTATCAATGGTCGTATACAAGAATGACTCAGCAAAGGGGAGTGAGGATTGATGGACTTGTGACACTTTCTGCATTGTCAGCACAGATTGACACTTTCGAGGAGGTTGGACGCTTTTGCAGCACAACGTCGTCAAAGTGTGGCGGTTACTTGTGAGCATTGTGCTGGCAATCACCCGAGTAATCGATGTACCATCAGTCTTGGGCCAGTACAAAACAGTGATAACTACCTCAAAGAGTATACATATGACAATTATCATCAAGTTTTGGGATATCACCAGGATTCTTCATAGAGCTACAATTATGAAGACCAATACTATGCTCCAAATACAACATACATACCAGAATATCAAGCCGTAATATTCAGAACTCAAAGTTGGAGAAATTCATGTCAGAGCTCATAGCAAACCAAGAGGAGAGGATGACGAGTCAAGAAATATCAAGCCTTAATTTTCAAAACTAGATGGAACAACTCATCACTACTTCCACACTTGGTCCTCAATGCATGGATTCCAAAAATGAGGCAGATAATTTAGGGTTGGTGGAATTGTTGTCCAAGTTCGTAGCATCAAATGAGGATATGAGGATTAATCAAGAGAGGTCAATTCAAAATATTTAGAATTAGTTAAATCTAATGTTTAAGGTTTTGAACAAATGTCTTCAAAATAATTGGTGTTATGACATGGATTCCAAGATTGAAGAAATGCCTGATCTAAATATACAGCTGGATGAGCCACTAGATGATGAAATAGAGGAGATAAGTGGGGTTAATGACAACAAGGTCGGTAAAGCACTAACTGTGAGTACAAACAATGATGAGCTGATATTTGTAGTTCCCCAAGTGCCTTCTACGCCAAAGATCAAGGATCCAGTTAGATTTGCAAGACTATGCCCGCTTGGTAGTCATGTCATCGGCTGGACTATTTATAATATGAGTGCTAATGCAATGTTAGAGCCATGGTTGAATGGAAAGGAGAGGGTAGAGAAGGAGACAATTATATCTGATAAGCCTCAATGCCCCATTCAAATTACAAACTTAATGGAGAAAACACCTAGCTGTTGGATGCTTATAAATGGGATCCTGTCTACAAAAAGCAAGCTGGGTGGGTTTAATTTTAGAGCTCTCAATAATGGGAATCTCTCGGATACTACATTTGTAAAAACCAAAAAGCCTAATAAGACTCAGACATGTAAACTCATTATATTAATAAAATCTCTCCGTTCTAAAAGTGATATGTGTTATTATACACTCTGTTTAACAAATTAGGTCAAAAAAAATTTGCCCGAAAATTGACGTGCTTGACACCTTGTGCTTAAAAATTTTCTTCCGAAAACGGACTTTTTGGTATATTTGTTTTGATAAGCTGCTTTGTCGTGCTTACACTGACAAAACGCTTTGTCGTGCTTGTTAGAATTTGTGTAAAATTTAGGTTAGGAACCCTAGATTATAAACCCTAACCTTAATTTGAAAACTCTAACCCTAATTAGCTAAACTAAACCCTAATTAGGTTATCCTAACACCTAATCATGATTACCAAACTTTAATTAGGTACTAATAAACATCATTAAGCAACCCTAATCATGAAAAACAAAACCTTAATCAAGATTAGTGAGGATTAGGGCATAAGTAAGCTATTAATCTAACGTAACTAGCTTAGAAAGTAGGTTAGGTGTCACCAAACCAAGTTTCAAAGCTGTACATGAGCTGATAACAAAACCTAAGCATCACTAGTAACTTAACATCAGATATTTAGGGAGGCAAATAGGTGAAAAAGACCAAAAAACCTAAGTTGCTTAAGTCTATAAATAGCAACACATCCTCTAGCCAAACCTACGAATTCTCTAAGCCTATACACTCTTATAAACATACCAAATCAAGCATGAGTGATAGCAACATCAAATTCAGTAGCCAGAAATCAAAATCAAGCAAGAAAGGTGCAAACCCTAATTTATAGCTAGATCCTTGATACTTTGTTACAATTGTTGTTTAGATTTTTAGAGTTATCTATTAGTATGTTAGAAAGTATGTTAGGTTGATAGAACATGTTTTCATAACATCTAGATGCCTCAAATTAGTGTTTTTAGTAATTTGAAAATTTTGGAAAAACAAGCCTGAGAGTCAAATGTCAGAGCTTGTAGATCCATGTATGTTAATAGTTAGGTCTTTTAATTGTGTGTTATTTGTAGTATGACATGAGGTCTTTAATCTGGAAAAGAAAACAGGTTCATTAGAACCATATACTACAAGATATAGGCGGTCAAAGGTGGTTGACCGATCATGAAGTTCTGTTTTCTGGGTTACCCAGAAAATTCAAAAACAAATTGAACTGGCTACTTTGACCAGCCTTTTAATCGCTTTTTGTTTGTTGTTATAATGACTTTTTGTATGAGATTAATACCTTGATATATATACTACATATCTATGACCTTAAATTGCTTAAACAATTCATAGGATTACTAGAATTAATGGTCAAAAGTCGTTGACCGAGCTTGACCAAGTTTTCTGGGTTACCCAAAAAACTGATAAACATGAAGAACAACCTTTGGCTGTACTTTGACCAACATAGATCGAGACCTTAGAATTATTTTTTGTCCAAACCAGTATTTTATATATGTACCTTGACATATAGAACACCTATTACAACAAACAAAACACAAATCTATTACACAGATTCAAAGATATGAAAGCTACAAAACCGTTGACCGACCATGACTACTGTTCTGGGTTACCCAGAAACTCAAGAACAACTCTGACAATGACTTTGAGCCTTTATAACTTCTTGTTATATGTAGGTTAAAGCACGAAATTTGTCTGATGTTGTACTACTGTATGAGTACTATAACATCCATGCTTGTCCAAACCAAGAATCATCAACAATAGCAAAAGAAATCATGGTTAAAATGGTCCTTACGCCATGACCAGCTGAAACCCAGAAACTCAAGAACACATATAGCGACACTTCCTGTCACTATAGGGCTTTACCGACAGACAAAAATTATTTTTTAGAAATTAATTAATAAAAATTAGAAATAATAAATAAATAAATATTATAACAATTTTAAAAATTATATTAAGTTATTATAATTAACTTTTGATATTTTTATATAAATTCAATAAATATTTTATTTTATTTGGATATTATTAATAATTAAATTAATAATAAATAAATTAAAGTAATTAATTATAAATAATAAATAATTATTGAAAAATATTATTAATGATATAAAAATCATAATAAATGGTTATAAATTATTTAAAAATAGTAAACAAGGTTTTATAAAAATTCCAAGTAATACTAATTATTTAGAAATAGCAATAAATGATTTAAAAATCATATAAAGGATAAATAAATACTTAAAAATTATTATAAGCTTCTAGAAATTATTATAATGGATATATAAATTATCTAAAAATATAATAAAGCTTATAAATAAAATTTAGTCGATATATCAACTTATTTAAATATTCGATAAAGTCTTTAAACACCGAAACCATATCGAACTTAACCCAAACATATGTAAATTTTGTATTTGAGTATTGTTCTCAATACTAATGTGTTAGATTTATATGAATGAACATCATAGGTGTTTATTAATGAATCGAAGTAGCATTACTTGACTGATCTACACTCAGGTAAGTTTTATATACCCTAATTACTTTTGCAAGTTTATAAAACCAAAATTATTACTTACACAAATTTCTCAAACCCTGTTTATTCGTTAAACAAGATTTCTATCTTGAATTGCTGTTGATATGATATACCAAAACCTAAACATGAATAACCATTTATTGTAATGTTATTCGTACAATTTTAGCATAACTAAGAAATGAATTGTGTATTCCTATGGATTGTTTATTAAGCATAAACTGTTGTGTCAAACCAAATTATTTTGGAAAGACATCCTATTCTGAAGTTGTGTATCCCGTAAGGGATCGAGATTTGGTCAATAATATATTAACATTTAGGTGCATTTGACCACTAGTGGGATGAGATGCATTCTCCTAAGATATTGAGTAGGTTGATCCCGTATCTCATATCTAAACAAAGTTTTTAAGTCTGTGTGATTGACAAAAATAAAAAGTCCAGCAATGGTTGAAAAAGAAATTCCAAAAATGGTAGCAACTATCAGCCAAATTTTGAATTGTTATATTTCTTCAAATCATATATTGTAATAAATATAAAACTTGTTGAGCATGTCATAGCTCACCCTTGTAAATTATTCTCTTTGCAGTATTAGATGGTAACCCCGGTACATCTGGAGTAGATAAAGGGAAGCGTCCCTTCTTAGATTAGCTTATATTCCTATCTAGTTGAATAATTTGTAATAAGAAATTCTTTATGAAGAATCATGTAATTGAATCTTAATATTTATGATATATAACATCTTTTATTTCTGCAACCGTGTTTTCTTACATATATAGATGGAATTTAGAATCTTCAATCTTGTTTGAGATCCTTGGGAACTATTTATCTAAGTGAGGGTATTGATAACATTGACTGTTCATGTTGTTATTGATACTCTTGATTTTAGATAGATAGGTACTATCGATACGATAGTGTAATTCGCATGACATAGACTATACATTTTAGTGAGGGTATTGGTAATATGGACTGATCATATTATTACTGATACTCTGAATTTTGAATAAGTAGATATACTATTTATAGATACAGTTCATATATCCAAGTGAAGGTATCCAAACATAGTAATAGTTCTCTTGAGAATTGTCATCTGTTATGGGATACTGTGAATCTTGGATCTATGGAAATTATATCTTGTTATAAATTGTATAGTCACTTAATTAGATATAAGCATATAATCAGATACCATGGGTGTATAGATTTAAATGTGTTATGTATATTGGCTTGTATTAAGCACCATATTGGATACCGTGGGAGTATAGATATGGGGGCATTACATTTAATGGTATCAGAGCTGTTAAGGCTGTAGATATAAGGAAAAGAAATCTTAGTATATAGTCTTCAAATCCGTAAAAATTATAAAGTACACATAAAAATAACATTAAAAATATTATGTTTGTATAAATTTCAATACCAATACTAAAGGAGTTTTTATTTTATAGATGGCCAACTCTAGTGCTGAAGAAATGGTGATAGTAAACCATCAACCACAAATTGAGTCATTTATAGCTAGTGATGTAGAGGATGAAGAATTTTTTTATAACCAACAATTGCTAGATGCTGAGGAAAAGGAAGACCCAGTAGCAGGGAAATTAATGAGAATTGATGAACATGATGAAGCAATGACATCACTATTGAAGACAACAGAATATGAGAATAATAAAATAAAGTTTAGGGCACACTTAGCCTAGGGAATGTTATAACATAAGAGGGGAACTAATAACTGACTAAAAGTACAACTGCACCATGCACAAAGGGGCAAGAAAAAAATACAGTCAAGGCTTCTCAATTCATCTCTGGGTACTCAAGATGTTTTTAATGATTTGTAGCACTGAGTAGTTCGATATCCGGTGGATGAGAAGAAAACTGCCTATCTGATATATCGATATGTGGTATGCCACATGATCCAGGATTCCTTCGATGATATTAATGAGTTCTAGAGGGTAGTATAGAAGTCTAAATGCTCTATATTATTATGAATAAAGGAGCATTTAAAGTTTGTAATAAAGCTAGTAGTAAGTATAAGCTAGTAGTATGTGTAAACTACTAAGTTGTTTTGTATGACTCTTGTGATATATGAATAAACGATATGATTATATTATTCAAATTCTTATATGGATTTTGTTGTTATTTTATATATAGTATCATGCCGCCAACCAGAAGACCCCAACGAGAGATAGATAATGATGATAATCCTACCTAAAATTTAGTAGAACTTTTGTTAGGTACTATGGATAGACCCACAACCTAAAACACTTCCTTTAAAGATTTCAAATTAGTTGGTCCAGCTGAGTTCAAAGGTACAACTGAACCTGTCGATGCACAATTTGGATTACTGAAATAGAAAATTTTTTCCTAGTAACCAATGTCAATAATAATCAAAAGACGACTTTTGCAACCTTTTTCTTGAAACGTGAGACTAATTACTTGTGGGAAACAACTAAGGGTCAGGCAGAAACTGAAATTGTACCTTGGGATAGATTCAAAGAGTTGTTTTTTGAAAACTATTTTTCCTAATCCATGAAGGATCGTATGGAGGTACGATTCCTAGAATTGAAATAAGGAGACCTGACCGTATCTCAGTATACAGCCAAGTTTAACGAACTGTCCAGGTTTGCTCCTCACCAAGTCAACACTAAACTTAGAAAGACTCAGAGGTATCAAGAAGGTTTGAAACCTCAGATACGAAGTAAATTGTCAATACTCCAAATAAAGACTTTTTCAGAAATACTCGAGAAAGCTTTTATAGCTGAAAGTGAAAACGAAAGTCTCATTAAATTTCATCAAGAAAAGAAGTGTCAAAATGAGAAAGGGAAACTTAAGACCGAACCTAGTTCAGGTGGGTTTAATAATAAACAGAAATGGGATACTACTTTTTCCAACAACTCAGGGAAAAAGATGGGTAATAACAATAATAGCTTTAGTAATAATAACATTAAACCTTATCTTACATGTGGAAGAAAACATCAAGGGGTATGTTTTAATAGTAAATGTTACAATTATGGACAAATGGGACACCTTTCTCCACAGTGTCCACTTCCTAATAAAAATAAGTGTAAGACCACAACTTTTTTGAATAAAGAATAATTTTTCTCGAAATATATTTTTAAATATTATGGTGTGGATATGATATAATGTTATAGTTGTGGGTAATATTTGCAAAATTTTGCAAAGTAAGCAAGTTGATATAAAATATTCGTTGTGTTAGTGAATATTCGATTTGTCGGGGAATATTGATTTTAACAGGGAATATTCGTACGCCGGCACAATCATTGGTGGACCCCACAACGGAAGTATTCTTGTAGTTAGAAAATAACAGAAATATCTTTTAATAAAAATAACGGCGGAAGTTTTACCGTTAAAATGTTGAATTACCCGGTGGTAAAAGTACTGTAATATGCGTGGTTGCATAGTAGCAAACGGTATTGATTATTGATGCTTACGTGAAAAGTCACTCTGTTATACTCAATTATTACTACAATAATTGTTGCATAGTAACTCCTGTTATTTGATTCAATTATTGTCACATTATCATTTGCATAATATTTTATATTATTAAATCAATAATTGAGACAACAAAGTTATTCATATTATTATTTGTAATATTGACAATGTCTAGAAAGTTCTGTCGAGGAGAGGTTTGGTCACCTAATTGCGCGCCAATAGGGAGAAATCCTTATTGGAAAGCCCCCTCTTTTCTTGTAACGATCTGGTTGTTAAATATTGTGAGTTATAATATTAATGATGAATAATTGTTGAAGTATTAAGATTGTGTTTATTGAAGATAAGTGAATTACTAAAGTTAGAGGGGAATAATGCAAACTTAGAAAAATTTAGGGGTACTAAAGTGTAATAAGTTAAATCAATCTGGACCATTGGTGGTGGTTTTAATAGTAAATCAATCTGGACCATTGATGGTGGTTTTAAAAGTAAATCAATCTGGATTGTCGGTGGTGGTTTTAAAAGTAAATCAATCTATACCGTCGGTGGTGGTTTTAAAAGTAAATCAATTTGGACCGTCGATGGTGGTTTTAAAAGTAAATTAATCTGGACCGTCGGTTGTGGTTTTAATAGTAATCAATATGAATCGTCCGTTCTAATAGTAAAACAATCTGGACCATTCGTGAATTAGTTACTATTTAGTTCATTTTCCTATAAATAGAAGCTTAATTCTTCTTTCATTCTCACCAATTCACTGAGATTCACAAGAGACACTATAGAGAGAGAAACTATAGAGAGCAAGAAGAAGAGTATTCTGCTACTTCACTTTTGCAGTATCCAACTTTCTACTAAGGCAAGGGGTATTATTTCTTTCGTAAGGAATACTATTTTTCGTATTCGTCCTTTAGTATGTCAGAATAACCTGTATACATGGATTACGTACCGTATGACAGGTGAAAATCCATTTGCAGTTTTCGTATGTTAATTCTTTTCATATTCTTGAATCTAAACTTACTATAGTAAGTATTGCTTCTATATTCCCTAAAATTAGTGGAATATCCTTGAGTTTTGCGTTTCATCTAGTATCATTTTATTGGAATATTGATGTGAACATTCTTATTAAATATCAATATTTTCACCCAAAGTACTATTCACAGGGTACTATTCATGGGTTACTATTCACCCGATTACTATTAACTATAATATTATTCATTCGGGTATTCGGGACACTTTTCATGCCGGGGTACTATTCACGCATTACTATTCACAGGTTACTATTCACTCGATTACTATTCACTCAAATATTATTCACTCATGTATTTGGGGCACTTTTCATGTTGGGGTATTATTCACGGGGTACTATTCTCGAAGTACTATTCATAGGGTACTATTCACCGAATTTTTTTTTCTTTTCTGTCCAAATTATTTTTGATACATGGATATTATTCTTGAATTTTACTCCACAAAGAAGTATCATGTTGAAAATTTGGACATTATTGAATTCTGGATAAATTAAATTATAAATCTTTAAAAATTTATCCTTTGTTTTCTTTTAATTGAATTCTTATATCATAGTCATCATCCTCATGCTTATATTGTGATGAAAGTCATATTTGGCTTACGTGCATAGATGGACTGTTGATTGGTATGATTATGACCAGGGATAATTCGGTATGATCGTGACCATTGATGATTACACGAATAATTATTGGCACGTAGTGCAAGAATAACTTGTGGACGTGATACTAATGAATATCCTTGGCCCGTAGTGCAGGGATGATTCGATGATGTGATTTATTTATTAAGTTGAGTCTCAGCAATAAAGTTAATGATAAACTTTTTAAATCATAGAAGATAGTAGATATCATACTCTACTTGACTCTTCTAATGGATTGCTTGTTCCAGTGAAGTTAAACTTGTTGTCTATTATATTCTATCAGTTTAACATTGTTGAAGGCTAATGATAACTTATTCTGCATTATCTTAGTCATAATATTTCTTACTGGGCTAGTTGAGCTCACCCTTTTACTTCCATTGTTCTCTTCAGGAAATGAGAACGTAGCCGGAACTAGTCGGGGAACGAAGTGATAGCCCGAGATGGTGTTATAGTAGTCCTCAGTATTCTATAAAATAGTGTGCCAATAAATGTAATGAGGAATCCATTTGAGTTTGGATATTGTCTAGAAGACAATATTCGTGTAAAAACTCTCAGCTCATGTTGTGTAATTAAGTTTGTATTTGTATTCTGTACCATGTATTTAGCGACCCAAGATGGGTGATGTATACCTATTTTGGGGGCGTCACAGTTGGTATCAAAGCTTAGGGATATGACCCCTGGCTGAGATGTGAGACAAGAACTACGAAGGGAGAGACGGGGAATTCCTTCGCTAATATGACTTACCTAAGTTTATTTGGTATTTAATTGGTCGGTCAGAGTATAGGGATAATATGTGGCATGTCAATTAACCCTTGTTTTATGGCAATGTTTGAAAATGGCATCTGAAAATGTTGAGATAAGAAATGAAGCAAATGAGACCGTTGAGTCACCAACGATCAATACCCAGGATAATGTGCAACAGGAAGACAATATTCCTCAGATAAACAAAAACACCGATCAAATGATGAACAATGGGATGTTCAGAGGCTTCATGTAATTCATGCAATGTCGACGTCGGGATTTTTTAGTTTTCCCTTTTCGTTACTTGTTCTTTGGTGTTTTCATGTTAGGTGAGATTTGTTTGAAAAAATAAGTGAAAAAGGTCCGACAAGTGTAATGTCGACGATGGACTGTTAAGAGTCGCCAGTTGGTGTTTTTAACTGGTTGCACCAATGCAACCGAGAAAAGGTTTTCACATTGACCCTAGTGATGTAACACTACTAAACAGGTCTGTGAAACCGAGATTCATTTAGGTTCGAGGACTTGATTATGCAGAGGGAATGTGTTAGGCACCCCTCGACATCCGTGTTGCCACGGTGACCGCCACTTTTCAAGAAACTGTTATATGAATGTGTGTGTATGTGGATCAATGTGCAATTATTTGGAAGTAGTGTGAGGCCTAGTTCGCACCTATATACAAAGGGTTTGAATTTATAGAAAAATTCAGTTTCAACCCTGTGCTCAATAGTAATTGAGACCTTTTCATACCTCCATTTAATTATTAAATGTTCGGCTTGTTTGCTTTTATTTTCGAGATGCGAGGCATCTTCGCAAAAATAATATACATCAGTGTCGAACTCCTCATGGGCATGACATCCATCCAAGGAAATTCAGACACCGTAAATAATGTACAAGCTGCTTACATCTGAAAATGTCCATCACGGGAACTGAATCAAGATTCAGTAGACTAAATCTGTGATCACATGATTCCTAGGCTCACATGATACCGCAGTTTATATGAAAAGCAGTAAGCAGTTATATATATATAAGCTGTAAATATATACATATAGACATGATCAACCACCACGAAGCAACTCCATGGGGGATCAGAAATGTAAATATATAAAAGTGGTAAATATATATATATATATATATATATATATGGACATGATCAACCACCATGAAGCACCTCCATGGGGGATCAAAAATTTAAATAAAGAAGTAAATGTGATCAACCGCCACGAAGTAAACTCCAGACGGGACTAAATGTAAATAAAGCAGTAAAGACGATCAACCGCAATGAAGTAAACTTCAGGCGGGACGAAATGTAAATAAATCAGTAAAAGGGCTCGAAGTAAACTTCAGGCCTGAGAGAAATGTATATATATATATATATATATATATAAGCATAAGAACGCATCAATATGAAACCCAAAGCTCATCGAATATGTCTGACAACAATTATATATATATATATATATATATATATAAGCAATAAACGCTCTAGATGTAAAATTCAATCTCATCAGACAGAGTCTGACAACAATATATATATATATATATATATATATATATATATATATAAAAATCAAGTAAACGCTCCAGACAAAGTCTAGGCTCAATCGAGTCATAACTCGATAATGTTAGTACATATATAAAATATATACATATATAAGTATATATATACAAATAGAAATTAAAACCACGGACCGAAGTCCGGGCATACGCACAAAACACGACTCTCAATGTGTAGAATAATGTGTGCAAAGATGAAGAGAAATGCTTTATAGAGTGTGAGAAGGCTTATAGTGGGCTGCCAAAGCAGGCTTTTATGTCTCTAGATGGATAATAACTCAGTTCCCGCTGGTAAAAATATAGCTATATGTGAGCTAACAAGTGTTTAAAATAAGGAATCACTCAATATAGGGTGTGTACAAAGCAAATTGGACAGTGCTTCCTTTCATTTTTTCTTTTTTCAATATGGCCACCCCAAGCCCTCTATTTATAGAGGGGGGGGGAGCCGCAGGTGTACCTGCAGCTGCCCGGGGTGCCCCAGGCTCCGCGGGTCCCGCCGTCTCGAAGTACGTGCACTCGTGCACTATGATATCCACTAGAACTTGCAGAACTTAATTCTGAGCATCCGAACGAGGTATACAAGACCATCTTCGGACTGTTTTTTTAGAGAGTTATGCAATGACATGGGATTAGAGGTTGTACAAAGTCAGGAAAAGGGGACCATGCCCATGGTCTTCAAGCTTCAAATTCTATCTGGTGTGCTGCCACGCGTAATAGTCACTCGGGATTGGAACTCCTTGGCTCTTGTGGGACATTGTTATATTGAAATGTATGTATGAAGTGTTGAGACGGCACATTGGGATTGAGGCGGCAAGATGACAGTTGGACTCCTCACCAGGGTTATCTCCGATTTGAGCTGATAGCAGACGTTGCTCAGGGTTACATCTGAGATTGGACTGCTGCAAGTGTTTGAATTCCGTAAGGTCATCTGTGAGTCTGCTCGTTTGCCCGGTGTTAGCTCCGGGTCTGAGGAATGAGTGCCTCGGCAAGAGGTGTGAGATTGAAGTTGATCGCATACATTTAAAGCAAGCATTTCTAGAGTTATCGCTAGAACTGCAATAGCATTCATTGGGGTTATCTCCAAGGATGAAACTCGGGGTTATATCCAAGGTTGGAATTGAATTCCCGGTGTGTGTTCTAGGGTTGAGACTGAACTTTCGGTAGTATCCGGAATGGACATGAGCTGTCTTCTAGGGTTATCTCCAAAAGGCGAATCTGCCATCCTGCAATGTTAGTAACAGATGTGCAAAAAATTTCGAGTGTCTATAGATGCCCCTCTTTATAATATTCATGCAATGCAAGGCATGGATAGGATAAAGAATCCTAGACACTTGAAATGTAACAAGATAAACATGTTGCTATGTGTAGCAACATGATGCAAATGTATGATTTATTATGGAATGATTGTTGGTTCCCTGTTAATCCTGTTGGGATGACAATCAGTGATGCCTTGGACATGCGATCTAAGTCTTCAAGGATGTTGATGTTGGGGCTTTCACCAAAGTCCTGAATCCTTGATACAGACTTTTACTCCATAGAGGCGCCTCTCGTGTGCAAGAGATCTGTGGGGATAAAGCTTTGTCTGTATTGAGGATGTGTATAACATATTCCATCATCGGTCCTCTCCGATGAGGATGGTCTTCTCTGGTTTGTGTCACCAGAATATACCACGGTCTTATTAGAGTTACTGCCAACAATATGTATCGTCAGGGCTGTTTAACCTTCGCTGATGTGTGTTTCACTGGATGGATCCTATTGGGTGAACTGTCAAGGCTGCTTGGCCTTCATTGATATGTGTATCAATGGTTGTATTGCGTTATGACCCCCGCCGGGGATACTTGGATGTTTGAAATTTTTCTGCGTTGTGACCCCCCGCCGGGGACACTTTATCAATTTATAACTTCGACGTTGTAACCCCCGTAGGGGATACGTCTTTAATTCATAACTTCGACATTGTAACCCCCGCCGGGGATACTTTGCTTCGATGGGTTTACTTGCCATCGGTTGAGGTAACGTCAAGGTTTCTTGACATTCATTGATGTGTGTATCAATGGTTTCGATAGGTTTACATACCACAGGCTGAGATAACGTCAAGGTTGCTTGACCTTCATTGATGTGTGTATCAATGGTCAAAAATGTGTTGTAACCCCCGCCGGGGATACATCGATCTTTAAGATGTGACCATGAACTAACGACATCGGACCTTTGTGAGGTATTGCCGAGCATGATTTGTAAAAGCTGAGGCCAATGGTATAGTATACCTTGTATATAGGTGAATACCAATGAGTGATGTGTGAAGCCAGAGTTTAGCCCATAAAAAACCAGGATTTCAGGCTAGTCCGCTCAATCGCGTAGCATTTTTATTCCTGATTTGGCCTTTTCAGCTTGTAAGATCTCCTTTGCAACTCTAACTGGATCGAACCGGAGGTGTGGGCCCCATGTATGGGTGCCGCAGGTTTACCTGCAGCAGCCGCATGTAGACCTGTGGCCAATCGTGGCTATGTAAAGCATGCAAGTTGCTTTCATAAGTTATTTTCAAGCTGCGCCGCGAAGGAAATCTGAGAGCTCTTCTTCAGATTTGCTAAGTTTGGGTGTCTTTCTGAACATTCTGCCACTGTACAAGTGTTCTTCACTATATTGGTAATGTATGCATGTATTCTTTTCCAGTTTCTATCCGTTGGAAAATGACTTATCACATGAAATGCATTTAGACACATAATAGTGAATAGGCATGCTGATATGACTTTATAAAAAATATTCAACATAGAAAATGTTAGTATTAAACCATGCTGAACATAATGATGTAAAAAAATTTTGACTTTTGAAACAGTCAAATTGGCACCTTTTACTGTCATTTCTTATCCTATTTGAGGACAAATAAATAAAGGTAGAAAATCAAAATAATCTTGATAGTTAGATTACACTTACGGATTTTTTACTGTGATGTATTAATGCATGTAGGATGTATATGACTGTGGGTAGGTGTGATACTGAATGGCCACCTAGTCATGCCTATGTGCTTGTGGATAGTCCCATTTACAAAGGGGGCTATGGCAAAAATTTTAAAAAACTTAGGCATTGGGTAATCATGCATTTTAACTCTATTGTAGACGTTTGTTAAAATAATGCATGCATGCATGTAGTCATAAAATGCATTTTGAACAAAACTCCAAGTAAGAATTTACCACACCCTTTCTGAGGTGATTTGGAGATTTGTTGTCCAGATATTATGGATCCAGATCAGCCGAGTAATTCCCGTAGGACCACTTATGGTGTACAGAGGAGGGCTTCTGAAATGCCTCAACCCCATTTTGTTAGACAACCTCATCGTTTGGTGGAGACGGTGATACGTCCTATCCGGGTTGATGTGTCAGATGTCGAGGACGAGGAGGAGGGTGTATTGGTTGAGGTTCCTGCTCCTGCTACACGTGTTCCCCATAGGGATTTGCCAGGTATTCAAGTGGCGAACCCAGAGCTTCTAGGTGACTTGAGTCGACATCCTTCAGTCTACCTGCACGCAAACGAGGTATAAAGTTAGATCTTAATCTTCCTTGTTTGTTATTGATGAGGAGTAAAGGGTTCTGATGTTGATCGACATTTGATGCAGGTTCCTGACTTTATATAGCCTCGAGGGAATTGGTTCAACATCCACTCTATGCATCAGGCTTTGCACGATGACTATAGAGCGATTGTACATGGCTGAGGATTCGGGACATTCTTTTCAATTCTTCCCCGTCGTTGTCCCTAAGGTTACCTCAGGGCATTGTCTGAGCGCTAGTTTCACCAGACTCAGTCACTCCATTTACTGGACTATGAGGTGATGATGACGCCGATGGATTGACAGTTTATCATAGGTATGGAGTTTGGAGGGGATCCAGTGCCTTGTATGGCGGATATTATCCCTACTACCATCAGATCCTTATTGGGAGTTCCGACAGAGGCGCTCAAGGGTAGGACTGTACGTATAGGTCGTTTGAGTGTAGATGTTATGAGCGAGCTGTTGAGTTAGCCTATACCCGATGATGTGAGAGTCAGGGACCCCATTCTTCGGCGATTGTTCCTGATGATCATTAGGGACTGCTTCATAGCAGATAACTCTTCTACGGTGTCCTTCACTTTGATCAGCGCCACTCAACACGTGGACTATATAGGAGACTATGATTGGGGTTCCTACACCTTTGCCTACTTCCTCAAAGGAATGCGCATGCGATCGCAGGGCTTGACCGAGGCTTGGTTAGGATTCTACCCGTTTCTGCTGCTGAGTATTTCTCTTGTCTTTTCCAATGTACAGGTTAAGAGCGTTGACTGATAGTAGATGTTTACCTTTGTGTTGGCAATTTAGGGCCTATGAGAGGCTTCCATGTTTACGTCCTGTGACTATGTTAAGTTTAGACACCTATCCACGAAGACGGAGATGGCATCATTCCATAATGGTGGATGTCCCTGTTACTGAGGGTTTCACTCATTTCTGCCTACAGCGAGTTGTTGACAATAGATGTCATCACGTGGGTGCCCTACTCTGGGGAGCATTTGAGCATTGGATTTGAGGATGGGTACCCAACTGGTGTCGAGCACGTTATTTCCACCCATAAGATTCCTCTCTTCACAGATGGAGGATGGGATCTCTACTTAGGAGAGCATGCTATCAGGAGCACTACAGGAGAGATTCGCATGCCGATCATGCCTCATGCCAGGCGTTGTTGGCCTATTTCTTAATCACCTATCATTGATATCACATTGTTGGGGACTGACGGTTTCACATTATCAGAGGTTCCCTGCACTCTGGAGATGTTCCAGCACTGGTGGTTCCCTCGTACCATTGGAGCTCAGACCCGCGCCACACAGTTTATGGGGGATATGATTCCAGGATCCGTGATGATGACA
This sequence comes from Panax ginseng, assembly GCA_020205605.1. Classification (NCBI taxonomy): domain Eukaryota; kingdom Viridiplantae; phylum Streptophyta; class Magnoliopsida; order Apiales; family Araliaceae; genus Panax; species Panax ginseng. The sequence continues at coordinate 82,674,737 of CM035130.1, forward strand.
GATTGGCTAGCATGTGTCCGAGATCTGACTCATTTGACACAGATTGATAATTTGACCTGGTAGTTGGACTGGGCACATTTTTTATCCGGCACTTGGTTAGAGATCCTTCAGGGGCAGATACTTTTGATCCTTCCAGTTCTGGCGCTGGCCCCTCAGGTGACCCATATGGCTTTGTCGGTGCAGATCCTCTCTTGTATAGGCCTGACATCCCTGTATATATAGATTAAGTGACTCAGGAGGAGTTACATCAGGTGGACAGGATTGACGATGTAGACATCGATACCATTGACTTCTTCTAATGTATATTCTTGTTATCACTTTTGATAGGCGTCTGTTAGACATTGGGTAGCATAGCCCCATTCTCACTATATCTTTTGATAGGTCTCTGTTAGTTGTAGGGAAGTTTTGCCCCATTCCCCTGTATTTTAGTTGTATAGAGATGTATTAGATAATGATATACTTAGGAATGTATGTACAGTTTTCTATTCCCTATATCATATTGCCATCTATTGTATCATGCATGTTATTATGTTATGCATATATATGTATGTCCAGAGATATTCAGCATTAACCCCTGGATGGTCTTATGACACGGCCCGTACAGATGTCTTCTTTGATGGTTAGCCGTATTAGTCATACTCCACCATCTTTGGTGGCATCGGGTATGCGATCGTTGTATGATATCATGTCACCGTTAGACAGGGTGACAATAGATCATTTGTTGCAGCATACTGTGACCCTGTTGATGTTTCAGGTTCCCACAGGATTCGTGGAGGGCATTCTAGAGCACTAGGTATCGAAGATGCAGGTTTTTTGATTCGGGAACCAGGAGTCGACTCATACTCTGGAGGAGTATGCACGTTTGACGATATTGCCGTTGGACAGACCTTGCATGCACATGGCGATTGAAGACATGAGTAGGCAGTTCATGACCCTCACCAGATCGAGGCATAGGGTGGTACAAGATGAGATCACATCTGGCCACGTTATATCCCAGCATTTTCTGTTTGACAGATTTGGCTCTGGGGATTTTACCGCACCGGAGGATCATTGACGTTCGGCCAGAGTGGGTGTACTGCTGTTATGCGTACTGTCATATGTCTACATGCCACGGTATATGGCTGAGTTAGACATAGGTGTCATTATGGTAGTGAGAGCTCTCAGGGAGGGTCACACTTTGACGCCCCCAAAACAGGTATACATCACCCATCTTGAGTCGCCAAATACATGGTACAAAATTCAAATATAAACTTAAATATACAACTGTCGTGTAAAATACGACAAAACATAAACTTAGAGTTTAAACAAGAATATTATCTTCTAGACAATATCCACTCTCAATGGAGTCCTCATAGACAGTATACAAACTCAAATTCGGTCCTCATTACATTTATTGTCACACTATTTAACAGAATGGTGAGGACTACTAAGACACCATCTCAGACTGTCACTCCGTTCCCCGACTAGTCCCAGCTATATTCTCATTTCCTGAAGAGAACAGTGAATGAAAGGGTGAGCTCAACTAGCCCAGTAAGAAATATTATGACTAAGATAATGTAGAATAAATTATCATTAGTCTTCAACAATGTTAAACTAATAAAATACAATAGACATCAAGTTTAACTGCAGCGGAACAAGTAATCCATTAGAAAAGTCAAGTAGAGAATAAAATCTACTATCTTCTATGATTTAAAAAGGTTTTTCATCAATTTTTATCACTGAGACTCAACTTAATAAATAAACCACATCATCGAATCATCCCTGCTCTACGGGCCAAGGACATTCATTAAATCATCAATGGTCATGACTATACCGAATAATCCCTAGTCATAATCATACCAAGTCCATCTCTGCACGTAAGCCAAAGATATACAACAATAAAACCAATAATCAACAATCCATCTTTGCATGCAAGCCAAAGATATACAACAAGAAAACTAATAATCAATAATCCATCTTTGCACGTAGGCCAAAGATATACAATTCAATAATCAACAGTCCATCTTCGCACGTAAGCTAAAGATAACTTTCATCACCATATAAGTATGAGGATGATGACAATGATATAAGCATTAATCAAACTAAAACAAGGATAAATATTAAAGACTTTAAATTTATCCAAATATTATCAACCACTCATAATCTAATATTATTAATATCATAACAATATTTTAATCACCTCTAAACTTATAAACAATTTATTTTAATTGTTTACACTTTACCAAATAATGCATTTAATCATTCAAAGAATGCCATAATCATAAGATTTCATCACCAATGATCAAATCCCTTATCAACAATCTACATATACCTTATATAGGATTTCCAAGCCATAAAATCCTATTTTCCAACTTTGTTACTTCACATAACATATTTAACTCATATGTTCGTAACTAAAACATTTTCATGAAAAATAACAAATCAGTCCCAAAAATATTTCTTTTCTGGGATTTAGAAGAATATAGTCCCATAATGAACATATATTTTTCTCGGAATTTTTAAAATTCATTTACTATTTTTCAAAAATCAATTTCTAATTAATTCCTTAAGAAATTAGCTACCTCAAGTTTAACTCCAAAAATTCCCAAATCTTGGCAGGATCTTACACATGTTAACGTGAGTCTCCAGCTTCAATTTCATGGTCATCGGAGTTATAGAACTCCGGTTATAGAGTTTTTCGTCGGAAAAACCTAATTATTGAAATGGTCATAACTTGCTTATTTTAAGTCGGAATGAGCTCATTTTTGGACAGGAGGTTCTTTATACCATATACTTTCATGTCCCAAAAGGCCAGAATTTTTCTCACATTTAAGTGGTAAAACAATTTTTCTAAAATCTGGACAGTAGCATTTCGATAATTTCCAGCTTTTGACTCCTTTGCTAAAATCAGTCCACACGAAAATCTACAACACTTTTTCTAGTGATTCCACTTGGAGATGCTACAAAACTCATAGATATAACTCTAGAACTTGACCACACTCAAAAATTCAAAATATAATAGGAGATATGGTCAATTGAATTTCATGTTCTATTTTCACCAAAATCTAATTTTCAACCTTTTGTGATTTCTAAGAAACTTTCATGTTTTCACATAATAACCAACATAACTCATCATAACACTTTATAATACTTCATATACCCATGATTTTTATTAGTCCAAAGCTTTTATTATGACTCTCATCCTAATCAACGTAACAAGATCATTTCCACAATTTAATAAGTAATGAATATAAAGGATCATTCACCATGCATGTGGTAATCCACATAGATAGGTTATTCCAACAGAATAATAAAGAATGGAATAACAGAAGGATTCACCATGCATGCGATAGAGACCGCAAAGACAGGTTATTCCCAACAGAATAATAAATAATGGAACTAGGTCCGGCGTAAATGCACAGACAGGATATTTCGACAGAATAATAAATGCGAAATAATAAATAATGGAACCAGGTTCGGCGTAAACACACAGACAGGATATTCCGACAGAATAATAAATATGGAATAATAAATAATGGAACTAGGTCCAGCGTAAAAAGCACAGACAGGATATTCCGCCAGAATAATAAAGAATGGAATAACAACGAATTTCACCATGTATGTCAGACTTGGCATAAAACAAAGTTATTCAATGTAATAATAAAGAACGAAACCGAGTCAAAGTAAATTTTCACCGACAGGATATTCCAACAGAATAATAAAGAATGGAATAATAGAAGAATTTTACCATGTATGCGGTGTTTCGCATAAACAGGTTATCCCAACATAATAATGCAGAATGGAATAACAGAAGAATTTCACCATGTATGCGGTACTTCGCATAAACAGGTTATTCCAACATAATAATGAAGAATGGAATAACAACTCTTACAAGTATTGAAAGAAGTAATTTTCTTCATGAATATGAAAGAATAATACCTCTTACAGGTAAAACAAATAATATCCCTTACCTCAAAAGAAGACTGGATACTAGAATAGTGAGGGAGCAGACTTCTCTTCTTCTTTCTCTCAATAATTTCTCTCTATAATAACGGCTCTAAAGCTTTAGTGAATTAGTGAGATATGAAGGAAGAATGAGCTTCTATTTATAGGAAAATATAGTTTCGATAATTGTACGTTTTGGGGATCAAAAAATTACAGTACAATTCCTCTAACTTTTCTTTCATTTTTAATTCAGTCATCCAAGTATTATCAAACTTAAACCACCTCCCCTAATAGTAAATCATGTTAATCAATAGTAAATCATGTGAATCAATAGTAAATCATGTGACTCAATAGTATAATCATGTGAAAAAATAGTTATATAAGCATGTGAATTAGTAGCAATTAATTGCTCATTTATCCGATAAATTACTCGATTTATCAATATAACCCCCAGACATAAATTATCATCGGAATAGATGTCGATTTCAACTAACACCAATAATCCCAACACAATGGAACTATCAATTTCATCTTTAATCAACACAAACTTATTCATCATTAATATTATAACTCACAATATTTAACAACCAGGTCGTTCCTAAGAAAGAGGGGGCTTTTTGATAAGGATTTCTCCTTATTAAGCAATTGATTAGGTGACCAAACCTCTCCTTGCGTAACTTCTAGACATTGTAAATATTGAAATTTAATAATATGAATAACTTTGTCGTCTCAATTATTGATTTAATAATATATCATATAATGTAAATGATATTGTGGCAATAATCGAATCAATAATATGAGAGATATGATGCAACAATTACTGTAGCAATAATTGAGTATAACTGAGTGACTTCACAAATAAGCATCAATAATCGATACTGTGTGCTACTATGCAACCACGCGTATTTTACCACCAATTATTTTATAACAACTTGCTTACTTTTCAAAATTTTCACATATCACCCTTAACTTTAACCTTTATCAATTTAACCATTTACTAAATAGAATAATTATAAGAAAATTGAATACTTTCATTTCATAAAATTCGGGGTCTCATACACACCATCATACCGATGATTATGGTAGAGACTTTGAGGTCAGCCACATATTGTTGTACTTATCCATCATGAGTGTTCACAGGCAACTCGACCTTGCTATACATGTGGTTTATGTCACACTTGAGATCGATTGGCATATTCAGACGGCATGGATATTGTTTCACCCATGATATAGCCATGTCATACTCCATTCAGCCTGCGGAGTGTATAGATGCTGCATCTTGGTCAGCTTTCCTGGCAGAGATTGGAGATCCGTTTGCTATATTTCCATGTACAGGGCTTAGCCCACCCTACAGCTTCATTACTAATGCTCCGGGCATGGATTATCTTCCTTTGGCTGGTTTGGGAGGCATGATTACTTACCACCCACTGGCCGTGATGTGTCAGTTTGACCAGTTTCAAGATTTTCATCCTTTTGAGGGGGCATCGAGTCGGTAACTTGGGTTCTCGGCATTTATCAAAGACAAGACATATCCAGTTGTATGCTTGCTTGTTGATCGTGAGAGCTAGCCGAGTTTTCATGTCGATCATTCGGCCATTCTCTGCAGAGTATTCCGTATGGATGGAGACAGAGATTGCATTACCTGCGGTAGTATCCACAGTGTAGGAGACTAATTCTGATGATGAGGAGCCTATAAAGGAGGCTGACATACCCATCGAGGAGGATTTGACTATTGGGTTGCCAGCATTTGTGATGGATTATCCCATTACTAGTGCTACTGTTATTCAGCATTCAACACAGTATCTAGAGCAGAGTTTACATCTGATAACCTATGAGAGATATCAGGCTAGGGCCTCGATGTTGACAACTCTTGATGGGAGAGACGCTGCTCTATTAGAGAGGGATGAGGCTAGATTAGCCAGATATGCATTTATTGTGGAGCAGGATGCTGCCCTATCATCCAGGGATGTAGACATTGCAGACAGTACTTCAGTGAGATCCCATACGACTGGCATCCTTGTCGATATAAGTGCATACATCGATGAGCATCATGCCACCATGCAGTTAGCCTCAGATCTGCTAGCTCGTGTAGATACCATTGGGCAGGAGCTTGCAGCTTTACCTCCTTCTTTGGAGAGGGATGCTATGATAGATATGATAGTCCACATACACACAGATCCGTAGATAGCTTTGTATTTTCCTGCACAGACTAGGTTAGCCATTTTGTCATGTATAGCACATATGTATATATCAAACAATATTATATATGGCAGGGAAATATAATTTAATTTACTTCCCTTTCAGTTGTGCCTTGATACTTGCTTGATATTTACCTGTTTCTTCAGGGCTTTGTGATCTTGATGCATTCTGAACACATCCTTGATATGTGGAAATTGAGCCATCGCAGGATCTTTCAGAATGGATCATTGATCTATACGTATCCCTACCATCTTTGGTGTCTTGGGACTGGTTTCTGTATGGAAATGTGGAGAGGAGTGTGGCTTTTCCTCTCTGAGATTGATCGCACCACAGATGGTCGCTACTACTTCTATTTGTGAGAAGTTTAGTTAATTCCATCTCTTATGGATTGGTGTTGCTCTTTGAGGCACAACCACAGCTTAGATGGTCACCGAATCTCCTATTGGTGAGAAGAGGTTGGATAATTCCATCCCTTTGGTCTGAAGCCGATGAAATGTGGTGGATTGAAGGTTTATCCCAGTACCGTGTGATAAGTATTTTTGTTCTGGAAGGGGTTAGACTGAACCATAAATGGCTGCCTACTAACTCCTATTGAAGAGGAGATCAAGTCTGCGTAGTTCAAACCTGGTGTAAGAGGTTCAATGCTGAATGTGAAAGGAAGATGGGTGTAGAAGCTTTATTGATGAAGAAGGGTGTAGAAGTGTTTTTGTTGTTTTTGTTTTTTGTAAAAAAAGGGCATATGTTTTTGTTGTTTTTTTTATTGCGATCGGGCCATATAGAATATGGTTGCCTATGTACTCCCGTGTATTAGGGAGATCAGGTCGACGTAGTTCAACCCTCGGGACGAACTGCAGCCGAAGAAAAGTATAAATCCCATGTGCAGGCTATACTGCGGGGAGAAGAATGTTTGATCCCATGTTGGGGACAAACTGCAGGTGTAGAAAAAGTTTAATCCCGTCTTCAGGATAAACTGCAGGCGTAGAAAAGTTTAATCCCGTCTTCAGGATAAACTACATGTGTGAAAGGTTCAATCCTGTCTTCAGGATAACCGAAATTGTATGGCAGGTTAATGAGGTGAAACCAGGCTGCTGGTTTGAAGTGTATGTTTCCCTAAGGGGCAGAAGAATTTATAAAAGAGAGGGTTAAAAAACCAGAATTACTGGTGATTGGATGATCCATACCAGGATGTTTTCTTGATGATATCCTCAGACATAGTACCGTTTCACGGTGTCCGACTTGATAAGCCGTGGAAATTCATCGCCATCCATTTCTTGTAGTCTGAGAGCACCTCCTGTCAATACCTCCTTGACAACAAACGGGCCTTCCCAGTTAGGAGCGAATTTTCCCTTAGATTGATCTTGGTTGTCAATGATCTTCTTCAAAACCAAGTTATGTTGTTTGAACTACCGTAGTCGGACTTTCCTACTGTAGGATCGTGCGATCCTTTGCTGATATAACTGACCATGCAAGATAGTCGCGGTTCGCCTTTCGTCTATTAGAGACAATTGGTGATACCTATCTTGTACCCATTGGTCTTCATCTAGCTGAGCATCCATCAACACTCTGAGGGATTCCATTTCCACCTCTATGGGGAGCACTACTTCAATCCCATTGGCTAATGAGTAGGGGGTTGCCCTAGTGGAAGTACGCATGGAAGTTTTGTAGGCTAATAAAGTCAGAGGCAAGAGGTCAGGCCATCCTTTGTGATTGGCGGACATTTTCTGCATGATCTTCTTGATATTTTTATTAGCCGCTTCAACAACACCATTCATCTTTGGACAATAGATGATGGAGTTAAGGTGTTTGATGTGGAATTTACTGCATAACTCCTTTATCATTTTGTTGTTAAGGTTTTTTGCATTGTCTAACAATATGACCTCTGGTTGTCCATATCGACATACAATATTGTTTTTGATGAAAGCAATGATGACTTCTTTAGTAACCCTGGGGAAGGAGGCTACTTCTACCCATTTGGTGAAGTAATTAATCATGGTGAATATAAATCGATGTCCATTACTGGCTTTGGGCTCGATGGGCCCAATCACATCCATTCCCCACATTGAGAAGGGCCATGGCGAACTCATATTGTGGAGTTCCCTTGGAGGGGCGTGGATAGCATTCCCATGAATCTAGCATTGACAACACCTTTTGACGTGATCATCACAATTTTCTTTGAGTGGAATCCAATAATGCCCTATTATGAGGATCTTCTTAACAAGTAAGGGGCCGCTCATGTGTGGGCCACATACTCCACCATGGATCTCATCCATGATCCTCTGAGCTTGGTCTTTGTCCAGACATCTGAGGAGACCTAATCCTGCATCTCTTTTGTAGAGTGCATCTCCGCTTAGGTAGAATTTCATAGCAAGTCGATGGATCCGCCTCTTTTTAGTCAGGCTTGCCTCAGCAGGTGTAGATCCATCTCATAGATACTACTTGATATGCTGATACCAAGGGTGGTGGATGGGACGTAGCTCATCCGATACTTCTCCAACATAGTTCCCATAAGCTGGGGCCTTTTGTAGGGAAAATGTGATGCTTGGCATATTTTCCTTATCAGGTATTGGAATTAAGGAGGCCAATGTTGCTAGTGCATCCGTAAAGTCATTCCTATTACGAGGAATGTGTAGAAAGGAGATTTCTTCCAACTCCAAAGCCATCTGTAAAACTTGCCGATGGTATGGAAACAAATGTAGTTCCTTGGTTTGATAGATTCCCGTAGATTGTTTGATTACCAATTCAGAATCCCCAAAGACAGTTAACCGCCCAATCCCCATTGAACGGGCAAGTTTTAGCCCCATGATACAACCATCATACTCAGCTGTGTTGTTGGTGCTGACAAACTGCCATTTAACGGTGATGGGATATTGCTCCCCCTTACCGAATACTAGAACTGCTCCAGCTCCAGAACCTTTTGTGTTAACAGCTCCATCAAAATTCATTTTCCATGTATGGCATGCATCATACTGATGGTATTACTGAACTGTCATTACCCCTTCATCGGGGAAGTATATTTCCAAGGGTTTGTAATCCTCTGCAGGTGCGACGGCCAGTTGATCCGCAATTCCTTGACCTTTGACAGACTTTTACGTCACGTAGACGATGTCAAATTGCTGTAGAATCAACTGCCATCTGGATAGTCGACAATTTAGTATGGGCTTACTGAACACATACTTGAGAGGATCCACGCAGGATATAAGATGGGTTGTGTGACAATGAAGGTAATGATGTAACCTCATGGAAGCCCATGCTAAAGCACAACAAGTCTTCTCAATCACAGTGTACTTGTGTTCACTGATGCTGAATCTTTTGCTGAGGTAATAGATAGCTCGTTCTTGGCCTCTATCGACTTTTTACCCCAGCATATAGCCCATAGCATTGTCATTAATGGACAGGTACATGAATAGGGGAACATCATCCTTGGGAGGTACCAAAATAAGAGCGTTAACCAACTGCTCTTTATTAGTAAGGAAGGCTTTTTGACACTCATCGTTCCATTTCGTGGAGGATTTCTTCCTTAACAATTTTAAGAAGGGCTCACAGGTTGCTGTGAGTTGAGAAATAAACCTGCTAATGAAGTTAATTCTTCCCAAAAATCCCTGTATTTCCTTCTCTATCTGAGGAATGGGCATTTCCTTAATGGCCTGGATTTTGGTGAGATCCAGCTAAATACCTTTGTGGTTGACTAGGAAACCTAGCAACTTGCCTGATTTAACTCCAAAGGCGCAGTTGGCTGGATTCAACTTCAAGTTATACTTATGCAACCTATTGAAAAGCTTTTTGAGATGGTCTAAGTTGTCTTCCTCCTTTCGGGATTTGACAATGATGTCATCCACCTAGATATTTATCTCCCTGTGCATTACATCATGGAAGAGAGCCATCATAGCTCATTGATAGGTTGCCCCAGCATTGATGAGGATGAATGAGAGCCGTCTGTAGCAAAAGGTTCCCCAAGGCGTGAAGAAAGTAGTTTTCTCACGGTCTTCCTCAGCGACCATAATTTGATGGTACCCCACAAAGCAATCCGCAAAGGAGTACATGCCGTATTGAGCAGTATTGTCAATGAGAATGTGGATATAGGGTACGGGAAAGCTATCTTTAAGGCAAGCTTTGTTCAAATCCCGGTAATCCATGCAAACTTACACCTTTCCTCCGGGTTTAGGCACGGGAACAATGTTGGATATCCACTCTGGATATGTAGACACCATGATAATGCCAGCTTAAAATTATTTCACAATTTCTTCTTTAACCTTTAAACTCCACTCAGGTTTCAATCGCCTGAGTTTCTGCCTTACTGGCTTAAATCCCTCTTTAATGGTAAAGCGACGAAGAACAATGTCAGTGGACAAACCCACCATGTCTTTATGAGACCATGAAAACACATCATGGAATTGGGTTAATAGCACAACCATGTCATTCCGTTAGTTTGGGGTTAGGTCTGAACCAATCTGGATTAGTTTAGGGCTTTCTAAGGTTCCAAGATTGAAAAAAGTAGTTTGATCAAGGTTGGGATTAGGTTTGTCTACGTGTTAGAGTTTATGCCCTAGAGGCCAATTATTTGATATAATTGCTTAACGATTTGATATTATATTTGATTGAATAAATGAATGATTTTATTATGGTTTTATTTACTGCGCTATATAAATGTTAACATAATAAAAATCCTTAGAATAGTGATACAAATTATATAGTTTCAAGTGTGTGACTTGAACATGAGATTTTATAATTATAATTAGTATCATTGTTCTTAAATGTCCCTAGTCGAGTATCATTGTTGATGGGACACCAATGATGCATTGAGACTAGTATGTGGATTGACTGATGACCAAATCTCATTGGTCATAAATATATGAGTTATTAAGTCAATGCATAGGTACATGTTAGAGAACGATGTACTGGACAGACCCACCATAAGAATTCTATGTGGAGCATTATGCGAAGTGTTATTAGCAATTCTCAGAGTGACAATGATGTAATGGTCCTCTGACCTGAAATCACTATATTACTACACGAGAATTTATGTACTTTGATATCATCAAAAGTCACCTTTAATAGGGTGGACTATAAAGGTGATTATTGGGTACACCATGAATCGTGTGAGGAATATGAGTGATCTAGATGGAATTTAACCTTCCTATATATTAGGGATGATATCCATAGGCCTCTTGATTGAGTAGGACTATGAAATGCATGACTATGCTCAAATAGTTATTTGTTTCATATAGTCTACTCATTGATCAAGAAAACTCAGATTAAATTATGAAGGGTATGACACATTCCATGACTCGAGTTTAATCTAAGATATTAAGGTTAAAAGGATTAAATTACATTGAAACATTGGTCACGAAAAGGTTGCATCGAATCATCGATCTTATTATTACTTGGGTAGCGATGATGCATTACTAGATAGATGTAGCTCACTTTTATATAATTTTATAATATGATTTTAAAATTATTGCCAACGTAATAATAACCTATAGTTCACACACATAGAACGTTATTAAAGGAAATTAATTTAAATTGTAAGGATTTAAATATATCAATATGATTGATAGTATTTAAATCACAAATTTAAATTAAAAGGATGATTATATATATATATATATATATATATATATATATATTCATATTTTATTTTAATTAGATTAGGGTTTTGATTAATTACATTTTTATTGCTATATATATGATATATCGGCATATTAGGGTGTAGGGAGGTTAATCAAAACAAAAACCCTAAATCCATTCCTTTTCTAATCTTCTTCCTTCTTAGAGATCGTAGAGCGATTAAATGCGGAAGCGTTAAATGTGAATCTGTACCGTAGAGTCGCAGTCCATTTGAATTGCGTTGGAGATTCGACCGCATCGATTCAACCAAAATAATCGGTATAATTTCTAAACCACTGGATTAATTTATGTTTCGCATGGATCCTGCTTTTGGGTTTCGGAAATTACTTTTAATTGTTCTTTTTCTGCTGCGTTTTATGTGCCAAAACCCTATAGTGGTATCAGAGTTACTTGCGAAACGATTAATTCAGATAACGTGTTTAATTATTTTCGATATATATGATATGTGATGATACAATTTTACCGATCTGAAATTCATTATATTATTTTCGATATATATGATATATGATGATACAATTTTACCGAACTGAAATTGTGTATATGATGAGTATATTATATTCTGTAATCGACATATTCTGGTATTATGAATATCAGTAATAGATATGCATGCATATGAAGTTCTGTTAATTGTATGGCGTAATAACAGTATACAAATTTTGTTCTAATTGGATTAGAGGCATGAAAATTTGATTTAATATGATTAATTGAAACTGGACATATATGATATGAACTGGGTGTATTGTTATTATGAGTATTTTGGTGGATTAAAATACGTGATTCTGAAACTGTTTCAAAGAATCATTTGGAAAAATTCTGCAATACAGAGTCATTCTGAAAAATTCTATATGTTATAGCGCAGGATGGTCGTGACCCTAATATGTTATAGATAGTTTTTCTTTAATTATATATAAATTGTTATGTGCTTATTGTGATATGCATGGTGGATAGTTATGGCCTTTTGACCCATAGGTTAGTGATTTTTGGTTTTGAAATACGGTTTGCATGTCGTGCCTTTCTATAAATTCTAATGTAATATTCCCTTCTCATCTAAATCCCCCCTCGAATGTAACTCGAGGTTTCTTTATGTCATGTAATAATCTGTAATCGATGAAGATGTCAAGATGGAGAACACAATGGAAAGATGATGATGGAGAGGAGGCACATGCTTGAGGAAGATCCAAGGAAGCTATTTATTTTATGATCTTTTACCAACTTAGATTGACCTTCAATCTTTCATTAGCTTGAAAAGATTGACAGTGGATTGGGCCATAACTGTGACACATTTAATTTCGCAGTTTATTTATGTTTGTATATGATATGATATGATAAATAATGTGCATGCTTAATAAGATTAAAATTGGTGAGATCTAAATTTTTTTTTAAATCCCTCATTAAATTATTAAGTCTAAATCAGATGCCTTCCGATGAATAACACTCATCAAGACCTTGATCAATAGATGTAGGTTTACCAAAGCAAAGTACCCTATTTATCTAGGTAAGTTGCAATAGGATAATTGTGATATCCAAACTGTTAAAATTATTGGGCCCGACTTAACTAAGTTATCTCAATAGGATTGTGGACTTAGAGGCATAGAGTTTGGTTGGTACCATTAGATGGACTAGAAACAATTGTTGTTTACCAAACTATCCAAGAGTTATATATGATATAATTGACAAAAGTGTTGTCTACCTAAATAATTATGTTTTAAGAGATTAGCCAAAGCTAGCTTAAGTTATAATGAAATATGGATCTTGGCTCACTAGAAAGATTTAATAGAAAATGCTTTCCGAATTAATGGTGAGGGCTATTAATTTGAATAAAATAGTGGGAGGTATATTTTGAATGTACTTTTATCAATTACATAATATCAACTCTGCAATTTGACTTATTATTTTGGCACTTATAAATTGTAGATATCAATGGTAAACAACAACAACACAAGTAGTCTTTCACTACGATCAGTCCTTGAGAAGGACAAGCTGAGTGCGATTAATTTCCTTGACTGGCATAGGAACATGAGGATTGTCCTCAAACAAGAGCGTAAGCTATATATCCTTGATGGGCCCATTCCTGCATCACCGGCTGTCACTGCACCACGTGCGGAGCATAATGCTTACAAGAAGCATCAAGATGATGCTCTGGACGTGAGTTGTTTCATTCTAGCAACCATGAATGCTGAGCTTCAGAAGCAACATGAGTTGATGGATGCTTATGAGATGATCGAGCATCTCAAGAAATTGTTCGAAGGGCATGCTCGACAAGAGAGGTATGATACAAGCAAGGCATTGTATCACTGCAAGATGGGTGAACGTAATCCAGTTGGTCCACATGTGCTAAAAATGATTGGGTATATTGAGTACTTTGATAGGTTGGGTTTTCCAATCACTCCGGAGGCCCAAACTGATCTTGTTTTACAATCTTTGAATAGCAGCTACTCTCAATTTGTTATGAATTATCTAATGAATGAAATTGAGAAACCACTAACTGAGTTGTTGAGCATGTTAAGAACTGCAGAGAACTACATGAAAAAGGCAGGACCCGCTCCCATAATGATGGTGCAAAAGGGAAATGCTAAGGGAAATTGGAAAGCCAAGTAGAAGATAGGATCTAAATCTGGTGCTAAACCTAATCCCAAAACTAAACAGGCTTTAAAACCTAAAGGTGGGGTGGCTAAAGAAGGTGATTGTCACTTCTGTGGAAAACTTGGACACTGGAAAAGGAATTGTCACGCTTATTTGGAAGAAGTGAAGAAATGAAAAGGAAGTATGACTTCCGATTCAGGTGTATATGTTATAGAAGTCAACTTGTCTACTTCTACATCATGGGTATTAGATACTGGATGTGGTTCTCACATTTGTGTTAATGTCTTGAGAACTCCGAAGGAGTAGGACTTTGGCAAAAGGAGAGGTTGACCTACGTGTTGGGAATGGAGCAAAAGTTGATGCACTGGCCGTAGGAACTTATCATTTATCTTTGCCCTCTGGGCTAGTTTTATAATTAGAAGATTGTTATTTTTTGCCTGCTATAAGCAAAAACATTATCTCTGTTTCTTGTTTAGACAAGAAAGGTTTTTCATTTATAATAAAGAACAACCATTGTTCGTTTTACTTAAATGATATATGCTATGGTGTTGCACAATTGTTTAATGGTCTCTATATTCTTGACTTAGATATGCCTATCTATAACATAAATACAAAACGATTTAAATCAAATGATTCAAATTCGATATATCTCTGGCACTGTCATTTGGGCCATATAAATGAGAAATGCATATCAAAACTCCATAAAGATGGGTTTTTGGATTCATTTGATTTTGAATCATGTGAGAAATGCGAGTCTTGTTTATTAGGCAAGATGACTAAAGCCCCTTTCACTGGACACAGTGAACGGGCTAGCAATATATTGGGACTTATACAAAGTGATGTATGCGGACCCATGAGTTCATTAGCAAGAGGTAGGTTTTATTACTTCATTACATTTACTGACGACTTCAGTAGATATGGATATGTGTATCTTATGAGACACAAATCCGAATCCTTTGAAAAGTTCAAGGAATTCAAGAATGAAGTTCAAAAAAAATTTGGCAAAAGCATAAAAGCCCTTCGATCCGATCGAGGAGGTGAATACTTAAGCCAAGACTTTGATGACCTTCTAAAGGAGTGTGGTATTATATCACAGCTCACTCCACCTGGAACACCACAATGGAATGGTTTATCTGAGAGGAGAAATCGCACCTTGTTGGACATGGTACGATCAATGATGAGTCATACAGATCTTCCAATAAGCTTCTAGGGTCATGCCCTAGAGACAACCGCATTCACACTTAACCGTGTTCCTACAAAGATGGTTCAGAAGACACCAAATGAGATGTGGACTGGGAAATGTCCTAGTATGTCGTTCATGAAGATTTGGGCTTGCGAGGCATTTGTAAAACATATGGATTCTGACAAGCTCGGACCCAAATCTGACAAATGTAATTTTGTGGGATACCCAAAAGAAACAAATGGGTATTATTTCTACAAACCTTCTGAGAATAAAGTGTTTGTTGCTCCAACTGGTATTTTTCTAGAAAGAGAATTTGTCTCTAAAGGAAAATAGTGGGAGAAAAGTAGAACTCAAAGAAATTCGAGAACCACAGAATATCATTGAACCTGAGTTGGAACGTGAGCAGGAACCACAAGATGTTGTTGAAAGTGAACCTGCTCTAATTACACAAGGAATTCGTAGATCTGCTAGGACACGCCAAGAGCCCGAGAGATATTATGGATATCCTACCAAGAAGCTATGAATGGACCAGATTCTGAGATATGGCTTGAAGCCATGAGATCTAAAATGGACTCCATGTATACTAACCAAGTATGTACTTTGGTTGATCCACCCGAAGGGGTAAAACCAATAGGGTGCAAGTGGGTTTTCAAGAAGAAAACTGACATGGATGGTAATGTACAAACCTATAAAGGCCGACTGGTAGCAAAAGGTTTCAAACAAGTTCAACGTGTTGACTATGATGAAACCTTCTCTCCAGTGGCAATGGTTAAATCCATCAAGATCTTACTTGCTATTGCAGCTTTTTATGATTATGAAATCTAACAGATGGATGTCAAAACTGCTTTCCTTAATGGAAATCTCCTTGAGGATGTGTACATGACACAACCTGAGGGTTTTGTCGCTCTAAAGGATGCTGGAAAGGTATGTAAGCTACAACGATCCATTTATGGATTGAAGCAAGCCTCTCGGAATTGGAATCTTCGATTTGATGAAGCAGTCAAAGAGTTTGGCTTTATTAAAAATGAAGATGAAACTTGTGTATATAAGAAGGTTAGTGGGAGTCACATTGTATTCCTGATATTATATGTCGACGACATATTAATTATTGGGAATGACATTCCTTCATTACAGGCTGTAAAAACATGGTTAGGAAATTATTTCTCCATGAAAGATTTAGGCGATGCAGCCTACATTTTAGGTATCAAGATCTATCGAGATAGATCGAGAAAAATGATCGGCCTAAGTCAAAGTACATATATTGATAAAGTGCTGAAACGGTTCAGCATGCAAGAGGCAAAAAGAGGACATTTACCCATGACTCATGGTGTAAAGATCTCTAAGGCCCAATGTCCTAAATCACAAGATGATGAGGAGCGTATGAGAAAGATCCCTTATGCTTCGGCAATTGGATCTATCATGTATGCAATGATATGTACTCATCCAGATGTCTTGTATGCTTTGAGCATGACGAGCAAATACCAGTCGAATCCAGGTGAAGGTCACTGGACAACAGTCAAGAATATCGTCAAGTACCTTAAAAGGACTAAGGATTCATTCTTGGTATATGGAGGTGAAGACGAACTAGCAGTAAAGGGTTACACATATGCTAGTTTCCAGACTGATAATGATGATTATAAGTCTTAGTCAGGTTTTGTATTTTGCCTTAATGGTGGTGCTGTTAGCTGGAAGAGTTCGAAGCAAGAGGCGATGGCGGATTCTAAAACAAAAATTTGAGTAGTATATTGTTGCTTCTAGTGCGGCCAATGAGGCTGTATGGATTAAAAAGTTCATCACTGAACTAGGTGTTGTTCCAACCATTGTTGATCCGGTTAAGCTATACTATGATAACAATGGAGCCATTACCAAAGCTAAGGAACCCGGATCTCACTGTGATCCAAGCATATACTTAGGCAGTACCATCTCATCCGTGAAATCATTGATAGAGGACATGTACATATAGGAAGAGTGCCAACATATGATAATGTTGTAGATCCACTGACCAAGGCTTTGTCGCCGCAGAAGCACGACGGTCACACTAGTTCCATGGGTATTAGATACATAAGTGATTGGCTCTAGTGCAAGTGGGAGACTATTAGAGTTCATGCCCTAGAGGCCAATTATTTGATATAATTGCTTAACATTTTGATATTATATTTGATTAAATAAATGAATGATTTTATTATGGTTTTATTTACTGCGTTATATAAATGTTAACATAATAAAAATCCTTAGAATAGTGATACAAATTATATAGTTTCAAGTATGTGACTTGAACATGAGATTTTATAATTATAATTAGTATCATTGTTCTTAAATGTCCCTAGTCGAGTATCATTGTTGATGGGACAACAATGATGCATTGAGACTAGTATGTGGATTAACTGATGACCAAATCTCATTGGTCATAAATATATGAGATATTAAGTCAATGCATAGGTACATCTTAGAGAACGATGTACTGGACAGACCCACCATGATAATTCTACGTGGAGCATTATGCGAAGTGTCATTAGCAATTCTCATACTGACAACGATGTAATGGTCCTCTGACCTGAAATCACTATATTACTACACGTGAATTTATGTACTTTGATATCATCAAATGTCACCTTTAATAGGGTGGACTATAAAGGTGATTATTGGGTAAATCATGAATCGTGTGAGGAATATGAGTGATCTAGATGGAATTTAACCTTCCTATATATTAGGGATGATATCCATTGCCTCTTGATTGAGTAGGACTATGAAATGCATGGCCATTCTCAAATAGTGATTTGTTTCATATAGTCTACTCATTGATCAAGAAAACTTAGATTAAATTATGAAGAGTATGACACATTCCATGACTCAAGTTTAATCTAGGATATTAAGGTTAAAAGGATTAAATTACATTGAAACATTTGTCACGAAAAGGTTGCATCGAATCATCGATCTTATTATTACTTGGGTAGCAGTGATGCATTACTAGATGCCGCTCACTGTTTATAATTTTATAATATGATTTTAAAATTATTGCCAGCGTAATAATAACCTATAAGGTCACACACATAGAAACGTTATTAAAGGGAATTAATTTAAATTGTAAGGATTTAAATATATCAATATGATTGATAGTATTTAAATCGCAAATTTAAATTAAAAGGATGATTATATATATATATATATATATATATATATATATATATATATATATATATATATATATAAATTTGGATTTTATTTTAATTAGATTAGGGTTTTGATTAATTACATTTTATTGCTATATATATGATATATCAGCATATTAAGGAGGTTAATCTAAACAAAAACCCTAGCCGCTCTTAGAGAGAGACTAGAGAAAAACAGAAAATTCATTCCTTTTGGTGGCTAGTACCGCAATTCCTTCTTCTGCAGATCGAAGGACAATTCGTGAGGAGCGTTCGTGTGGATACCGTAGAGTCGCAGTCTGTTTGAATTGCATTGGAGATTCGACCGCATCGATTCAGCCAAAATAATCGGTATAATTTCTAAACCACTGGATTAATTTATGTTTCGCATGGATCCTGTTTTTGGGTTTCAAAAATTGCTATGAATTGTTCTATTTCCGCTGCATTTTATGTGCCAAAACCCTACACTGTGAACCATTCCTTAATCTCCTGAGGTGTCTCAATGTCCTCTTGTATTTCCATCAAGTCTGAGTCCAACTTTGCACCAAAGTTACAGCCCTTGTGGAGAGAAGGCACCTCATTAGCAAATACAGGCACATCTGAATTCAGAGTCCTGAAACAAAATATGCTTTCACTTAATATATGAAACTGTTTAATCATACACAAGTGTTAGCATGTACTGATAAAATAAATGCTAATACTGTATAGAAAAGTAAGAAATTAAAGTTATCTACAGGGCAGAGGGATTTTCTGCCCATTTTACCGTCGTCGACCAATGCATGGAGTGCTGCTCCAATTGTTGAGGGCAAAGTCCTGATGGACTGCTGTGATGGAGGGATTGTCATTGTCCTCCTTCTCCCGAATGATAACCATGACATCTGGGCAATCATCGTCTGGGGTATGTCTGTTTGTATGTTCATCATGGACAATGATGTGTACGCCTGACATCATCAAGGTGATGTCATGTTTACGTTTCCACTCCCTTTCTTCCACTTCGGGATTAAGAATCAGCACCTCTTTTGCTTTGAATGTTACTGGTTTGGGAAATAGCATAGCCATAACATGGGCTGCCACCTTTATTCGAGACTGTATAAGCTCATGCGGTGTAGATGAAAAAAATCATCGTGTAGCGGAAGCTTGAGGAACTTGCTTGTGCTTATGAGGATTCCTATGACTAGAACTGGAAGAATAGCCTAGTCTGGCTGTCCCAACTTAACTGGACACTTGAATAGGGTGCTTAATACCCTGTTGATTTTTACCAAGCCTTTGTCCAGGCTGATGACCAAATGATATCATTTCTTGCGCGGCTGATATAACCTCAACAGAAATCTTGGGTATGGGAAGTAGTGCTCCAATAGGATGGTATTGCGTATTACTAACTTCCAAAGTATGAAAACTGGTCGGGTCAACTACTGAATTGAAACTGATGATTGATAGATCTCCTTGTTTAGGACATTCTGGCTCAGCGTTGACAGTGACTAGACTGTTGTTAACAATGTATTTGAGTTATTGATGTAGTGTAGAAGGAACAGCTCCAGCCATGTGGATCCATGGTCTCCCCAATAGCAGGTTGTATCCTGAATCTATCTTGAGGACGTGGAAGGATACATTGAATGTATTTGGACCAATCTCAATTGGCAGCTCAATCTCTCCAACAAAATTTCATCGGGATCCATCAAAAGCTTTGATAACCGTATGACTGCTTCAGATCCGTTTGAGATTGACATTCATCTTTTCTTAGGAGGCATAAGGACAGATATTTAGAGACGAACCTCCATCTATCAAAACTCCCGCTAGCATATAACCGGAGGACAAAATTGCAATGTGTAATGGCTTGTAATGACCGGTCCCTTTGAAAGGTATGTCATCATCAGTGAAGGATATCACATTGTTATTGAAAATGTTATCAACCAGATGTTGAAATTTTTCCACATCCACTGATTTTGGCAAGTAGGCTTCTTCCAAAACCTTTAATAAAATCTTCCTATGATCCTCGGAAGAGAAAACCAAGTCCAATATTGAGATCTGATGTGGAGCTTCTCTTAAGCTTAGAAACACCTTGGCTTCATTATGGCCCATAGTGCAGAGGAATTTTTTAATCTTCTCCATGGGAATCTTCCCCTTTGCTTTGATGGTGGGCTTCATAACCCGCTGAGGAAGATATAGTGGATTTTCCTTCGACACTGTAGCAGTAGTATGAGATGTGGATACTTCAGCTTCTCCATAATTCAATGGAACTTTGTGTAATATATAATGAATTTTACTTTATGTATGCTTTGATAGTATAATCAGCCTCAGTGGATATAACTGCTACTGATCCCTTCCATTTGGTAGGACATGTATTCCCACTCTCGAATTGCACAATGTCATCATCTGCCAGCTGCAAGACACCAATATCAATAAGATTCTGAATAAGATAGCAGAGTGGCCAGCATTCTTCTATGCTGTGACCGCGCGAATGTGAATGATATTGACACACTCCATCGGAGTTGAACCGTCTTGAACGGGGATTAATTGGAGGTAGAAGGGAGGTAATTCTTCCTTCATTGATCAGCATTTGAAATATCTCCTCTATAGGTTGGCCTAGGTATGTGAACTCCCTTTGATTGGCAAAATCCCGACGGGCTTTAGCATTTGCTCTGTTTGCAACCTTATCCACCATAGCTTCGCTTTTTGAAGGTGATGGTGGAGCATTCATAACAAAAGGAAGAAGATGGGCATGCTCCTGGCTGACTAATTGACGTGTGACTTGATGCTGATGGGTCACCAGTTCTACCAATTGCTCAATTTTCTTGCAAAGAGCTTTCATTTTTCATTCCATAGAAAATTGGAATTTTGTATAATCCCATCTGTCAACACCGTCTTTGATGGTCTGGGATGATTCACCATTAAAACCGGAACTCTTTCCAGTGCTTCAACTAATCATGTTGACTTCTTCTTATTTGTGTTGAGGAAGAGGATTGTCTTGCACATGAGGTTGATCTAGTTTGGTGAGCACGATCTCACCGTTGTCTATAAAATCTTGGATCTTGTGTTTCAAGGCCCAACATTCTTGAGTATCATATATAGGTGCTCCGTCATGATAAACATACTTCTGAGTAGCATTGAAACCCCTCCCATTAGGGTTGGCTGGTGGAAGAAGACGTGTGATTTTCTTTTGAGTAGTCAGAAGAGCAAGAATATTCTCGAGTGAGTCCCCTAAGGGTGTGAACATTCCAGGGCGCTTTACTTCTCTACTTTTAGGCAATGGATGGTTTGAAGATTGTGCTTGGAAAGAGGAATAGTTTCTCCTCTGTATAGGCATGTTCTGACTACCTTTCTGACCTTGTAGTATCAAGGAAACATCCTTCTCTTTCTTTTTATGGACCCTCAAGGGGTTGTTTCCATAAGATCAGGACTGGATGTGTTCAGCAACTGCTTTAAGAGGGGCTATGTCTTGAATCTTACCGGACTTCAATCCCATCTTAGGTATCTCTCCATGTTAGATCATTTCAGAGAATGGTTTGCCAATACCAGCTAAGATTCTTTCATAGAAAGGAGCTTCCTGAATGTCTATGAAAGTTATGACCATTTCTGACTCTGTCATGGAAGGAATAACATGAGCAACAAGGCACCTCCACCTTTGAGCATACTCTCTGAAAGACTCATTAGACTGTTTCTTAACCTTGGTAATTTGGTACCGATCAAGAGCCATCTGAGATTGAAAACTATATTAAGTGAGGAAGGGGTGAGCTAGCTCTTCCCAACTATGGATCTTTGAGTTGTCTAATCTGGTATACCATAAACAGGCTTCTCCAGTTAGACTCTTCTAGAATAGCTACATTTTGAGCTTCTCGTTTTCCGTATAAGATCCAAGTTCTCCAATGAACACCTTCAAATGTGTGTAAGGATCCCCTAATCCATCATACTTTTCGAAGTTAAGGGTTTTGAATTTCTCCAGATAATGAACACCAGGGAATATGCAAAGGTCAGCATATGAAACATTTCCATGTGTTCCAATCCCTTTGAGAGCACGAATAGTTTCCTCCATATGGAGGACCTTCTTCCTGATATCACCGGTGTCTAGATCTCCTTTAATGTGGGTGTTCTCAGGGTCTTTGTTGGTCGTATCCAACTGAGGTTTTGGAATTGTTTTATCCAAACCTTGTGCTCCTCCTTATGCAAAGGATTCTGTATGTGTAGGTATTTTTGTACCCTGAGTAGACTGATGCAATTCTTTCAGCAGAATAGCTAAATCTGTAATTTTTTTACTTAATCTATCAAATTCTTCACGAGAAATAGGATTAGACTGGTCAGAAGAAGACATGATTGGTTGTAAGCTCGTGGCCTTTTTGGATTTTGAGCGGCTAACATGCCCAATGATTTCCCTACAAAAGACTTATGTAGTTTAGTCTTAGGGATAATGTAAATGCTATCATAATGTGCCTATTTTAGGAATATTGTCCAGCAAAAACGGGTGTTAATTTATAACATGTCATGTATGCACAATTATTTTTCAAATTTTCCATTACATAAAGATGAGCATGAAATAAAATTACAAGTAAATGTTTTTCCAAGTAATTGAAAATGGAAAGTATGAAGAGACTTTCCTCTGTGTTTCGTTTATCAGAGGTTGACCTATCTTAGGGTTACTCTCGCGGCTTTTTGGCATGAAGGTCCCCAGATCATCATAATCTACTTGACGGGAAGTTAATCCGGTCTTTCAACTAGAGTGAATCTGGGTGGTGCCTTTCCTGAGCCTCATTGGAATTAGTCTCCCTACGAGTCCAATAATCAAACACCGACAGGATAGCCTCCTGATGGAGGAACCACACAACATACATTCACATACAACGTATCTCACCATTTATGAAAATAATGACATGTGCGAAGCAATAATATCATAGAAAGATATTTTGCAGTGTGGTAAGTAAAATGCATTCGTACACATTTATCCTAAATGTAAATGCAACATTCACACACAAGCATATAACAGTTTTGAAAAGCTTGTAGTAGCGGCTTAAGCCCTCTTACTAGAATCCCCAACAGAGTCGCCACCTGTCGACGTTTTCGTTACTTGTTCTTTGGTTTTCTCATGTTAGGTGAGATTTGTTTGAAAAAACAAGTTAAAAAGGTCTAACATGTGTAATGTCGACGATGGACTGTTAAGAGTCGCCAGTTGGTGTTTTTAACTGGTTACACCAACGCAATCGAGAAAAGGTTTGCACATTGACCCTAGTGATGTAACACTGCTAAACAGGTCTGTGAAACCGAGATTCATTTAGGTTCGGGGGTTTGATTATGCGGAGGAAAGGTGTTAGGCACCCTCCGACATCCGTGTTTCCACTGTGACCGCCACTTTTCAAGAAACTGTTATATGAATGTGTGTGTGTGTGTGTATGTATGGATCAATGTGAAATTATTTGGAAGTAGTGTGAGGACTCGTTCACACCTATATACAAAGGGTTTTAATTTATAGAAAAAATTTAGTTTTAAGCAAGATATAGCAATGACATTTTGTAAAAAGAGATTTTTCAAACCCTGTGCTCAATAGTAATTGAGACCTTTTCATACCTCCATTTTAATATTAAATGTTCGGCTTGTTTGTTTTTATTTTTGAGATGTGAGACATCTTTGAGAAAATAATATACAGCAGTGCCGAACTCCTCATGGGCATGACAGCCATCTAAGGAAATTTAGACAACGTAAATAATGTACAAGCTGCTTACAACTGAAAATGTCCATCACGGGAACTGAATCTAGATTTAGTAGACTGAATATGTGATCACATGATTCCTAGGCTCACATGATACCACAGTTTATATGAAAAGCAGTAAGTAGTTATATATATAAAAGCTGTAAGTATATATATATATATAGACATGATCAACCACCACGAAGCAACTCCATTGGGGATCGGAAATGTAAATATATAAAAGAGGTAAATATATATTATGGATATCATCAACCACCACGAAGCACCTCCATGGGGGATCAGAAATGTAAATAAAGCAGTAAATGCGATCAACTGCCACGAAGTAAACTCCAAGCGGGACTAAATACAAATAAAGCAGTAAAGACGATCAACCACCACGAAGTAAACTCTAGGCGGGACGAAATATAAATAAAGCAGTAAAAGGCCTCGAAGTAAACTCCAGGCCTGACAAAAATGTGTGTATATATATATATATATAAGTAGTAAACGCACCGGATATGAAATAATTATATATATATAAGCAATAAATGCTCTGGATGTAAAATCCAGGCTCATCGGATATGTCCGACAGCAATATATATATATATATACATAAAAGCAAGTAAACGCTCCAGACATAAGTCTAGGCTGAAACGAGGCATAACTCGATAATGTTAGTCCATATATAAAATATATACATATATAAGTATATATATACAGACAGAAATGCAAACCACGGACCGAAGTTCGGGCATACGCACACAACACGACTCTCAATGTGTAGAATAGTGTGTGCATAGATGAAGAGAAAGGCTTTATAGAGTGTGAGAAGGCTTACAGTGGGCTACCAAAGCAGGCTTCTATGACTCTAGATGGATAAACACTCAGCTCCCGCCGATAAAAATATAGCTATATGTGAGCTAACATGTGTTTAAAATGAGGAAACACTCAATATAGGGTGTGTACAGAGCAAATTGGACAGGGCTTCCTCGCCTTTTTTATTTTTTCAATATGGCCACCCCAAGCCCTCTATTTATAGAGGGGGGAGCCACAGTGTACTACTGGCGGTAAATAGATGCACTACTGACTTCCCTTGGTGCCCCGGCCTCTTGGTCCCGTAGTCTCAAATTATGTGCACTTTCGTGCCTTTGTGATGATGTCTTTCGAACTTGCAGAACATCAATCTGAGCATCCAAACGAGGTATACAAGACCGTCTTCAGACTACTTTTGTCAAGAGTTATGCAATGAAATTGGATTAGAGGTTCTACGAAATTAGGAAGAGGGGACCATGCCCATTGTCTTCAAGCTTCAAATTTTATCCGGTGTGCTGCCACACGTAATAGTCACTCGGGATTGGAACTCCTTGGCTCTTGTGGGACATTGTTGTATTGAAATGTATGTATTAAGTATTGAGACAGCGCGTTGGGATTGAGGTGGCAAGATGACAGTTTGACTCCTCACTGGGGTTATCTCCGATTTGAGCTGATAGTAGACGTTACTCAGGGTTACATTTGAGATTGGACTGCTGCAAGTGTTTGAATTCTGCAAAGTCATCTGTGAGTGTTCCTGTCTGCCCGGTGTTAGCTCCGGGTCTGAGGAATGAGTGCCTCAGCAGGAGGTCTGAGATTGAAGCTGATCACATGCATTTGAAACAACCATTTCTAGAGTTATCGCCGGAACTGCAATAACATTCATTGGGGTTATCTCCAAGGACGAAACTCGGGGTTATATCCGAGGTTGGAATTAACATTCCTGGTGTGTGTTCCGGGGTTGAGACTGAACTTCTGGTAATATTCAGAATGGACGTGAGCTGTCTTCCAGGGTTATCTCTGAAAGACGAATCTACCCTCCTGTAATGTTATTAACAGGTGTGCAGAAAATTTTGAGTGTCTACATGCAACATTAGGCGAGAGCGGCTCCTATTCAAAATGCAAGTGGACACACTGGCAACTCACAGATGATCATCCCTAATCAATTCAAGGAGTTGGGACCATCAGAGTTTTTGGGAGAGCCAAAACCACTTAAGGCGGAGACGTGGATAAAGAAGATCACCAAGATATTTGATGTCTTGGGATACTCCGAGGAGCAAAAGGTTCCCTTTGCCACCTTCATGTTGAGAGGAGAAACAGATTACTGGTGGGAATCAGTAAAGCGTACCCAGCCTGCCGCACTCAAAATGTCTTGGGAGAAGTTCCAAGAGCTGTTCAACGACAAGTACTTTCCCGAAAGTATTCGTCACATGAAGGAGGTGGAGTTTATCAAGTTGGAGCAAAACAATATGACCGTGTTGCAGTACGAGGCTAAGTTTGCCGAGTTGTCCCAGTTCGCGTCCCATTTGGTTGATAATGAGAAGAGAATGACGTGAATGTTTCTACGAGGTTTGAGACTCAAAATACGACATTACCTCATTTCTCACAAACTGTGTTTGTATTCAAATGTTGTAAATAGGGCTCAGTTATTGGAGCATAATAATGAGTCAACCCAACCACGAGAGAGCAGTCGGCAAGTCGATAATACAAGTGGTAGCAGTCATCAAAGCGGTGACCACAAATGTGGAGGGAATCAACATACCAGAAATGGTAACCACTCCAATGGTAATCGTGGCCAAGATAATAGAAGTGGAAATTTCAAGAAGAGGAGATTCAATAATGATGGAAAGATGTCAGCACCAGCACCTGTTGTTAAGGAAGGAGAACGATCGCGGGTCGTATGTTACAAATGCAGAGGGGAGGGACACATCAGTCCAAACTGTATGCACCAATCCAAAGCATGTTACAATTATGGAAGAGAAGGTCACCTAACCCAATTTTGTCGTGCACCAAAGTCAAGTCCAGCTGGGATGGAGGCATCAAAGGTTATCCCAGATAAGATAAAACCTGTAGTTCAAAGGAGAGCGTTTGTCATAACCTCTGAAAAAGAAAGGAATCCGAACGAGGTGATCACGATTAAGCTAATAATAAACTCTAGCGAAGTATATATCTTATTTGATACTGGTTCTACCCATTTTTTTATTTCTCCTACTTGTGCTCAACGTTTAAATTTGACTCCGGAGAAATTAGACTTTTATTTATCTGTTGAAACTCAATTGGGAGAAACCTTCATTACATCCACTATTTATAAGTCTT
The DNA here is from genome assembly GCA_020205605.1 of Panax ginseng. Lineage (NCBI taxonomy): Eukaryota > Viridiplantae > Streptophyta > Magnoliopsida > Apiales > Araliaceae > Panax > Panax ginseng. The sequence goes on from CM035130.1 coordinate 82,702,200, forward strand.
GTTTGATTCAAATTGGTAACCCCACGTTACCAGTCGATCATATTTCTTTAAAAAAAACTTGCATTCGATGTGATTTTAGGAATTGATTGGTTGACTACTCATCATGCTAAAATTGATTGTTTTCGTAAGGTTGTTAGCTTTCATATTCCTAACCAACCTATTATACGAATTCAAGCAACCAAACCATTAAAGTCAATCACTGTCATCACAATCCATAAAGCTATTCGTTTATTGAAAAATGGATGTCAAACTTTCTTAGCTCATGTCACAGATTTAAACAAAAATACGTCAGTCTTGAATGATATTCCTATTGTTAATAAATTTCCTGATGTATTCCCTGAAGAACTTCCTGGCCTACCCCTAGAGCGTGAAATTGAATTTTGTATCAACCTTGAATCAGGTACAAAACCCATTTCCAAAGCCCCATATCGAATGGCTCCTATTAAACTTCAGGAGTTAAAAACCCAACTATAGGAATTGTTAGACATCGATTTCATTCGTCCTAGTACGTCTCCTTGGGGTGCTCCTGTTTTATTCGTGAAGAAGAAAGATGGAAGTATGCGATTTTGTATTGATTATCGGGAGTACAATCATGTCACCGTCAAAAATAGGTACCCGTTACCTCGTATTGATGACCTGTTTAACCAGTTGCAAGGTGCCAAATTCTTTTCAAAGATCGATCTTCGTTTCGGATATCATCAGTTAAAGATTAAAAGCTGAGTGGTTTACTTCAACTGTTACCAATTCCTGAATGGAGGTGGGAACATATAACCATGGACTTTATCGTAGGCCTTCCAGCTACACAGAAGGGCCATAATGACATTTGGGTAATAGTTGACCATTTAACCAAATCAGCTCACTTTTTACCTATTAAAATTATCCATAACATAGACCACCTTGCCAAGCTATACATTAATGAAAGCATCTCTAGGCATGGAGTACCTGCTTTATAATATCAGATCGAGATCCACATTTTATGTCAAATTTTTGGAAGAGCCTTCAGAAACACTTAGGAACACAATTAAGATTGAGTACAGTTTATCACCCTTAAACTGATGGACAAAGTGAGAGAACCATACAAACATTAGAGGATATGTTGAGAGCATGTATCATCGACCTCAAAGGAAGTTGGGAAGATCAATTACCTTTGGTAGAATTTGCCTATAATAATACTTATCATGCTAGCATAAGTATGCCATGTAAAACCTCAAATTTTTACGAATAAAGATTTAATTTTCTCAAAATATTTTTTTTTATATTATGGTGTGGATTTGAGATAATGTTATAGTTGTGGGTAGTATTTATAAATTTTACAAAGTATGCAAGTTGTTGTATTATATTCGATTGGTCGGAGAATATTCATTTTAACAAAGAATATTCGTACAATGGCACAATCATCGGTGAACCCCACAACCGAATTATTGTCGGATTGAGAAAACGACAAAAATATTTTTATGAAAATAACGGCGAAAGTTTTACCGTTAAAACTATTGAACTACTCGGTAGTAAAAGTACAGTAATACGCGTGGTTGCATAGTAGCACACAGTATTGATTATTGATGCTTACGTGAGAAGTCACTCAGTTTTGTTCAATTATTGCTACAGTAATTGTTGCATAGTATCTCACGTTATTTGATTCAATTATTGTCGATATTTTATATATTATTAAATCAATAACTGACATAACAAAGTTATTAATATTATTATTTGTAATATTAACGATGTCTAGCAGTTATGTCAAGGAGAGGTTTGGTCACCTAATTGCACGCCAATAGGGAGAAATATTTATTGGAAAGCCCCCTCTTTCTTGGGAATGACCTGGTCGATTAATATTGTGAATTGTAATAATGATGATATATGTTGTTAAAAATATTGTGTTGTTTTTTTATGAAGTCACGGAAGTTTTATATATATATATATATATATATATATAAAAAAAAAAAAAATTGGTCATATTAGTATTATTAATGTAATAAAACAGAAAAGCTTTTTATATAAAACATAATACTTTTATAAAGTTATTTGTTTTATTAGACTATAAATAGAATATATTATATTCTATTATGCATAGTGTTTTGTATAGTAAAATCTTTTTATATAAAACAGAATACTTTTATAAAGTTATTTGTTTTATTAGACAATAATTAGAATATATTATATTTTATTATGCATAGTGTTTGCATAGTGTCTGCATAGTGTTTGCATAGTGCTTGCATAGTATTTGCATAGTAAAATCTTTTCATATAAAACAGAATATATTTATAAAATTATTTGTTTTATTAGATTTTAAATAATATATATATATATATATATATATTATATTTCATTTCATAGTATCCTTTCTATTTTCCTATAAATATGATGTTTAGTTAGAATTGAAATCACACCAGAAATTTAGAGAATTCTCTTCTATAATCTTGAGCGTATTTCTTTAGAGTTTTAAGAAGCTTTGAGCATAGTGAAAGTGTTCTTCAAGAATATCCTCGCCTTACTAGTCGGAATACTCTTCTTTTACGGTAAGGGATATTACACTACAAAAAATAAGGTCATTCTTAGAAATGACACGTGTTGTCGCATTTCTACCGTCATAGTATGGGTCGTCATTGACCTCTAAATCATTTCGTGGTCGGCAAGTTGGTCATTAAAGACGGGGTCATTCTTGAAATGACTTTATCGTCATGAATGACTTATTGCCGACGCAACATGGTAATTAAATTCCGTCGCCAATGACCCACTTTAAAAAAATAATAATAAATTGCAAAATTCCCCTGTTCATTTACATATACATTGTACCTGTTATAAACTAAGAAAAATAAATAATGACAATATACGCATATCAATAACAATCATATCTTTTACTATCAACAATTAATATAATTAGATACCAAACTCAAATCTGTACAACTAAAAAGCTAAATACATACATAAAAGTCAAAATATAAATATAAATAACTACTGCCCAAGATCAGGAATCTTTGTCCCATCGCCGGTCCCATCCTCCATAGTCTCATCAGCATCAGCTCGGAGATCATCACCATCTCCTCCACGAGCATCACCTGTACCGCCATCTCCACCTCCACGAGTCTCATCAACAAGACCCTACAAAATTAAAATATTAATAATGGAGTCCCCAAAATAGATCATATTTATATTATTTTAGTTTGTGTTCTACAAGTGTTGTTCAGTTTCGCAAACAGGGCGATAACTCGGTCTCCGTATGTCGGAATCGAGTACCGTTAGTTGTAACGCGTGTCTAATACCTACGCGGTGCTGTGTGTGTGTTTGCGTGGCGTTCGGAGGGACGATGCGGGTTTCGGGCTCTTTTTCGGCTTTTTAGCTAAGTGTTGTTTAGTTTCGCAAACAGGACGATAACTCGATCTCCGTATGTCAGAATCGAGTACCGTTAGTTGTAACGCGTGCCTAATACCTACGCGGTGATGTGTGTGTGTTTGCGTGGCGTTCGGACGGAGGATACGGGTTTTGGGCTCTTTTTGACTTTTTGCCTAAAATCTTGTTGATTTATAAACTAAGCGATAACTTTCGGTCTCCGTATGTCGGAATCGAAATCTGCGTCGATTATACGCGTGTCTAATACCTCTGGCGGTCTTTGTGTGTGTGTTTGCGTGGCGTTCAGATGGACGATACGGGTTTCGGGCTATTTTTCGGCTTTTTGGCTAAGTGTTGTTCAGTTTTTCAAACTAGGCGATAACTCGGTCTCCGTATGTCGGAATCGAAATCTGCGTCGGTTATAACGTTCCTAAAGTATCTACAGCAGTCTTTGTGTGTGTTTTGCGTGGCGTTCGGACGAGCGATCGAGTTTCGAACTCTTTTTGGCTTTTTGGCTAAGTGTTGTTCGATTTATGCAAACTAAGCGATAACTTTCGGTCTCCGTATGTCGAGAATCGAAATCTGTCGGTTATAGCGCGTGCCCTAATACCTACAGCAGTCTTTGTGTGTGTGTTTGTGTAGCGTTGGACCAGACGATGCGGGTTTGACCTCTGTTTACCTTTTTTGCCTATGTATTTGTTTACTTTTTGCAAACTAAGCGATAACTTTCGGTCTTCGTATGTCGAATCGAAATCTGCGTCGGTTATAACAGCGTGCCTTAATACTGCAGCGGTCTTTGTGTGTGTGTTTAAATGGCGTTGAGACCGGCCGACTGCGGTTTTGGGCTCTCTTTTGGCTTTTTGCCTAAAATCTTGTTCGATTTTGCAAACTATCACGATAACTTTCGGTCTCCGTATGTGCCGGAATCGAAACCGTCGATTATAACAGCGTGTCTAATACCTACAGCGGTGCTATGTGTGTGTGTTCGCGTGTCGTTGAGACAGAGACGATCACGGGTTTGGAGTTCTTTTTCGGCTTTTTGACTAAGTGTTGTTCAGTTTCACAAACTAGGCGATAACTCGGTCTCCGTATGTCAGAATCGAGTACCGTTAGTTGTAACGCGTGCCTAATACCTACGCGGTGCTGTGTGTGTGTGTTTGCGTGGTGTTCGGATGGACGATGCGGGTTTTGGGCTCTTTTTCGGCTTTTTGCCTAAGTCTTGTTCAGTTTCGCAAACTAGGCGATAACTCGGTCTCCGTATGTCGGAATCGAGTACCGTCAGTTGTAACGCATGTCTAATACCTACGCGGTGTTGTGTGTGTGTTTGCGTGGCGTTCGAACGGACTATCTGCGGGTTTGGAGCTCTTTTTGGCTTTTTGCCTAAGTCTTGTTGATTTAAATAAACTAAGCGATAACTTCGGTCTCCATATGTCGGAATAAAATACAAATCGGTTGTAACACGTGTCTAATACCTCTACAGCGGTCTTTGTGTGTGTGTTTGCGTGGCGTTGGACCAGACGATCGGCTTTTAGGCTCTTTTTGGCTTTTTGGCTAAGTGTTGTTTAGTTTACATAAGCAGGCGATAACTTTCGGTCTCCGTATGTCGAATAAATACCGTCGGTTATAGCACGCGTGCCTAATACCTCTGCGGTCTTTGTGTGTGTGTTTTGCGTGGCGTTGGACCAGACGATGCGGGTTTGGACTCTTTTTGACTTTTGGCTAAGTGTTGTTCGATTTATAAACTAAGCGATAACTTTCGGTCTCCGTATGTCGAATTGAGTACAGATTAGTTATAGCAGCGTGCCTAATACCTCTGCGGTCTTTGTGTGTGTGTTTTGCGTGGCGTTCAAGCAGACGATCTGGGTTTTAGCCTCTTTTGGCTTTTTTTGCTAAGTGTTGTTGATTTTGCAAACTAAGCGATAACTTTCGGTCTCCGTATGTAGAATCGAAAATCTGCGTCGATTATATAGCGTGCCTTAATACATGTCTTGGTCTTTGTGTGTGTGTTTGCGTGGTGTTGACCAGACGATCACGGGTTTGGGCTCTTTTTGACTTTTTGCCTAAAATCTTGTTCGATTTTGCAAACTAAGCGATAACTTTCTGTCTCCGTATGCCGGAATCGAATCTGCGTCGGTTATAGCGCGTGTCTAATACCTCCAGCGGTGTTGTGTGTGTGTTTTGCGTGGCGTTGAAGACGACGATGCGGGTTTTAGCCTCTTTTTGACTTTTTACCTAAGTGTTGTTCGATTTATAAAACTAAGCGATAACTTCGGTCTCCGTATGTCGAATTGAGTACAGATTAGTTATATAGCGTGCCTAATACCTCTGCAGTCTTGTGTGTGTGTGTTTAAATGGCGTTGAGACAGACGATCACGGGTTTTAGCCTCTTTTTCGGCTTTTTGCCTAAGTGTTGTTCGATTTGCAAACTAAGCGATAACTTTCGGTCTCCGTATGTCGGAATCGAGTCTGCGTCGGTTATAACGCGTGCCTTAATACATGCGGTCTTTGTGTGTGTGTTTGCGTGGTGTTGTTGACCAGACGATCTGCGGGTTTGGGCTCTTTTTGACTTTTTGCCTAAAATCTTGTTGATTTTGCAAACTAAGCGATAACTTTCTGTCTCCGTATGTCGGAATCGAAATCTGCGTCGGTTATAGCAGCGTGTCTAATACCTCCGCGGTGTTGTGTGAGTGTTTGCGTGGCGTTCAGTCGGACGATGCGGGTTTGGCCTCTTTTGACTTTTACCTAAGTGTTGTTCGATTTATAAACTAAGCGATAACTTTCGGTCTCCGTATGTCGGAATCGAATCTGTCGGTTATAGCAGCGTGCCTAATACCTACAGTCTTTGTGTGTGTGTTTGCGTGGCATTGGACCAGACGATCACGGGTTTCGAGCTCTTTTTCGGCTTTTGCGAAAGTGTTATTCGATTTATAAACTAGGCGATAACTCGGTCTCCGTATGTCGGAATCGAGTACCGTCAGTTATAACGCGTGCCTAATACCTACGCGGTGCCGTGTGTGTGTTTGCGTGGCGTTCGGACGGACGATGCGGGTTTCGGGCTCTTTTTCGGCTTTTTGCCTAAGTCTTGTTCAGTTTTGCAAACTAGGCGATAACTCGGTCTCCGTATGTCGAATTGAGTACCGTCAGTTATAACGCGTGCCTAATACCTACGCGGTCTTTGTGTGTGTGTGTTTGCGTGGCGTTCGAGAATGAGCGATCTGGTTTTGGCCTCTTTTTCGCTTTTTGCCTAAGTGTTGTTGATTTTACAAACTAAGCGATAACTTTCGGTCTCCGTATGTCGGAATCGAATACTGCGTCGATTATAGCGTGCTAATACCCACTCTGTGGTCTTTGTGTGTGCATTGCATGGCGTTGGACCAGACGATCTGGGGTTTGGGCACTTTTTGGCTTTTTGGCTAAGTGTTGTTTAGTTTATGCAATAGGCGATAACTTTCGATCTCCGTATGTCGAATTGAGTCTGTCGATTATAACGCGTGCCTAATACCTCTGGCAGCGGTCTTTGTGTGTGTTTTGCGTGGCGTTGGACCAGACGATGTGGGTTCGAGCTCTTTTTGGCTTTTTGGCTAAGTGTTGTTCGATTTACGCAAATAGGGCGATAACTTTCGGTCTCCGTATGTCGGAATCGAATCTGCGTCGGTTATAGCGTGCGAAATACCTACAGCGATCTTTGTGTGTGTGTTTGCGTGGCGTTGGACGAGCGATCACGAGTTTGAGCTCTTTTGGCTTTTTGCCTAAATGTTGTTCAGTTTTGCAAACTAGGCGATAACTCGGTCTCCATATGTTGGAATCGAGTACCATCAGTTGTAACGCGTGCCTTAATACCTACGCGGTGCTGTGTGTGTGTTTGCGTGGCGTTCGGATGGACGATCACGGGTTTCGAACTCTTTTCGGCTTTTTGCTAAAGTCTTGTTGATTTTGCAAACTAGGAGATAACTTTCGGTCTCCATATGTGAATCGAATCTGCGTCGGTTATAACGTTTACCTAATACCTCACGCGATCTTGTGTGTGTGTGTTGTGTGTGGCGTTGGACCAGACGATCACGAGTTTGAGGCTCTTTTTGACTTTTGCCTAAGTGTTGTTCGATTTTGCAAACTAAGCGATAACTTCGGTCTCCGTATGTTGGAATCGAGAATCTGTCGTCGGTTATATAGCGTGCCTTAATACCTATCTTTTGGTCTTGTGTGTGTGTATTTGCGTGGCGTTGACCAGACGATCACGGGTTTCGAACTCTTTTGGCTTTTTGCTAAGTCTTGTTGATTTTGCAAACTAGGAGATAACTTTCGGTCTCCATATGTGAATCGAAATGCAAATCGGTTATAGCGATGTCTAATACTTACAGCAGTCTTTGTGTGTCGCGTTTAACGTGGCGTTGAATTGTGATGTGGTTTTGGGCTCTATTTTGGCTTTTTGCCTAAGTGTTATTGATTTATGCAAACTAAGCGATAACTTTCGGTCTCCGTATGTAAGAATCGAAATGCTTGTCGGTTATATAGCGTGCCTAATACCTCTGCGGTCTTTGTGTGTGTGTGTTGCATGGCGTTCGGAGGGGCGATCTGGGGTTTGAGCTCTTTTTGACTTTTTGGCTAGGTGTTGTTTCGATTTACATAAACTAAACAATAACTTTCGGTCTCCGTATGTCGGAATCGAGTACCGTTAGTTGTAACGCGTGCCTAATACCTACGGTCTTTGTGTGTGTGTTTGCGTGGCGTTGAGGCCAGACGATCTGGTTTCGGCCTCTTTTGACTTTTTGCCTAAGTGTTGTTCGATTTTGCAAACTAAGCGATAACTTCTGTCTCCGTAAGTCGGAATCGATCTGCGTCGGTTATAGCAGCGTGTCTAATACCTCAGCGGCGGTGTTGTGTGTGCGTTCGTGGCGTTGAGACAGACGATCACGGGTTTCGGTCTCTTTTTCGGCTTTTTACCTAAGTGTTGTTCAGTTTCGCAAACTAGGCGATAACACGGTCTCCGTATGTCGGAATCGAATCTGCGTCGGTTATAGCGCGTGCCTAATACCTACGGTCTTTGTGTGTGTGTTTTGCGTGGCGTTGGACCAGACGATCTTGAGTTTCGAGCTCTTTTTCGGCTTTTTGCCTAAGTGTTGTTGATTTACATAAACTAAGCGATAACCACGGTCTCCGTATGTCGGAATCGAATCTGCGTCGGTTATAGCAGCGTGCCTAATACCTACAGCGGTGCCGTGTGTGTGTTTGTGTAAGCGTTCGGACGGACAATGCGGGTTTGGGCTCTTTTTAGCTTTTAGCTAAGTCTTGTTGATTTTGCAAACTAAGCGATAACTTTCGGTCTCCGTATGTGAATCAGTCTGCGTCGATTATATAGCGTGCCTAATACCTCTCAGCGGTCTTTGTGTGTGTGTTTGTGTGGCATTCGGATGGATGATCTTTGGTTTTGGGCTCTTTTTAGCTTTTTGGCTAAATGTCTTGTTGATTTATAAACTTAGCGATAACTTTCGGTCTCCGTATGTCGGAATCGAGTACCATCGGTTATAAGCGTATCTAATACCTACAGCGGTGCTATGTGTGTGTTTGCGTGGCATTGGACGAGCGATGCGGGTTTGGGCTCTTTTTACGGCTTTTTGCCTAAGTGCTTGTTGATTTATAAACTAAGCGATAACTTCGGTCTCCGTATGTCCGGAATCGAATCTGAGATTAGTTATAGTAGCGTGTCTAATACCTACAGCGGTGTTGTGTGTGTATTGCATAGCGTTCGGACCAGACGATCTTGGTTTTAGGCTCTTTTTGGCTTTTGGCTAAGTGTTGTTTAGTTTACATAAATAGAGGCGATAACTTGGTCTCCGTATGTCGAGAATCGAGTCTGCGTCGGTTATAGCGTGCAAATACCTCTGTGATCTTGTGTGTGTGTTTGCGTGGCGTTCGGACGAGCGATCACGATTTTCGAGGCTCTTTTACGGCTTTTGCCTAAAATCTTATTCGATTTTGCAAACTAAGCGATAACTTTCGGTCTCCGTATGTTGGAATCGAAATCTGTACGTCGGTTATATAGCGTGCCTATAATACATCTGGCGGTCTTTGTGTGTGTGTTTGCGTGGCGTTCGGATGGACGATCTGGGGTTTTTAGGCTCTTTTGGCTTTTTGCCTAAAATGTCTTATTGATTTATAAACTAAGCGATAACTTTCGGTCTCCGTATATGGAATCGAAATCTGCGTCGATTATAACGCATGTATCTAATACCTCTGGCGGTGTTGTGTGTGTGTTTGCGTGGCGTTCGGACGGACTATCTCTTGGTTTCGGGCTCTTTTTGGCTTTTTGCCTAAGTCTTATTGATTTAAATAAACTAAGCGATAACTTTCGGTCTCCATATGTGAATAAAATACAAAATCGGTTATAGCAGCGTGTCTAATACCTCTGCGGTCTTTGTGTGTGTGTGTTTGCGTGGCGTTGAGACGAAGACGATCGGCTTTTAGGCTCTTTTGGCTTTTTGGCTAAGTGTTGTTTAGTTTATAAGCAGGCGATAACTTTCGGTCTCCGTATGTCGAGAATAAATCTGTCCGGTTATAGCGTGCCCTAATAACTCTGGCAGTCTTTGTGTGTGTGTGTTGCGTGGCGTTGGACCAGACGATGCGGGTTTGGGACTCTTTTTGACTTTTGGCTAAGTGTTGTTCGATTTACAAAACTAAGCGATAACTTTCGGTCTCCGTATGTCGGAATCGAAATGCAGTTAGTTATAGCGCGTGCCTAATACCTCTGATGGTCTTTGTGTGTGTGTTTAGCGTGGCGTTTGACCAGACGATCTGCGGGTTTGGCCTCTTTTTGACTTTTTGCCTAAGTGTTATTCGATTTTGCAAACTAAGCGATAACTTTCGGTCTCCGTATATATGAATCGAAATCTGCGTCGGTTATAACGTGTGCCTTAATACATGCGGTCTTTGTGTGTGTGTTTGCGTGGCGTTGGACCAGACGTCATGGGTTTGAGGGCTCTTTTTGACTTTTTGCCTAAAATGCTTGTTGATTTTGCAAACTAAGCGATAACTTTCTGTCTCCGTATGCCGGAATCGAGTCTGCGTCGGTTTTAACGCGTGTCTAATATCTCTACAGCGGTGTTGTGTGTGTGTTTTGCGTGGCGTTCGGGCCAGACGTCACGGATTTGGCCTCTTTTTCGGCTTTTTACCTAAGTGTTGTTGATTTTACATAAACTAAGCGATAACTTTCGGTCTCCGTATGTCGGAATCGAATCTGTCGGTTATAGCGTGCCTAATACCTACCTGCGGTCTTTGTGTGTGTGTTTGCGTGGCGTTCGACGACCAGACGATCTGGTTCGAGCTCTTTTGGCTTTTTAAAAGTGTTTATTCGATTTATAAACTAAGCGATAACTACGGTCTCCGTATGTCGAATCGAAATCTGCGTCGGTTATAGCAGCGTGCCCTAATACCTCTGGCGGTGCCGTGTGTGTGTGTTTTCGTGGCTTTCGGACGGACAATGCGGGTTTGGGCTCTTTTGGCTTTTTAGCTAAAATCTTGTTCGATTTTGCAAACTAAGCGATAACTTTCGGTCTCCGTATATGTCGGAATTGAATCCGTCGGTTATAGCGTGCGTGCCTAATACCTCTGGCGGTCTTTGTGTGTGTGTTTGCGTGGCGTTGAGACAGACGATCTGAGGTTTGGAGCTCTTTTGGCTTTTTGGCTAAGTGTTGTTTAGTTTTACATAAATAGGGTGATAACTTTCGGTCTCCGTATGTCGGAATTGAGTCTGCGTCGGTTATAACGCGTGCCTAATACCTCTGGCGGTCTTTGTGTGTGTTTGCGTGGCGTTGAACCAGACGATGTGGGTTTCGAGCTCTTTTTGGCTTTTTGGCTAAGTGTTGTTGATTTACGCAAATAGGGCGATAACTTCGGTCTCCGTATGTCGAGAATCGAAATCTGCGTCGAGGATATAGCGCGTGCGAAATACCTCTGTGATCTTTGTGTGTGTGTTTGCGTGGCGTTCGGACGAGCGATCACGAGTTTAAATGCTCTTTTGGCTTTTTGCCTAAGTGTTGTTGATTTTGCAAACTAAGCGATAGCTTTCGGTCTCCGTATGTTGGAATCGAGTACCATCGGTTATAGCGTGCCTTAATACCTCAGCGGTCTTTGTGTGTGTGTTTGCGTGGCGTTCGGATGGAGCGATCACGGGTTTGAGCTCTTTTGGCTTTTTGCCTAAAGTCTTGTTGATTTTGCAAACTAGGAGATAACTTCGGTCTCCATATGTGGAATCAATCTGCGTCGGTTATATAGCGTGTCTAATACTTACAGCGGTCTTTGTGTGTGTGTTTACGTGGCGTTCGGACGGACGATGACGGGTTTCGGGCTCTTTTGGCTTTTTGCCTAAGTCTTGTTCAGTTTTGCAAACTAAGCGATAACTCGGTCTCCGTATGTTGGAATCGAGTATAAATCGGTTATAGCGCGATGCCTTAATACCTACAGCGGTCTTTGTGTGTGTGTGTGTTTAGCGTGGCGTTCGGATGGGCGATCACGGTTTCGGAGCTCTTTTGGCTTTTTGCCTAAAATCTTATTGATTTTGCAAACTAGGAGATAACTTTCGGTCTCCATATGCCGAATTGAGTCTGCGTCGGTTATAGCGTGTGTCTAATACTTACAGCGATCTTGTGTGTGCGTTTTGCGTGGCGTTGGATGACGATCACGGTTTTCGGGCTCTATTTTGGCTTTTTGCCTAAGTGTTGTTGATTTACATAAACTAAGCGATAACTTCGGTCTCCGTATGTCGAGAATCGAAATACTTGTCGGTTATAGCAGCGTGCCTAATACCTCTGCGGTATTGTGTGTGTGTGTTTGCGTGGCGTTCGGAGGGGCGATCACGGGTTTGGGCTCTTTTTGATTTTTGGCTAAGTGTTGTTCGATTTACATAAACTAAGCGATAACTTTCGGTCTCCGTATGTGAATCGAGTATCGTTAGTTATATAGCGTACCCTAATACCTCTGTGATCTTTGTGTGTGTGTTTTGCGTGGCGTTGAGACCAGACGATGCGGGTTTGACCTCTTTTTGGCTTTTTGCCTAAGTGTTATTCGATTTTGTAAACTAAGCGATAACTTTCTGTCTCCGTATATCGAATCGAAATCTGCGTCGGTTATAGCAGTATGTCTAATACCTACTGCGGTGTTGTGTGTGTGTTTACGTGGCGTTGAGGCCAGACGATCACGGGTTTCGGTCTATTTTGAGGCTTTTACCTAAGTGTTGTTCGATTTATGCAAACTAAGCGATAACTTTCGGTCTCCGTATGTCGGAATCGAATCTGCGTCGGTTATAGCAGCGTGCCTAATACCTACAGTCTTTGTGTGTGTGTTTGCGTGGCGTTGGACGGACGATCACGAGTTTCGAGCTCTTTTTGGCTTTTTGCCTAAGTGTTATTCGATTTACATAAACTAAGCGATAACACGGTCTCCGTATGTCGAATCGAATCTGCGTCGGTTATGCAGCGTGCCTAATACCTCTGCGATGCCGTGTGTGTGTTTTGCGTGGCGTTCGGACGGACAATCTTGGGTTTTGGGCTCTTTTGGCTTTTTAGCTAAATCTTGTTGATTTTGCAAACTAAGCGATAACTTCGGTCTCCGTATGTCGGAATCGAAATCTGCGTCGATTATAAGCGTGCCTAATACCTCTGCGGTCTTTGTGTGTGTGTTGTGTGCATTGAGATGATGATCTTTGGTTTTGGGCTCTTTTTGGCTTTTTGGCTAAATGTGCTTATTGATTTACATAAACTAAGCGATAACTTCGGTCTCCGTATGTCGAATCAAAATCTGCGTCGATTATAACGTGTGCCTAATACCTCAGCGATCTTTGTGTGTGTGTTTGCGTGGCGTTGAACCAGACGATCACGAGTTCGGGCTCTTTTGGCTTTTTGCCTAAGTGTTGTTCGATTTTACAAACTAAGCGATAACTTCGGTCTCCGTATGTTGGAATCAATCTGCGTCGGTTATAGCAGCGTGCCTTAATACCTCTGGCGGTCTTTGTGTATGTGTTTTGCGTGGCGTTGGACCAGACGATCTGGGTGTCGGGCTCTTTTACGGCTTTTTGCCTAAATCTTGTGATTTTGCAAACTAGGAGATAACTTCGGTCTCCATATGTGAATCGAAATGCTGTCGGTTATAGCAGCGTGTCTAATACTTACTGCAGTCTTTGTGTGTGTGTTTGCGTGGCGTTCGGACAGACGATCACGAGTTTGAGCTCTTTTTGACTTTTGCCTAAGTGTTATTGATTTTGCAAACTAAGCGATAACTTCGGTCTCCGTATGTTGGAATCAAATCTGCGTCGGTTATAGCGCGTGCCTTAATACCTCTGCGGTCTTTGTGTATGTGTTTGCGTGGCGTTGAGACCCAGACGATCACGGGTGTCAGGCTCTTTTTGACTTTTTGCCTAAAATCTTATTGATTTTGCAAACTAGGAATAACTTTCGGTCTCCATATGCCGAGAATCGAATCTGCGTCGGTTATAGCAGCGTGTCTAATACTTACAGCGGTCTTTGTGTGTGTGTTTTGCGTGGCGTTCGGAGGGGCGATCACGGGTTTTAGGCTCTTTTGGCTTTTTGCCTAAAATCTTGTTGATTTGCAAACCGGAGATAACTTTCGGTCTCCATATGCCGGAATCAAATGCAAATCGGTTATAGCGTGTCTAATACTTACAGCGGTCTTTGTGTGTGTGTTGCATAGGCGTTGGATGACGATCACGGTTTCGGGCTCTTTTGGCTTTTTGCCTAAGTGTTGTTGATTTATAAACTAAGCGATAACTTTCGGTCTCCGTATGTCGAATCGAAATAGCTTGTCGGTTATATAGCGTGCCCTAATACCTCTGGCAGTCTTTGTGTGTGTGTGTTTTAAATGGCGTTCGGAGGGGCGATCACGGTTTTAGGCTCTTTTACGACTTTTTGCCTAAGTGTTGTTGATTTTGCAAACTAAGCGATAACTTCGGTCTCCGTATGTTGGAATCGAGTACCATCGGTTATATGCGAGCCTTAATACCTCTGGCGGTCTTTGTGTGTGTGTTTGCGTGGCGTTCGGATGGGCGATCACGGGTTTTAGGCTCTTTTTAACTTTTGCCTAAAATCTTGTTCGATTTATAAACTAAGCGATAACTTCGGTCTCCGTATGTAAGAATCGAGTCTGAATTAGTTATATAGCGTGTCTAATACCTCTGTGGTCTTGTGTGTGTATTTGCATGGCGTTGAGACGGAAGATCACGGGTTTGAGGCTCTTTTCGGCTTTTTGGCTAAGTGTTGTTTAGTTTTAGCAAATAGGCGATAACTTTCGGTCTCCGTATGTCGAATCGAGTCTGCGTCGATTATAACGCGTGCCCTAATACCTCTGGCGGTCTTTGTGTGTGTGTTTGCGTGGCGTTGGACGAGACGATGTGGGTTTCGAGCTCTTTTTGGCTTTTTGGCTAAGTGTTGTTGATTTACATAAATAGGGCGATAACTTTCGGTCTCCGTATGTCGGAATCGAGTCTGCGTCGGTTAGAGCAGCGTGCCAAATACCTCTGTGATCTTTGTGTGTGTGTGTGTTTGCATGGCGTTCGGACGAGCGATCTGAGAGTTCGAGCTCTTTTTGGCTTTTGCCTAAGTGTTGTTGATTTTGCAAACTAAGCGATAACTTTCGGTCTCCGTATGTTGGAATCGAGTACCATCGGTTATAGCGTGCCTTAATACCTACAGCGGTCTTTGTGTGTGTGTTGCGTGGTGTTGGATGGGCGATCACGAGTTTTAGGCTCTTTTTGGCTTTTTACTAAAATGCTTGTTTGATTTTGCAAACTATGAGATAACTTTCGGTCTCCATATGTGAGAATCGAGTCTGCGTCAATTATAGCGTGTGCCTAATACCTCTGCAGCGTCTTTGTGTGTGTGTTTGCGTGGCGTTGGACGGATGATCTGAGTTTGGGCTCTTTTTGCTTTTGCCTAAGTGTTGTTCGATTTTGCAAACTAAGCGATAACTTTCGGTCTCCGTATGTTGGAATCGAAATCTGCGTCGGTTATATAGCGTGCCTTAATACCTCTGGCGCTTTCTTGTGTGTGTGTTTGCGTGGCGTTGAGACCAGACGATCTTGGGTTTGGGCTCTTTTGGCTTTTTGCCTAAGTGTTATTCGATTTTATAAACTAAGCGATAACTTTCGGTCTCCGTATATCGAATCGAATCTGCGTCGGTTATAGCAGCGTGCCTAATACCTACAGCGAGTCTTTGTGTGTGTGTTTGCGTGGCGTTGAAGATGCGATCACGGGTTTCGGGCTCTTTTTGACTTTTGGCTAAGTGTTGTTGATTTATGAAACTAAGCGATAACTTTCGGTCTCCGTATATGTCGAATCGAGTACCATTAGTTATGTAGCGTGCCTAATACCTCTGTGCGGTCTTTGTTTGTGTGTTTCGCGTGGCGTTCGAGACAGACGATCTGCGGGTTTGGCCTCTTTTGACGGCTTTTTGCCTAAGTGTTGTTCGATTTTGCAAACTAAGCGATAACTTTCGATCTCCGTATGTCGGAATCGAAATCTGCGTCGATTATAGCGCGTGCCTTAATACCTGCAGCGGTCTTTGTGTGTGTTTTTTGCGTGGCGTTCGGATGGGCGATCACGGGTTTGGGCTCTTTTGACTTTTTGCCTAAATGCTTTTGATTTTGCAAACTAAGCGATAACTTTCTGTCTCCATATGTAGGAATCGAAATCTGCAAATCGGTTATAGCAGCGTGCCTTAATACCTCAGCGGTCTTTGTGTGTGTGTTTTTGCGTGGCGTTCGGACGAACAATCACGAGTTTCGGGCTCTTTTTGGATTTTTGCCTAAAGTGTTGTTGATTTTGCAAACTAGGAGATAACTTTCGGTCTCCATATATGGAATCGAGTCTGCGTCGGTTATAGCATATGCTAATACTTACAGCGGTCTTTGTGTGTGTGTTTTGCGTGGCGTTGAGATGGCGATCACGGTTTTAGGCTATTTTTGGCTTTTTGCCTAAGTGTTGTTCGATTTATAAATTAAGCGATAACTTTCGGTCTCCGTATGTCGAGAATCGAAATACGTCGGTTATAGCAGCGTGCCTAATACCTCTGGCGGTCTTTGTGTGTGTGTGTTTAGCGTGGCGTTCGGAGGGAGCGATCACGGGTTTTAGGCTATTTTGGCTTTTTGCCTAAAATCTTATTGATTTTGCAAACTAGGAGATAACTTTCGGTCTCCGTATATAGAATCGAATCTGCGTCGGTTATAGCAGCGTGTCTAATACTTACAGCGGTCTTTGTGTGTGTGTTTGCGTGGCGTTGGATGGCGATCACGGTTTCGGGCTCTTTTTCGGCTTTTTGCCTAAGTGTTGTTCAGTTTTGCAAACTAGGCGATAACTCGGTCTCCGTATGTCGAGAATCAATCTGCGTCGATTATAGCGCGTGCCTAATACCTCTGTGGTGTTGTGTGTGTGTTTGCGTGGCGTTGAATGCGATCGGGTTTGAGCTCTTTTGACTTTTTGGCTAAGTATTGTTCGATTTCGCAAAACTAAGCGATAACTTTCGGTCTCCGTATATGTCGAAATGGAGTCTGCCGTTAGTTATAGCAGCGTGCCTAATACCTCTGGCGGTTACTCTCTGTGTGTGTTTCGCGTGGCGTTGAGACCAGACGATCTGGGTTTGGCCTCTTTTGGCTTTTGCCTAAAAGTGTTGTTGATTTTGCAAACTAAGCGATAACTTTCGGTCTCCGTATGTATCGAATCGAAATCTGCGTCGGTTATATAGCGTGCCTTAATACTGCAGCGGTCTTTGTGTGTGTGTTGCGTGGCATTGGATGGGCGATCACGGGTTTGGGCTCTTTTGGCTTTTGCCTAAAATCTTGTTGATTTTGCAAACTAGGAATAACTTCGGTCTCCATATATGAATCAATCTGCGTCGGTTATAGCGCGTGTCTAATACCTCAGCAGTCTTTGTGTGTGTGTTTGAGTGGCGTTGAGGATGACGATCACGGTTTCGAGGTCTTTTGACTTTTGCCTAAGTGTTGTTCGATTTACGCAAACTAAGCGATAACTTCGGTCTCCGTATGTCGAGAATAGAAATGCGTCGGTTATAGCGCGTGCTGCCTAATACCTCTGGCAGTCTTGTGTGTGTTTGCATGGCGTTGGATGGCGATCACGAGTTTGGGCTCTTTTGACTTTTGGCTAAGTGTTGTTGATTTACATAAACTAGGAATAACTTTCGGTCTCCGTATGTGAATCGAATCTACCGTTAGTTATAGTAGCGTGCCTAATACCTCTGGCAGTCTTTGTGTGTGTGTTTTGCATGGCGTTGAATGACAGACGATCACGGGTTTGGCCTCTTTTGGCTTTTTGCCTAAGTGTTGTTGATTTTGCAAACTAAGCGATAACTTCGGTCTCAAGTATGTTGGAATCGAAATACGTCGGTTATAGCGCGTGCCTTAATACCTCTGGCGGTCTTTGTGTGTGTGTTTAGCGTGGCGTTGAGACGAGACGATCGGGTTTCGAGCTCTTTTGACTTTTGCCTAAAATCTTGTTGATTTTGTAAATAGGGAGATAACTTTCGGTCTCCATATGTGGAATCGAATCTGCGTCGGTTATAACGCATACCTAATACCTCACATGATCTTGTGTGTGTGTTTTGCGTGGCGTTTGGATGAAGACGATCACGAGCTTCGGACTCTTTTCGGCTTTTGCCTAAGTGTTATTGATTTTGTAAACTAAGCGATAACTTCGGTCTCCGTATGTTGGAATCGAATCTGCGTCGGTTATATAGCGTGCCTTAATACTGCTGCGGTCTTTGTGTGTGTGTTTGTGTGGCGTTCGGACCAGACAATGCGGGTTTGGGCTCTTTTGGCTTTTTGCTAAAATGCTTGTTGATTTTGCAAACTAAGCGATAACTTCTGTCTCCGTATGTCGGAATCGAGTCACCGTCGGTTATAGCAGCGTGTCTAATACCTACCTACAGCGGTGTTGTGTGTATGTTTGCGTGGCGTTGAGATGAGACGATGCGGGTTTGACCTCTTTTGACTTTTACCTAAGTGTTGTTGATTTTACTTAAACTAAGCGATAACTTTCGGTCTCCGTATGTCGAGAATCGAATAAAATCGGTTATAGCGCGTGCCTAATACCTAAGCGGTGCGTGTGTGTGTTTTGCGTGGCGTTCAGACCAGACGATCTGCGAGGTTTGAGCTCTTTTGGCTTTTTGCCTAAGTGTTGTTCAGTTTCGCAAACTAGGTGATAACACGGTCTCCGTATGTCGGAATCAAGTACCGTCAGTTGTAACGCGTTCCTAATACCTACGCGGTGCCGTGTGTGTGTTTGCGTAGCGTTCGGACGGACAATGTGGGTTTCGGGCACTTTTTCGGCTTTTTAGCTAAGTCTTGTTCAGTTTTGCAAACTAGGCGATAACTCGGTCTCCGTATGTCGGAATCGAAATCTGCGTCGATTATAACGATACCCTAATACCTCTGTGCAGTCTTGTGTGTGTGTTTGTGTGTAGCATCTGACGGATGATGCGGATTTTGGGCTCTTTTGGCTTTTGGCTAAAATCTTGTTGATTTTACAAACTAAGCGATAACTTTCGGTCTCCGTATATCGGAATCGATCTGCGTCTGTTATGTAGCGTGTCTAATACCTCTGTGCGGTGCTATGTGTGTATTTACGTGGCATTGGACGGACGATCACGAATTCGGGCTCTTTTACGGCTTTTTACTAAGTCTTGTTGATTTATAAAACTATCACGGTAACTTTCGGTCTCCGTATATGTCGAATCGAAATGCGTCGATTATAACAACGTGTCTAATACCTCGTGGTCTTTGTGTGTGTATTTGTATGGCGTTCGGACCAGACGATCACGAGTTTCGGGCTCTTTTTAACTTTTGGCTAAGTGTTGTTTAGTTTAAGTAAATAGAGGCGATAACTTTCGGTCTCCGTATGTCGGAATCGAGTATCGTCGATTATAACGATGATACCCTAATACCTACTGTGTTGTTGTGTGTGTGTTTGCGTGGCGTTCGGATGGACGATGTGGGTTTCGAGCTCTTTTTCGACTTTTTTGCTAAGTGTTGTTCAGTTTCGCAAATAGGGCGATAACTCGGTCTCCGTATGTCGGAATCGAGTATCGTCAGTTGTAACGCGTGCCTAATACCTACGCAGTGTTATGTATGTGTTTGCGTGGCGTTGAGACCAGACGATCACGAGTTTGAGCTCTTTTGACTTTTTGCCTAAGTGTTGTTTCGATTTTGTAAACTAAGCGATAACTTTCGGTCTCCGTATGTTGGAATCGAAATCTGCGTCGGTTATAGCGATGCCTTAATACCTACAGCAGTCTTTGTGTGTGTGTTTTGCGTGGCGTTCGGACCAGACGATCACGAGTTTGAGACTCTTTTCGGCTTTTTGCCTAAAGTGTTGTTCGATTTTACAAACTAAGCGATAACTTCGGTCTCCGTATGTTGGAATCGAATCTGCGTCGGTTATATAGCGTGCCTTAATACCTCTGCGGTCTTTGTGTGTGTGTTTTGCGTGGCGTTGGACCAGACGATCACGGGTTTGAGCTCTTTTGGCTTTTTACCTAAAATGCTTGTTCGATTTTGCAAACTAGGAATACTTTCGGTCTCCATATATCGGAATCGAAATCTGCGTCGGTTATAGCGTGCCTAATACCTACTGCGATCTTGTGTGTGTGTTTGCGTGGCGTTCGGACCAGACGATCTTGAGTTTCGAGCTTTTTGACTTTTGCCTAAGTCTTGTTCGATTTTGCAAACTAAGCGATAACTTTCGGTCTCCGTATGTTGGAATCAAATCTGCGTCGGTTATATAGCGTGCCTTAATACCTCTGCGGTCTTTGTGTGTGTGTTTGCGTGGCGTTGGATGACGATGCGGTTTTGGGCTCTTTTTGGCTTTTTGCCTAAGTGTTATTCAATTTAGCAAATAGAGGCGATAACTTCGGTCTCCGTATGTGGAATCGAAATCTGCGTCGATTATGTAGCGTGCTAATACCTCTGATCTTTGTGTGTGTGTTTGCGTGGCGTTGAGCAGACGATCTGAGTTTGAGCTCTTTTGACTTTTGCCTAAGTGTTGTTCGATTTTGCAAACTAAGCGATAACTTTCGGTCTCCGTATGTTGGAATCAATCTGCGTTAGTTATATAGCGTGCCTTAATACCTCTGCGGTGATGCCGTGTGTGTGTTTTTGCGTAGCGTTCAGACCAGACAATCGGGTTTCGGGCTCTTTTTGGCTTTTGCCTAAGTCTTGTTGATTTTGCAAACTAAGCGATAACTTCTGTCTCTGTATGTCGGAATCCCGAGTCTGCGTCGGTTATAGTAGCGTGTCTACAGCGGTGTTGTGTGTATATTTGCGTGGCGTTGAGGCCAGACGATCTGGGGTTTGACCTCTTTTTGACTTTTTACCTAAGTGTTATTTGATTTACCAAACTAAGCGATAACCCGGTCTCCGTCGTATGTGAATCGAATCTGCGTCGGTTATATAGCGTGCCTAATACCTAAGCAGTGCCGTGTGTGTGTTTGCGTGGCGTTTGGGCCAGACGATCGGAGTTCGAGCTCTTTTGGCTTTTTGCCTAAGTGTTATTCGATTTATAAATTAAGCGATAACTTCGGTCTCGTATATCGAGAATCGAAATGCTTGTCGGTTATATAGCGTACCCTAATACCTCTGCGGTCTTGTGTGTGTGTGTTTTGCGTGGCGTTCGGAGGGGGCGATGCGGGTTTGAGGGCTATTTTTCGGCTTTTTGCCTAAGTCTTGTTCAGTTTTGCAAACTAGGAGATAACTCGGTCTCCGTATATGAATCGAAATCACTGAAATCGGTTATACTTGCGTGTCTAATAATACCTCAGCAGTCTTTGTGTGTGTGTTGCGTGGCGTTGAGATTGGCGATCTTGGTTTCGGGCTCTTTTTCGGCTTTTTGCACTAAGTGTTGTTCGATTTTGCAAACTAAGCGATAACTTCGGTCTCCGTATGTCGAGATCGTCTGCGTCGATTATAGCGATGCCTAATACCTCTGCGGTGTTGTGTGTGTGTTTGCGTGGCGTTGAGATGCGATCACGGGTTTGGGCTCTTTTGACTTTTTGGCTAAGTATTATTGATTTATAAACTAAGCGATAACTTTCGGTCTCCGTATGTCGAAATGGAGTACGTTGAGTTATAGCAGCGATGCCTAATACCTACAGTGGTCTCTGTGTGTGTTTGCGTGGCGTTGAGACCCAGACGATCACGGGTTTGACCTCTTTTGACTTTTGCCTAAGTGTTATTCGATTTTAGCAAACTAAGCGATAACTTCGGTCTCCGTATGTCGAATCGAGTCTGTGTCGATTATATAGCGTGCCTTAATACTGCGGCGGTCTTTGTGTGTGTGTTTAATTGGCATTCGGATGGGCAATCACGGGTTTGAGACTCTTTTTGGCTTTTGCCTAAAGTGTTGTTGATTTTGCAAACTAGGAGATAACTTCGGTCTCCGTATGCCGAATCGAAATCTAATCGGTTATAGCAACGTGTCTAATACCTCACAGCAGTCTTTGTGTGTGTGTTTAGTGGCGTTGAAGATGACGATCTGCGGTTTGAGTCTTTTGGCTTTTGCCTAAGTGTTATTCGATTTACATAAACTAAGCGATAACTTTCGGTCTCCGTATGTCGAGAATAAATCTGCGTCGGTTATAGCAGCGCCTTAATACCTCACAGCATGCTGTGTGTGTGTTGCATAGCGTTGAATTGACGATCACGAGTTTGGGCTCTTTTGACTTTTGGCTAAGTGTTGTTCGATTTACGCAAACTAGGAATAACTTTCGGTCTCATATGTGGAATCAATCTGTTAGTTATATGCTTGTACCTAATACCTCAGCAGTCTTTGTGTGTGTGTTTGCATGGCGTTGAGGCCAGACGATCTGAGGTTTCGGCCTCTTTTGACTTTTGCCTAAGTGTTATTGATTTTGCAAACTAAGCGATAACTTCGATCTCCGTATGTTGGAATCGAAATCTGCGTCGGTTATAACGTGCCTTAATACCCTACAGCGGTCTTTGTGTGTGTGTGTTTGCGTGGCGTTGGAGACCAGACGATCTGGGTTTCGAGCTCTTTTGGCTTTTTGCCTAAAAATCTTGTTGATTTTGTAAATAGGGAGATAACTTTCGGTCTCCATATATGGAATCAATCTGCGTCGGTTATAGCATTACCTAATACCTCTGTGATCTTGTGTGTGTGTTTGCGTGGCATTTAGACCAGACGATCTGAGCTTGAGGCTCTTTTGGCTTTTGCCTAAGTGTTGTTGATTTTGTAAACTAAGCGATAACTTTCGGTCTCAAGTATGTTGGAATCGAAATCTGCGTCAGATTATATAGCGATGCCTTAATACTAGCAGTCTTTGTGTGTGTGTTTGTGTGGCGTTGGACCCAGACAATGCGGGTTTCGGGCTCTTTTGGCTTTTTGCCTAAAATGCTTTTGATTTTGCAAACTAAGCGATAACTTTCTGTCTCGTATGTGAATCGAAATCTGCGTCGGTTATAGCAGCGTGTCTAATACCTCTGTGAGTGTTGTGTGTATATTTGCGTGGCGTTAGAGCCAGACGATCACGGGTTTGACCTCTTTTTCGACTTTTTACCTAAGTGTTGTTCGGTTTACTTAAACTAGGCGATAACTTTCGGTCTCCGTATGTCGAGAATCGAATAAAAAATCGGTTATGCGCGTGCCTAATACCTAAGCAGTGCAGTGTGTGTGTTTTGCGTGGCGTTGGACCCAGACGATCTTGGGTTCGAGCTCTTTTTGACTTTTTGCCTAAGTGTTGTTGATTTACCATAAACTAGGTGATAACCACGTCTCCGTATGTCGGAATCAAATCTGCGTCGGTTATGTAGCGTTCCTAATACCTCTGTGATGCCGTGTGTGTGTTTAGCGTAAGCGTTCGGACGGACAATGTGGGTTTGAGGCACTTTTGGCTTTTTAGCTAAGTCTTGTTGATTTGCAAACTAAGCGATAACTTCGGTCTCCGTATGTCCGGAATCGAGTCTGCGTCGATTATATAGCGTGCCTAATACCTCTGCGGTCTTTGTGTGTGTGTTTTTATGGCATACTGACGGATGATCACGGATTTTGGGCTCTTTTTGACTTTTGGCTAAGTCTTGTTGATTTACATAAACTAAGCGATAACTTCGGTCTCCGTATGTCGGAATCGATCTGCGTCTGTTATAACACGTGTCTAATACCTCTGGCGGTGCTATATGTATTTTCGTGGCATTGGATTGGACCAGACGATCACGAATTCGGACTCTCTTTTGACTTTTTGCCTAAGTCTTGTTGATTTATGAACTATCGTGGTAACTTTCGGTCTCCGTATGTCGGAATCGAAATCAAATCGATTATAACAGCGTGTCTAATACCTCGTGGTCTTTGTGTGTGTATTTGTATAGGCGTTGGACCAGACGATCACGAGTTTAGGGCTCTTTTAACTTTTTGGCTAAGTGTTGTTTAGTTTTAGTAAATAGAGGCGATAACTTTCGGTCTCCGTATGTCGGAATCAAGTGCGTCGATTATATTAACGTGCCTAATACCTCTGTGATGTTGTGTGTGTGTTTTGCGTGGCGTTCGGATGGAGCGATGTGGGTTTCGAGCTCTTTTTGACTTTTTTGCTAAGTGTTGTTGATTTACAAATAGAGGCGATAACTTTCGATCTCCGTATATCGGAATCGAGTATCGTCGGTTATAGCAGCGATGCCTAATACCTCTGCGATGTTATGTATGTGTTTGCGTGGCGTTGAGACCAGACGATCACGAGTTTGGAGCTCTTTTAACTTTTTGCCTAAGTGTTATTGATTTTGTAAACTAAAGCGATAACTTTCGGTCTCCGTATGTTGGAATCGAAATCTGCGTCGGTTATAACGCGCGTGCCTTAATACCTCTGGCGGTCTTTGTGTGTGTGTTTTGCGTGGCGTTCGGACCCAGACGATCACGAGTTTCGAGGCTCTTTTGACTTTTTGCCTAAGTGTTGTTCGATTTGCAAACTAAGCGATAACTTCGGTCTCCGTATGTTGGAATCGAATACCGTCGGTTATAGCGTGCCTTAATACCTCTGGCGGTCTTTGTGTGTGTGTTTGCGTGGCGTTCGGACAGACGATCACGGGTTTGAGCTCTTTTTGCTTTTACCTAAGTCTTGTTGATTTTACAAACTAGGAGATAACTTTCGGTCTCCATATATGAATCAATCTGCGTCGGTTATAGCTTAGCGTGCCTAATACCTCTGCTGATCTTTGTGTGTGTGTTTGCGTGGCGTTGGACCAGACGATCACGGGTTTCAGGCTTTTTGACTTTTGCCTAAATGCTGTTGATTTTACAAACTAAGCGATAACTTCGGTCTCCGTATGTTGGAATCAATCTGCGTCGGTTATATGCGTGCCTTAATACCTCACAGCGGTCTTTGTGTGTGTGTTTGCGTGGCGTTGAGGATGACGATCACGGTTTTAGGCTCTTTTTGGCTTTTGCCTAAGTGTTGTTCAATTTACAAATAGAGGCGATAACTTCGGTCTCCGTATGTCGGAATCGAATCTGTCGGTTATAACAGCGTGCCTAATACCTCTGTGATCTTGTGTGTGTGTTGCGTGGCGTTCGAGCAGACGATCACGGAGTTCAGGCTCTTTTACGACTTTTTGCCTAAGTGTTGTTCGATTTTGCAAACTAAGCGATAACTTTCGGTCTCCGTATGTTGGAATCAGTCTGCGTCGGTTATATAGCGTGCCTTAATACCCTCTGTGGTGCCGTGTTGGTGTGTGTTTTTCGTAAGCGTTGAAGACCAGACAATCACGGGTTTGAACTCTTTTGACTTTTTGCCTAAGTCTTGTTGATTTTGCAAACTAAGCGATAACTCTGTCTACGTATAGCCGGAATCGAGTACCGTCGGTTATAGCAGTGTCTCTGGCTATGATGTTGTGTGTATGTTTGCGTGGCGTTGAGACCAGACGATCACGGGTTTGACCTCTTTTGACTTTTTACCTAAGTGTTATTCGATTTTAGCAAACTAAGCGATAACTTGATCTCCGTATAATAGGAATCGAATCTGCGTCGGTTATGTAACGTGCCTAATACCTAAGCGGTCTTGAGTGTGTGTGTTTCGCGTGGCGTTTGGATGGACGATGCGGGTTTGGAGCTCTTTTACCGGCTTTTGCCTAAGTATTTGTTCGATTTATAAACTAAATTGATAACCACGGTCTCCGTATGCTCGGAATCGAATCTGCGTCGGTTATGTAGCGTTCCTAATACCTCATGATGCCTTGTGTGTGTGTTTAGCGTAAAGCGTTAGACCAGAACAATCACGGGTTTCGGGCTCTTTTAAACTTTTTAGCTAAATTGTATTCGATTTTGCAAACTAAGCGATAACTTCGGTCTCCATATGTCGGAATCGAAATCTGAGTACGTCGGTTATATAGCGTGCCTAATACCTCACAGCAGTCTTGTGTGTGTTTTGTGTGGCATTGAAGGATGATGTGACGGGATTTTGGGCTCTTTGGCTTTTGGCTAGAAATAATTGATTTCGCAAACTAAGCGTCTTCGGTCTCGTGTATATCGGAATCTGTACGTCGATTATATAGCGTATCTAATACCTACTGTGGTGCTATGTGTGTGTTTGCGTGGCATTGAACGAGACGTCACGAGTTTGAGCTCTTTTTCGGCTTTTGCCTAAGTGTTGTTGATTTTAGCAGCATAAACTAAGCGATAACTTCGGTCTCAAATATGTCGAATCGAAGTCTGCGTCGGTTATAGCAGCGTGTCTAATACCTCTGGCGGTCTTTCGTGTGTGTTGTGTTGTATAGCGTTCGGATGAACCGATGCGGGTTTTGAGCTCTTTTTGGCTTTTTGGCTAAGTGTTTGTTTAGTTTTGCAAACTAGGGCGATAACTTTCGGTCTCCGTATGTAGGAATCGAAATACGTCGATTATAACCCTAATACCTCAGCGATCTTGTGTGTGTGTTTGTGTGGCGTTCAGACCCGGGACGATGTGGGTTTGAGCTCTTTTTGACTTTTTTTTGGTAAGTGTTGTTCGATTTTACATAAACTAAAGGCGATAACTTCGGTCTCCGTATGTCGGAATCGAAATCTGCGTCGGTTATAGCAGCGTGCCTAATACCTCAGCAGTCTTGTGTGTGTGTTTTGCGTGGCGTTCGGACAGACGATCTGAGTTTTGAGCTCTTTTCGACTTTTGCCTAAGTGTTGTTTCGATTTTGCAAACTAAGCGATAACTTCGGTCTCCGTATGTTGGAATCGAAATCTGCGTCGGTTATAACCGTGCCTTAATACCTCTGGCAGTCTTTGTGTGTGTGTTTGCGTGGCGTTCGGATGAGACGATCACGAGTTTAGGAGCTCTTTTTCGACTTTTTGCACTAAAATGCTTGTTGATTTTTGCAAACTAGAGATAACTTCGATCTCCATATATCGGAATCGAAATCAATTCGTCGGTTAGCGATACCTAATACCTACAGCATCTTGTGTGTGTGTGTTTGCGTGGCGTTGGACGAGACGATGTGAGTTTCAGCTCTTTTTGACTTTTGCCTAGAAATCTTATTGATTTTGTAAATAGGGGAGATAACTTCGGTCTCCATATGCCGGAATCGAATCTGCGTCGGTTATATAGCATACCTAATACCTCTGTGATCTTTGTGTGTGTGTTTGCGTGGCGTTTAGACGAAGACGATCTGAGTTTGAGGCTCTTTTCGGCTTTTGCCTAAGTGTTATTGATTTTGTAAACTAAGCGTAACTTTCGGTCTCCGTATGTTGGAATCGAAATCTGCGTCGGTTATATAGCGTGCCTAATACCTGCGCGGTCTTGTGTGTGTGTTGTGTGGCGTTCGGACCAGACGATCGGGTTCGGGCTCTTTTTCGGCTTTTTGCCTAAGTGTTTATTGATTTTGCAAACTAAGCGATAACTTTCTACATCTCCGTATCGAGAATCGAATCCGTCGATTTATAGCAGCGTGTCTAATACCTCTGGCGGTGTTGTGTGTATGTTTAGCAGTAAGCGTTCGGACCAGACGATCTTGAGGTTTCGAAACTCTTTTGACTTTTACCTAAGTGTTGTTCGATTTTACATAAACTAAGCGATAACTTTCGGTCTCCGTATCTCCGAGAATCGAATAAAATCGGTTATACTTGGCGTGCCTAATACCTAAGCAGTGCGTGTGTGTGTTTTTAAGTGGCGTTCGGACGAAGATCAATCACGGTTCGAGAGCTCTTTTAGGCTTTTTGCCTAAGTGTTTATTGATTTACAAAAACTAGGTGATAACTTCGGTCTCCGTATGTCGAGAATCAAATGCAAATCGGTTATAGCGCGTTCCTAATACCTCTGTGGTGCTTGCCGTGTGTGTATTTGCGTATGGCGTTCGGACGGACAATGCAGGTTTCGAGGCACTTTTTGACTTTTAGCTAAGTCTTTATTGATTTTGCAAACTAAGCGATAACTTTCGGTCTCGTGTATGTGCCGGAATCGAGTCTCCGTCGGTTATGTAGCGTGCCTAATACCTCTGGCGGTCTTTGTGTGTGTTATTTATGTATGCATCTCGGACCCGGATGATGCGGATTTTAGGCTCTTTTTGACTTTTTGCTAAAGTGCATTGATTTTAGCAAACTAAGCGATAACTTTCGGTCTCCGTATATGGAATCGATCTGCGTCGGTTATATGCGTATCTAATACCTCTACGATGCTTAGTGTGTGTATTTGCGTGGCGTTGAGATGAGACGATCACGGGTTCGGAGCTCTTTTGGCTTTTTGCCTAAGTCTTGTTCGATTTACATAAACTAGGCGATAACTTCGGTCTCCGTATGTCGGAATCAAGTACATCTGCGTCGGTTATAGCAGCGATACTAATACCTACGATGATTGTGTGTGTGTATTTGCGTGGCGTTCGGACGGACGATGCGGGTTTAGGCTCTTTTTAACTTTTTAGCTAAGTGTTATTTAGATTTATAAATAGAGGCGATAACTTTCGGTCTCCGTATGTAGAATCGAAATCTGCGTCGAGTTATGCTTAGCGTGCCTAATACCTCTGCGGTGTTGTGTGTGTTTGCGTGGCGTTGGACGGACGGATGATGTAGGTTTGAGCTCTTTTTGGCTTTTGCTAAAATGTTATTCGATTTTGCAAACTAGAAGCGATAACTTTCAGATCTCCGTATGTCGGAATCGAGTATAAAATCGGTTATAGCAGCGTGCCTTAATACCTCTGCGGTGTTATGTGTGTGTTTGCGTAAGCGTTGAATAGACGATCACGAGTTTCGAGCTCTTTAAGGCTTTTTTAAGTGTTGTTGATTTTTGCCGTGGCGTAAACTAAGTTCGATAACTTTCGGTCTCGTGATGTATGTTGGAATCGCGTAAAATCGGTTTATGCAACGTGCCTAATACCTCGCAGCGTGTCTTTGTGTGTTTTTGACATGTTTACGTGGGCGTTCGAACTGGCGAAACTTCTGTCTCGATCACGGAGTTTGAGCTCTTTTTGACACACTTGCGTAGAGTGTTTTCGTTCGAGTTTACCTAAGTAAACTAGGAAATTAGAGTGACTTTCGGTCTCCCGTATACTCGAGAATCGAAATCTGCAAATCGGTTATAGCAGCGTTCTAATACCTCACAGCGGTCTTAGTGTGTGTGTTTCGCGTGGCGTTCAAGACGGACAATCACGGGTTCGGGCACTTTTTGACTTTTAGCTCGTCTGCTGTTGATTTTGCAAACTAGCGATAACTTCGGTCTCAATTATGTTGGAATCGATCACCGTCGGTTATGTACGTGCACAATACCTCTGGCAGTCTTTGTGTGTGTAATATGTGCGTGGCAGTTGGATGAGATAGTCGGTTTAGGCTCTTTTGACTTTTGGCTAAGTGTTATTACGATTTACGCCATAATAGAGGCGATAACTTTCAGTCTCGTATATCGGAATCGAGTCTGCGTCGATTATGTAGCGTGTCCTAATACCTCTGGCGATTGCTATGTGTATGTGTTTACGTGGCATTGAGATGAGACGATCTGAGTTCAGCGGGCTCTTTTGACTTTTGCCTACAGTCTTTATTTACATTGATTTCGATCGCAAACTAAAATCTGCGTCGATAACTTTCGGTCTCGTATGTCGGAATGAATGATCTGCGTCGGTTATAACAAGTCGATTTGCAATCTAATACCTCTCCAATAGTCTTTGTCGATGTGTTTCCCATAATAGGCGTTCGGACCAGACGTCTTGAGTGTTTTGGACTCTTTTTTAACTTTTGGCTAAGTGTTGTGATAGTTTAGTAAATAGGCGATAACTTTCGGTCTCCGTATGCCGGAATCGAGTATGCCGTCGGTTATAACAGCGTCTGCCACCTATACCTATGATGTTGTTGTGTGTGTTTCGCGTTAGGCGTTGGATGGGCGATGTGGGTTTGAGCTCTTTTTCGACTTTTTGCACTAAGTGTTATTCGATTTATGCAAACTAAATGATATACTTCGGTCTCCGTATATCGGAATCGAGTACACGTCGATTTATAGCGTGCGATAATACCTCTAGCGGTGATGTTGTGTGTATGTTTAACGTGGCGTTCGAGAACCAGACGAATCTGAGTTTTGGAACTCTTTTTGGCTTTTTACTAAGTGTTATTCGATTTTATGCAAACTAAGCGATAACTTTCAGTCTCCGTATGTTGGAATAAAATCCGTCGATTATCTTATGTCCTAATACCTCAGCGGTCTTTGTGTGTGTGTTTGCGTGGCGTTGAACCAGACGTCTGGTTTGAGCTCTTTTTGGCTTTTTTGCCTAAGTGTTGTTGATTTTGCGAACTAAGCGATAACTTTCGGTCTCGATATGCCGGAATCGAATCACCGTCGGTTATGTAGTACACTTAATACCTCACAGCGGTCTTTGTGTGTGTTTTGCGTGGCGTTGAGATGAGACCCGATCACGGTTAAGGGCTCTTTTGACTTTTGCACTAAGCCTTATTCGATTTATAAATAGGGAGATAACTTCGGTCTCCGTATACCGGAATCGAAATCTGCGTCGGTTATACTTAGCGATACCTAATACCTCTACGTGATCTTTGCCATGTGTGTCTTTGCGTGGCGTTTCGGACCAGACGATCTGAGTTTAGGCTCTCTTTTAACTTTTTTGCCTAAGTGTTGTTAAGTTTTAAGTAAACTGGCCGATAACTTCGGTCTCAAGTATGTTGGAATCCAGTCATGTCGGTTATCATAGCGATGTCTTAATACCCTAATACCTCTGTGCTGTGTGTGTGTGTCGCGTGGCGTTCCGGATGGAGCGATGCGGGTTTGAACTCTTTTACGACTTTTGCCTAAAGTGTTATTGATTTCGCAAAATAAAGGCGATAACTTTCGGCTCTCCGTATATGAATCGATCCAATCTGTAATCGGTTATGTAGCGATGCCTAATACCCTCTGTGATGTTGTGTGTGTATATTTTGCGTAAGCGTTGAGCCAGACCGTCTCTCACGGGTTTGACCTCTTTGAAGCTTTTTACCTAAGTGTTATTAGGTTTCATAAACTAAGCGATAACTTTCGGTCTCTCCGTATGTTGAGAATCGAATAAAATCGAGTTATACGTGCGATTAATCCTCACTGATGTTTGTGTGTATGTTTAGCGTGGGCGTTCGGAGACCAGACGTCTTGAGTTCGAGGCTCTTTTACGGCTTTTTGCCTAAGTGTGTGTTGTTTACATTGCCAAACTAGGAATAACTGCAGATCTCCGTATATTACGAATCAGTCTGGTCCGTCGGTTATAGCAACATTCCTAATACCTCTGGCAGTGATCTTTGTGGTAATATTTAGCAATGGCGTTCCATGACGGACGATCTTTGATTCGGGCTCTTTATGGCTTTTACCTAAATATTCGATTTTGTAAATAGGGGAGATTCGGTCTCCGTATATGGAATCCCAATCTGCGTCGGTTATGTAGCCACACCCTAATACCTCTGTGGTCTTTGTGTGTGTGTTTATGTGTGGCATTTAGAATGAGATAATCTGAGCTTACAAATATTTTACGGCTTTTGTGCTAAGTCTTTGTTGATTTTGTAAACTAAGCGATAACTTCCGGTCTCCGTATTTGAATCGAAATCTGCGTCGATTATGTAGCGATGTCTTAATACCTAGCGCGTGCTATCATGTGTATTTTGTGTAATGGCGTTCTAGAGATGAATGATGGTCGAATTCGGGCTCTTTTGGCTTTTGCCTAAATGCTTATTGATTTGCAAACTGTCACGGTAACTTTCGGTCTCCGTCATGTCTCGGAATCAGTAGTCGTCGGATTATAGCAGCGATATATAATATACCTCGTGGTGCTTGTGTGTATATTTGCCAGAAGTTGACCAGAATGATCGAGAGTTAGACTCTTTTTGACTTTTTGGCTAAGTGTTGTTGTTTAGTTTAAACTAACCGGCTGATAACTTTCGGTCTCCGTATGCCGGAATCCCGAAATGCAAATGTCGATTACTGTAGCGTACAATAATACCAGTGGCAGTGTGTGTGTTTTGCGTAAGCGTTCGGATGGGCGATCACGGGTTTAGAGCTCTTTTGAAAGCTTTTTTTGCTAAGTGTTGTTCCGATTTATGAACTAAGGGGCGATAACTTTCGGTCTCCGTATATCGGAATCGGTAGTATCGGTTATGTAGCATTACCTAATACCTCTAGCAGTGTTGGCATACAGCTGTGCAGTAAATGGCGGTGAATAGACGTCACGAGTTTGAGCTCTTTTTCGGCTTTTTTGCCTAAGTCTTATTCCGGTTTGTAAACTAAGCGATAACTTTCGGTCTCCGTATGTTGAGAATCTAACGTCTGCGTCGGTTATGCAGCGTGCCTTAATACCTCTACAGCAGTCTTTGTGTAATATGTTTAGTGGTAGCGTACGGATGGAATGATCACGGTTTAGGGCTCTTTTTGACTTTTGCTAAATCTTAATGAGTTTTGCAAACTAGGGAGATAACTTTCGGTCTCCGTATGCCGGAATTGAAGTCTGCAAATTACGTCGGTTATGTAGCGTGTACCCCTAATACCTCGCTGATCTTTGTATGTGTGTGTATTTCTTGTGGGCGTTGGGACGAGCAATCTTGATTTTCAGGCTCTTACCGGCTTTTTTGCCTTACGTGTTGTTGATTTTTACAAACTAAGCGTGCTTTCGATCTCCGTATGTTGGAGATAATCCAATACTGTCGGTTATAACCAACGTGCCTAATACCTCAGCAGGTCTTTGTGTGTGTGTTTGTATAGGCGTTCAAGACCCAGACGATCACGGGTTTGAACTTTGACTTTTTGCCTAAGTAATGTATTGATTTTGCAAACTAGAAGTGATAACTTTCAGTCTCCGTATATCTTCTGGAGATCCAGTACCGTCCGATTTACTCTTAACATGCCTTAATACCCTCTGTGATGTTGTGTGTGCTATTTATGGCGTTGGATGAACGATGTGGGTTCGAGCTCTTTTGACTTTTTGCTAAGTGTCGATCGGTTTACATAAATAGAAGTGACCTTTCGGTCTCCGTATGTCGAATCGATGTCGTCGGTTATGTAGCATTACCTAATACAGTACAGCGATTATTATATATGTGTTTGCGTGTAAGCGTTGAGCCAGACGTCTGAGTTCGGGCTCTTTTAAACTTTTGCCTAAAAGTATTTATTCGGTTTGTAAGCCAGAAGCAATGCTTCAGTCTCCGTATGTTGGAATCTAAATCTGTCCCGGTTTAACTTAGCGTGCCTTAATACCTACAGCAGTCTTGTGTGTGTGTTTCGCGTGGCGTTCGGATGGCAATCACAGTTTTGAGCTCTTTGACTAAAATGCCGTATTCAGTAATTGTAAATAGAGGAATCTTTCGGTCTCCATATATGAATCGAAGTCTGCAAGTGTCCCGATTGTGTAGCGATACTGCACAATACCTACATGATCTTGTGTAATGACGTATTTAAATGGCGTTGAGCAGACGTCACGGATTCGAACTCTTTGGCTTTTGCTAAGTATTTATTCGATTTTGCAAAGCTAAACAGTGCTGGGAATCTCCGTATGGCCCCAGAATCGAAATGCTGCGTCCGATTTATATGGCGTGCCTTAATAATACCTCGCGGTCTTGTGTGTGTTCACGTGGCATTGGGGCCGGGCAATCTGACCGGGCTCTTTGACTTTTGCCTAAATGCTGACCAGTTTACAAACTAGGCGATAACTTTCGGTCTCCGTATGTGAATCAATCATCCGGTTATAGCGTGCATATGCAGTGTTTGCATGTGTTTGAACTCTTTCGGCTTTTTGCAAACTAGCACATTGAATTTATTTCCTTTCGGTCTCCCAATATATAGATGATGCAAATGGGTTATACTTAGCAATGTATCTAACTCCTACTGTGATCTGTTGTGTGTGTGTTGCTGCGTGGGCGTTAGGGGCCGGGCGTTGCGGTTCCAGGCTCTTTTGACTTTTTTTTTTACCTAAATGCTGACCGATTTAGTAAAACTGGGGAGATAACTTCCCAGTCTCAAATGTCTCGAAATCTAACCGTGCGTCGGTTGTAGCAGCGTGCCTATTACCCTAAGCGATCTTGTGTGTGTGTATGTTTACGTGGCATTGAATGGCGAACGTCGAGCACCGGGCTCTTTTACGGCTTTTCTTATAAGTGTTATGGATTTGCAAACTAAATTGATATCGGAGTATGTCAGGTCATCTGTCAGTTATAGCGTTCTATCCGTAGCGGTGCGATGTGTGTGTTGTCGCATTCGGGCGGACAATGCGGTTTACGTCTGCAACTTCGTCTTCCAGTTTAAAACTGGCGTGCTTTCAGTCTCCGTATGTGGTCAGTGGAAGTCTGTGTTCGGTTATGCCCATAGCGTGCCTTACTATACCTACGTGATTAACGGTCTTTGTGTATGTGTCACATGCGGCGTTGGACGGACGTCTTGGTTCTACGACTCTTTATGTGATGCTGCATAATGTATTGATTTGCAAACTAAGTAACTATCTCGTATGTCAGATAATCTGTCGGTTATATGGCGATGTATCCTAATACTCTACAGCGATTGCTTTGTATGTGTTGATAATTTAAATTGGCATTGAGGCCTGAGACGATGCGGGTTTTGACCTCTTTTGGCTTTTTACACAAAGTGCTTATTCGATTTGGTACCCCATGAACTAGGCGATAACTTTCAGTCCGTGTCGCCGAGGTCGAATCTGTACCGTGTGATTTACCAACAGCGTGTATGTCTAATACCTACAGCGATGCCGTGTTTGTGTTTGCGTGGCGGTGAATGAGCGTCACGGGTTTCGGAATGGCTCTTTTGGCTAAGTGTTGTTTAGTTAGATAAATAGGGGGATTTACATGAGGTCTTCGGTGATATACGAATCCCGATACCGTCAGTCGCCGAGATATCAAATACTCATATGATCTATGCTTGCGTATGTTTAATTAGGCGGCGGATTGCCGATGTGTGTATGAGCTCTTTTAAGCGTTTTTCAATGATTTAGCAGATAGAAGCAATCACTGGATTTCCGTATGTGAATCCAGTTTGGCTCGGTTATAATGCGTGCCTAATACTCGCGATGCGTATATTTTAGCATTTGGGGCAGATACGATAAAGTTCGGTCCTCGTGCAACACACTAGGAATCGAAATTTGCGTAAAGCGATCAGTTAGTCTCCATATAATACCTCTGGTACATCAGGTTATGCCGTGTGCCTTATTATGGCACTCTGAATGAGGATAGTCTTCGATGATTTTCAGGATTTCAGACTCTTTGAAGCTTTTAGCCTAAAATCTTTGACCGATTTTAGCAAACTAAGCGATAACTTTCAGTCTCCGTATGTGAATTAGTCTGCGTCGAGTTGTAGCTGCGTGTATCTAACCTCGCCTCTGATCTTTGTGTGTGTGTTTTCGCGTAGCATTGAGGGCCGGACGATCACGGATTTGAACTCTTTTTAGGCTTTTTGCACAAAGTAGCATTCGATTTACATAAGCCAGGCGATAACTTTCGGTCTCGCCGTATGTTGGAATCCCGAAATGCAAATTCGGTTATATGCGATGTGCCTTAATACCTCTAGCAGTCTTGTGTAGCCAATATTTCGTATGCGTACGGAATGAATGATCACGGGTTTTCGAGCTCTTTTGGCTTTTTACTAAGTGTTGTTAGTTTACGTAAATAGGATAAGGGGTGCTGGATCTCAGGTATGTAGGAATCCCAATCTGAAATGTCGATTGTAACGCGTGCCTAATCAATCTGTGGTCTTTTGTGTGTTAATGTTTGCATGGCGTTAGGATGGGCTGATGTGGGTTGAAACTCTTTTTACGGCTTTTTGTAAGTGTTGTTCAGGTTTACTTGAAACTGGGGCGATAACTTTCGATCTCAGCTATATAGATAATCAGTATCGTCAGTTATCACGATACTATTACACCCCTGTGATCGTGTATTGTGTGTGTTTAACGTATGGTGTTGAGCCAGACGTCACAGTGTTCAGGCTCTTTTTGCACCTTTTTTGCCTAAAGTGTTTATTTGATTTCTGGCCCAAGAAATAACTTTCGAGATGCTCAGGTAGCATGTTAGATCTGATACTGTCGGTTGTAGCAGGCGTCCCGCCCTATACCCTACTAGTGGTCTTTGTGTGCATGTGTTGCGTGGCGTTCGGAGGAGCGTCGGGTTTAGTCACGTGACTTTTCTTCGTCTTCTTCAGTTGCGGACTAATGATAACTTTCCGGCTCGGTATATGGGAATCGAAATCTTGATTGATTTCGTCATTTTATACCCTCATAGAATACTTCGTGTCTCAATATGCGTGAATCTCTGGAGTTTGACCTCTTCGGTTATAACTAAGTGCCCTAAGTACCTAAAGGTTTTGAACTCTTTTGACTCTTTGTGTAAGTGTTGTTAGGTTTGCAAACTGGTAAATATTTCTAGACAGAATCAGAAATACACACATTAGTTCATCACTTCTACTTCGGTGTTGTGTGTGCCTTTTCTTGTTGTTGATTTTATCAAACTAGGGCGATTTTGACTGCTTCATCGCCTTCCAGTTCGCTCGTATGCTGATCCTCGAATGTCGGAGTCAATCGTCGGTTATAGCAGCGTGCCACTTGCCTTAATACCTACACAACGGTCTTGTATGTGTATGTTATCGCGTGGGCATTGGACAGACGGATCACCTGGTTGAGGCTATTTTAAGCTTTTTAGCTAGAATCTTATTGATTCGCCAAACTAAAGAATGACTTCGATCTCATATACCATGGGAATCGATCATAAAATTCTCTTATAGCGTATACAATACTTCTGCAAATTCTTTGACTGTGTGTATTATTAAATGGTGATTGCATTGTGGGCAATCACGGTTTAGAGGAATCTTTAAACTTTTACCTAAAAGTCTTGACCGATTCCATAGTACCTTCCAGAATCTCACGTATATCGGAATCCCGATCTTTATCAGTTATAGCATATACCCCAGCCCTTACCCTACTTGGTCGTGTGTGTATTTGCGTAAGGCGTTGAGATGAGACGATGCTTGTTCCAGGCGCGGCTTTTACGGCTTTTGCCTAAGTGTTGACCAAGTTTTACCAAACTAAGCGAGAGCGTCTTCAGTCTCCATTATGTAGCGGAATCGAAATGCTTGTCCAGGTTATGCTTGTGATACCTATTACCTCTGATACGTCTGTGTGTGTGTGTGTTTGCGTAGCGTTCGGATGGGCGATGCGGGTTCCGGCTCTTGTTGACTTTTTTTGGCTAGGTGTGTGTTCGGTTGCATAAATAAATGATAACTTTCGATCTCCGTGTCTTCCGGAATCGAGTGGCAGATTAGTTATAATCACGTCCCCTAATACCTCACAGCGGTCTTTGTGTGTATGTTGCGTGGCGTTAAGAATGACGTCACGAGTTTGGCCTCTTTGGCTTTTTGCCTAAGTGTTGTTGATTTGCAAACTAGGCGATAACTTCAGTCTCCGTTATGTAGAATCAATGCCGGTCGTATTATGTAGCTTCTTATATCCCCTACACGGTCTTGTGGCCAATATATTTGCGTAAGCGTTAGACGAACCTTAATCACAGGTTTGAGCTCTTTTCGGCTTTTGCCACAAAATGCTTGTCAGTTTGCAAACTAAATGATAACTTTCATCTCCGTATATGGAATTGAAATGCAGATTAGATTTATGTAGTCCCCAATACCTCACAACGGTGTTTATTAACATATTTGCGGCGTAAGAGTTGAACGGACAATCTTGGGTTTGGGCTCTTTTGGCTTTTAGCTAAATGTTGTTGATTTTTACGCAAACTAAGCGATAACTTCAGTCTCGAGTGTATAGGAATCGATCTACTGCGTCCCAGTTCTCTTCGCACGATACCTAATACCTCACAGCGGTCTTTGTGTGTGTGTTGTGTGGCATCTGAATGGATGATCACGGATTTTAGGCTCTTTACCGGCTTTTAGCTAGAAATCTTTGACCGATTTATGAACTAAGCGTGATAACTTTCGGTCCGTGTCTTCCGGAATGTCTAGTCACCAAGTAGTTTCTCCTTGGTCGATGTCTAATACCTCTGGCGGTGCTATGTGTGTGTTGCGTGGCATTGGACAGACGATCACGAATTGAACTCTTTTAGGCTTTTTACCCCTAAGTCTTTATTGATTTACATAAAACTAAGCGTCTTTCGAGATCTCCGTATGTCGGAATCGAATCTGTCGGATTCTATGTAGCGTATCCTAATACCTGTGATGCTTGTATATATATTGTATAGGTCATTAAGACCCAGACGATGCTTGTTTTCAGACTCTTTTTCGGCTTTTGGCTATATGTTGTTTAGTTCGAAATCGCCATGGCGATGCTTTCGGTCTCCAAGTATATAGATAAAAGTCACCCAAATCGGTTATAGCAATGCCTAATACCTCTGGCGGTCTTTGTGTGTATGTTTAGCGTGGCGTTGGATGGGCGATGGGTTTGAGACTCTTTTAAAGCTTTTAAGCTTCAAGTGTTTATTGATTTACGCCAAATAGGCGTGCTTCGGTCTCGTATGTGAATCGATGTCATCCAGTTATGTAGCGTGCTAATACCTCATCCGATCTTTGTGTGTGTGTGTTTGCGTGCGTTGAGCCAGACGATGCTTGATTCAGGCTCTTCTAAGCTTTTGCACTGAGTGTTGTTCATTTTTGCAAACTAAGCGATAACTTTCGATCTCCATATATAAAATTGAGCAAATGAAGATCGTGGCGTGCGCATTATGTAGCGGTAACTGTAGATACCTCTGATCGCATGTGTGTGTTTAACGTCAGCGTTGAACTGAATGACGTCACGATTTGAGCGCTTTTTGACTTTTGCCTAAAGTCGCATTCAGTTTTGCAAACTAGGCTGATAACTACTGCTGTCCCTCAGTATCTGGAATTGGAAATACTGCGTCGATTTATATTGCTTGTGCCTACAACCACTACTAGCGATCTTATGCTTCTTATTATGTTTGCGTGGAATTGAATGCCCAACCGATCTGGAGTTTTGAGCTCTTTCCGGCTTCCCGCACAGAGTGTATTGATTTTGCAAACTAAGCGTATTCTTTTCGGTCTCCGTATGTATGTGGAATAGAATACCCGTCGGTTCTTAGCGTGCCTTATTACCTCTGCGGTCTGTGTGTATGTTTGCGTAAGCGTTTAAGACCAGACCCGATACGGGTTTGAGCTCTTTTTGACTTTTTTTCAAAAAGTCTTATTCGAGTTTAGCAAACTGAGAGATACTTTCAGGTCTCCTATTATGGAATGAATTACCGTTCGTTATAGCAACGTGTCCTAAATACCTGTAGATGTCTTTGTGTGTATATATTGGACGTGGCGTTAGGGCCCAGCAATCTTTTCGAGGCTCTTTTGGACTTTGCACAAAGTGTAGCATTGATTTACATAAACTAAGCGGCGATACTTTCGAGTCTCAAGTATATTGAGAGATATTTGCTCTGTCACGTTATACTTACGTCACCCTTCTAGTGATTGCTGTGTGTGGCAATATTTGTGTAGGCGTTGGAGGGCAGACGTCTGTGGATTGAGACTCTTTGGCTTTTTACTGAAATGTTATTGGCTGATTTTTGCAAACTAGTGATTCATCCTCGTGCCGGGAATTGATACCGATCATGTCTTGTGAATCCTTCTAGCAGTATTATGTATATATTATATGCGATAAGCCTAATACCTCACAATCGGGTTTAACCCTGTTTATTATAATGTGATTTACCCATAAACTAAGCGATAACTTCAGACTCCCGTAGATCGAAATCAGGCCACGTGTTCGATTTATGTAATGCCTAATACACAAGTTACGTGTGTGACTTTCACGTAAGCATACAAACGTCACGAGTTCGAGGCTCTTTTTGACTTTTACCTAAGCGTTTGCTGGGTTCATATTTGGGTGATAACTCCGGTATCGCGGTAATAACCGAAATCAATCTGCGTCGGTTATAGCGTGTTCTCTTAATACTGCCTTGGTGCAACCAATGACGTATGTTTGCGTAAGCGTTCAGACCCAGACGTCACGGGTTTGAGAAGGCGCTTTTGACTTTTTACTGAAATTAACATTACGATTTGCAAACTAAGCGATAACTTTCTGTCTCCGTATGTAGAATCGAAATCAGAATTAGATTCTCATAAGCGTGTCTAATACCCTCACAGCAATGTTGTGTGTGTAATATTTGCGTGGCGTTGAATACAGGCGGATGATGCAGTTTAGAAGCTATTTTGGCTTTTTGGCTAGGTCTTTATTGAGTTTATGAACTAGGCGTGCTTTCGGTCTCATTATGTAGAATCAGAACTCTGCGTCGGTTATGGCAAATGCATCATACCTACAGCGGCGCTATATGTCAATAATGTTGTTCTAGCGTGGCATTGAATGAGACGATGTAGGTTTCGAGCTCTCTTGACTTTTTGCTAAAGTGTTCTTCGATTTACATAAACTAAGCGTGCTTTCAGTCTCCCGTATATGAATCGAAATGTAGTGTCGGTTCTGTAGCGTGTCTCTAACTCCCTAAAATAGAGTGGCATGTGTGTATGTATTTATATATATGATCACGGGTTTAGACTCTTTGGCTTTGCTAAGTGTTGTGTTGTTTAGTTTAAGTAAATGAAGATCTCTTTCGGTCTCCATTATGTGGAATCCCAGGAAATCACAGAAATGTCGATTCTCGCATCTACTATCACCACTGTAGTCTTTGTGTGTGTGTGTTTTGCGTAAATGGGATAGATGATTTGGTTTATTTTCAAGTGTTGTTGATTTACATAAATAAGTGACCTTCAGTCTCCGTGTATATTAGGAATCCAGTATCGTCGGTTATGTAGTACCCCTATAATACCTACTACATGATCTTTAATATGTATTTGGTAAGCGTCCAGACGTGATGTGGGTTTAAGATTCTTTTTGACTTTTTGCACAAGTGTAATTCGAGTTTACAAACTGGGGATAACTTCGGTCTACGAATGTCGAGTCGATGCAAATGGGATTTATACTTGGCGTGTCCCCAATACTACGTGGTCTTTGTTGTATGTGTGTAATATTCGTGGTGTCCGAGACCAGAGACGGTGATGCGGGTTTTTGAGCTCTTTTTGACGCTTGCTAAGTCTTGGCCGAGTTTGCAAACTTAGAGAATATTTCGATCTCAGTATTTGAATTGAGTACCAATGGGTTATAGCAGCGTACCCTAATACCTCTGTGGTCTTGTGTGTGTGTTTTGCGTGGCGTTGAGACGACGATCACGGGTTTGACTCTTTTGGCTTTTGCTAAAATGCTTGTTGATTTTGCAAACTAAGCGATCTTTCGGTCTCGTAATGTGCAGGAATCGAGTCTTTATGCGTCGATTATTTTTTTATAGCAACGTGTCTAATACCTACAGCAGTCTTGTGTGTATGTTCGTGGGCGTTGAGACCAGACGATCGCAGGGTTTTGGGCTCTTTTGGCTTTTTATTTAAGTGTTGTTACGGTTCTTGCAAACTGGCGATACTTTCGGTCTCCGTATGCCGGAATCGATCCCGTCGGTTATTGTAATAACGCGTGCTAATACCTCACAGCAGTGCTGTGTGT